>OX578148.1:46812849-48295349 GCA_951213105.1 Amaurobius ferox | reverse complement strand
CGTTGTATAAAAGTTTTCACTTCGTTTTATATGATATATATGTATATATATATATATATATGTATATATATGTATATATATATATATATATATATCTATATATATATATGTATATATATATGTATATACATATATATATATATATGTATATATATATATGTGTATATATATATATATATGTATATATATATATATATATGTATACATGTATATATATGTATATATATATGTATATATATATATATGTATATAAATATATATATATGTATATATATATATATATATATATATATATATATGTATATATATATATATATATGTATATATATATATATATGTATATATATGTATATATATATATATCTATATATATATATGTATATATATATATGTATATATATATATGTATATATATATATATGTATATATATATATATGTATACATGTATATATATATATGTATATATATATGTATATATATATATGTATATAAATATATATATATATATATATATATATATATATATATATATATATATGTGTGTGTGTGTATATATAGTGCTACTCGAACCGTCAATTACTTAAATATCACAACATTCAAAATGCTACCGTATTGAACATCGCTACGTCAATATATGACGCGTTCCCTGAGGATTCGAACCAACCCCATCTTGATATTGAAACACATGCTGCATAGTCTTATTTACCCTTCACAAAATAAAAGCACTTTGATTTTACTTTTGCGGAATGGTAGGAAGGAAAAATAAGGCAACAGTATTAAGTATTATTATATAAAGAAACATACAGTTGTTTCGGAGATTCGCTATAAGTGTTTCTCATTAGCGCTAAACATATCAACGCGCGACTGACTACGCACTTTGCATGTACCCTATAGTTTTATACTTTTTATTTACATTTTTCTCAGCTGTGCCCATTTTTAAACCTTTATATAATGACTCTTCTGTAAGTTTTATTTAATGTTCAGTTTATTTATTTTCTTTTACTCGTTTAATATTGTTGGGACTTGTATGTTCTTTTCACGGCATTTATGTTGTATTCTGGGATACCCCTACTCATGTGTTAGGTCCATATTTCAGATTAACCGGGATCTCCTGCATTCCATTTTGTGATTGGCTCCTCTTTAAATAGACTCAGAATGTCCCCTTGGTTTGCTATTTTCTACTAATTCGGCTGTAAATTAACCATCTTGGGTATATATGCCCCTACTACCTTCCTTTTGTGTCTATTTAGTCTACTTGGCTTCAGGTTTGTTGGTTTGTTTATCCATGACGAAGGTGATCAAACGCATCCTCGAAACAGCTGTAAAAGTAGTTGTATAATAAATTGTACGTAATTATGTTGCTTAATTTTCTCGAATTTTACCTTGCAGTGAGAAATCCCCAAAAATATTTCATCTATTTAAACATCTTAGCTCTGTGATTTCCCCTATGAGTTCGGTGAACTTGCTTCAGTGTCTGTGTTCGAATTCTTCTTTTCTCATTCTTTTTTCAGGAATCGCAAAGGCAAGGGGAACTTTCCAGTTGAAAATGAATTTTAAAGAGAATTCTATTCCCTGTAGGACAGACGTGAGTCAAATAACTTCGAAAGGTGTAACAGGAGATGTACAACTAAACCCTTCTCAACTCGTCCGGAAACAAAAGAAGAAATCGAGTCTGCAAAAAGTTAGAGAAATTTAAAGTGTCTTGAGAAATTTAGTTCTGTTATACTGAGAGTTCTTTTATGTTCTTTGTTGCTATTGTTGAATTCATTTTTGCAGCATTACACATATTTTTATCTGTATTCATACATTGATGTTCATCGTTTAAATTGATGCAAAGAAATAATATTTTTATTACTTTTCCTTCATAGTATAATGAACAGGGAAAGTATTGTGATTGGGACGAAAATTAGATTTCGAGGGAAAAGCATATTTCAAGCATCCTTGAACTATAATCGAACGTTTTTGAGCGGATGTCTCTCTCTTGCTGTGTGTGAATATGTGTGTGTGCGTGTGTGTGTGTGTGTGTGTGTGTTGATAGATTAGGGATAAGTTGTAACTCATATATCCATTTCTTAAAATATAGGATAGCTACGAATAAAGATGTAATAAAAAATGTGTAATGTATATATAATAATATGTAATTTATAATATATAATATAATTATATTATAATAATAATAATTTTATTAATTTAATAATAATATAATAATTTAATATAATAATATAAATTATATATATTATATATAAATTATATATTATATAAAATTCATTATATTTATATTATATAATATAAATATAAAATAATATAATAATATATAATAATACGTATATATAAAAATATATGTAATAAAAAAAAGAAATAAATAAAAAAATCATATAAGCAAAATAAAAAAATTTCACATATGAACATCAACTGTGTGTGAATGTGTGTGTGTGCGTGTGTGTGTGTGTGTGTGTGTGTGTGTGCGTGTGTGTGTGTGTGTATGTGTGTGTGCGTGTGTGTGTGTGTATGTGTGTGTGTTGATAGATTAGGGATAAGTTGTAACTCATATATCCATATCTTAAAATATAGGATAGCTACGAATAAAGATGTAAAAAATAGAGATTCATAAATTATGAGGAGAATAAAAAGCATATATCCAGTCATCAAGCTATATATAATCTACAAATATATGAACATCAATTGTGCGATTTCAATATTGAGAAACAGAAAATGACCAAGAAATAAATCCAAACACGTGGAAAGCACTAGGCTTAAAAGGGAATATATTTTGAACAGATTCATCTTATGGGCCTAGAACCTATTCAAACTGACCAAACATAACTTGTTTCAGAAAACGAAGATTGATAATATCCATAAACTCAATCTACTGGGCTTACAAGCTTAAAGATTGAAATATAAAGTAGAAATCTAAGATATTTTACCTAAAAAAATGCTGCACGTGTCGTGTCATAAAGCAATAAATCACGAGACTAATGTTGCCATTCGCAGGAAATAAAAGTAGAGATCAACTATTGCCAATCGTATGACGTAATTAACAGTATTTGAAAAATAATGACAGCAAGGACAAAATAGTCTAAGAGGATGTAAATACATTGAAATGCTAATTCTAGTTATATTAGTTATTTATCAACATTCTCTGGTGTTAGCATTACAATGTATTTACATCCTCTTAGAGATTTGCCTCCCTGCTTTCATTATTTTTCAAATACTGTTATTTATATCTCACAATTGGCAACAATTGATCTCTACTTTTATCTCCTGCGAATGGCAACAGTAGTCTCGTTATTTATCGGTTTAAGACTCGACATGTGCAGCATTGTCTCAGATAAAATATATTTGATTCCTATTTTATTTTCCAATCTTTAAGCTTGTAGGCCCAGTAGACGAAGTTTATAGATATTATCTATCTCCGTCTTCAGAAACAAGCTTTTTTGGTCATTTTGAATAAATACTAGGCCCTGAAGATAAATATGTTCAAAATGAATTCCTTTTTAATCTTAATACTTTTCTACTTGTTTGGCTTTAATGCATGGTCATTTTCTGTTTTCAATCTTGAAATTTCACCATTGATATTTATATATTTGTAGATTATATATAGCTTCATGATTGGATATATGCTTTTTATTCTCCCCTTGATTGATGAATCTCTATTTTTTACATCTTTATTCGTAGCTATCTTATATATTAAGTTATGATTATATGAGTTACAATTTATCTCTATTCTATCATTGGAATGTCATATAATATTTTAGTATATATATATATATATATATATATATATATATATATATATATATATATATATATATATATATATATATATATATATATCATGTCTTGTGACATGGGATAAAATTAATAATATTCGAACACTTTTCTAATCAATGATGTTCCAGAATTCACAGACAATTTTGTACCACAACTTTTATTCGAAACAACCAATTAATATTAGTGTGTTGTATCTTACAATCAAACATACAAGCATACATACTACACATACTGCATGCACGGTACACATACGTGCAAACACATACTTCGACATATACATGGATGGCGGGCATACATGCAAACGCATACATTTTGGATGCGTATTTTAGTACCAAAATTAAATTAATTATAAATGTTTGGTTACAAAGATATCAAATTATTAATATTTTCTAAAAATTTCCACAAATATCCATTTATTGACAGAATATTAAATACATACCTTAAATAAAATAGAGTGTTTTTTCAGTAAAGTGCTCTAATTAGATATCTAATTTGGATGAGCAACTAATGACAAGTTTCTAACGATGCCTTCATGCTCTACACAACTAAAGTGCTCATTATTAATTCATACAAGCTTTTAGACCTAAATGCATTACACGATTTCTCTTGTCTTCCCTTGACGATGCTTTAACTCTAAAACAGCTGTAGTCTTTCAAATTAAATTATCATTTCAAGACTCTGACATCATAATGAGATCATAATACTCACAATCTAAAAAAATGTGATGTGGAGGATGACTTTATCTACACATCATACTTCATTGTTTTTATATACTCAAATTTGGATAATATTTTTTCGCAGCCATTCGTACTGTTAAAAAACTGACCCACAAACTACTACCCACAAACTACTACGACCCACAAACTACTACCCGTGGTACCCACAAACTGAACTTTGTTGGCCATATAAAATCATTTATATATACAGATGTTTAAAATCAAATTCAACGTAAGACTGGCATTTCATTAATTTCAAGTACAATAAGTAAAATTTGGCGATTTGGTTAGCGCTAAAACACATAGCTATCTTTTCTTGTAAATAGAACTTACAAAATCCTCAGGAAGGATATTAATAAACTTGTCAAATGGGTCAATTAGAAATTAAGTGGAAATTTGTGTCCCTGCAGTTTTTTCAAAACTTTATTTAAATAAACAATTAAATATTCATTTAAATAATTGAGAAGCATCAAATTGTTTTATCTCAACTGAATTTTAGAGTAATTATATGGTTTTACTCTTTAAAAAATTTTCATACCGTACTAAATGTCCTCTCCATGACATGTCCCCACTATTGTTTCTGTATGATATTATAGCTATTTCTGCTAAAGTATAAGCAAAAACACTAAAAGTAATCAAAGTTAATTAAAAACCATTATTTTCTTTATTTTTGGAAGAAAGGGTTGAAAAATAATAAAAACTATTTTCTTATTGACGGAAGTTTAGTCCCTAGAATTATGGTCCCTCCATGGAAAATTTTTATAATTCCACAAAAATACACTAGACGGCAACAAAGTCAAGAACTTTTACAGTGAGGTGAAGCTACAGTTAACCATTATGTTGACTAGCTATCTATTTAAAGAGGCAAGCTATCGTTTTCTTAAGTATTAATTCAAAGTACTTATAAAAATGGAGAGTACTTTTATCTAATGTCACCTCCATGGCCTCCTTAATTATGCTAGTTTTCAAAAAATCAGATAATTATCTCTAGGAATTGTTTTGCATTGTGTATTTTTATGTTATCCAAGCAGCACGACAATGCTGTGTGCTGGATTACGAATTCTTTAAGTTAAACCCCAAATATGTCACCTCCATGTCCCAATATTGCGGTATGAAGGTGACACTAATATCGATATACACACTCTTGCAAAAAAAAAAGAAAGAAAACGCCCCTAAAAAGATTATCCGATCATCTCGAAATTTTGCATGCAAATTCCTTTGAATCAAGTGTGCAAATGATTAAATTTACAAAGCCAATGAGTGTTAACTTCGGTCATAGCGCGCGTTTCTACTGCGCAACTATCATCCTGCAAAACAGCTTAAAAATGTGGAAGGTTTATCTTTGCTCCTTGCCGCTGTTTCAGTTCCGCGGAGACACAACCAATAATGCCATTGCGATGCTGCCGAAGTCCTTATAAGCAATTAGACTAATTCTAACGTGGTCGTATAGTCGGGATGCGTGAAGCTGGATGGTGATACCGAGCTACAGGCCACCACCTGCACCGAACGGACACTGATGTACAAAGGTGCTGGCAGCAATAGTTGCTGCAAGGAACTCATCGATGGAATGAAGGCTCTAGAAATCCAAGGTGCACGAATGGAATGCAAGATCGGATGATTGTGCTACAGGCCCGAACTAGCGTAACGACATCATTGTCCACCATCTAACGTACTACAGTCTCTTCCATACCACCCGTGGTACCTTCCACCATCTCACGGTGATTGGCTGAGATGGAGTTACGCTCACGCCAGCCTTTAAGACGTCTGCCTATAACCCCACGACATCGACAGAGTCGTTTGGAGTGGTGTCGTAGCCGAGCATCATGTCTGCCAGTAGACTGGCATCGTATAGTATTCAGCGATGAATCACGCTTCAGTTTTTCAGCGGATGACCGTCGGATACTTGTGTAAAGGCGCCAGGGCCAGCCGTCCCAATCAGCCATTTTTTTACACAGGAACACAGTCATTATCCCTGGTGTGATGATGTGGGGTGCTATCTCTTAAGACAGCAGGTCTCTCCTAGTCATCCTGCGTACAAATTTTACAGCTCAACGATATGTTGATGAAATCATGCGGCCGTTTGCGTTACCCTTCATGGTACGTCAATCTGGGGTCATTTTCCAACAAGATAATACCATTCCACATATGGCTCGCATATCTGTGGACTGTCTCTGTGTTGTTGGTACTGTTTCATGGCCAGCAAGGTCACCAAATCTTTCGCCAATCGAGCATGTATGTTACATGCTAGGCCTCCAGATTCGGGCACCCCGAAATGTAGCAGATCTGGAGCAACAGTTGAGGAATGCTTGGCAGAATATATCGCAAGATGACATTAGGAAACTTTATTACTCCTTACTTTGACCTATATAAGCATGCATTGCCGCCAAGGGGGGTTACACCAATTAATGATTTGAAAATTCAATGTGCAATTGTTAAACATTGATGGGTCATGCGACCTTGATTTTGTAATCATTTCATTACCTGTATATGAGCTGTACGCATACTTAATTTCAATAAAAAGAGTCACTTTCTTCATGGTGCATTTTTTTTTTTTTTTTTTTTTTTTTTTTGCAAAAGACTGTAAATTACAAGTTGATATAAAATGCTTTCCTGACCTATATTCAAAGTTTGTACAACTTCCTTGACTTAACAGAAATATAAAAATATAAAATAAATAATAAAACTTCAGCTTTTTATTTTCAAGAAATTTTGGTTGTCAAATTTCAGCTTAATTTCAGAATGACCCACATACGTGAGTGAGAGTTCTCTAACGACAAACTGCTAAGTAATTATTATTGGAAAATGGCTTCTAGAGTTTTTGTCTCTGATAGATCACGACCCTGTCTATAGGGAATCCTTTAGGCTAAAAGGAGATTAGCGAAATAAAGAAGAACATTCACATTTTGCAAGGGAATAATTGAAAAAAAAAATTCTACAAACATTTTTCTTCTTCAATATTTTCATTCATTGTGCTTAGCTAAAAATATAAAATGAGTTCTTCAGCATAATAATCCTTGTTTTTCTTTTTTCACATTTTATTTTGTACGTATAATAGAAAATTTTATGCTTGGAGTTCAAACTGTGTTGTCCCTAGGAACCTAACCACACGATATAAAATGAAGATATATTGCTCGAATGTACAAGGTGTCTCAAAAAAATTGAAGAGCGGAAATTTTTTTGAACCGTTGATTGTAGGTACATAGTTCTAACAGCAAAAATTCTTTAAATAAGGTAGGATGTTATGAAATAGTAATAAATGATGTACAATATTTTTATAAGAATTAAGTGTATTAAAATTTTATACAGCCACTCTAGTGAAAAAAGTTAAATTACGAAAATGTTATCAATACTTCATTTAGTTAAACTAAACATTCGGGTCTCAAAAGTTCAAATTTAGGACGAAATAAAATTTCAAACTTCCTGAGTTACACCACTTTCTCGTGATTTTTTGATACTCTGGTAATCACCAAAATTCATGAATCCCGAGTCCGTTCACAAATTGAATTGATTCATAGAAATAATTTAGTACGGTTTTGAAGCAATTTTACCATGATTTGTCTTTAAAACCGTTTCCCATGGTTTGTCTGCTGACCAGACAAACAGGCGATACAATTTTGTCAGTCTATCAGATATTTTCTAACAAAATCTATGGGGAAATAAGCAGTCCCTTCAATTTTTGCCAACTGCAAAGATCATTTCAAACTGCTGTTTTCAGTTGGCTCGATAAGTTACTAACGCATGTTTGTCACAGCACTTTTCCCACCAGAATGAGGACCCTTGTAGACGAATTGGTAAGAACTTTTGCATTTGGTACAGAACGTGGCTGGTTCAACGGTAGATGCCTGACGGATTCGGGAAGACCAAGGACGACGTTGTTCAGTACTTGCAATCCGAACACTCGCATATGGGTAGCACGAGAAATAGGTTAAAATGTCTATTTCCTTATTTTTAGTTAATACTCGTTGTTTTCGTGAGCCATATCGACAATGAAAAGAACCCGTTAATTGCAGCCGACATATCAGCCACAGAATAAAACATCTAGAAGTATGCCTGTTCTACTGAAAACCGCGGCAATATTCCTTCATTGTATCACTAAAAGATTGATTGCATTCTCCATAAATCAAAATCATCTAACAAAGTTCAGCATTACTGAACAACGCCATAATTCAATCTCTTTATGTAGAAGAGATGATACTTGAATGCTTAACACTAGAATGGCGGAAGCGGTCGTTTTGACCACCTAACTATTTTGACCGCTGCTGTCGTTCTAGGAAGATCGTTGATTTGTTCTCCTATTATGAAACCTAGAATAATTTTCTTCAGTGCTTTCAATAACTTTAAGAAAATAAGAAAAGTCATAAAATTCCAATGGTCTAGGATTAGCCGTTTTAGAGGAATCGTTTCTCAAAGCAGTTATGCGGTCAAAATGACCTCTTCAGTTGCTCTAGTGTTAAATAAAAACTATGAATCGGCATAATGGCTTTACTGAAATATCTGCATAGAATTAATTTGTCATGAACGATTTAGAAATTTATTTAAATAAATTAAAGACGAAATCCTTAGATTTTAAAAGTCATTTAATAAACATTCTATAAACGTACACATAGATTAAAGTCAGATCGCTTTCGGGCATCACTATACCCTTCATCAGTGGCATTATATTTAAATCGTACCATCAAGCTTATACTATCCACACTGACAGGCAAAATTTGCATGTTACAAATCGGCATATTACAACAAACACGATAATGCATCAACAAAGAAACATGAGCAAGAAATTTAAATTGAAGGGTATTCTAATGCGAAATCAGAAGGACAAACTGCCAAGTTCTATATCAAGCATGGTATGCATTAAGCCATTAATTTTGAAATCAAAGGTAACTTTGTAAAGGCTTGACACGCATGGAATCGAGAACAAGTCGCAGGCATAAATCAAAATATGCACGGAATCAAAATTACAGATAAAAGCACGGTATAAATAAATAAACCGGGATTCATGCAATAAAATTGAACGGGAGTTTTTACAACTAATCAAAATAAAAACAAAATACGATAAGGGGATGAAAATTATTTTTAACCACAAGTTTGGCAAGAGCCGTAGATTGTTTACCATTTCTAACGTCCCGAACATGTTCAGCTAACCATATACCAACCGTACGTTTAGTGCTACCAATATAAAACCTTAAATCATTATCAGGAGAAAGAAGGGGTACCACATATACCCCAGCTTGGCATTTAAAGGTATTCTTATTCTTGAAATTATCAGTGCGAATACGATTAAACATAGTGGTCACAGTTGAGTGAGTGGGTCTAAATTTAACTCGGTGCAAAATTAGATAAGATGACGCAAAATTTTCAGATGATACGGAAAACTAGCTTTAAATGGCATACGGTCGTTAATAGAAATCAGTTTAGAATTGGGTTGAATAAGTTTATGACGAATTTGAGAAAACATTTTATACACAAACACAAATAAGTAGCATCCTGACCTAGTTTAAAGATGAAGCTAATTTCATTATTTAAAGACGAAATGGAGGAACGAACATTAAAAGCACGATTAAAGTACTCATTAAAAGAAGCTTTTATAGTCAAGATGGGATGAAAAAGATTAGCAGGAATACAAGTGTTAGTAAAAGTGGATTTACGATAGATAGAAGTCTGAAAACCAAAATAATTATGAGAAACAAGTAGGTCCAGAAACGGTAAAGAAAAATTAGATTCATGCTCGATAGTAAAATTAATGGAGGGGTAAAATTCATTAACAATATCCAAAAGATTAAGGTCATTTAAATATATGATCCCAAATAACAAAACCGTCGTCAACATAACGGCGCCAGAGGATAGATTTAAGGGCTAAAAATGGCATAATCTCGTTCTCGAGTTCTTACAGCACAGCCTCAGCAAAAATGCCAGACAAGAGTCTACCCATAGGGGCACCGGATGTCCATAAGTAAATATCGTCGCGGAAACCAAAATAATTGGTCTCCGCCACAATGTTCAATATAGAGGTTATTGCATCGATAGAGGGAATACTGCAATTTTGCTTTAAAAGCCTTTCGGCAATAATATCAATGGCATTACTAACGGGAACACTAGGAAATAAAGAAACTACATTGAAACTATGGAGAGTACAATTGGGAACAAATTTTGTATTAAACAGAGTATTAATGAACTGTTCAGTGGAAGTAATAGTATAGCAATGATTATTAAAGAATGATTTAAGGAAATTTGCCAAAGCTTTCTCCAAAAAATACGTCGGATCATTGCATTTAGATACTATTGGCCTCACAGGGTGGTTGACTTTATGTAATTTAATTTGACCAAACATTTGAGGAAGTTGATGAGAATACAGAATTACTTCGTTTTCCTTATAATGATTTTAAATTTTATATTGGTAGCACTAAACGTACAGTTGGTATACTGTTAGCTGAACATGCTCGGGACGTTAAAAACGGTAAACAATCTACGACTCTTGCCCAACTCGTGGTTAAAGATAATTTTCAGCCCCTTTCGAAAAATATTTTCTTTTTATTAATTGTAATATCCCGCGTTCGATTTTAATGTATGAATCCCTGTTTATTTATTTATTCAGTGCTCCTATCTATAATTTTGATCCTTTGCATATTTTAAGTTATGCCTGGCGACTCGTTCTCGATTCCATGCGCGCCAAGCCTTTACAAAGTTACCTATGATTTTAAAAGTAATTGCTTAATATATACCATGCTTGACATAGAACTTGACAATTTGTTTTTATAATTTCACATTATAATAGCCTTCAATCAAATTTCTTGTTCATATTTTTCTGTTGACGCATTATCGTGTTTGTTGTAATGATGCCGATTTGTTATATGCAAATTTTGCCTGTCAGCATGAATAGTATTTAAGCTTGATGGTACGATTTTCATATAGTGCCACTGAGGAAGGGTATAGTAATGCCCGAAAGCACTCTGGCTTTTATTCTATGTGTACGTCTATAGGACGTTTAATAAATGACTTTTAAAACTAAAGATTTCGTCTTTAATTTATTTAAATTAATTTACAATTTTGACGTGTTACCACTCTATTGATTTAGTAACTATTTGCGACCGAAGTTAATTTGTGGACGCCCCCTTATTTCCCAATGAAAATTTGAATCTATGTTGAATTAAATCATATTACAGTCAATTTTTTTCACATTTTCTTTCGATAGAGGGGCTGTATGTAAAGTTAATTTCCTTAACTTATTACTAAAATATGATACAGCATTTAAATTACTATTTCATAACTTACTACTTTAACCCTTTCACGACTAGAGCCGATTATATCCGGCATCCACTAAATGCGTCGCATTGGCTAGCGCCGGCTATATCCGACATCCACTGAATGCGTCGTATTGGCAAGCAACATTTGCAATAACGATACGCGAATTGGACACCACACATTTAACTAACGCACAAGAAAAAGTTCTTGTAACGAGTAAAATGTATTTGTTTTCTACCTTTTTGTCGAGTATCATAGTTAAAGATAAAGTAATTAACGTGTACGGTGTACACTAAATGGCACGACGACCCATTCATTGGTTAAGCACGGATGGCTAGTTCCGCCATTGCGAAAGGGTTAATGCATTTTTCGCTTTCCCTGCAATACATGGTATAGGGAAAGTATTGGAATCATACCGAAAATCACAACTCGAGTTTTCGACGGATTTACATGTTTCGAGACCTCTAGAATACGAAAAACTATTTTTACCGTGACGTCTGTGTGTGTATCTGGGTGTCTGTCTGTGTGTCTTTCTGTCTGTCTGTGTGTCTGTGCAATGTATGTATCCACTCTAACTGAAAAACTACTGGACCAAATTTCATAAAATTTGGTATGTACGTCACTTGGATGAGACCCTGGTGCTGATTAGTTTTTGGTAGGATATGTAAGAACAGAACTTGCCTTTTTTTGCGAAATTGTCAGTAAAAATGTTATGTATCCACTCTCGCTAAAATACTAATTGACTAAATTTCACAAAATTTGGTAGATAAGTTACTTGTAAGATGCTCTGGTGCTGATTAGATTTTGGTATGATTCGAAAAAAAAAACCTGCATTTTTTCACGAAATGACCTGCAAAAATCGCCAAAAATAAAAAAAAAAGATTACGTATGCTGAAATGTATCAATCAAATTCTTATTTTATACGCAATTTTTGGCGAGGAAAGGAATATAACACACTCCATTATACTTTAGAACTAACCGTTCTCAAGGTATTTGAGATTTCTCGCATTTTTGTTACCCCGCTATCGGAAAAATGTCCAATTACCAAATAAAAACAAAAATTGAATTAAAAATGCAAATTTAGTGTAATTTGGTGCAATTAAATTCAACTGAATTTGGTGTTAACTTTAAATTTCTTCTTGATAACAAAGTTACGGGGGTCACCTAGGAACATTTCTAATAGTTCTCAAAATCCAGTTTTGATATTTCTCGATCTGGGTTTTATAAGCGACCAAATAGAATCTACCCGCTAGTCAAGTTTGCGTTTTGTGATTTCTCTCTGATCATGGGTTTGGATGGTGTTAACTTTAAATTTCTTCCTGATAACAAAGTTACGGGGGTTACCTAGGAACATTTCTAATAGTTCTCAAAATCCAGTTTTGATATTTCTCGATCTGGGTTTTATAAGCGTATCCCCAAATGAGTGAGGTATGTAGAAGGATGGACCTGGTGATTGATTTATAGGGGGGTCATTTTATTGGAAGTGGTGACAGATAGGTTTTTGAATTGGGGATAAAGTAAGCTAAAGGCGGTCCGA
This sequence comes from Amaurobius ferox, assembly GCA_951213105.1. Taxonomy (NCBI): domain Eukaryota; kingdom Metazoa; phylum Arthropoda; class Arachnida; order Araneae; family Amaurobiidae; genus Amaurobius; species Amaurobius ferox. The sequence goes on along the minus strand of OX578148.1, from coordinate 48,282,085 downwards.
TCACTCACTCACCGTTGGGACTCACTGTCAACACAATCTGCAGAAAACTTGAATATATCCCAAATAGAATCTACCCGCTAGTCAAGTTTGTGTTTTGTGATTTCTCTCTGAGCATGGATTTGGATGGTGTTAACTTTAAATTTCTTCCTGATAACAAAGTTACGGGGGTTACCTGGGAACATTTCTAATAGTTCTCAAAATTCAGTTTTGATATTTCTCGATCTGGGTTTCATAAGCGACCAAATAGAATCTACCCGCTAGTCAAGTTTGCGTTTTGTGATTTCTCTCTGATCATGGGTTTGGATGGTGTTAACTTTAAATTTCTTCCTGATAACAAAGTTACGGGGGTTACCTAGGAACATTTCTAATAGTTCTCAAAATCCAGTTTTGATATTTCTCGATCTGGGTTTTATAAGCGTATCCCCAAATGAGTGAGGTATGTAGAAGGATGGACCTGGTGATTGATTTATAGGGGGGTCATTTTATTGGAAGTGGTGACAGATAGGTTTTTGAATTGGGGATAAAGTAAGCTAAAGGCGGTCCGATCACTCACTCACCGTTGGGACTCACTGTCAACACAATCTGCAGAAAACTTGAATATATCCCAAATAGAATCTACCCGCTAGTCAAGTTTGTGTTTTGTGATTTCTCTCTGAGCATGGGTTTGGATGGTGTTAACTTTAAATTTCTTCCTGATAACAAAGTTACGGGGGTTACCTGGGAACATTTCTAATAGTTCTCAAAATTCAGTTTTGATATTTCTCGATCTGGGTTTCATAAGCGACCAAATAGAATCTACCCGCTAGTCAAGTTTGCGTTTTGTGATTTCTCTCTGATCATGGGTTTGGATGGTGTTAACTTTAAATTTCTTCCTGATAACAAAGTTACGGGGGTTACCTAGGAACATTTCTAATAGTTCTCAAAATCCAGTTTTGATATTTCTCGATCTGGGTTTTATAAGCGTATCCCCAAATGAGTGAGGTATGTAGAAGGATGGACCTGGTGATTGATTTATAGGGGGGTCATTTTATTGGAATTGGTGACAGATAGGTTTTTGAATTGGGGATAAAGTAAGCTAAAGGCGGTCCGATCACTCACTCACCGTTGGGACTCACTGTCAACACAATCTGCAGAAAACTTGAATATATCCCAAATAGAATCTACCCGCTAGTCAAGTTTGCGTTTTGTGATTTCTCTCTGAGCATGGGTTTGGATGGTGTTAACTTTAAATTTCTTCCTGATAACAAAGTTACGGGGGTTACCTGGGAACATTTCTAATAGTTCTCAAAATTCAGTTTTGATATTTCTCGATCTGGGTTTCATAAGCGACCAAATAGAATCTACCCGCTAGTCAAGTTTGCGTTTTGTGATTTCTCCCTGAACGTGGGTTTGGATGGTGTTAACTTTAAATTTCTTCCTGATAACAAAGTTACGGGGGTTACCTGGGAACATTTCTAATAGTTCTCAAAATTCAGTTTTGATATTTCTCGATCTGGGTTTCATAAGCGACCAAATAGAATCTAACCGCTAGTCAAGTTTGCGTTTTGGGATTTCTCTCTGAGCATGGGTTTGGATGGTGTTAACTTTAAATTTCTTCCTGATAACAAAGTTACGGGGGTTACCTAGGAACATTTCTAATAGTTCTCAAAATCCAGTTTTGATATTTCTCGATCTGGGTTTCATAAGCGACCAAATAGAATCTACCCGCTAGTCAAGTTTGCGTTTTGTGATTTCTCCCTGAACGTGGGTTTGGATGGTGTTAACTTTAAATTTCTTCCTGATAACAAAGTTACGGGGGTTACCTGGGAACATTTCTAATAGTTCTCAAAATTCAGTTTTGATATTTCTCGATCTGGGTTTCATAAGCGACCAAATAGAATCTAACCGCTAGTCAAGTTTGCGTTTTGGGATTTCTCTCTGAGCATGGGTTTGGATGGTGTTAACTTTAAATTTCTTCCTGATAACAAAGTTACGGGGGTTACCTAGGAACATTTCTAATAGTTCTCAAAATCCAGTTTTGATATTTCTCGATCTGGGTTTCATAAGTGACCAAATAGAATCTAACCGCTAGTCAAGTTTGCGTTTTGGGATTTCTCCCTGAGCATGAGTTTGGATGGTGTTAACTTTAAATTTCTTCCAGATAACAAAGTTACGGGGGTTACCAAGGAACATTTCTAATAGTTCTCAAAATCCAGTTTTGATATTTCTCGATCTAGGTTTTATAAGCGACCAAATAGAATCTAACCGCTAGTCAAGTTTGCGCTTTGTGATTTCTCCCTGAGCATGGGTTTGGATGGTGTTAACTTTAAATTTCTTCCTGATAACAAAGTTACGGGGGTTACCTAGGAACATTTCTAATAGTTCTCAAAATCCAGTTTTGCTATTTCTCGATCTGGGTTTTACAAGGGTATCCCCAAATGAGTGAGGTATGTAGAAGGATGGACCTGGTGATTGATTTATAGGGGGGTCATTTTATTGGAAGTGGTGACAGATAGGTTTTTGAATTGGGGATAAAGTAAGCTAAAGGCGGTCGGATCACTCACTCACCGTTGGGACTCACTGTCAACACAATCTGCAGAAAACTTGAATATATCCCAAATAGAATCTACCCGCTAGTCAAGTTTGCGTTTTGTGGTTTCTCCCTGAACCCGAAGTTCTTATAGGCTGTTAGTTTAGTTCACAGGAAAGTAATAATAATTATAGCAAATAAGGGAAATCATAAAAAATACGTTATAGTCCCCTCACATAATGATCCCAGTAAATAAAATATGTTTTATATTGATAATTTGAACTGCGCTATGGATGTTAATAGTACCAAAATAGTTTTTATTAACATAGATAAACTAAATAATCAAAGTCATCAGCGTCATTGAGCTGTTATCTTCGCAGGAAGATTTGCAAGAATATTTACAAAATATTTTGGAAGAAAAAATTAACTTGGGTACGAAGTCTGAAAAGATGCATATTTCTTTTATTCTAACAGTGATTGTAATACATGTAGAAAAAATCTGATTGTGGGCAACACATGACTTTCCTTATATATTGCAATGAATTTACTACTTTTACACTTAAAAAAATGTTATTCTTATAGTAGATATTTATATGTTTTCCAAGATATTGAATTTTCTTCAATTAGTCGCCATTTTCATTGATTTAGTGTCATTTTTATCCATTTGGCGAGATTTTTGTTAATTTGTCAATTTAAAATGTCGCTAAGTTGGCGACATTCCGCCATATTCGTCGCCAAAATCTCGCCAAGCGTTATGAACGGCGAAATAAGTTATTCTTACAGCAGATAAATGACTATTGGCGTTCAAATACAAAAGTACTACTCAAAGTATCTTTTTCCATGAATGGAACGAGCTAGATCCACGAGAATGATGTCACCCAATTTATCGCATGGTATTACATATGAAAAGTGAACATGTTTCTCAATAGGAAATATTTTTTTTTATTTTATATGACTTTTTGATAATATTTTTGAAAAATGTGCAACATCTCGAGAACGGTTTGTGTTAGCGTTATAAAATTTATGTCAATCGTTTTCTAATGAAAAACTACATAAGAAATGTCAATTTCCGTAATTTTATTAGCGGTTTTGATTTTTTGACGATTTTTCAAAATTTCTCTCGAAAATTTAGGGGGGATTCTGACCATTCGATTGCGTATAAAAGCAATAGGCTTCCAGTGTTTACCGATTGTGATTTTTGTTCCTAATTTTGTTCGATTCGATCCATTCGTTCGTCAGTTATCGTCTCCACAGACTCACTGACACACACATACACACACATACTTTCACACACACACACACACACATACTTTCACACACACACACACATACACACACACACACACACACACACACACACAGACATCAATTTAAAAATGTTTGATTCGTGATCAGGTATGCTTGAAACGTGCTCTCCCGTCAAAAACTCGAATTCGAATTTTCGACCCCGTCACAATACTTTCCTTATACATTATGTATATAAGGAAAGTAATAAGCGGAGCAATGTCGAGTGCAAACTGTCACTCTATATATTTACTTTCTCTAACTATAAAATACAGTACAGCGAAAATATTGTTTTCGCAAAAACTTTTGAATTCAAAATTTTGATGTCAATATGTATTTTAAGACTTCCTGAACACGTTTTGACTATTTTCGGAGTGATGTCCGTATGCATGTTTGCATGTCTGTGGACAATTTCTTATGCACACAACAGCAGCCACAAATATTAATAGACTGTCACGAAACTTAATATCCGAGTTTGCTATCAGAAAATCCAGAACAAAATGGATTTTTTTTAACTCGAGAGGAGACTTAGAAATTTATTCGAAATTATATATATATATATATATATATATATATATATATATATATATATATATATAAAAGAGAAAAATTCTACAAAGAAATCTCAAAAAAGGGGGGGGGGAGAAAAGCCAACAGGGAAATTTGAAAAGGCCTAGGGGGGTGGTGACCCCTAGTTCCCCGGTTAAAGTCGACTTTTATTCCATAGGAAACACTCCCGGAGCCGAAAAATACCTGAGGCCAATCTCCGTACAAACGTCAAAGCAAAAGACGCACAAAACAGTCCGAACAAGGAACAAATGGACTCCATTACGAAGTTGTAAAAGCAAGGGTATACATACAAAGTCAGAATTCAGAGTGACAACACATAAGAAAAGTAAAACGGCCAACTGAAATCCCTCAGTCAAAAGAGAGAAGGGAGTAGAGTGTATAGGACTAACACCATCGTTGCCATTTATAACCCAAAACTAAACGTTTGCCAAAATCATTTTCAAATGCGTTGACTGTTTTATTATGATAGGTATTATAAATATGTCTGAGGAATCCAAGGGGATAGTCTTGTTTGATAGCCTCCTTGATAAATATAACATCACTTTTTATACGGTCTTTTTTATAAGTATGCAAGCGGGCGTTCCGTATAAAGTGATTCATTACGATATTACGAAAAACTTTCTGACTTAAATTAGACCTCCAATTGATAATATAATTCACTTTAATCTTGAAATGTCGTCTTTTATCATAAAGTATCGTATATAAGGGTTCATCTTCAGCGAAGTGAATGATAATATCCAAGTAATTAATTTCATCGGCAGAATCTGCAGGAGTTTCAATTAAATCCAATTGTGCAGGGTAAAAGTCGAAGTTAAATTTAATATTGGTTTTTTGATGTGCCACAAGTATATCATCCACAAAACGGAAATACGGCAATTCGTTTAATATATGTGTGCCTTTTTCATAGTGATGGAGGTATAGATCTGCCATCATCGAGGAGCAGCCTCCCCCCATAGGTATACCTTTTACTTGCCTATAATAATTCAAACCATTGAATAAGACATTTTCAAAAAGCACAATATCCAAGATAGCCTTGAATTTGTGTAAAGCTATGTATTTATGAATGTGATATTGACTATGGATTTCTATCATAATATCATATAGATCTTTCAGATCTATGTTATTAAAGAGATCTTTAAAGTCATAAGACTTGTAAATCAGGTTTGTGGGATGTTTGTTCAAATACTTTATTATATCTCCACTATTTTTAATCATTACTGAACCACCTTGCATAATTTGAGTCATAATAGGTTTTAAAAGTGTAATAAGTTTCGTATTTTCTGTAGTAGTATAAGCTTTATAGGCTACCGTTACTGGTCGAAACTTTACAGGTGTTTTGTGTAGTTTTGGTATCAATACCAAGTACGGATATCGAATATGATTGATGTTGATACTTATGCGTTTATGTAAAGCCCTTATTTTATTTTCGATTTCCCTTCGTTTTGATTTCAACAAAACATACATGTCTTCGTTATTATAACTGATATGGAGTTGATCGATGTAATATTTCATACAAGTAAAGGTAAAATTCGATGTAACCTTATCGGTATACGTAATTGCGAATATTTTCCATACATTTTCCAGTATGTGTCTATTCATTGTGTGACGTTCATCTTGTCCACAAGAATGATGATAATACAAATAAAAATTCTCCATAGTGTGATCGCGCCATTCATTAAAAGATGATAAAGGCATGCTGTATCGTACTGCCATTTTATATATGAAATCACTCAATTCATGACTAAATTTCATGTCTATATAAGGTTACATCGAATTTTACCTTTACTTGTATGAAATATTACATCGATCAACTCCATATCAGTTATAATAACGAAGACATGTATGTTTTGTTGAAATCAAAACGAAGGGTAATCGAAAATAAAATAAGGGCTTTACATAAACGCATAAGTATCAACATCAATCATATTCGATATCCGTACTTGGTATTGATACCAAAACTACACAAAACACCTGTAAAGTTTCGACCAGTAACGGTAGCCTATAAAGCTTATACTACTACAGCAAATACGAAACTTATTACACTTTTAAAACCTATTATGACTCAAATTATGCAAGGTGGTTCAGTAATGATTAAAAATAGTGGAGATATAATAAAGTATTTGAACAAACATCCCACAAACCTGATTTACAAGTCTTATGACTTTAAAGATCTCTTTAATAACATAGATCTGAAAGATCTATATGATATTATGATAGAAATCCATAGTCAATATCACCTACATAAATACATAGCTTTACACAAATTCAAGGCTATCTTGGATATTGTGCTTTTTGAAAATGTCTTATTCAATGGTTTGAATTATTATAGGCAAGTAAAAGGTATACCTATGGGGGGAGGCTGCTCCTCGATGATGGCAGATCTATACCTCCATCACTATGAAAAAGGCACACATATATTAAACGAATTGCCGTATTTCCGTTTTGTGGATGATATACTTGTGGCACATCAAAAAACCAATATTAAATTTAACTTCGACTTTTACCCTGCACAATTGGATTTAATTGAAACTCCTGCAGATTCTGCCGATGAAATTAATTACTTGGATATTATCATTCACTTCGCTGAAGATGAACCCTTATATACGATACTTTATGATAAAAGACGACATTTCAAGATTAAAGTGAATTATATTATCAATTGGAGGTCTAATTTAAGTCAGAAAGTTTTTCGTAATATCGTAATGAATCACTTTATACGGAACGCCCGCTTGCATACTTATAAAAAAGACCGTATAAAAAGTGATGTTATATTTATCAAGGAGGCTATCAAACAAGACTATCCCCTTGGATTCCTCAGACATATTTATAATACCTATCATAATAAAACAGTCAACGCATTTGAAAATGATTTTGGCAAACGTTTAGTTTTGGGTTATAAATGGCAACGATGGTGTTAGTCCTATACACTCTACTCCCTTCTCTCTTTTGACTGAGGGATTTCAGTTGGCCGTTTTACATTTCTTATGTGTTGTCACTCTGAATTCTGACTTTGTATGTATACCCTTGCTTTTACAACTTCGTAATGGAGTCCATTTGATCCTTGTTCGGACTGTTTTGTGCGTCTTTTGCTTTGACGTTTGTACGGAGATTGGCCTCAGGTATTTTTCGGCTCCGGGAGTGTTTCCTATGGAATAAAAGTCGACTTTTAACCGGGGAACTAGGGGTCACCACCCCCCTAGGCCTTTTCAAATTTCCCTGTTGGCTTTTCTCCACCCCCCCCCCTTTTTTGAGATTTCTTTGTAGAATTTTTCTCTTTTATTATACTAGACAATTTAGAGCAGCATTGCGCCTACTTGTCTCGTTAATTTTAAATCGTATATTCGTATCTTTTATATGACATTAATATATATATATATATATATATATTGTGGCAGCATAGAATAAAATTTGTTATAATCATGCATAAAAGGGTTTACTTATGGTTCAATGATCACGAAACTTAATAGTTTCAATCATTTTTGTGCAATACAGGGTGTACCAAAAAAATTGAAACGCACTTTAATTCTTTACCTGTTGGAGATAACAGGGCAATGTAAATTGGAAAAATGTCGAAAGTAAGGTAGGAAATAAGACTACGTTAATAAAATGGTCCTCCCATTCATTTTCAAAAAAAGTTACACTTTTTTAATTTTTATACGACCCCCCTTAAACAAATTTGGTCAACCAGAAAATTTTTATTTTTAATGCAGCAAGATCCTTCAAAAAACTGCATATCTGTATCTTTAAAATTGAGCGAATTATATTTAATTGAAAATTGAATATTGTAAATGGGGACGCTATATCAAATTAGAAATGTAAATTTGTGACATATCGCAAAAAGATAAAACTGGATGATAATATCCAACCGCGTAGTGAGTACCATTGCTTTATATGATCTCTGTCTGTGTAATGCTTTATTTAGATGCATTTGTGATAAAAAATTTTAACACATATTAACGTATTTTTTATCTAAACAATTTTCATCGTCAATTTGTTTATGATCCCTATTTTTACTGAATAAACAGCCTTTCGCATGGTACGGAAAAGTGGCATAAGTCAGATTTTTTTTCCTTTATCATAATATAGTTGATTTTAAAGATACATATATGCGGGTTTTTTTACTGATCTTGTTGCATTAAAAATAAAAATATTCTCAGTGAGCAAATTTGCCTAAGGGTTGCATAAAAATTTAAAAAGTAACTTTTTGAAAATTAATGGGGGGACTATTTCATTAACGTAGTCTTATTTCCTACCTTACTTTCAACAGTTTTGCAATATACATAACCCACTTATCTCCAACTGGTAAAGAATTAAAGCGCGTTTCAATCTTTTTGGGACACTCTGTATAGCCAAGATACAATTTTTTTGTGCGTGACGTCAAAAATCCCCTTGGGATACAAATTACCCTCCGGAAGGTACATTTTCAAGTATAGTGCCATTCGAAAGATTTTTTCAAGCCTTTTAAAGGGAAGAGTAGGTAATACGCTACAGTTGAACCCACAACACCGATTTTTCAATATTTTTCTTTTGAAATTTGAAAAGAAAAATCTGATGTGGCAACACATGACTTTCCTTATATAATGCAATGAATTTACTACTTTTACAGTTATAACAATGTTATTCTTATAGTAGATACTTATATTCTTTCCAAGATATTGAATTTTCTTCAATTAGTCGTCATTTTCATTGATTTAGCGTCATTTTTATCAATTTGGCGAGATTTTTGTTAATTTAGCAACAATTAAAAATGTCGCCAAGTTCGCTACATTCCGCCAAATTCGGCGCCAAAATCTCGCCAAGCATTATGGATGGAGAAATAAGTTATTCTTACAGAAGATAAATGACTATTGGCGTTCAAATACAAAAGTATTACTCAAAGTATCTTTTTCCATGAATGGAACGAGCTGGATCCACGAGAATGATGTCACCCAATTTATCGCATGGTATTACATATGAAAAGTGAACATGTTTCTCAATAGGAAATTTTTTTTTTATTTTATATAAATTTTGATATATTTTTTTTTTAAAGTGCAATATCTCGAGAATGGTTCATGTTAGCGTTCTAAAATTTATGTCAATCTTTTTCTAATGAAAAATTACATAAGAAATGTCTACTTGCGCAACTTTATTAGCAGTTTTGATTTATTGACGATTTTTTCAAAATTTCACTTGAAAATTTAGGGGGTTCTGAACATTCGACTGCGTATAAAAGCAGTAGGCTTCCAGCGTTTACGAATTGTGATTTTTGTACCAAATTTCGTTCGAATCGGTCCATTCGTTCGTCAGTTATCGTCTCCACAGACTCACTGACATACATACTTTCACACACACACACATACTTTCACACACACAGACACACACATCACTTCAAAAATGTTTGATTCGTGATCAGGGATACTTCAAACGTGCTCTCCCGTCGAAAACTCGAATTCGAATTTTCGACCCCGTCACAATACTTTCCTCATACATTATGTATATAAGGAAAGTAAAAATACGGATTCCAGTATGAGACAGTCGAATTCAGCCACGCTCCAGCTAATTTTATTTGGGAAGAGTACAAAATGTACACAAGAAAAATTGTTTTCGCTCCCTGAAAACCCCATTTTAGTGTAAGAAAAATATAGTCTATAGAAACTTGATTTTCAAATATTACTTTCCTTATATACAATAATGTTAAGGAAAGTATTGTGACTGGGTCTAAAATTCGAATTCGAGTTTTCGACGTGAGAGCACATTTCTAGCATTCCTGATCACGAATCGAATATTTTTGAAGAGATGTCTGTGTGTGTGTGTGTGTGTGTGTCAGTGAGTCTGTGGAGACGATAACTGACGAAAGAATGGAACGAAATTTTGTACAAAAATTACAATCCGCAAACACTGGAAGCCTATTGTTTTTATACTAAATCGAATGTCCAGAACCCTCCTCCCCTTAAATTTTCGAGTGAAATTTTGAAAAAATCGTCAAAAAATCAAAACCTCTAATAAAGTTACGCAAATAGACATTTCTTATGTAATTTTTCATTAGAAAACGATTGAGATAAATTTTAGAACGCTAACAGGTACCGTTCTCGAGATATTGAACAGTATTCAAAAAAATTATTAAAAAGTAATATAAAAAAAATATTTCCTATTTAGAAACATGTTCACTTTTCATATGTAATACCATGCGATAAATTTAGTGACATCACTCTCACGGATCTAGCTCATTCCATTCATGAAAAAAGATTCTTTGAGTAATACTTTTGTATTTGAAAACCAATAGTCATTTATCTGCTGTAAGAATAACTTATTTCTCCGTCCATAACGCTAGGCGAGATTTTGGCGACGAAATTAGTGGAATGTCGCCAACTTAGCGACTGTTTTTAAATGTTGCTAAAGTAACGAAAAACTAGCCAAATAGATAAAAACGACGCTAAATCAATGAAAATGACCACTCATTGACGAAAATTCAATATCTTGGAAAGAATATAAATATCTGCTATAAAAATAATCTATTTTTTTTACTCTAAAAGTAGTAAATTCATTGCATTATATAAGGAAAGTCATGTGCTGCCCACATCAGATTATTTTTATTAATTAAATTCAAGAGTAAAGGTGAAAGCGGATATATGAGAAAAAAGAAAATGCCCACATGAAATGTTAAAAAATTAAGGCGGGAAAAGGGTATGCATTTCCATCCGCAAATAAATGGTGCTTGAAATTGGCTTTTGCGGTAATAGATAAGAAGAGTTTTGAACTTACGGACATTAAGGATGCACTGAAGGTTTATAGAATATTCGTGTATTTTGTTTGCATTGAATTTTTAAAAATAAAACAGTTTTTATGATTTTATTCGGATTTAGTTACGAGTGCATTTATCGCATCAGTTATATATAAAAAGATTAGCAACGTTCAATAATGTTCCAGTTCGCTGAAGTTTGTTTGGTATCTTTGAGGTTATATTTAATCCCATACCTTGTATTTATTTATAATATTATTTATTGCGTTATTTGTTTTGTTACTTTCCTTATATACATAATGTATAAAGAAAGTATTGTGACGGGGTCGAAAATTCGAATTCGAGTTTTCGACGGGAGAGCACGTTTCAAGCTTCCCTGATCACGAATCGAACATTTTTGAAGTGATGTCTGTGTGTGTGTGTGTGTCAGTGAGACTGTGGAGACGATAACTGACGAACGAATGGACCGATTCGAACGAAATTTGGTACAAAAATCACAATCCGTAAGCACTGGAAGCCTGTTGTTTTTATACGCAATCGAATGTTTAAAACCCCCCTAAATTTTCGAGGGAAATTTTGGAAAAATCGTCAAAAAATCAAAACCGCTAATAAAGTTACGCAAATAGATATTTATTATGTAATTTTTCGTTAGAAAACGATTGACATAAATTTTAGAACGCTAACATGAACCGTTCTCGAGATATTGCACATTTTTGAAAAAATTATCTAAACGTTATATAAAATAAAAAAAAATATTTCTTATTGAGAAACATGTTCGCTTTTTATATGCAATACCATGCGATAAATTGGGTGACATCATTCTCGTGGATCTAGCTCGTTGTCTTAATGAAAAAAGATACTTTGTGTAACACTTTTGTATTTGATCGCCAATAATCATTTATCTGCGGTAAGAATAACTTATTTCTTCATTCATAACGCTTGACGAGATTTTGGCGACGGTTTTGGCGGAATGTCGCTAACTTGGCGACTTTTTGAAATGTTGGCAAATTAACGAAAATCTCGCCAAATGGATAAAAATAACGCTAAATCACTAAAAATGACGACTAATTGTCGAAAATTCAATATCTTCTCTTCAATTTCTTAATTAATTAAGCTAATTTCTTAATTGTGTTAATTGTGTTTTCTTATAGTATATTTCATTATTTTAATTTGCGTTATTTATTTATTTTCTCCTTACTTTGTTTTAATGCATTGCTTGCAGTTTTACTTTCCTTATATACATAATGTATTAGAAAAGTATTGTGATGGGGTCGAAAATTCGAATTCGAGTTTTCGACGGGAAAGCACATTTCAAGCATCCCTGATCATGAATCAAACATTTTTGAGGTGATGTCTGTGTGTGTGTGTGTGTTAAAGTATGTGTGTGTGTGTGTGTGTGTATGAAAGTATGTGTGTGTGTGTGTGTCAGTGAGTCTGTGGAGACGATATCTCACGAGCGACAAAAATCACAATCCGTGAAAACTGGAAGCCTATTGTTTTTAAACGTAATCGAATATTCAGAACCCCACTAAACTTTCGAGTGAAATTTTGAAAAAATCATTAAAAAATCAAAACCTTTAAAGTTACGCAAATAGACATTTCTTATGTAATTTTTCCTTAGAAAATGATTGACATAAACTTTAGAACGCTAGCCTAAACCGTTCTCGAGATATTGCACATTTTTCAAATAAATTTATCAAAAAATCCTATAAATTAAGAAAAATATTAACTGTTGAGAAACATGTTCACTTTTCAGGTAAAATATCATACGGTAAATTTGGTGATATCATTGTCGTGGATCTGGCTCGTTCCATTCATAAGAAAAGAAACTTGACATAAATTTTAGAATGCTAACATGAACCGTTCTCGAGATATTTCACATTTTTCAAAAAAATTATCAAAAATTCATAAAAAATAATAAAAAAAAATATTTCCTATTGAGAAACATGTTCGCTTTTCATATGTAATACCATGCGATAAATTGGGTGACATCATTCTCGTGGATCTAGCTCGTTTCATTAACGAAAAATGATGCTTTGAGTCATACTTTTGTATTTGAACGACAATAGTCATTTATCTGCTGTAAGAATAACTTATTTCCCTGTCCATAACGCTTGGCGAGGTTTTGGCGACGAATTTGGTGGAATGTTGCCAACTTGGCGACTTTTTAAAATTTTGCCAAATTAACGATAATTTCGCCAAATGGATAAAAATCACGCTAAATCAATGAAAATGACGACTAATTGTCGAAAATTCAATATCTTGGAAAGAATATAAGTATCTACTATAAGAAAAACTTTTTTTTTACTGTAAATGTAGTAAATCCATTGCATTATATAAGGAATGTCATGTGTTGCCCATATCAGATTTCTTTTACTGTAAATGTAGTAAATCCAATGCATTATATAAGGGAAGTCATGTGTTGCCCACATCAGATTTTTTTAACTATTCAATCATATATAATATTTGATATCAAAGTACATATTACAAACAATATTCAGTACATATTACAAACGCGAAAAATTACTAAAAGATATTCCTCATTTAACAAAAATATCCATTACTAGGTTGCTGTGTCTCCTTCTCGCTACCCTCGATTTCTCAAATAATTTCTAGAGAGAGTCAGGAGGAGCGGAATTTGCCTCTATTTTCTGGCACTCGATGACTTCGTGAGTTCTTTCGTGTCGCTTGTTATGTAAGCATATTTCGCCAGTTAGGGGTCCAACCCTTGTTAGCTAGTAATCATTAACACCGGAGCTGGATTAGCCAGCTATTTCAACCCGGTTGGCGCAAACGACTTGACCAATGCAATCTTTACCCATATTGAAGAAAAATGTTCACTTCAGAAGTGCATAAAAATATAATAACTCATAAACTAAATAGAAATTTAAAAAAAGGGCTCCGTCTTCCTAAAATTCCACTACGCATGTACATGATTGCAAAAATCCGTTGTCCTGATATTGCTAGTCTATCCAGAACACGAACTCGAAACTCAAATACACTTTCTTTAACTTTGACATTAAATATCTTTTAAACTAGAGCATAACTTGAAAATCAGTTTATTTCAGCTTATTTCTCTAACATTCCTCTACAAATGTACAGAAATTCCAGATTTTTGTATGCTATAGTTTTTGCGGTACGACCCAAAGAAACTCAAGGGACACGAAATTTGTGAAACAGCGAGTGCGGCTTAAGCTACTTTATTTTAATATAGAAAAATATCTTGAAATTCTTGCACCGCAAGATTTTCATAATAAAATCCTAATGAGTTTTTATGCTTTTATAATTATCGTTTACATACATTGTAAAAAAATCTGTTGTGGGCAACACATGACTTTCCTTATATAATGTAATGATTTTACTATTTTTACAATTAAAAAAATAGGTTTTTCTAATAGTAGATACTTATATTCTTTCCACGATATTGAATTTTCGACAATTAGACGTCATTTTCATTGATTTAGTGTCATTTTTATCCATTTGGCGAGATTTCCGTTGATTTGGCAACATTTCAAAAAGTCGCCAAGTTGGCAACATTCCGCCAAAATCGTAGCCAAAATCTCGCCAAGCGTTATAGACGACGAAATAAGTTATTCTTACAGCAGATAAATGACTATTGGCGATCAAATACAATAGTATTACTCAAAGTATCTTTTTCATGAATGGAACAAGCTCTAGATCCACGAGAATGATGTCACCCAATTTATCGCATGGTATTACATATGAAAAGTGAACATGTTTCTCAATAGGAAATATTTTTTTTTTATTTTATATGACTTTTTGATAATTTTTTTCAAAAATGTGCAATATCTCGAGAAAGGTTCATGTTAGCGTTCTAAAATTTATGTCAATCGTTTTCTAATCAAAAATTACGCAAGAAATGTCTATTTGCGTAACTTTATTAGCGGTTTCGATTTTTTGACGATTTTTTCAAAATTTCATTTGAAAATTTAGGGGGTTCTGAACATTCGATTGCGTATAAAAACAATAGACTTCCAGTGTTTAAGGATTGTGATTTTTGTACCAAATTTTGTTCGAATCGGTCCATTCCTTCGTCAGTTACCGTGTCCACAGTCTCACTGACACACACACACACACACACATACTTTCAAAAAACACACATACACAGAGACATCACTTCAAAAATGTTTGATTCGTGATCAGGGATGCTTGAAACGTGCTCTTCCTTCGAAAACTCGAATTCGAATTTTCGACCCCGTCACAATACTTTCCTTATACATTATGTATATAAGGAAAGTAATTTATAGACAAATTATAACGAAACGTATGAGTATAAAATTTGGCATCTTTCTGAAGATTTAAGCAGAAATTCCCAATCTCGGTAACCCAGGATACAGGATTAAGAACTTCTTAATACCAAAATCGTCGGATTGAATAAAATATCCAGAATCG
This sequence comes from Amaurobius ferox, assembly GCA_951213105.1. Classification (NCBI taxonomy): domain Eukaryota; kingdom Metazoa; phylum Arthropoda; class Arachnida; order Araneae; family Amaurobiidae; genus Amaurobius; species Amaurobius ferox. The sequence goes on along the minus strand of OX578148.1, from coordinate 48,266,591 downwards.
CAATCCTTATTCAGTTCTAAATTTGGCGTTCATAAAAAATCCCTTAAGCAATTAATTTTGTGCACAAATTTATACAACTTTCTGATGAAAAAAATAATAAAAGAAGCATTCATGTTACAAAATATATTTTTTTACCCATTTATCTGACTGAAAATATTATTTTTCACATTTCCAAGCTTCACCGCAGCTTGTATGATTGATTTCTGTGCAACAGAAGACAACTGCGCGATTCGAACACAACCTTCTTCGCCCCTCGCCCTCTCTGGGGAGACCCCAAACATTCTCGGCAAGAAAATGAAATTCGGGGAGAATTCGATCCCTTTTCTATCCCGCTATACCCCTGGGTAGGAGGGGTACGTGTAATTTATTCGATCATTCTTACAATCGTGACATGAATACTAAAAAGCAATTTACAAAAAGGTTGATTGTATATATTTGTTCTTGATCTTATTCGCTCCGTAAGTCTGTTGTTTCAAAGAAATATATTTGAAAAGCTATGTAAGGTAGTTCAAAGTAATTTTTTTAAATGCCAGGAGTGGTGTGGCAGTTTAAAAATTGCACGCAATCCACACTATAAATAATTTCCTTGAGTAAATATAGTAATAAGGATGATGTATATAAATGAGTAAATATGCCCCTAATGTAGTAAGAAAAAGATCTTTGCTTGGCTATTTGGCGGTAGTCTGTGTCATCTGTTCATCTGTTTATCACGTGGTTGGAAAAAATACAGGTTCAAATTTCAGTATATCGTGATACCTCTGGTTACGTCTGAAGACGTCTTGGAGCGATTTTGTTGAAAACAAATTAGTGTTTTAGTTATTGTATTTTAAAACGCACTTTTAATCGATTTTCATACAAATCGGTTAAAAATACCAACGAGTTTCCATCTTAACACTATCGAAAAGACCGAAGAAATATACTTCTAAGGAGCTGTAAAATTAGACAATTCCTTAGTTATAAAAAATAATTGAAAGTTCATCGAAATATGCGTTACTTATACGATTCCATATTTACATTTGCGTATCGACGAATTGAAGACTCACAGGATTCCAATTTTTGGCTTGAATATGAATTGATAGCTTCTTATTCTTATATTTTTTCATTTACTCGATTTCTGAATTTTTTATGAACTTTCAAAATAGATCTATAAAATTTCGATTTTCAATGTTGATCGATTACAGGGGAAACGAGAGGCCAGGTTTCTGCTTCTTAGCATCATAACCGAGGCAGTGTCCATTGCTATAGGTTTTATGAAGAAGGGGGAATTCGCTCTCTGATGTCGTAATGTGACAATATAATTTTTTATTTTTATTTTAACGAGCGTATTTTTAAAACGTTCATTAATTTTCAATTCGCTTTGAATTCCTATGTAATTTTAATCACAGATCTGCATCTTAAATCCTTGGTAACGCAATGGGTTTTTCTGGTAACTGGTAATGAAAGTTTGGAAAAGTAACTTGTTTTATTTCGGTTAACGCAATAATTTCCCCACTAAGAAAAATCTTAACAAGACATTTCTTAAAATTGAAATTACTGAATACCCTTCCCCCTAGGGGACTTTTCGCGACACCCATGATCTACCAGTGGACAAATTATTTAATATTCATATCCATACTGGTACAAGTGGAGACCTCCCATTATGCATACTTGTTTGTAATCGTATTAAATCCATTTTAAACTCTAGATACCAGTCAGAGCAGTCCTGTGTGCATAAAAAGAACAGCAAAACACTAAAAATGTCTTATCCAATCAAATCCCAGTGTTACATGCACTGGCAGAAGAAAGTTTTCTTGTTACACCCTTTATCTCGCTATATAAGAAGGAAGTAGCTGACGCCTCAGCCGCTGTTTGACAAATTTCGCCTTGAGATTTTCTGTCATATACCAAAAAATCTATAGCACACAAAAATATGAAATTCGATACATTTATAGAGAGATATTAAGCGAACACACTGATATAAACTATTTTTCGATTTAAAATTTAGTTTAGAAAATACTCAATGTCAAAATCAAAGGAAGAATATTTGAGCTGGGAGTTCGCATCCTGGACAGACTAGCAATAGCAAGACCTCGAATTTTTGGTCAATTTCGATTTGCAGTTACTTGCGTCTTAACTGTCTGTATTAGACACAAATAACTGCGTTGGCAGTGGAAAAAGTGGATTTGGGGGTTACTTTAGTCGTGTTTCAAAAAATAAAATGCAAAATAATTTCCCGGTACATTCTTACATGAAGAATAAAAGCAAAACCAAGCCGAGAGATGAGTGTGAAAGAACCAGGCCACCCGACTCAACCTAGGGTATGACCAGCTGGTTGAGTGGGCAATGAGAGATAAGTGTGAGGTGTTTCAAATACCCAAGATTATTTAATGTAAATATTAATGGACTGGTGAGATACCTCATCTATCCATGAATATATACTTTTATTTGGTATATTGGGGAAATTTGAAACACTTTAACTTTCACTGAAGCATTTTATGTAAAACTAATGCTACGATCCCGATCTTAAAAGATGGGTGATTTAGAAATAACTTTTATCGATAAATCCGTTATTGTTGTAATCCTCTAATGCAACAGGGCAAGGGATGCGTTATATGGAGGTAGCCGCATTACATTTCAAATTAAAATAAAGGTGGTTCATTTATAGAGACGCCACATACTTTGAAAACTTTAACTTCAAAATTTTTTACAAACAGTAATACAAATATTTTTCAATTTTTTTTCAAGTATTCAAAATATTTAAATTATTCAAATTTCCATCATTGGTATCGTATTGTGATTTATTTTACATCAATAATACATAATTCGTATTTTAATAATTAAAAATATTATTTTTTTATTATTTGGTATTTTAAACGAACTGCAATCAGAAATCTCATACTGTCGCAGGTAAAATCGAAAAATATAAGTTACTAATAAATAATTGACAACATTAAAATTTCCAGTCTAGAATTCATTTCACAGTCTTGCAAAAAATCACAAGTTTTATTTTACTTTTTGGTCGTAAACAGGGATTTAATTTGCTCTTTATTTAAATCAGCATGATTTAGCTGAGCCCGTGTCCTACGGACTCATGTCTGATCATACCAATTTTCATTAGACGCGTTATATTCATTCTTGAGTTATCGTGTCCATATACGCACATACATAAATATCTCAAAACTTTTATTCGAATTTATCAATATTCAAAATGTTTAAATCCGTAAAAAACTAGAATTCAACATTTCAGTCCCATAATAATGCTTTTCCTACACATTATACTATATAGATAAGATAGTATTTAAAAAAATCTCATTTGGGCAGCACATAACTTTCACTACATAATATAAGTACTGTTCTTTCAATGCAACATGAGGATGGATAAGATCCACGGAACATTATTTTTAACACCGACATTTGCACTTTTCTGGAAAACAACATATAAAACTTTGTTGAAGTATCAAATTAAATTATATTTCGAGCAATTACAACTTGACAAATGAAAATGTTGATAACATCAACTAAGCAATATACTCCATTATCTAAAAATATTATAATTATTACTTAAAATCTGTCATCATTTTTGCCAATTTGGCATCATTTTTGCCAATTTATTCAATGTGGCACCACGTCAAAAGTCTCTGAGTTGGCGATATTTCACCAAGTTATTCGTTAACCCCCCCCCCTCCCCCAAGTTAGCGCCAAATGTTGCATATTTAAAGACACTTACAACTGCTTATTTTTATGTAATTTTGAGATACACGTATTTGATAAACGTGCAATAACTTGAGAATGGTTAAAGTTAGCGTTCTAAAATTTTGTCATTTGTTTTAGAATAAAACATTACGTATAAAATGATTATTCATTTAACATTACTTAATGTCTTCAGTTTTTATGATTTTTTTAAGAATGTTTAGGTCTTGCAAAAGATTAATCATTTTTAAAATCAATTTGGTTCCAGTATTCGCGAATCGCAATAATTGTATCACATTACGTTCAGAACGCTCCATTCGTTCGTGAGATGTCACATTCAAAAATTTAATAACACACACGCATGAACACATAACCACACACATACACATATAAGCACTCACGTAAACACACAAATACGCACATAAACACAAAACCACACACATATACACATAAACACATAACCACACACATACAAACACACATAGCCACACACATACCCACATACACACATAACTACACACATACACACATAAACACATAAACACACACATACACACATAAACACATAACCACACACATACACACATAAACATGTAACAACACATAAACACATAACAACACATAACACACGCATACAAACATACACCCCCTTCATTCAAGTTCAATTCTACTTGAAACGTGCTCTTTCGTCGTAAAGTCGAATTTGAATTTTCGATCCTATCACAATAAGTTGTACTTATTAGTTTCCCTATGCATTATACTATGTATGTAGGTAAATTAATAAGTATATATTTTATTTAAGATTTTACACTTTAAAATGGGTATATACCTGATTCTAATCTATATAAAAATACGAGTATAGACTCTGTATGCTAGTAAGGGTGGACATGTTTTACCACACTAGACTGCTTTTCTTTCCTTTTAATGTAGGAAGCAATTTTGTAAGCACGTATTTGTCTTATTTGCACACAGAATGAAATTTTAAATTATATTTGGCTTCTCATCATCTCCCTTCCATCGAAAAACGAGATTGAAGAAGGAGAAAATTAAGTTTTTATGCGTAACTCATCCTCGTATCATTTTAAATTAAAGAATTCTAACAAAAATAAGATAAAATTGAACAAAAATCATAAAAATATCAATGATTTTAGATTAGTGTGTCTTAAACTCCTTTATTTAAAAGTGTACGGATTTTTAACCAACTTTAAACAGATTTATTTTCAAGCATTTTTCAATATTTTATTACTTTCCTTATATATGTTACCGTTAAAGTATATAATGCAGTTATTTCATAGAATACCTAGTTATTCCATGAAATAACTGATCGTGTCCGTTAAAGTGCGTAATATGTTAATAATTTGGCACTTTAACTTGTTATTCTATGAAATAACTAGGTATTCTATAAATTAACTAATGAGAGACAGTTAAAGTGTAAAATAAACAATTTATCTAAAATGAAATAACTAGGTATTCTATAAATAAACTAATGATAGACAATCAAAATGAAAAAGAAGCAATTTATCTAATTTATGCAGCGTATAAATGGTATTTATGGAAACGTACCATAAAATCATTTGTTACAACAAGGATAACTAAAATGACACTTGGAATTACAAAGAACATTATTTCTAAAACAAAAACATTTTTTGTTGACACACTGGGTTTTACACGAACATTTTTTAAATCCCTGACCAGTACCTAAACTTTGAGCTGCAGCAACCGACCGGAGCGATATTTCTACATCCGGTACTTGTTCGATTTTAATTAATTTTTGTTTTATGGGACACTGAACTGGGATCGGGAATTTAATTGTTTTATGCGGCCGTTTCTTGTGCCCAATTGGAAAAATCCTCCTTCGGTTATTTTTATGATGATAGCTAAAATAGATTTGGGGCGAAAAGTATTCTCGTTGTTTTATGCTTTGGTATTTTTGCCGTCCTTCAAAAATTATTTTTATTTGAATTCGAAATTAACGTTTTTTTTCCCGCTACTTTCCATATTGTTAAACGAAACGTAAATGTACCTTATACTAGAAAGCGAGATATATGATATAGATTATTTTACACTTTAACGGGCTGCAGATCGTTATTCTATGAAATAACTAGTTAAACCACGAAATACAAGAGAGTTTTACACTTTAACGGACACGATCAGTTATTTCATGGAATAACTAGGTATTCTATGAAATAACGGATTTCATACTTTAACGGTAACATATACATAATGTATAAGGAAAGTATTGTGACGAGGTCGAAAATTCGAATTCGAGTGTTCGACGGGAGAGCACGTTTTAAGAACCCCTGATCACGAATCGAACATTTTTGAGGTGATGTCTCTGTGTGTGTGTGTGTGTGTGTGTGTGTGTGTGTGTGAGTCTGTGGAGACGATATCTCACTAACGAATCGAGCGATTCGAATGAAATTCGGTAGAAAAATCCCATTCCATGAATACTGAAAGCCTATTGTTTTAAAACACAATCGAATGTTCAGAATCCCCCCCCCCTAAATTTTTGAGTGAAATTTTGAAAAAATCATCAGAAATATAAAACCTTTAATAAAGTTACGCAAATAGACATTTCTTATGTAATTTTTACTTAGAAAATGATTGACATAAACTTTAGAACGCTAGCCTAAACCGTTCTCGAGATATTGCACATTTTTCAAATAAATTTATCAAAAAATCCTATAAATTAAAAAAAATATTAACTGTTGAGAAACATGTTCACTTTTCAGGTAAAATATCATACGATAAATTTGATGACATCATTCTCGTGGATCTAGCTCGTCCCATTCATGAGAAAAGATACTTTGAGTAATACTTTTTTATTTGAACGCCAACAGTCATTTATCTACTATACGAATAACTTATTTCTCCGTCTATAACGCTTGGCGAGATTTTAGCAACGAATTTGTCGCCATCTTCGCGATTTATTTAAATGTTGCCAAATTAATGAAAATCTCGTCAAAGGGATAAAAATGACGCTAAATCAGTGAAAATGACGACTAATTGCCGAAAATTCTATATCTTGGAAAGAATATAAGTATCTACTATAAGAAAAACCTATTTTCTTTTACTGTAAAAGTAGTAAATTTATTGCATTATATAAGGAAAGTCCTGTGTTGCCCACATCAGATTTTTTATACTATAGAATATGGTACAGAGAAAGTATTATTTCGCGAGAATATTCGTTATCGAGATTTCGATGCCAATTTATGGTTTAGGACCTCCTGAGTCTGTTTTGACTATTTTTAGAGTGATGTCCGTCTGATGTTATTCTGCGGTAGATTTCTTGTGTAAACCATAGCTGTCATAATTAATGGATTTTTCACTAAACTTTTTAAGGGGTTTAATGAACGAAAAATTTAAAACTGAATAAAATATTTTTAAAATTCGAGCGGAAACATGAATTGAAACATGAGCACGATATGAAACATGAACGAAACTTTCGAGAGCACATTTCCTTAACAACTCAGCATAGGACAAAATTTGGCATAATTATGCATAAAACGGATTAATAAAAACGGCTACATTATCAAACTTTGTATCAATCGAAAGGTTTTTCAAGCCCTTTAAAATGGAGGGTAAAATACTATAAATGCGACCATATGGATTGTCTTATGGATTGTCTTAAGTCGATTTGTGCGACACTTCTGTTAAATTTTCATCATATAACATTCCTTATAATATACATGTAAAAGAAAAATAGAAATATTGTATGAAAATATAGATTGGTAGAATGTCATCGAACCATACGAGTCTTAGGCATCCTTGAGCATGATACAACCGTTTTATGAATGATGTTTGTGCGTCTGCCAGTAATTATGTAGGTATGTGCGAGCCTATGTGCACTGTATCTTTTGAAACAATTAAACGATTATATTATATACACAGCGATTATATATACAGCAGTTATACAAAATAATGAAAATGTTAATTTTATTAATTTTTAGCACTGTAAATACAATGGAAAAACTCATTTATTTAGAATTTTATCATAAAACGAAGAAAACTATAACAATAATTCTTACAAGTAATAATCACAAGATTGTGTACCAATTTCGAAATCATGTTTTACTATTCCGACTTATAATATCACTGCATGGGCACAGCTACTTGGGCACAGCTGCTTATTACATAGTGTTTTATCCTTACTGTCTGACAGGCTTTACATTTTATATTTACTTACCGTCTTTACATTTACTTGCTCTCAGACCGTCCATTAGGCCTTTTAGGCCCAATTTTAGCTCAACAACGTTTTGGGGGGGAGAAGACATCGTTTGAATTATTATTATTGGCAATAACTAAATTATATTCCTATTGCATATAAAGTATACATTGACCAGTTTCACATTTCTACGCTCGTCTGTACAGAATAACCGATATCTACAGCGACAGAAAGAACACGATTTTTCAAGCTTCTAGAAGAATCGGCAAATTAACACCAACCACCAATCTGTTTATCTGCATACTTGTGGCTTGCAACAAGTTTTATATATGCCATTGCAGATATCGGCAATTCCATACTGACGAGCATAGAATAAGCACTAAACCTGTCTATTGATATTGTTATCTACAATGAAAGCGTAATTTTAACTTTGGGACTTCCTCTTTTTACTTTCCTTATATACATAATGTATAAGGAAAGTAGTTTGACAGGATCGAAATTTCGAATTCGAGTTTTCGACTGGAGAGCACGTTTCAAGCATAATTCATTCATAATTCAATCCAGTACATAAAGACATATGCTACCTATTTATTTTAATACCACGTTCCATTTCCTACTTTACGAGGTCTTTATAGTTTGATCACGTCGGCAGATTGGTGTCAACTTGAACGATGCGCATCGGTAACTTGATCAATGTTGATGGATAGGCTTATGTTAATTTGATTAGTCTTGATCGGTAGGTCGATGAGAATGTGATCGATTGTATTCAGTACGTTAATGTTAAGTTGATCAATGTTGATTGTGGTGCCTGCATTTGTTAGTGAAATATCTTTGGAAGTATTATTTTTGTACCGTTCACGTAATTTGAGAAGTATTTTCTAATAAAGTAAAAGTATTATATATGTATCTGCTATTTTGAAGTGACGATAAGTTTATATCAATATTTGCAGTCTGCGGAGCGTAACAAAATTAATAATCTATATTCATATGTTGAAATCAAATTTCTGTAAGATACTGGAAAAATATTTAGTTTAGTTCTTGAAGTTTCTTATTAAGAAGGAAAGCTGTTAAAGTATTTTTGTGATATTCTTTCGAAACTTCAGGATGCTTTATTATGGATGCATAGAAGCCCGTAATATGTTTCTAACTCAAAAATTTATTCTCTTGTGCACACCATATGAAAATTTAAGTTTTAAAGTATTAGTAAAAAACCTTGTTGCTCCAGCCGAGAATCGAACCATGGATATTCGTACTGGCCTGTCGATGCTCTCCAGTTGAGCGACTGGAACGGAATTGCAAGCTCTTGTCGTCGAAATGGACTCTGCATTCTCCACCCTATAATGCCAGATTGACGTGCAACTGACAATATGACTATCCTCATCTTGCTATTTTTATCCTCCAAGTCAGCTGCCTGCATCATCTTTGACCTCCCGATTTGAAATAGGAGTTCAATATACCGGAGTCCATTGAATCTGCGCTAGTTGTACTAGATTAACTTTCAGACCTTCGACATCCTCACTGGTATTCCCCCCATTCGTTTTACAATTTCTACCCTCTATAATAAATTTAATTTTTGGAAACAAAAAATTGATTCCTTTTCTTCTCCCTCCCTCCCGCCTCCCTCTGATTTTGATTTCCTTGTTCCTTTCTCTAACTTTCACCCCTCTAAATGGTCCGTAAATTTAGTTAACAGAATGGATAAAAACTCTGTCATTTATAATATATATACTGATGGTTCAAATATTGACAATAACACTGGTTTTTCAGTCTGTATTTTTAAACATGATGTTCTGGAAAAAGTTCTCTCCTATAAACTTGACAACAGGAATACAGTATTTCAAGCCGAACTTACTGCTATTTCCTTTGCTATTGACTGGGCTTCCTCTAATAATACCCCTGTTAATATTTTTTCCGATAGCCTCTCTTCCATTCAAGCTCTTAACTCAATAAAAAATAAATCTAATTATCTTAACTCCATTAAATACAAAGCTCTCCTTGCCAAAAACTTTGTCAATATTTCTTGGGTAAAAGCTCACAATAACATATCTGGAAATGAAATTGCTGATTACCATGCCAAAATTGCTGCTATCTAACTGTATTTGCAATAAATTCGGTGACGTTGACCATTACATTTTCGATTGTCCTTTTTCTAAAAAAATTCATCTCTGCAAACCTTCCCCCTCTAATAAACCAATTTGGTTCTCCAAAGTTCGTTCAAATCCCTCTTCAGTCGATAAAATTTAAAACTGTATTCTTGTTTCCATGGAAATTTCTAATAAAGTGACCTAAGCTTATGAGTAGATTCTGCTCTCATTTAATTTTGATCAATGAATCCCTTTATTTCATTCTTATTAATTTATATGAACTTATTGTGTTCCCTCGATTTTTTTCTTAAAAAAAAAAAAAGCTATGTTAACTGTTCTTATTTTTTTTTATCTTTCTTTTTCTTTTGACACTTTTTATTTGTATTTTTTCTTATTTTTCTTTTCTAAATTTTATTCTAAATTTCTGTTTTTGTTTTCATACGCCAAATTTTTTTTCCTTTTCATATATTTTCTTTTTATATATTTTCTAAATTTTACTTTTAAAATTTTATTATTTTCTTTCATTTTAATCTATATTTTATTATGTTATTATACCTCACTCTAAATATTAGTTTTCAATGACCTTTTTATCTATATTCGCAATAACCATTTTCCCCTTTTTGTAAAATGGACGTACTTGTCAAGTTCAAATATAATGTAAAACTGTCTGTTTAATCACAATATTTATTATAAATTGTAATATTTTTAGACCTAAATAAAAGTTCGTTTGGTGGGATGGTAGACCTTGGGTGCCTCCTGAATGCAGGAGGTATCCTTTCCCGGCCGTGCAGATAGCTACTCTAAACCCAATATGTGAGTCGCACGGTCTGGGGTCTTCAGACCTTCGACATCTTTCCACTAACCTACAAGGTTGATTCGTTCGGGCGCCATTGTAAAGAAATTTCTTGTCCCAACCAAGAATGGAGCCAAAGACATTCGTACTGGCCAGCAACGCTCTGCCGTTGGGCCACTGGAACGTTATTACAAGCTCTTCTATGCGAAGTAGACTTTGCATACTTTCCATCAAAGCAGCAATTATTTGGGTCGCTTTTACGTTGCATCATTTATAAAATTTCAAAGAATAATTGTATATGTGAGAGAAAGATGGAATTAAAACATTTCAATATTTTCTAAATATAAAAGGGTAAATTTCAATCTCTGGAGATTTGATTACCGTCATTTTTAAGCTAAATTTAACATATGTTATTTTGTACATAATATTTATTTTACCAAGCGAAAATAAATAAATAATGGATGAATTTAAAGGTAAGATTGTGTGCTTAAGTGCACTTAGACTGTGTAGATAAGACAGTGTACGTGAGGGCAGTTAACTTAAGTGATGTTAACCGGTAAGTCACCTTGATTGTACAATTGAAAATATCAAAATAGCTTTCATATATTTAGGAACACTTTAGCTTTATATGATACTAACTGTTAAGCTTATTAAATAATAGAATTATCTTAAAGAAAAAATTGCCTATGCCCCCAAAAGTAACATTTAAAAATTGTCAATGAAAAAATTTAATATAATAAAATTACTGAACAATGCCAATATAATGGTTATTTTTAAAGTGATTTTTCATAAGAAGACATATGAAACAAGAAAATTATGAAGATGGATTGATTAATGTGATATAATGGTGAATATGATGGCAAAAAGTGTGTACACGTCATTGCTTGCAACTAGTATGAATTGTTATTCTCTTTTGTACACATTTTGTGTACAGTTATAATAATGTTTGAAAAAACTGAGAGCTTCATTTCCAGAGCCGTAAATAGAAATCATTACCCTCACAGCAAAGATCGTCACATGTGTGACAGTGACGTTGTAGTCACATGACGTCTGGGTCACAATGTGACATCATATTTGTGACTTCTATGCGACGTTACTTATTAGTAACTTTGTAACGTCATTGTGACTATATTCTGTGACGTTTCCACAATTTAATTAACACGTAACAATGCGACGACATTACAATGGCAATTACAATGTGACAAGTTAATATGCGACGTCACAAACGACCATGAAAATGACCAAATTGACTTCGCTGTGACCTCAATATGACATTGCCGAGACGTACTGCGACGTCTTGTGACGTCCCAAAGTCACAGTGTGACGTAAATCTTACGTCACTGTGAAAAAAATGCTGTTAGGGTAGTTACTCCATATAGGCATCATCTAAGCTCTGTAGTAAATCCTGAGAAATATATATTTGGAAGAAAAAAAATCACAAAATAAATTATATGGGAATATTTTTAACACCAACGAAAGAGTATTCAATGCATATAAATGGCCTACTGGATTGTAAATCAACTGGCTTTCCATCTATAAGTAGTTCAAGTGGTGGTAATCTATTTTGGAAACAAGAAATCATATGATCTCATTCCCATTGCCGGAAACAGTACCATAGATCCTTTTCACATTTTTATGCGCTCTTCACAAACTAATAGCAGATGCCAGCAATAATAGCAAGAAAACTTTCCACTTGCAACAATAAGCAATGTGCAACATTTATCGATACCTGCAGTATCAAATTTTCTTGCTGCTACAGATATTTCGGTATTGCCACAACTTAAATATCGGATGTTCCATACTGATGACCGCATAAAAAACACCGGTCCGTGGATGCTGTTATCTGCAGTAAGTAATGATAGAAAGAGGATTGCCCCTTTGGGACTATAAAATGCTCGCAGGTTGTGGTTCTTTGCCAAAACCTCCTTATAAAAGTACACAAAATAACACAAGATGTCAGTCATACGAAAACATTGTATTGATGCTGTTGCTGTTGCCGATCACAATTGACTTAAAAATGTAGATGAAGACGAATGCAAAGGAAGTGGGATTGCAGCATAGGTTTGTCCAAAGCTCCCAGGTACAAAATGGTAGTAGTCTGACATGGCCTGATGCCACCCAATTTTATTAGAAACACAATAAGGGAGGCAACCCCAGGAATCGTTCCATCCTTCCCCTGACCCCTCACCTCTCGGATGGACTTTCGAACCTACGGATTTATCCTGCCCATACTCTGTGCAGACACGGGGGGGGGGGATAGTTTTGGGTGGTATCTATGATTGACCCCAAAAGCTCTACCTTATCTATCTGCTATCCTCTACCTTAAAATTGAGCTACAATTGCCTGAAAACATTATATTTCTAGTGATTATAATGTGTTTAAAAGGTTAACTATCATTACAAGAATGTTATCAATTTAAAATTTCCTATGATGAATTACAGTATTTTAAAAATAACATAAGTGAAACATTATTATCACATAATCCTTATTGTGAATTACTCAGCAAACTTCAATTTGTCTTAATTATACTCAGCTGATATTAATATGCATAATTTCTCTCCTCCCCTAATTGCTAGAGGTTATTTTCGAACCTGTGTTGCGTTTCATAAACGTCATTAACGCTTAAATAAGAAGAGAAGATAATGATGCAATTTACCTTGCGAACACTTGTCTATATAGTCAGAAGTAACATTAAAAATTACAAACTTTATGTTTGAAAATGTATTTTATTAAAAACAGCTGCATCTAAAGTTAGTTGGGATAAGTGCCCTGCAAAGCCAAGTTTGTAAAAAAAAAAGATAAATTCTTTCCAAAGCTGTTTACTACTTGTTCTCTTAGATATTTACTCCCAGCAATGAATGAATCTAAGGTTCTTGGATCTCTATACAAACAAGATATGAAAATCTCGCCAAGAGATTTTAATAAAGGTTCTTTGTATAAGTGAAAAATTAAACTAATCCCGTTTAATCAGAGACTTCAATCAACGAGTTCCCTTTAATCAGAAATCTCTATCAACGACTCCCGTCTAGTAAGAGACATCGATCAGTGATCCCCGTCGCTCTATCCATTGAGCTGAAAATGAATTCAATGAAATCCCAACGGTGACCAGACCAAGTCCCAACCGGTATTCGAACTATCTATTTTCAAACTGACCAAACGATATCCATTAAGCTACTGATACGAAATTCTTATTACTTATAACGGAAATTGACCTTAAATATCGGGTGAAAATGTGTTCCAAATTGTGAGACCAGAAATAGATCTCACATGTGTTTTGGTGAGACAAGTTTATACCAGTTATTTATTGATCTGAAACATCGAACAATACTTGTAGTCTGGATGGCCCCGAGGTTTACAGCAAACCATAAATTTAGAAGCGTCAAGACAGAGGGGGCCGAGCGGGCCCTTACGAGGATGTTAAGTAGCGACATTGGATAAAAGGCTAACCAATGGTAAAGCTGCTTGTTGCGTCAATCTCATTTCTGCAAATGAAAGCAAAGGGGGGAAGAGGGGAGTTACACCCCCAAGGGGAAGTCCAACTAGTTACTCTAAGTCCTCTGGACGAGTCGGACGGTCTGGGTCTTCAACCCCCAAGGGGAAAAGGTGCCACAGCCAGTGACCAAAGAAGGGCATCAGGAGCACACTATACAGATAACTTCGACATCATGACTTAGTAGACTTGTGCTAATACTCGGGCGACATTATGACTTGCGCAGATACTACAGAGATGACTTGATATACTAAGAGAATGGAATAAGTGCGAATGTTCACGCCAGCAGTACAATATGACCGTCGATATTACGGGTCAGTGAATCGAGTTAGTTCAAGTGATATGATCGGCGAAGTACCTGGTAGTGACGAAGTCCAAGACAGACTTGAAGGTATGTGTTCCTCAAATAACTTTAGGTCTAGAAATGTTTAGGCAATTTAAGTGGTCTCACATGTTCCCCCGCCAAAACTAATAATTAATTGTGTAATGAATTAATAAGTGTTTATGTTCTCAATAAATGTTTTATTGTTAATGTTTAAATGGTGTGATCCATTTAGTATTATAATAATTAATATTCCTTTACAGGATTCACGCAATAGGTAAATAATTGGAAGGTTATTGCAACCACAACGTAGTAGTATAATAATGTTAATTATAACTTTAACTTTTAAGTTTATCTTTTCATTAGTTGCCACACAAATTTTGCAAGTTGTCCCGATTTTCGACACTTCGGGATGCTGTTCATCTATATATAAATGTAATTTTATTGCTTTTACTGCATCTTAATGGCCTTGTGTGCTTAGTGTACTGTGTTATACTGAACACTATGCTCTTGATTTATATATAATTGCAATTTTGTTCTTTCTATTGCATTTTAATGTTCTTGTGTTTTATAGTGTACCATGTTCTGCGGGACAGATTCGAATTTAAGTATCAAATTCAAGAATCGATTCATAATATTACCTCAATTTAACAGTCTGGATTATAGGTGAAATATATGATATCCATACTCAGAAATCCCATTATTCGTCAAGCAAATACTTAAATAGTCATGCTACAGTAGTCTTCCAAGAATTGAGTTAACAATTTTTAGAACATTCATGACATGAGAATATTTCAATACTTTTCTGCAAAGACATTGTTGATGAATTACGCAATGATATATTTCCAACTTTCAAAAATCGACAGCATTTTCACATAATGCAATTAAATCGTAATGGGCACCATTTGTGATGTTTGCATCCAGTTTTTTTTATTGGAATATTTTCAGTAATAAGTTTTTTAATGATTGGTAAATATCGACAACTGTCGTATTTTTTTCTAAAAATAGGTTTGCAATTAAAAACAATTTTATTAAAAATATCGTCAAAGTCATTCTGGTAAATTTTAAAATTTAAACGTATTTCTGTCTTTATTATTTTCCTTATATACAATAATGTATAAGGAAAGTATTGTGACGGGGTCGAAAATTCGAATTCGAGTTTTCGACGGGATAGCAGGTTTCAAGCATCCCTGATCAGGAATCGAACATTTTTGAGGTGATGTCTGTGTGTGTGTTAGTGAGTCTGTGGAGACGATAACTGACGAACGAATGGACCGATTTGAACAAAATTTGGTACAAAAATTACAATGCGTGAATACTTACCTATTGTTTATATACGCAATCGAATGTTCAGAACCCCCCCTAAATTTTCGAGTGAAATTTTGAAAAAATCATCAAAAAATCAAAACCTCTTATAAAGTTACGCAGATAGACATTTCTTATGTAATTTTTCATTAGAAAACGATTAACATAAATTTTAAAACGCTAGCATGAACCGTTCCGAGATGATGCACATTTTAAAAAAAAGTTGTCAAAAAAATACGTAAAATGAAAAAAAATATTTCCTATTGAGAAACATGTTCACTTTTCATATGTAATTTCATGCGATAAATTTAGTGACATCATTCTCGTGGATCCAGCGCGTTCCATTCAAGAAAAAAGACACTTTGAGTAATATTTTTGTATTTGAACGCAAATAGTTACTTATCTGCTATAAGAATAACTTATTTCTCCGTCCATAACGCTTGACGAGATTTGGCGACGAATTCAGCGGAATGTCGCCAACTTGCCGACTTTTTTAAATGTTACCAAATCAAAGAAAATCTCGCCAAATGGATAGAAATGACGCTAAATCAATGAAAACAACGACTATTTAACGAAAATTCATGATCTTGGAAAAAATATAAGTATCTACTATGAGAATAACCTATTTTGTTTTTACTGTAAAAGTAGTAAATGTATTGCATTATATAAGAAAAGTCACGTGTTGCCCACATCAGATTTTTTTAGTTCATTACGGACGGCTGCATCAGTTATTTTTTTTTGTCTAATATTTTGCTGTTAATTCATAAACATCGCCTTTCTACAGCTTCGCGTGGACTCCTGGTAACCCGTGAGCTATCGGTTTGACATTGCTGTGTAATATATAATATTCGAATGTATGAAATATATCGTAAACTTTTGCAACTTAAAAAAAAATATGATTTTCACGTAATATTTAAAAAGACTAACTTGGGTATAAAACGTGTAAAAGATTCATATTCAATTCCATTTGATAATGATTGCAATTCAAGGGAAAATAAATACTAAGGCATATGTGAATACATGAAAAATTCAAGTGAAGACCTAAAACTTTATATATTTTTTAATTTTGTTTCCCTAATGCTCTGTTTCAAAGCTGCCAAATCAACGAAACTGACGGAATAAATTTATCTTAAACGTTATTACCCTTGACAGCGGAAACATGCACATACTGACACATCTTTCTTAATTACTTGTAACATTTTATCATCTGTGATTAATCTCTTGTTAATATCTGTCTCGTCTAACTCATCAAGCGTGAGTGATGCCCTTAATGACTGACGGCTTAATTGATGATAGAGTCTATCAGAATTAAATAACGAACGGTGCGTTGTAAATAAGTTAAAGCAAGAAAAAAAAAATAGTCTTCTAAAGAACCCCTTTTCATCATTTATATTAAAGATTCGATATAAGTATTTATTAAAATAAATGTAACTTACACGCATGAAAAACAATAACGAACCAAATTGAAGCTTTCAAGGTGTTCCATTTTCCGAGATCTCCCCCCCCCCTCCCTCCCCCCCCCCCCCCCAAAAAAAAAAGAAATGAATCCATACCTCTGGTGGGCTCAGGACAGGATGGATTGATGAGGTTTAAAATCCAAAAAATAAAATCACGACAAACAGCAATATGCAAGATATGAACTTTCTTTCCTGATCTCGAGTTAGTCCCCAAAAACGACTATAATCCTATGACGGAAACAAAACGGGCTATAAGGTTTCAAAACCAAAGACCAGCAAAATAACAATTTGGCCTTTCTAGATGCTCCAATTATCGAGTTAATTCCTCATAAGCCGGGGTAATGCAGTAAAATTCCTCGAGTTAATCCTCATCGGAAGGTTCATGCAATAAAAATGACTAAGAAGACGGTCTATAAGACATATGAGACGTATGGAGTTGCCAGAAGGCATAGATATTCTATGACTTCTGGCAACTCCCCCAGCCTAGGTCGTGGAGTTATTCCTCAAACGCATATTCATTCACATGGCGGACAGCCCGTGTTCATGCGGAGTACGATCACGTTAAACATGTGGGTCCGAAAGTCCTTCCGAGAGGTTGGTGGTAGGGGAGGGAGGGTACGGTCCCTGTGGATGCCTCCCCTACTGGGTTCCGGTCTAAATTGGGTGGCACTTCCCGACCGTCCAAACAGTTACCTTACACCTTTCTGGTAGGTCGGACGGTCTGGGTTTCAACAACAACAACATGGCGGACAGCAAGATAAGACTAAAACTCTTAAGACTAAACTCTTAACTCTTAAACTTAACTCTTAAACTTTAAGACTAAAACTCCAAAACTGTCACAACGGGATAGCCAGATAAGACTAAAAATTCAAAGAAAAAAAATATACCACAAAAGACAATGACTAACTAAAGTTGGACTTTCATGCTGCTCCGGTTTTTGAATAATTTTCTCAAAACGATTACATTCCTATGGAGGACCCACCACTCAATGATTCAAAATCTAAAGAACTAAAATATACCACAATATTCAAATACATACAATATTCATATACCGCAATGACCGAATTTCATGCTACACTAGGGTTGATAAAATAAAACTGGCCCGGAAAAGTTTTCTAATGATCTCCTTGCTGTTTAGATTACTTTTTCACGAAATTCCGAAAAAAAATTTCCGGGCCAGTTTAATTTTGGCAACCCTGTATATATAAATACAGGGTATAAAATAAAACTGGCCCGGAAATTTTTTTTTCGGAATTTCGTGAAAACGTAATCTAAACAACAAGGAGATCATTAGAAAACTTTTCCGGGCCAGTTTCATTTTATTAACCTTGTATATTTAAAGGAGTCTGATTAATTAGGGCCTCAAAGATTTGAAGGAAATGACAAACACCAGATTGAGTTAAGCAAGAAAGATCAATCATGCTTAAAGCATTGATTATGAAACACTTTCCAACTTCAATGCAATTTTATTTAAACATGTCTAAAATGCAATACATTCCTCGGTAATATTTTAAAACTTATCACAATACTACATTAATTTATTATATTTGAAAACTTAAACCTTCATCGAAAAAAATGAACTTCATTCAAATGACGGCATTGAAATATAAATTGCCTGGTTTAAACATCTCTAAAATGTGATATATTTCTCGATAATAATTTTAGAATTATCATAATACCGCGATAATTTATTATATTTAAAAACTTCATCGAAAACAACTGAAATTCATTCAAATGGCGTCATAGAAAAAACAAAAAAGATCAATCATGCTTAAAGCATTGATTATGAAACACTTTCCAACTTCAATGCAAATTTATTTAAACAAGTCTAAAATGCAATACATTCCTCGGTAATAATTTGAAACTTATCACAATACTGCATTAATTTATTATATTTGAAAACTTAAACCTTCATCGAAAAAAATCAACTTCATACAAATGACGGCATTGAAATATAAATTGCCTGGTTTAAACATCTCTAAAATGTTATACATTCCTCGGTAATAGTTTTAGAATTATCATAATACTACAATAATTTATTATATTTGAAAACTTCATCGAAAACAAATGAAATTAATTCAAATGACGTCATAGAAAAAATAACACGCCTGGATCTCTCTATAAAAACAGGATTTCATTCATAACATTCTCCCATTCATTTCGTTCATCACAATACTATAATAATTCATTTTATTTAAACATTTTGTTTAAGACCATGGAGCTACAAAAAAATAAACTCTATGCTTGAAACTTCATCGAAAAAAATCGTCCTTCTCTTTATGAAATCAATTAATATTTCATTCATGTCAGCCATGCAGACTCCATGGACTAATTTATTTTGTGTTAAAAAAATACAGGAATTCTAATACAACTCATTCTATATATTTTGCTGTTTACATTTTATATAGGAGAAAAATAGGCTTAGTTGTAGAAATAATCAAATTTAGATGAACATTTAAACTCAAATATATTGTCATTGCGTTGTTTCAGTATGTAGATGCACAGAATTTAAGCAAAAATAAAGTAGTTTTAGGACGGATACAACACTCAATATGAATTAAAAAGAACTTAAAAAAATCACGATTTTGAAACAAGATGGATGCCATACATCATTTTGAAGTGGGTCATGTGATCGTTTCATATCATGGTCACGTGATCGTTTCATATAAGAGGTGTAATTATTATTTTAATTTTTATTTAAAAAACTACTGAATATATTTCGCTGAATTTTTTTTTATATATTTTATGGAACAATTTGAATATAACCAAAAATTTTTGAAGCAATTTGTGAATTTTAAATCCGCTTAAAAAATGTTTGAAAAATTAGGTCCCATAGGGCTCAATGTATTTCATTTTTTCGACCCGGGTTCAATCCAAAACTAATTGGGTGACATTATTCATTTATATTCTCATAGGTTCTACAGACCGTCCGAACAACATACTAAAATTTCATTTTTATTAAGTCATTTTTACGGCAGTTATCGTGCTAACGGACAGACAGACAGACACACAGACAGAATGAACAAAGTCATAAACACTTTTCAACTTTGTTGTAAAGTGTTCATAACACGCCTGGCTCTCTCTAAAAAAGCAGCATTTCATTCATAAATAATTTCCCATTCATGATATTCATCACAATACTATAATAATTTATTTTATATAAAAATTAAGACCATGGAGCTACAAGTAATTTAACTCTATGCTTAAAACTTCATCGCAAAAAATCGTCTTTCTCTCGGTAAAGTCAATGAATATTTCTTTCATATCAGCTATGCAGACTCCATGAGCTAAATAATGTTGCGTTAAAAAAATACAGCAATTCCCATTCTACATCTTTGCTGTTTACAATTTACATAAGTGAAAAATAGGCTTCGTTGTAGAAATAATCAAATTTGAATGAATATTTAAACTCATATATATTGTAATAGCATTGATTTAGTATGTAGATGCACAGAATTTAAACCAAAATAAAGTAGTTTTAGGACGGATGCAACACTCAATACGAAATAAAAAGAACTTTAAAAATCACGATTTTGAGACAAGATGGATGCCATATATCATTTTGAAGTGGATCACGTGATACTTTCATATCATGGTCACGTGATTGTTTCATATAAGAGGTGTTATTATTATATTTAATTTTTGTTTAAAAAACTACTGAATATATTTCGCTGAATTTTTTTTATATATTTTATGGAACAATTTGAATATTACCTAGAAATTTCGAAGCAATTTGTAAATTTTAAATTCGCTTAAAAAATGCTTGAAAAATTAGGTCCCATAGGGCTCAATGTATTTCATTTTTTCAACCCGGGTTCAATCCAAAACTAATTGGGTGATAATATTCATTTATATTCCCATAGGTCCTACAGACCGTCTGAACAACATACTAAAATTTCATTTTGATTAAGTCATTTTAACGGCAGTTATCGTGCTAACGGACAGACAGACAGACAGAGAGAATGAACAAAGTCATAAACACTTTTCAACTTTGTTGTAAAGTGTTAAAAATATCAGTGCTGAATATATCGCATTTTAGAGATGTTTAAGTAAAATTGCATTTGAGTTGGAAAGTGTTCCAAAATCAACGTTTTATACATGGTTAATCTGTCTTATTAAATTATCTACTTTATATATTATTTTTAGAAAATTTGATATTTAGAAAATTTGATATTACTTTCCTTATATACATAAAGTACAAGGAAAGTATTGTGACGGGATCGAAAATTCGAATTCGAGTTTTCGACAGGAGAGCACGTTTCAAGCATCCCTGATCACAAATCAAACATTTTTGAAGTGATGTCTGTGTGTGTGTGTGTGTGTGTGTGTGTCAGTGAGTCTGTGGAGACGATAACTGACGAACGAATGGACCGATTCGAACGAAATTTTGTACAAAAATCACAATCCGTAAACACTGGAAGCCTGTTGTTTTTATACGCAATCGAATGTTCAGAACCCTCCTAAATTTTCGAATGGAATTTTGAAAAAATCGTCAAAAAATCAAAACCGCTAATAAAGTTACCGAACAGACATTTCTTATGTAATTTTTCATTAGAAAACGATTGACATACATTTTAGAACGCTAACATGAACCGTTTTCGAGATATTGTACATTTTTCAAAAAAGTTATCAAAAAGTCATATAAAATAAAAAAAAATATTTCCTATTGAGAAACATGTTCACTTTTCATATGTAATACATTGCGATAAATTGGGTGACATCATTCTCATGGATCTAGCTCGTTCCATACATGGAAAAAGATACTTTGAGTAATACTTTTATATTTGGTTACCAATAGTCATTTATCTGCTGTAAGAATAACTTATTTCTCCGTCCATAACGCTTGGCGAGATTTTGGCAACGAATTTGGCGGAATGTCGCCAATTTGGCGACTTTTTGAAATGTTGCCAAATTAACAAAAATCTCGTCAAATGGATAGAAATGACGCTAAATCAATGAAAATGACGACTAATTGTCGAAAATTCACTATCTTGGAAAGAATATTAAGATCTACTATAAGAAAAACTTATTTTTTTACTGTAAAAGTAGTAAATTCATTACATTATATAAGGAAAGTCATGTGTTGCCCACATCAAATTTTTTAATTATTTAATCATAAGAATATTTTAAAGGGAAAGAGTATAAATATTCATATAAATAAAAATTTAATAATTAAAGTGTTTTCTATTTATTTTTTAAATTTCCATAATTTATTGCGCGCCAAATAATCAATTTTAGCACACTATTATTAAATACATTAAAATAAGTACAAGTATTTCATTTAAACTGGGATCTTTCCGATCAGTGTTTAGTTCTTGAATTTTGGGCGTTCGCTAGTTCCATCTTTGTGCTTTCATTATGTAATTTAAAGTAAAACCCCGTTCTTAATTTTATTTGTTTAACTATATAAGCAAATATATTATTATTTTACTAACTAAAACTAAGATGAAGTTTAATGGAAACATCAATATATTTGTTTTTCAACTAAGGTTCATGATATTTTATTAATTTTATTCACAAGATATACGCGAAAGTGTATACGGTCATGTCTTGAGGTAAACCTGGTTAAAACGTTTAGATAATCATCAAAATAAGGAGATTATAGTTTATGTACAGCACCATAGAATGAATGTACGACAACGTAATTGTCACATATTTTTTTAAGATATTATCGTCTAAACTCTCAAATAAGAGCATGACTATGTCAGCCAAACAGAAATGTCAACGCCAGATTCCAATATATGCTCGCCACCTAGTGTGACAAAAGGGAAGTCAACTGAGAGCGAGTCTATCTCAGCCAAACAGAAAATGACAACGCCAGAATCAAATACAGAATCGCCACCTAGTGTGACAACAAGGAAGTAAAAAGAGAAGCAACCGAAAACGAAAGGAACTTGAGAACAAAACAAGAAAAATAAATAAAATTCTGAGTATATGCACTCAACAAGCGGAGCAAAAAACAGCGAAAGAGAAACAAAAATTAAGCAAAGCAATGCCATACCTACCGATTATCATTGACAAATATTTAACCAGATTAGTGGATTATTATCGATATGAAAAGATTAATATTATCCTACTGAAAAACTGAAGAGCACATTTGAATAATGAAGGCTAGAGAGATGTTGAACCAGGGACTTATCATCCAGTAATGGTTAGCTACTTAAGATTTATTAATTTACTGATATTTGACACAATTTGTATGTCCTTTTAAGAGGTACTTCAAAGCACATTTAGTTTGACTAACATGCAATTGTACGTATTAACAAGGACTTTTTATAAATACCACAAGTTTTGAAAATCTTAATAGAGTCCTTAATGTTAGAAAGATGTATTTTATTGATGGGTATCACATTCAAGTAAATCTTATTGACATTTATAGAAATTTTATGAATGATTTTAGGATAGAAAGGACAGCAAACAGTATTAATTATATTCATTAAATGGATTTTCCTTGCTCTGAGAAAATCCCCAAATTTCTTAAACGAACGTTGGTCTGGTTTCTAAAATTCATTTATGCTACATTTTACATTGTAATGAAGTTCATTATTGCAACGTACATTATAGTTATTTCGTTGAGGTGCCTGATTCTTAGACCTATTAATGCGATCTTTTGTCCTACGCCATCTTTCTTACCTATACTTCCAACCATAAGAGAAATCTAAGTTTCTCCTTATCTCTAATTTTATCACCGTTTTTACTTTCCTTACATACATAATGTATAAGGAAAGTATAGTGATAGAGTCAAAAATTCGAATTCGAGTTTTGACGGGAGAGCACGTTTCAAACATCCCTGAACACGAATCAAACATTTTTGAGGTGATGTCTGTATGTGTGTATGTATGTGTGTGTGTGAAAGTATGTGTGTGTGTATGTGTGTGCGTCAGTGAGTTTGTGGAGACGATATGTCACGAACGAATGGAGCGATTCGAAAGAAGTTTGGTGCAAAGATCATAATCCGTGAATACTGGAAGCCTGTAGTTTTTAAACGCAATCGAATGTTCAGAACCCCTAAATTTTCGAGTAAAATTTTGAAAAAATCATCAAAAATTCAAAAATTGTAATTCCTTAGAAAACGATTGATATGAACATTTTTCAAATAAATTTATCACAAAATTTCATAAATTGAAAAAAAATATTAATTGTTAAGAAACATGTTCACTTTTCATATGTAATATCATGCGATAAATTGGGTGACATCATTCTCGTAGATCTAACTCGTTCCATTCATGAGAAAAGATACTTTGAGTAATACTTTTGTATTTGAACACCAATAGTCATTTATATGCTATAAGAATAACTTATTTCTCCGTCCATAACGCTTGGCGAGATTTTGGCGAAGAAAATTGGCGAATTTTTTAAATGTTGTCAAATTAACAAACATCTCGCCAAATGGTTAATAATAACGCTAAATCAATGAAAATGACGACTAATTGACGAAAACTCAATATCTTGGAAAGAATATAAATATCTACTATAAGAATAACGTTTTTTTTTTGCTGTAAAAGTAGTAAATGCATTGCATTATATAAGGAAAGCCATGTGCTGTCCACATTAGATGTTTAAGCTTTATCCAGGTTTACTGTTTTGTATGTCAGACAGATATGGCATTGGTATGAGGGCATTTGCCCAGGACATCCCCCTTTGGGGGCTCCCAAAGACCCAGAAATTTAAATGTATTTTCACTTTATCCTTATGCGATAAATTCGATAATTTTAAACAAAATTGTTAGTAAATATTTCACAGTTTTTCTTTACAAACGTGCAGCCAAGCGATAGCGTACAATTAATAACAATCTTATCATCACACTACATTACACTTGCAATCTATTAAGCGTTGCACTTGAAGTATCCTTAAATCAGTAGTAACTTCTTGCATTATATTTAACTTCTATATTCCAAAATATTTATATGTGTATTTTATGAAGCTGGAAAGATATGAAAATGGTTGCTTTTATGAACTTTATTATAATAACACACTGTTTTACGTAGTTTAGAGTAGCAAGTAAGCAGTATGCAGATTTAACGTATTTTGCTATTCAATAATAAACTTTTAATTATTAATTTTACATTTACATACGTGATATATAATCGAGATTCGTTTTCCTGCTGTTTTTATATGGACTGTAATTTTTAATTAAATATATTTTCCCGAGTAAACATATGCTTACTCTTTAATTAATAATAATACATAAAAGCTTTCATGTGTGTGTGTGTGTTTGGGGGGCGCCAAAGAATTATTTACCAAGAGCCCTGATTGTCATAAGGTCCCTGTTGTATGCTCATTAAATTACAGAGTTATAAATATTGCTTGTATAAACGATTAAATCAGGGAATAAATGAACATGGCAATAATTAAAATTTGCACAATACCCTCCCTAAATTCGGATTTTTGATAAATGCAGTATCTTTATAATCGGATTCTACTGTAGTTTGTGAAAATTCTTGCAAATTAATTTTAAAAAAAGAATATATGAATATAAAATTGAAAAAAGTTCAATTTTATTCCGTTTTACAATTTTTACTTTCCTTATATACATAATGTATAAGGAAAGTATTATGACGGGGTCGAAAATTCGAATTCGAGTTTTCGACGGGAGAGCACGTTTCAAGCATCCCTGATCACGAATCAAACATTTTTGGAGTGATGTCTGTGTGTGTGTGTATGAAAGTATGTGTTTGTGTGTGAGTGTGTGTGTGTGTCAGTGAGCCTGTGGAGACGATAACTGACGAACGAATATCCCGATTCGAACAAAATCAAAATTTGGTACAAAAATCACAATCTGTAAACACTGGAAGTCTATTGTTTTTATACGCAATCGAATGTTCAGAACCCCCCTAAATTTTCGAATGAAATTTTGAAAAAATCGTCAAAAAATCAAAACCGCTAATAAAGTTACGCAAATAGACATTTCTTATGTAATTTTTCATTAGGAAACGATTGACATAAATTTTAGAACGCTAATATGAAGCGTTTTTGAGATATTGTACATTTTTCAAAAACATTATCAAAAAGTCATATAAAATAAAAAAAAATATTTCCTATTGAGAAACATGTTCACTTTTCATATGTAATACCATGCGATAAATTGGGGACATCATTCTCGTGGATCTAGTTCGTTCCATTCATGAAAAAGATACTTTAAGTAATACTTTTGTACTTGAACTCCAATAGCCATTTATCTGCTGTAAGAATAACTTATTTCTTTGTCCATAACGTTTGGCGAGATTTTGGCGACGAATTTGGCGGAATGTCGCCAACTTGACGACTTTTTGAAATGTTGCCAAAGTAACGAAAATCCCGCCAAATGGATAAAAATGACGCTAAATCAATGAAAATGACGATTAATTGTCGAAAATTCAATATCTTAGAAAGAATATTAGTATCTACTATAAGAAAAACCTATTTTTTTACTGTAAAAGTAGTAAATTCATTACATTATATAAGGACAGTCATGTGTTGCCCACATCAGATATTTTTATAATACGTCCCATGTGGCATGTTCTATAAAAACATCTCTAGAAAATATGTATAAATGTAGATGCAGCATAAACATTGTATTATAAAATGGCAAATGCAACCACATCGTAATAATACAGTTGATTTTTCTTGTTTTGTGAAACGTAGAAAATCCGGCAAAGCAAGGTTTTCCTCACCTCGGGGAAATATAACTGTAAGTACTTTTGTTGTATACAAAAATCGTTTTTAGAATAAAATTTCGCTTACATACCACTGAAGCCTAGACACGGCAGTCTAATTTAAGCCACGTTTGAAACATGTTTCGATGTGATTGATGGAGGAGTTGAGATTTTTACTATCTCTACAATGCATAGTACAACAGAAAGCCGATCATCCGAACCAGTCTTGATCGAAGAAAGAGCGAATAAGTAAAAGCATCGATAATTGATTGATAATACATATTTTATGATTATTTACACTTATTTTGCATGTTCATACAATTCGGAAATTGTAAAGAATATGTTATAGAAAATAAGAAAGAACAATCATGCTTAAAGCATTGATTAGGAAACACTTTCCAACTTCAATGCAATTTTATTTAAACGTCTCTAAAATGCAATACATTCCTCGGTAATATTTTAAAACTTATCACAATACTACACTAATTTATTATATTTGAAAACTTAAACATTCATCGAAAAAAATGAACTTCATTCAAATAACGGCATTGAAATATAAATTGCCTGGTTTAAATATCTCTAAAATGCGATACATTCCTCGGTAATATTTTTAAAATTATCATAATACTACGATAATTTATTATATTTGAAAACTTCATGGGAAACACCAGAAATTTATTCAAATGATGTCATAGAAAAAATAACAAGCCTGGCTCTCTCTATAAAAGCAGCATTTCATTCATGAACATTTTCCCATTCATTTCATTCATCACAATACTATAATAACTTATTTTATTTAAAAATTAAGACCATGGAGCTACAAGTAAATAAAATCTATGCTTAAAACTTCATCGAAAAAACTCGTCCTTCTCTCTGTAAAATCAATGAATATTTCATTCATATCAGCTATGCAGACTCCATGAGCTAAATAATTTTGCGTTAAAGAAATAAAGCAATTCTTATACAACTCATTCTACATATTTTGCTGTTTACATTTTACATAAGGGAAAAATAGGCTTCGTTGTAGAAATAATCAAATTTGGATGATCATTTAAACTCAAATATATTGTAATTGCGTTGTTTCAGTATGTAGATGCTCAGAATTTAAGCAAAAATAAAGTGGTTTTAAGAAGGATACTACACTCAATATGAATTAAAAAGAACTTTAAAAATCACGATTTTGAGACAATATGGTTGCCATATTTCATTTTGAGGTGGGTCACGTGATTTTTTCATATCATTGTCACGTGATCGCTTCATATAAGAGATGTAATTACTATTTTAATTTTTATTTAACAAACAATTAAAAATATTTTGCTGAAATTTCTTTTATATATTTTATGGGATAGTTTGTATATTTCCTAAAACCTTCGAAGAAATTTGTGAATTTTAAATTCACTTAAAAAATGTTTAAAAAATTAGGTCCCATAGGGTTCAATGTATTTCATTTTTTCAACCCGGGTTCAATCCAAAACTAATTGGGTGATATTATTCATTTATATTCCCATAGGTCCTACAGACCGTCTGAACAACGCACTAAAATTTCATGTTGATTAAGTCATTTTTACGGCAGTTATCAGTGTTAACGAACAGACAGACAGACAGACAGACAGAATGAACAAAGTCATAAACACTTTACAACAAAGTTATAAAGTGTTAATAATTACACCTCTTATATGAAGCGATCACATGACCATGATATGTAAAGATCACGTGACCCACTTCAAAATAAAATATGGCATCCGTCTTGTCTCCAAATCGTAATTTTAAGTTCTTTTTAATTCATATTGAGTGTTGTATTCGTCGTAAAAGCGTTTTATTTTTGCTTTAATTCTGTGCCTCTATATACTGAAACAACGCAATTACAATATATTTGAGTTTAAATGATCATCCAAATTTGATTATTTCTACAACGAAGCCTATTTTTCACTTATGTAAAATGTAAACAGCAAAATATGTAGGATGAGTTGTATAAGAATTGCTGTATTTTGTTAACGCAAAAGTATTTAGCTCACGGAGTCTGCATAACTGATATGAATGAAATATTCATTGATTTTACAGAAAGGACGATTTTTTTCGATGAAGTTTTAATCATAGAGTTAAATTACTTGTAGCTCCATGGTCTTAAGTTTTTAAATAAAGTAAATTATTTTAGTACTATGATGAATGAAATGAATGGGAAAATGTTATGAATGAAATGCTGTTTTTACAGAGAGAGCCAGGCGTGTTATTTTTTCTATGACGTCATTTGAATGAATGCCAGTTGTTTTCGATGAAGTTTTTAAATATAATAAATTATTGTAGTATTATGATGATTTTAAAAATATTTCCCAGGAATGTATCGCATTTTAGAGATGTTTAAACCAGGCAATTTATATTTCAATGCCGTCATTTGAATGAAGTTCATTTTTTTCGATGAAAGTTTAAGTTTTCAAATATAATAAATTAATGTAGTATTGTGATAAGTTTTAAGTAAAATATTACTTAGGAATGTATTGCATTTTTGAGATGTTTAAATAAAATTGCATTGAAGTTGGAAATTGTTTCATAATCAATGCTTTAAGCATGATTGATCTTTCTTGATTTCAATACTGTTAATATTATAACACGATTTGAGAGACTGATAATTTACATCCTCCCTCTCCATTTTTCAAAATCTAGCTTTTCTCGCTTTACAAATAATGACTCATTTCGCTTACATCTCATCAAATATCTCACAATCTGTGTTTAGCTGCTTTACACTGAATCCGTAAGTCAAAATGTGCCCTAATTGTGGCATAAATGTATTTCTGGGTTCTTGGCTCTTACTTCCCCTTAGAAACATGTCTAGTAATTTTGATACCAGCAGCGCTGAACACTACGTAATATGATTCTACTCAAAACTCAAGCGTAACCTCAAACTCCAAATGTTTTTAAATGTAAAATTATTTTAAAACATCTTTTGTAACATTAATCGTACGTTCATTATAACAACAAAGATTTCATATCTAAACCAGCAGCACTCTAGAATATGATTCTGAGCGAAATTCAAGTTTAGACTCAAAGTCAAAATGATTTTAAGTGTAAAATTATTATTAAACATGTTTTGTATTATAGGCGTACGGCCATTATAACAACAAATGTTTTAGATATTTGTCAGCAGCGCTATGGAATATAATTCCACTCTAAATTCAAGTGTAGAAACTCTAAATGTTTTTTAAATGTTAAATTATTATAAAACTTATTTTGCATGATTAATCGTACGATCATTATAACAACGAAGATTTCAGTTTCTCAAATATAGCATTAGTCACATTTCATTCCGTTTCTTAAAAGTTTTTGTTCAGACGATTATTTGCTGTTTTGTAGTTGTGTGTTTTGTGTTGTTTTTTAAGCACAATCTAGAATTGAACTCACACGCGGTAAATACATTGCATTATAAAACTCGAATTCATGCATAGTAATTCAATTGATTTGTTCAGTGTCTCAGATTTTACAAAGTAAGGTTCTTCACCTCAGGGAAATAGAACTACAGTACTTTAGTTGCATACGAAAAATACTTTTTAGATCAAAGAACAGATTTCGCTTCTTATATCCCCGGAAGACTATCCTCAACAGTCTAATTTAAAACAACTTATTCAAGAAGAGTGAAGCGTCAATAAAAGTATTCTATGATTACTAAAGAATTCGGAAAATTCTTATTTCAGTGAGTTGCTTCTTTTACAGACATACGTGGTCACAGGATTTTTAACTTAATTGGATACGAAGAAAATATTATTAAGCTACTTTTATTGAAGAATATCTTGGAATTCAGTCGACAGAACAAATTCATTCGATAGTTTACTCACATGTGTGTTCTCTTTTATTACTTCATGGGAGCTTCCATCCTATTTTGATATTGGACATTTTAATGGAATTATTTTATTTCCATTTCTTAGTATCTCAAAACAGACTTCAATTCAACACCAGATAAATCAGAAAATAAGAAAGGAAATACTCAACTAAATACATTTAGCAACCTGATTAACATTTTGCAGTTATTGTCGGTATCCAGCGGCCATTATATACGGGTTTTCATTTAAAGAAACGTTAATGATTCTTGAACATTATGTAGACACGTATTACATCTACCTCTATAGGGTGTTTAAAACATTTTCGAACATTTTCTTGTTGTACAAATATAAGTTTAAAACGATACGATTCAGTACCATAACAGAAAAATGAAATAAAAAGGACGAAACATATAAGCCACCAATAAATCATATCGATATTGAAGTGCCATATACCAAATCCTTTAGAAAGTTTCTACTATATGATACAAAACTTCTTGAAGCGGTCAATAAGATTTCCCTCCATGGTTTTAAAGTCATTGACACAATCCATTAATTTCTTAATTAATCGGCTCAACTCAACAGCTCGTACATTATGGTGCTTAATTAAGCTTTGACAACTGTGGCTCTTTGAACGAACAGATACTTTCAGACAGATATATCATCAACAAGAAACAAAAATAAATGACGATCTTAGCATCATTTATCACTGTTATTCCAACAATAAATCCTAGGATTATTAATGAATACGAATTAAATGGCTTATAAATGAAAAATATTAAATTGGCAGTTTAAAACTTAGTGAATGGAGATAATTGGAAATTAAGCAAGGTTTTGTGTAAGAAAATCCAGACATGCGCTCGCATACTGCATGCAGAAGTGGCATCAATAAAATAATTTTTTAAATTCTACAAGAACATGAATTTAATAAATATTGAAGGACCTTGAATTATAATTAAATACTGACTTTCGTTGCAAAAATTCCTGAACATTACGTAAACACATATTACCTCTACCTTGAAATTCTGTTTAAAACACTTTTCTGTATTTTCTGGTAGTACACGACTAAATTATTGTATGTATAGATAGAAATATAAATTAAAGACATGATGCTTCAGTACCAAAACAGATATCATCTGATGTGGGCAGCACATGACTTTCGCTTCAGACTTATATTCACTTTCTCTTTATTTCTAAAATGATTCATTAAATTGAATTGAGTTGCACAAAATAACACCTATAATTATTTTAAATAACAATTAATTTGCAGTTTTGATGCAATTTTCTTTTTCATTTGGTAACTGGATTTATTTTTATAGGTGGAGTAGCGCAAATGCGAAAAAACAAAAATAAATTAAGAATGGCTAGTCCTGGTGGTAATGGGGTTGTTCTTATTATTTTCGTCGTCAAATATTATGTATAAAACAAAAAAAGCAATTAATTAATACATTTGAGCATACGTGGTCTTTTATCTTAGATTTTGCTGGCCATTTTGCAAAACAAGACTGGTTTTGTTTTCCCAACTCATACCGAAATCTAATCAGCACCAGAGCAACCCACAAGTAACTTATCTACCAAGTTTTGTGAAATTTGACCAATTAGCTTTCTAGCTAGAGTGGATAAAACAAATTTGAGGGAGATTTCGCAAACAAAGGCAGGTTATTTTTTTCCCAAACTGTATAAAAATCTAATTAGCACCAGGACAACCGATAAGTAAATTACCTTTTTTTATGAAATTCGGTCAATTAGCTTCTGAGTTATAGTGGTTACAAACTCTGCACACACACACACACACAGACACACACACAGACACACACACACACACACACACACAAACACACACACACACACACACACACACACACACACAAACACGTACACATACACACACACAAACACACACACACAAACACGTACACATACACACACACACACACACACATGCAGACGTCACGCTAAAAATAGTGTTATCGTATTTTAGAGATCCTAAAATGTGTAGACCCCTCAAAAACTTGTGATTTTCGACATAATTCAAAAACTTTCTTTATACGTTACCATGTATTGTAGGGAAAGTTAACTGAATATGATGCGAAGAAAACTGTAAGCCACTGATCAATCATAACCTTACTGAAGTGTCATATGCCAAATCCTTTAGAAAGTTTCTTACTACATGACGCCAAACTTCTTAAGCGGTCAATAATATCCCCCCTCCATGGTTTTAAAGCCATTGACACAATCCATTAATTTATCAATAAATCGGCTAGTCGCAACAGCTCGTTCATTATGGTGCTTAATTAAGATTTGACGGCTCTAGCTCTCTGAACAAACAGACACTTTCAGACAGATATGTCATCAACAGGGAACAAAAATAAATGGCCAACCTAGCATCATTTGTCGCTGTAACTCCAACAATAAATCCTAGGATTATTAATGAATACGAATTAAATAGCTTATAAATGAAAAGTATTAAATTGGTAGTTTAGAATCTAGTGAATGGAGATAATTGGAAATTAAGTAAGGTTTCGAATAGGAAAATCTAGAATTGCACACATACTTTCACTTGTACACTTCATTTGTCAACACATTACTTTCCTTATATAATGTAATGAATTTACTACTTTTACAGTAAAAAAAATAGGTTTTTCTTATAGTAGATACTAATATTCTTTCCAACATATTGAATTTACGACAATTAGTGGTCATTTTCATTGATTTAGCGTCATTTTTATCCATTTGGCAAGATTTTCGTTAATTTGGCAGCATTTCAAAAAGTCGCCAAGTTGGCGACATTCCGCCAATTTCGTCGCCAAAATCTCGCCAAGCGTTATGGACGAAGAAATAAGTTATTCTTACAGCAGATAAATGATTATTGACGTTCAAATACAAAAGTATTACTCAAAGTATCTTTTTTCATGAATGGAACGAGCTAGATCCACGAGAATGATGTCACCCAATTTATCGCATGATATTACATATGAAAAGTGAACATACTTCTCAATAGGATTTTTTTTCTATTTCATATGACTTTTTTTTTTTTTTTTTTTGAAAAATGTGCGATATCTCGAGAACGGTTCATGTTAGCGTTCTAAAATTTATGTCAATCGTTTTCTAATGAAAAATTACATAAGAAACGTCTATTTGCGTAACTTTATTAGTGGTTTTGATTTCTTGACGATTTTTTCAAAATTTCATTCGAAAATTTAGGAGGGTTCTGAACATTCGATTGCGTATAAAAACAATAAGCTTCCAGTGTTTACAGATTGTAATTTTTGTACCAAATTTGGTTCGAATCGGTCCATTCGTTCATCAGTTATCGTCTCCACAGACCCACTGACACACACACACGCACACATACTTTCACACACACACATACACACACACACATACACACATACACACATACACACACACACACACACACACACACACACACACAGACATCACTTCAAAAATGTTTGATTCGTGATCAGGGATGCTTGAAACGTGCTCTCCCGTCGAAAACTCGAATTCGAATTTTCGACCCCGTCACAATACTTTCCTTATACATTATGTATATAAGGAAAGTAAAAATTTTAAATTCTACAACATGAATTTAATACTCGTAAATAAATGTTGAAGGACCTTGAATTATAAT
Source organism: Amaurobius ferox (assembly GCA_951213105.1). Classification (NCBI taxonomy): domain Eukaryota; kingdom Metazoa; phylum Arthropoda; class Arachnida; order Araneae; family Amaurobiidae; genus Amaurobius; species Amaurobius ferox. The sequence goes on along the minus strand of OX578148.1, from coordinate 48,232,228 downwards.
TACATACTGACTTTCATTGCAAAACTTTAAACAATGATAAACATTATGTAGACATATATTACCTCTACCTGATACGCTGTTTAAAACACCTTCTTTCAATTTCTGTTAGCACACGACTGATTTATTGTATGTGTTACCGCTAAAATGCAGAAATCAGTTATTCTCCAGATTATATAGATAACGTGCAGTTTAACTAGGGTGATCCGTTAAAGTGTCGAAAAATTGTTTCATTTCTCAAATTACCTAGGTGATCTGTAAATTACCTACTAGGCACTCGTTAAAGTGAAAATAAGATCTTTTTCATACTTTCTCGCTCATCTGACAACGGCTCAATGAGTTTTTCACAGCTTTGTTCAGTCAACACATCATACCTTTGAATTATTCGATAATCTCGAGATGATTTTTTCTTCTTGGGAATTTTTATTCGCTTTACATCTTCAATTATGGAATCATACTTTCGTTTTGTCATTAAAACGCTATTATATTTTGAATCTCCGCTAAAGAGTTTTGCGAAGAATCTTTTCTTCATTTTACTCACCAATTCGGTGCTTGCTTGCATACTAGGAGCTAAATTTATCTGCTTTAAAAAAATCACGACACAAATTCACGATCTAACAGGCAAAAACGAATTTGAAAACAGAATTAGCTATGCTACGCACTGCAGCCGATGCAAATTATGAGAAATAAAAACAACCGGCAACGACAAGACGCTGGCGAAACCAAACTAAAAGTGGAGGGAGATGGGGGGGGAGGAGTAGGGAAAGGAAATGAGAGAAATAAACTTTTGAACTTTAACGATACGGAAGCCGTCAATGTGCACATTACCCACATTACCTAAGTAAAATGCGGGAAACTCTTGATTCCGCACGTTAACGGAGCAAATCAGTTAATCTGCAGATTATCTAGGTAATATGCACATTGACGGCTTTCAAGCTTTAGCGGTAACATATGTATAGACAGAAATGTAAGTTTAAAACATGATGCTTCAGTACCATAACAGAAATCATCTGGTATGGGCAGCACATGACTTTCCTTTTAGACTCATATTCACTTTCTCTTTATTTCTTAAATAATGCATTGAATTGAGCTTAATTGCACAAAATAACACCCATAATTGTTTTAAATAACACTGAATTTGCAGTTTTATTCAATTTTCGTTTTAATTTGGTAACTATACTTATTTTGAAAGGTGGAGAAACGAAAATACTCAAAAACAGAAATATCTCAATGACTAGTCCTGGGGGTAATGGGGATGGTTTTATTCTTTTCAAAGTCAGAATATTACGTATAAAACAAGCATTTAATTGATACACTTGAGCATATATAGAATTTTATTTCATATTTTAACGAATTTGAAGGCCCTTTTGCAAAGAAAAAGACTGGTTTTGTTTTCCCAAATCATACCGAAATCTACTCAGCACCATGGTAACCCGCAAAGGACTTATCTACCAAGTTTTGTGAAATTTGACCGATTAACTTTTAGCTAAAGTGAATAAAAACAATTTTGCGGAGCATTTCGCAAACAAAGGCAGGTTTTTTTTATCCCGAATTATACGAAAAATATAATCAGCACCTGGACAACCCACAGGTGAATTACCTGATTATATGAAATTCGGTCAATTATTTTCTGAGTTAGAGTGGATACAAACTTTGCACACACCCACGCACACACATACAGAGAGAGACACACACATACAGAGAGAGACACACAGACATACAGAGATAGGCACACACACACACACACACATACGTCACGCTAACAATAGTTTTTTCGCATTCTAGAGATCCCAAAACGTGTAGTTCCGTTGAAATCTTGACTTGTGATTTTCGACATAATTCCAAAACATATCTTTATACATTACCACATATTGCGGGGAAAGTTAAATGAATAAAAAACAAAGTAAACTTTAAACCACTGATCAATCATATCCTTACTATCATATGCCAAATCCTTTAGTAAGTTTTGTATTATATGATGCCAAACTTCCTAAAGCAGTCAATACGATTCCCCTCCATGGCTTTCAAGTCATTGACGCAATCCATTAATTTCTCAATAAAACGGCTCCTCTCAACGACTTGCAAATTATGATGCTTAATTAAACTTTGATGGCTCTAGCTCTCTAGATGAATAGATACTTTCGGACAGATATGTCATCAACAGGAAACAAGAATAAATGGCGATCCTAGCATCATTTGTCACTGTAATACCAATACTAAATCCTAGGATTATTAATGAATGGGAATTACATAAATAGCTTATAAATGAAATGTATTATACTGATAGTTTAAAATCTAGTGAATGAAGATAGTATAAAATTAAGTAACGTTTTGAATAGGAAAATCCAGATCTGCCCGGCCATACTGTTGCAGAAGTGGCACCAATAAAATATTTTCTTAAATTCTACAAGAACATGAATTTAATAAATAAATATTGAAGGACCTTGAATTATAATTAAATATTGATTTTCGCTGTAAAGCATTCCTGCACATTACGCACACATATATTACCTCTACCTTGAAACGCTGTTTAAACACTTCCCTGCATTTTCTGGAGACACACGACTGATATGTATAAATATGTGTATGTATAAATAGATATATAAGTTTAAAACATGATGCTTCAGTATCATGACAGAAAAATGAATAAGAAACCTACAAACCACTGATCAAGCATATCGTTATTGAAATGTCATATGCCAAATCCTTTAAAAAGTTTACTACTATATGAAACAAAACTTCTTAAAATGGTCAATACGATTCCCCTCCATGGTAATAAAGCCATTGACACAATCCATCAATTTCTCAATAAATCGGCTCAACTCAACGGCTCATAAATTATGGTGCTTAATTATCAGCAAGAAATAAGAATAAATGGCGATCCTAGCATCATTTGTCACCGTAACGCTAATAGTAAATCCTAGGATCATTAATGAATGTCAATTAAATATCTAATAAATGTAAGATGTTAATTGGTAGTTTAAAACCTAGTATTTGAAGATAGTTGGTAAAGACTTAGTTTTAAGCAGAAAAAACCAGATATGACCATACTGCCTACGGAAGTGGCACCAAAATGCAACAAGAACATCTTTTTAATAGACAAATATTGAAGGAACTTGAATTATTATTATGCAAAACTTTAAACATTCCTGAACTTTTCGTAGGACATTCCAGGTCGCATCTACATTAATACGTGTGTAAAACACTTGTATGGTCTAAATAACCTTTCGATTATTATTTTCCTCAGTTTGCATTATAATTTTTGTGTCTTTAAACTAACCATCCTATCTGATTCAGTTCTTAGATGAATCACTGATCTAATCAGCACTTTCTACGTTCCTACGATAGAACAGGAATATGTTTTGGATCTTGAGACTTTTCGGTGTTCTTGGAATGAAAGACGGGTTCTTGAGTAAACGATGAAGGATTCGAGTAGTAAGTGGAGGGAAACCCTATTCGATACAACGATGACAAGGAAGGGTCTAGTTTTTGGGGTGTGGCTGCAATACCGGGCGAAGTAACAGAATGCGAGGGTAAGCATAAGCTTTTCAAATACGTATCCTTGTAAGCATTATCACCAGCCTAGTATATTGCAGTAAATTGTAAATTTGAAAATTATTCTGGGCATGTGCATTAACAATTACTATATATGTTGCCCTTTGCTTTGGAAAGCAAGCTGGTGTAATATCTGTGCAGTCTCCAATAAACTGAATTTGATTTAAATCAGTGCCAGCCTATGTTATTGCTCTTGGACAGAAAGTTTGACATGTCAACTCTAAGTTTGAATAAAGTCACTTTTGACAGATTAAGAAAAAATCATCTACATAGGCATGTAAAGGGGATAAAGAAGCATTTAAACTTTACACACTTTAGTGCAATATCTAGTAGTACACGACTGATTTATTGTATGCATAGATAAAAATATAAGTTTAAAACATAATGCAATATGAAGCTTCAGTACTATAACAGCAAAATGAATAAGAAGCGAAGAAATATATAAACAACTAATCAGTCATATCCTTACTGAAGAGTTATATACCAAGTCCTTTATATCGTAATTTTCTACTACTTTTTTAAGGTGGTTAATATGATTACAATCCATGGTTTTAAAGCTACTGACCAGAGCCATTAATTTTTCAATAAATCAGATGATAATTAATAGCTCGTAAATTATAATGCTTAACTAGCTTTGATAGCTTTATCTCTCTGGATGGAGATATACCCACAGATAGATATGTCATCACAAGGAATAAAAATAAATGGCGATCTTAATACCATTTTTTATCAGAACACTAATAAATACTAGGAATATTAATGAGCATTATTTATGAAGCTAATTAATGTGAGATATTAAATTGGTAATTTAAAAGTCAGTAAACGAAGAAAGTAGGAGAGGATGTAAAGTTTCAAAAACAAAGAGCAGATCTATACTATTTAGGGAAGTAGCACCAATAATAAATCAAAAAATTAATCAAAAATATATAATAAGAGGGGAATAATAAGTAAATATGAAGGGGGGGGAATAATAAGTGAATAAAAAGGGGGAGAGGAAATTAAATTTTATAAAAGATGTGATAAGTGTGACAATACTACCTAAAAAAAAGTTTTCATGTGAAAGTTCGTAAAACCTCCTTGATAATTTCACCGTCTAAGGAGAACGTGATATCTGAAATACGTTATGAAATGCATTAGTTCAAGATGGAGGTCCTGCAGTTCTAAAGAGTGAATGAGACTAACCGTTTTTGGCAAGAATCAAAATTCAACCTCAGAAGATAAATTCATTATGCTAATTGTCAATGAATTTGTTTCATTGTTCAGGTTAAATAAACACCAAGTTATCGACCGAATTAATGGAATTGCTTCAATCTTACTTTACATATAAAGTATGAAACGAAGATCTTTAGAAATTTTACGAGCACCAATATTTCATCACATCTGAAAATTTTATTCCACATATTAAAATACAAGCTCAATTAATTTCTTCAGAGTCATCAGTTTGCCCAGTCAAATTATTTGAAAGTTCTTATAATTATTTTAGTGTTATATTATGTTTCGGCTATGGTAATGAACACAAATAGCTCTCTTTCTCTAATTGTTAAATAAGCGTCCAATAGATATTAGAAAATAAAAGCTGTGTTTTCTCTATACACTTCTATTGTCTTTCTAAAAAAATCTGATGTGGGCAACATATGACTTTCCCTATATAATATAATAAATTTACTATTTTACAGTAAAAAAAATAAGTTTTTCTTATAGTAGATACTAATATTCTTTCCAAGATATTGAATTTTCGACAATTGGTCGTCATTTTCATTGATTAAGCGTCATTTTTATCCATTTGGCGAGATTTTCATTAATTTCGCAACATTTCAAAAAGTCGCCAAGTTGGCGACATTCCGCCAAATTCGTCGCCAAAATCTCGCCAAGCGTTATGGACGAAGAAATAATTCCTTCTTACAGCAGATAAATGACTATTGGCGTTCAAATACAAAATAATTACTCAAAGTATCTTTTTCATGAATGGAACGAGCTAGATCCACGAGAATGATGTCACCCAATTTATTGCATGGTATCAAATATGAAAAGTGAACATGTTTCTCAATAAGAATTTTTTTTTATATGACTTTTTGATAATTTTTTTTAAAAATGTGCAATATCTCGAGAACGGTTCATGTTAGCGTTCTAAAATTTATGTTAATCGTTTTCTAATGAAAAATTACATAAGAAATGTTTATTTGCGTAACTTTTATTAGTGGTTTTGATTTTTTGACGATTTTTTCAATATTTCATTCGAAAATTTAGGGGGTTTCTGAACATTCGATTACGTATAAAAACAATAGGCTTCCAGTATTTATGGATTGTGATTTTTGTACCAAATTTGGTTCAAATCGGTCCATTCGTTCGTCAGTTATCGTCTCCACAGACTCACTGACACACACACACACATACTTTCACACACACACACACACACATACTTTCACACACACATACTTTCACACACACACAGACATCACTTCAAAAATGTTTGATTCGTGATCAGGGATGCTTGAAACGTGCTCTCCCGTCGAAAACTCGAATTCGAATTTTCGACCCCGTTACAATACTTTCCTTATACATTATGTATATAAGGAAAGTAATAATAGTGAAACAATTTTAAAATATATGCTACTTTTAAAGTAACGCCTTGAAATAGCACTATATGTTTTACAACATTTCTTAATTCACTGTTCATAATGTAGCACTCTGGCTGGACGGTAGGAGAGGCGTTTTGCAAACGAGAGGTCACCGGTTCGAAAAAAATCGGATATTATACAAATCGGAAGTCTTATAACTCGTGCTGCCATCTGTTACTAAAATATTCATCTGAAATATTTTGTAATAATCAGAATTTTCTATTCAAAAAACTGAAGTTTTATCCGGAAATTACCTAACTTGAATAAATTATGAAGTTTACGTTTTTATAAAAATTTATTTTGAAGTTAATTTGAAAAAATCTTAAAGCACACTTTGTACTATCCAATGACAGAAAATACATTTTCTACTATAACAGATGCCGTTTGCTTTAAATTTAATTTTCTTGTAGTCCGTAGGGTTCTGGTTTGATTACCAACACACGCAAATTTAAAATATTGTTCACGCAAAATTATTTTGAAGAGAATAAATAACATTTTGACAAATATATTTCATTTTTTTCATTATTATTATTTTGATTATCCGTGTTTTACTTTTATAAATGATTTTTCTTCTTTATGTTGTTGATACTTAAGTAAAGAAAACATTAAAAATTTCCCTAAGCATTTCACATGAATTTCATCAATTTCTTCAGTCCAGTAAACAGTAGTCGATATCCCTGTTAAATGTAAACAATCAGAAATCATAATGTATTGTGCATTTTCTTTTCTGGAGACTTGGAAAACAAGTATATTGTAGTTTTCTTGAAAATTGATATTAAAAGCATTTAGTATTTCACTTAAAAATGTATTTCTTTCCCAAACTTTTGCTTATTTATAACTAGCAGCATACCCGTCTTTCGTACGGAGTATAATAATATAAAAAAAAATTATAATTCGCAATCATGTGCAAATTCTGTTAAAATATTAAATTTACTGTTCATAAAGAGAAGTTTAAGAATATCTGTTCTCACTATGCAAAATTATCTTCACGGGCAGATCTAAAGAATAAAACATCCTGACCCCTTTTGTAAGCAAATTTACAAAAAAAAAAGGAATTGAATCAATATATGCTACCCCGGACTACTTGTATTGTCGCAGATTAGAAAATATGCCAGTGTGTTAGTAGAAGCTTACCCGTATTGCAATATGAGTCTCAAATATATTTGCCAAAATAAAAGAGATGACGTAATAAATTGAAAGTATAAAAAATCCCCGAAATCTTAATACCAGAAGGTTGTAATTGATTCCAATATATGCCAATATATATCAAAATATATTCCAATATATCTGTACTACTTATATTCTCGTATATTAGGAGATATACCCGTGCATTTGTAGAAGATTACTCGAACAACGTACTATATATGAGTTTCAACAATTTTCGTCATAATAAAACAATGGCATAATAATTTGAAAGTATCAATAATCCCTGAATCAACAGTCCCCGGAAATATCAATAAAAATGATGTTTAAACCTGAAGACCGTAATTGATATTATCCAGTCAAAAATGCAATGTCAATGAAATTTATTTTATATACATATTTTTGTTATTCAAATCTGAAAAGATTTAATAAAAATCGTATGTCGCATAACACATTGGATCCGTTGCTAAGCGACATGATATCATTTGCTTCAAATAAATTGATGGAAATCATATCGTCTGAATAATGCGATCTCCATGGAAGGTTTGGCGACATTTTCGTCAATTTATCGATAACTTAAAAAATCGCCAAATTTATCGCCAAGTGGGACTGTAGAACTCATAGTCCCATTTTGCGACAAATTGACGAAACATCATCACATTACTATCCCCTAGTTGCTCAAGTCCTCTGGATGAGTCGGACGGCCTGGGTTTTCCACATTAATATCCCCTAACAAAACACAATTAATTTCATTTATTAAGCGCGATTTTATCAATTCCATGATATTTTTATGGATTTACAAATATTTTTATCAATTTGGTGATATTAAAAGAAGTTCGTTAAATGTGTTACGGACTGACCGATAAATGCTGCAGAAACATCATTTCAATACTCTGTTCTAAAAAAACAAATTTAATTTCATTGATTTGGGTCATTTTTATCAATTTGTAGACATTTCCGTTAATTTGGGAAAGTTTAAGAAAAGTTACCAAGTTATTCAGAGATATTCAGCTAAATTCGTATCTCTGAATTTGCAGATTTGAAGAATAAAATATTCTGATTCCGTTTGTATATACTAAATGAAAATACTAAAATTGTATTAGAAGATGCATACACCCGTTCTACTCTTTTTCTGCTTCAACCATGGACTAAGTGAATTTATTGGGTAGACACAATATATGAGTTTATTAGCTAAACACAATATATGAGCTTGAAACCTCTTTACTAAAATAAATGAAAGTGATGTACGCAGCCCGCAATTTATATAATTAAAAGAACAATCAAACCGTTCATTTATAAAATATATATTTACATCCATTTATTTATTTTTCAAATAGAAAAATTAATAATAAATATTAGCAACACATTTAATTTCATTCCGTTTCCGAGCAACATGATATAAGATAGAATTTTCCTCATAAAATGCGAAATTAAATAGCCATTTTGAGTTCTTTATACTTTTCATCGAAAAGCTTGTGAAAGATGAACCATGGAGGTAGATTTTTCCATTTAAATTCATGTTTCAAACAATTCATGCTTTCCTATAGTGACTAATTAATGCAAAAATCCTGCATCAAACTCGGAAATAAAGTTTTATTTCATTTTGACGTTTTAAACAAATGATTTTCATCCTTTCCGTTTGGATAAACCACGGAGTTGGAGAGTAGAACTCCTAGGAAAAAGTTCGGTTTTTCATTAATATCTCGACAACCCCTGGTCTTAGAAATTCGAAACTTGGGCTAAATTTATGGGGAGCTATTTCAAGGCTATTCAAAAAATGTCATTAAATTCGGTTCAGCCGTTTTCCCGTGATGATGAGACAAACGAAAATTTCGTTTTTTACTAATATATCGAGAACCACTAGTCGTAGAAACTCAAAACATAGACTAAATTTTAAGTGGGGCCATTTCTAGGCTACCCACAAAATTTCATCAAATTCAGTTCAGTCGTTCTACCGTGATGATGGGACAAACAGACAGACAGATTTTCAATTTTATTTATATAGATAAAGGCTATTATAGTTAAGGCTACTATTGTCAACCGAAATCGCATAATTCTATTAATCAAAATGTTCTTTATCTGCGAAAAGTTAATCTGTGAAAAAAAAATTGTTTATAAAACACCATTTCAAAAGCAGCATTTCTCGTATTGAAGATTTTCCAATTGACTTTGATTGGCTCACTGAAGTTCCGCCTTAACTCCTCCTCCGTGCCCATCATAAAATAACGAAAACGAATTCCGATGACGTCTCTTATCGCAACCAGTCGTAAATAACCAGGTGGAATTATATCGATTTCCAACCTGTGAGAAAATATTTCCGAACATTTGGTGGTAGAGCCCCAAATTATTTCTGTCGATTGCATTGGAAAAAAAAATCCAGATGATTTCCGAAACATACGTGTGCTATCTACCTTGATTTGCGCTATATTTTGCTTTGTTAACCAGTAGTAGTTGCCTTTGTTATTAGTAGTGCATAAAGTGATGAGCCTTTCTTACTGCTCATATTACATGAAATTTCTCTTATATAATAATTAACCGAAAGTCAGAAAAATGATCTCCTGATTATCATTCACCATACCGGAGACCCGTCACAAGATGGCGGTGTATGAAACTTGTCTTCCTTATTGCTCTGATCCTCCTTTTACCTGTGGGGTAAATCAATCTGTAGCAGGGTGTTAACGTGCTTTAGGCTGTGGCATTCGAAGCGTATTCGATTCTTAGCCATCTGCCAAGCGTGAAGTACAGCGCGTGAGATACCCATTCTTGTTCTGGCTCTAAAAGAACGTCAGTTCTTCGCTGTCGCTTACCCTGGTAAGTTGAAATGTTGTAAGTAGAATGTGTTTTATAATAAAAAAGTAGATGACGATTTGGCAGTCCCGTGATTACTGATGCGAAACGCTACAAGCCCTTGAAGCAGGTGCTTCCAGATGGCGGAGAGGATCAGGTAATTTATGACATGTTTCCAGATCTGTCGGCGACTGGGGTTCGAATCCCGGGGAGTTGCCTTCCCCTGCCCTGTGAATGATTCCACCGACCCTTGCTCTCCGGGTCGTGGCCTCGTTGGATGGCAGATATCACCCTTTCCCTCCCTCCCTCATAAGCGACATAAACCGCCAGGTTGCCGAGGAGGGTGGAGGTAATCTGTCCTGAATATCAAAGTTTCGCATCTACCGATATCGGAAGAACGTTGCGCAGTGGGTAGCTATAACAGGGATCAAGTTGCGCGCAATAATCAAATTGTAAATACAAATTCTTGATGTACTGCAAGTCAAAGATCACATGAAGCTCTATGAATGAATCGATAAACTTTTAAATTTAGTTGGAAATTGTGTTAATGTACATCATTTACGAAGACAGATTCGGAGTCTAGACTCCGTGTGGATAGGTTGTGCTAGAGCGAGCTCCCGACATGGGAAAGAAAAAGCAGGCTGGGCCTGTACACGTGATTACATCATGCAAAAGTGACGGAGTAGTAATGAAAGTCGATAATGATAATGATGAAGAGAGGATGGCTGAGGAAGCAATTAATCTGAGGAAGCTCATTCAGGACTTGAAACAGAATTTCTTCGCATCTAACGAGAATTTGGAAGACCTGGCTAATTTGAAACATAATTGGATGAAGCGGATCTTGACATCAAGATGATGGCCGCGAGGAAAGGCTGTGGTAAGCATGTCTTAACTACACCCCTCCCCCCCTTGTTGAAGACGAAGCTAAGGCTCATAAAGCCAGTGTAATTTCTGGAATTTGCAACCATGAGGACAAAAGCACTGAATCTAAATCTAAATTAAAAAGTAATAATTCTATCATAGACTTAAATGATAAAAATCAAACCGTTCAGGATGCCCTTAAGGCGAACGATCAGACTGAGAAATTAAACTCAAACCTAAACCTTATTGATCCTGCAACTAATGCAAATAATACCAAAACTAGCGATAGCTGTAGACATCAAAAGAGAAGAACTCTCAGCAGGAAATCTAACCCTCGTACGTTCATTGATTTGGATGGATTCATTCATAAGGTCCCTAAGGTCTCTAGATCTGCTATTAGTAATACGCCGTCAAAGGATTCTGAATTGGCCAATGGCATCTCGACCGAAATCGGTAAGGACGACCCCACGGCCACCGTACCGAAAACCCTGAGTATACCGCCGCTGTTTATCAGCGCCTCACAGCCTGACTGGCCCTCCATCATCTTTAACCTGAAAAGTTTCGCACCTAAAATTGTACCGGTCCTTGACCGACAATTTTTCAAGATCCTCGTTAGAAGCGAGACAGAATATCGTGACTGTATGAGCTATATGAGAAAAACTGGAGTGCAGTATAAAAGCTTCAACCTGAGAGAAGACCTTCCAGTCAAGGCTATGATCAGAGGACTCCCAATCGTAACTGAAATTGATCTTATCAAAAGGGCCATGGAAGCCCTCGAATTTAAGATCATTAACATTTGTAGACTTTCTATAAGAGGGAGAAAACAATCCCTCCCTCTATACTATCTCCAGCTAGAGCCCGGGACTAACCCGGATGAACTTTATGAAATGAATAGGCTCTTAGGCACTGAAGTGAAACTGGAGCCCTACACTGGACGCAAAGACTTTGTCAGCCAATGCCATTTCTGCAACAGTTTTCACCATAGCAGCTTGGCATGTGGTCTGCCATTGCGTTGCGTAAAGTGTGCAGGGCCCCACGCCGCCAAAGACTGCACTGCTGATTTTAAGTTATGCTGCAACTGCAGCGGCAACCATGCCGCTATTTGGCGCAGTTTCCCGAAATATCCGGGCAACTCGTAAGTGACTAAGAGCAGTAGAGCAAACCCCCAACGCAAACTTAATACTGATACTAGGACTCCCCCCCCCCCAGGATTAAACCCTGGGAACTCAGGTCGTCCTTACCGACCAGCTGGTATTACACCCAACGTGAATTTCGCAAGCGTAGTTTCTGGATCCCAGAAACGAACTGCTCCTACTAGCACCATTCCTGTACCACAGGAACAAGCTGACCCTTCCAACAAAATTTCCAACAAATTGTTGAGGTACAGTCGGCCCCGGCCGTCGCCACCCTAAATTCTAAAAATCAAGTTGGTAGCACCTGTGCTATCAACTATGCCGACTTTCTTAATACTCTGTTGGACATGAGAAATTCTCATGACAAGGAATTACTTATCCTTGCATTTGAAAATGCACTCCCTGATCTGCGTAAGGGGACTACGCAAGTCGATTTGGTTTGGATTATCCTCAGGAGCTATCATGCTCTTGCAGGATAACCCCCCTCCCCCTCAGTTCTTATACCTGGCTATGCCACTTTTTCCCTTTTGGAACCGCGACCTGTTATTTTACTGATCACATTGATCTGGTTTTTTAATACCAGCCCGGTCTCATCTGGGTATACTACGTATTTATCTGCGCTTTGCTAAGACCAGCCTTTAAAATTTGTGTCCCTGAAAAGGGCCTTTCTTTTTCACGATCGGAAATGTAACTTGTAAACTGTTAACTTTAAAAAATTAACTGCAAATTTAAAATTAATTGTAAATTTAAATTAATGTAGCCCAGCTCTTAACTTTAAATTGTGCTTCATTCCACTGTTTAATTCTAACTCATATTAAGTTCAAATTTCTGACCTTTCTTACTTCAGCACTGCTGTAAACTGATCTAAATTTCTATTGGTCCGCCTAAACCTTGGTCCCACCCTCCTCTTCCTTTGCAGCCACAGCCTGTACTACTGCCTCCCAAGATGAAGACGCCTACTTGGGCCCCAGTCCTTTTCCTTCTGAAGTCTTGGGAATCGGCTTGATGTTGTCTTCCCCCCAAGCACCTCTTAGTTTCTATTTTTTCCTTTTCTGAACTCCTTTTTCTTGATCTTCCTTTTCTCCTGAAGTTTAAAGGGAGGATTTTATCCTCTCCTGGGCACTTCACTAATTCCACCCTGCCTTGAGCCCAAGATGAAGACGGCACTCCATCAGTCGTCTCCGAGCTCTCCACACCATCCGAGCTTCGAAGAGTGCCAATGCTATCTTGCTATTGCTATCATCGAAAACTACTCAAAGCTGACAATATTATTTTCTGATGTGGACGTGAGGGACCTTCGGTCCCATAGAAGTCCGTAACGAGGCGTCTTGACTTGGCTTTACGAAGACATATTTGACTGGGTGACTCCTGACGAACAGCAAGAAGTTATAGATCAAATCATCAACACCCTCAATTTCCAAGACGAAATCATTATCGAGAAACTTAAGAAGTAAATTTTCATATATCAAATTTGCATATATCAAACTATTAGAAACTACAGCAGTCATTCACATTTTCTCATACAGAATATAGCATAAAGTATTGTTTTCATGAAAATTTTCGATTTTGATATTTTGATGTCAATATATGCTTTAGGACGTCCTGAACAAGTTCTAACTATTTTTAGAATAATGTCCGTCTGTATGTCTACCGTTTATCTTTCATCGTGCACGTCTTGTGTACATGATGGCTGCCACAAATATTAATGGATTTTCACAAAGCTTTTTATACAATTTTATTAACAAAAACTCTAGAACTAGATAGATTTTTTCCGATAATTTTATATTATCATAACATGGCAGAATTTGGCATAATTATGCATAAAAGGGACTATTTATGACTCAGTGATCACTAAATATAACAGTTTCAATCATTGTATTGGAAAATAGCTGAGAAACAATTTATGTGTTCCAGACATCATTAGCCTTCATCAGGGGTGGGTGGAAGTTACCTCATCATTGTTAAATTTGACACCACTCGAAAGACTTTTTCAAGCCCTCTAAAATGAAGGTCATCATGCTATAATTGTGGTCATTTGGACCAACAAGACATAATTTTCAAAATTGTTCCGACATAATTCTCAGAAAAGAAATCACAAGCTACTTAAAAGGGGATTCTGTTTATGAGAAAGTCCAGATGAGTCACATTCCAATTAATTTATCTTTGAAACAGAGGTGAGAAAAATTACTAACTTTAGAACATTGTAAAAATATCACCACAAAACAATTTGGGACATTCTGATATTAGGAAACAGTTACATTGAGGAATCGTTTCTATATTATAAAATGACTGTACGTAATTGTTACACAATAAATTGAGGAATCGTTTCCATATTATAAAATGACTGTACGTATTTGTTACACAATAAATTGAAGAATCGTTTCTATATTATAAAATGACTGTACGTAATTGTTACACAATAAACTGAGGAATCGTTGCTATATTATAAAATGACTGTACGTAATTGTTACACAATAAATTAAGTAATCGTTTCTATATTATAAAATGGCTGTACGTAATTCTTACACTATAAATTGAGGAATCGTTTCTATATTATAAAATAGCTGTACGTAATTGTTACACAATAAATTGAGGAATCGTTTCTATATTATAAAATGACTGTACGTAATTGTTACAAATTAAATTCAGGAATCGTTTCTATATTATAAAATGACTGTACGTAATTGTTACACATTAAATTGAGGAATCGTTTCTATATTATAAAATGCCTGTACGTAATTGTTACACTATAAATTGAGGAATCGTTTCTATATTATAAAAAGACTGTACGTAATTGTCACAAAATAAATTGGGAAATCGTTTCTATATTATAAAATGACTCTACGTAATTGTCACAAAATAAATTGAGGAATCTTTTCTATATTATAAAATGACTGTACGTAATTGTTACACAAAAAATTGAGGAATAGTTTCTATAATATAAAATGACTGTACGTAATTGTTACACAATAAATTGAGTAAGCGTTTCTTTATAATAAAATGACTGTACGTAATTGTCAAAAAATACGTTGAGGAATCGTTTCTATATTATAAAATGACTGTACGTAATTGTTACACAATAAATTGAGGAATCGTTTCAATATTATAAAATGACTGTACGTAATTGTCAGACAATAAATTGAGGAATCGTTTCTACTTTATAAAATGACTGTACGTAATTGTTACACAATAATATGAGGAATCGTTTCTATATTATAAAATAACTGTACGTAATTGTTACACAAAAAATAGGGGAATCGTTTCTATATTATAAAATGACTGTACGTAATTGTTACACAATAAATTGAGCAATCGTTTCTATATTATAAAATGACTGTACGTAATTGTCACAAAATAAATTGAGGAATCGTTTCTATATTATAAAATGACCGTAAGTGTCACAAAATAAATTGAGGAATCGTTTCTATATTATAAAATGACTGTACGTAATTGTCTCAAAATAAATTGAGGAACCGTTTCTATAATATAAAATGATTGTACGTAATTGTCACAAAATAAATTGAGGAATCGCTTCTATATTATAAAATGACTGTACGTAATTATTACACAATAAATTGAGGAATCGTTTCTATATTATAAAATGACTGTACGTAATTGTCACAAAATAAATTGAGGAATCGTTTCTATATTATAAAATGACTGTACGTAATTGTTACACAATAAATTGAGGAATCGTTTCTATATTATAAAATGACTGTACGTAATTGTTACACAATAAATTGAGGAATCGTTTCTATATTATAAAATGACTGTACGTAATTGTCACAAAATAAATTGAGGAATTGGTTCTATATTATAAAATGACTGTACGTAATTGTCAGACAAATTGAAGAATCGTTTCTATATTATCAAATGACTGTACGTAATTGTCACACAATAATTTGAGGAATCGTTTCTATATTATAAAATGACTGTACGTAATTGTCACAAAATAAATTGAGGAATCGTTTCTATAATATAAAATGACTGTACGTAATTTTCACAAAATAATTTGAGGAATCGTTTCTATATTATAAAATGACTGTAGGTAATTGTCACACACTAATTTGAGGAATCGTTTCTATATTATAAAATCACTGTACGTAATTGTCAGACAATACATTGAGCAATCGCTTCTATATTATAAAATGACTGTAAGTAATTGTCACACAATAAATCGAGGAATCTTTTCTATATTATAAAATGACTGTATGTAATTGTCACAAAATGAATTGAGGAATCGTTTCTATATTATAAAATGACTGTACGTAATTTTTACACAATAAATTGAGGAATCGTTTCTATATTATAAAATCACTGTACGTAATTGTCAGACAATAAATTGAAGAATCGTTTCTATATTATCAAATGACTGTACGTAATTATCACACAATAATTTGAGGAATCGTTTCTATATTATAAAATGACTGTAGGTAATTGTCACACACTAATTTGAGGAATCGTTTCTATATTATAAAATGACTGTAAGTAATTGTCACACAATAAATCGAGGAATCTTTTCTATATTATAAAATGACTGTATGTAATTGTCACAAAATGAATTGAGGAATCGTTTCTATATTATAAAATGACTGTACGTAATTTTTACACAATAAATTGAGGAATCGTTTCTATATTATAAAATCACTGTACGTAATTGTCAGACAATAAATTGAAGAATCGTTTCTATATTATCAAATGACTGTACGTAATTATCACACAATAATTTGAGGAATCGTTTCTATATTATAAAATGACTGTAGGTAATTGTCACACACTAATTTGAGGAATCGTTTCTATATTATAAAATGACTGTAAGTAATTGTCACACAATAAATCGAGGAATCTTTTCTATATTATAAAATGACTGTATGTAATTGTCACAAAATGAATTGAGGAATCGTTTCTATATTATAAAATGACTGTACGTAATTTTTACACAATAAATTGAGGAATCGTTTCTATATCATAAAATCACTGTACGTAATTGTCAGACAATAAATTGAAGAATCGTTTCTATATTATCAAATGACTGTACGTAATTGTCACACAATAATTTGAGGAATCGTTTCTATATTATAAAATGACTGTAGGTAATTGTCACACACTAATTTGAGGAATCGTTTCTATATTATAAAATGACTGTAAGTAATTGTCACACAATAAATCGAGGAATCTTTTCTATATTATAAAATGACTGTACGTAATTGTTACACAAATTGAGGAATCGTTTCTATATTATAAAATAACTGTTTATATTTGTTACACAATAAACCTTGTATATGAAAATTCCCCTTCCAAATCATGTCATACCTTCATCCCTTTTTTTTTCACTTCAACCGAGGTTTTGGAATTACAGCTGGTTCACTTTAACTTATGTAGGCCATTGGTTCGTGGTCATTGCTGCTCGTCAGCACTAGTCGGATGATGTAGTATCTAGTAAATTCAAAACTCCTTAAACTAAGGATTATTTAATTTTTATGGTAGAAGTAACGAACTAATAATCATGGAAGGAATTATTTGTGCCTGCCCACAGTTAACAATATTACAAGCGCTCAGAAATGCTAAACTAAGCAGCCATGCACAGAAATCTAATGTACACCATCACATGCTCTCCCACAGCAGCAATGCATATTTGAATTCGAGAAAGAATATTACCCTGTACACTGATAAAGATTGCAGGTGTCATCGTGTTACTGCCCTCGATTATAAAACTTTATTGTCGGGTATTTATTGCCTTGCACATACGCATTTCGCGCATTCTTCAAATCAATTCCTACTAATTTGATAATTTTATACAAATTCGCAATTGACATTTTATCTATCTCTTTTGTTACCGAGTTGTTTACCCTAATATTTTAAATCCTTCGCTTAGAGGTGCTGTAGTCATTTTTATTTCATCGGGTATTGTCTCATTACTAGAAATAACGTGTAAACTCACGGACCTGTCCTTGCACAGTTATTAGGGAGCGCTTCTTGAAACTTTCTTAGGAGCTGCCTTGAAACACAGTATACTATGTATTGTAGAAATACATACTGTAAATTGCAGAAATATATACTATATTGTAGAAATACATACTGTGTATTTTAGAGATGCACACTATGTATTGTAGAAATACATACTTTGTATCGTAGAAATATATACTACGTATTGAAGAACTACATACTGTAAATTACAAAAACATATACTATGGATTGTAGAAATACATACTGTAAATTGCAGGAATATAAACTATGCATTGTAGAAATACATACTGTGTATTGTAGAGATATACATTATGTATTGTTGAAGTACATACTGTGTATTGCAGAAATATATACTACGTATTGTAGAACTACATTCTGTAAATTGCAGAAGTATATACTATGTATTGTAAAAATACATACTGTTAATTGCATAAATATATACTATATATTGTAGAAATACATACTGTGTATTGCAGAGCTATACATTATGTATTGTAGAAGTAAATACTGTGTATTGTTGAAATATATACCACTTATTGTAGAACTACATACTGTAAATTACAAAAATATATACAATGTATTGTAGAAATACATACTGTAAAATGCAGAAATATATACTATGTATTGTAAAAATGCATACTCTGTATTGTGGAGATATACATTATGTATTGCAGAAATACATATTGTGCATTGTAGAAATATATACTACGTATTGTAGAACTACATACTGTAAATTACAAAAATATATACTACGTATTGCAGGAATACATACTTTAAATTGCAGAGATATATCCTATGTATCGTAGAAATACATTCTGTGTATTATAGAAATATACATTATGTATTGTAGAAATACATACTGTATATTGTAGAAATATATACTACGTATTGTAGAAATACATACTGTAAATTACAAAAATATAAACTATGTATTGTAGAAATACATACTGTAAATTGCGGAAATATTTACAATGTATTGTAAATATACATATTATGTTTTGTATGTACTATGAATTGTACAGTATACTATTATTGTAGAAAAAAGAAAGAGAGAATAATCTTTTGCTGCGGAAACATAATAGCAAAACTGAAAAGAACGAAAATACTTTAAACCTCTAATCGTTCATTTCGTAAGCGAAATGACATATACCAAATCCCTTATATTTCATGCTGTTGCAGGAGGCAAAACTTAAAGCGGCCAATAAAATTCCCCTGTGGTTTTGAAGCTGTTGCCATCCGTCATTGATTTCCCAATAAATCAACTCATCCTAACGGCTCGTATATTATGGTGCTTAATTAAGTTTTGACCGTCCTGCTCTGAGAATTTAAGATAGATGCGTCATCAGCAAGGAATAAGAATAAATGACGATCCTTGCATCATTTGTCAACGCTTCGCTACTAATAAGTCGAAGGATTCTTCAAAAATACTTATGGAAGCAATTGTGTAACAGACTTAAAAGTCAGTATGAAATTTAGATGACCATATGTTTTTATTTTCTTATACAATTTGCATAGAAATGTGTTGTTTTCCTGAAAATATTCGGTTTCGTAATTTTGTCGACTTTGGGATCTCCTGAATCCATTTCAAACACTTTTGAACCCGTCTGTATGTTGTTGTTGTTGAGACCCAGACCGTCCGACTTACCAGAAAGGTGTAAGGTAACTGTTTGGACGGCCGGGAAGTGCCACCCAATTTAGACCGGAACCCAATGAGGGAGGCATCCACAGGGACCGTACCCTTCATCCCCTACCACCAACCTCTCGGAGGGACTTACGGACCCACATGTTTAACGTGATCGTACTCCACGTGAACACGGCGGCAGTTTTGGCAGTGGCGGGAATCGAACCCGGGCCTACCGAGTGCAATTCCCGCGCGCTGATCACTGAGCTACCGCGCCCCACCCGTCTGTATGTGTTGTTGTTTTTGAGACCAAGACCGTCCGACCTACCAGAAAGGTGTAAGGTAACTGTCTGTCTGTATGTGTGTATTTGCGTATGTATTTGTGTGCTTGCATACGCGAAGTGTTGGTAAGATAATCCAAGAACAACTTACTAACCGCTATCAACATGCATGTGTGATATATTATTCCAATAACTGGAACAATATTGAAATATTAGAAATCCTCGTGATTAGAAGAATGATTCAAACTTTAACATTTAAGCCTGTCATAGATAGTCTTCAAACACAAAGTTTCAGCGGTTTTAATATCTTTTGTTTTGTTTAGCAATGTATGGTGATATATATATATATATGATACAGAAATTTTAAGTTTTCCCCAATAACGAGCCCTTTTCTTTCATAATTATTATTCCAAATTCCTATTTCATGTCCAGCACGTATTGCAACAATATTAAATTCTATCCCAGGCCATTAATATTAACAAATTCTGCCAGCACTTCCTCTTTTCCTCGATCATAACATTTATGGTCACTAATCTTAACCTCTGTGTAAACTTTTTCATATGAAACTGCTTCCCCATCACATTTTAAAAGCATAAAGAACGCGAAGACAGCATGTGCCCCATGTCATCATATCCCTGTCCTTGTGATGTAACTGTACATTGTGTGAACCAACCCAGACAGCATTGAGATTTCTTAAGAGCTGGTCGCCGAAGCTCGGCCGTTTTATGTAACTATATCTGTTTCGAGTGTCATATAATAATTTTTGGTAACGTGAAATGTCTCTTCCCTGGACTTTTGTGGCCTATACGACATATATATATATATATATATATATATATAGTATATAAATATATATATATATGTGTGTGTATGTGTGTGTGTGTGTGTATGTGTGTGTGTGTATGCGTGTGTAAAGTTGAGATGCATGTATGTGTGTGTGTAAAGTAGTGTAGATTGATGCATTGTTTACGTGCAGTGGAAAGAAATGAGAATTTAAAATTCAAAATACAGAAATGCATATCTAGCAGAATTTTTTTAATATACATTAGTAATAATTTATAAATTATGGACCACTTGTTTCCTATTGAGTCCTAAGGATCGTTAGTTCCCTAATTCGCAGATCGGGGCCAATTAGTGCTATTAACCTGAGCCTGGTGGATTCGGGCCCAAACACTGGAATTCGGATGATTGTAGGCTACATCATACCACGATCCGGTCGCGTGATATGTCGTAGTCTACCCGGTTACCCAATCAACCTTGAGGAAAGTGGATGGGCTCTATGTGTGTGTATGTGTGTGTGTGGCTCTCTGACTAGAGAAACCACAGAAACAATATTTTTTATAAACTTGTTTTTTTTTTACTTTCCTTGCAATACATGGTAATGTATATTTCACTTTCCCTGCAATACATGGTAATGTATAGGAAAAATATTGGAATCATGTCGAAAATTGCAACTCGAGTTTTCGACGGATCTACACGTTTCGAGACCTCTAGAATACGAAAAACTTTTTTTAGCGTGACGTCTGTGTGTGTGTGTCTGTCTGTGTATCTGTGCAATGTATGTATCCACTCTAACTCTAAAACTAATGGACCAAATTTCATAAAATTTGGTAGGTAAGATCCTTGGGTGTGGCCCTGGTGCTGATTAGTTTTTGGTACAATTCGGAAAAAAAAACCCGCCTTTTTTTGCAGAATGGCACTCAAAAATCTCATGTGTTCACTCTAGCTGATATACAAATTGACCGAATTTCACAAAATTTGGTAGATATATCACATGTGGGGTACTCTGGTGATGATTAGATTTTGGTACAATTCGAAAAAGAACAATCTGCCTTTTTTTACGAAATGGCCCGCAAAAATCGTCAATATGGAAAAAAAGACTACGTATGTTCAAATGCATCAATTAAATGCTTGTTTTATACGTAATTCTTGACGAGGAAAAGAATAAAAACAACTCTATTACTCTAGGACTAACCGTTCTCGAGATATTTGAGATTTTTCGCATTTTTTATGCCGCCTTTAGAGAAATGTCTAATTACCAAATAAAAGCAGAAATTTAATTAAAACTGCAAATTTAGTGTCATTTTGTGGAATTAAACTCAATTTAATGAGTTCTTAAAGGAATAAAGAAATAATCAATTTGAGTCTGCAGGGAAAGTCATGTGCTGTCCACATCAGATTTTTTAAGTAGTAACTGATACCGGTTTCTACTCAGTTTCTGGACGTACATACAGTAGAAAAGATTAGATATATATATATATCATTGGGCTAGCTCGTTCTAGGCTAGCCATAAGAATGTACTCATCTTGAGAGAAAATCTCAAGATTCGGAATATCCAGAAAATCTAAATTTAGATTTGAATTTTTGAATTTTGAACTTAACCCGCCCTACACCCGTTATAGGGGTGTACTCGTTCTTTAATTTCCTTATATACATAGTATGATGTATAAAGAAAGTATTGTAACGGGGTCGAAAATTCGAATTCGAGTTTTCGACGAAAGAGAGCGTTTCAAGCATCCCTGAA
Organism: Amaurobius ferox; assembly: GCA_951213105.1. Classification (NCBI taxonomy): domain Eukaryota; kingdom Metazoa; phylum Arthropoda; class Arachnida; order Araneae; family Amaurobiidae; genus Amaurobius; species Amaurobius ferox. The sequence continues at coordinate 48,209,741 of OX578148.1, read as the reverse complement.
CACGAATCAAACGTTTTTGAGGTGATCCCTTTGTATGTGTATGTGTAAGTGTGTGTATGTGTATGAGTGTATGTGTGTGTGTGTGTATGTGTGTGTGTGTGTGCGAGTGTGTGTGTGTGTGTGGGTGTTTGTGTCAGTGAGGCACGACGAAATTTGGTGTACAAAAATTACAGTCTGTGAATACGGGACGGGTATTGCTTTTAAATGCAATCGAATATTCAGAATTATCCTAAGCTTTCAAGTGACTTTTAAAAAAGTCATCAAAAAATCAAAAACTTTAATAAAGTTAGTTACTTTTTATGTAATGTTTTATTAGAAAACGATTGATACAAACTTTAGAACGTTAGCATGAATCGTTCTCGAAATATTGCACATTTTTCAAATAAATTTAATAAAAAATCACATAAAATAAAAAAATATATTAACTCTTGGAAAATATGTTCACTTTTCATCTGTAATATCATGCATTAAATTTGATGACATCATTCTCGTGGATCTAGCTCATTCCATTTACGAGAAAAGATACTTTAGGTAATACCTTTGTATTTGGACGCCAATAGTCATTTATCTACTATAACAACAACATATTTCTCCATCCATAACGCTTGGGAAGATTCTGCTTACAAATTTGGCGAAATGTCACCAACTTGGCGATTTTTTTAATGTTGTCAAATTAACGAAAATGTCGCCAAATTGATAAAAACGACGCTAAATTAATAAAAATGACGACTAATTGATGACAGTTTAATATCTAGGAAAGAACATAGTAGACTATAAGAATAACATATTTCTCCGTCCGTAACATTTGGCGAGACATTTAGCGGGACGCCGCAAACTTAGAAACTATTTTAAATGTTTCCAAAATGACAAAATTGGCGCCAAATTGATAAAAATTGACATCAAATGGAAAGTAATGTGTCGCACATTCTGATTTGCATCATGTGACGGGTATACCTTCTAGTCTATAATAAATGCTCTTCTCTCCGTTTGTCTGTAACACTTGGTGATGCATTTATCGAACTTGGGGATTAATTTAGAAAATTATCGCCAACTTTGAGATATTTTGCCTCTGATTGACAAAACGACTGTCAAAATTGCAAAAATGACCTCGCTAAATTAATGAAAATGATGCCTAATTGATGAATTAATTATTAAAATATTTTAATATACGGACTGTATCGCTTATTGAGGATGCTATCAATATTGATAATTGTTTATTTAGAGTTGCACGATATATAAGTTAATTGGGTATTTTGAAATAATTTTACATGTTGTCATACGAAAAATGGCCAAATGTACAATTCAATGATAAAACACAGTACTTTGGATCTTATACATTATTTTTTTACTGTAAAAGTAGTAATCTTATTGCATTATAAAGGAAAGTTGTGTGCTGACCCCATCAAACATTTTTCAGATGCATATGACCAAGAATATTACGATAACTATGTTTTTTCTTATTTTAAGTACATTACACTAAAACAGTGTAACTTAAAAAGAGTTTTTATATATTTTTTTATTTAATACCATGGGCATAAGGCATTTTCAAGGTGAAAATACATCAGAGCTCATATGCATAATTATTTTATGCACAAATTATTATTTCGGTGAATTTGAATTTTTTATGTTAATAAATCACTGTTTTGTAGTGATCTTACAGTTAGGCGGTTCAAAGTCAGCTAGATATTTTATTTCTTGAAAATTAGAAAATTTAAGTATTGGATTTCCACGCAAATAGCTGCAGTCAGTATTGAATCCATGTATCTGTTGAAATATGCTAAACTACGACTCTGTAAGGAACTCAAAGACAGCTGTGCCATTGACGCCATCTAGTGACGAATTCCAAGACTATCTTATAATAAAAATTAATGTTCTTAAATTTCATTTCTGCGATCTGGCAACACTATTAGTAACGGCCATAGAGCACAATTTTCGGAATTCAGATATCGAGGTTTCGATCACTTCACTAACTTTTAAAAAGTCACAGTTACCGTGATTATTTGTCCCTGCCTACTAAGGCTAAAAGATTGAACTGGCACAACTGGCACATAACAGTGCATTACAAATAAACAGCTAGTCCTATTACTTTCCCTATATGCACAGTATAATATATAGTGAAAGTATTGTGACAGGGTCAATAATTCGAATTACAGTCTTCAACGGAAGAGTACGTTTCAAGCATCCCTGAATAGGAATCAATCGCTTTGGAGGTGATGACTGGGTGTATGTGTGTTTTTATCTAAATATGTGTGTGTGTCCGTGAGTTTCCCGAGATGATATCTCGCGAACGTTTGGGGATTTTGAATGGTATTTGGTGAAAATTTGCAATCAGTGAATACTGGCGATTTTAAACGCAATCGAATGTCTGAAAGACACTCACATTTTCGAATTAAATTTTGAAAAATCATAAAAAAAATTAGAACATTCAAGAATTTTACTTAAATAATTATTTCGTGTGTAATTTTTCATTAAATAACAATTGACATAAATTTTAGAACCATAGCATCATACGATCTCGAGATACTGCACCTTTTTCATACAAATTTGCCAAAAAATCCATTAAAAGTAATAACTATTGTGAAATATGTTCAACTTTCATATGTAATATTACGCGACAAATTTGTTAACATCATTCTCGTGAATCTAGTTCGTTCTATTTACAAGAGAAGGTACTTTCTGTAATAGTTTTGTAATTTTACGTCTAACAATTTCCGAACAATAATTTACATTTATATATAAGAAATGCTCTTCTCCCCGTTTGTTTGTACCGCTTGGAGATAAATTTGACATACTTGGCGACTAATTTAGCGAAATATCGCCAACTTAGCGATATTTTTCTCCAGATTAACGAAAATGTCGTTAAAATTCAGTAATGACGCTAAGTTAACAAAAATGACGACAAATTAAAGAATTAATTATTAATTAATTTTTTCACTGTGTAATTTCATTGCATTATATAGAGAAAATCATGTGCTGCTCACATTAGATTTTTTTATCTTTTATTCTTAAGAGTGTATTTCTTCCAGTATAAAAAATGTTGATTTTCAACACGTTTTGACAAAGTCAATCTATATTTTCAAGACTTCAAGTGAATCGTCATTGCCCGTGAATAAGTTTTAAAGAGAAAAAATTGTTGTTATCCGTTTAAATGTTGAAACAATTCGTTCCACATAAAGTTCCTTCCCGAGCATATCATTCTTCGGTTGCTCGGATATATCAAAATAAAAATAAAAATTCCCCTGAAAAGAACGAATAGGCATTCTTAAATGTTTATATTAAAGCATTAAAACGACATATAATGTTACATTTTTCGTATCAAATCGACAGTTCTCTTAAACAAAAGAATATGAATACCACTTTTATGAGATTCTTAAAACAAAATTGCAAATTGTCTACTAGTGATAAGATTCTAAGCGACGAGATGTTCTAAAAAAGAAATAATTTTAAAAATCATTTTGTAATCACCACAACAGTCTTTCAAAAAATTCTCAAATTTTGGCATACTGTTCCAAATTAGACCTCAGGGGTAGCCTTTGGAGAATTACAATTGAAATCTGTTCTTTGATCTAAAACACTTTTTCGTATGTAACAAAAGCACTTACAGTTCTATTTCCCTAAGGTAAAAAACTTACTGTGGAGGAGTTTCTACGTTTTTAAAAGACACCAGAAAGAATCTGTCTTATGTATGCATTCGCGATTCTAAAGTGCACTATTTTCGTCTCATCTACTATTGCACGTGTTTTTAGAGATGTGTTGCTAAAACTGATATCCATTTGGGACTGTGTATGGAAGAAAATTTTCAAAACGGAATAGCAATTGAAGAAGTTACAGAAGTCATGTTTTATATTTCTTTGTGTATAATAAAAATATTGCTCGTCTAAAATTTGTGTTCTAAGTCGAGGTTATAAAATTTAGTAAATAGAATAGAGAGAATATGATGTGTCTAATACGGGACATTCCCTACAGACTAATAAGTCTAGACATATTTCGATATCTTTAAAAATAATTTTGTAATCCTCGCAGCAATATTTCAAAAAATTCTCAAATTTTGGCATATTATTCCAAATTAGACCACATGGGTAACCTTTAGGGAATTACAATTGAATTTTAATCTGTTCTTTGATCTAAAACACTTTTTCGTATATAGCAAAAGCACTTACATTTATATTTCCCTGAAGTGAAAAACTTACTGTGGAGGAGTTTCTACGTTTTTAAAAGACACCAGAAAGAATCAGTCTTATGTATGCATTCGCGATTCTAAAGTGCACTATTTTCGTCTCATCTACTATTGCACGTGTTTTTAGAGATGTGTTGTTAAAACTGGGATGCATTTGAGACTGTGTGTGGAAGAAAATTTTCAAAACGGAATAGCAATTGAAGAAGTTATAGAAGTCATGTTTTATATTTCTTTCTGTATAATAAAAATATTACTCATCTAAAATTTGTGTTCTAAGTCGAGATTATAAAATTTAGCAAATTGAATAGAGAAAATCTAATGTGTCTAATACGGGACATTCCCTACAGACTAACAAATCTAGACATACTCCGATATCTTTTCTAAATAATCTTATATCTCAACGTTTCTTATCAATAGGTTTTTGCTGTTGTCTTTTAGTATAGACATAGAAACTTTCATAGAAAGAACTTGATTATTCCGAAAGATATAGCCCTCTATGTTTAAATGTAAACTTTTTAATATGTCCTCCGATTCATGAAAACTATCAAACTATCAAAACTATCAAAAATATTATTTTTTATCTGAATAACACCTATACTTGGGGTATCTGCCGGAAATCGTAGCGTTAAGATAAATGTAAACGCGCTGTACTCGTATATCTCCGAATCTAATAGACAAAAATGTAAACAACATTCGCTTGTTTTCTCAGAAGTATAATTTAGATTAGAAATATGCATATAAAAATAATTTCAATGTTTTAGTAGTATATAGTTTCAAAAATAGTTTCAATTTTGGACATTTGTTTTCGAAAAAACTAAAATATTTTTAGACAAGCAACTTTTTGCTTCACTTTTCTTATTCTCACTAGAAATATCTTCGTTACAGTAAATTATGAATATAAACAGTATAGTACAGTAATGATCACGTGGAAATCTAATTCCTAGATCTATAATTGGTTTTTCAAAAGCTCATATAGTTTTCAAGTAATTGGATTGTCAAATTAAAGAATATTGAAAAATTTCCGTTTCTCAATTTGTAATGCTTATGCTTCAAAAACTAAAATTACTTGAGATAGTTTGCTTTGTTGTAAATAAATTAGTTGGGGAACTTTGGACTTCTAACTGTGTTTAGTGATTGCTGAGCTTTGAATAGTATGGAATTCTAGTACGTATTTATGTCCCGCCAGATAAGTTTAAGTCTTACTAAACGTATCCTCTGGAATCGCGGCTGTACACGCAGGATACAAGAACGAGCCAAAGTTTCTTTGTAACTCACATTTATTCACAAGCACAAAGTAAATAGCAACAATATAAATCAAACAGCGCTTAAATGCTCAATTTCACAGAATAAGCGATATTATTCTTAAAACGTTACCGAAAGTAATTTCACAAAACAACTGCTACTATTCTCAAAACATGGACGAAAATCACAGTCCAATGTAGCTCGTGTCACGACAACTTATCAACTCTACTACAACGGAGGGATTAGTACTTTTATAGCTTCTATAGACATTTCTGGAAATCTCTTCATATCTCCTGAACTAAATCGTTATGTCGCGAATTTCTCGAAGTTTCCAGAAGTCGCCAAACGTCGCCAAATTGGCGATAAATCGCCAAATATGGCAACCCTTCTTCTATCTGTGAAATTCTGAAAACCCCGGGCTCGCGTCATCCCCACGTCATGTTAACGTCTTGGACTGTAGCACCTAGCCTTAGAGACGCCTAGCCTTAGAGACGTCACGCCTAGCCTTAGAGACAGACGAAAGAGGAGGCGCCAATGAGAGAATGTTGCGCATTCGCAACAATAGATTCACCTAAATCTGAAATATCGACAGGGGTACCTGTTAACGTGGAGATGAGGTCAATATTGACATTAGTCAACAAACCCCATTGAACAACAATCATCAGCCTTCCCCACAATGCATCGACACTACAAATTTAGAATAAAAGATAACGCACCGATGACGAATTTCAAAGATAAAATGAATCAAGAAAATCAATCACGCATAAAGCATTGATTATAAAACACTTTCCAACTGAAATGCTATTTTATTTAAACATCTTTAAAATGCGATACATTCAGCGCTGAACTTTTTTAAATTATCACAGTACTACTTGAAAATTTCAAACTCACCGAAAAATGCATTAAATGAATTAAACAAAACGAAAAAATTGTATTGTTATTATTCATTTAAAAATATACTTTCTATTTGGGCTTTGAATTATGCTCTTCTTTCAAACAGTGCTATTACACACTCAAAATGAAAGTTTTATTATCATGCCCGTACTATTTCAAGTTAAGTTTTATTATTATGCCAGTACTATTTCAAGTTAAGTTTTATTATCATGCCAGTACTATTTCAAGTTAAGCTTTATTATCATACCCGTACTATTTCAAGTTAAGTTTTATTATCATGCCAGTACTATTTCAAGTTAAGTTTTATTATCATGCCAGTACTATTTCAAGTTTAAGTTTTATTATCATGCCAGTACTATTTCAAGTTAAATTTTATTATCATGCCCGTACTATTTCAATTTAAGTTTTATTATCATGCCCGTACTATTTCAAGTTAAATTTTATTATCATGCCAGTACTATTTCAAGTTAAGTTTTATTATCATGCCAGTACTATTTCAAGTTAAATTTTATTATCATGCCAGTACTATTTTAAGTTAAGTTGTATTATCATGCCAGTACTTAAGTTTTATTATCATGCCAGTACTATTTCAAGTTAAGTTTTATTATCATGCCAGTACTATTTCAAGTTAAGTTTTATTATCATGTCAGTACTATATCAAGTTGAATTTTATTATCGCCACGACTATATCAAGTTAAAATTTATTATCATGCCAATACTATTTCAAGTTTAGACAATCTGTTTGTTTAAGTTAAGCGACCAAACTGGAAGTCGCACGCGGATAGCTGAGAAATAAAAAAAATCGCTTCTGAAGAATGCATAGAAATATTCAATAGCTGTGTGTTTTCTTTCATCAGGAAGTCGTCCCACGTTTACACTCGAGAGATCGTATTCCATTTTCTGTTTTCCCAGACCCCTGGGGGAACATGGAAATCAAGAGGCATTGAAGTTCTCGTGGAATAAATGACTCCACCTGCATTGGAATCCCCCGGGATGTGCAGCTTTAAAAGGCACATCTTTTGTGTTCGGATAAATTCGTTGATAAAATGGTTTACATTTATTTCATTGAGTAAACTTACTCCTGTGAATAAAGTACCAAACATATGTATGGCTTAGTTTTGCATAAATGACACTGACGATATAACTACGAATATTTATTTATCATTCTAAAACATAAAATAACTAGCAAATCTAGAGCCGTTAGTGTCTGATTCAACATTTCCTTTTTTAACTCTTTTCAACATAGTTGAAAAGTGTTTATGACTTTGTTCATTCCGTCTGTCTGTGTGTCTATCCGTTCGCACGGTAACTGCCGTAAAAATGACTTTATCAAAATGAAATTTTTGTGTGTTGAGACGGTCTGTGGGACATATAGGAATGTAAATAAATAATATCACCCAATTAGCTTTGGATTGAACCCGGGTTGGAAAAGTGAAATACATTGAATCTTATGGAACCTAATTCTTCAAACATTTTTTAAGAAGTTAAAATTCACAAATTGCTTCGAAAATTTTAGAAAATATTTAAATTATCCCATAAAATATATATAAAAAAATGTCAGCAAAATATGTCCGGTAGTATTTTAAATAAAAATTGAAATAATAATTACTCCCGTATAATATAAAGATATCACGTGACCCACTTGAAAATAAAATATGGCATATCTCTTTTTTTTCGCAGTACAAAAATCGTGATCTTTAAAGTTCTTTTAAATTTATACTTAGTGCTGCATCCGTCCTAAAACCGCTTTATTTTGCGTATTTTCTGCGGATCTATATTCTGTGCCAACGCAATTACAATATTTTTTAGTTTAAATGATCATCAAACTGTGATTATTTCTACAACAAAGCCTAATTTTAATGGATGCAGAATGTAACAAGTGATTGTAAGATGAGTTGTATAAGAATTGCTGATTTTTTTTCACCCAGAAATTATTTAGCTCTGGAGTCCGGAATAAAAGTGATATGAATGAAATATTCATTGTTTTTACATAGAGGGTCAGACGATTTATATTTCGATGACGTCATCAGAATAACGTTCATTCTTTTCGATGAAGTTAGGTTTTCAAATCTAATAAATTACTGTCGTAGTGTGATAATTTAAATATATCACCTCTGAATGTATCGCATTTTAGAGATGTTTAAATAAAATTGCATTTCAGTTAGAAAGTGTTTCATAATCAATGCTTTATGCATGATTGATCTTTCTTTCTTTCTTTTTTTTTTTTTTTTTCAGAAATATTAGGTCGAGGAACTCTGCAATTACGCTGGCCGATATCCCTCCCATAGCCCGCTGTGCGAGCGATCACATACACAATATAAATTATACTCCCTATAAGAAAGCATTTAATAATCTTTTATAGTCAAATAAGATGTATGTCTGTCCATCCGTCTGTGCATGTTGTCTGTAGCAGAAAATCTAAGCTTCAAACAGTCACGAGAGGCAGTACTGTATCAGCTAAATTCCCAGTTCAACACAGTTTTCTTTTTCATTATATATTTGAATAAGTTTTTAAATTATTACACAGGGTGATGGGAAAATGTCTGGCCAAATTTTAAAGGGGGTTAGAAAGGACGAATATAAAAGGATTCCCAGTACAATGCGTGTCCCGAAACGCCGCGTGAAGGTTGTGGAGGGCGCTGTGTAGGGCAGTCGAAACAAGTCGGCAATGCGGGAAGCTGTGATTCCATACAGCATGCAGCGCTTTACGAGTGCTGAACTAGCAGATATCCATCTGATGTATGGAGCTGCGAGTGGAAATTGGAGAGCTGCGCAAAGGTTGTACATGGAACGATTTCCCAACAGAGAAATACCGAATCGTCAAACTTTCGAGCGGGTGCACAGACAGCTTTGCGAAAGCGGGTCCTTCAATGCCAGCAGACATGATGTGGGCAGGCCTCGCTCGGTGAGAACAGTATGAGTGGAAGAAGATGTCTTACGTGAGGTTGAGCACAATCCTTCCACAAGCACGAGAGCTGTTGCCCATAGACTGGGTGTGAGATAGTATGGGAGATTTTGCATAGCGAACGTATGCACCCATACCGTTTACAAAGGGTGCAGGCATTGACAGAGGTAGATTTTCCTCTCCGTGTAAACTTTTCACGGTGGTACTTGCAACAGGCTGCTGTTCAGCCCGACGGATGGGGCAATGTTCACTCGAGAGGGTTTGCTTAACAGTCACAATGCTCATGTTTGGGGATATGACAATCCGCATGCTACAAGACCGTCTGCTTACCAGCAGAGATTTAGTGTCAATGTGTGGGCAAATATGGTGCACGAATACGTGATTGGGCCGTACATCCTACCTCATCACTTGGACGGCCCGAAGTACCTCATCTTCTTGCAACAGGTCTTGCCTGAACTGCTGGCCGTTGTGCCTCAGTGCATCCGGAGACGTATTTGGTTCGATTCTGGCACGATGGAGTGCCGTCACACTTTAGCCGTGATGTCAGGAATTACCTGGACGCTACTTATCGACATCAGTGGATTGGTCGAGGTGGACCTGTTCCCTGGCCGCCACGATCACCATATCTGTCCTGCTTGGATTTCTTTCTGTGGGGCCATTTGAAAAGCATCATCTACGATACCCCTATGAACTCCTCCAACGATCTCGTCGCCAGATTGGCTGTTGCTGCTGGAGATGTGCAGGACATGGCTGGTGTTTTTGCTAAGGTGCGCAGTTCTATACGGCGGCGATGTGAAGCTTGTATTATGGTTGGTGGTCGCTCTTTCGAGCATTTGCTGTGACACGTTGATTTAATAAAGGGCTTGTTACATTTGTTTGTGTCCCTTTCCTTTTACCTTTCCACATTCTTTACCCTCCAGGGCTTTTACGCGGCGTTTCCGAACACGCATTGTACAGCGAATCTTTTTATATTCGTCCCCTCTAACCCCCTTTAAAATTTAGCCAGACATTTTCCGATCACCCTGTATTTTGAAGCACAATTTTAAGCGATTTTCACACTAAAATATTCCATTGTATTGGAAAATATTATCAGAGATTCCGTCTTGACATCGTCGGTAAAAATGAAGAACATTCTTTCTAACTATTTCTGACACTGTAGAATCTTCGTATTTATTTATTTATTTATTTTTAAATGCATCGAAATACACATGTTTTTTGTTATCTGATTTTCCTGTCACCGTATCCGAAAATGGAAAATTAGCACAATTCTATAATTTGTGCATAATATCTGGATGTGTATCATTATATTCTAATAAAACAATTATTTTCTTCAACCACTCTATTTTTTTATTCTCCGTGAATTTTTAAACCAAAGCAGAAATATTGACATTTTTTATTCCGCTAGGGAATCGCTTAATTCGTCGGTTGGCTGTTGCAACTGACGTCACGACTTGTATCCGATGCTATGAAAAGCAGCGACATATTTAGAGTGGGTAATAAATGACATTTTTTGGGACGCAGTTTTGAATTAAATTCTGCTTCGAACAATTTAAAGGTGTTGTATCAGTATTCAAGATTTCGATGTATGTTCCGATGCAAATGTTCAATGTATGTTCCTATGCATCCTTAATCAGAAGTTTGCATGGTAAATCCTAGATAACGTCGAGTACATTTTAGTGCTTAATAATTTTAACCAGAATATATGCTTTCAGATAAAAAAAAAGCCTTCTTCGTTCGATTAAATTTTTATTCCCAGGGGAGGGAAGGGGGTAAGGTTTACCCTGACTTGCCTATATTTAATTTTTAATCTTTGAGTATATTTCATTTTCAGATGTTTTTCATATTTATACATCACAAACATGTTATCTCGAGATTGGCGAATACCAGTTTACTAAAAATAATGCCATACGGTTATAAATACAAAATTATTTTCAATCTTTTCATTTGGATATTTTCAGTCTTTACAGATGTTTTAAATTTTGATTTTTTTTTCTCTAAAAGTAGAATGAAGGTCTTCCTTTGGGATCCTTTTTCAAGCTAATCATCCGTTATTCTACGTCGATTGATAGAGGGCGCTTTTCTAGCGGAGATACAAACTTATTACTTTTTGCGTAGAAGTTGTCGCTCCGCAATTAGAGCACCATCTATCGGTCGACGCTAGAATTATGATTGAAAAGATTTTAATAAAGCCATTGGTCCAATATCGTTAAAAATAATTATATTTTATTCACCGATAAAAGTAATTACCCAAGTCTTTATGCAAGGATCTGCGGTAACCCTTCAAATGATCACTTAAAATTTTGTATAAGAATCATATAACACTCAAATTGTTTGCTATGTGTTCAGCAGCATAACTGGTAATTTTAATATCTTGAGCAAAATGCGTCTCCATAATGAACTCCATATTTTTAAATTTACCCCTTCTTAAATAAAAGTATTGAGGGCTGAAATAGTCCAGTGAATAAAAGTTTGAGATTGCATACGATATACTCAATTCACGGCATCATTCAATCCATGCGCTCCAAAACTATCACTGTGTCTATGCGAAGTATCGGCACGTTAAATTCGTAGATCCGAAATTCCTCCCGAGATATGATGGGTTAGGGGAATGATGGTGGGTTCCACCACTCCCTGTGGTTTCCACCCTCGTTGTGTCCCGGACTAAATTGAGTAACACTGTCCCGGTCATCCAAACTGTTACCTTGCACCTTTAGATAGCACTGACAGTCAGGGTAGCAAAAACATTTAAGAAAATATTTTTATATTTGGAAACCATTTCTTAAGTGAAAAAATTAGACGTTTTCTTATTTTTTTATTTCCCTTCCTTTTATTTTGCTTTTTTTCAACTAGTTGTAATTGAAACTCCACTAGTTTTACTTCGATTTCTGCTAGCCATGAGTAATTGAATGGAAATTATTTTCAAATATGTTAAAATAGTTTCAGAAACTATTTACTGCTTCAGTTTATATATAAAAACCGTTACATCATTAAACCATTGACACTTAGTGTGATATTACACACTATGAAGGCACTTTCCCGGTCGTCCAATTCGTTGCTCTAAGTCCTCTGGACGAGCCGGACGGCCTGGGGCTTTCACACTATGAAGGCACCCCACAGTTACCTTAAACCTTTCTGGTAGGTCGGACGGTCTGGGTTTCAGCAACAACAACACTATGAAGGCACCCGGCCATCCATATGGTTGCTCTATATCATCGGATGAGTCGGCTGGTCTGAGCTTTCGACACTATGAAGGCACCGACCATCCATGTCGTTACTCTATGTCTTCGGATGAGTCGGCTGGCCTGGGCTTTCGACACTATGAAGGCACCGACCATCCATGTCGTTACTCTATGTCTTCGGATGAGTCGGCTGGCCTGGGCTTTCGACAGTATGAAGGCAATTGCGAAGCCTTAGTCCTGGCACCCACCTCGTGCATGAAAAGCTTGTATAATGCGGGGTCTATCATGTATATCTAAGAACAATTTTTATTTATATCCAAAAATAATATTTTGTGTAAAATTATTTTCGTATTTATCATAAAAGTCCGCTTAATTAATCATGAAGACCGTATTACGTGTAATTGTTATAATAAAAATAAACACTTATTACTTTCCCTGCAATACATGGTAATGTATAAGAAAAGTATTGTAATCATGCCCAAAATCGCAACTCGAGTTTTCAACGGATCTACGCGTTTCCAGACCTCTAGAATACGAAAAAACTATTTTTAGAGTGACGTATGTGTTTGTGTCTGTCTGTGCAGATTTTGTATCCACTCTAACTAATAAACTAATTGACCGAATTTCATAAAATGTGGTAGGTAAATCACTTGAGGCCGAATCTGGTGCTGATTAGGTTTGGGTACGATTAAGGATAAGAGAACCCGCCTTTTTTTGCGAAATAGCCCGCAAAAGCCTGTATCCACACTAACTAAAAAACTAATGGATCGAATTTTGCAAAATTCGGTAGATAAGTCTTTCGTGGGTTACCCTAGTGCTGACTATATTTTGGTACGATTCGGAAAGAAATAACATGCCTTTTTTTGCAAAATGGCCCGCAAAAATCGTCAAAATCTGAAATAAAAACTACGTATGCTGAAATATATCCATTAAATGCTTGTTTTATACGTAATTTTTAACGGAGAAAAGAATACGACCAACCCCATTGCACTATGACTGGCCGTTCTCGAGAAACTTTAGTTTTTCGTATTTTCTCCACGGCACCTTTGAAAAAAATCTGATGTGGGCGATTTTCCTTATAAAATGCAATGAATTTACTAATTTTACAGTTGAAAAAAATGCTATTCTTATAGTAGATACTTATATTCTTTCCAAGATATTGAATTTTCTTCAATTAGTCGTCATTTTCATTAATTTAGCGTCATTTTTATCAATTTAGCGAGATTTTTGTTAATTTAGCAACATATAAAAATGCCGCCTAGTTGGCAACATTCCGCCAAATTCGTCGCCAAAATCCCGCCTAGCGTTATGGACGGAGAAATAAGTTATGCTTACAGCAGATAAATGACTATTGGCGTTCACATACAAAAGTAATACTCAAAGTATATTTTTTTATGAATGGAACGAGCTAGATACACGAGAATGATGTCAACAAATTTATCGCATGGTATTGCATATAAAAAGTGAACATGTTTCTCAGTAGGAAATATTTTTTTTTATTTTATATAACTTTTTGATATTTTTTTTTTAAATGTGCAATATCTCGAGAACGTTTCTTGTTAACGTTCTAAAATTTATGTCAATCGTTTTCTAAAGCAAAATTACATAAGAAATGTCTATTTGCATAACTTTATTAGCGGTTTTGATTTTTTGGCGTTTTTTTCGAAATTTCATTCGAAAATTTAGGGGGGGTTCTGAACATTCGATTGCGTATAAAAACAATAGACTTCCAATGTTTACTGATTGTGATTTTTGTACCAAATTTCGTTCGAATCGATCCATTCGTTCATCAGTTATCGTCTCCACAGACTCACTGAGACACACACACACACACACATACTTTCACACACACACAGACATCACTTCAAAAATGTTTGATTCGTGATTAGAGATGCTTGAAACGTGCTCTCCCGTCGAAAACTCGAATTCGAATTTTCGACCTCGTCACAATACTTTCCTTATACATTATGTATATAAGGAAAGTAATATGTCCAGTTACCAAATGAGAACGAAAATTGAATTAAAAGTTAAATAAATTTAATTAAAATAAAGATAACGTGGATATAAGTCTGCAGTGAAGGTCATGTGCTGCGCACATCAGATTTTTTTTCCAATAAATATTTTGAAAAAAAATTGTTTTATTCTAGTCAAGCATTCCATCTCGCTCTGGGCCCTTAAGTGTCGCTTGACCGCGCTTAATACCAGTTACTCCACTGGATATACAGTCTTACAGAAAGACAAACAAACATGATCCAGAAATATTTTATGCGTATTCAGGGATTTTTCAAACTATGCAATCTATCAATATTTATGAGATGAAGTCCTGACACGCAATAAAAATTTTCCCATACATATACATTGTAAAGAAATTAAAAGAAAATTAATCCAATTTAAATTCAACATTTTAAACCTAATCATTCAAATAAATTCAACATTTTAAATCCAATCATTCAAATATATTCAATAGAAATTCAAATAAATTCAATATTTATATCCTATATTTTAAATCCAATTCAAATTACTTTGAGGGAAGAGAACTATCTTTCAAAGGAAATTTAGAAAAGTCGATTTGAAAGTTCCTTCATCTAAGCTCAGACATTCCCGCCACGTTTATGCCCTTAGAGATCGTATGCTATTTTCTGTTTTCCCTGACACCGTGAAAACCAATAGAAGTCGAGTATTTCCATTTCTCAAGGAAAAAATGAACGCAACTCTTTTGAAATGGTTTGAGTTGGACACATTTGAATAACACCTACACATGTTCCATGTTCAAATAAACTCATCCATAAAAAGTCTGATGTGGGTAGCACATGACTTTCCCTGCAGAATTATATCCAAGGTCCCCTTACTTTAATAAAATTTAATTCACATTTAATTCAATTTTCGTTCTCATTTAGTAACTGGACTTATGTTCAAAGATGGCGCAGAGAAAATACGAAAAAACTATAATATCTCGAGAACAGCTAGTCCTAGTGTAATAGGGTTGATCTTATTCTTTTCTTTTTTATAAATTAGGTATAAAACAAGCATCTAATGGATATATTTGAGCATACGTAGCTTTTTATTTTGGATTTTGACAATTTTTGGGGGTCATTTTGCAAAAAAGGCAGTTTGTTTTTTTTCCGAATCGTACAAAAATCAAATCGCACCAGGGTGACCAACAAACGACTTAACAACCGAATTTTGTGAAATTTGACCCATTAGTTTCTCATCTAGAGTGGATACAGACTTTTGTTGGCCATTTCGCAAAAAAAGGCGGGTTCTTTTATCCCGAATCGCACCCAAAACTAATCAGCACCAAATTCGCCCGCAAGTGACTTACATGCCAAATTTTATGAAATTCGGTTAACTAGTTAGAGTGTGTACAAAACGGCACAGACTGACACACAGACACGCAATCACACACACACATACACACACACAAATGTCACGCTGAAAATAGTTTTTACGTATTCTAGAGGTCTCGAAACTCGTAGATCCGTCGAAAACTCGAGTTGCGATTTTCAGCATGATTCCAATACTTTCCCTATACATTACCATATATTGCAGGGAAAGTAATAGCTTTTAACGCTCAGTTTTTAAGATATATGTTTACTGTTTGTGTGTGTGTGTGTCTGTCTGTCTGTGCAATGTATGTATCCACTCTAACTATAGAACTAATGGACCGAATTTCATAAAATGTGGTAGGTAAGTCACTTAGGTGAGCCCCTGGTGCTGCTTAGATTTTGGTAGGATTCGTAAAAACAGAACCCCCCCTTTTTTTGCGAAATGGTCCGTAAAAATTTTATATATCTACTCTAGCTGAAATAATAATTGACCAAATTTCACAAAATTTGCTAGATAAGTTACTTGTAAGGTACTCTGCTGCTGATTAGATTTTAGTACGATTCGGAAAAAAACAACCTGTCTTTTTTATTGAAATGACCCGCAAAAATTCCATGTATCCACCCTAGCTACAATACTAATTGACCAAATATCACAAAATTTAGTAGATATGTCACTTGTGAGATACTGTGGTGCTGATTAGATTTTGATACGATTCGGAAAAGAACAACCTGCCTTTTTTTACGAAATGACCAGCTAAAATCTGAAAAAAAAAGACTAAGTGTATGATCAAATGTATCAACTAAATTCTCGTTTTATAAGCAATTTTTGACGAGGAAAAGAATATAACACACTCCATTATACTTACGACTAACCAATCACAAGATATTTGAGATTTATTGCATTTTTGTTACACCGATTTCGGAAAATGTCCAATTACCAAATAAAAACAAAAAATTAATTAGAAGGGCACATTTAGTGTTATTCTGTGCAGGTAAACTCAATTTAATGAATTCTAAAAGAAATGAAGAGAACATGAATGAGTCGGCAGTGAAAGTCATGTGCTGCCCACATCAGATTTTTACTATCCCTGAAATACATGGTAATGTATAGAGAAAGTATTGGAATCATACCAAAAATCACACCTCGAGTTTTCAACGGATCTACACGTTTTGAAACATCTAGAACAGGAAATATCTATTTTTAGCGTGACTTCTGTGTGTGTATGTGTCTGTCTGTGTGCAATGAATGTATCCACTCTAACTCAAAAACTAATATACCAAATTTCATAAAATTTGGTAGGTAAGTTACTTGTAGGTGACTCTGGTGCTGATTAGTTCTTGGTTCAATTCGGAATAACAGAATCCGCCTTTTTTGTGAAATGACCCTCAAAAATTGCCTGAATCCACTCTAGATGCAAAACTAATCGATCAAATTTTACAAAACTTGATAGATAAGTCACTTGTGGGTTACCCTGATGCTGATTGATGCCCTTTGGGAAGGATTCGGTGAAAATATCCTACCTTTTTTAGCGAAACGGCCCGCAAAAATCGTCAAATTCTAAAAAACTATGTATTCTCAAATATACTCATTAAATGCTTGTTTTATACGTAATTTCTAACTATAAAAAGAATAAGATCAACCCCATTACACTACAACTAACCGTTTTCGAGATATTTGAGTTTTCTCGTATTTTCGCTACGCCACCTTTGAAAATACGTCCAGTTACCAAATGAGAACGAAAATTGAAAATAAAAAGTAAATTAAATTGAATTAAGATAAAGTGAACGTAAAATCATAAGTCCGCTTAGAAACTTAAAACCATGGAGGCCAAAGTAATTTAACTCTACGCATAAAACTTCATCGAAGAAGTCTGCCATTAAATCGTCTGCTTCTCTTTGTAAAATAAATGAATTTTACATTCATATAATCTATATTACAGATTCCTGAGCAAAACATTTTTGCGTTAAAGAAAATCAGCAATTCTTATACAACTCATTTTACAGCCTAATCAGTTTACATTCTCCATAAGAAAAAATTAGGTTTCGTTGTAGAAATAATCAAAGTTTGATGATCATTTAAACTAAAATACTGTTATAATTGTACTATTGTAAATGTATATTGTAATAGTGTTGTTTCAGAATACAGATGCACAGAAATTAAGCAAATTAAAGCGGTTTTTGGACGGATACGACACTAAATATAAATTAAAAATAATTTTAAAAATTGCGATTTCGACACAAGATGGATGCCATATTTCATTTTGAGGTGGGTCACGTGCTCTCTTCATATAAAGGGTTTAATTATTATTTCAATTGTTATTTAAAAAACTACTGAATATAATTTGCTGAGCATTTTTTTATATATTTCATGGTATAATTTGAATATTTTCTAAAAATTTCTAAGCAATTTGTGAATTTTATTTCAATAAAGTTCATTCTTTTCGATGAAGTTTTAAGTTTTCAAATATAATAAATTAATGTAGTATTGTGATAATTTTTTAAATATCACAACTGAATGTATCGCATTTTAAAGATGTTTAAGTTAAATTGCATTGCAGTTGGAAAGTGTTTCATAATCAATGCTTTATGAATGATTAATCTTTCTTGTTGATCTTAGTAACACTTGCTCCGATTATGATGCAATTTTCAAGCTTTGTTCTTCTTCACTGAAACTCGATGTGATCACGCTGAACGTTCACCCACTTTTTCCCCTTTAAAACTTTATAATAAAATATTTACTATTAAAACTGGTTGCTATATTTAGTGACCTCTAGTGGTCAAAGCTCGCAAATTTATAGTTAAAGTGAATTTTCAAAGTGAATATAGTCAAAACTAAAGTCTCCAAAAATGAAATGAACCAGTGAATACTTACCAAGTTTATTACCCTTAGTGATTTATATAATCTAAACAAGTAGCATAATAAAATCAACTTTTTTATTAATGTTTTATTTTGGCATTCTCAATCAAAATTGGATACATTCAAATTGTGATATATGAAAACTGGAAATTATACAAATGCAATCCAAAAGCATATGTTTTGGGTTAACTAGTAACTGCACTAGAACTATAAACCATGTTCCTGGGAATGAGGCGAGCTGAATAGTCATATGCAGAAATCTGGAGATTTGAGTTTCAAACATGTCCATATGAGAGGTAAAATTAATTTCAATTCCAGACACCGTTAACAAATACTTAATTTAAAAAAAACTTTCCGCTTTTATTTATTTTTCGATGAGTCTTTTGCTTGTACAGGTATTTTTCAAGTTAAAGACCTTTCGGATCTCTTCTGGTGTCTTTCCCTTGATAATATTGGCTGTCGCTTTGCACGTAACGCTCAAAAGACCTGGGATATCCAAATAGTCAGCAGCTAGAATTAACTTAAACAATGTGCATTGGTCAACTTTGATGAAATCTGCATCCCATAAACTTAATTCAATCATTTGTTTCTTATTCTCATCATCTTCAGTCCGAGAGGGATCATCACAATGGTGTTTGGACCACTCAATTACTTTCTTTAGAGTGGCAGAGTTAACTTTAAATAGAGGAATAACCTCCTGCTCGTCATCATCTGTCCCCAAGTTTTCCAGCATAGTTTTTATGGTATATGATATCTTAGCAACTTCAATATCAACTTCAAAAATTTCCCCATCAGAACTCTGTAACTTTACGTTAGGCATAGTTGTCCGCTGATTAAAGCAATCTAGAATACATAAAATTTATTAAAAATTTGCAATACATAAAACAAATTCAGTCTAAAATACAATTTTCAGATGAAAAGGCAAAAATACATTTAGTAGTTTTTCTGGCCAATTACTAACGTGATGTTTTTGAGCCAGGTACTACCGTGATGTTTTAAAATATGAAAACATAACAAAGGTAGTGCTTAACTGGTCATACCTTTGCCACCTTTGACCAGATCAGCTAAGATTCTTTAATACAAGCTTGGGCAACCAGTGAAAAATTTATCAATGTAACGAAATAGGAATTGAGATTCGTCATTTGTGATATCACGGTCCAGAGAAAACTTTGAAAGGAGTTACCAAACCACACGCATTATTACAGTTAAAAATAGTTTGTTAATTTTGAAGTGGCAATATCCAGAGGTAAGCAACTTAGCAAAGATTTTAAATTGTGCTGTACACACAAAATCCAGTGACGTTCAATGAAATTTAGTGACGTCGGTGGAGTAAGATGACAGTCGCAGTTAACAAATTCGGTTCTTCTTGAGAGCCGGAGAACTAAATGCACGCATTCTTAATTCCTATATCGTCATATGCGCAGAGCGAGATAAAAATCATTAAGTCAGTCATCCCGTGGGACGAACACCCCTGAAACCAGCAACCGATTCTCTCAAAAACCGGAGAACAAAATGCATGCATTCTTAATTCCCATGTCGTCATATGCGCAGAGTGAAATAAAAAAAATTACTTCAGTCATGCCCTGGGACGAACACCCTTGAAACTAGAAGCCAATTCTATCAAGAAGTGGAGATTTGTCAGAAAACTTGAATTGTGAAAGCTCACTAATTAGTTGGCGCGTTAAGAAAAATATAATAAAAGTTTTATTTTAACAAATCTATATTATAAATCTAATAAATAGTCTTTATTTTAATAAATATATATCTAAATATTTTTTATTTTAATGAATAGTTTTTATTTTAATAAAAACTTTATATTAAATGTCTTTATTTGATCCCAGTAAAAGTTAAGATCACATTAAAAGACCGAACTTTTTCGGTTATCAAACATCCATCATCAGAGGAAATTGCAAAAATCAGATACATTGTCTTTATACCCAGAGTCCAAACATAATGAGGTGTATGTTATCTCCATACATTCCTCTTAAAATAATTATAAATTTTAAATTCGCAGTACCAAATGTAATTTTTACATTAGATTTTCTGAACATGCATGTAATATTAAAAATAATAAACTTTCAGCTGCTTTTTCCCAAATTGTTATCCATGAAAATATTATCCCAGTTTTTTGATAAAACCTTTCTTGTAACTAACTGTAGCAATCCACGTAATATTTTGCTTTTTGAATCCCTCTTTACTTATATTTATCATGATTTTTCATTCTTAATTTCGTCCCCCTTCCAGAACCTAAGTTTGCGAGTCGATTTTTAATTTTCTTATATACGTAGTATAATGTATAAGGAAAGTATTGTGACGGGGTCAAAAATTCGAATTCGAGTTTTCGACGGAAGAGCACGTTTCAAGCTATTCTGAACATGAATCAAACATTTTTGAGATGATGTCTGTGTGTGTGTGTGTGCGTCAGTACGTCTGTGGAGACGATATCTCACGAACGAATGAAGTCATTCGAAGGAAATTTCGGAATAAAATTACAATCCGTGAATACTGGAAACACATTGTTTTCATACACAATCGAATGTTCAGAACCGCCCTAAATTTTCGAGTGAAATTTTGAAAAAAATCATCAAAAACTCAAAACATTTAGTAGAATTGCGTAAATAGTCATTTCTTATGTAATGTTTCATTAGAAAACGATTGACATAAACACTAGAACGATAGAAAAACCCGTTCTCGAGATATTGTGTATTTTTCAAATAAATGTACCCAAAAATTACGTAAAGTAAAAAAAACATTAACTATTGTAAAATATGTTCACTTTTCATATGTAATATCATATGATAAATTAGTGACATCATTCTCGTGGATCTAGATCGTTCCATTTATGAGAAAAGATATTTTGGACACCAGTAGTCTTTTATCTGCTATAAGAATAACTTATTTCTCCGTACACAACGCTTGCCGAGATTTTGACAGCGAATTCGGCGGAATGTCGCCAACTTAGCGACTTTTTTAATGTTGCTAAATTAACGAAAATATCGCCAAATTTATAAAAATGAGGCTACATCAATGAAAATGAAGACTAATGGAAGTTTAATATCTCGGAAAGACCATAAGAGTGGATAATAAGAATAACCCATTTCTCCGTCCGTCCGTAACGCAGGCCAAGAAATATAGATGGATGTCGCCAACTTGGCGACTATTTTAAATGTTGCCAAAGTGACAAAAATGTCGCCAAATTGTAATGTTTCGCAACTTCTGATTTCCGTCACATAACGGGCATACCTTCCACTATATAAGAAACACTCTTTTCTCCGTTTGTTTGTAACACTTGGGGATGCATTTAGCAAAATATCGCCAACTTGGCAATGTTTAGCCCCAGATTGACATCAATATCGTCAAAATTGCAAAAATAACGCTAAATTAATGAAAATAACGTCTATTTAATGAATTAATTATTAAAATACTTTAATATATGGATAATATCACTTATTGGGAATGCTATCAATATTGATAATTGTTTATTTAGAGTTGTGCGTAATAGAAGTTAATAGGGTATTTTGAAATAGTTTTACATGTTGTCAACCAGAAAACCGCCAAATATACAATTCATTGATAAAAACACAGTACCATGGATCTTATACATTATGTTCTGACTGTATAAGTTGTAAATTTATTACATTATATAAGTCATGTACTGCACACATCAGATTTTTTAAATCACTAAGAGTAGGGAGGTGTGGTAGAAACAAAAAGTTTTCTTTTAACACTTTCCAACATAATTATAATATATGGATAATATCACTTATTGGGAATGCTATCAATATTGATAATTGTTTATTTAGAGTTGTGCGTAATAGAAGTTAATAGGGTATTTTGAAATAGTTTTACATGTTGTCAACCAGAAAACCGCCAAATATACAATTCATTGATAAAAACACAGTACCATGGATCTTATACATTATGTTCTGACTGTATAAGTTGTAAATTTATTACATTATATAAGTCATGTACTGCACACACCAGATTTTTTAAATCACTAAGAGGAGTAGGGAGGAGTGGTAGAAACAAAAAGTTTTCTTTTAACACTTTCCAACATAATTATAAAGTGTTAATGACTTTGTTCATTCGGTATGTCTGTCCGCACAGAAACTGCCGTAGAAATGACTTTATCAAAATGAACATTTTATATGCTTTTAAGACGGTCTGTGGGACATAAGGGAATGTAAATGAATAATGTCATCCAATAAATTTCGGATTTAACCCCGGTTGAAAAAATGAAATACATTAAACCCTATGGGACCAAATTCTTCAAACATTTTTTAAGCAGTGTTAAAAGTCATCAAATGCTTCTAAAACTTTAGAAAATATTAGAATTATCACGTAAAATGTATAAAAAGAATTTCAGCAAAATATTTTAGGCTGATTTTTAAATAAAATTTTTCAATAACAGTTACACCCATGATATATGAAGAGATCAGGTGACCCATTGTAAAATATACTATGACATCCATTTTATTTACGCTGTGTAAAAATTGTGATTTTTAGAGACCGTTTAAATTTATATTTAGTGTTGCAGTCGTCCTTAAACCGCTTTATATTTGCATATTATATGTGTATCTAAATTTTGAGCCAACGTAATTACAATATTTTTTATTTAAAATGATCACTAAACTTTGATTATTTCTACAACGTAGGCTAATTTTAACGTAAGAAGAATGTAAACAAATTAATGTAAACAGCTCTTGCAAGGTGAGTTGTATAAGAGTTTCTGAATTTTTACTACTTAAAATTATTTAGCTCGGGAGTCTGGAAAATAATTAATATGAATTTATTTTATATAGAGAAGCAGACGATTTAAGCCAATGTCTTTTTTGATTAAGTTTGAAGTTTCCAAGTAAAATAAATTATTGCAGTACTGTAATAATTTTAAAATTATGAGTGCTGAATGCATCGTATTTTAAAGATGTTTAAATAAAATTGCATTTCAGTTGGAAAGTGTTTTATAATGAATGCTTTATGCGTCTATCTTATTGCTTATAAGTTTTGAAGAAAACAATAAACAAATATATCTGAGTATATTTTCAGAGAAATAGAGAAAAAATAGAGAAAATGTATGAAAAGTGACTGAAAATTAAAAAGGAAGAAGAAATTAGTGAGCACTGAGACTAATAAAAACACCAAATGTTTCATTTTTTAAATCATTTCCGAGGGATGGGGGCCCTGTAAAAGTCATTGTTTTCATTTTTGCATAATTTTGAAAAATGTAATGAACAAGCAATTGAGAAATATAGCTCACAGCACAGTAGCGTAACTTTCAATCCAAATTAACGGAAAATAACATGTGATACACGCTTAGTTAGAAAACGGTATGTATGTGTAGAATGAGGTGGGGAGTAACATTTAAAAAATTATTCCATAGAAATATCTGAAATTGGGCGCATCTAAGATAAGAGAAAAGTACACAAAATAATCTAAAATTCCAGTACTAGGAGAGAAAGTGCTGTAAAAAATCAATGTTATTTCTACCGAGTTATAAAAAAATAAAAATGAATGAAAGTGAGACACTTCTACAAGAGAAAGGAGAAGGGGGGTGGGATTACGGAGACAGATTTTCGTTTTCCATTATTGGCATAATGGTGAGCTATTGTAATTTTTCGTTTATGATATATATGTATGGCGGGGAAATTAACTTCTCCGCCTTCGCCACTGACTAGGGGGGGAGGGGGAGCATTAAGAAAGATTTTATCTTCTTTTACTTATTTGTGGAAAAGTAATGAATGAAGATATCTGAAACATACCAGAAATATATCACTCCAACCCCAAAAGCAGGAGAAATTGCACAGACGCTTTACATTGAGTAAAAAAAAGGTGAAGCTGTAATAAGTTGTGAGGAGTGAAGGTAACAACAATTCAAGCGCATGGAGACTAAGAAAATATTGATAAAATTTTGATTTTTTGCAATCACTGGAGAGAGCTAAAAAATATGAGATGTTCATTTTTTTTCGTAGTTGTTGAACAAGAGTTTTGAAAACACTTAAAGAGGTATATTAACCCAATGCAATTTTAATAAAAGCAGCACTGACGCTTTAAGTTGATTAGAAAGAGGATATAATAAATCGTAGGGGCAATCGAAATTATAAACGTAAAAATTTCAATTTCGGTATCAAAATTACAGGCCTATATAGGCAGACTAAGTGATAAATATTTTTTTAATGTTGACATTAAATGAAGAAGATGTAAAAAAAAAGACTATTTTTTAAGTTAAAGTGTTGAACGACGCTATATATATACAGTAAACCCTGTTGATTTCAAAATAAAAATTGTATATAAAGCAAATGAGTGTTAAAGTTAAGCAACGTTTATGAGGTGATGTCAAATAAAAGGTAAAAACTTGGAAATAAAAATTTAATTTTTTTTTTTGCATTCTGTATATGGATAACGAACTTTTTTAACTATGGAACCCTTAAGAAACAACAATAGATCTAAGACCTAAATTTTATTTTCTGACTTTTTATTTTATTTTGTACAAAATGATCGTGTTATTTTATTTACTGCTCATACACTCATTAAACACTCATTTTGTATCTACGCAAACAATGTTAAAGTTTTTACATTTATTTAATACTTTATAGAATGCAAATTGCATTAAAGAGAAAATTTCAATATTCTTTATTTTAGAAAATTTCTGCTGTACACTTTTCCCTTCAAGAGATTTTTTGCATCACACAAAAAAGTGTATGCTTTTTTTCAAAAAATGATTATATTTGTAGAAAACTATGAAGTTATAATTCCAATTGAAACCTTAGTAACAGAGTTCAAATACGCGTTTTGGTGGGGGTGGGGGTGGTGCTTTTAAACATCAAACTACAGCATTGATATTTTTATAGCTAATTTTGAATAGTTCTTAAGAGGATATTCTACATACTGTAATACATTAAGTTATCGAAAATAGTTCCTAACCTCTAATTCTTTTAGTTTTTAGGATATTTCTCCACTACGAACATTAGAGAACATTTCTACAGCGAACATTTTAGAGAATTGTACAATATTTTTCAATTTTAAAGACATGGAAGCCATCTATTTAGCACGTGGTATAATCTACAAACTATAGTGAAAGCACGTGTAGAGATCCCCTTTGAGACTGATACATATTTATAATATGTTATGAACATATTGCGTACAGAATTATAATATGGTATTTCGATGCACTGCAATATCTAAAAAATATGATATGAAACTAACTTACTTCAAAACTTTGTCTTCTTGATATATGACTCGTTTCTGCAAGCACAAAGGAGCTAATCACACAAAACTAAATATTGAGCACGTTGTTGAGCGTACACTCCAAATAAAAATCGTTCGTCACGCCGCACGTTTTTATTCCGCGCGTTTGAAAAATCGTGTATCACTCCGCACTGCAAACAACTCCAAAAACTGGGCGAATTTGACTGGTTATACCGGTTATCACAGAATACTATATTCAGAAGGAGCACTCCCATAGGACCCTATGGCAACATTTTTAACATGGGATGTCGCATAGACACTAGAGCTCGTGAGTTGGACCAACTGAACTACGATGCGTATGCCAGACTTGGTGCGTTATCGCTCGCTTGGCGATTTTTTTTTAAACGGGAGGGGAACAAAATGTTGAGGACTGTACTTTTATAATTTTTGAAACTATAGAAAGGATCAGGATTTAAAAATACATTAATCTGCAACATAAATATATTCATTAGTTTAAGAATATTTAAATAAACATAGTTATATATTTAATTCAAATAATCATAAAATAGATTAAAAAATAGACGCATTGCATTGTCTCACTATAAAACATAATGCACAAAAAATTATAAGCTAACATACTCAAAAGACTGAAATATTATATAATATTTTCAGTCTAAAAAGTATACTAGCGTGTTGATCGTTAATTACTTTATCCTTAATTTATTCTGGGATACTGATAATACACTTTTTTTTAAATATAAAAATATTCATATAGTAAATATCAAATTTACATAAATGCACTATCGAAGTTGTGGAACTCAATCATTAATTACCCGAGGGGGGGGGGGGAATTTTCCACCATAAGGCACTTAATAAAAATTTTACAAAAATATATACACATACTATATCACATCGGCCACACAGAAAGCTACCATTAGCCCATGGGTTGGTCGTGTGGTCTGGGTTTTCTACATACTATATCACATTCAACTAAGAAAAAGCTATCCAAATATCAATTATTTCACATTTTATAAAAATACGGAATATATTTTTTAACTAATTATACCACTACCTCTTAAAATTTAGTCTAATCCGGCAGTAATAACAAAACAGCACTAATTTCGTATGATGAACACATGTATACTTATATGAACACGTGTATACTTATAATGAACACGTATGTAGGATGGTGATAACTAAAATTATTTCAATTTTAATAAACATAAATTACATACCCTGTAACGCAACCAGTTTTCTTTTATCAATCCATTTCTATGAAATGATCTAAACACTTAACAAACAATCCTTTTTCACGTTACTCAAACCACGCTAGTCTGTTGTTCAAAGTTTTCGCCGAGCGAGATAGGGTTATAACATTGAAAATCGGCTTGGACCCAAACCAGACCATCGCCAAGCGCTCGGATCAAACCAGACCATCGCCAAGAGCGCGCCAACCCTCTGTTTGGTCTATCTCTAATGGTCGCCGCGAAAACGAAACTATCGAGAGTGACAGGTCTGTATAATAGTCTGTGCCGGTTATAACCAGATAGGTAAGCATGTTCCGTAAACGTACCCGCTATACCCCCTGCTGTGAGGCCGAATCTTCGCTATTGGCTAAGTTAAATGACGTCATGGACGGAGCCTAGTATACACTTTGAAGTTGTCGTCTTCGAGATTATACATGGAAAAAAATGTTTGCTATTAAATCGGGAAGAAAATTATGATAGAAAGAAGTAGTGCAAAGATATAACGTTGTGTGACAATATACGGAGATATATACGCGTTCGTAAAACAACAAAAATGTCTTAAATTTAGGTAAGTAGCATATGATATACTTATTACAATTTTTGCGAGTAAAATGCTGACACTGGAACGTTATACCTTATACATCTATAATAATCCGATTGAATGATTTTCTAAGTTATTTTTTATAGTACCTAATTTTAGATAGAAGATCGCCGACCAAATATGAATATATTAAAACTTGTACTGCAATATTTCACCTGGCCGGTTTAAATAACTTAAGTGGTCAGATGTTTTATTGTTGTATCAATTAAATTAAAGGAGAAACTTTGATTTATTTCCTTCTAGGTTAATTAAATTTGTGTAGAAGACAGCAATATATTTTTTAATCTGATTCATAGTTAATTTGTTTATCACAGTAGTGTGTTATAGTATAAGAGTGTAAAGATGTTATACAAATTAATGAAATCTATATAATAAAAGGCAATGTCTGTGTGTGTGTGTGTGTGTGCGTCTGTCTGTCTTATACACTATACGTTTCGCGACCGCGCGTCGGAGAGCTACGAAATTTGGCAATCGGACACCCGGGGGGGAGGGAAGGGGACACGTGAAAACCGATTTTCAAAATTCTAATTATTTTTTTATTTATTTAATGTTTTATGCGATTTCGACCGTTTTTTGCCCTTTTTGTACTTTTTTCTCCACGATCGGGACGTCGTAGAAATAAACAAATCACACCATCGGAAAGAGCAGACAATTGCGAGTAAAAATATATACATTTCAAATTTCAATTTCGATTTCTAATATTTTTTAAAGATTTTAAAACAAAAGTCACTTTCGGTTCAAAAAAACCAACTTTTGTTTTTAAATCCTTCCATCGTAAAAACTACTCATAATTTCGACTAATAATTTACATTTTTAGAAAGGCCAAAGATCTGGCATTCTTACAAGTCTAATCTGGTTAAGAAATATTGAAAATTGCCTGCAGGATCGCAATTTTAAAGACGTGATGATTTTATATTTCTTGCCCAATACTCGGCGAAGAACCGATTCTTCCCCGACAATTTTCCCCCCGCAGTAGTTTTTCCCCCGTTTCCATGGAGACCAGGCTTCCGGTTTTAAATGTAGCTTAGCATTTGTATTGGATAGATACATCGGGTGAAATTATTATATTTATATGATATTTTAAATGGATATTTTAAATTATTTAAATGATTGAATTATGGTGGATAGAATTCTGGTGATGTATTTGAAATTATTATATTTATGGATTGGTGGAACGATATGGATGATTCATAGAATGATATGGATTTTTTAAATGGATATTTTAATTTATGGTTATTTTAAATGAATATTTGAATTTCTGGATATTTTAAATGGACATTTCAATTTTATGGATATTGTAAGTGATGGAACGATGGATATTTTAATTTTATGGATATTTTAAATACCATATGGTCATTATAAAATTAAAATTAGCGCACGGGAATCGCACTCGGTAGATCCGGGTTCGATTCCCGCCACTGCCTAAACTGCCTCCGTGTTCAGGCGGTGTACGATCACATTAAACATGTGGGTCCGTAAGTCCTTCCGAGAGGTTGTTGGTAGGGGAAGGAGGGTACGGTCCCAGTGGATACCTCTCCCACTGGGTTCCGGTCTAAATTGGGTGAATAAAAAGAAAGTTGTGGAGAATGTCGCGGAGGGCGAAGTAACCCAGTGGTTAGAGCGCGGGATTTGCACTTGGTAGGCCCGGGTTCGATTCCCTCCACTGACAAAACTGCTGCCGTGTTCACGCGGAGTACGATCACGTTAAACATGTGGGTCCGTAAGTCCTTCCGAGAGGTTGGTGGTAGAGGAAGGAGGGTACGCACCCTGTGGATGACTTTCCCACTGGGTTCCGGTCTAAATTGGGTGAATAAAAAGAAGGTTATGGAGATTGTCGCGGAGGGCGCGGTAGCCCAGTGGTTGGCGCGCGGGAATAGCACTCGGTAGGCTAGGGTTCGATTGCCGCCACTGCCAAAACTGCTGCCATTTTCACGCGGAGTACGATCACGTTAAACATGTGGATCCGTAAGTCCTTCCGAGAGGTTGTTGGTAGAGGAAGGAGGGTACGGACCCTGTGGATGCCTCCCCTACTGGGTTCCGGTCTAAATTGGGTGAATAAAAAGAAGGTTATGGAGATTGTCGCGGAGGGCGCGGTAGCCCAGTGGTTAGCGCGCGGGATTTGCACTAGGTAGGTCCGGGTTCGATTCCCGCCACTGCCAAAACTGCCGCCGTGTTCAGGCGGAGTACGATCACGTTAAACATGCGGGACCGTAAGTCCTTCCGAGAGGTTGGTGGTAGGGGAAGGAGGGTACGGTCCCTGTGGATGCCTCCCCCACTGAGTTCCTGTCTAAATTGGGTGGCACTTCCTGGTAGGTCGTTCCTTCTGGTAGGTCGCGCCAGCGAGTGTGCCACGGTTAGAATTTGCCACGGTCAGAATTTTCAAGGGTAGCGAACAGGCTGGTCGCCAAAGGCGGCTAGTTACTAATAAAATTTATATATATTCTATATGTATATACCAAGTTGTAATTTAAATAACATATCTATGAAGTTTCATTTCAATTGTATGGGTGTTGATTTTGAGATTTTATTGATATTAAGTAACATTCTGAAGAAAGCAAACACTAACAGCCATTATCTAATGTTTATGAAATACTTTGAAGTTTCATCTGTACCCAATAGTAAGCTGCCAAATTTTTAACAGCCAGTAAGCTATTATGCAAGATTATGGTTTCAAATGCTATCATTCTTCGCAGTTCACGCTAACATAACATTTATTGTGCGTTTAGAATTCATTTGGTGTTCGAGTTAAAATTATTTACATTTTAACTCTGTTGTTGGTGTTTCTTATGACCTCCTGATTTCCTCCGACATTTTAACTCTTAAACATGTTTATTTCAAATTATGTTTAAAATTTAACAACCAATATTTAAACTTTGGAAATGTTTAATAACAATTACATGTGTATTATCCTACACATTGAATTTTGAATATACAAAATTTTGATATTCAAATTTAAAAGGCATGCATTGATACATCATTCAAATTTTTCAGAACATTTTGAATTTAACTCAACGTTATTTCACTTAAAAACCTCTTTACACTTGCTATTCTGTATAACACATCTGAAATATGAAACCTGAAGTTTTATATTTCAATCTCTTGAATAATTTCAGTTTGAAACATTTAGTCAAAATACTATTATTTTCTAAATCCAAAATTATTTATTTGAAACAAATATTAATTTCAATATCTTTATTACTTCAACAACTACAATTGGATTAAGATAATATATTACTATCTAATGTTAACGAAATACTTTAGCATCGGTTGGACACAGTGATAACTAGTCAAACTTTTAACAGGTATATGTGTTTTCAGCTTCATTATTATATCTCATTACATCAGGATAAATCATATAACATCAATATTAACTAGGTAAGTCAATTTGCATCTATTCATGCATCCTAGGATATCAAATCCATCTTCATATAAAATTAAATTAGTAACTACTGTCTATTATTTTCAAAAACAGCATTCAGTAAGTTGATTTAAAATATCTGTTGGATAAACTCCTTCTTTATAAACATGTTATAAATTGAAATTAGGTAATATCATGCAACATTATTACGCAGTTAAAGTTGTTCATACAGATTGTACTGTTAAATAGAAAATGCATATTTTTAACTATAATAAAGCACTATTTATACACTACTCTAGGGGCCAGTGAAGTAAAGCGTATACCTGTGAAAATATGTAATTGAAATGAATGTCACTGGATAGGAATGTTTGATGAGCTATGTAGAAATGCATATAAATGATGTATGCACTGTATTTCTTTTATCTGAAATTTAATATTCACTGATTAGAATGGGAATTTCATATTCACTGTTTAGAATGGGAAATTTGACTATATAAGATTTAACAAAATATTTGAAACATTTTTATGTAAATAAAATTAAAATTTATTTTGATTTGACAACAAATTATGAATTTTATACAAGTATTGAAATTAAAATATAACTATCCATATTTCATTACCTGAAGATGCATTTAATTGAGTAGTAGAAAATTAGTACTAACTTTTGAATCATTTGTGAGATACCAGTGATTACAAACGTACACATGCTTATCTCAAAAGCATTCAATTCGAAAATAAGAATATTTAAAACAAAAACATGTAAATTCATTGATAGTTCAAATATTTGATCCTATTACAATATTTTCCTTTAACGTTAGTATTGTGTGTGTAACAGTAGCGTAGCATCCCCAGGCAATTCTTTTTTTTTTTTTAGGAAGAGGAGGGGGGGGGGTTGAATTGGTAACCAAACAGTTTGCTTCCCATTTCGCTAAATATCATTTCTCTAAACTTAAATGGCTTTCTAGTGAATATGATTTCCGTACTTGGTAATGCTATTGGTGTGTAGAGACAAAAATATTTCTTAAATATATTTCAATAATTTTAAAGAATCAAGGGTACTTCCTTATTATAGCGGCCCCCGAGGATAAAGCACCAAACATCCGAGATTTATCGCCAAGGTAGGTTGTAAAATCTCATCAAACGTTTGCAGTCCTAAAGAAACAGCACGTGTTTATATTATTGCCATATTGCTTTTTCGTTAACGAAAACCTTGGAGAAATCTTAACTGCGATCTTAGCTCAATCGGATTTATGGGAGCCACTATAATAAGATAGTACTGAATCAAGCTATATATACAAATTCTTTCTAATAGTACAATGATTCTAGCTAAAACTAAATCTGCTTTTCAATTTCTTCGTCTGCAGTTACAATTGCAATATATAGATATTAGTCTATTAAATGGGATGTTTTTATTTATTTTGAAATTTAATTTTACCTTTACTCTAAGGCAGGAATTTACTTTTATGCATCAAAATTCTATTATCTGCACTACTGATGGGAAAAAATCCGTACAAATAAGATAACCATATGCATTACCTAAAAAACATATTTTAATTAATCCGGTGAACAATATCTTAAAAAATTATACATATTTAATCAACTGAACCTGATTTTGACTAGTACCTACTTAATTGAATTTAAAACATTATAATTTTTATCACATAGTGTTTATGTTAATCTATAGTCTAGCCAATCCGAATTTCTTATAGAAAGCTGGAGGTTAATTAGGTCCTTGTAAATTGATCATCATTTAATGAATCGTGAGTACAGTTAACCACATTTAAAAGGTAGCTGCAAAGTTTACAGTTAGTACATTACAAGGGCAGATTCAGGTAAAAATAAAAAAGGATTTACTTTGACATGTTTCTTTTATTGAACATTTGTTTTTGTAGTATATCAGTAAATATTTATCGAAACTGATAAAAAAAAAATTTTATTAATCATAAAATGAAGCAAACTAGCCTGATAAAATGAATTTTATGTCATTTTGGGGTTTATAACATTGCAATAATCTTTTATAAGTGAATCTATAGAATCACAAGAAATGACACATATATCTGAAAAAGGGGGGGGGGGAATAATTGCCACAATGACAAATACCTGGATCTACATTAAGTTTCTTGCTACCATTATAGATATCAGATATTCTATATTGACGAATGCACAATAAGCATGAAACCAGTCCAAGAACGCTCATTCTGGTATCTGTAATAAGAATATCATCCATATTTTTAGAATGCCTCTTATAGATGGGCTTTGTGTTTATAGACTTTGTCTTTGCAGCTTCGTGTGGCCTGAGCTAAATTGTATATGAATTTTGAGCCGGCCACGTGGAAGAACTGAAAATGTTAGTTCCCATGAAAGTTCTAAAAAATTGTGGTGCATGCTAACTTTCATGCTGCCACTGCAAATTTTGATTATTTCATGATGATATTATAATGAGTGAGAAACTAGTCCATGGATGCTAGTATCTGCAATAGGAGTGTCTTCTCCATTATATCCAATTCTCAAATTGAGATATTAGAATGTTGCAAAACTATAAGAGCAAAACAGTTTTATCAAGCTATTTTCACACAAAATATTATGACTGGAGAAACAAATATAAGCAAAATAAATAGCAGATCTATTTTGAAGTTAAAATTGGGGCTGCAGCTAATATATTTCACATGACGTCTTTGATGAACAAGTATTTTAGCTATATTTCAGGCAGTTAAAACTAACTTGAATGTACTCGGAAAGCTATATCTATTTACTCATATTTGTTTCCATTCACCTGTTACGTGTACATATATTGCGTAGATGGTTATCATAGAGACAAAATATCAATTTAGAATGTTCTGATATTAAAATATGGAATTATATGAGGGTTTTGCTGTCTAAGAAAAGTTGAAACCACTTTATGTGAAGTATTAGTTAGCACGAACTGCAGGCTAGGCACTATCAGTGCCTATTATATATTCTATTATATATTTATTTATTACATATAAAGTAGTTAGCATGAAATTTGAATTAATGTAAAAAAAAGCTATTCCTCTGAAAGTCAAATTTTTCAGGTAACACACTAAGTTAGAGTGCAAATCACAACCAACTTGTTTATTTCTGGTGATATCAATTCAAATCCATAGCATCTATTCTATTGGTATATAACTTTTTAATACTTCTGTAAAGAAACCAGGCATAAAAAAATTAGGTGACAAATCAGATTCTTTAAGAAAGTATTACAAATTTATATTCTCAAAAGCAGCAGTTTATTTAATTTGATCTATTGGTATCTTCTATTTACATAGAAACAAGGAGCGAGCATTAAAGGAGAACTAGAGTCAGTATGTACATACTGATGGTCAAAATTTTCAATGTTCAAGTATCAGTTGTTACATTGAAAATGTTTGAAGTAAATAAAAGTTTAATAAAGAATGGCAAGAAATTAACTTATATATTTAAAATTATGCACTGGTGGTGACTGATGGACTTACCTGGTTAAAGATACCCCCCCCCCCCCAACTACAGGAAAAAATCTATTCGAATTTTTTTTTTTAATTACACGAAATCAAGACACAAATCATATTGTAATTGTTAATGTGTGTAAAAATTTCCCAAAATCCAGAAGAAGGTGTATTGAAGTACTTTAATTGCAAATCCATTGACGCAGTTCTATAAAAATATAGGAATGTCATTCTTTTGGTTTTGCCACTTTGTTTTCTTTCGGTTAGTGACAGTGTCATAGCATTAGCATTGCTCACACCTATTCAAATGGTAAAGAAACCAATATTCGTATCTATTTGTTTAGAATTTAATGGGAACAGCAAATAATTGATATATATAATTTTCGAAGCATATCGGTTATTAAAAATTTTTAGCATAGAACATTATTAGCACATCACTCGGAATATAGGGTGGGATGGATTACCCACCCTCTACACTAAATATTTTACCCAGGATTACATTGTAAGCCTGCATTTTTATTAATTTTAGATAAATTTTTTAAAAAAATTTCCACATTTTTTGTCCAAAATATTCCATTTTATGGCTTTTTCTTTTAAATCAAACACATAATTTTGTTTACAAACTTGTATAAATATTTGAAACCGACTTCAAAAAAGGTTATGGCAACCCACATTTAAACGGTTATATATTTTGTTTTGGCTAAGTAACTTGCTTTTTTGTAGTTAAAACATTAATAAAATAAAACAAATTTCCTCAAGTGCTATAAG
Organism: Amaurobius ferox; assembly: GCA_951213105.1. NCBI lineage: Eukaryota > Metazoa > Arthropoda > Arachnida > Araneae > Amaurobiidae > Amaurobius > Amaurobius ferox. The sequence goes on along the minus strand of OX578148.1, from coordinate 48,174,559 downwards.
TCATCAATGAAAATAGTATTAAGAAAGTTGCGATACACGTACGAAATACAATATAAAATGGGCATAACGTGCCTTTAATAAATAAAATACATATAACACAAGCATTTTAAACTGTATGCTGCGTGTAATTTTTTTTTCCGTAAATGGAACATTTTTATCATTGATCAAGTAGTAATAATAATAATATATTTTATTTAATTCTTTAGTTTAAAATCGTATCAAAAGCAAATAAATATGTGTGTATGAAGTAAAATACATGACGAAATGTATCTAAGGAAAATGTAAACACCTATAATCTCGAAGACGACAGATTTTGTCTTAAACTGCCAAACTTCAAAGTGTATACTAAGCTCCGCCCATGACGTCATTTAACTTAGACAATAGCGAAGAATCGGCCTCACAGCAGGGGGTATAGCGGGTACGGTTTCGGAACATGCGTGTCGGACAGGCTATAGAAATAAAGTACTGGATCTTAGCACGTTTTCCACTGAAACCGGAAATGTTTTGTCGTGACGTCACGGAGCTGCATGAGGGATAGCATATATTGAGACAGGTTGTCCGTAGTAAGTATGGACGGAACCGGGGGTGGGGTACTGTGACGTAAAATCCAAACGTCACTTCGCTTCCCCTGCGCCCTTTTTTCTTTCTTTACGCTATAATGCTATTATGGTTTTATGCTGGATAGAATTTTTTAATGAAGTATCAATCAAGTAAGTGTTGCATTTTAATATGTATAATAACGCATATTTCCTTTTAACAGTAATCTAACATAATTTCAAGATTGTTTTTTATCAAATACAAATAGTTACAAAAATATTAAATTCTTATCAATCCTGTATAAGTGCACGCGCTAAAAGAGTGCATATTTTCTTAAATGTCACAAGGGTTGGATGAACACAATGAAGTTTTTGCTGTTTGTAAAATCTCAACAGACTTTTCAATGTTTTTCTGGCTGATAATTTTTAAAGCTATCTATATATGTAAAAATTATGCAACTGATCAATTATTTGCCAATCTTTATAACAATTCATACCAGCACCTTTTTACACAAACCACCCCGTGCCTGGTAATAAATAATTATAGCATACACACATGTAAATACTTTATATATCTTAACTAATTTTGTATGTACTTTTGGACAAACTTTCATTCAACAAGCTTTCTTTTGTAGAAGTAATGTTGTTGCGATTTTCATTTTCTGTTACTATTTATGTTAAAACAAGACTTGGTCCAGCTTTGAAACAATCAATGAGTTAGCGCATTGATTTTATTGTATAACTTTTGCACACGTCAGGGGTGTGTTTGAAAAGTTAACTGAAAGGTCATCTCAATTAACAATTGTTTATCGGTTATCAGGTCACTCACCATAGGAAAAAACAGCATGGGTATTCTACATGGTTCTAGACAGCATTTCAAGCAAAACAAGTATTCTGTTTATCATGTGATCACATAACATCGATGACCGGAGAATATCCTTGGCCATTCTGGATGTAACTGGACTCTGACCGATACAGGTTTTCAAATAACAGTGGTAATGAACAAGTTTTCAAACGCTCTGGTCATGACTGGTGGTCAGCTGTCATAATCGCAGAAACTTTTCAAATGTGTCCCAAATATTATCAGTTTTAATTAGATTTTATCCTTTGGCGTTCGACCGATAGAAGAAATGCAAGAAATGCTTACCTAACATCAGTTTAAAATAATGATTTTTTTTACTTTAAAATTTTAGCAGTATTTGTATTTGTGAACTCCAATTTGCGATTGGAGATAGATCATTGGTCGCGATAAGCTCATATTAATCTTCCCAATCTCAATGTTGCTTACGGTGCTTTTAATATTAGTGTCAGCAGAAAAGTCAAATTAGCAAAAAATAACACTGATTAGAGAAACTATCTGTTAATTTCTTATTGATATGTCATGATGCGTCATCTAATAGCACAAATATAAACTTTTGTTGTATCATAAAAAATGTCTTCAAATATAAGAAAAACGAACTCTTAAATTTACAAAACATTGGCATTAATGCATTTGCAAAAAAGTAGATTTGAATGTATGTACAAATTGGTTGAACAGTAGAATTTATTGTTTTATAATAATACATTTTTCCTATTGTTTTCATATATCAGAACTAAATGTTGTACTTGCTTAAAGCAAAACATCACTGCACACCACTGATTTTATAATTTCACTAGCAACATACTCGTTCTTCGTACGGAGTATAGAATATAAAGAAACTTATAATTCGCAATCATGTGCAAATTCAGTTAAAATATTAAATTTATTGCTCCTAAACAGAAGTTTAAGAATATCTGTTCTCACTATGCAAAATTATCTTCACGGGCAGATATGAAGAATAAAACATCCTGGCCCCTTTTGTAAGCAAATTTACAAAAAAAAAGGAATTGAATCAATATATGCAACTCCGTACTACTTATATTGTCGCAGATTAGAAAATATGCCAGTGTGTTAGTAGAAGATTACCCGTATTACAATATGAGTCTCAAAAATCTTTGCCAAAATAAAAGAGATGACGTAATAAGTTGAAAATATCAATAATCCCCGTAATTTTTATACCCGAAGGTCATAATTGATTCCAATATATGCCAATATATATCAAAACATATGCCAATATACCTGTACTACTTATATTCTCGTAGATTAGAAGATATACTCGTGTATTTGTAGAAGATTACTCGTACAACGTACAATATATGAGTTTAAACAATTTTCGAGTATAAATCAATTGCATAATAACATGAAAATATCAATAATTCCTGAATCAATAATCCCCGAAAATATCAATAATAATAACGTTTAAACCTGAACACCGTAATTGTTATTATCCAGTCAAAAATGCTATAAGAAAAATCAAATCGTTCTTTTCTAACATATATTTTTATATCCATTTATTTATTATTCAAATCGAAAAAATAATAATTAAAATTAACAGATAAATTTAATTTAATTGCGTTTCTGAACAACAAGATATAAGATAGAATCTTCTGCATAAACTGCGAAATTAAATAGCCATTTTGATTACTTTATACCTTTCATTGTTCAGCAAAAACTTGTGAAAATAAACCACGGATATAGATTTCCCATTTAAATCATGTTTCAAGCAATTCATGTCTTCAGAAAGTGACTAATTCGGGCAAAAGATCTCCCATCAAACGCAGACATAAGGTTTTAATTCACTTTCAAACGATTTTCAAACTTTTCGTTTGGATAAACCACGGAGTTAGGGAGTAGAACTCCCATGGAAAGGTTTCGTTTTTCATTAATATTTCGACAACCCCTGGTCTTAGATACTCGAAACTTGGGCTAAATTTATGGGGGGCTTATTATCAAGGCTATCCACAAAATTTCATCGAATTCGGTTCAGCCGTTCTCCCGTGATGATGAGACCAACGAAAAAACAGTTTTTCACTAATATCTCAAGAACCACTGATCGTAGAAACTCCAAACATAGAATGAATTTTAAGTAGGTCTATTTCCAGGCTACCTACAAAATTTCATCAAATTCGGTTCAACAGTTCTCTCGTGATGACGGGACAAACAGACAGACATATTTTCAATTTTATTTATATAGACTAGCAGCATACCCGTTCTTCGTACAGAATATATAATATAAAGAAACTTATAATTCGCAATCATGTGCAAATTCTGTTAAAATATTAAATTTATTGCTCCTAAAGAGAAGTTTAAGAATATCTGTTCTCACTATGCAAAATTATCTTCACGGACAGATCTGAAGAATAAAACATTCTGGTCCCTTTTGTAAGCAAATTTAAAAAAAAAGGAATTGAATCAATATATGCAACCCCGTACTACTTATATTGTCACAGATTAGAAAATATGCCAGTGTGTTAGTAGAAGATTACCCGTATTACAATATGAGTCTCAAAAATATTTGCCAAAGTAAAAGAGATGACATAATAAATTGAAAATATCAATAATCCTCGTAATCTTTATACCAGAACGTCGTAATTGATTCCAATATATGCCAATATATAGCAAAATATATGCCAATATGCCTGTTCAACTTATATTTTCGTAGCTTAGAAGATATATCCGTGCATTTGTAGAAGATTACTCGTACAACGTACTATATATGAGTTTCAACAATTTTCATCATAAATGAACAATGGCATAATAACTTGAAAATATCAATAATCCCTGAATCAACAGTCCCCGAAAATATCAATGATTATAATATTTAAACCTGAAGACCGTAATTGATATTATCCAGTCAAAAATGCAATGTCAATGAAATGTATTTTATATACATATCTTTATTATTCACATCAGAAAAGATTTAATAAAAATCATATGGCACATAATACATTGGATCCGTTGCTAAGCGACATGATATCATTTGCTTCAAATAAATTGATGGAAATCATATCGTGTGAATAATGTTATCTCCATGGAAGGTTTGGCGACATTTTCGTCAATTTAGCGATAACTTAAAAGATCGCCAAATAATCGCCATGTGGGACTGCAGAACTGATAGTCCCATTTTGCGACAAACTGACGAAACATCATCACAATACTATCCCCTAACAAAACACAATTAATTTCATTTATTAAGTGCAATTTTATCAATTCCATGATATTTTTATGGATTTACAAATATTTTTATCAATTTGGTGATATTAAAAAAATTCGTTAAATGTGTTACTAAGTAGGATGGATGGACTGATCGACAAATGCTACCGAAACATCATTTCAGTTCTCTATTCTAAAAAAACAAATTTAATTTCCTTGATTTGCGTCACTTTTATCAATTTGGAGGTATTTTCGCTAATTTGGTAAAGTTTAAGAAAAGTTTCCAAGTTAGCGATATTCCGCCAAATTCGTAGCTTTGAATTTGCAGATCTGTGGAACAAAATATCCTGATCCCGTTTGTATATACGTATACTAAATGAAAACACTAAAATTGTATAAGATACACCCGTGCAACTCTTTTTCTGCTTCAACAATCGACTAAATGAATTTATTGGGTATACACAATATATGAATTTATTAGCTAAACACAATATATGTGCTTGAAACCTCTTTGCTAAAATAAATGAAAGTGATGTACGCAGTCCGCAATTTATATAATTAAACGAACAATCAAACCGTTCATTTATAAAATATATTTTACATCCATTTAATTATCATTCAAATAGAAAAAATAATAATAAATATTAACAACATATTCAATTTCATTCTGTTGCCGAGCAACATGATATAAGATAGAATCTTCCTCATAAAATGCGAAATTAAATAGCCATTTTGATTTCTTTATACTTTTATTTCATCTTTGAGTAAAAGCTTGTGAAAGATAACCCATGGAGGTAGATTTTTCCATTTAAATTCATGTTTTCCGATAGTGACTAATTAATGCAAAAATCCTGCACCAAACTCGGAAATAAAGTTTTATTTCTTTTTGACGTTTTAAACAAACGATTTTCATCCGATTTCCGTTTGGATAAAACACGGAGTTGGAGAGTAGAACTCTTAGGAAAAAGTGCCGATTTTCATTAATATCTCGACAACCCCTGGTCTTAAAAACTCGAAACTTACTAAATTTATGGGGGGCTATTTCAAGGTCATCCACAAAATTTCATTAAATTCAGTTCAGCCGTTTTCCCGTGGTGATGAGACAAACGAAAATTTGGTTTTTTACTAATATCTCGAGAACCACTGCTTGTAAAAGCTCAAAACACAGACTAAATTTTAAATGGGGCTATTTCTAAATTAAAAGTGGCATAGTGGTCTATAACAAAGAAATTTAGAAGTCTATGTATTAAGGGCAAGGAAAAACATTTCTTATGGAAACCGAATTAATCGTGAATGTAATGTACGTATACATATTTTTAACACATTTGGAATTTTTTTAATTAAATTTTTATGAAGTGAAAAATAAAGCTCGGGAAGTGCTTTATTTATTTTCTTATGTATTTTCCATGGTTTTTATATGTGAATTATAATGGAGTTTTCCGTGTTTTATGTTTTCCTGCATAAGATGTTTTTAATTGGTAAAATATATAATATTTTTAAATACAAAACCGGAGTTTCACTATAATAAATTTTTTAAATGTCATTAATTTATTTTAATTGTAATTCAGTTATTACAGAAACATTACCTAAAACATTCTCTCAAACCTCAATCGATTACAGAAACATTGATTGGTAAGACAAAAAATACTTTACATAGAGCCCAAGAGCCTTCTTGGACTCAGACCATCCAACCTACTCAAAGGTATAAGGTATCTGTTCAAACGGCCGGAAAGTGCGACTCAATTTAGACCGGAACACAGTGGGGGCGGCATCCACAGGGACTGTACCTTTCTTGCCCTATCATTAATCTCTCGGATAACGTGTCCGTAATCTGCGTGAACACGTAGCCAGTTTGGGCAGAGCCGGAAATCAAACTCGGGCCATCCAAGTGCAATCGCTTTGCACTAACTACTGAGCTGTTCTACCACTCGGGAAGCTTGGAGCCCCGTGTTGCCTAAAGAGTTTATAAAAAAGTCAATAATTTGTAAAATAGGGAAGGGTACGCATTAGGGAGCCCAAAAGTTTTGTCGTAGGCTATGTTCAGATCCATTCAGCTGTACTAAGGTACATTTATTGTAATAGACTAAATGCATTTGCAGGCAGATTTATGTTTATTGAAGTTTACCTTATAACTTTTCAATTAATTTGAACGTGTTTCACATATTGCATAATGTAATTCAGCCTTAATGCTTTTGGAAAAAAATATTTATTGCCCAATAGTTTGTTTTAAATTATTTTTTTTCTGTATCTTACTCCATTTTTGTTCTACATCTGATAGTCCGGCATGACTTAAGTACAAAATGTAGCCTAGTTAAAATATATTTCATAAACTTTATATTTGCAAATTTTGGACCCCAGTTTTCTGTCTCTTTAAATTGTGTATTTCATCAAGCTTCGCGACTGCTAACGTTCTTCTCAAAATAAAAAAATTAAATAATCAAAGACTTGTAAAGTTACTTGCTTTTCAAAAAACAGTGTGGAAAGAGTTAATTTTCAAATATATTAAAATGAAATAAAAGTAGAAAATTTACCGATACACATCTCTAACATGTCTAAAAAGATTTGGTTTGAAACTGATATTATTTTTTAAATAGCAATATCAAGATGCATATAGTTTTGTTTTAAATCATCATACATGTAAATATTTATTGTAGTTTTGAAAAAGATTCTGATGTAGTTTGTAAAAGATTCTTGATTGACGTATGACGTGCCACGTTGGCCGCGCCCATACTGGCTGCTAAAATCCCTTTTCAATATATGCTACGAGGTGGAAGCGATGGGCTTATAATGTTACCAGAAAAGAGTACTGCAGCGCCAACTCTAGTCTGATTTAATCTGGCGGAAGCACGATCGTTAAAAGAATTCTCTTCACACGAAGCTCAAAAGTTTGCCACGGATCTGAAATTATACGTTGCATACTGCGTTTACTGGACCAAGGGTGCTTATTCTGGGTATGACCAAGGCCACCTAGAATAAGAGGCCCGGACATTGACAACTCAATCGCAGCAACGGAGGGAACGTATCTCCCGTGCGTAAGACGTACGGGATCTGACACAGATGAATTTCTACAGTAATAAATAAGACTAATATGAAAAAATATATATCTAAACTAACAAGTAAATTAGAATAAACTTCAAACTGTGATTCTAAAATAAAAAATGATCTACATTGAGAACAAATATTTTTTCACTCTCTTCTGTAAACATTTATGTTAAAGTTATATTAATATAATAAACAACTATATTAATATTTATATAATATTTAAAATATATCAAAAAACAAAACTTATAAACCTTAGAAATTCAAATAATATTTTATAACTATAAATTAGGAAATAAGTAATTACATATTATTCACTATAATGGGAGAAACTACTGACACTTACCTATGACTTTAAAATACATATTTTATTAGCTAACATACATATATATATATATATATATATATATATATATCTCCAGATTTAGCATTTAGTTTTAAAATATAAGCAACATAAAACGCAGTGAAATAGTTATGAATATAAATTTCTAAATTTAACTTTTTTATTTTGTGACAGTAACTTTTGCAACATTATTACTTTTACACTAATACTATATTTCAAAAACTCTTGATACCTACCTATTTAACTTGAACAACATTTTATACTGTAAATCTAGAATTCATAAAAAATGCGAAGAAACATGCCTGTTTAAAAAATCTGAAAATTCGCCATTTAAAATTCAAACAAATTTATGCATAATTTTCTGTCGGACTTTAGATAGGAAAATAACTTAGTAGAAATTTATTAAACATTTTAACTTTCTGACTAAATATAAAACTTTTTAATTTAGGAATGACAATCACCACAATAGTTACACTTTAGTATGCATGCTATATGCTAGTACACACCATTTATTGATTTATATCTTCATGAAATTTAAATCATTTTTTCCTTCTTGAAATGTAAATTACCTTAGCTTATAATGGCATGTAGTATATGTACAAATTTTAATTATCCATAAGTTAGGTTACCACACTAAGTAGAAAATCGTTGTCTTTCTACATGCAATGAAATTATTTAAATTATTAAATCCATCAAAAAATGTAACAGCATTTCTTCAAATAAGGAAGTAAAATACAAAAACAGGGCTTTTATGAGTTGTAAAAACATTTTATCTTACAAACCTAATTAAGTGATATCAAATTTATATTAAAATGTATCATACTATATATGTAGCAATAAATAGCTAGATTTGTATTTTGTCTGAAAGAAGTATATTCAAAATTAACTCAAATTTTCTGAGTATCTGAGTACCATGTATGTGTATATGCTTTAACTAGTACACACCATTAATATTGTGTTGAAATGTGAAATTATTTATTATTCTTGTTGAAATGTGAAGTTATTAAGTTTTTCTTGAAGCAAGTAAATAAAATACAAAAAAGAAGAGTTTTTTATGAGCATATAAAAACTTTATTACAACAAATTTATAAATCCAAGTAGTTGGAGTTAACAAAATTACATAAAAATAAAATGTATCTGCCGCAAAAGCTAGATCCATGTTTTGTCTGAAAAGTACCTGCATATCATATGTCAGACTCAAACAAAAGTTACCCCCCATTTATATCTACTGAATACCAACCTGATATATATTAAATGATGAACATAAAGTATGGATTATAAATAAATACTACTGATTTTACAGTAAAAGCATTTATATTAAATCCAAAAAAATTTGACATTTGCATTCCCCCCCCCCCCCAATTGAGTTCTGAAAAACAATTTTACTCTACGGATTAGGACATTTTCATTAGATACAAAAACTATTTAATCAGTTAAATCTAAATGACACATTAAATACTTTGATTACTACACATATTTAATAACTTTGAAACTTACTACACATATTTAATATTTTTTTCAGGAAGAGTATACTGTAAGCATTTACCTACGTGCAATGATACACAAGTTTTATAAACATATCGAGTTTCGTTGTACTTTCCTTTGGAAGAGCATACTCCACATAGTCTGGGATTCCCCCCCCCCCCCAAGTAGCATCAAAACATCTAAATAAGCTTCAATAAACTTTATTTACACATACTCTGAGATCCCCCTTCCCAAGTAAAATCAAAACATCTAAATAAGCTTGAATAAACTTTATTTACACAGCATGTGTTGAAATGAAATTTACTGCATATATTTAATAATTTTTTCGGGAACGGTGTACTGTAAAGCATTTACCTATGTGCAACAGTACTCAAGTTTTACAAACATATCGAGTTTCACTGCATTTTCCTTTGGACGAGCATATCTGGGATTCCGCCCCCCCCCGCAGGTAACATCAAAACATCTAAATAAGCTTCAATAAACTTTATTTACACATACTCTGGGATCCCCCCCCCACACACACACACACAAGTAAAATCAAAACATCTAAATAAGCTTCAATAAACTTTATTTACACATACTCTGAGACTCCCCCCCCCCCCACACCAATATATTTGACATGCATTATTTCAACCCATCTAACAATTCAGTCAAATTCAATTAATATTATGTTATAACTAATAAACAGCACAAAAGTAATTATTTTTAACAAAAGCCTGACAATTCAACAATAAATACAAACATCAATATGAAAATTTAAGTGTGAATGCATTATGCAATGATCACAGATACCCCCCCCCCCCATGCTTTATTTCTTAAACAATTATACAAATGCATTTGTAATACAGTTTCTATGTTCTATGATTTATCAAGGCTATTTGGATAATTCTATGATTTATTATGGCTATTTCGATAATTCTATGATTTAGCAAGGCTGCAATTTGATTCATTGATACTTTAGATTAACTTAAAATAACATATCATGATGTAAAGAGTAATTTGTAACGGATTTTGTCTTACTAAAGTCTAAAAAATGTACGATTAACGATCTCAACAAAAAAAGCAAATATTTACTTCACAAGAGTCTGTAATAAAATTATGCTTAAAATGCAAGGTTCAGTGATGAATAACAAGTCATTCAGGCAATATTAAACATGAATTAAGAGTACTTTTCTCAAGATATAAGACTATTCGTACAGATATAGCAACATTCGGCGCTACACGTGCTATGTGTTACAAAAATGTTAAAATTGCATGCATACAATACGACAAAATAAAAAATAACTCACCATTTATGAAGTCCTGTTTGCAGTAGACACTATAATCCAAGTGGGCACGTATTTAAATTATTTATTTTATTTAAAAATATGAATTTCTGAAAGTCACTCCTGTAACTTCAATACACTTTCGTACACTCGCAGTGATTGCATATCCCTCCGCGGCTGACGTCACGTATCCCATGATTCCTAGATATCCGAGCCTTGTTTTAGATAGCCTTGGTATGACTGACTTTATTATTTTTACTTGAATCTGCGCATATGATGATATGGAAATTAAGAACAAGCGCATTTTGTTCTCGGGCTCTTAAAATTTACCGAACTTCTTAACTGCGACTGTTATTTTACTCCACCAACATCACTAAATTTTCTTGGACGTAACTGGATTCTGTGTGCACTGAACAATTTAAAATATTTGCCCAAGTTGTTTACGTCTGATATAGCAACTTCAAAATTAACAAACCAATTTTTACCCATAATAATGCGAAAATGCTTTGTGGTTTGGCCAGTCCTTTAAAAGTTTACTCTGGATCATGACATCACGAATGACGAAACTATATTCCCATGTCGTCAAGCTGACAACTTTTTGATTGGTTGCCTACCTGAGTGCCCGAAACTTGCGAAAGAAACTTGCTCGGAACGTCGGTCGCAAATCATGAACAAGATCCACGTCTGTCAGGCGAGGTTTCTCAAAATTATAAATGTAAATTTTTTGAGTGATTTTCCGAAAATGCTCTTTAATACCAGAGACTTTCAAATCATTTTGGACAAACCAAGGATAATCCATTATTAAACGGTGTGACATGAACTTTAATATAAGTTTAGAATTTTCAAACCTAGTGGAGTTGACCAATAGACCTAGTGGAGTAGGCAATCCACTGCGGAGGGCCAGATCCCATGTCCAACATAGACCCAAACTTTGATCAAGATTTTTTCTACTCTTGTTAACTGAGCTCTGTGATGTAAAAGTGAAATATTATCTATGGTCCAAACACGGACAAGACGGAATATTTGATGCTAAAAAAGCGGCGATTTCGTCCACGTAGTGACGTCTACTAATGAGCCACCGTTCTTTTCAAAGGCCTCAGTGTAACAAAATCTTGGTGAGCTTTTTAGTTATCTATACCTACATTAGAAAATTCACAATGTCCCCTGTCTTTCCTCTCTGGGCAAACTGAACAAAAATCTATTAAAAACGTTAATGTCTTTTGATACCATTCTGACAACGAGGAATTATTCTTTATGTAGTAATTGCATATATAAATTTGTAAATAATTTAAACATTAATTTAATAATAAAATATATGTATTTTAAATAAAAAAAAACATATTGGTTCATGTGAATGCTTAGAATTCTACGCCTACTTGTCTTGTATGTATATGTATTTCCTTTTAACGACCAACAGGTAAGTGGGGTTTTCAATACAACAAACATAAAAATCTCTTTTGGATAACTTGCAGTTTCTCAACATGTATTTTGCAGTCGAATCCTATATGGGTTCCCTATTTCATTTACCTTGAAATACCCTATTTCAATTTATCCCATTTATGGGGTAGACGAACAATAATAAAGTGGAAATAATCTGTTTATAGAGAAGAAGCTTGCTATTCAGGAATAGCGAGAACCCACTAACTACAGAGCAGGGACAAAAGCGCTCTTATCGTACGTGTGGTAGATTGAAGTTTGTTTTCAATATCAGTGCTGAAAGTCATGTGGACATCAAGTGTGACACCCAAGTACTTTACGGCGTAGTTAAATGGGATATTTTCATTTTAGTTGCGAATTTGAAAGATGTGGTCACTACTCTGTAATGAAGCTTAAAATTGACAACGTAAAACTTATAGGCATTAATTTTGATTTTCCAATAAACGAGCTAGAGCTCAAGACTGTGAGTGATAGAACTTTGTAAGAAATATAAATTGTTAAATGGCAAGGAGCCGTGGTCTGTGATCGCGATGTAGTCTGCGAAAATGCAGACTTTCACCTGTGAAATTTTATGCATGTCATTAAGATACATGTTGAAGTGTAGGGGTCTGAACTAGTCTCCTTGTAATACTCCGGATTTGATCGGACGGAGAGAGAAGCGGGAAGTACCAAATCTATCGTGGAAAGAACGATTAATGAGATACGAGTTGATGATAGTCAATAATTGGAGATGGTACTTCAAGTCGCACCAAATTGGTAATCAAACCCGGGTTCCAGCACTTATCGAACGCTTTCATTACATCATAGAACACAATTACGGTATATTGCTTGTTGTGTTGTTGTTACTTATTCCCCCGTGGTGAAGAAGCGCCTATGCACCACGTCTACTAGACCCCTGGTCCCATAGTGAAGGGGAGAAATTTGCAGCTTCACTTTATATTGTGGCACCCCAAGGACGGAAGTCTGACTTTGCCCCGACAACACAACATCCATGTCCGCTGGACGGATTCGAACCCACAACCCGGCAATGCAGCGATAAGACGAAAACGCTGGCCCCTGACCGCTCGACCACCGGATCGGCACTGCCTGTTGTAAATATTAATATGTACAGTTTCCTCTGCACGCATAAGCTGCGTCTGCGAAGAATTAGCAGATTACAATCTTTGTTATTCAGAGCTGAGAATTTGGTGAAATCTTCAGAAACAATCCAATTTTCTAAGTAACATCAGATCAAATATTTTCGGCAGGCTAGATAAACATATAGCTGGATAGTCGATTCATGTTCTACATTGCGCAAAACATGAAAATCAAAAACTCAAATCGAATTCAAATCTCCCAGCCCATTCCAATATTTTCCCTATATATTACTATGTATTGGATGGAAAGTTAACACCCAAACATAAAAACTAAAAATAGCACAATTGTTCAAATTATTGGAAAATAAAAAGTCATTCGTTTCTAAATTAAGTTCCGAAAAGTTGAACCGAACTGCGCAGTTCCCACCTGGGAGATTGCTTGCTCTTTTCAGTTTTCTGAAACCCATGGAGAGCTGTGAAAATCAAGAGGCATTATTTTTTCGTAGAATAAATAAGTCCAGCTGCTTTTGAAATCGCTGAGATGTGCAGCAATGAAAGATAAATACACATATCCTATGTTCGAATAAAGTCTTTAGTGAAATGTCCTTTTTGCAGCAAACAGTTTAAAATTTTATTTTCTCGTTTTGTTAAACAGCTTTGTTAACAAATACTAATGTAAATAGCCATTTTATATGTGGGGTTCTTAGGGAAGTCCTTAAGCATCCCATGTAAAGAAAATGTCCAGGAATCTACATTAAGTTTATGCCTGATCAAATAAATGCGGTCACTATGTCCTTAGTAGAGAACTGAAAAAAATGGAATTACGAAAAAAATGGAATAACGAACGGAACCCAGTGAGGGGGGGAGTACACAGGGATTGTACACTCCTTCCCTTACCACCAACCTCTCGGAAGGACTTATGAATCCACATATTTAACGTGCTTCTCGTACTCCGCGTAAACGTATGGACACTATGAGCAGAGGTGCGAAACAAACAGGAATCTCAGACGGGTCGTCCGAGTGCAATCCTGGCACGCAAACCACTGGGATGCACCCCTGTGTATATGAATCTGGCCTTTATGTGGACACTAAGAAATACTTGTACAAGTTTCCTAAAAATTATTTGAAAATAAATCTCCTGGAATTGGCTAGTATCTCACTGCGAAGGAGGGTTTGCGTGCATGGTTGGGCGTTTTCAAGAAATGGAACTGGACTCATTTCTTCACAGTTAATCCTCAAGAATCTGATCTTTCCTTGTCAGACTTTTGGAAGTTATTCTTCCTCACCTTTTTATTGCCATTATTTATCTTCACCGTGTGATGCAGTTTGTATTGTTTTGATGCCTATTAAAGTGTTTAAGCTTTTCTGATCGAGGGTGAGTCACAACAGAGCGGTATGGTGGTTATCGCTTTTTCTTTTTGTCTTTAGGCCCTTGCTGTTGTCTGTGTTGCTTTGGACGCTCTATTGCGTGATCGGAGTTGTTCCCGAATTGTGGATACCGAGGTGGTCTCTGTGGATTGTTCCTCCGCCGCTAGCCCTGCCCGCTGTTGAACCGGGTGCCCGACTTTACTGTCGCTGCGGTGCATCATCACTCCAAATGCCTTATAACGCTTCTAGATTTACTTATTGTCAATTCCTACTAATTAGATAATGCTCTGCAGCTTTGTAAATACACTGTTAAAAATTTCCGTGCAACGTTGTACGAAAAGTGTTTACAGTTGTATTGTCGCCTAATTTTCGTGTAATATCACACCACTAATTCGGGAAAACTGAATTGGGTTTTCTAAATAAGTGGTGCATAATATTGCACGAAAATGAGTAGGCGATGCAACTAGTACCAGTTTTAGTGCAATGTGCAGGGAAAGTTTTAAGAGTGTAGCTTGTTTCGTCTATCTCTCTTTGTTGCCCAG
The DNA here is from genome assembly GCA_951213105.1 of Amaurobius ferox. Lineage (NCBI taxonomy): Eukaryota > Metazoa > Arthropoda > Arachnida > Araneae > Amaurobiidae > Amaurobius > Amaurobius ferox. The sequence goes on along the minus strand of OX578148.1, from coordinate 48,159,456 downwards.
TTCGTATCCATAACTTTTTATACTACTCTAAGGATGCAGCAGTCACTATTTCCAGATCTGACATAGGCACTTTACCGTTGATAGACATAACTCACGGGCCTTTCCTTATAAAGTTATTGCTGTGCTTAAAGAATTCATGAAGAACCCTGAGAACTTATCACTAAGAATCCCGGGAACTTATCACTAAGAATTCTACGAAAGGCAGAAATTGATTAAAGCCATAATAGAAAGTTCCAGTTGACAATAATTTCGAAATCAATGATAAATTCTCTTATAAAACTGTTAATAAAAGTTTGATTTTCAATGGGAATTTCCGTTCAGATATTCCACCCTCTTCTGCATTCTAGAGATTTCGTGTTATTTTCCGTTTCCCAGAAACCCTGGAGAGCTATTGAAATCAAGAACCATTCAAGTTCTAGACGAAAAAATGATTCCAGCTGTTTTGGAAGCCGCTAGGATATTCAGCTTTGAAAGGCACCTGCACATTTACTATGTTCAAGTAAACTCATTGGTGAAATGGCTTTTAAAATTGCAGCGAGAACCTTTGACTGGATTACTTCACATTTAATGTGAGATTTATTTGATTTTACAATTTTATCTTGATCAGTTTTTTCTACTTAAAAATAGCAGAGGTACCCAAAGTTCTTCATGACTCAGAAAATATATTAAACTATAAAAGATTTCAAAATTATATTTTACTTCAAAATATTATATATAATTATCAATGTAAAATTATTTCAAATATCTCTCGTATAGAATATTTATATATTTGCTATATACTTCCAAAGTAAATGTATAAAACTAAAATACATATTTTTACGAACGTGTAAAATGCTCTCTCTCACTGAGGTCTCTTTTGAAAACCAGAAGAAGAAAACACCCGTACAGGCAACCTTCATTTTGACGTGAATCTGGGCTTTCTAGATGCTTAAGGTCGGAGGAGGATTGCTAGATTTGGCAATATATCGCCAACTTGGCGACATTTGGCGAGTTTTCGAAGATTCGAGAAACACATCAAAACAACAAACATTCTACGAGACATGGAGGTTTCTATAAGTTTCTGTAGAAAGTCTATAAAAGGAGTCATCATTCAGTTGGAGGGCAGTTTAAGTGATACGAGCTACATTGAACTCCGATATTCGTCAGCATTTTGCGAAGAATATGAGCTGTTTTGTGAAATTAGTAGAGCATTTAAGTGCTGTTTTACAGTATTCTGTTCCTGTTTATGCTATGCTTGTGAATAAATTTGTTAGTTCTGCAGAAATTTAGACTCATTCTTATACCCTGATAGTACACCTTACACCCAAGATTCTAGAGGATCCATAGTAACAAGTTACGGGCAGTTAGCAATCACTTTTTCTCGATCGGACATAGTCACTTTACTGTAGACAGACATAACGTGTATACTCACGAACCTTTCCTTATAAAGTTATTGCTGTGCTTATAGACTTTCTTAGGAACCCTGAAAACGTATCACTAAGAATTCGAGGAATGTAAAAAAAAGGATGATTAAAGCCAAAATAGAAGGTTCCAGTTTACAATAATTTTTAAAATCAATAAAAAATTCTCTAACAAAACCTTTAATAAAAGTCCGATTTTCAATGGAATTTCCGCTCAGATATTCCACCCATGTCCGCATTCAAGAGATTTCGTGTCGTTTTCTGTTTTCCAGAAACCCTGGGGAGCTATTGAAATCAAGAACTATTCAAGTTCTAGACGAATAAATGACTCCAGCTGTCTTGGAAGCCGCTGAGATATTCAGCTTTGAACGGCACCCACACATTACCTGTGTTCAAACAAACTCATTGGTGAAATGGCTTTTAAAACTGCAATCTAGCGAGAACCTTTGACTAAATTGCCTTTTACGTAATGTGAGATTTATTTGATTTTACAATTTTTATCTCTTTGATTAATTTTCTTTTTTGCTTAAAAATAAGAGGTATCCAAAAGTTCTTCGTGAATCAGATAATATATTAAACTTTAAACGATTTCGAAATTATATTTTACATCAGAAAATTATAAATAATTATTCAGGCAAAAATTGTTCAAAATCTGGGGCACTTAGAATATTTATATTTGTAATTTATGTCCAATTAAAACCTATAAATCTAAAATATATATTGTTATAAATGTGTAAAATGATCTCTCTCTCTCTGGAGTCTCTTTTGATAACCAGACAGAGAAATCAACCGTATAAGCAACCTTTTCTATGACGTGAATCTAGGGTTGGCATGTGCGGAAGTTCGTGTGGGAGAAGGGGTCCAGATTTGGCGATTTATCGCTAATTTGCCGATATTTGGCAACTTTACTGAACACGTTGAAATAACAAATACTCGATATGAGAGATTTCTAGAAGTTTCTATAGAGAGTCTATAAAAGAAGTCACCACTCAGTTAGAGAGCAGTTGACATCATATGAGCTACATTGGATTGTGACATACATCGATGTTTCGAAAATTGTATCCATTGTTTCTTGAAATTCATGGAGCATGTAAGGACTGTTTTATTGCATATTGTTCTTGTTTACGCTATACTTATGTTACGTGTTAGTTATTCTGACATTTGGACTAATTATTGTATTATGAGCGCACTTTCACGATTTCACAAGATACTTCGTAATAATATTATTCTGGTTGACTAACTCCTTAGTTATAAAATCTTATTAGGTAAAACGGAAAAGCTTTAACAAAAATATATCAAAAATTTCTGTGATTAAACAATGCCCCACTGCAACAAATAAAATTCATTTACTTCATTTATTAACCCCTAGAGCAAATACCCAGCATAATTCGGAATTTAAGATGCAATCCTCTGGTTATACTATTTGCATTGGAACGCGCAGATAATTCTCGAAAGCCAAACAGCACTTTAACGATACGCAGCTTAGAACAAAGAATGCTGTGTGGGCGAAATACGCTTTCAGCACATAGAACGCAGGCAACCCGTAATACATGAATTTCGTTAGCTAAAAAGGTATAATATTTAAAGCTAAGCTCTAGCATAAATAGAATATGAGATATGATCAAGTTAGTGAAATGCCAGAAATCGGAGGGAGAAGGGGTAATTCGAATATCGAATTATTACGTTACTTTGATAATATATCATATTGAGAAAACAAAACATCTCCATAAACGACTGCAAATAGCACATTCAAACACAATTTCGCAAGCGTAAACCAAGTGCATATAATGTAAATTATCAAAAATATATATAAAATAGTCTTCAATTTCACATATAATCACACTATTAAAACAACGTTTACATCATCTGAATTTATCTATCAGAATCTGGATAATCTCATGCATTGATACTAGAAACAAAAGCCATATAATTTATGTCTACTTATTACGCAATAAAAGAAGAAATATAAAAAGAAGATATATGTGTGTGTGTGCAGTATGTAGCGGGAAATGTAAGCATCGTACGGCCTTGAAACTTGGTACAAATACTTCAGGACATGGGAAGGTGCTCCTCGATGTTCATTTTCTGAATACGAATTAGTATTTTAATTATTTTATATTATAGCATGGTTTGATGAAATTCACACAAACTGGTTCCTTGGCGACTAAAATGTTTATTACAATGTTTCCATTTTGACACCATTGAAACATCGAAAAATTTTCTCTTAAACACACTTCGAACCAATCTTTATGATTAATAGACGATTTTTTTTTTAATTTCGAATATTTAAACCTTTCTTATTTTTAAATTGCGATATAAAAAATTGACGGGCAATCCGATATTTATAATTTAACACCAGATCATTAAATATTACACACTACTCTAGAACAAAACATAATTTCCTGAATCCATATTTATAATTTTGGTGAATTTTTAAACGAGCATACCTGTTGAAATTTCCGACACCATGCTGATCGTTTCTCTCCCCAGCGGTCGGTTGTAAGCGACCTCCGCTTACTCTTAAAGCTCTCTCATAAAGAATGTACATTTTCTCTCCTGTGTCTTCGATAGCGCAGAGCGTGCGATGAATGAGCTTACGAGGATTGAAACTAATTTGAAAAAAATAACTTATTTTCCCTTTCGTGCTTTAAATTATTAAAGAAATTTTTGCTTTAATTCACGGCCAACGCCGAATACATTTTCTAGTCTATAATAATCAGCATCAAATATAAAAAAATATTTTTCCTTTGCATTTCTTCTATTTTAATTTTTAGTTATTCTATTAAAAGTATTTGTTAAAAGTCTTCAAAAATTTTGTAAGATACCTTAATAAGATCATATCTTTTAATTAAATATAGTTAAGTCGCGCCAATAAATCGAAAACATTTGAGTGATATGTGATTTTGCCTTACCCTTTATATACAAACACTATATCTTACTAATGCTTTCAATTATCGAATCTACTTCCTCCATTGTTTTAAAAACCATCCTGTTTCTCCTTAGGAAATGAAGCACTGAAAACGTTAAATTCTAAATAATTCAATTTCAAATCGTGAAAATTGCTAAAATGTTTTATGTAGTTTTATTTTATTATATAATGCAGCCCACACATGAATTTTATAACTGTACGAACATTCGTACTTCAGTGATCGTTTCCTCACCTCAGAAGCACGACCCGGGTTAAATCCGAAACTAATTGGGTGATATTATTCATTTTTATACCCAGACATCCCTCAGACTATCTCAAAAAATATAACAAATAACATACAAAACAGCAGCATACAAAAATACCATTTCGATAAAGTCACTTTTACGGCAATTATCGTGGAAACAGACAGACAGACAGAAAAGTCATAAACACTTTTCAACTAGGTTTGAAAATGTTAATAAAAAATATTTAAAATAAGAAATCAACAATCATAGATACATTTTAATAATAAACAAATAAATGTAATTGGATATAAAAAAAAAATTTAGATTGCTGCGGAATAGATATTTTCGTTTTTAAATAAAGTAACGAAAACATAAATTTCAGTGTACCTTTCGTAGCATTCAGAAATTTCACCCACGTCCACCCCCTTGAGTTTGTAAGCTATTTTCTAAGTTGAGAGTTCCGTTGGGAGCAATGAAAATAAAGAAGCATTCGAGTTCGGGAGGAATAAATAAATCCAGCTGCTTTGGAAACCGGAGAGATGTGCAGTTTTGAAAGCATCTACACATCTTCTGTGTTAAATTAAAGTCATTGGTTCTAACTCATTCTAAAACTCAATTGCAGGAACTATATTATTTTCTTGCTTTTTATTTGACATTAAAATGCGCGTCGATTTTTTAACGTAGTTTTATTAAATTAAAAAGCCCTATTATATTATTATGTATTTCAGTAGCTTTTACTACTTAAGGGCGGGATAACCGAGTGGTTAAAGACGAGGATTGCACTCAGAGGACCCGAATTCGATTCTCGACTCTGCCCAAACTGTTCCCGTATTCACGCAGATAATTATTATTATTATAATTATTATTATTATGACGAGCAAAGTAGCCGATCCAGGGGGTTTGTGGCTATAAAAACTTAAATTGGCTTATACTATAGAAGTTTGGGCCGCGAGCGATAAACGTGCGGTGAGGACAACCGTAGCTGTAGAGTGGAATATATACACTTGTATTAACAATTAAAGATCAAATTTTGCTTTGTTGTTTCGTACTGTCCTACCACCACGAGAAAGTCCCCAGACAGCAGACGTTATGGTGGCGGTCGCTATGGAAACAGGTTATTCCACTGCATTTTAGGTGTGACGGAAAGCGCTTTTTTGGATTTGGCGCAGATAGAACCGACGAAAGTCGCATTTCGCTTTGTACTAGGGTCAATGCTAGACGCTCGCATTCTGTGATTTTTAAAGCTGTGAAGTAACTTGTATTGTGTTGCACACTTTGTGGATTTTGTCTAGTTAAAAAATGACTACATTTAAAAGTGGAAAGACTGCATTCGCAAGCATGTGCAATAGTCCACAATGTTACGGCATTTTTTGAAGAGGAAAAACCGCAAATTCTCTAAAAATACCAATTTCAAATGCAATGAAGAGAACTGCGGAGAGGTTTCAGCGGAAGCGACAGAGGTTTTAGCGTCATTAGTTAAAAAGATAAAACGTGAGGGGGAAATCGCTTAATGACACTGAGATGAGTATTTTATCTATTTGAACAATTTACAATTATTGCTTAAGAAGCTATTTTAAAAGTAACACAAAATGAATGGAAAAAACACTGTGAAAAAATAGAGAATATTTATTGAAAAAATAGAGAATATTTATTGAAAGAAAGACGGACTGATAGAAGATATTGTGAAGAAATTAGTGATAAATCTGTCGGATAGCGATTCAGACTCTTCTTCATGTAAAAACATTTCAAGTGATTCGGACATAGTAGATAATAGTTATTCCAATGAATGTGAATGAATATTTTATAATTGGTTGAAAAATATGAAAAGAATGAATATTTTAAAGTCATAATTTTGCTTATTTATCATTTATTTTTTCCTTTTTGCTGGCTAATAATTCTGTAACTTGCTGATTGAAAACTGTAATAATTTTCATTTAATTTGAAATTTAGTTTTAAATAAAATGATATAAATTCTAGTTTTAAATTGTAAGCTTTTCTCTCTCAAAATCGCCCGAACCTAAAAGAAAATATCTAAAACTACTTTGTTCTAATAGATTGACGGCTTTCCGTAACCGCTGTCGCCTATAATAACAAATTATTTTCTGACTTTAAATGACGAGAAATTTTTAAGTTAATTTATAATTTAATGTCATTTAATACGAAAATTTTGTTTAACTGGCGGATAAAAAACATCTACTATTTTCTTTTAGTACATCATGATAAACGAAACGGATTCTTCGCTTAACGAAGTGCGCTTGATTTGCCAAATGTTACAGTCGATTTTAAACCTTTCTCCCTCCTTTCTTCGACTCGTCTACTTGCGGCAACCCTGTTCAGAGACTTTCTCGTGGCGGTAGGACAGTATCTATGCTGGGGGCTTCGATGTGCTGCAGGCATCTAACCCTTTGCAAAAGGGGCTCTCCTAGGAAGTCCAATTACTACTAATCATAGTGTAGAACAAACAAAATACATACATGACACTCCATAAAGTGCGGTCATGTTAATTATGTGGATCTGAAAGTCTTTCCGAGATATTAGTGGTAGGAGAAAAAGGGTAGGACCCCTGTGAATGCTGCCCCCACTGTGTTCTGGTATAAATTGGGTGGCAATATCCGGCTGTCCAAACACATACCTTACACCTTCGGGTAAGTCGGACGGTCTGGATCGAAAGAAAGAAACCTTTTATTATTTAGTCATAAAATAGTACAGCAAAAGTGTAGAGCAGGAATAAAAGAATAAAACAACTATTGAAATTCATTAAAGTTAACTAATCACATTAAAAGATCATTAATTCTTAATTGTGTTGATTACTTAAAAATGCCGCAATATCGTTTTCGTGCAACTCATAAACACATTGCATTGTGTGCTGCTTAAACTCACCATATTATCTCTAGTGCGATTTCCTGTAAAAGAATAATAATTCATATAATGCTACAATTAACTGCACCATTTTAACTTTGAAATAAAATCATTATTTATTAATAATATTTTGTTAATTATTAAGTTCATTACGACAATTTGCATATATTATTTGCGGAGGAGAGTGTATATGTGAGACCATACCTGTTGGTTGTCTTTAGACGTTGACACACAGATCGTACTTTGATTCTGTTGCATCTCGAAAACTGCCATTGCAGTTCTGCATATCAGGGCATGGACATATCGTTTTTGTCTCACTCGTCGAAGTGTAACTCAAGACATTTCTGTGGAATCTCGACCAACACTTTGCAAAACTTGTGGAATACTACTCTACTGTATCTCTACGGCTATTTTGTTGCTATCGCTCTCACGGAATCTCTCGTTGAAGTTTTCTGGCATCTCTATGAAAAATCACTCTTGAAATCCTACGTAGAAGTCGTGTATCAATCTAGAACCTTCGGTTGCCGCCTCCTTTGCCTGAGGTCTGTAACACCTCTTACGCTATCATTGGCTGACATTAGGACGATGCGATGAGACATCGCATTGGTTAACATCTTTAACCACTCTGGTGGCTTCACTTCAGCCTCCAAAGTTTATGGCCTACTTTGACTTCTCGGGTCAGGGTGTCATAAAACTGTCGTCCTTAAATGTGCTGCCATTGTTTAACATTACAGACATCATAAATAAGAACATAAAACTGTCTCACTAAATCTTGTTTTAAATCTAGTTTCACATATCTATTTCTGGTCTCACAAAGAGTATTTTTTCCTAATATTTTTATTTTCCTTATATACATATGATGTATAAGTGTATTGCGACGGGGTCGAAAATTCGAATTCTAGTTTTTGACGATTCGAATGAAATTTGGTACAAAAATTACAATCCGTAAATACTGGAAACCTATTGTTTTTAAATTCAATCGAACGTTCAGAACCTCCATAAATTTTCGAGTGAAATTTTGAAAAATTAATCAAAACATCAAAACCTTTAATAAAGTTACGCAAATAGACATTTCTAATGTAATTTTTCCTTAGAAAACGATTGACATAAACTTTAGAGCGTTAGCATGAACCGTTCTCGAGATATTACACATTTTTCAAATAAATTTATCGAAAAAATCCCATAAATAAAAAATATTAACTGTTGAGAAACATGTTTACTTTTCATATGCAATACCATGGGATAAATTGGGTGACTTCATTCTCGTGGATCTAACTCGTTCCATTCACGAGAAAAGATACTTTCAGTAATACTTTTGTATTTGAACGGCAATCTGCTATAAGAATAACTTATTTCCCCGTTCATAAGGCTTGGCGAGGTTTGGGAAACGAGTTTATCGGAATGTCGCCAACTTGGCGACTTTTTAAAATGTTGCCAAATTAACGAAAATCTCGCCAACTGGATAAAAATAACGCTAAATCAATGAAAATGACGAAATGCCAATATCTTGGAAAGAATATAAGTATCCACTATAAGAATAACCTATTTACTTTTACTGTAAAAGTAGTAAATTCATTGCATTATATAAGGAAAGTCATATGCTGCTCACATCAGATTTTTGAATTCGTGATTTTGATGGAAAAAACATTTAAAATACATACTGATCCTATTTCGATTTTTTTTTAAAAAATGTACGTCTATCGTTATTCGTTGGTATGTGCGTGTGTATGTACGTGCGTATACGTGTATGTGATTGTATTGTGCGTTTCTGTGAAGTAAGGACATCGCCGATCCGGTGGTCGAGCAGTCAGGAACATGCGCTTCCGTCTGATCACTGGATTGCGGGTTCGAATCCCTCCAGCGGGCATGGATGTTGTCATATCGAGGCCAAGTCAGACTTCCGCCCTTCGGGGAGCCCAAATACGGGGATACCCAACAGCTGCAAATCTCCTCCCCTTCGTCATAGGACACCCTGGGGGGGGGGTCTTGTGGGCGTGGTGCGTAGGCGCCCCTTCACCACGGGGGAATTAGTAACGAACGAAGGACATAAAAATTTCTCGTATCACTTAGTTTCATGTGTAGATATATGTATTAAGTGAAATTTAAAACTAGGTAGAATTGTTTGTTATTCACATTGTAAGATTTATTCTAAATTAAAAATGTTTATCATAAGAATGGAAACAAGCCAATTTATTAAATACTTCAAAACATATAGAAAATATAACCAATTCTTTGGTAAAAATGTCTTTAATATTACCACAATCAATGACGTACATTAAATTACGAAAGATCCAAAGTGCTTTCGGACGCTATAACATCCCTTATCAGTGGTGATGTAAATTGTTTAAGATGTGACGAACATGAGCTCTTACATACACAGTCCGTAACCGTGAAGTAAGATTTGCATATGAATAATCGAAAAATCAAATACCAATAAAAAATATTTAAATTATTTTATAAAAATTAATTTTCTTTGCAATTCAACTGTTTTTTAATGGTATCGCATTTTCTGATTATCCATACGCAAATCTTATTATCCATATGCAAATATTAGCTGTTTAACCATATGCAAATCTGTGTATGAGAAAGTATGTTTCTCACATTTTAAAAAAATTACATTGCCACTGACGAAGGACGTTGTATCGTCTGACAGCCCTCTGGACCTTTTGGAATTTAATGTTCTTCATTGATGGTGTTAATATTAAAGACTTTTTTACGAAACAATTGGTTGTATTTGCTATACATTTTAAAGTATTTAAAATTTTTATTGAATAAAATAAGGTTACTCCCTGGAATTATGGTATATTGTACTAGAAAATGTACACGGAATTGCCCGATATTTGATGCAGCGATTTGTTCATTCAATTTTTCAGACCAAACCTATAACATTGATATAATTCTATATTCCGAAAATAGAAAATTTTATCTTTAAAATCCACGAAATTAGAATATCACAAATTTTATAGTTCTATACCAGAAGTATGAGATATCGTCCGTAGAATACCTGCGAAAGAAAGTGCTCGCATTCGAGATTGCTTGATAAATAGGAATTGCAAATGGCGTACATTCTTCTTCATAGTCCGTAACTTTTAAACAAATTCGAAATAATGAAAAAAATTCTACAAGGTCTATCGTCCCGTGAGTTTAGTTACTCCCACACAGAATTTCCGAGCTAAAATAAATCTTCATTTCCCACTACCGACGACGCATACACACATTTTCTTTTGTTATACTCGTATAAAATAGTCAATACACAAAACTGATTATTTGAAAGTGATCATCCACGAAAAGAGTATTATAATAAATTCAGAACATAACATTGAGCACAGACAATAAATACCTAGTTGACAACATAAAATGCTGCAGAAATAAGATATAAAAATTAAGCGATTGTTTCGAAAACGCGTTATAGGTTTACATTTTTCAGACCGAGCAAACAAGCCAAGAGCCACATGCAAAATGTGAGTCACATATCAGCTGACAGTAACTGTTTAAAAACAGTAATGGTGTGGTAGTTCCATCTAGTGAGTGCTAGGAGAAATAAAAATAAACGAGAAAAGAATGAGCATGAAAATCAGGAAAGAAAGGATTTGTAAAACAGGGGATAAGACAGAGAGAAAAAAATTAGATATGGTGAAGTCATAATTCAAAGACATATATGGCATTATGGAAAAAATATTAATAAATTATCGAAGGAATTTTATAAAAACCTCAAAGAAAATAAGATCAAAATCTGACGAACAATTATGAATAGTAGATACAGAAGAAGAATAAAAATTAGAGGATTTTTAACCCAGCAGTGACTTTCTATAGAAGATTTATTCATTTCTTGATTTATTTGATACTTTTGATGTTATCTCAAGCGATGCAGTAAAAGACATTTAATTTGACCAAACTATAGTACTTTATATTAACCCCTTGCATTGTCTTACTTAATTTACATACATAAACGCATAATCTCGGGATCACGTGCGTAGAGGCCGTTATATCAGTCCACAAAGCCGTGTTTCAGCCCCGGTTGAAAAACTCGGGTGAACTTAATTTAAAGAAGGCAATCAACTCCATTTTCTAGTCGATAGAAAGTTTTCCTTCCAGAATATATTACAATTCGTAAAAAACGCAAAAGATGAGTTTCTAAATTTACATTCTTGATCAAAGATCAAGCTGGTATATATGAAAAAAAAAACTTTCATCCAAAATGGGCGCAAAAAACATTTCCCACATTTGATCCAGTAACAACATGAGTAACAGCATCCAATGAACTCATTCAGTATTTTCTTAATTCAGAAGTAAATAAAAAAATCTTCTGAATTGAGTAAAATTATGCATTTAACGCACATAAAACATCAAGAGAAACAAACAGGAAATTTTGTGGCAGATATCATGTACATCAGAAATTGACCACAGATATAGAGGCAGACAGACGGACATCAACCCAAAAACAGTCAAAATGTGTTCAGGAGGTCCTAAAACATATATTGTTATCAAAAACTCGAATTCGGTAATTTTTGCTAAATCAATACTTTCTCTATAAGTAAAAAATATTTTGAGCGAAGGATAAGGAAGATAAGTGCAACGTAAATAAGCACAAATAACAGAATAATGCAGAATACAGCTGTTTCGAAGATACGCTGAATCCCCTTCGCCAGTGCAAGAGAACCAACAAACCCGATTCCAAAAGAGGAATGGGCGCAGATGAAGAAGAAAAAGTTTCGTACAGGACAGAGCGCGGAGCGCCTTTAATCTCCAATCTCAATATATGGTTCGTATCTTCATGCTGTGACATTATTTCATTGACCCATGATATGGAGGCTCGAATTTATTTTTATTTACTATTTTATTTTTGACTTGGCTCCTAGTGTGGCAGTTTATTGCACATTTGGGTTTAGTCAATTTGGGGGGAGGGGGGGGTTGCAGATCTGAGGGTTACCTAGTAATTTGGCAGTTTAAGGATTAAGAATATTTTTTAAATTTGAAAAATATTGATCGCGATTTTTAATTAATTTCAGTTGCTAGTGAAGGGATTTACCTAAATCCGGTTATTCAAGGTTAAGTATTGCACGTGGTCTCTTACGAGATTTGGCCTTGCGATGATCATAGTCAGGTAAACTGAATAGAAGTTCATTTGGAACTGAAGGCAGGTTGTCGTAGAATTTTAGCGCTGGCTTTTTAATTTGGGCTCTCACGGTTTTTATTTTAAAGTCTTTTCTAATCACCGAGTTTCTTAAATATCTAGGGGCTTTCCTGATACACCTTAGGATTTTATTTCGTCTTGTTTCTAAGAAGTCTATGGTAGTTTTACAGGCATATCCCCATACGGGTGCTGCATACAGCATTCCCGGGCGGATGACCGATTTGTATATTAGAAGTTTGTTTTGATAATTAAGATTTCCGTTTCCTACCATTGGGTATAAAGCTCCTGCGGCATTATACGCTTTTTTGATTATGTTTGTTACGTGGAATTTCCAAGTTAGGTGGGAGTCTATCGTTACACCTAGGTATTTAGTTGATTTTTCCGCGCGTAGTGCTTGATAGTTTATATACAGAGGCGGCGGGGGTTTATGCTTCCTCGAGAAGTAAATCCAATGACATTTATTAGGGTTTAATTTTATTCGCCATTTTTCCAGTCATGTTTGGAGTATGTCTAAGTGTTGTTGTAGCTGTCTGTGCATTACTGTGAGATAAGTGTGTTTTGCAAGTATCGCACTGTCATCTGCATAGAGTGCCAGCTCTGTGTTTAGAGTCCTGGGGATGTCATTCAGGTATATGTTAAAAAGTGTCGGACCCAGGATGGATCCTTGCGGTACACTACTTTTTATGAGCTTGGGTGTAGATAAGCCATCTTTAACTCTGACTTGAAAGTGTCTGTTATTTAAGTATGAAATTGAAAGTTTGGCTAATGCGTCAGGGACTTTTAGAGTGCTCAATTTGTATGCTAAACCACAGTCCCACACTTTATCAAAGGCTTTTTGTATATCCAGAAAAATTTCAGTTGTGGGTGTCTTGGTATTTAGTCCAGAAGATATGTACTCTACCACTCTCAGCAGATGAAAGAATCAGATAAGATTATATACCCAACACCTGGATTAAGAGAGAGCTAATCAGAAAGCATCAAGAAGAACCGACCTGTCAATCAGAAAATGAGAAGTATCAACACAAGATTGACGCATGTCAAATCACAATAAGAATATCGATACAAGACAAATCAAGTCTGAATAAAATATAAATAAAACCAACCCAACAAGATGAACAAGAGGTTAAAAAGACACAAAACAACCACAAAAAAATAAAAAAAAAGAAAGCTGATATTTTTTTCTTTTATTTATTTTTTTTTACAGGGTACTCCGCCAGACCGCGAACAAAGATGGAGTACTGTACAAGTCATTAACTAAATTACTAGAATTTTTCTGGATGTGGAAGGCTTCAAAGAAATCAAGAAAATAGATCGATGTACATTTCTATATGATCCTTGCAATAGAAAACTCAAAACAGTGGTCAAATTGATAACAATGCTGAGCAATTGAAGATTTATTAAATTCCTGTCTTTTTAACGTAGTTTTAATGTTCCTTAATACGAAATTTTAAAGCACGTTTAGTTTGGCCAATATAAGAAAGATCGCGCTGGCATGAAATACAATATTCTTTCTCTATATATATTATCTATATTATTTCTCTATACTAGACTATACTATGCTATATTCTATATCTGCTACTATAATTACATAGTATGAGAAAGTAAAAATTATAAAAATTATTTTAAAAAAATCTCGAAAACGAAATCTAGATACTTTTTGCAGTAGTGTATACGTGAAGAGAAAGAATGCAATGGGAGAATAATCCTAATCATGGGAATTGATAAATTGCCATACTTCAAGATCTCCTAATTCATGGTTGCCACTCAACCAGGAAACCGGAAAAAGTCAGGGAATTTAAAAACAGTCAGGGAAAACCGGGAAAAGTCAGGGAATTTAAAAACAGTCAGGGAAAACCGGAAAAAGTCAGGGAATTTAAAAACAGTCAGGGAAAACCGGGAAAAGTCAGGGAATTAAACGAGAAACCCGGAATTTCGGATAACGCAAGTAAAATTCGCGATGTTCTCTAAATGGGAGATATTTGCCAATGCAGGATGCGTTTTAAAAAGGAAATTGATACATTTACAACCTCAAAGCGCTGGTTAGCACCGCCTTATTTTTAATTTGTTGCATTGTGGCCAGGGTTCTTGCTGCCGATCGCCATTGGTCCAAATTACATGGACGGCCTTTTTATGGATTTTTTTCAAACCCCTCTAACTCTTTTTATTATTATTTTTTTAAATGCCAGAAATAAACTAATAGTTTAGCTTTCAATCGCAATTCTGAGAACCATCAATCAAAATACTAGCGACTGCGAATATTTGTTTCTTTTCTTCCAAAATCGGCATTTCATTATCAGAATCAAATGTAGAAACAAATAAAGCAAAACCTTCTCCTCCAGAAAAAAATTTTCGATTGTTGAATAGTGTTGCTACTCCTAAATAAATAAGTTTATTTTTCTTTCCAAAGTTCAAACTGTTCTCAATTATTCTTTGTTAGGTGTCCATTGGGAGTAAAAATTTCTGTTTAAATTCTTAAGAATTTTTGCTCTAAAACCAATATATACAAATAAGTTATTGGGACTAGAGTTCCATTACGTTCCTCAACGATGTTTTCATCAATTTATCAAAACAACTTAAAAGCTTAAGTGTTTACGTTGTATCAGTGAAATCAAAACACAGGAGAGAAACAAGAGTTTTGTCTGTGATTAACGATATGGTTAATATCTTCTTTTTATCTTAATGTAAAGCTTATTTCACAGTTATTTTTAAATAAAACTTTTATAGCGAAATGAAGGCATGAGTCTTGATTTCATTTTGCCATGAATGCTGCAGATTGTTATCTGTTAGCATCGTTGTTCCTTTCAGTAATTAAACGGATATTTTCATGAAATATATTATTCACTGTCATAAGGAGATTGAAATATATAAATATTTATCGAGATGCCAACAATTACGGATTTTTGAACAAAATTATGGACTACAGAAAATACCTGTAAAATTACGGAAAATGCTTATTTTTGTCCCATCTTTAATTTTACATCCACCTCCTTCCTTCACATTAAATTGACAAAACTTGATTATTTTCATATTTTGGCTTATTATTCATGTTTTTTAATTATTTTAACATATTTAGTACGATTGAACAATTCGGATATTCTCGTGTAGTCCTAGGAGTCCATAAGAATCCATTTCCATCCACTCACACCCTCTAAATATTAGTCATTAGATAGCTTTTTTTCACATTTTGGTCAATTATTAAGGCTATTTTTTAATTATTTTCACATAAATAGTGGGATGGCGTATTTCAGGTGATATTGTCGAGCATTGACTAGTATATTTTTCCATCCGTCTCCATCCTGTAATTATTGCACATTAAATTGACAAAACTCCCGTATCTTTGTATTTTGGTTTATTATTCATGTTAATTTTTTAATTATTTTAACACATTCAGAACAATTACGCAATTTAAAGGAATTCTAGTGTAGTCCTGTGAGTCCACAAGTATATTTTTCTGTCAATCTCCATCTTTTTATTATTAATCATTAGATTGACTAAATTAGATTATTTTCCAATTTTGGTTAATTATTAATGTTAATTTTTTAATTATTTTTGCATAAATAGCGCGATTACGCAATTCAATTCGCTCAGGAATTTAAATTTATCTAGAAGAATTTAATATTATCTGATGATAAAAGCAATATTATTTGTTCCTCATAATAATGCTGTGCCAAAATGTATATTCTGTATAGTTTTAAAATATGAGAATGATTTTAAGCTAAATTTGAGTGCAGACACATTACATTTTTTATTAATTAAAAAAATGAAGAACATGTCAGAGGTTCTTTATTTTTTATATTTTAGGAAGAAATTGTCAAAGTCTGAGCTAGAATAGGCGAATAAAAAGGAAAAAACTAAACAACTAAATTCAGTTTAAGCTAAGCATATTCTACTTTTCTAAGGAATTTGAAACTTTTTTTTCACTAATAAAGACTAATGTATACATATTATGTTTGTTTATTTATAATGTTAATTAAAATTTGAGCATTTCATATTTACTAAATACAACTAAATTTAAATTAAGCTAAGCATATTCTGTTTTTTTTTTATTAAGGAATTTAATTTTTTTTATTCAGTAATGAAGACTAATGTATCCATATTATATTTGTTTATTTATAGTGTTAATTAAAATTTGAACATTTCATATAAAAAATATATAACGAATTTAAAATGCTTGTTCAAGTATTATTTTGATTATCATTGTGAACGATTTTTTATCGCCGATCGAACCACTTGCGTCATTACTGAAAGATTCCTGACAATGTCCTATCTAGATTACTGAAACTATAACTGAGATGCTGGCATCTCTGTAATCAAACTCAATGTTTATTTCTAAACATTTGCCTGATATCGTTTAAACATTAATACGCTTCTTTCAATACCGAACCTTTTTCATCTAGTTAAATTTCACTCTTTGCATGTTGGAACCAATAAAAAATGGATTAAAAAATAAATCTGACTTTGAATAAGTATTTGTTTCACACAAAATCTAATATGGCCAATCCAGGGCTTTTTCTACAAACTCAAATTTATTCATCCAAAGAGTGCCACCATCTTTTTCCATCCATCTCCATTCTCCAATTATTGCATAATAGATAGGCTTAACTTAATTAAAAAAAATATTTAGCAAAGTTAATCAAGTGTTATGGAAGTTAACTATGTTAGTTAAATATGAAAGCTAACTTTTTCGTAAGTATTAATTTCTATGTTTTGCCGCATTCATTATAACACGTGTATATAATATGGTGAAGCAATTTAATTTTTTTAGTTGCATATGTATATCAAATAACAAATTTTCAATTTGGTGAGTAAATACTAACAAGAAAAACAGGCACATGTGAAGCCTATTAATTCAATAATTTATTGCGCTGTTTTTTAATAAACAAGGAATTTGTCTGGAAAAACCTGGAAAAGTCAAAAAATTTCATATCTTCAGGAGAGTGGCAACCCTTTACGTATGAATCAACCATATCTGTTTGTATGCCTGTGAGACGTTAGGTACGATATCTTATGACCAAATTGAACAAATCAATTGTATTTGGTGCAATAATTCCAATCGATAAACGTCGTATTTATTTTTGAGATTCAAATTTTACTTTCTCATAGTATTGAGTAAGTATTGTTTTCACAAAACTTTTTGAATTCGAGATTTTGATGCCAATATATATTTTAGGATCTTCTAAACACGGTTTGACTATTTGTCGAGTGCTGTCCGTCTTCCTGTCTCTCTATCTGTGGTCGATTCCTTGTTTACAGAATAGTTGTCCCAAATGTTTATGGATTTTCATGAAACATTATATCTTGATTTGTTAACGACAAATCTAGAACTAAATATAATTTTTTTTAAATAAAAAAAGACACACACACAAGAGACAAAATTTGACATAATTATACATAAAATTGCGAAACTTAAGTTTCAATGATCGCGAAACTTAAGTTTTAATCATTGAAGTGAAAAATAGCCGCAATATAATATTTGTGGTCGTGACGTCAATGTCAAACTTGGCATCAAACAGAACAAATTTCAAATCCTTTAAAATGAAGGCAATTGTGATCATCAATGATGCAGAATATTCAAATGTTTTCGTTTCAAAATTTGCGAAAAAAAAAAATCACAAGCTATTTAAAATTCACTATAAAAATAATTTATTTCACCCCCTTTTCATCCGTCCGTCTCTGTAACTCTTGGCGGAAGTTTTAGCAACGACTTTGGCGGAACATCGTCAACTTGACGACTTTTTTAAATGTTGCAAAATTGATGGAAATGTCGTGAAATCGATAAAAATGTCGTCAAATCGATACAAATTTCTCCAAATTGATAAAAATGAAGCTAAATTAATAAAATTAAATGTGTTTATCGATAAATGTGTTTATCGAGAAATATGTCGTTAAATTGAAGAAAATAACACTAAATCAATTAAATTGTGTTTCATTAGGAGATGCTGTAATGACATTTTGGTACCCTGTGAGTCCATCTATCCCACCTGGCAACAAATTTGGCGACTTTTTTAAATGTTGCCAAATTGATCAAATTATTGCCAAATAAACAAATCTGTCACCATCATTGATAAAATGGGGCTAAATTGGTGAAACTGACGCCTAATCGATGAAAATTCAAGTTAAATTCCCTTGATAATCCCTGTTGCCTTGTGAAAGTTGTTAATTTAAATAACTAATTTCTCCATAAACTCGTCCATAATGCTTGGAGAAATTTTTGACGACGGATAGAGATTTTTACCTTGCAATTTGACAGTAAACTTTTGCTAGCCTAGAGAAAAAATGCTAATTAAAGTAACTGAGATAAATACCAAGATTTTAATCATGGTAGTGCGATGCTATGGGCTGGTTTTCATTGAGAGATAGCACCGATCTTCATGTTTTCTTAGGCGTCACTATGACGGCACAAATGTATCTCAATGTTAGGTTCTATGTAACGGCAGTCGGTCCAGATATTCGTTTTTTGAACGACACACTCGTCCAAATAGAACAAACACAGTGAAGAATAAACTTTTAGGCAAAGGTATTAAATGTATATTGTAATCAGCTTATTCCCCGGAACTTAATCCTATTGAAAATGCTTGAGATGCCCAAGTGAAGAATTCCTCTACTCAACTATCCCCTACCTTCAAATAAATTATAACTATTGTTGTCATATCTTGATATTAGGAAAATATAATACCAAGAAATACATTTTCCACTAATTGGACTTCATCTTTTGCATGACGTGTTTTGCTGACGGATTTTCGAAGTTGATGATTATGGGGGATAAGGGGGGAAATTACTTTCTCTGAGTTTTAAAGAAACGAGATATCATTCTGCTTTAGTCAGGGAAAACAAGCGCATTTTTAGACGTTGGTTGTTATGTGTGCAACGAGAATTTTCGACCGGTATTGCGACTGTTAAATAAGGGGACAACTAGCTGCGTGCTCCGCAGCTAGTTTAGTATAAAACAATTTAGTATCCTGAAAATATGTATATAATATCTTCAGAATAATAAAAAAAATAAATTATAAAACTCCATTTTTACGAAAGTGATCTGATTTTTCTTTCTACCACCATTAACACCTACCGTTTTTTCAACGGCATTTGCAAACCCACCGTATTATTTTATTTTCTGAAACTTCTGCCTGACATTTGACGAAAACTTAATTACCAAGAAGGATTTCCGATACTCCGTCGAGATGAGAGGATGCCAAGTAAGTTATGATCGTTTAATGGCAGTATTTTTTCCTGGTTTCAAATTATTTTCCTTTTTTTTTCCCTCTTCATCAAAGAGATAACAAGCGATATCTCTCAGTACATACTTTGTTTATTGGATTTTTCTTTTTTCCTTTTTACTTTCCCTGCAATACATGGTAATGTATAGGTAAAATATTGGAATCATGTCGAAAATCGCAACTCGAGTTTTTGAGGGATCTGCACGTTTCGAGACCTCTAGAATTCGAAAAAATTATTTTTAGCGTGACGTCTGTGTGTGTGTCTGTCTGTCTGTGTATCTGTGCAATGTATGTATCCACTCTAACTCAAAAACTAATGGACCAAATTTCATAAAATTTGGTAGATAAGTCACTTAGATGTGACCCTGGTACTGATTAGTTTTTGGTACGATTCGTAAAAACAGAATCCGCCTTTTTTTGCGAAATGACCCGTAAAAATTTCATTTATCCGCTCTAGCTAAAGTACTAATTGACCAAATTTTTCAAAATTTGGTAAATAAGTTACTTGTTGAATATTCTGGTGTTGATTAGAATTTGATTCGATTTGGAAAAGAGGAACCTGCCCCTTTTTACGAAATGGTCCGTAAAATTTTCATGCATCCACTCTATAGCTAAAATACTAATTGACCGAATTTCACAAAATTTGGTAGATAAATTACTTGTAGGTTACTCAGGTGCTGATTAGATTTTGGTACGATTCGGAAAAAAACAACCTACCTTTTTTTACAAAATGGCCCGCCATAATCTAAAAAAAATAGACTAAATAGTGTATTCTCAAATATATCAATTAAATTCTTGTTCTATGCACAATTTTTGAAGATGAAAATAATATAACAAACTCCATTATACTTTAGGACGAACCGTTCTCAAGATATTTGAGATTTCAAGCATTTTTGTTTCGCCGATTTCGGAAAAATGTCCAGTTATCAAATAAGAACAAAAATTGAATTAAAAATGCAAATTTAATATTATTTGGTGCAATTAAACTCAATCTAATGAATTATTAAAGAAATAAAGTAAATATGAATTTGAGTCTGCAGGGAAAGTCATGTGCTGCCCACATCAGATTTTTCTTTCTGTCGTAATCTTTGTAATAAAATGACAAAAATGTTCATATCATCTTTTAAAGCAAATTATGTTCTGTGCACATTACACTACGCAAAATATCCTTCAGATTTCATTATTACAAAAAAATGTTCATGTTTTCTGTTAGAAAGCACAAACCTTAATAAAAGTTGCACTATATTTGCAAATTCAGGCATTCTACCCATGGATAACTTTTCGAGAGCTAAAGCCCACCTGAGTCAGAAAGGTTCGGCAGTATATGACAGAACACTGCTACCATAATTGTTTACCTTTAAAATTAGGGTTGCACCGAATATTCGGTTGGTATTCGGTATACTGCCTATTCGGCAGTCAAACCTAATATTCGGTTCGGCCGAATACTTTAATAATCGGCTGAACCGAATAGTAATAAAAATTTGAAATATTCTACAGTTGGTAAAGCACATATTTTTATACAATGAATAAAAGTTATAGTATCATAGTACAAAATTAATTCAAATTGTTACTTACCAAAATTATCGCAATTAAAATAATTTTAATGTAAAAGAAAACATTCTGGTATTAAATTTTGTTGTTTTTTCAATTTTTCTTAAATCTTATGACACCTTAACCTTACTAACTCGTTTAAATATGAAACAGTCACCAGAAAATAAAACTCATAATATTACGTATTCAAAAATATAACGGTTAATTTTTTATAAAATATGCAGCTAAAAGAAATCAATTATCATTTCACCAATATTAAAAAAATGTGAAGGTGATTAATATATAAAAAATAACACTTGGATGAATATTCAATTTTGCAGTATTTTAATTTCGATAGAGATAGAGAAGATACTGAGGGTGCCATAGTTGTTTCTTTGTATCCATTAAAATATGTCAAATAAGATAACCAAAGAATTTCTCTGTGTGTGGCCCCATTGTAGTCAACCCTTCTAATTTCTTTCACGATTTCTGAAGAGAAGATAACTTTGTTGAATCTTTTGTCACTGGGTGGGTACACCTGTCTGCAACTGTTTCATTATCTATCAGCATCTACTCTGTTGTAGTTTGCAAGACCAGGTGTGAAAGCAACTTAAAAAAGAATGGCTAGACATTCTGGCAAAGTATCCTTTGCACTTCAAAAAGAAAAATGATTTGGCAATATTTGAATTTGACTTCTCAGTTTCAATTTTGATAAAATTATTTATCAGTTACATTACAAAAGAGACTAAGATAGCAAAAATTCACTTGAATAAATTGTAATTCTAATTTGTAATGATATTTTAAGCAACTTGGGTTTGTATTTGTATGTAAGGTAAATGCAAGATTCTCTATAACATAAAGTGAAACCATGATTATCACATATCAGAAATTAACAAATCAATTATCCATTTATGCAGATAAACATAGACCAAATTAAGTAGCCACTTACTATATTAATTTGCTTTTGGAATGATTTATTTTATTTTTTAATTATTTTAAATTAATAATTATACTAAATGTAAATACAAATAAATTTAGGATGTTAAATGTAAATGCATTTAAAAAAGGCACAAAATAGAAATATTTCCTATTTTAAATTGGCATAAAATAGAAATATTACCTTTAAAAAAATTTAACCGAATATTCTGTATTCAGCCGAATATTCGGTTAGAATTTTAACCGAATATTCGGTATTCGGCAAAAGATGGTATTTGGTGCAACCCTATTTAAAATTGATAAATATATAATATTAGTTTTGGGAACTCATGACTATTAAATGAACACCTTATAGAATGTTTGTACATGTAGATGTAGGTGACTATGAACGCGATATCTCTGGAACAAATTAAGATATTTAAATGAAATTTGGCATGATTATTGCAATTAATATCTAGAGAAAGAATCCAAAATTTCTTTAGTAAGACGATCTCTGATTTATATTTAATAGAAAAATATTTTAAATAAATGATACTCTCACGAAATCACTATATTGATTTTATAAAATCACAGAAAAAATTAAACTTATATTGCTTTTGAGATTATGTTTGATTATTATGCCCAAAATGACTGGACGAAACAATTTCTTGACTTATATGTAATATAAGAATGTTATAAATCAATAATAAGTCAAAATATTATTGTACATTATAACCATTTTGTTATCACAGAAAAGTCAAATTTACATTGATATCGATATTATTAGTTGATAATTATCGCTGGAAAAAGAGATTTCTTAATTTACATATAATGTAATAATATCATAACTTATTGATTAAATCTTCAAATTTAATATAACTCTGATATTCCGAATGTATTTACAAATAGGCAAATTCGGTTATTTAATTATTCGAATATTTATGTACTTCAAAAATAAAAGTTCTACTGTACTTTATTTGCTAAGTTATGCATATAAAAACTCTAAAAAATAAAAAGCACACAAAAACTGTGAAACATTGTTTCACCAAGAAATAATTTGGTATTTTTTTTTTCTGATTTCCTTCAACACAGCACAGCAACTGTTTTTTTTTCTCAAGAATTTGCTAACTCACCATATTATGTCTTAGAACTTATGTCTGGCACTTGACAGAAACTTAATTATAAAGAAAGCTTTCAGCTAAGAGGATGCCTAGTTAACAGTGAGATGTTAATGGAAGAATATTTTCGGCGTCAAATAATTTTTTTTTTTCTTGCTTCGAAGAAATGGTTACCTATAATTTCAAAACACTTTAATGTAATAATTTTTTTGATGATTTTACTATCTTCCAGTAAAATTTATTTAGTTTCCTGTTAGTTATTAAAAGAAAACTATCTGGTGTGGGTAGCAGATGGTATCCACTGCATTTTCAAATTATTTTTACTTTCCTTATATACATAATGTATAAGGAAAGTATTGTGACGGAGTCGAAAATTCGAATTCGAGTTTTCGACGGGAGAGCACGTTTCAAGCATCTCTGATCACGAATCGAACATTTTTAAGGTGATGTCTGTGTGTGTGTGTGTGTGTGTGTGAGACTGTGGAGACGATATCCCACGAATGAATGGAGCGATTCGAATGAAATTTGGTACAAATATCACAATCGATGAATACTGGAAGTCAATTGCTTTAAAACACAATCGAATGTTCAGAACCCCCCTAAATTTTCGAATGAAATTTTGAAAAAATCAAAACCTTTTATAAAGTTACGCAAATAGACATTTATTTTTCTTTAGAAAACGATTGACATAAACTTTAGAACGCTAGCATGAACCGTTCTCGAGATATTACACATTTTTCAAATAAATTTATCAAAAAAAATCCCTTAAATTAAAAAATATTAACTGTTGAGAAACATGTCTACTTTTCATATGTAATATCATGCGATAAATTGGGTGATTTCATTCTCGTAGATCTAACTCGTTCCATTCACGAGAAAAGATACTTTGAGAAATACTTTTGTGTTCGAACGCCAATAGTCATTTATCTGCTATAAGAATAACTTATTTCTCTGTCCATAACGCTTGGCGAGATTTTGGAGACGAATTTGGCGGAAGATCGCCAACTTGGCGACATTTTTAAATTTTGCCAAATTAACGAAAATCTCTCTAAATGAATAAAAACGACGCTAAATCAATGAAAATGACGACTAATTGAAGAAAATTCAATATCTTGGAAAGAATATAAGTATCTACTATAAGAATAGCATTTTTTAATTGTAAAAGTTGTAAATTCATTGCATTATATAAGGAAAGTCATGTGTTGCCCACATCAGATTTTTTTTCTGTTTTGTTTGACTTTCAGTTTTTTTTATAGCGCAAACTAACAAATCAATTGCATACTCAATTTAAATTACATCGATTTTGAGGTTCATAAAATATTTTCTATTTAATTTGGCGACTTATCAAATATTAAAAATTCATAAATATATCTCCCTTCGATATCCCAACTGTATTTACAAATAAGCAAATTCGAATTTTTAATTTTTGGAAAAGATTTGCAGTTCCAATATCAAATTTCTACTGTATTTTATTTTCTAAGTGACGCATACAAAAATTTCAAACAATAAAAAACACATAAAAACTGTAAAACATTGATTTAGCAGGAAATAATCTGGTAGATTTTTTCGGCCTTCAACACAACACAGCTATTCTTTTCTTCTGCAGTATTTGCTAACTCACCGTATTATGTCTTAGAACTTATGTCTGGCGCTTGACAGAAACTTAATTACAAAGAAAGCTTTCAAGTGAGAGGGTGCCTAGTTAACAACGAGGTGTTAATGGAGGAATTTTTTCGGAATCAAATAATTTTTCTCTCTTTTTCTTGCTTCAAAGAGATGACAATCTGGAATTTCTCTCTGAAAACGCTCTATTGTATTAACTATTTTATTGATTTTAGTATGTTTCAGTATTTAATACGTATTTAATATAAGTATTTAATACGTATAAATTAAAAAACACTTTGTGCAAATGATAAGGAAAACTTTTTCAACGTTAAGACATTTAGTTAAGACATTAATACAATAATTTAAGATATTAATATGATAATACAATATAATAAGTACATTACAATAATACAATATATTAAGTACATTAATATAATATAGTAAGTTAAGATATTAATAAAATAATGCAATACAGCAAATTATTGTCTTATTTGTGCTTAAATACATTGCTCAAGTTTTACTTCAAAATTATTTAGTTTGTTAGTCATAAAAACAAAATATCCGATGTGGGCAGCACAAAACATCCATTACATACGTTTTAAGGAATGTTTTGTTGCAGAAGAGTGAAAACCTTTAAGAAACTCCCTATCACCCTCAGAATATAATGCTAATTTCATATGTCTTCATCTAATTTCTAACTTTAACCAACATTGAGGAATGTATGTTTAAAGAAAAAATTCTGATTCAGATGGGGATTTCATTAGAAAATTCTCCCATACACTCACCCGCACATTCTTCTCAAAAATTGGATACTGGATCCATAACAGCTATTGTCAAACATATATCTTTAGCAAATCCCTAGAAATAAATGTTTCAGTTAAAATGTATATGTTTCAATCTGAAACGACATCTCGCCCCTACCCCCCCCCCCCCCCACACACACACACAGGACACACACATAACCTGAAGTGGAAGTTCATTAGTGATTAATGAGTAAATTAATCTCATAACCCCCTCCCTATACGGAATTTGATGCTGAATCTATATTATTCATTATCTAAATTGCAGCTATAGTTGATTCCAAGAAATAGATATTTCGAAGGAAAATGTTGAACCGGAAATGGAAAGTACACCAAAAGTGAAATTTCATTTGTGAACTAAAACAGCACCTCCCTGATTTGATGTACAGTCCATATCAGCTATTATCTAACCTCTACAGCCATTCTTATAGCCATTCTTAAAATGATTCCATATAGCCATTCTTAAAATGATTCCATATAGCCTTTCTTAAAATGATTCAAGCAAAATAAAAATTTTTGAATCGCAAATAGAAAATTGACAGAAGGTGTAAATCTAAAGTGAGCCCCCCCCCCCTCCAGAATATGATGCTGAATCCAACTCCGTCATCATCTGAGCTCCATCTATAGCAAATCCTAAGAAATAGATGCATCAAGGAAAACATTTTCATAGAAACAATAGTATGGCAATATAGCAATTCTCAAGATACATTACAATACAGTGTTGGATAATTTCCTTAACTTCCGTCATAAATCTTTGAAAGAGAGAAATATGAAAACTTTGAAACAAATAATTAAAAAAATTCAAACCCAAATAAGTTTAAACAAAATAAAATTTGCGAAATTAAATTGAAAAACTCAATGTTGAATAATTTTAAATATTTCAGAAGTGTATGAAGAGAGCTAAATTAACCTGGTCTGAAATACGGAGATCATATACAAAGAAACTCATTTCTAACAAGAAAAAGAAATGTGTTATATTATAATTCATTGCAGTCAAGAATTTATACTTTTCCCAATTTCGGTACCCAATTACTGTTTTTATATTTTACCTCGTTACTCCTCCTGTATGTTTTGCATTTTCTTCGTCATATAATGCTAGGTGCCACTGCAAAGTTACTAATTGTTTTGCAACCAATTTACAATGCTTAAAAGTTATATATCCCTTGCTACTTTAATCCAATTAGAAAGAACATATTCTCTTCTAAAAGAATATATACATTTCTTCCAGTTTCTCTTATAAAGAGTAATATTTGTTACATTTTAAAAGAATAGAACATTTTTCATATTTTGTAAAAGAGATATACAATTTTAAGCAAAATACAGTTTGGCGGAGTTTTGCAAAACCAATTGGTAAATACTTTAATACGTATTACAAATGCAGTAAAACTGCATCATTCTCTTTACTATGTATCCACCAAAAAATATTGTGAGGATTCTATTATTGTATGCAAATTCTACTGTGTCATTATGTTAATTTATGCACGAATGCCTCAACTCTGTATTCGAGAGTCACGTACTCACGACCGGCCAGGACTATAAATGCGGCAAGCTTTCAGCAGAAGGCAGAGATCAGAAGTGTAAGAAGAGGACGAGATGCAAGTGTGAATCGTTGTCGTCAGCTTCGGCTGTTATCTTTATACGGGAGTGTGGTGTTGGTGTGTTCATTAATGAAAGCACACTGCAAAAGGATAATCTCTACAATACTGAAAGTATAGATAGCTATGATTAATAGTTGGTTAGTATTGCTAATTCAGTTCAGTAACGAAAGGTTAAGATTAGGTCGAGATATCGAGATAATAGTGCTAGCTTGTAAATATTCTGTGTATGTCATTGTGCATTGAGTTGTCAACGAAGTTAGCTGGAATAAAATATGTGTTTGTTAAATGTTTTAGATCATTAATGAAACTTAAGTCAGGTATAAACCTTTACAATACCGCCTACACAGAGTAAGCTTAGCCGTAGGAACTTTACAATGACGCTCGAACAGTTGAAAAAAGGAGTCACGCCATTTTACATTGGGCTCAAACTAAATAACCCCGTAGGTAAGGTTATAAAACTGCAAGGAAACGAATAGGTTAAAAGGATCGCACCACTTTACAATGTCGAACGAACGAATTAACCCCGTAGATTAAGTTAAAAAGCTGCAAGGAAACCGAACAGGTTTGAAAGGCAACTCCACTTTAGAATGGCGCTTGAATAAGTTGAATAAATTGAATAAGTTGAATAAATTGAATAAATTGAATAAGTTGAATAAATTGAATAAGTTGAACAGGTTGAACAGGTATAAGCGGTAACAACGTTACATTGGTGACCGAACTAAATAAATTCGTAAGTTAGGTCAAAAAGCTGTATTCTGAAGTAGCGTGGTAGTTATCTGCATGGAAAGCATGCTGGTTTTTTTTTTTTAAATTCAACGGAAAAAGCACTAGAAACCGTAGGTAGATTGAAAATGTCAAATGTCGAAATTAAGTTGGCTTTTAAGAGTTTCGCAATAAAGCGCATTTTTCAACGAGGACCGAACGTAAAAGAGGTATATAGACAATTGCTGTGTTTAAATAAGGCTTTGCAGTTACATTATATAATGTTTTGTAGTAATATTGTGCATGTTGTAGAAATATTGCGTAGTAAGGTTTGTTACGTAGAATGTTTGTTGCGTAGTAAGTTTCTGGCGTAGTAAGGTTTGTTACGTAGTTTTTTACGTAAAAATATTGCGTAGTAAGGTAATGTTTTGTGGTAATATTGTGCAAGTAAGTGTATTTTGCAGAAATTTTGTGTGATAGTTCTAAGTCCAATAGTAATAGTCAAAAGTGATCATTTCAGTTATTGTTAAATTTGACCGAATTTAAGTTGAATATGTCGGAAGGAAATAATGTTATGGACCAGTTAGCACAAAGCCCTGTAGTAACTACAAATAATTCTATGGAAGAGTATGGAATTATGTTAGCACGGACTACTTCACTAGCAAATTCGTCAAAATTTTCGTTTGATGGGTTAACGTGTACGGGATAGTTTATTCAGGAATTGGAAAGGTATTTCGAGGAAAGTGTATTAAACGAAGCATAAAAATTAGTAATGGCACGGAATACTTTGAGAGGTTGAGCAAAGTATTGGTGGGATGTGTTGGATGAAGATGGTGTAATGAATATTTCGAAGATTAAAGATAAGGTGAAATAGGCGATCCCAAACGACAAGGATAGAATTCGGTTAGAAGTAGAATTGTTCGAAAAACGGCAGACTGAATATGAATCGATAACAAAATTTTTGTTAAGGAAAGCAGAACTAGGAAAAAAATTAGAACTAGATTCGAAAGTAGATATGAAAAAGTTAATTTTTGATAGATTATTGCCTAGGTGTCAAGATTTTTTTTAGGATAGGATGCCGGAAACAATTGAAGATTTCTTTTTCAAGGCAAAACCATATGATGACAGATACACACACCCAAACTCTCAGTATAGTAATCAGTATCATAACCAAAATTACAGAAAAGCAGAATTTTAACAAACCAGTGCACAAGAGTACAAACCTGAAAAGCAGGGATATAATTATTTCAGAAAAAAGAATAACTATCAGTTAAAAGAAAATACTCTGAAATGAGACAATGTGCTCGATAATAAGAAAAAATTCCACGCATAAATTTCAACACGGTACAACTAAGGAATGCAACATTGCCACATATAGTGATTAAGGTAGATGAAATTGCAGTAGAAGTACTGTAATTGACACGGGAAATAAACGATCTTTCGTGTCAGATGAATATTTTAGAGAAATGTAACCGACACAAAGATTAGATAGTAAATGATCTGAAGGTGAGTACAGGTCAAGGCAAGGTAGATAATGTTATAGGATCCTACCGAGGAACAATTGAAATGCAAAACGGAAGGATCATAATGCTACTATTAGTACTTAAAAATTACAATACCCAGTGATCCTAGGAATAGACTTTTTAAGGGAAGCAAATGCAGTACTAAATTTTGAATCAAAGTCAGTGAGGTTTGAAATGGAAAACTCAAAAACTGTAGAAATCAAGTTTACTAAGGGTCAAAAAGCAGATTTACAAACTGGTGTTGAATTTGTAAATTCTAAAAGGATACAGATTGGAGTTATTACGGAAATAATTGAAAATAGACCGGAAAATATTGAAATACGGAGTAGAGATCAAAAATTTGAATGCAAGAGTGTATCTCAGAGTAATGCAGAACTTCAAAGTCGAAATGAACAAAATCGAATGAGGGAAGTTAAACCTTTAGTAGTGAATACGAAAATGGAAATACAAATTAGTTCAACGGAAGAAAATGCAATAGCCATTCAAAATGATCTAAAATTAGCCGACGTTTCAAATTCCGAAGCGCAAGAAAGTAGAAATAAGGAAGTATCCATTGATTTATCCAAGTTAAACTTTAATAAGAAAAGCAACGTTGAAAAATTCATACATTGTGATGATTTGAGTGAAACTAATTGCACATCGTCAGAAAAAAGTGACACAAGTCAAAAACTTGGATCAGAAAATGGTCAGAAAGCTAAAGGTGACACAAGTCAAAAAGACGAATCGGAAACTATTCAGAAAGTGAAAAGTGACACAAATCAAAAACTCGAAGAATCCAAAACTATTCAAGAAGCTCAAAGTAGCACAAGTCAAAAAAGCGAAGTGACAGGGACAGACTACAACTACAATTCCAATAGTAGCGGGAACGAAGGAATCCACAAATCAAAGAATACGGAACATTCAAAGCGGGGATCCAGTGAAAAAGAAGCACAGGCAACGGCAAAAACTTACTTGGTCAGAAACGAGTGATCTGAATGAGCAACAGAAAAAGAAAGGAAACTATGATTTCAGAAAGCGGAAAGCAGAGGAAAATATTGCACCGGCAGCGCACAGAACAATGCACGCTTCAATGAAAGGCCAAATGAAGAAATACCAAAGGAGGTTACAAAAACGAAAGAAAATTATTTTTGAAACTAGCCTAGGAACACAAAAGGAAAGCGGACGGAAACGATAAAGGACCAAAAGGCTCAATGGATGCAAACTGATCTAAAGCATCTATGGACAGAAAGGAACCAAGATCAGCGATGGGCGGAAAAGGACCAAAAGGCTCAAGGGACGCAAACTGATCAAAATCATCGACGGACTAAATCAACGACGCAGATGTAAGAACACTGAGCCGAGATGGTAATATATTTTTTTTAAATCTATTTTGGGGGAAGAAAAAGGAAAGACTTTTTTGAGCATTGTCGTCCAGAGAACGACTAGAAGAAAGAAGAGGGATACAAAATGTATATTTTTAAATGTTCTGAAAATTTTTTTAGTGTTTAAAATGTTACTTGTCATTGTTAACATAATAATATAAATGAAGAATTTTTTGAAAGAAAAGTAATTATTGAAGAAAACAAGATACAGGTAAATGATGTAACTTTACAAATGTAAAATGTGATTTAAAAATGAATAGAAATGCATATTGGTTTTTAAAAGTAAAGATAAATTTTAAAGTAGTGGTAAATGTTTCAATAGAAAATGAAAGTAAATAATGTTAATCGAATAAATAATAGATTTAATTACAGTAATGTTTAACTAAGTAACCAATTTTTATGTATATGCAATTTGTGTATAGCTTAGAAGTGTATGAAAAATGTAGATTACTGAACTAAATATCGTGAGTTCTGCCTTTAAGAACATCTGGATGAAGAGAGGATTTGCCCCAGTTGTTCCTAGGGAGTTTGGCTGGCAAGAAAACTTTGCGTAGGAACATTTTTAGCAGGGAGTTTAGAGGACCAGGACTGGTCAGGGTGAGACTGGCCAGGACTTTTCAGACTGGCCAGGGTGAGTGTGAGGATTCTGTTATTGTATGCAAAGTCCACTGTTCATTATGTTAATTTATGCATAAAACGCCTCAACTCTGTATTCGAGAGTCACGTACTCACGAACGGCCAGGACTATAAATGCGGCAAGCGTTCGGCAGAAGTCAAAGATCAAAAGTGAAAGAAGAAGAGGAGGAGATGCAAGTGTGAATCATCTTCGTCAGCTTCGGCTGTTATCTTTATACGAAAGTGTGGTGTTGGTCTGTTCATTAATGGAAACACGCAGCGAAAGGATGGTCTCTACAATACTGTGAGTAAAGACAGCTATGAATAATAGTTGGTTAGTAATGCTAATTCAGTTCAGTAACGAAAGGTTAAGATTCGGTCGAGATATCGAGATGATAGTGCTAGCTTGTAAATATTCTGTGTATGTAATTGTGTACTGAGTTGTCAGCGAAGTTAGCTGGAATAAAATATGTGTTTGTTAAATGTTGTGCATCATTAATGGAACTTAAGTCAGGTAAAAACCTTTATAATATCGCCTACACAGAGTAAGCTTAGCCGTAGGAACTTTACCATATACTATTAGAAAGAGAGATAAATATTGAATTTTAAGAGTCCATAAAATTTCTGATGGCACTATGTTTTTAGTGGCAGAGTTGAGAGAGGGGGGGCATTGTATAAATATGAAACTGAATTTCGACTACAACAGAATTTTCATGGAAACTTGCTGTTAAAACATCGCCAAAAATCGAAAATTACTTAAACCATATCGAATAGATAATTCTTCGTACCTTATACTGATAATACTGGAACCCTGCCATAATTTTCTGGATCACTTCAACCTAGTTGGTGTAAAATTTGATCAGCATTCATTGTTTCAAAATTAAATAAACAATAAAAATAGAATTCTACAAAAATCGAATCGAAGTGACTCAATATGTGTCTGGATCTTTATATCAATTTCGTAGCTGCCCGTTGTTTTGATTTTCCCTTACAACACCAACAAACAAATATAGCGTTTTATTAATTTAAACTCACCGCCTTTGGCGAACAGCCTGATCTAAAATAGCTATTCACACGCAATACTTTCTTGCAGTACCTTAAGGAAACACCTGAACGCTCCATTCATTACCTGCTGTTATTATAACCCAAGCGTTCACAAACCTACTTGTAAGCTCAAGCTACGTTGTAAGCTCAAGCTAAAATACGTTAGTACCCTCCGTTTTAACGGCATCAATAGATTTCTGAAATTTATTCACTGAAAAAATCATTTCAAATTTCATTCCATTTGTTCTATTTGTTTCTGAAATTTAGGCTCTGTCTGAAAACACTTTATTTAATCTCTTAAAAAAGGCCCGTGATAATTTATAAATAATGGCGTCCATTCATTTCTAGCTCAAGACTTTTACTCATTTGATAATAACTGAGTTTATTTTTTTTTATGAATTTTTATAACTCAGATTAAAAACATAAAATATCTTGAGACTAGCTCATGTTAGAATAGTATTAATGATGGTAGAAAACTCGCATATAAAATACTCATTTAAGGAGCATTTAAAATGTTCGATTTTCGAAAAAATATTTTTAAAATTCGTCTCTTGGTTCGAAAATTACTTTGACTCTATCCCCTGAAATTTTATTGATCTTTTATGATCACTGATTGGAATAATCATACCAGTATTAATTCTATTTTGTAAATTTGTGGGAAAGATAATGTGCACATATAGGCATACATCATTAAAAATGGTTCATTCTTTATCAGGAATGATTAGACAGTGTAGATCTATCAAAATCCAAGAGCTGTATTTTGACACAAACACCCCTTTAGATACACTATGCATTGTTGTATGGAAAGTAAAATTTAATATACTAGAACCAGCCAGTTAAGAAACAGTCATTTAATGTTTAATGTTAAAGTATAACACTTGTAAAATATAAATATCTGCAGTTCTTGATATGTCATAAGTTTTGGATTAAAAATGAAAAAATTGATTGAAAATAAATTTGCTCACTAGTATCCAATGATTCAATACTATACACATACTTTTGCAATTTTCTTCAAATTTACTGTGCCTATTTTAATTGGCAAAAGAAATACGTCTAAGAATCCCTTTAAAATTTTACAACGCATATTGCAACTACAAATGAGAGAACACATTTTGCATAAAAAAATCGAATTGAGCATAAAATTATTAATTTAATTCTAAGCATTTAGACTTATATATCACACTATAATACATGATGAATATTTACAAATGCGTGAACTGCTAATTCTCGTCAGATATGGATGAAAGCTTTCTGGTATGTTAGGTGTATATACATATAAAATAAACAGTGATATACCAATTGTATTACAACTCAGGAAAATTTTCAGGTAAGAGAACATTCTTAAAGAAAGGGTGCATGACAGCACTTTTTGCAGACACGCGAGATTCAGGGCAATAAGTTATTAGCTTCATTAGAAGATCGTGTCCTTCTCTGTCAAGCATGGGAAACATTAGTTCCATGTCTTGGGGTGGCCAACTATCAAATTCAAGCTTGTATTTATTATACTTAGACAATCCAGGCCAAGATTCTTCATCAGGAGTTCCGAGTACACAGAAAATGGCTGCTAACTGATGAATTTCTGATTTACCTCGAAAAATAGGTTTTTTTAGAAGCATTTCTCCAAAAATGCAGCCTGCACTCCATATATCAACGAAAGACGTGTAATCTCTGACACCCAAAAGAATTTCTGGTGGTCGATACCAATATGTTACCAGATTGGGAGTGTATTCTCTAGCATGTATTGCAAATGCTCTCGATAATCCAAAGTCTGCTAACTTAATATTTCCTTTTAAGTCTAGAAGCAAATTTTGCGGCTTCAGGTCTCGATGCATAACACATTGTGAATGGCAATAGGCTAAGCCTCGCAGAATTTGAAACATATAACTTTTAATCACTTTTATTGGTACATCACCTGTCTTCAGATTTAAAAAGTTTTTTAAATCCATGTCTAAATACTCAAAGACAAGGAAAATTGCTGAATCCTTAAGCACTACATCTTCTAGTTTAACAACATTAGGATGATTGAGTTCTTTCAGCAGGCTTACTTCTCTAAGAGTTGTAGCTGGCACGCCTTCTCTCCCTAAAAGAATACGTTTCATCGCAACGGTTCGTTTGGAGTGCCGTTCTTTTGCTCTGTACACAACCCCATATATTCCTTCCCCAACTTTCTCTTTTAAGTCGTAATTAAACATATTTATTCTCGTTTTTTGTTTGGATTGCAAAAATACAGTTTTCGAACTCCACTTGTCTTGCAATACAGCTACAGTCTGAAAAAGACAGTTTGAAACTTAAAGCATCAGCAAATAAAAATATAACGCATTTTAAACGCCGTAAACACAATCTTACTTTTAATGAAATTAGTGTGTTTTTTCAGTCCATTTTTTGGTATCCATTTTTCCTTTTATTTTTCTTATTTATGTATGTCGTCCAAGTAGAAATAGTTTATAGATATAATCTATCTATTTCTTCAGAAACATACATTTTTGTGTTTGCTTCTACAAAAAACTTGGGCATAATTACGATTTTTGTGGAAGTGAACAATTCATGATATAGGCTTAGAGCCGTGTCCACGTGTATAGCGTTTGTACTTGATTTCGCTTGTTATTCTTTTTTCGATTCCATACCATTGTATTTTGATAGTTTTCATTGACTTGTTGATTCGATTTTTATTTTATTTATTTGTTCTTTTATTTTTTCCATTTGCTTGAGGATTTGTTGATTTTTACTTTTCTTTCGTAAACCTGTTAGATAGTTGAATTTTCGTGTTACAGCTTCTCAATTTTCTTTCATTGGATCTTCAAACCTTTTTTCTTTTATATATATATATAAGACAAACAAATATATTTTCGCAATTATATATTTATTTATTATTAAAATAAAACGCTTCAACGTTCATATAAATATTATTTTTCATGATTCTTTGATTCTTATTGTTTTGATCGATTTAAACATTAAGACATTCTTTTAATTATTAAATAGTAGAAACAACAATAATTTTTGAAATAATTGCAATAAAAATATTTAGTTTATTTGTAAAATTTAATTTTTTCCTCACTATAAGTTTTTATAAAAATAGTCTTTATGTGTTCATTTGTGGAAACTGAACTAATTTTGTTTACTTTGCACTTTTTCGAGTGTTTTTGACTTGACACATTTACGGAAGTATGGCTACTGCATGGCATTGGTACCGTGAGTGTTGCCCGGACATAAAAGCAGTGTTTTAAACGGGAAAGAGGGGTTGCTATCCCCCCCTACCATTTTATGCCTTGCATTTGGTCATTTCCCCCCTTTTTTTCATATGAATCTTGTATGTTACTTTAGGAGAGTGTGCTGCTTTGCGCCAACTTCTGGAGAAAAATTGGATAACTGTGGAATTAATTTTAATTTTATATGTTTACTATGATATATATATATATATATATATATATATATATATATATATATATATATAAGGCAAAGAAATATATTTTTGCAATTACTTATTTATTTATTATTAAAATAAAACGCTTCAACGTTCATATAAATATTATTTTTCATGATTCTTTGATTCTTATTGTTTTGATCGATTTAAACATTAAGACAATCTTTTAATTAATAAATAGTAGAAACAACAATAATTTTTGAAATAACGGTAATAAAAATATTTAGTTTATTTGTAAAATTTAATTTGTTCCTCAGTATAAGTTTTTATAAAAATAGTCTTTATGTTTCATTTGTGGAAACTGAACTAAAAAGGAAGTATTGTAATGTTACTCGTCATATTTTTAGCATTTTTTTTGTCTCT
Source organism: Amaurobius ferox (assembly GCA_951213105.1). Classification (NCBI taxonomy): domain Eukaryota; kingdom Metazoa; phylum Arthropoda; class Arachnida; order Araneae; family Amaurobiidae; genus Amaurobius; species Amaurobius ferox. The sequence goes on along the minus strand of OX578148.1, from coordinate 48,123,101 downwards.
GTGGGAACAGTGTTAATTGAAGGAAAATATACCAAAATGAGGATTAATTATTCGACCTGTTCTATCTGACTACAGTAAATCTCGATCTCAAAGGTATACAGTCAGAGTAACATTGAGATTATCGATCCATTTTGAGATATCAATATCTTTTAAACCAAATTCACAATTCTTCGTTCTCTTAAGACGAAAATTCCAGAGGAAGTTCCCTTACCAACATTTATTTTTATTCGTTATCCAGGTTGTCCAACTGATCCAAAGGGTGTAGAACAGTTACATAGCATACATAAAATATAAATAATATACATAATCGTACAATAAATTAATGAATACAAATATGATACAAATAAATAAAATTATACAATAATGCATGTAAAAAATTTTGAATAAAATATTTGAAACATTCGAAGGAAATGACAAAATTGAAAATGGAAATATAAAACAAAAGTATACAAAAAAAAAAGTGGAACAATAGAAGACACTAAACCGATGTTCTATTGATCAGAAGATTATTAAAATTATAAGCAACTCATAAACCAGCAAATCTGTTAATACTATCACAAATCCTTTTTGCAATAAGTAAACAGTATAAGTATATTCTATCAATAGAATTCTTATTTCTACAAATGCTTGAAATCCCATAATGATGGTTTAGCAGATAAATGAAAACGTTTCTTATGGAGACAAGGAAAATATATTGGCCAACATCCCTTAAGTGATCGTAATTGCAACTAGAAGTTGATATTTAATGTGAAAGTAGTATAAGTAATCTAAACACGGTTTGAGATCAGTGAAAATGTATATTCAGAATTTATTAAACATTTGTAATTTAGAATCACCAATTAAAAAAAAAAATATCTGATGTGGGCAGCACATGACTTTCCTTTCATAATGCAATGAATTTACTACTTTTACAGTAAAAAAAAATAGATTATTTTTATAGTAGTTATTTATATTCTTAAGATATTGAATTTTCGTCAATGAGTCGTCATTTTCCGTGTCGTCATCATTAATGAGTCGTCATTGATTCAGCGTCATTTTTATCCATTTAGCGAGTTTTCGGTAATTCAGCAACATTTAAAAAAATCGCCAAGTTGGCGACATTCCACCAAATTCGTCGCCAAAATCTCGCCAAGCGTTATGGACGAAGAGATAAGTTATTCTTACAGCAGATAAATGACTATTGACATTCAAATGCAAAAGTATTATGTAAAGTATATTCTTTCATGAATGGAACGAGCTAGATCCACGAGAATGATGTCACCAAATTTATCGCATGGTATTACATATGAAAACTGAACATGTTTCTTAATATGAAATATATTTTTTTATATGACGTTTTGATAATTATTTTGAAAAATGTTCAACATTTCGAGAACGGTTCATGGTAGCGTTCTATAATTTATGGCAATCGTTTTCTAATGAACAATTACATAAGAAATGTCTATTTGCGTAACTTTATTAGCGGTTTTGATTTTTTGAAATTTTTTTCAAAATTTCACTCGAAAATTTAGGGGGTTCTGAACATTCGATTGCGTATAAAAACAACAAGCTTCCAGTGTTTACGGATTGTGATTTTTGTACCAAAATTTGTTCGAATCGGTCCATTCTTTCGTCAATTATCGTCTCCACAGGCTCACAGACACACTTTCACACGCACACACATACTTTTACGCGCGCGCACATACACACATGCAGACATCACTTCAAAAATGTTTGATCTGTGATCAGGGATGCTTGAAACGTGCTCTCCCGTCGAAACCTCGAATTCGAATTTCCAACCCCGTGACAATACTTTCCTTATACATTATGCATATAAGGAAAGTAATAATAACTCTAAAAGGATCACGAGCTCAAAGGGAAATATGTTAATTTACATAGTTCTGCCTACTAACGAATTGTTACAAAAAATTTTTGGACATGAGTACGGGAAAGGAATTTTAACAAATACTCCTGTGGAAGTAGCAATTTTGGTTTTATAGTCAGCAGAATTAATTCCAAAATAACCTGCATGAGCTTTGACACAAGGAATATGTATTAAATGTCTACAAACTAATGGATATATATTGGTTATTATCTCCCTCGTCTATGCTTCAAAGCGATAATATTCGTAGTCTTGAATTCGCAGAAAAAAAAGTTAAAAATTTAGACAATATGTAGCTTGGAATTAAGCTTGTTCATGGCAAGTTGCGACATTCTTTATTAGACTATGTTCTGATCAGCGCAAAAGTTCGGATCTGCAGATTCCTCATTTGCCATGTACTCATCTAATCAAACTGGAGCAGAACTGAAAGAACTTCATAGTTGAACAACAATGATTAAGGTAAAACTGTAGAACATGTCAACAAACAAACTTGTGAAGTTACAAAAGGTAAAAAAAAAATTTATTTTAATTATACAGTTTTTTTTTTAATTATTCAAGTATATATAAAAATTACTTCCATCAAATAACAAAAATAATGAATTACTTTTAAATCACTTGAAACTCCATCAGAGTCTACAGCATTATTGTATATATATTGAAATCGAAGAACGCGCGATATGCCCAACCTTAAACACCACGTGTAAAACAAACCTCGACCCGTGCGGGCTCTACACGCCGCTTTTCAGATTCTTGGTTTTCGCTGTCAAAAAATTTTGACCATAGATGTGATGCCAAAAATATCAACACAACACTCAGGTACAGCAATTTATCACAAAAATATGTACTTACAATTACAAGAAAAGATGAATTTCAGGATAAAATTCAGAAGATAATGTTCACAGCTTGTGTAAAATACCCGCACGTGTTAACTAGGTGGAAAACAAAAGTGGCAGCTATGGCATGCACAGACTAGTTCTTTGCACAAGGGTGTACTGTATAGTGTCCACTACATTAAAACTGGTCATAATGACGTCACTGACGCAACACACCACAAAAGATGATAATGGGAAAGTCCACAATCACCGTCCACCTGTTCAATAATAAACCTGGAAAATCTTGCTATGTGATTGCACCACGCACAGACTAATGCAGACCTATCACTCTCGATTTCGCAGCGCCCTCAGAGATGAACCAAAATTGAATCAGAATGAGGGTTGGCGCGCTATTGGCGATGGTCTGGTTTGATCTGAGCGCTAGGCGATGGTCTGGGTCACAGACTACTATACAGACCTGTCACTCTCGATAGTTTCGTTTTCGCGGCGGCCATTAGAGATAGACCAAACATTGGGTTGGCGCGCTCTTGGCGATGGTCTGGTTTGATCCGAGCGCTTGGCGATTCTCTGGTTTGAGTCCAAGCCGATTTTCAATGTTATAACCCTATTTCGCTCGGCGAAAACTTAGAACAACAGACTAGCGTGGTTTGAGTAACGTGAAAAAGAATTATTTGTTAAGTGTTTAGATCATTTCATAGAAATGGATTGATAAAAGAAAACTGGTTGCGTTACAGGGTATGTAATTTATGTTTATTAAAATTGAAATAATTTTAGTTATCACCATCCTACATACGTGTTCATTATAAGTATACACGTGTTCATACGTGAATCAAACATTTCGTGAGTAACGTGCAAAAGGATTATTTGTTAAGTGATTAGATCATTTCAAGAAATGGATTGCCAAAAGAAAACGAGTTGCGTTACAGGGTATGTAATTTATTTTTTATTAAAATTGAAATAATATTAGTTATCACCATCCAATATACGTGTTCATTATAAATATACACGTGTTCAGCATACGAAATTAGCGCGGTGTTATTAATGCCGATTAGACTACATTCTGAGAGGTAGTGGTATAATAAATTAAAAAATATTTTCCTTATTTTTATAAAATGTATAATAATTGATATTTGGATAGCTTTTTTCTTAGAGCTAATTAAGTTGAATGTCATATTGTATGTAGAAGACCCAGACCGTCCGACTCGTCCGGGGGACTAAGAGCAACTATTTGGACGGCCGGGGTCATATTGTATGTGTATATATTTATGTAAAATTTTTATTAAGTGCTTTATGGTGGAAAATTCACCCCAATCCCGGGTAATTAGTGATTGAGTTCCACAACTTTGATAGTGCATTTATGTAATTTTTTTATTTACTATAAGAATATTTTTATATTTAAAAAAAGAAGTATTATCAGTATCCCAGAACAAATTAAGGATCAAGTAATTTAACAATCAACACGCTAGTATACCTTTTAGACTGAAAATATTAAATAATATTTCAGTTTTTTGAGTATGTTAGCTTGTAATTTTTTGTGCATTATATTTTACAGTGAGACAATGCAATGTGTCTATTTTTTAATCCATTTTATGATTATTTGAATTGAATATATAACTATGTTTATTTAAATTTACTTAAACTAATGAATATATTTATGTTGCAGTTTCATGTATTTTTAAATCCTGATCATTTCTATAGTTTCAAAAATTATAAAAGTACAGTCATATATTTTTTTCCACAGCGCGCTTTTGAAAAAAAATCGGCAAGCAAGCGATAACGCGCCAAATCTGGCAGCCGTACTTTGTTCACATCGTAGTTCAGTTGGTCCAACTCACGAGCGCTAGTGTCTATGCGACATCCCATGTTAAAAATGTTGTCATAGGATCCTATGGGAGCGAGTCTTCTGAATATAGTATTCTGTGGCATCACGATGATTGGCTGGTTCTGTTCCGTTACTGCCTTTGGATGGTTTAGTATCCCGAAGCAGATTTTCACTGCAGATTTATATTGACGCACCCAAACTTACAGTTTCATTCTAATCCACGTGATCGCTTGCGGTTCTGTTTGACTGACGGGGCAAAAAAATTATAAGAAATAATGTAATCAATTAGTAAGCCTAGATTATGTTTTAACATATACAATCAGAACTCTATTTTAAAAAATCTGATGTGGGCAACACATGACTTTCCTTATAAAATGTAATGAATTTACTACTTTTACAGTAAAAAAAATAGGTTTTTCTTATAGTAGATACTAATATTATTTCCAAGATATAGAATTTCCGACAATTAGACGTCATTTTCATTGATTTAGCGTCATTTCTATCCATTTGGCGAGATTTTCGTTAATTTGGCAACATTTCAGAAAGTCGCCAAGTTGGGGACAATCCGCCAAATTCGTCGCCAAAATCTCGCCAAGCGTTATGGATGAAGAAATAAGTTATTCTTACAGCTGATAAATGACTATTGGCGTTCAAATACAAAAGAATTACTTAAAGTATCTTTTTGCATGAATGGAACGAGTTAGATCCACGAAAATAATGCCACCCATCTTGTCGCATGGTATTACATATGAAAAGTGAACATGTTTCTCAATAGGAAATATCTTTGTTTAATTTTATATGACTGTTCGATCATTTTTTTGAAAAATGAACAATATCTCGGGAACGGTTCATGTTAGCGTTCTAAAATTTATGTCAATCGTTGTCTAATGAAAAATTACATAAAAAATGTCTATTTGCGTAACTTTATTAGCGGTTTTGATTTTTTGAAGATTTTTTCAAAATTTCACTCGAAAATTTAGGGGGTTCTGAACATTCGATTGCGTATAAAAACAACAGGCTTCCAGTGTTTACGGATTGTGATATTTGTACCAAAATTTGTTCGAATCGGTCCATTCTTTCGTCAATTATCGTCTCCACAGGCTCACAGACTCACACTTTCACACGCACACACATACCTTTACGCGCGCGCGCACACACACACATCACTTCAAAAATGTTTGATCTGTGATCAGGGATGCTTGAAACGTGCTCTGCCGTCAAAAACTCGAATTCGAATTTTTCGACCCCGTAACAATACTTTCCTTATAGATTATGTATATAAGGAAAGTAAAAATCACAAAATTAAATCTAAAATCGTGAAAACTCGGTATTTTGCAAAATTAAGTTGAATTTCCTTAATTATCGAAGTTGCTTTGTGGGAAATAATAATTTAATATCTTAATAACCCATTTCTCCATCAGTCTGTCCATAACGCTTGGCCAAAAATTTGACGGGATATCGCCAAGTTGGCGAGTTTTTTAAATGTTGTCAAATTAACAAAAATATCAGGAAATGGAAAAGCAACTTTAATTATTAAAGTTGATTTGTGGGAAACAATAATTTAATACCTTAATAACCCATTTCTCCATCATTCTGTCTATAACGCTTGGCAGAAAATTTGACGGAATATCCCCAAGTTGGCGAGATTTCTTAAATGTAGTCAAATTAACAAAAATATCGCGAAATCGATAAAAAAAATATCGCGAAATTGATAAACATGATTCTAAATAAAGGAAATTAATTGTGTTTTGTTAAGAGATAGTACTGTAATGATGTGCCGATAGTGTTTGTCTATCGGTCTAACCATTTCTGGAAATTTATTATTCAAAATGATCACAATTATAGCATGTTACGCGGTATAGTTGTAAAATTTGGGATAAAAATCACAAAAATGGATTCAGGTATGTGAAAGTTGATTTCACACAGCTACACTTCAGTTAATTTTATAATTAGGGTTAAAAAATATTTAAAATTCTACTGTATTTATTTTTAGTTATTTAAATAAAATTAATTTCAAACATCTGGAATATTAAAAGTGAAATTAAATTTTTAACTTTAATGAGTATGTTTCGTTATATTTAGATATATTGTGATGGTTTAAAATTTTACTGTTTGAAAAATTATCAATCAATTCAGGAACAGTTTAACATATATTTAAATATTTCATCATTTATTTTCATCTGTTTTATTTCAATTTGAAAGATTTGATTATTTCTAATTAAAAACGTTTCAAAGCAATTTTTAATTAGAAATTTTATAACTGTTATATCATTTTAAATTATACCTGGATTTTTATTAATTCCAAAAATTCTTAATTCTACTGTTATTCTATCTTTCTTTGGATATGAATGTAAAACATTAATTTAAAACGTTTATTGATTGAGTTAAATGTAAATCCAAGAGGATCGGTGAATTCTACTTTCCTAATATACATAATGTATAAGGAAAATATTGTGACGGGGTCGAAAATTCGAATTCGAGTTTTCGACGGGAGAGCACGTTTCAAGAACCCCTGATCACGAATCAAACATTTTTGTGATGTCTGTGTGTGTGTGTGTGTGGGTATGTATGTGTGTCAGTGAGCCTGTGGAGACGATATCTCACGAATGAATGCAGCGATTCGAATGAAACTTGGTACAAAAATGACAATCCGTAAATACTGGAAGCCTATTGTTTTTAAACGCAATCGAATGTTAAAATAAAAAAAAAATTTCCTCCTTAAATTTTTGAGTGAAATTTTGAAAAAATCATCAAAAAAAAACCTTTAATAAAGTTACGCAAATTGACATTTCTTATGTAATTTTTCCTTAGAAAACGATTGGCATAACCTTTAGGACGCTAGCATGATCCGTTCTCGAGATATTGCACATTTTTCAAATAAATTTAACAAAAAATCCCATAAATTAAAAAATATATTAACTGTTGAGAAACATGTTCTCTTTTTATATGTGCTATCCTGCGATAAATTTGGTGACATCATTCTCGTGGGACTAGCTCGTTTTATTCATGAGAAAAGATACTTTGAGCAATACTTTTGTATTTGAACGGCAATAATCTGGTATAAGAATATCTTATTTCTCCGTCCATAACGCTTGGCAAAATTTTGGCGACAAATTTGGCGGAATGTCGCCAACTTGGTGACTTTTAAATGTTGCCTAATTAACGAAAAATTCGCCAAATAGATAAAAATGACGCTAAATCAATGAAAATGGCGACTAATTGAAGAAAATTCAATATCTTGGAAAGAGTATAAGTATCTACTATAAGAATAACATTTTTTTTATCTGTAAAAGTAGTAAATTCATTGCATTATATAAGGAAAGTCATGTGTTGCTCACATCAGATTTTTTTTAGAGAGTTAGTAAATTCATTGCATTATATAAGGAAAGTCATGTGCTGCCCACATCAGATTTTTTACTTTAATGGCAAACCGAACTATAATTTTTATGTACAAGTTCTTTTTCTCATGATTTGAAAGTACATAGGATGAAGCAGACTTTTTTGATCTTGTTTAAAATTTAACTAAACTATCAATCTAGGTTTTAAGTTTAGCCAGTTAACGGAAAAACCCTACTAACAAATATAAAAATAATCCTATTTTCAAGCATCTCCAAACAAAGCACACTCAATCTTTTCACCGAAAAGACTAGCTGAAAATCCTAGTAAATCGTCTGCCCCTCAAAAGGCGAAACTGGCAATACAGTCAGTCGAACGTCGTTTAAACGTTTTTAAAGGGACCAAATAATGATCCGTATAAGTGGTGAAAACGTATAAGTCAAATATATGTATAAAAAATCAAATTTAATAATATAATACTATTTAACAGAGCATCAGAAATATTGTTGAAATAAATCCTTAAATAAAATTCCAAATATCCTTAAAAATTTCTTTATAGATTTTATTAGAGTAAAATTGTATTTATAAACATGTGGTGATTTTCAGAGCGTGAACTTTGGTTAAATGCGATTTTTGTCAACTTCTTTTAAAAACACTATTTACAACAACTGGTAACAAAAGCTACTAAACAACTGGTGGCAAAAGGCTTTCGTTTTCCAGAATACATCATTTTGCATTTGATAAAATAAGCCTGTACGACAAATAAAGCACACCTGAATTTATCTTACTCTGTTGCCTACTGAAATGAACTCTTCTGCTGATAACAATTTCGACAATACCCGTTTCGTGATACACAAGGGCGTGATAGACACTTAAATTTATCAGCCCTAAGTTAGCCGATTGCTTTATGCCAAAGAACCGAGGATTAAAGACGTATTTTAAATGTATGAATGAACTTGTCCATCTCAGACAACACGCCTACTTGTTCCTCACAATATCATCAGTATTGGCATTTATGAGTGAAAAATCTGTCAGGTCAGAAATAAAGCCGGTTCTGGTGGACTGAACTCAATGTACTAAGAATAAATGTATGCATACATAGTAAGCAATAAAATTGAAGACGGGTTAAAATAATCCCTCAGAAAATACTGCACTACATGACAATAAGCAAATTCTGGGAATGGAAAAAATTGCTAAGGAGAGAGAGAGGGGGGTAACTCTGGTGCAAATAAGTATCTTTCTAATGCATCCCTACTATAAGTATTCGATCGTACTGGGGACTGAATTCCCCTTTATAGTTGCCCCAATGGTATTTATTCAACTTATGACTTGCTAAAATGATATTTGTCACATAGCGTCGATGGGGAAAAAAGAAATGCGGGAAAATTCCTGTCACTGATTGATATAGAAATAATAAAGGCAGACATTTCAGTGTGTACCTGTCTGTTTGAATCTTTATAGCGAAAATATAAGCGTCACACGGCCATGAAATTGTATACAGGCGCACCTTAATTACGAGGAGAAACATATCAACGAGGTTCTTTATAAATTGAAATTAGTTTTTGTAGTTATTTAATGATGAATCGTCATTTTGTGCGAAATCGGTTCCTTAACGTCCAAAATTATTTTCTCAGAATTTTCGTCTTAACGCTATAGGAAAGATAGGAGAATATCAAATTTTGAAAATCATTCGTACGATTAATAGACGAATTTTCGTGCTCTTTTTTTTTGTTGTTGTTGTTTATTTGTTTTTTAATATATAATTTTGGGTATAAAAACCGGACACGATTTTGACATCCCGATCTTCGTAATTTAACAGATGTTTAAGTATTACATACAGTTCCAAACAAATAATAATATTTTAGCCGTCATCAGATCATTATTTATGATTTTTATGTAAAACCTCAAATTTCAAAATAATTCTAGCAACGTATGCTACCAGTGCTATAGTCTGTACCCTTTATATCCTCGATTCAAAGACGCGCTTTCCTTTTCTTTAATCATTGCAACGATAGCCTCAAACGAGTACTTAAGGTTTCTTTCTCCGCTTTAGATGACGCTTGGAGAAAAAATCCGCCTCAAACGAGTACTTAATCTTTCTTTCTCCGCTTCAGATGACGCTTGGAAAGGAAATCCGCTTTAGATGACGCTTGGAAAGGAAATCCGCTTTAGATGACGCTTGGAAAGAAAATCCGCTTCACATGACTCTTGGAAAGAAAATCCGCCTCAAGCAGTTATCCTTGTCTTGGTGAGAAAAATTTCCCACCCCTACCCTCTAACAGTATTTCCCCTGTGCAGGCAAGTGCCCAGACGGTAACAGGAATTATCGGAGAGCATTCTGCCCACACACAACCTGCTACAGCCAAAAACCAATTTCAAACTTGAAATGCTTTCCAGAAATTTTTCCTTAATTTTTTAAAGAAATTGAAAAATATTTTGACTTAAGCAACATTCAAAACCTCCTGAAACAGCTTGTTCAAATTTTAAAAACTAACTAGAACCCTATGCAGAAAACCTTCTGCTCAATTAAATTAATTTTCGAAATCCAAAAACCTCAGTCCCCCCAAAATTAGTCTTGTAACTGTTTTTGTCCAGCTAACAGGGAAGTTTCATAATAGATACTTCAACCATCACCTACAGCCACCTCCACCATCGGCAACAGTCACTTCTACCAGCAAGAACAGCTACTCCTACCAGCGAGATCAGCTACTCCTACCATCCAAACGGTTACCTTACACCTTTCTGGTAGGTCGGACGGTCTGGATCTCAACAACAACCCCTGTTCAATCCAAAACTAAGTGGGTGATATCATTTATTTACATTCCCTCATGTTCCACAGACAGTCTCCCTAACATACTAAAATTTCAATTCGATAGTCATTTTTATGGCAATTATCGTGCGAACAGACAGACAGACAGAATAAATAAAATCATAAACTATTTGGAGAGTGTTAAAAACTACATAAGTTTGCTGTTACTCCCAAATTGTTTGTCCCTAGTCTTGTCGCCTCTGTTTAAAAAAACTTTAAAATTCAGCGCTTTATCTACCACACCATGGAACGCTGTTAGACATTACTGCTAAATTCAATGATAAAATCAATGTTAAATAACAATCGTCTGACGATTGTTATATGCAAATTTAGCCTACCAATGTGGATGGTATTTAAGCATATTGTTTGCGAATTTCATTTAATGCCACTGAGGAAGGGTATAGAGATACCCGAAAGAGCTCTGGCTCTTATTTCTATATACGTCTATAGGAAGTTTATTTAATTACTTTTTAAAATCTATGACGATTTGTCTTTAATTTATTACTTAATCGTTTTATAGTTATGATATGCTATCACTCTTAGTAGTAATTAAACCAATTTATACTGGCCACAGCAAAATAAGTTCCCACTACTTAATAATACAGATAACAAATCCAAATCTCGAAACATTTCATTCAGACATTATATACAGGGTGTCCAGAAAGTTCCGGAACGCCGCAATATCTCAAGAAAAACACTTCGGATCAAAAAACAAAAAAAACACGTATTCAATATTTTTAGAAAAGCAATCCAATGATACCAAAATTGACCCCCTCCTGGGGGGAGGGGGTGGGGCAAGTTTGAAATCTTCCATGGGAACCCCATTTTTTATTGCAGATTTGGATTCTCCAGAAAAAATTACATACATTTGACCTGCGATTTTTGATTTTTGCTCCCACAAACGGCGCTATAATCGAGAAAAACGGAAGTGGGGCACAAACGTTTAAAAATGGGGAAGTAGCACAGTAGGGGCGAAACTTACCGTGTATGCATGACTGTATACAGGGGAAGTAGCCCGTATGGGTTATTTTAATTTTTTTTTCAGGGAAAGTGACAGCAAGTACCCCAAAGGGAACAGAAAACTACTACGTCCATATCGCTGTGTAGTGCTAAAAGTAGTTTTGAACCGTTTTCTGTTGTTGTCGCTGAAGTGAACGGTTATCGGAGGGAGGGGGTCAATTTTAGCATCATTGGATAGTTTTTTTGAAAATATTGAACACATAATTTTTTATTTTTCTATCCGAAGTGTATTTCCCTAGACTTTCCCATTTTTAAACGTTTGAGCCCCACTTCAGTTTTTCTCGATTATAGCGCCGTTTGTGGGAGCAAAAATCAAAAATCGTAGGCCAAATGTATATTTTATTTTTTCTGGAGAATCCAAATATGCAATAAAAAATGGGGGTTCCCATTGCAGATTTCAAAGTTGCCCCACCTCCCTCCCACCAGGAGGGGGGAGGGGGTCAATTTTGGTATCATTGGATAGCTTTTCTAAAAATATTGAATACGTGTTTCTTTAGTTTTTTAATCCGAAGTGTATTTCTCGAGATATTGCGCCGTTCCAGAACTTTCTGGACACCCTGTATATATATATATATATATACGTGTATGTATGTAACTAATTATATCATAAGTAATTTCTATTTTTGCATAGCCAGTTATTTATATGGGATTATTTTAATAATCAAATAAAAATCTGAGCTCATGTTAAATGCCTAACTTCACAAATTAATTATGCAGTTCATTAAATAATGTATGAAGTTTTTTAAACGACCAAATATTGAAAAAGATAATTTAGCTATAAATATATTAATTTGACATCAGGATTCCCACTTTCTACAAATAACAAAATATAAGTACTTCTTAAAGCCCCAAAATGCATTTATCTATGCATATGGTAATACGGTTCACGTAGAGTTTCATAAAAAAATAATAATCAAACAATTCAATATCCTTATTTTTCATACCATTTTCAATTGAAATGTTTATTATAGTAAATTACTATTGTAACTAATAATAATAATAATTACATATTAAATACCGCTCCGGCCACACAAATAGCAACTGCAAGCCTTCGGGTCAGTCGTGTAGTCTGGGTTTTTCACATTAAATACCACTGAATATATGAACATTTAACTAAATATAAAGAACGGAAAAGAAGATTAAGGGATATTATATTTAATGTAAGCAATTATAATCTCCAATTTGAAGAGATTTCGTTGTTATGTATTATGCAATTAATCAAAGGTAGGTATAACAGAAACTAACCGCTGATAAGCATGGGGAGAAATCCATACGTGGCGAATGTCTATGTTTGGCTTTGTTATATGTTTGGCTACCGTAAGTAGTTTTAAGTGCCCTTAAAAAATCCACACAACAGTCATTTAGCACACAAATATGAAAAATATGTACTTACAATTGCAAAAATGATGAAGCTTCAAAAAAATCCTGTAAAGTAATAACTAACTCTTCGCAAATGGATGAAAAATATACCAACGTATTAACTACGTGAATAAATCAGAAATTGTTGCACGCAAACTAGATGCTCTCACAGTCCACTTCACATTAGGATTAGAGTCTGGCTTGCTCGTACAGTACAGTACAATAGAATACAATTGTTAACCGTTGCTTTAGCTGTCGACGTATTAACTCTTGAAATCTGCAATACCTTACTATATGGTTGCACTATGATAGTGGCCAATTAGGAATGGTATTTTTGTTGCTTATGTTTTCTGCATGCCACAACAAGTTCTTGTTGCAAACATTTGGTGCTGGAAAGCTTACAGGTGCATTTCAGTCCACGTGGTCGCTCATGGTTGATATAGACTGAACAATAAATTGAAAATAAGTCTTTTAAGCCTACTAACTGATAGCCTATGTTTTGGGATATGCGGTTGAAACTATTTTAAAAGCCACAAAATCTAATCTAAAACCTTCATTATCTAGCCTATTCGGTTAGTAGAGGTACGTTAAAAGTTGTTTTTGTTAAATTACAGTGTTGATAAACTATTGTTAGAAAATCGGTCATATCGAGTGTTAAAATTAAGGTGATAGTGAAGTTGTAGAGATTATTAATTTATATACAACAGTGCACTGCGCATTTACAAATTTTTAATCACGCTATAATCCATTGGTTGAAATTTAGAAATATCATAGACCCAGAAACTGATACAATTTTATTTTGAATCATACCAACTTTAACATCGCATTTTTAAATATTGTCATAGACACAAATTTATTCGTATTGCGGAGAGGTTCCTCCCCCCCCCCCTAGTTTTGAGATAAAGATGAATTCCAGATATCCCTGATGCTTAAATCTTACTTGTAAGCATTGTTATTATACACTGCTCTATATAGTTGAACACACTAGTGGTTGTAAAACTGGCTACTCGTTGCTCCCTTAATTATTGAAGTACCTTAGGTTCATGTTCTGGCCAAAATTTCATTATTTCCTTGAAGCAAGTCATACATTTGAAAATTGCAACTTTTATATCCAAATGCAATACCAAAATAATACTAAATGAAACGGAATATTTATATATCTTCATGTATATAATATCATAAAAGACATAAATTAAATTTTACAATATATATATATATATATATATAATATATATATATATATATATATATATATATATATATATATATATATATATATATATATATATATATATATAAATATTCGTTCTTATTTGCACACTTCTTGAGTACAGTCATGTGAATTTTAGGAACAAAAAAATGTTGCTGTTGTTGAGACCCAGACCGTCCGACCTACCAGAAAGGTATAAAGTAACTTGTTTGGATGGTCGGGAAGTGCCACCCAATTTAGACCGGAACCCAGTGGGGGAAGCATCCACAGTGACCGTACCCTCCTTCGTCTACCACCAACCTCTCAGAAGGACGGACAAAAAGATGTGTAAAACTTTAGTGAACTATCCTACTCCTTCTGGAATTTGACGCTGAATTCATACCAGTCATCCTCTAAGCCAATCCATTTATATTTCAAGAGACATTTTAAACCTGTTGTCTGGATGATTAAAATGAACCTTAAATAAAAATATATATGGGATCCCCCAATCCCATTTGGAATTTGATGCTGCATCCATATGTCATCATCTAATTTATAACTATAGCCAATTTTGAGAAATAGATGTTCAAGTAAAATGAAAGTGTTTGAACCGCAAATGGAAAATGTACTGGAAGTGAATATACAAACCGATACCACACTCATCCAGAATTTGATACAGAATCCAATTCAGTCATCATCTGAGCTCCATTCATAGCAGATCCTGAGAACTAACTTTGGAATTGGATCCTGACTAACTTTAGATCCTGAGAAATAACTTTGGAATTGGATCCTGACTAACTTTAGATCCTGAGAAATAACTTTGGAATTGGATCCTGACTAACTTTAGATCCTGAGAAATAACTTTGGAATTGGATCCTGATTAACTTTAGATCCTGAGAAATAACTTTGGAATTGGAACCAGACTAACTTTAGATCCTGAGAATTAACTTTGGTATTGGATCCTGACTAACTTTAGATCCTGAGAAATAACTTTGGAATTGGATCCTGACTAACTTTAGATCCTGAGAAATAACTTTGGAATTGGATCCTGACTAACTTTAGATCCTGAGAAATAACTTTGGAATTGGATCCTGACTAACTTTAGATCCTGAGAAATAACTTTGGAATTGGATCCTGACTAACTTTAGATCCTGAGAAATAACTTTGGAATTGGATCCTAACTAACTTTAGATCCTAAGAAATAACTTTGGAATTGGAACCAGACTAACTTTAGATCCTGAGAAATAACTTTGGAATTGGAACCAGACTAACTTTAGATCCTGAGAATTAACTTTGATATTGGATCCTGACTAACTTTAGATCCTCAGAAATAACTTTGTTAAGGAAAACATTTTCATAAAAATAGTTTTATAGCAATATTTTTACCAACAATCCTCAAGATAATATAGAGTACCGAGAAATTTTATAAAAATAGTTTCCATAACATTCGTAATAAACTTTTAAAAGCGAGAAATATGAAAACTTTGAAATAAATAAATAAAAAAATCTGATGTAGGCAGCACATGACTTTCCTTATATGAAATGGGTTATTCTTATAGTAGATACTTTTTCTTATAGTAGATATTTTCTCCAAGAAATTGAATTTTCATCAATTAGTCGTCACTTTCATTGATTTAGAGTTATTTTCGTTAATTTGGCAACATTTAAAAAAGTCGCCAAGTTAGCGACATTCCGCCAAATTCGTCACCAAAATCTCGCCAACCTTTATGGATGGAGAAATAAGTTATTCTTATAGCCGAAAAATGACTATTGGCATTCAAATGCAGAAGTATTACTCAAAGTATATTTTCTCATGAATGGAACGAGCTAGATTCACGAAAATAATGTCACCAAATTGATCGCATGATATTATATATGAAAAGTGAATATGTTTCTCAACAGTTAATATATTTTTTTTTAATTTATGGGATTTTTTGATAAATTTATTTGAAAAATGTGCAATATCTCGAGAACGGTTCATGCTAGCGTCCAAAAGTTTACGTCAATCGTTTTCTAAAGAAAAATTACATATGAAATGTCTATTTGTGTAACTTTATTAAAAGTTTTGATTTCTTGATGATTTTTTCAAAATTTCACTCGAAAATTTAGGGGAGGTTCTGAACATTGGATAGCGTTTAAAAACAATAGACTTCCAGTATTCACGGATTGTGATTTTTGTACCAAATTCCATTCGAATCGCTCCATTCGTTCGTGAGATATAGTCTCCACACAGGCTCACTGACACATACACAAACATCAACTCAAAAATGTTTGATTCGTGGTCAGGGATGCTTGAAACGTGCTCTCCCGTCGAAAACTCGAATTCGAGACCCCGTCACAATACTTTCCTTATACATTATGTATATAAGGAAAGTAAAAAAATCAAATTAAAAACTGCTTAAACAAAATTAAAGTTCAATTGAAAAATTCAATGTTATTCAATTCCATTTCAAATTTTTCAGCAAGAAAATGAAGGGGATTTAATTAATCTAGTCTAAAATACGGAAATCATCTACAAGGGAACGGGTTAGCTACTTTATTTTACCACTCCTATATGTTTTGCATATTCTTCTTCAAAAGTAATGCTACGTGCCTCTGCAAATTTGCAAATTGATTCGCAACCAATTTATAATGCTCAAAAGTTGTCACCAAATTGAAATTGATTTCATTCCTTGCTACTTTGAACCTGTCTTGAAAAAACATATTTTCTTCCTAAAATATTGTATATATGAATGGTTTTTGAAATTTTAATAGAATAGAACATTTTTTAGTATTTTATCAAAAATATATAAAATTTTATGCGAAATGTAACTTTACAGTTTTGTAAAACCAATTATTGTGAATTACTATTATACGTATAAATACCTTAATAAATATTACAAATGCAATAAAACTTCATCTCACCTACTGTATGTTCTTCTTTATCTTTTTCTTAACTCTAAATGCCTCAGGAAAAATGTAAATTGTTTTGCAACCAATTTACAATACACAAAAGTTATGCATCTCTTGCCAATTTGTACAGTCAAGGAAGAATATGTTCTCTTCCAACAAGATATACAGGGTGTCCCAAAAACATTGACCTCGGCTTTTACTCCTTAAATATTGATCTTGGATATATATAATAAATTACAAAGTTGCGTTTAAAAAGGTACAGAATTTTATGAAATCGATTAAAATTTTCAAGGGAATTAAATTTTAAGAAATACAAAATTTAAAATTTTATACAGACCCCGTACAAAAACATTTCCAATGAGTAAAATGTGCCCCATACACTAATAAGATGATTGACAAAATTTCAGAATTTTATCGTAAAAAGTCCCAGAGATATGAAAAGACAAAAATGCTGACTTAAACCACTTTTCGATGCATCGACATGGGTTCTCAGAAGGGACAAATCATGTCGGCAGATCGCGTTTTAGGGGTCATACACAAATTACGAAAGAAAACAATGATTACATAAATAAATAATATTGCTATTTATAGGTGCAAAAGTATCTACACTGTGTAGAAATAATAACTTTGCACAAAGATTACAAAGCTTGTTCAAAATATTTTCCATCCATGCCAAAGATCCATTAAAGATAAGACGCAGATATTATTTGCCTATGATGCATTTCTGCGTTGGATCATTAGCACTCTTGCTGTAAACGTTAATATTTTAATTTGCGATTAATCCCTCATCAATTTTGTTTAAACATATCTCTGGGACTTTTATAAAATGCTGAAATTTTGTACATCACCTTATTAGTATATGGGGTACATTTTACTCATTAGGAATGTTTTTGTACGGGGACCGTATAAAAATTTAAATTTTGTATTTCTTCAAATTTAATCCCCTGAAAATTTTTGTCGATTTTATAATATTCTGTACCTTTTTTACGCAACTTTGTAATTTAATATATATGTTTAAGATCAATATTTAAGGAATAAAAGCCAAGGTCAATGTTTTTGGAACACCCTGTATATATTTCTTACACTTTTTTCTTGTAAAGAATAATACATTTTGTATTTTAGAAAAACTTATTTTTCGCATTTTGCAAAAATACATAAGCAGTTTTATAAAAATGTAATTTTGCACGTTATGTTTGATGTTTTTGAATTACTATTATTGCTATGTTTTTGAATTACTATTATTGGGTTTTTTTTTAATTACTATTATATACGTAAATATGCTAATAGTATTACAAACGCAGTAAAACTGTTATTCGTATCTTCGAAATATCTGGCATCGCATGCATATTAGAAAACAAATTATTTTGACAAATGAAACTTTTTTCTTTATACGATATCTTAGGGAAAATTTAATGTAATATTATAATGCAGTTGAACTTTGGGACTAAAGGTTTACTGATTTATACTATTAAATTATTCTCTAACACGAATTAACTATTTTAATAGGGGTGTATGTGTTTGTTTAAATCTGTCTGTAAAATGAATGTATCCACTCGCGTTCTAAAATTATTCTCACTATTTTAATGAAATTTGGTAGTCGCACGTCATTAATTACTTTCTTGCTGGGCAGATTCATTTTGATACACATAGCAAAAATAAAATTCTAGAGTCTTTTCGATAAATATAAAACTGATGCATATAAAACTTGCAATAAGCACCGATAAATATAAACATGCATATAAACCCTGATAAATATACAACTGAAAGTTTAAATGTGAAAATCTCTGTTCAATTCCAAATTATTAGGCATTATACGTTCACTGCTTGGAACATTCATCCCAATATTCAAACAATTTTATAATATCATATAAGATATATTGTGCTCTTATTGGAAGACATCGTTTAAAAATGGTTTATTCTTATGCAGGGATGTTCATACAGTGTAGACTATCAAAGTCTATGAATTTATTTCGAACCCATCACAAAAAATTTCTTTTAGATACATAAGGTATTGCTACACAGAAAGTAAAATTATTATATTATCAGAACCATCCATTTGAGAAAAGATCATTTATGTCTTAATTCAAAGTAAATGACAGCATTTATAGAATGACAATATGTGCCATTCTAGATATATAACACGTGGTAGATTAAAAATGGAAAAAATTATAAAAGATGAATTTGCTCACTATTATCCAATGATTAAACTTTTTCAAATACTTTAAACCGGATATACATATACACTGAAATTATCACGAATCATTCTTATAATAGGATCAATAACAACAAAATTTAATGTCCTTATTTTAATTGGCAAAATTTAATAATTGTTCGAATAATCGTGCTTTTAAAATTTTGCAACCCACATTGCAAGCACAAGTAAAAAAACACATTTTCCAGAAAAAAATTAAATTGATTGTGAAATGATTAATTTATTTGTAAGCATTTAGACTTAGAGATCACAATGATGCATAATGAATATTTACAAATGCGTGAACTGCTAATTCTCGCCAGATATAGAAGGCTTGGTGGAATGTTAGGAGTACGTACATATCAACTGAATAGTGATGTACCAGTTGCATTATATACTGCGTAACTCAGGAAAACTTTCAGGTAAGAAAACATCCTTAAGGGTGAGCGTCAGTAAATCTTCTGCCCTATCCGCGCTTTGTTAACTTTCGCGGCACACATTTTTCGCCTAAATTCTGCTCAAACAGTTGCGAAATATTTTCTGAAAGATAAAATGCAATGCTTAGATTATATTAAAACTGAATTTAATACCCAATAAAACATCGAATATATTTTTTATTTTAATTCAAAACATTTTTGGTGCTGCCATCTGTTGTCGTAATTTAATTCATACCGAATTTTTATTTTTAAATGTCTATTCCTTCTAATACGCTATTAAATACAACAGATCATTAAATAATATATGATACAACAACATATCATATATAATAATGCCACAATCACGAAAACGTAATTGAACTTGAAGACAAAGCTGCAGTCCTCAGTGATGCACATTCAAATCCCCTTTTCAAATTTATGGAATGGGAAATTACCTTTCCGTGAATGTGGCATTATTATATAAGATCTGTTGTATTTAATACTGTATTAGAAGGAATAGGTATTTTAAAATGTTCATTTAAAAATAAAAATAATCGGTATGAATTAAATTACGACAACAGATAGCAGCAGCAAAAATATTTTGGATTAAAATAAAAAATATATTCTATGTTATTGGATATTAAATTCAGTTTTAATATTATCTAAGCATTGCATTTTATCTTTCAGAAAATATTTAGCAACTGTTTGGGCAGAATTCGGCGAAAAACGTGTGCCGCGAAATTTAACAAAGGGCGGACAGGGCAGAAAATTTACTGACGCTCACCCTTAAGGTAAGGGTGCATAAGAGCACTTTTTGCAGACACTCGAGATTTAGGGCAATAAGTTAGTAGCTTCATTAGAAGATCGTGTCCTTCTCTGTCAAGCATGGGAAACTTTAGTTTCATGTCTTGCGGCAACCATCCACCAAATTCAATGTTGAATTTATTATACTTCCACAATCCGGGCCAAGATTCTTCATCAGAAATTCCGAGTTTACAGAAACAGGCTGTTAGCAGATTAATTTCTGAATTACCTCGAATTGGCAAAATTTAACAATTGGTTGAAAATTTCCTTTAAAATTCTGCAACACATTAAGTACAATTGAAAATACACATTTTCAAAAAAAAAATTCAAATTAATTATAAAGAATTATTATTTTATTTCACAGCATTTAAACTTACAGGTTAGAATATGATACACAAAACAAATGTGTTAATTTCTAATTATCATCAGATGTGAAAGAAAGCTTGTTGGTATGTTAGGTATTTATATATATCAGTTAATGATGCAGTCAGATGTGGCTGTATTATACATTACGGAACTGAAAACACTTTTCAGGTAAGAATACATCCTTAAAGTAAGGGTGCATAAGAGCACTCGTTATAGACACACGAGATTGAGGACAATAGGTTAGCAGCTTCATCAGAAGATCCCGGCATACTCTGTCAAGCATAGGCACAATTCTGTTCATGTCTTGGGGTGGCCAATTATCAAATACAATGTTGAATTTATTATATTTACAGAATCCAGGCCAAGAGTCTTCATTTGGAGTTCCAAGAATGGAGAAGATGGATCTAAGTTGATTAATTTCTGAATCACCTGGAAAAATGGGTGCTTTTCGAAGCATTTCAGCAAAAATATAGCCTACACTCCATATGTCAATGGCAGGCGTATAATTTTTGTGACCCTAAAGAATTTCTGGTGCTCGATACCAGAGAGTGCCGATATTTGGGGTGTATTCTCTGGCAGGTACTGAAATTGTTCCGGCTAATCCAAAGTCTGCTAAGTTTAAATTTCCTTCTGAATCTAGGAGCAAATTTTGCAGCTTAAGATCCCTATGAATTATACAGTTTGAATGACAATAGGCTAAGCTTCGTAATAACTGAAACATGTAACTTTTAAGTTTCCATTAGTACATTATCAGACTTAAAATCTGAAAAAAAAAAATTTTAATCATAGTCTAAATATTCAAAGACAAGAAACAGTTCTGCATCCCTACAGACTACATCTTCTAGATTTACAATATTAAGACGATTTAAGTCTTTTTAGCAAATCTATTTTTCGAGACATGTAGATGACACACCTTCATTTTCGTTTCCTGCCCAAATTCGTTTTATAGCTACAACACGTCCGGAGTTTTGCTTTTTTGCTCTGTAAACAATGCCGTATGCTCCTTTGCCGATTTTCTCTATAAAGTCTAAATTATTTCGTCTGCCATACTCACACATTCAGTTTTCTCACTCATCTTGAATTATAATACAGCTCCAGTCTGCAAAAGACAAATTGAAATTTAAAGGATCATCAACCAGGAATATTATCCATCTTAAATGACATAAATGCAAAACTACTTTATATATATCGAAGATTTCTAAAGAAAATCCGTTGTGTACAGCACATAACTTTCCCTATACAGGGTGTCCCAAAAAGATTGAGGCGCGCTTTAATTCTTTACCTGTTAGAGATAAATAGACAATGTGAATTGCAAAAATGTTGAAAGTAAGGTAGGAAATAAGACTACGTTAATGAATAGTCCTAACATTAATTTTCAAAATGTTACACTTTTTAAATTTTTATATGAGCCCCTTAGATAAATTGGGTCAATCAGAAAATTTTTATTTTTAATGCAACAAGATCATTAAAAAATCGCATATCTGTATCTTTAACATCAACTGAATTATGATAAGGGAAAAAATCTAACTTATGCCATTTTCCCGTACCATGTAAAAAGCTGTTTCGTCAGTGAAAATAGGGATCATAATCAAATTGACGATGGAAATTGTTTAGATCAAAATACGTTAATTTGTGTCAAAATGTTTATCACATATGCATCTAAATAAAGCATTACACAGACAGAGATCATATAAAACAGCGATACTCACTACGCGATTGGGTATCCTATAATACATATATCATCCAGTTTTATCTTTTTTGTGATGTCACAAATTTACATTTCAAATTTTGGTACATGATTCCCATTCACAATGTTCAATTTTCAATTAAATATAACTCACTCAATTTTAAAGATACAGATATGCGGGTTTTTTTTAATGATTTTGTTACATTAAAAATAAAAAGTTTAATTGACCAAATTTGTCTAAGGGGGTCGTATAAAATTTAAAAAAGTAACTTTTTGAAAATGAATGGGAGGACTATTTCATTAACGTAGTCTTGTTTCCTACTTTACTTTCAACATTTTTGCAATTTACATTGCCCACATACCTCCAACAGGTAAAGAATTAATGCGCGTTTCAATCATTTTGGGACACCCTGTATAATACAATGGATTTATTTATTTCACCATGAAATAATGATGCATAGGATATACGGTATAGTGTTTTTAATGTCCAGTTGGGCATATAGCCCTTTTCTGGATGATAACAAAGCAATATAGTCAGACTGTTTTGGGCGAAATGGCCTACAAAAATAGTTAAAATCTGAAATATATCATTAAAATTGTCAAAATATATTACTTACTTGTTCCTGGGATAAATTTTGGCAACTAAGTGAATGTAACTGACCACCTCTTGGGCAATTAAGCTACTGTCTTTCAGGCTGAGGTTTTTGCCATTCTTATGTGTTGTAGAATTTGCTATGCCAGGAATTACAGGAGCAACCAAATACTTATCTGCTCCGATAGTCAGACCTCTTATGGCCTTAGGGAAGTCTATTATGACGTCATCCCTTGTCCAGGAGTGCTATACTGCACTTTGTAAAATTGCTAGCAACAACCAAGTCATATCTTACTGGGTACCTGGACATTCAGGCATTCCAGGAAATGAGATGGCTGATGATTTGGCTAGAAAAGGTTCAAGTACTCCTTTTGTTGGTCCCAAGGCGGCTTTGGGTATTTCTAATGAACTAACTAGAAGAATTGTCTATGACATCTTCAGAAAACTTTAGTACAAGAACTGGCGTAATACTAAGGGCTAAAGGCAGGCGAAAGAACTGAACTGTAATTGTCCTAGCAAGCGTCAAAAGAAATTATTCAAGCTCACTAGAACTGGCATCAGAAAGGCTGTCGCGCTCCTCACGGGGCACTGCACCCTTAAAAGACACCTAAACATTGCGGGTGTCACTAAGGATTCGCTTTGCAGAGGCTGCAACTATATCGAAGAAACTGCCCCACACATACTTTGTGAATGTGAGGTGTTCACCGCCCATAGGTTCGAACACTTGGGTCGACATGTGATTGAACCCTGGGAGTTGTGTGACATTCCTGTCAAGTGCCTGCTTATTTATGCCTCGGCTACTGATCTCTTTTTTTTAGGGACTTTCACTTTTGGAGTAGTACAATAGACCTCCGGTCGATGTGCTGGGCTCTCCTGGAGCCACCCGTTTTCATGTCATTCATTCATGGGACTGACCACATGACTGTATGATGAACCGTTCTCGAGATATTTCAGTTTTTTTTTAATTTTGAGGACCTGAAGAATTTAAAGTGAAATAATTTGCCAAATGAAACGATGTACTAAAAAGGAAAATTGAATATAATATCAGAAAAGTATAAATTTTATTTTTTAGAAATTAAACTCAATTTAATGCATAATAAAATTAAAAAAATGACAAAATGAATTTGAATCTGTCATGTGCCCCACATCAGATTTTTACTTTCCCTGAAATATATGGGAATGTATAGCGAAAATACTGGAATCGTGTCGAAAATTGCAACTGGAGTTTTTGGCTGATCTACACATTTTAGAAACTCTACAAGACGAAAGAACTACTTTTATCGTAACGACTGTGAATGTGTGTCTGTCTGTGCAATGTATGTATCTACTCTAACTCAAAAGCTAATGGACCAAATTTCATACAATTTTGTAGGTAAGTTACTAGTAGATGTCTCTGGTGCTGATTAAATTCTGGTACGATTCGAGATAAAAAAAAACCTTTTTTTTTTACGAAATGGCCCGCAAAAGTCGAATCTATCCACTCTAGCTAAAAGTATATCTGACCAAATTTAACAATATTTGGCAGATAAATAACTCGTGGTTACCTTGGTGCTGATTGGATTTTGGTACGATTCGGAAAATAAAAACCAACTTTTTTTTTATTTTTTACGAAAACCCCCGCAAAAATCGTCAATATCTAAAATAAAAGACTACGCTTGCTCAAATGTATCGATTAAATGTTTGTTTTATACTTAAATTTTGACTACAAAAATAATAAGACCAATCCCAATTACTCTGGGAATAACCGTTCTCGAGATATTTTTGTTTTTTCGCGCTTTTGCTACACCAACTTTACACAAACTTTGAAAATATATCAAGACAACAAATAGAAACGAAAATCGAATTAAACATGCAAATTCAGTGATATTCTGCGCATTTAAATTTCATTTAGTCAATTCTTAAAGTTGAATACAAGTGCGTAGGAAAAGTCATGTGTTGCCCACATCAGATTTTCTTCTTATGTGAATAAGATCTATGATATGGATTTCTGCTGCGGAAACGGAGCGTTATGTAGGTTGAAAAATTACACCGATTTTCAAGTAAGTATACAACGTGCATATTTTGCTTAAAAAAAAATGTCAAATATCAATCTTTGCAATTCCTTCATACTTTTATTTTTACTTTCCCTGCAGTACATGGTAATGTGTAGGGAGAGTATTGGAATTATGTCGAAAATCGCAACTCGAGTTTTCGACGAATCTACGCGTTTGGACTCTCTAGAATAAGAAAATTCCATTTTTAGCAGGACGTCTGTGTGTGTCTGTGTGCCTATCTGTGCAATGTTGTATTCACTTTAACTAAAAACAACTAATTGACAGAATTTCATAAAATTTGGTAGGTAAGTCCCTTGTGGTATACCCTGGTGTAGATTACAATTTTTGTGCCATTCTGAAAAAAAATAACCTGCCTTTTTTTGCTAAAAGACCTGCAAAAATCATCAAAATCTAAATTAAGAGACTAGATATGCTCAAATAAATTAATTACATGCTTGTTTTACACGTAATTTTTGACTATTAAAATAATAAAACCAACCCCATTATATTAAGATCTGTCGTTTTCGAAATATCTATATACGATACCTTTGAAAATAAATCCGATTACCAAATGGAAACGAAAACTGTATTAAAAGTGCAAATTCAGTCTAATTTAAAATAATTATGCGCATTATTTTGTGCAATTAAACTCAATTTAATGAATTATTGAAGAAATAAAGAGAACGTGAATGCGATTCTGTAGAGAAAATTATGTGCTGCCGTCATCAGATTATTCGTTTAATTAGGACATATATTTTAAACGTTGTTTGGGATTCCCCTGTATATTCCGGTGTAGTTTTCATTAGAGTTTTGCACCTGAAATCTTTGGGTACGCACGTTATTTCTTCCTAATGTCATGATAAACCAATCAGTCAAAAGTTGTGAACCATATAGTGAAACACAGCGAAGATTAAGCATGTAGCATTAAATGAATTCAAGCATGTAGCATTAGATGAATTCAAGAATGTAGCATTCATGTAGCATTTGTTACATGACGAACTGAAAAGTTTAAGCATGTAACATTCGATAAATACTGACAAAGATCGACGCATTCTTGAATAGAATCAATCAATTAGTAAACTAAACAGGAAATTGTTTAAAAAAGTTAAACATTTTAAGCCACATATCGTTGAACTATGTGGTTATGCTCGCCAATTTGATATCTATTCGCTGCTTAAAAATCCCTATGTCTGAGTTCAAAAGATATATTTTTTCGCATTGTTTTATTAACTTCAAAGGTGATCAGGGTTATGGCTAAAAATACTTCCCCATGGGTGGTATGGTAAATATATTTCAAAGCAAACAGGTGCCATACACGGACAATGGGGGTGTTTCGGATCTTCTTGGCTGTGAATGAGGGGTAACTCTTGGTTCATATTCTGGTATTTGAATTGATTTATTTGCTTTGGGCATACCTGAACACAAATAAAAGATCTGCATGTGTCTATGGACGCGTTTGAAAAGGCAATCGACTGGAAAACCCCAGAAACGGTCATCCCGATTATGGCCAGCTGTAGTTTTAGTAGTATGCAGCAACAGGTGCTTTTTGCATTCAAAACAATGTACCAATCTTTCATAAAATCATGAAAGTAGTCAAATGTATCTTTTTTCTAGTGATTCTGATAATGTTACCAACGAGTTTATATACAGTATATATGTATATAGCTCGAGCTTATATACAGTATATATGTAATATAGCTCGAGATTACTTCTAGATACAATGGGATATCTGTGGAAAACAATAATGCGAATTCTTTGAAATCTGTTATAGCTATTTTCAGTGGTAGAGATTATAAGTCTGTGGATGTTCAACAAGATGTCATGAGAAATATGAAAAATGCATTATTATCCCACAATAACAACATTTGTTAATCTGTAGTGAAAGTCGTGCATTGGATACATTAGATGTTTTTCATTTAATTTTTTATCTTTTTTGTTCATTTAATTTATTTTCCTAAACGCTTTGCAGTAAGCAGAGAGGTTTGAAGTAAAGCTACCATGACAGCTAGAAAGAACTTCAATTTTTCTCATCTCAAAAGAACCCTTCATCTAACAGATGGCCCAGCCATTAATCTTGTCAAAACCGTGAACAGCATTCACATTTCATTATAAAGCATTACGTGGTGAATATGATTATTTTGAGGCAGAGATCCCAGTAGAAAACAACTAAGAACAATACACCACACCCCTTCTGTGTTCCTCATTTCCCTGCGGTTTTGAAAGAATTAATCCGCATTATTCCTTTTAAAGGCCAGAGAATACGTCTTGTGGCAAGATGGTTTTCCGGTTTATTTGTCTTAGAAATAAATTCTGGAAAAAAGGAATGTTTGAATATTCATTCTCAAACGGTAAACACCGGGTATTCATTCCTATAGTCACAAAACCCGCCAAACAGATGTGTCTTCTCCAATGTTTGTAATTATGCAGTAACTACACTGGTGTTAATAAGTCCGAAATTTTTAGAAAACGAACAATTTTTCAATATATGATGGAATTGGGTATGTATAAGCACCAAGCACGTAAACAAAAAGAAAAACATAAAATAAGGAAAACTTAAGCAATGTATTTAACTAAACATACAATAATACGGCTGTTTTGTGGATATGCAGAATCCTTCGTTTGTGCAAGAAAACCAGCAAACACCAAGTCAAAAAGACGAAGTTGGTTCTATGCAGTATTCCAACTTTCGTTTACGCCCATTTCGTCTTTTTGGCTTCGGGTTTGTTGGTTCTCTTGCAATGAGGAAAGGGTTCCAGAGTTTCCTCGAAGCAGCTATATGGTGAATTATTATTATGTATTTATGCTTAAATGCATTGCTCAAATTTATATTATCCTTTGCACAATACGATTTTTTTACTTATTCATATGATAAATTGCCTATGTTCTAATATGCAAATTCATTTGCACCCAGAATAAAGGAGTCTTGTATGTTGTTGTTGAGACCCAAACCGTCCGACCTACCAGAAAGATGTAAGGTAACTGTTTGGACGGCCGGGAAGTTCCACCCAATTTAGACCGGAACCCAGTGGGGGAGGCATTCACAAGGACCGTACCCTCCTTCCCCTACAGAGTCTTGTATGTCGAAAACCTTGACCATACGACCAACCCTAAGGCTTATGGTAGCTGTTTGTGTAGCCGGAGAGTCTTGTATGCGAAATTCTTCTCAGATTTTAATACTAATTTTCGCTATGTTATACGTTATCTTTGACGACAAAAAAAAAATAAAACAATCACCATTATTCAAGAATACATAGTCCTACATAGTTAAACTTTTGCAATATAGAACCCTTTTTTTAAATTTTGATTTAGTTTAGAAGTTGTTCTATTCCATATGCCTTTCTTAAGAGAAAATTTTTCTTTAGTATGGACAGAGATTTAATTGGTCGAGCCAATTGTAAACTTTATAAATTTATCTGTAAGGAGTCTGTAAGGAAAGTCATGTGCTGTCCATGAAAGATTTTTGTAAACATTCGATGGAATCCATCTTTCCAATAGATAATGTTTAACCACATATGCTGAACTATTGCAAGCATTTATACTGCTTGGCTTCTAATTTCAAAAAATTCTCTTTTCTGAAATAAAAGTGCAAATTGCACGCAAATTAAATAGAGTTTTATTTCCTTTTTTAATCAGTCAAGTTTATCTACTCCGATAAACATCTTTTGGCAAATAATGCTCAGCCGTAGCTGAAGAAAATATTTTTCATTCCCCCCTAGTATACACTTTAGGTCTATGATTATAGTAAAGTGGCCATGCCTGAACCAATAAATTTGACTGTAGCGCACCCTTAGCTGAGAATTTAAAAAGCAACGGTAACGAATTCGGCAAGGAAACCATACAGACGAAAATATGCAATGACACATTTGTAGAGTATTTTCTAATAAATTGTAATCGACACCAGTAACGAGCGAAACGCGTAGGGGGAAGGCAATGAATAAGTGCTAAAAAGTCGTATCATCCCGACCTACAGCACGGTGACACTTGTAATGCATATCAAATTACGTGATAATATTGTTTCTAGTATATAAATGTGCCTTGTTTCCGCCGGAGAGTGTTTTGAGCAGGCTGTATATTAGATTTCTGGACATTAAGTGTGGTTTATTTTACAGGTAGCATTTCTGTACGTGACAGCCATTCGCCAGTAACCATATTGAGACAAATAAAAGCAGTCTGTAACAGTTTTAATATAGATTTCTAAACATTATACACTCCTCAACAGATCTAATTTGACTATCTCGTTTTGTCGCCGGGTTTGTTATCCCAAATGTTTAAATTATCTCAAATATTTAAATATCCCAAATATTTACATTAGAGTAACTATAATCACATTTGTTCCCTCAGGCGTGGTCACTTTACTACACACACACCAAAATGTGTACACTCATTGACTTTTCCTTACAACGTTATTCGGGCACTTAAGGACTTTCTAGGATACTCTGTAAATACAGAGTCGGATCATATTTATGTAATGTTTCTAATTACTTTCATATATACATAATGTATAAGAAAGGTATTGTGGCGGGGTCGAAAATTTGAATTAGAGTTTTCGACGGGAGAGCACGTTTCAAGCACTCCTGATCACGAATCGAACATTTTTGAAGTGATGTCTGTGTGTGTGTGTGTGTGAAAGTATGTGTGTATATCAGCGAGTCTGTGGAGACGATATCTCACGAACGAATGAAGCGATTCGAATGAAATTTGGTACAAAAATCACAATCCGTGAATACTGGAAGTCTATTGTTTTTAAACGAATTGAATGTTCCGAACTCCCCTAAATTTTCGAGTAAAATTTTGAAAAAATCATCAAAAACTCAAAACCTTTAAAAAAGTTACGCAAATAGACATTTCTTATGTAATTTTTCATTAGAAAACAATTGACAAACTTTAGAACGCTAGCATGAACCGATCTCGAGATATTGCACATTTTTCAAATAAATTTATCAAAAAATCCCATAAATTAAAAAAAAATATTAACTGTTGAGAAACATGTTCACTTTTCATATAAAATACATGCGATAAATTTGGTGACATCATTTTCGTGGATCTAGCTCGTTCCATTCATGAGTAAAGATACTTTGAGTAATACTTTTGTATTTGAACGCAAATAGTCATTTATCTGCTATAAGAATAACTTATTTCTCCGTCCATAAAGCTTGACGAGATTTTGGCGACGAATTTGGCGGATTGTCCCCAACTTGGCGACTTTTTGAAATATTGCCAAATTAACGAAAATCTCGCCAAATGAATAAAAATGAAGCTAAATCAGTGAAAATGACGACTAATTGATGAAAATTCAATATCTTGGAAAGAATATAAGTATCTACTATAAGAAAACCAATTTTTTTTTACTGTAAAAGTAGTAAATTTATTGCATTATACAAGAAAAGTCATGTGTTGTCCACATCAGAATTTTTTCTATACTATTCTGAATCTTGATAAATATTCCATGCACCAATCAATCATTAAAATATTTTACAAATATAATTCACCAAGAAAGAACCTCTAAGACTGTCAATAACAAATATTTTTATCTCAAATTGGAAAAAAAGAAAGTTTTATTCTTTAAAAAATATCCAGTCCACAATGGTAAAAAAAACTTCTGCTTCTTTCAAAAGAATGGATTTAGCACCAGAAAAACTCTTAAGTGGAAGAAGCAGATTGTTTACCTGAAAACTTTTTATATATGTTCTAGAAAAAAGGAATTGCTAAGAAAATGGGGAGCTTAACACAAAAGGCCATCCATCAGATTTTGTGTAATGGAGAAAATTTTCACCCCTTAATGGCATATACAATTGACTTTTGAGGTGTTGGTGGTTGCGGAGCATTTCAGTTTTTCTACTGCATTCAAATTCCTTCTAGTTGAAGTTAGAAGGGGAATAAAAGAGACATTGATGTTTTTGGAATAACGTTTAAGCCATCTTGTTATTCGATATTAGAACAAAGATGCTATACTGACATTTCAGAAATCGATACTGCATTCCTTCAGAAAATTGTTATTCGAATTTATGGTTTCTAAGGATAATTCTACATTTATTATTACTTTCTCTGCAATACATGGTAATGTATAGGGAAAGTATTGGAATCATGCCGAAAATCACAACTGGAGTTTTCAACAGATCTATATGTTTCGGGACCTCTAGTATACGATAAAACCATTTTTTACGCGACGTCTGTGTGTGTGTCTGTCTGTGCAGATTTTGTATCCACTCTAACTAAAGAACTAATTGACCGAATTTCATAAAATTTGGTAGGTAAGTCACTTGTGGGCGAATCTGGTGCTTATTAGTTTTGAGTACGATTCGAAATAAAAGAATTCGCCTTTTTTGCGAAATGGCCAGCAAAAATTCCCTGTATCCCCTCTAGCTAAAAAACTTATAGACCGAATTTTACAAAATTCGATCGATAAGTCACATGTGGGTCACCCTGGTGTTGATTAGATTTTAGTATGATTCGGAAAAAAATAACCTGCCTTTTTTTGCAAAATGGCCGGCAAAAATCGTCAAAATCGAAAATAAAAACTACGTATGCTTATATATATCCATTAAATGCTTGTTTTATACGTAATTTTTAACGATGAAAAGAATAAGACCAACCCCATTACAATAGAACTAGCCGTTCTCGAGATATTTTAATTTCTTCGTGTATTCTCTACGCCACTTTTGAAAATAAGTGCAATTACCAAATGAGAACGAAAATTGAATTAAAAGTTAATTAAATTTAATTAAAATAAAGAGAACGTGGATATAAGTCTGCAGGGAAAGTCATGTGCTGCCCACATCAGATTTTCTTTGTTGCAATACATTTTAATATATATTGGAATCGTGTCAATAATTGCAAATCGAGTTTTCAACGAAGCTACACAGTTTCGAACCGATAATCCGAAAAAACTATATTTCGCGTAAAGTCTGTATGTGTGTGTCTGTCTTTGCAATGAATGTGTCCACTCTAGCTAAAAGACTAATAATTTATTCAGTTATCCAGTCTAGCATTCTGT
This sequence comes from Amaurobius ferox, assembly GCA_951213105.1. Taxonomy (NCBI): domain Eukaryota; kingdom Metazoa; phylum Arthropoda; class Arachnida; order Araneae; family Amaurobiidae; genus Amaurobius; species Amaurobius ferox. Next base: position 48,090,897 of record OX578148.1, on the reverse strand, counting down.
CTTTTGATCTGTAATTTGATATTTATGTTTATTTATCCAATATGTTTATTTTCACAACATTTCCCACAATCCAGTCTGAGGAACAGGATTTTAAAAGTGGTTTTTCAACTGGACTGAAAGCCCCACCAACAAGAGGATGCAGATGTATTTTAATACACTCTGGAAGAAACAATGGTTTCGTGCTAAACGCTTAGAAACGTTACATACAAAAATTATGCTAGAGAATAGCACGGGGAAATGAATGATAAAACGTATGAAACCTGGTTCAAGGTAAAACTCCTTCCGAATATCGATCAGAACCGTATGATAGTTATTGGCAGTGCTCCCTATCATACTGTACATTCTGAAAACATTCCCAAAGACATCTGCCAGTAAACGCATATACAAACATGTTTAAACAGCCAACACATCACAAAAATAAAATACACCGCAAAAGTAAACGAAATACTAATTTTGGACTGCTCCTGTTCTCGAGTTATTCCCCAAGAACTAGTACATCCATATGACGCAGGCAGGACAGGTTAGCCCGATAAGGTTGAAAATCCAAAGAACTAAAATGTACCGCAAAATGTAACAATATATCAAATTTCATATTACTATGGGTAATGAACAAATATGGTTAACATGAATTCAATGAATCCTTGATTTGGCATTATGATCCAATTAATTTATGTTAACTTTATGATTTTTCTTAATTTTATCTATGTATGCATACATGAGTTTATAATCCTATTAAGCAAATGTAATTCAAATATATTTGGTATGCATGTATAATCAATCATATTTTAGGAATTGTGCGCGAATAAAAAATTTCTTTTACAATAATTCTGTCGCCAAAATTCACATCAGGTGCTTGATCTGGCAATCGAATCACCGGTAACTGAGTGAAAAGTCACTTGTAACTTCTATAGTGATACAGGTTAGGTGTTCGCTACGTATAGTTGATATTATAAGGGAAGAAAAGAGACATTGATATTTTGGGAATAATGTTATAAGATATTAGAACAAAGACTAGCCAAATACCCGTTAAAAATCAACTGTCTCACAATAAACAACCCCGAATAACGTTAATTTTTAAATAATTCGATTTTACCAGTGGTTCTTTTCAAACTGCTCACCAGTGCACCAAATTTTAAATATATGTCTCACTTCAGACTAGGAATTTTTCATTTATTCAGCTAATTAAACATTTATGTGTTGGCATCTCTAAATTAGCAAATAATAGAAAGCTGAAATTATGCACTTTATTTCTATCTAAAGATCTATCCTTGTACCAATATTTAAGTCTCAATCCCATCTCAAATTCTGTCTTACTATCATTTTACTTTTCGAACGCTTTGATGTGGAGCACCCCCACCCCTCTCCTTACAGAAATTTTAAAAAACTATATTTTTCTCTTTATCCTTATGGTTGACCCGAGTATCAAATTTCAAGCCTATATCTCATTAAAACAAAGCGTTTCTCACTTATTCCGCAAATAGAACATTTTGCTGTGCAACACTGCTCAAGAAATATAAATATTGAAAACTGAAATTGCATAATTTCTTCCTTTTGAATTATCTACCCTCGCACACAATTCACAATCTATATCTGATCGTGAAATATGTTTTCTATCATTTCACATTCAGAACGTTTTGGTGTGGAGCACCCTCCCCACCCCCCACCCCCACCCCTTTATCAAACATTTTTGAAAACTCAGATTTTTTTTTTCGTGTATTTAATTGAATAATTGTCCTGTGTAAAAAATATTTTCAAATCTCCATATCTCAGTTAAAAGAAGGCGTTTATCATTTATTGGGCAAATCGAACGTTTTTGTGTGGGACAAACCTTAAAGTAGCAAATATTGAAAACCTAAAATTGCGCACTTTCTTTTTTTTTTTTCGAACTATGTAGCCATACATCAAATTTAATGCCTATCCCCTCAGGAAGTTTGCTTTTCTATCGTTTCACATTTCGAACGTTTTAATATGGAGCACCCCATCTACAGAACATTTTTTTAAAAATACGATTTTCCAGAGTTTTATTGAACCATTGATCCGTGTGCCAAATTGCAAGACTCCATCTCACTTAAAATAGGAGTTCATTTATTTGGCAAATCGCACATTTTAGTGTGCAGCATCCTAAGTACCAATTTATGGATTGTGCACTTTCTTCTTTTCTAACTATTTACCATTGTATCGAATTTAAAGTCGTTAAAGTGTACCTTTAAAATTTACCTTTCGAACGTTTTTGTGGAGCACTCACCCCCTCAAAGGAAATTTTTGAAAAACTTTATTCTTCTCGGGTTTTTATCAGATTATTTGGCCATATACCAAATGGCAAGCCAGTATCCCATTTTAAAGGATGAGTTTTTCATTTATTGCGAAAATTGAACATTTTAGTGTGCAGCACTCTTAAAGTAAAAAACAGTGGGAAAAATGAAATTGTACACTTTCTTCTTTCCGAATTAACTACCCTTACACCAAATTTGAAATCTCAATCTCATTCCGACGCATGCTTTTTTTTATCAATTTACCTTTCGAACGTTTTTCTATAGAGCATACCCTTAAACGAACATTTTTGAAAAACTCTATTCGCCTTGGGTGTTTTACTCACCCCATATTCCGGAAATATTCTGCTTGAGATTCTTTGGGGTTTTTGATATTTGAAGTATGGTATTCTGTATTATTTAAGAAGTGGGCACTTATTTTACGGTGGCCAATATATATATATATTGGTTTAATTGAGGAAAAATTGAAATAAGTATTTAAATTGGGGAATACAATTTTGCCTATTTTTTATATGAACCAAATTTATTTGTTTTGTTATCTTAAATAACTGCCGTGCTTTAACTCTCAGGCAACGCCAGACACATTCTAGTATTTAATACTTCAATTTATGTAAATTTCATATTTATTTGAAAAATGCGTATTATCCTGAAAATGGGTAAAGCGTTTTAAAATCACTGACATTCGCCATTTTTTTACTTTCTCTGCTATACATGGTAATGTAAAGGGAAAGTATTTTAATCATGCCGAAAATCGCAACTCGAGTCTTTGAGGGATGTACACGTTTCAAGACCTCTAGAATACGAAAAAAACATTTTTAGCGTGACGTCTGTGTGTGTGTCTGTCTGTACAGATTTTGTATCCACTCTAACTAAAAAACTAATCGACCGAATTTTATAAAATTTGATAGGTAAGTCACTTGTGGGCGAGTCTAGTTTTGATTAGTTTTGGATACGATTCGGGATAAAAGAACCCGCCTTTTTTGCGAAATGGCCCGCAAAAGCTTGTATCCACTCTAGCTGAAAAAGCTTATATCCACTCTAGCTGAAAAACTAATGGACCGAATTTCACAAAATTTGGTAGATAAGTCACTTGTGGGTCACCCTGGTGCTGATTAGATTTTGGTAGGATTTGGAAAAAAACAATCTGCCTTTTTTTGCAAAATGGCAAACAAAAATCTAAAATAAAAAACTACGTATAATCAAATATATCCATTAAATGCTTGTTTAATACGTAATTTTTATCTAAGAAAAGAATAAGATCAACCCCATTACACTAGGACTAGCCGTTCGCGAAATATTTTAGTTTTTTCGTATTATCTCTACGCCACCTTTGAAAATAAGTCCAGTTATCAAATGAGAACGAAAATTGAATTTAAAGTCAATTAAATTTAATTAAATTAAAGAGAACGTGGATATAAGTCTGCAGGAAGAGTCATGTGCTGTCCCCATCAGATTTTCTTTTTAGCGAAATTACGTAAAAAGTAATTGATTATTTAACAGTATTCAATGATCGGACTCTTTATTGGTTTTTCAAATATCCATCGAAAATTTGGATTGATAGCGAGGGGGGGGTGTAAAATTTTAAATATTAGAGAGCGTTTCAATCTATAGTACAACAAACATTGCAAAGCTTAATTCATTGCAAAGCTTAATGAAATTAGTTTATACTTCGTGCTTTTTTTCTTATGGAGAAATGGTTTTATTTAAAGGAAATTTTAAAAGGTAAAAGGTTTTATTGAAAGATAAAATTAAACTTTTATCCACTTTTCTCACGGGGGATGCTATAAGAGTTGAATGATTTGTAGGAAATTTATGTATGATAACTTGAATTTGCAATTACAAGAAGCCTATTGGTTGCATGTCAAGATCAAATCATAAGAACACCCCAAATTAATTTATTGAATTTCTACAAACTGAAAATTGTTGTAAAGAATTGTCGTTCAAACTGATATTTAAAACATTTTGATGTAGACAGTACATGACTTTTACTACATACTGCAATGGCAGTATTTCTTTCACAGCGTAATAAGTATGCAAGAGATCCATAGAACAATAATTTTAACGCTGAATTGCTTCGATTTACAGATTTAATTTTAATTTTGTGCACTTGATAATTAGAAATATAGCTAGACACTTTTAATTTGACAATTAGAAATATAGTTTGCATCCGTCAAGCAATATAGTACGCATATTAAACAATTATAAAAATTAGAAACTGAGATATACATACACATATACAGATATTGCTTCAAAAACGTTCGATTCGAGTTCATGTATGCTTCTTGAAACGTGTTTTTTCATCTAAAACTCGGAATTCGAACTTTCGACCTTGTCACAGTATTTTTCTTATACATTAGAAAAATAATATAAATAAAGGCATATGTTAACACTTAAGTATACTACTTCTAAAACGATATAATAAAAACAATTAAATTTGGTAAATTAAAATGTCTTTAATTGTAACACCATCTATGACGTCCGTTACCCCCACTGGGTTCCGGTCTAAATTGGGTGGCACTTCCCGGCCATCCAAACAATTACCTTACACCTTTCTGGTAGGTCGGACGGTCTGGGTCTCAACAACAACCATCTATGACGTCCGGCCACTCTAGCGGTTACTCTAAGTCCTCGGACGAGTCGGGTGGTCTGGGTTTTCGACCATCTATGACGTACTTAAAATTACATACAAAAATGTAAAAAAGCACATGCCAACACCGTAAAAATGGAAATTTCCATCCTAAAGATTTTCGAAAGAAAGATAGCACATGTTAAAAGAAAACATAGCACATGCCAACACTTTAAAAATGGGTAAAATAATGTAGACGAAGAAAAATTACATAGGAATGGTCGTTCTCTATCTAAGACCACAATGTGGAAACAACCGTCTGTGCAGCAATTGATCCGTAGCAATTCATTCGTCCATGAGCCTACGCCCGCCCGCTAAAAAACATTACACAACCCGGGTATTGTTGGCTTTAAGGGTTCGCACTTAGCAAAAGCTGCTTGTACAACAAATGTTCCGTGGCTCATGGAGCACAAGCTTATGTCCGCTGTGCGGATGTAACACGAAAATCAAAAAATTTAAGCAACTCCCTCATTTAGCTGCTACCTACAACACTGCTGACAGAAACAATAAAAGAAGCAATGCTTAAATTAAAATAAAAAAATACAAAATACCTGGTTTAATGAAATCTGAAGCAAAACCACAACACGTATCAACACAACACTTTTGAGAAGATCTTCACAACACTAGAACTTAGAAATCTAGACTAGTGAATTGCTATGGAAGGGACTTTCGGATTCAAATACTTTCTAGTGACTCCAATACTTAGCACTTGGCGATATTTAATGTTATTGGACTGCCGTAAATTGGCATTGCAACGGAGCTTTATTGTTTATGCCTATTGCCTATGCCGATATAGTGCGCATGCTTCTAATCTTTTAAGTTAATTTAAATCATTCACATAGCTTCTTCAATTTGTCAAATTCTTCTATCCCTGATAACTATGGAAATTATAATTTCAGAAAACGATAATAATAATGGTAATAATATCGTTTGCAGTTACTGTGGGCGAACTTGTTTATTCTGCGGGCGAATATGTATGCTCATATTTGGAAATTTCATCCTGGGAAAAAAACAGAATTTTCAGCAAAAAGCAAGGAACATTTGTTGTTTATGTGATTATGAGTGTTGATCTATGGCAGCTTATATGAAACACATAAAAAAACACAAAAAGTAAAATATGAAAATAATTTAACTTTAAAAGTAAAACACAGAAATTAAAAATTTCAAGCTACACTACATAAAAATATTCACATGTAACTAATATCAGCTACTCTGTGAGCGAACTTTTTAATTAAAGAAATTAATTGAAATCTGGAAAATAGCATTTATACAATCTCTAAATTAGCAACGTTGGATAGGACATTAAAATCTCAGAAGCTGATTTTCGAAATTTAATTTCATTGCATTCATTTTTACTTTCTCTTCAATACATGTTAATGTATAGGGAAAGTATTGGTATCCTGCCGAAAATCGCAACTCGAGTTTTTGACGGATCTACACGTTTTGAAACCTCTAGAATACGAAATCTGTTTTCAGCGTGACGTCGCTGTGTGTGTCTGTCTGTGCAGATTTTGTATCCACTCTAACTGAAACACTAATTGATCGAATTTTATAAAATTTGGTAGGTAAGTCCCTTGTGAATGACAACCCCCCACCCCCACCCCCGATGTTAATAAGATTTTGGCATGATTCGAGATAAAAGAACATTGTTTTGTTTTTTTGCCAAATGTTCCGCATTGATAATAGTGTTATAGGTGAGGCAATAATGAAAATATGAAATAAATGACTAAAATTGTTGAAATATATTGATTAAACACTTCTTCAAGTAACTTTTGACAACAAAGCGAATAAGACTGACCCCATAACTGTAGGATGAACCGTTCTCGAGATATTTTAGTTTTATGGAATTTTGAGGAACTGAAGAATTTAAAATGAATTAATGTACCAAATGAAACGAAGTTGCATTAAAAAAGCAAATTGGATATAATATTAGAAAAATATCCATGTTATTTTCTGCATCTTAACTCCATTTAATGCGTAATAAAATAAAAAAAAATGAATTTGAATTTGCAGGAAACATCATGTGCTGTCCACATCATATTTTTATATTTGTTTGGAATATCTGAAAGACGAACAATCACGTACTATGGAATGTTCAAAATCTTTCTCAGTGCATACAGTACAGTAAAGTAGCAGTCAAAACATACATCGCCAAATGAGCGATTTCCTGCCAAATATGTTTTCCAACTTGCAAACGTCCCATCGTTCCAACTTCATGAGCATGCGCAGTATAGGTTTTCATATCTATCATACCAAGACGAGCGGATAAATAGCACCGGACCCACTCCGACGTCCTGATAACACGTCACCCGACGTCAATATCGACGACCAATAGTAGCTTCAGAGAACTGCGCCTGTGCACGGAGATGGTAGTTTATAATACGAACTCATCATCACTCAGCTGTTAAATTTACTATCGTATACTAGTATTATTAGATAGTTTAGAATATTAAATTCTATGTTATAGTTGATGCTTAAAATGAACTACGCCTCTGCAAGGAGTATTTTGTTTTAATTACGATCTCGGAATTATTCAAGGAGATTTAAACATATTTAAATCTCCTTCGTATTATTGGATGGCATAGAATATTAAACTCTATAATTGATGGCTAGATGTGATACATAGATATAATTTAGTCATTTTGAGAGCCATGTGTCAATAGCACCTAACCAATTTCCCCATTTAAAAATTGTTTTACATAGATACAATTTAAAAATTATTTGCATTGTTACTTTCCTTATATACATAATGTATAAGGAAAGTATTGTGACGGGGTCGGAAATTCGAATTCGAGTTTTCGACGGGAGAGCACGTTTCAAGCATCCCTGATCACGAATCAACCATTTTTGCACTAATGTCTGTGTGTGTGTGTGTGTGTCAGTGAGACTGTAGAGATGATAACTGACGAACGATAGAACCGATTCGAACTAAATATGGTACAATAATCACAATCCGTAAACACTGGAAGCCTATTGTTTTTAAACGTAATCGAATGTTCAGAACCCCATAAATTTTCGAGTGAAATTTTGAAAAAATCGTCAAAAAATCAAAACCGCTAATAAAGTTACGCAAATAGACATTTCTTATGTAATTTTTCATTAGAAAACGATTAACATAAATTTTAGAACGCTAACATGAACCGTTCGCGAGATATTGCACATTTTTAAAAAAATTATCAAAAAATCATATGAAATAAAAAAATATATTTCCTATTGTGAAACATGTTCACTTTTCATATGTAATACCATGCGATAAATTGGGTGACATCATTCTCGTGGATCTAGCTCGTTCCATTCATGAAAAAGATACTTCGAGTAATACTTTTGTATTTGAACGCCAATAGTCATTTACCTGCTATAAAAATAACTTATTTCTCCGTCAGTATAGCTTGGCGAGATTTTGGCGACGAATTTGGCGGAATGTCGCCAACTTGGCGACTTTTTGAAATGTTGTCAAATTAACGAAAATCTCGGCAAATAGATAAAAATGACGCTAAATCGATGAAAATAACAACTAATTGTCGAAAATTCAATATCTTGGAAAGAATATAAGTATCTACTATAAGAAAAACCTATTTTTTTTACTATAAAAGTAGTAAATTCATTGCATTATATAAGGAAAGTCATGTGTAGCCCACATCAGATTTTTTATATTATGCAACTCACAAAATCAATCTCCTTTAATTAGTCATGCATTAATTAGATTATCAAAATGAAACATTGTTCTTTACAGCATTCAAGTTATCAAGTTCAATTTAAAATTCACAATCATGTGCAAATTCCTATAATATAACAAATGACATTGTTAATCAAAATATTCTATTAAAATATTTAATTTAATGCTCCTAAAAAGAAGTTTAAGAATATCTGTTCTAGCTATACAAAATTATCTTCACGAGCAGATCTGAAGAATAAAATGTCCTGGTCTTGTTTGTAAACAAATTTACAAAATATATGAAGTTGAATAAATATATGCAAAATAAAAGAGTTAAAACTGTATAGGACCCATACTACAACTTATGAGTTTCTAAAATCTTTACCAAAATAAAACAGATGACGTAATAAATTGAAAATATCAATAATTCCGTAATCTTAAAGCCCAAAAGGCCGTAATTGATTCCAATATATGCCAAAGTATGTGCTAATATACTTGTACTGCTTATATTCTCATAGAGTAGAAGCAGCAGCGTATGCTTGGGGGGGGGCAGGCCCCCCTACTTTTCAAGGCTTTTTATTGCTATACGTATTTTTCGTTTAAAATAACCCTGTCATAAGCAAATGCTAAACAGTTGCCCCCCCCCCCCACTTTTTAGAGTCAGGATAAGCCACTGAGTAGAAGATATACCCATGCATTTGTAGAAGATTACTCGGTACTACGTACAATATATGAGTTTCACAAATTTTTGCAAAAATAAAACAATGACATAATAAACTGAAAATATCAATAATGTTAATGTTTAAACCTGAAGACCATAATTGATATAATCCAGTCAAAAATGCAATATCGGTGAAATTTATTTTATATATATATATATCTTTATTATTTAAATCGGAAAGGATTTAATAAAAATCAGCTGCCGTATAAACAAATTGGATTTAAATTTGTTGCTAAACGACATGGTAAAATTTTCTTCACATAAATTGGCGGAAAAAATATCATCTGCTTAATGCTATATGAAAGGTTTAATTGTTCGTTTTTAATTAATATCTGGGCAAACCCTGGTCTTAGGAACTCAAAACATGGACTAAATTTTAAGTCAGGATATTTCAAGGCTATCTACAAAATTTCATTTAAATTCGGTTCAGTTGTTCTCCCATGATGATGAGACACACATACAGACAGATTTTCAATTTTATTTATATAGATTTAGAGAAATAGATTGAAAATAAGCAAAATGAGTAAACTTGCATTATATCTATTAAAAGTCTACATTTGAATAATTTTAATCCAGAATCAGTCATTCATAAATGATATGTTTCAGCTGGCAAATGTAAATATGTCAATAGCTAGGAAGAAATTGTTATCAACTCAAAAATTTTACTCAATTTTATATTTTTGTTATTTTCATACATATTATTATCAGCTTATGTAGGAATGTACTAAAATTTGTATTTACACAAGACTTTACAGTAGTAGTATATGGGGCAGACTCTGGGACACCCAGATTCTGCCCCATATACTACAAATTCCTATACATTTTCAAAGATTCAGGACAACCTCTGAGACCAAGCATGTATAAAATCATCCAAAAATACATAAAATCATTAAAAAATGGGTATTTTTTTAAAAATCAAAAATCAAGAGAGTTTTAAGACTCTAAAATTTCATGTTTTTTAACTTAAAAAATGAGTTATATGAATATTATTGAGACCAAATCTTTGATCAAAATTAAAATCTAGTGCTGCCATCTATAGACATAATATAAAAGCTAAAGTTATCTTGAGAGCAAAAATACATAAAATAAAGAAATCTAAAAATGTACATATTTATGGAGGGACCATTAGTCCCCCCATAGACTTTGATCTCTAGGTAAATCATCTGTGGCTGAAAAAAATAAAAATATTTTTCAACATAATTAAAATTTTTTAGAAAATAAAAAAGTCTGAAAATAAAGTGATTTAATACGATAGGATCGCGTTAGAAAAGAATAAAAAAGTAAAGATGATTAAGCTTTCTCTAATTCATATTCGTATTTATCACCAATCATACCTGAATACTTAAATATATAACCACCTTTATTGATTTCATTTATTGATTCATCAGAAAGTTTTCCATGTTTATTCGCTAGGTAATACTCTTTTTCTTCATCCACCACATATAACTTTGCGATTACTGTATCTCCATATTTAGTTTTAATTTTTTTCAATGATATCAGATTATATTTCCCAGGATATAAATCATTTAATTTAAACGTTTTGGGATAACCTCTCAGTCTATTGAACTCTTCCATTTATTAGTAAACATTTTTTATAAATATAAATTCATGACCAATAGACTAAATTCTTTGTAATAACATATAAAACTCCTAATCCATTCAATTTAAAATCTTCATTTTCTTCTTTTACAATTAATTCAGTCAACCTTTGAAAACTTTCTGATAATAGTTTTTTAGTATGATCATATTTTATATGCAAATCATACAATTCTTTACAAAGATAAGTCAAATAGTAAATTTCTTCAGAATTTGTAAAATTTAAAGCTCGAATATCACCTAAACACTCATCCATTTATTAGTAAACATTTTTTAATAACCAAATGGTACAGTATCAAAATTATCTAAAATTCTTCTTTTATCATATCCAAACATGTATCTTTTATTCGTTTTATGCACTTTAATATTTTTATCTTTTTGTATTTGAAACTGATTTATTTCTACATCTATATATTCAGTTTCACCTGTTATTGTTTTCATTCTTTCATCGAAACTAAGCTTAGTTTCACTCTCGTAACTCATCTTAAATCCTTTTACTTTTCCTTTTACAGATCCATCATTAACAATGTAACCATAATCTTTGCTGGCTCCAGAAATCCATGTAGTCATATAATTATCTTCACCTAATTCATCTGTCCATTCTCCTAACATACAACCTGTTTTTACTTTATTAGTACTATCATCAATATAAACGATACTATCTGTATCATAATACATTACTTTATCTCCTAGTTTATCAAGCATTTTATATAATCTTATTCTAGCAGAACTAGTTGTAAAAACTGCTATATAAATATTCGTATTAAAATTATTCTCGGTATACTCATCTCTCATCTTATAATCCATTTGTACACAATCATCATTTAAAAATATCATATTCAAATCTTTAATTTCATCATTCAATATAATTCTATAAAAATCTTCCAACTCTATTACATATTCAGTTTGTTTCATATTATTTCTTTGTCCAAACTTACCCCATAAAGAGTTTAAACAGAATTTAGCTATAAATCTCATACCAGGAATTTCTTTTATTTCATCTAATTCAATATCTAATTTTTCTTTGACAATCTTTTTATAATTATTAATGTCTTTTGGTAATTTATCATCTGTTTCTAATTTAATTTTTAAAAACATTTTGACATACTCTTTGAATAGTTTATCTGTTTTCTTTTCAAAATGCCAAACTTCATATATATTTAAAATGTTATATCCTTTTTCTATAGCTAAATTGACTTCATCCGTAGTCCAAGTACCTATAAAACTTCTTTCATCATCTGTATGATTACATAATTTATTTCTTATTTCATAACACTTTTTACATTTTTTCTTTTCAGTTTCATAATGACAGCATTTAAATGTTTTTGAACATGATTTACATAAACTAAATATCAATTTTTCTTCTTTATAAGGTAATACAGGATGATATAATTTTCTAGGGGGAAGTACTTTACACTGTATCATCCCAAACCAATTCTCATCATATTTTTCAGGATTATAGATCTTTTTAGGATGTCCAATTGGATAATAATCAAAATAATTTACAGTCGGATAGAGTGAACATACATCAATATATCGACCTTTCTCTTTATTTTTTATTTCATATTTTAATTTGGTTGGTTCACATCTACCACCATAGAAGGCATCTCTAGGATTTAAGGGTTCTATAAAATCTCTTTTCCATTCTTTTTCATATATTTTTTAATTTCTTTATCTTTATCAAAATCACATTCCCATATTTCAATTAACTCATATCCTGCGTCTTTTATCTTATTATTTATCTTTTTTGTTTTTTCATATAAATCAGCCATACATATTTGATTTTGTTTATTTAAAGTAGATTTTCTGTAACAACTATTACATCCATGCCAATGACAATCTTGAAATTGATATACTGTATTATCGTAAAAACCATCTACTTTATAAGTTTTATTGTCTATTTTTATTTTTTTCTCTCTTCCATTTAAAGCATGCTGTATATTTATTTTATGTTTTTGAGATAAATAATCTAACCAAGCAATAGATTTTTTACTGTATTGATCTTGTTTGATGATCTCTTCATCTATAGCTATTGTACCCTCAGGTACGAATTTATCTCTATATATAGCCATACAAACACCCGCTAAAGTAACATATTTAAAAGGATCAATATTAGCTATTTCTAAAAATAATCTTCTTAATTCCAAACAACCTTTTCTTAAAATATCTACATCAGACCTACAGTATTTTATAATTTCTTTTCGAAAATCAAAGATTTCATTTTTTACAGATATGTACCATTTATTAAACAATTCTCTATCTTCTAAAGTCATAGTATTATAACCATAATAATATTTATCTGGATATTTTCCAACATAATTTTGATTTTTAATAGTGTTAAACAAATGAGGAAAATATCCTTTTGCTAATTCTGTTAATCCAAACGTTTTAGGGAATTTTCTTAATGGAATCAATGTAAAATTTATAGAATCTATAAATCTTATATTATATTCGTTTGCATGCATATAAATGAGTTTATTTCCTTGATAGATTGTAAAAACTTTAATTTTATTTTTAAAGCAGTATTTAGATATAAATTGAAAGTCAAATCCTTTTCCATAATGAGCTAATATGGTATAACCTACATGTTTCTTATCAAATAACCACTTACAATAGTCGTTTTCATTCTTAAATATGTTTTCTTCTCCTTTAAATTCTTGATTTATAATTAAATTAACTTCATGGTTTCCTGTTTCTTGATTCGTTTCAACATCAAAAAACATATATTTTTGTGTAAATCCTGAATATTTACATGCATTACATTTTCTATCGTTACTACATTTGTTTTCACATATACTACCATACATATAATTTTCAGGAAATCTATGTTTTTGACATATATTACACCATTCTCCAGTTGAACAAATATTTATACATGTACTACCCTTAGCTTTTTTTGTTTTCATATAACACCTATGATTTTTTGAGACCAATTGTCTACAATTTTTACACTCTCTCTCTCCACATTTATGATCTTCAGGTGTTCTTTTATTTCTGTTAATATTTCTCTTACATTTTAAACATTTCCATAGTCTTTCACAAACAGACAATTTATGATTTTCAAAACAGTTTTCACCTTTAAAACTTCGAAAACATTCATTACACTGGATATCATCTCCTTCACAATTACTATCTTTTATAAAACATCTATCACATTTTAATAAACATTTATGCTGATCGCTTCTTTTATAACTCACCTTACAGTAATCACAATAATTGTTTTTTCCTAAAAATCCTGTAACAGATGTAATCACATCAAAGTGATTTCTATTTTTTAAAATGTAAATACAAGTAGTTTTATAAGTGCCATTGTATATTCTTTCATTAAAATTTTCTCTACAAAATATAGTAATTTGAATATTTAAGTATTCTTCAAATATTTTAACATGCTCTAAATTACATATTTCTAATGGTATTTCACACATTTCATGTAATTTTTCAGCTAACTTTTTTTGTAATATTCTACCTTTTTTAATATATAGAATGTCATTTTTAGTTAATGTTTCATGATTTAATTTTTTACATAAAAGTTCAGGATTTTGAATAGATAGAGCAACTACAATAGATCTAGCTAAACATATATTATCGTTATTTTTAATTTGACAAATACTCTTTTTGTTTATGATATCATCATCTTTGAGAATTTTTAGATGTTTTCCACCGTGTGGTAATTCTATGACATGAAAATTGAATGTACATTCTTTAATATCTAATTCTTTGTATTCAATTTTATGTGTTAAAACATCTAAATAGGTATCATAAGCCTCTCTAGTTGGCATCATTTTAGGATGAAAAGGTTGACTTAATATAGGATTGTGTACTATAATATCTACTTTTCCTTCTATTTTTCCAATAGCTTTTCTGAATAAATCCTTTAAGATGTTATAATATTGTTCAGGTCTAAGTTCATTGATTTCTACAATTTTATAAATATATCTGTATGTGTTATATTTTTTAATATATTTTTGACTAATTTGAACAATTTCATAATCAGATTTAAATAAATCTTCAAGATTAACTTCTTCTACTATCTTTTCTTTCTTTTTTACCAATTCACCATCTTTATATTTCAAACCAAAATAATTAAATATATTATTAAGTTTACGTCTATTTTTAGGTTCATTAATAAATTGTTTCAATTGTTCTGTAAGATCAGGAGTAAATAATTTTTTAAGATTCACTTCTGTTTTAATCTTCTTTTCTTCTTTTGGTTTAAATTCCTTATTATCAAATTTCAAATTAAATGAATCAAAAAATTTTTTAATTTTATTACGTTTTTCAGGTTTTTTAATAAATATTTTCTTCTTTTTTTCTACGTATTTTGATATATCTAAATTTAATAAATCTACTAAAACAGGTTTATATTCACCTGTTTTTCTGATATATTTAGTTAATAATTTAATTAAATCAACCTTCTTACAACCTTTAGGTTGTTAAATATTCAATTGTTTTACTACTTTTCTAAGCTTATTAATAGTCTTTAACTTTAATGTAAACTCCATTTATTAGGAAACATTTTTTGAAATACTTTTTTCTAGAAGATGCTTACTGTGATAATTACTTCTCAAATGTCTCTTTTTGTGTGCATATGTATATTGCTTTCCACATTCACATATATTTTTTTTATATTTAATTATGGAATCACAACATTTGCAACGACTTTGGAAATTAATTTTTCCATTTCTATGATATATGTAAAACTCATTTACTGATTTCATAGTCAAACAGTGTATGCACTTTTTTGTAACCTCCATTTATTAGGAAACATTTTTTGAAATACTTTGTAAGGAATCATTCCATATTTTTTCATATTTCTTTTTAACTTTTTTAACTTTTATATTATTTTCAATATTAAAAATATCACAAATCTTTTTCATAAAATAGTAATAGTTAATTGATTTCTCATAATACATAAAATCTAAAAATTTTAAAAACATATCCTCAACTTCTTGAGAAATATTATATCTCCTTCTTAATCGATTAAAATAACAAACTCTACTATTATATCTTTGTTTTAAACTTTCGTAATCGATAACATAAAAATATTCTTCTTCTTCCGAATCATAGATTAATTTTGTCTTTAAATCATTCATTTATATATGAACTAATTCAGATGTCCAACTATTAAATTCATCTGGATATCCTAGCCATTTTACAAAATACTTATTTCCTTTCTTTTTTATGATTTTTTCAATTTTATATACATCATCTTTTTTATTATATTTTACCATTTCATTTTCATAAAAAGTTCCTTCAATTTCTTTACTGTTTAAATATTTTAATCGATAAGTAATAGGATCTGTTTTTAATACTTCAGAAACTATAAAAATCTCTTCAGTAAATATAGAATCATCTACTTTCCTGAATGTTTTCTTAATTGTAGATATTCTAACACTATCCCCTATCTTAAATTTAGGTTTTTTTATGATCTTTTTCGTATATAAATTTTTTATAAACTTGAGATTCATTTTCGTCTCGACTAGCCTCAATGGGTGTCATTTTTATTGATCTATGATATGAATTGTTATAATTTTTAAGTAATTTGGGTAATACATCAATATATCTTTTAGTATTGTTAGCATGCATATATTTTATAATTTTTTCTCTTATACTTCTATTAAATCTCTCAGCTATTGCAGATTTTATTTCTTTATTTTTAGTTGTAAACCAATGTATATTATTATCTTTAAATAATTTTTGTGTCTGTTTTCCTGTAAATTCAGTACCTTCATCTGTCAAAATGAATTTTGGTATTCTTTCTTTAAAAACTTGTTTAAAACCTTGTACTACTTCTTCAGATGTTTTTCTTTTTATAGGAAAAGCCCAAGCATATTTATTAAAAGCATCTATAACCGTTAACAAATAATTAGTTCCATCATTATATTTGCTATAATTTTTTATAAATAACAAATCAGCGTAAAATTGATTATTACTGTTTGGAACATAAACTCTTCTTCTTTTAAATTTACGAATGACAGGTTTATATCTAGTATATACATCTTGTTCATGTAAAAATTCTTCAACATTAGGTAACCCTGTTTTTCTTTTCAATTCTTGAATACCACAATAACCTGTTTCTGGATTATAATAGACCTCTTTTAAATTCCTAAAAAAGTATTCTTTTTACTTCCACAAATAGTACAGATACCTTTACCAACTGGTTTATTATTTTTAGAAGTAGTTTTATGATAATTTTTAGTTGAGGTTTTATCTTTACACTTGACACAGTATATAGAAAGACCTAATCCAAAAGTTTTTTTAGCTTTAATAATAGGTTTAATGATTCCTCTATCTAATCTTTCTCGAAATGTTGGATCTTGTATAGCATTTAAATCATCTATTAATTCTTCATCAGCAACATGTCTCAGTTTTGTATCTTTTGTTTTATTGTATTCAATATCATGTTTTTTACATAACTTATCAACTCTATTTATTCCAGGATCACCTCTTTTTAATCTTTTTTCTAATTTTGTAAATGGACCACAATATTGATATCCTGGTAAATGCAATTCTGGAGGATTTATTTTATCTTGTAACCATATCCAATAATATCACCACCTCTAATTAAACCTACATAACCTCCACCTTTTATTTCTTCAAAAATATGAATATTTTTTTTACACACCATTTATTTATTTAGAAATTTATATCCATTCAATTGCATTTGTTTTACGTATTTTTCAACTGGATTAAATTTTAAACTTTTTATGAAATCCTTTTCTCGCATATAAATTTCTTCTTCTGTCATATTTTTAGCTTTAAACGAATTAATGAGTTCTTTATAAAAATTATAACAATGTCTATATTCTTCCTTTCTTTCCGCAATTTTTAATGCAAGATCAATAGCTTCTACTATACCAACTGATAAACTTAAAAAAGCAAGTGGTAGAAAGGCAATAGCTGATAAACCCGTTCCACTTAGAATGACCTTACTTACTGATAATGAAATACTTATCTTTTGATACAAATTTCTACTCTTTCTGTAAACATACAATCTTTTTTCTAAATATACATCCATTTATATAGGATCAAATTTTTTCCTGTGTCTTATTTCGGGATTCACTAAATCTAACATAAAAAAATCGTATTTTTCTTGAACACTTTTATTATACATTTGTTTGAATTCTTCAGTACTTAATATACCATCTATCTCTCTTATAATCTGTTGAATTTTTTTTGGTTGTAGAGTGAAAAATATATCGTAATTACAGTTCCTTCTTATATCGATAGGTGTTAAAAATATGACTGAGATAAATAAATAATGGATGCGTTTTTCTTTCTACCTCTGATAAATAATTCTCGAATGTTTTTTTGATCTTTCTCAGTCACACAATCATCAAAAATAACTAAATTCTTTAATGTAGGATTTAAATCATCTACAGTAATAAAATTTTGATCTGAAGAAAATAATACTTTTTTTTTGTATTTATCATATAATTCTAATAATCTTTTCTTATTCTTTATATTCTTACATTTCAAAATATCTTCTCTTTCTATATCTTCAAACAATGTATATATTTCTTGTAATTTAGAATATTTAGGTTCGTATAAATCTTTTGCACATATATATAATGCATCAAAATATAATAAATCATAAATCATATTTAACAGTAAATTTGTTTTACCTGAACCTGAAGATCCTATTATAAGCAATCTAAATGGATGTTTAGGTAACAAAGGATGTTGTTTAGGATCAGGTAATTCTTCTGGTTCCGTGTAATCTTTAATTTTTATCATAATTTACTAGCAGTAAAAATAAAATTTGCTGCAGTAAAAATGAAATTAGCTGCAGTAAAAAAATTAATATTATATAAATGAATGAATTAGAAAAAGAACGGAAACACAAGTTTATAAAGCAAATAAAAGATTCAATTAAATTAGTAAAAATAGAAAAGAAATAAGAAAGAATAGTGAAGATCAACTAAAAGAAAAAATAGGTATTCAAAAGACCTTAGAGGAATTTCATAAACCAGTCACTCAAGAAATTGAAAAATATGAAAAATCAAATAAGGAAGTTGTGAACAGTATTCAAAATGTTGTAGAAAATATTTCATTTCCATCTATAGAAGAGCCTATTGAAGCTGTGAAAGAATTAGTATCTTATACTTATGATATCGATCAAAATTTAAATTTAAAATATTTAAAAGAGGAAAAATTATACAGACCGTCAGTATTTTTAAATGATCAAGAAAAATTAGAGGAGATGTATGGAAGAGCTAAACAGTTAAAAGAAGGATTATCTAAGAAAAGAGGCAACTTAAAAAGTACAATTTCTAGGGCTAAAAATTTTTCAGAGGAGGAATTAAACCAGAAAAAGAATGAAATAAAAGAAATTAAAAATAAAGAAAATATGTTGCAAAATTATATGCATAGATTAAATATGATTCGAAGTAGTAAAGAAATGAAGGTGGGTAAAGGATTGAATGTATTATCAAATTTAACAGAAAAAATATGTAACGGAAGTAAATCAAAGAAATTGTATAATCAAGTAGCTTTATTGTTAGATATGTTATTAAAAAATAAAGAAATGACTTATAATGATGTACAACGATATCATAAACAATTTCTCTGTTAATAAATGATAAAATATAAAGTTTATTTGAGTGAAGGTCAGAAAAATAAACTTAAATCAGCTTTTAGAAATAAAGTAGAAGTAACATTACAAATAAATATATCTAAAACTCCTAATCATGAGATGTATTTAACTAAAACTCAAATTAATCATATTATTAATAGAAAAAGAATTACAATTAGTAAAACTCAATTAGATAAAAATGGAGGATTTTTACCATTTCTAGCGGCACTTATACCCTCTTTAATAACCGCTGCTAAAATTGCAGTTCCAGCATTAGCATCAGGTACTTTATCTGGATTAGCTAGTTCAGCTATACAAAAAAAGATGAAAGGATCAGGGGAAAAAAACTTGGAAAGGGAATATATCAACCGTGGGAATTAGTGACAAAATGATTAAAGAAAATATGAAAAATGAAAAAGGATTTAGAGGTGTGTTTACCTCCGATTTATTACCTAAAACAATAGGAAAATTTGAAAATGGAATCATTAATTTAGATGTATCAACAGGCCCAGGAACTCATTGGGTTTGTTATTATAATGATCCTAAATATAAATATGTGGAATATTTTGATCCGTTTGGTGAATATGACAATATGAAGAAGGACTATATTCCTAAAAATATTAAATCATTTCTTGTTACATCCAATAAAAAAATAGGTTATAATGATAGTTTTTTACAGAAACCTTCATCTGTGAAATGTGGTATATTTTGTATGAAATATATAAGAGAAAGGAATAAAGGTATATCACCTAAAAATGTTCTCAAATCATTTCCTACACAAAAACCTAGTGATTGTAATGAAAATTTTGTTATGTATAAATGATAATATTAAAATCTGAAGGTCATGAGAGATCAGAGGAATTTACTGTAAATTTTATTACACCTCTTAAAATAAAAAAATTAGCTTTACACTCATTCTCTATGGAAGTTTCCTGGTTTAATATAAGTAAGAATTATGGAAATAACATATTTAGAATGTATACATTAGGCACAGATAGAACAATTACTATCTCAAATGGTAATTATACTGTAAGAGGTTTAAATGAGTATATGATGAAAATATTTGGTAAGGATCCACCTGTCAAATTTGGTATTATTGAAGCAAGACAAAGAATATCTATTAAACTGAAAAAAGATTGGGTAATTGATTTTACAAAAAGTAACTTTCATAAAATTATAGGCTTTTTAAAACCAACATATGGAAGTTATGATGAAGAAACAGAGGTTGAAGGTGAACATATTGTTGATATATCCAATGGAAATGATAATATTTATATTCACTGTGATGTTGTAAAAGGATCTTTAATAAATCAATATAATTCAGAAGTTATATATTCTTTCACTAATAAAAACCCTCCAGGTAGTATAATTTCAAAAGAATTTAATAATTGGATATATTTTCCTGTTAAAGTGGATCCTGTTGAAAGAATAAAAATGAGGATTACTAATCAAAAAGGTGAATTAATAGATTTAAATAAAGGAGCTGTAGAATTTAATTTTATTTCTTCTTAAATAAATGAATAAACATAGATTATATAGAAAAAGTAAAAAAATACAAGGATTTTTAAAGGTTTTGTTACCTAATGTAATGAATAAATTAAATGAAATATTTTCTATGAAAAAGAAAGGAGGTGGTTTAAAAATTCTTCCTAAATAAATGATTTATGATTTAAGTGATACTCGTTATTATTATAATGATCACATTAAAAGTTATGAATTAAGAGAAATTCATCCAAAAGAACATAGTTCAGATGAGAATGCTACCTATGTTTTTCATATTAATGATACTAAAGCAAAAATTTTATATTCTAGAGGATATCTTGAACTAAAATTAAAAATTACAAAAAATGATAAATCATCCATTGGAAACGAAAATGTGAGTCTGGTAAATGGCGGAGGTTTTATCAAAACTTTAAAAGTACATATAGGAGATACTGAAATTGAATCAAATACACAGTCAAATTTTTCATCATGTTTTAAGATTAATTCATTATACTCCTGATTATGCAACATCACAAGCTCAAAATGAATTTTTTTATCTAGATACATCTGATTCAGCAGACAGTAAAGAGTTCAAATATGATGGTACTTTAGAAGATACTACTAAAATAACTGAATTTTTTAATAATTTGAAAATGAATAAAGATTATAACAAAGGATTCGCAAAGAGATGGGAACTAACGAAAGATGTCATTAAAATATGGACACCTTTAAAAGATATAATCGATTTCTTTAGAGAATATGAAAAGACAATTTCAGGTTTTGAAGTGAAAATAGAAATTCAAAGAAATGAAAATAAAAATATGATATATACTAATATAAGAAACGAAAATTATAAGGTAGTAGTTGAAGGTTTAACCTTGCATTTACCTTATATAGAATTAAAAAATTCTGCAGAAAGCTTGTTTCTGGAATCATATCTATCTGATAAAGATATAGAGGTAAATTGGGATCGATATAGATTTAAGATGGTAGGCCCCTATAGAAGCGACAGTGGATCTGTGACAGCAACTACAGCGTCAGATGAAGTTTTAGGTGTCTATGTTATTCCTCAATATGTTGAAAGAGATAGTAATTATGAAAAAAATAATATGATATTTGATAATATAGATATGACAGAATGCTGGTTGATGATTAATAATAAACAAGTTCCTCTTATGCGTTACAAAACAAATTTTACCAATAAAGATTATAATAGAGTGTATGAAGCTCTTTTACATGCAGGATTAAACGATATTAATACAGAAACAGGATGTTTGATAAATAAGAAGAATTTTGGTGATCTGTATCCTATTTTTTATTTTGACTTATCAAATCATGAAACTATACCGATTTAAATAATTTAGATATTGAATTTAATTGGGTAACGAATAGTCAAAAGGAATATAAGTTTTATTTTATTTTTAAAGAAAGAAAGAGATGTTTTATAAATTTAAAAATAAAACTATAACAATGGTTAAGAGTTTAAAATCTTAAAATTAATAAATGAGTGCTTATTATCCACCTTATGATGATCAAATGAAAGAAGGACCTATTGGACCTCCTGGTATAGGTTTTAAATTAATGAATGACGGAAATTATGATATGGAAAATAGAATTTTAAAAAATTGTGAAAATCCTATAGATGATTTAGATTTAACCACTAAAAGTTTTGTTTTGAATAAAATTGAGAATAATTATTTTGAATTGAGAGATCTTATAAAAACTAAATATGATGAGGGTTTTTTAACCTTTACTGAAGAAACAGGCAAGAGAATAAAAGAATTAAATGATACAACTTTACATACTTTAGAAAGTAAACCTTACGATGCAAAAGGAAAAAGAATAGGAAATGTAGCAGATCCTAAAGATGAAAAAAATGTTGTGAATAAAAGATATTTTGAAAAAAATTCGTTAATATTACAGAATGATAAATTTGATGCAAAAAATAAAATAATTACGAATGTTTCTGAACCTGAAAATGATAAAGATGCTGTCAATAAAATATATTTAGACAATAGAGATATCTGGGTTACTATACTAGATGATTTTCATACAGATGGGGATTATAAAAAAGTAAATTTCAACATGATGAGCTCAAAATTACTGGATCAAGAGATGCGATTATCTACAGATATGTATATGAAAATTTCCATATATATAGATATATATGATACAGTAGAAAGTAAATATATATATGATAAAAGTCCACTGATATCTCTGGAAATCAATGGTAAGGAAATTTTAAATGTTAATAGGGATGTAGTAACCTGTTTTGTTTATGGTAAACGTGATGATATCATCACATTAAAGATAAAATGTGATGGTAACGCTTTAAAACCTTATATGCATATTGAAAAAATCCCTTTCTAAAATTTCTTCATTAATAAATGGATATCGATTGGAATGAATTTTCCAGAAAAAATTTATCTGAAGATGTAATTAGAAATCTTAAAGATCATGTAAATTTGGATTTAGTTTTACAATATTCAACACTGTCTGAATCTTTTATTGAAGAATTTGCTCAACTTGATGATTGGTCTAAAATTTCTAGATATCAAAAATTATCAGAAGATTTTATAGAAAAATGTAAAGATAAAGTAGATTGGGTAAACATATCTCAATATCAAACTTTAAGTAACGAATTTATCGTAAAATTTTCTGATAATTTAGATTTATATAAAGTATCAATATTTCAAAATCTTACTAAAGATACTATGAGAGAATTAAAAGATGATTTAAATTGGCTGTATATAACTAGGTATCAAACATTTAGTGAAAATTTTATAGAAGAATTTATGCATAAATTAGATTTTTGTTATTTGATTAAATATAAATTTGATCTATTACCTGATCACTTTTTTAATGTTTATTGGAAAAAAGTACAAGCTATACAGATGAGTGAATTAAATAAAAAGTTTGGTCATCATGAAATAGAACCTTACCGAGAGAAAATAATTAGCGAGATATATGAAGCTAAATCAATCTTGAGAGAGTGTGTTTATCTTTTGAGACAATTAACTAACAAAGATGAAAAATAAATATTTAATAAAAATGTTTCTTAATAAATGGATGTTATTTATAATAATGGTATAAAAAAACATTTATATCTTTCTTAAATATAGGGAATCCTACTGAAGTGGAATCTATTTTTATATTATATTGTGTAGGAGATAAATTAAAATCTCTTGAAGGTATAAAAAATTTAACTAATTTAAAAGAATTATATTGTGAGGGATATAAATTAACATCTCTTGATGGAATAAAAAATTTAATAAATTTAGAAATATTATATTGTGTGGGGAATAAATTAAAATCTCTTGAAGATATAAAATATTTAACTAATTTAAAAGAATTATATTGTGATTCAAATATATTAACATCCCTTGAAGGAATAGAAAATTTAAAGAATTTAAAGAATTAAATTGTAGAGGAAATATATTAACATCCCTTGAAGGAATAGAAAATTTAACGAATTTAAAAACATTAAATTGTAATAAAAATAAATTAACATGTCTTGAAGGAATAAAAAATTTAACTAATTTAGAAACATTAAATTGTTGGGGAAATAAATTAAAATCTCTTGAAGGTATAAAAAATTTAACTAATTTAAAAAAATTATATTGTGGAGGAAATAAATTAACATCTCTTGAAGGTATAAAAAATTTAACTAATTTAAAAGAATTATATTGTGAGGGAAATAAATTAACATCTCTTGAAGGTATAAAAAATTTAACTAATTTAAAAGAATTAAATTGTAGAGGAAATATATTAACATCCCTTGATAGAATAAAAAATTTAACTAATTTAAAAGTATTATATTGTGATTTAAATAAATTAACATCCCTTGAAGGAATAGAAAATTTAAAGAATTTAGAAACATTATATTGTAATAAAAATAAATTAACATCTCTTGAAGGTATAAAAAATTTAACTAATTTAAAAGAATTATATTGTGAGGGAAATAAATTAACATCCCTTGAAGGAATAGAAAATTTAACTAATTTAGAAACATTAAATTGTAGCGAAAATGATATTACATCTCTAAATGAATTAATATTTTTGCCTGGAATATATGAAGTATGCTATGATACAGATAAAATAAATTTACCCCCGATTTTAAGAAGACAATTATTTCATAATAATGTATATAATGACTCTCAAAATGTGCATAATACATATATTCAAAAATCTTTGAGAGAGAGTATCATAAAATTATTAAATACAGAAATTACATATGATTTAGATGAATGCTTTAAAGAATTAGATATGAAAATTAACTTATTGGAGGTGGAATTCCATAATATTAAATTTAGAGAGATATTAGTTGTTGTGTTTAATAGAATTTTAAGAAATGTGAATAAAAATGAAATTATAAAAGTGTTAAAAGATGAACTAAAAGAGGCTGATGATAAATGTTTCGTTGGGAAAGTAACTAGAATAATTAATGTACTAAGTGGATTTGATCCTGATGTTTCTATTACGATTTCTGATAATGAACAAAAAAATATTATAGCAGAAAAAATATTTAGAGAGTCAAAGTCTGAAGACGAATACAGACTAAGTCTTAAAAAAGAGATGGAACATAGAGGTTTTACAGATTATGAAGAATGGATGAATTTATAAAAAATGTTTACTAATAAATGGAAGAGTTCAATAGTCTGAGTGGTTATCGTCAAACATATGTATTAGATGATTTATATCCTGGAAAATATGATCTGATATCATTGAAAAAATTAAAAATATGATTGCGGGTACAGCAATCGTAAAGTTAATTGTAGAAGTTGAAGAAAAAGAGTATTACCTTTCGAATAAACATGGACAACTTTCTAATAGATCGATAAATAAAATCAATAAAGGAAGATATATCTTTTTATATTTAGGTGATAATAAATACATATTAGAGAAAGCTTAATCATCTTTACTTTTTTATTCTTTTCTAATGCGATCCTATCGTGTTAAATCATTTTTATTTTCTGACTTTTTTATTTTCTAAAATACTTTAATTATGTTGAAAAATATTTTTATTTTTTTCACCCACAGATGATTTACCTAGAGATCAAAGTCTATGGGGGGACTAATGGTCCCTCCATAAATATGTACATTTTTAGATTTCTTTATTTTATGTATTTTTGCTCTCAAGATAACTTTAGCTTTTATATTATGTCTATAGATGGCAGCACTAGATATTAATTTTGATCAAAGATTTGGTCTCAATAATATTCATATAACTCATTTTTTAAGTTAAAAAACATGAAATTTTAGAGTCTTAAAACTCTTTTGATTTTTTAAAAAATACCCATTTTTTAATGATTTTATGTATTTTTGGATGATTTTATACATGCTTGGTCTCAGAGGTTGTCCTGAATCTTTGAAAATGTATAGGAATTTGTAGTATATGGGGCAGAATCTGGGTGTCCCAGAGTCTGCCCCATATACTACTTACAGTTATGTGCATATTTATGTTATTTTATATTTTTGACATAGCAATTACATAATCTATATAAAGAAAATTGAAAATCTGTCTGTCTGTCTCATTATCACGGGAGAATGGCTGAACCGAATTTAATGAAATTTTATGGGTAACATTGGAATAACCCCACTTAAAATTTCGTACATGTTTCGAGTTTCTAAGACCAGGGATTGTCTAAATATTAAGATATTAATTAAAAACGAACAATTAAACCTTCCATAGAGATAGCATTATGCAGACTATATTTCTTTCACCAATTTATTTGAAGAAAATTATGTTATGTCACTTAGCAATGGATTTAAATCCGATGTGTTTATGCAGCAGAAGAGTTTTATTAAATCTTTTCCGATTTAAATAATAAAGATATGTATACGTATGAAATAAATTTAATTGATATTTCATTTTTGACTGGATTATATCAATTACGGTCATTATTATTATTGATATTTTTAGGGCTTATCGATAGTTTCAATTTATTATGTCATTGTTTTATTTTGGCAAAAATTGTTGTAACTTGTAGTACGTAGTACGGAAAATCTTCCACAAATGCATGGGTATATCTTCTAATCTATGAGAATATGTTATATCTTGTATTCATCTTACATAGGTAACATTTTAAAATCTCATGCATTTCATCCATTCTTTGTATTTTTATGTGAAACTATTTTATTTTATTCACCAATAAATAAAACTTATTGAAATAGAAGTTATGAAAATGCGAACATACCTGAATAATTTAGAAAATCATTATCATGTTTTATTTCTTCCATGCCATGAACAGTGTGCAAATGATTGCGAAAATCATCCGACTTCAGTGCTGTAAAATTACAATTTTTTTTTTTACAAACATAATTTGTTTTTTCAGCAACTGGTGAACATTTTTTTATGTTTGTAAAAGGTAGATTTACTGAAAAATATCTTTTTGCAATTGCACATTTTAGAAAACTTTTCCGTTTTCTGTGAGTTTTTGGCTTGTGAAGTGTTTGGTCCATCCTTAAGCTTTGGATCAATATTCATATTTCTCAAAAAGAAAAAATTCACGAAACTTAAATTTGCCGCGAATGCTAAATAAAAACTCCGCTAACCAGAATCAACATGTACCCTACGTCATCGGCTACGTCAAACGCATCTCGTCAGTAGTGGTTCCTTGTTGGTCGAATCGGAGTGGGTTCGGTGCTATTTATCCGCTCGTATACCAAGTAATGCAATGGTACAGTGCCTAGAAAAGATAGAGTACCCACTGAGACGAAAAACGGGTTCCCAAAACCAGTCACCGCCAAATACCGCTGGTCTCGAATAAGAGATCAAAAGCCAAGACGCTATCATCAAAACTAATAGGAATATAATGCAAATGAAATGACCGATATCTTTGGAAATAACTGAAGAATTTGTGTGACATTTGGTGTGATTATTGAAAGTGGTATACACAAAATGTCACTTGATTTTCAAAGATATTGAGCTAAGGATATATTTATATTTTTAAAATGTTATTTAACTTGATCTGATGTAGAGTAGACGCACATTCTACTGTCGACCCCCTTTGTCCTATATCTTGGCTACGCTTACATACAAGAGAATAAAATAATACGAAACTAGTCCACGGTGCACTTTATAGATTCATAGTAATATAGTGATTCGTACTCTCGTTTCTTAACTTTCGTTTAACTGTCGGTCATTTCTTAACTTTCGATGTTAAATAATGTGGAAGGTTATATAAAATTGTTGGGATAGCATCAGATTTAAGTGTAGATCGATCTTTATTTAATATTATATCCGTTAATGATATGTCGGTAATTACGATCAATAAATTCATTAGCAAAATGCACCTCACAAACCACAGAGTTTTTGCTTAGAACTTTATCTGCATGAGGTAATAACTTTGTCTATTTAGCTCTCAGCTCATCGTTGTTAGGAGTTTTAAATGGAGAATATTTCCTCTGAAATTTCTGTAACCTGTATTACATTCAAGTACGAAACACTGTCTGTCATTCACTTTCTTCTTAAGTTTGCTGCTTACAGAGCTTCGAAAAATCTTTCCTGAGTAGGTCCATCCTGCCCAATCTCAGAAAGAAAAATAATATTCTACATGTGACGATTCTTAGTAAAAGCAGATTCAATTTCAGATGACCAACATGCAAATGAGATACTTCCTATTGTATCTAGAGGTCACCCTGAAGGCCATACAAAATAGTTTCCTGATGTCCTACCCATTTTCAGAGCGTTCTCTGATTTGCGGGTCTTTTAAGCATTGTTCGTGTAAGAGGGGTGACAATTTGAGGAAAAGTATGTAAATGAGCCTGTCGAAATAAAATAGCTATCCGTTACATGCCCTCTCTCAATTGAGATTCTTATCAGCGTTATCTTTCACCGTACAAAGAAGCAGTACTTGTAAACAGCCCCCACCTTGTTCTAATGCTCAGGCTGTAATGATGTTATATGCTTTTCTTCCAAATTCACAGGGCCACCGATAGGCATTTTTCTCAGTAGCCGAACATATGGGATAAAACAAAATATCTGCTAGGCATTCTCGTACAATCTTTTTTTTTACTTTCCCTGCAATACACGGTAATGTATAGGGAAAGTATTGGAATCATGCCGAAAATCGCAACTGGAGTTTTCGACGGATCTACACGTTACAAGGCCTCTAGAATTCGAAAAAACTATTTTCAGAATGACGTCGGTGTGTGTGTCTGTATCCACTACAATGTATGTATCCACTCTAACTCAAAAACTAATGGAACGAAATTCATAAAATTTGGTAGGTAAGTCACTTGGATGTGACCCTGGTGCTGATTAGTTTTTGGTATGATTCGTAAAGACAAAACCCGCCTTTTTTGCGAAATGGCCCGTAAAAATTTCATTTATCAGCTCTAGATAAAATACTAATTCACCAAATTTCACATAATTTGGTATATAAGTTACTTGTGGGGGATACTCTGGTGCTGATTAGATTTTGGTACGATTCGGAAAAGAACAACCTGCCTTCTATTACGAAATGGTCTGCCAAAATCGACAAAATCTAGGAGCGTCAGGACAGAGAACGAACCCTTACGAGGATGCCAAGTAGAGACATTGGTTAAATGATTAATCAATGGAGAAAGTGCTTGTTGCGTCACACTGGATACCGCAAATGAAAGCAAAGGGGGAGTGACATCCCCGAGGGAAAAGGAGCCACAACCTGTGACTCAAGAACGACACTTGTTCTGATATGGATATACAGATAGCTTAGAGATGATGACTTAAGAGATATACGATAGACTTGGTGAAAAATGTAAGAGATTAACAGCTCGAAATCAAGGAGCACGAAACTTAGAAAGATGTGTGGACTACGAGAATGACACAAGCACGAGTGTCGAGCCAACAGTACAATATGATCGTCGAATTACGTATGGTGAATAAATACATCGAGCCTATTCTAGTAATATTATCGGCGAAGTACCTGGTGGTGACAAAGTACAAGACAGATTTGAAGGTATGTGTTCCTCAAATATTGACATGTTATCAAGATACTTTAGGCATTTTAATACTGATCTCGCATGCTATATTCCTAAATAATTAATAAGCAGAGTAATTATTGTAATTGGATTTAATAATTATTTTATGTTGTTAATAAATGTTTTATTGTTGAAGTTAAAATGGTGTGATCCATTTAGTATTATGTTAATTAATAATTCCTTTACAGAACTCGCGCGAAAGGTAAAATAATTCGAGGATTTTATATAGCGGCACAACAAAGCAATGTACAATAATAAATAAGTCCACTATGTATACATTTAAGGCCATGTTAAGAGATATGATAGATTAATGATAATTAATCAAAAGATTCAACTTCAGATTCAAAAGCAGTCATTTGGCCTTGTGCAATAAAGCATCTTCTTTTTCACAGCTCAATCTTTC
This sequence comes from Amaurobius ferox, assembly GCA_951213105.1. Taxonomy (NCBI): domain Eukaryota; kingdom Metazoa; phylum Arthropoda; class Arachnida; order Araneae; family Amaurobiidae; genus Amaurobius; species Amaurobius ferox. The sequence goes on along the minus strand of OX578148.1, from coordinate 48,060,605 downwards.
TTTACTCTTCACAAGAATATATCTAATACCTATATGAGCCTATTGTGCTTCGCACAGAATCATAATTTAGTACAACTTGCAATGCACTACATACAATCATATGTCTAAGATAGCCACTAGTTCATCAGAAATGCATGAAAACCGCCTTGTGCGCTTTTCCTGTGAGTATTTTTTATATTTGATATTATAATTTTTTGTGATTATGTTTGTAACATTTTTCTGTGCTCTATTAATGTAATACTATAGTAAACATTATTTGTATGCTCTGGCTCTGTATATTTTAAGATTGTTTGAAAATAAATGAAATTTTTATCCATTTGTTGTCAATTTGTTTTTTATTTACTTCCCCTATGTGCATAGTATAATATATAAGGAAAGTGTTGAGACGGAGTCAAAAATTAGAGTTTTTGATAGAAGAGCATGTTTTAAGCATTCGTGAAATTGAATCAATTGTTTTTAAAGTGATTTGTGTGTGTGGGGGGGGTGGGATGGAGATATCTCACAAACAAATGGAACATGTTGGACAAAATATGGTATAAAGTTTACATTTCTTTATACCAAAAATTATATTTTTGTATAAAAATTACAATGGGGAAACACTAGAAGCCTATTGATTTTAAATACAATCAAATGTTTGGAAGACAGCCAAATTTTCGAATGAAATTTTAAAAAAATCAGAACTTTCAATAATGTTACACAAATAATCATTTCGTATGTAATTTTTCATTAAAAAACTAGTGACATAAATTTAAGAATGCTAGCATGAATCATTCTTGAGATGTTATACTTTTTAAAATAAATTTATCAAAAAATCACATAAAATTAAAAAATGTATTAACTGTTGTGAAATATGTTCACTTTTCATATATATATATTGTGTTAAATTTGTTAACATCATTCTCGTGGATCTAGTTCATTCGATTCTCGAAAGAAGGTACTTCGTGTAATTGTTTTGTATTTTGCCCCCAAATAATTTGCTAGCAGTCATTTATATATATATAAGAAATGTTCTTCTCTCTAGTTATCTGTAATGCTTGGTGATATCTTTTGGCAAAGTTGGCTACTCATTTAATAAAATATCGCCAGCTTGGCTATATTTTACCCCCAGATTGATGAAAATATCATTAAAATTACAAAAATGTTGCCAACTTGATAAATTAATTATTAAAATATTTTAATATATGGACTATTGTGGATGCTATCAATATTGATAATTGCTAATTTAGAATTGCATGAAATATAAGTAAATTGGATACTTGGAAATAGTTTTATATGTTGTCATCTGGAAAGGTGCCTAATGTACAATTCAGTTAAAAATATTGTGACATAGATCTTATACATTATATTTTCACTGTGAAAGAAGTAAGTTCATTTCATTATATAGGGAAAGTCAAGTGCTACAGACTTCAGTGTTTTTTTTTTGCTTGTTTGTTTTTCAAATACGATACAAGTGATTTGGTATTCAGGTTCATAAAAATCGAGCTCTGTTTCATATTAATTTATGACAATTGATTTCATTATGGATGAAAGAAAGGATTACATATATGAACATTAAGTTCACTTTCTCAGGAGTTGTAAAGGAAAGAGGTTAAGGAAACTTCAATAGAAAGGAAACTTTGCAAATGATTTATCCTAGGATGTCAGAATTAATTGCTTTGGATTAATTGGCACAATTTTCATTCAAAGCAACCATTTTCTAAATATAGATGTGCATATTTATTCTCTCACTAGAGTCGATATCATCAAACAAGTCTTGTTTAGAAGAAAAAAAAGCTTAATTTTTTAATTACAAGCAGCACTATATATCTCTAACAAATTGAGCAAATCGAATAACATTTATTGCTATTATTTCAATCAATGAACATCAGAGACCTATTAATTTTGGAAGTAAACAAATCATAGAGAAGTCCCTCCATTTTCCGAATATAAATTTTAGAAAATCGAATAAGCAATATATAAACATAATAACGTATAAAAATGTTACAAAAATAGGTATTTAATATGTGATTTTTGTTTCAATGTGAATGCCATCTCATTAAGACGTTAACATGTTCTCAAGATTTTACTTTTATTGAAAAAAATAAACAAAACTCACTATTATTAAATGAATGAATATTTTGTACATACATAGTTTTAACCAGAAATAAATGGACACAATTCTTCATTATTTAGAAATTATCAAGAGCTGTTCTCGAGATACAATGAAACTTATATATTTTTTTACAATTAACCCTACATCTCTGAAACAAAAAGTAAATAGAATAAAAATTGGTGTGATTTTTTGAAGTAATAAATGTCAATTCCAAAGGGATTATCGGAGAACCATCGGCATCAAACTGCAGACACATTTTCAATATTTTGAACTTTAATTTTAGATCAAAAACTACTATAAAAATACAATTATATTACACTATATTATAAAAATCATTTTATGTGTATTTTTTAATTTAAAAGTGAATGCAACATAACTTCCCAAATGATATTTTCAGATATTGCATGTTTTTGGTCTAAAATATTATTTATGTTTATTAGTTATGTTATCAATAACAACAACAAGCCTACTGATTTCCAGGCAGATCTATAATTAATAACATAATATGTCCTACTATTGTTTTCCCACCAATTTACTATTTGGGAATCTACAGAATAATACAGATTTATAAAAAAATATTTGTTACTACATTGTTTTAAAGCTTGTACACCAATATAAGCAGAGGGTTATTTTGAAATTCAATTTTTGGAGGGATTGAGTTCTAAATTAAGCTCATATCAGTCTCAAGGGATCTGAGTTAGAGGTGAATCCTTTATGGGCTCTGGCCTGGCCCGTGAGTTTAGGTCCAGTGTTTTTTTTTTTCAGGCATACATCTAAGAGGGGCATTTTATATTAACCTAGTTTCTATTGATGTGACAACATTTAGATTTATTTATATAAGGCAAATAGAAAACTAGCCTTTTTCTTAAGTTTCATTCGCCCCACCATTAACAATAATTACATTGTTGTTAGATAGGTAGTCCTTTTACCTCCATAATGATATCTTAAACACTAATTATTTTATTCAAGTTTTTGTTCAACAATGAATTTATATATTATTTGATCTAAAGTTAATTTAATTTAAATAAATATATGGTTTATATTTGATAAGAGGGTCGTATAACAATGAATTCACATATATCTGGTGATATTAAAAATGCAAGAGCGATACTAATTGTGAGACAAACAAAATTACATACAAGGGAATATTAATGTTTAAAAATGACTCACGCTCCAGAGTTTGTATGGTAAGTCACTATCAGATAGTGAGCATTGAAAGACACTCACTAGAGCATAGATGCTCTGCATGGATACATCTAGTGAATAAAATTTCCTGACAACTGTTCAAAACATTGCTTTTTTATGATACAACACAAACCGGTAGTAATTAAAGTTTCAATTTTACAATTATGCACTACACAATATGGTCACTTGGAACTTCCCATGCTGATATAAGTACAACTATAATGTTGATAAAACCTCATAACTTAATATTTACAAATTAACCTAATATTTACAAATTTAACCTAATATTTAGCGTAAATATTAACCTAATATTTAAAGTAAATATTAACATAATATTTACAAATTTAAACATAATATTTACAAATTTAAACATAATTTTAAAAACTAACAATATGTCATTAACTTTCAAGCATTGAACATATTAAAAGCTAGCAAAATTATCTTCTATGCCAAAGAATTCAATTATGATCTCTGGACAAAGAAGAAACTCAGCTGGCATGGCAAATATATGTAAATTATTTTACAGTATGAACAAATTTTAAAAAGTAATCATTTCAGTACAAAACTAATGTGTAAAAATAAAATCATAGATATGGCAGTGCATCTATCCTACGTCTAACTATTAATAAATTTTGAAAACGTTATTCCAAAAGAAAAAATCTGATGTGGGCAGCACATGACTTTCCCTGCAAACTTATATCGACGTTCTATTTATTTCAATTAAATGTAATTCACTTTTAATTCAAATTTCGTTCTCATTCGGTAACCGGGTTTATTTTCAAAGGTGGCGTAGGGAAAGTACGAAAAACTAAAATATCTCGAGAACGGCTAGTCCTAGTGTAATGGGGTTGGTCTTATTCTTTTCGTCGTTAAACATTACGTATTAAACGGGCATTTAATGGATATATCTAAGTATACCAAGTTCTTTAGTTTAGATTTTGAAGATTTTTGCGGGCCGTTTTGCAAAAAAAGGCAGGTTATTTTTTTCGGAATCGTAGCAAAATGTAATCAGCACCAGAGTGACCTATACGTGACTCATCTACCGAATTTTGTGAAATTCGGTCCATTAGTTTTTCAGCTAGAGTGGATACAAGCTTTTGCGGTTGAAAAGTGGCGTAGGGAAAGTACGAAAAACTAAAATATCTCGAGAACGGCTATTCCTAGTGTAATGGGGTTGGTCTTATTCTTTTCGTCGTTAAACATTACGTATTAAACGGGCATTTAATGGATATATCTAAGTATACCAAGTTCTTTAGTTTAGATTTTGAAGATTTTTGCGGGCCGTTTTGCAAAAAAAGGCAGGTTATTTTTTACCGAATCGTACCAAAATGTAATCAGCACCAGAGTGACCTATACGTGACTCATCTACCGAATTTTGTGAAATTCGGTCCATTAGTTTTTCAGCTAGAGTGGATACAAGCTTTTGCGGTTGAAAAGTGGCGTAGGGAAAGTACGAAAAACTAAAATATCTCGAGAACGGCTATTCCTAGTGTAATGGGGTTGGTCTTATTCTTTTCGTCGTTAAACATTACGTATTAAACGGGCATTTAATGGATATGTCTGAGTATACGTAGTTCTTTAGTTTAGATTTTGAAGATTTTTGCGGGCCGTTTTGCAAAAAAAGGCAGGTTATTTTTTTCCGAATCGTACCAAAATCTAATCAGCACCAGAGTGACCTATACGTGAGTCATCTACCGAGTTTTGTGAAATTCGGTCCATTAGTTTTTCAGCTAGAGTGGATACAAGCTTTTGCGGGCCATTTCGCAAAAAAAGGCAGGTTCTTTTATTCCGAATCGTACCCAAAACTAATCAGCACCAGCCCCGCCCACAAGTGACTTACCTACCAAATTTTATGAAATTCGGTCCATTAGTTTTTTAGTTACAGTGGATACAAAATCTGCACAGACAGACAGACACACAGACAGACAGACAGACACACGCACAGACGTCACGCTAAAAATGGTTTTTTCGTATTCTAGAGGTCTCGAAACGTGTAGATCCGTCGAAAACTCGAGTTGTGATTTTCGGCATGATTCCAATACTTTCCCTATACATTACCATGTATTGCAGGGAAAGTAAAAATTAAAGTACATATAGATCATTACGGAAAAATTTTGTTGGAATAATTAGTAACATTTTATATAATGTTATTTGTTCTTCATAAATACTGAAAAAGTTATCCCAGACATTTCTTTATTTACAGCACACATAACATATAAACAATATAAGCAGAACGATTAAAATTAAAAAATTAAACAGCGTACTTGCTTTATACTTCTTAAATTAAAATGAATAGGATTCAGTAGCAAAATAAACTACAAGAAGTACTATTTGGTTTGGTTTGTTTCACAGAAGAAGAAACGTGGTAAATTCGGTTGGTAAGGGTTACCGCATTATTTTTCAACTGCACTGCAACTGCAAGGGGTGAACATTGGCGCGTTATTCGGATTTTCGCCAAGGTCCGATGTCAGCGCCACTTGGCGGCTGTCCTGGGTTCTGTACGCACCACCGATTCTTTTTACGCTTCCCCCTTACCTAGGCCCTTGAAGTCAGCAGTCTGTGATTTATTACCTTCCAGTAAGTACCATCTCCACCTCCCTTTTTAAGAACGCAAATAAAAATATTCCATTCATTGTCGTAGTATAATTATATGAGTATGTAACAAATAACTACTATTATACATAAAACAAGTACATAATTTATGGGGATTTTTTTTTCTAAGAACGATCTGAAATTCAAAGTGAATGTTCGGAAAACTGTGTATCGTTGAAGTGTGTTGAAAAAGTGTCTCGTTCTTTAGGTTAAATAATTATTAGGTGAAAATAAAACAAACAAAATAATAGCAATAAATGAATCAAAATACATCACTGAAAAGGGAAGAAACGTCTAAAATATTTATTGAGAAAAGTAGCGTCAGCTTGAATCGTACGAATACATACACTGCTTTATTTACCCTTCTTCGAGGAAGAGTGACCCGTTATCCCTGACCTCACAGAATACTATATCATATAATATTTGTCTGTGCCTGACCTCAAGCGGTAGCGTCCCTCGTTGCTGTGTTGTCGTTTAAACAAAGGAAACGGCCAAAGTCGGATGCATATAGTCACAGAGGTTACGCCTCTAATTTGAGTAAGAGGCCACTCTCTTTACCAGGTCTATGGATCAAAAGGTCTAGTGCTCGCAAATCTAGAAATAATATAACTCAATGAATACAATTCAAAATTGTTACATCTTTATACGGGGGTCAACTGCTCCATTTCATTTATTGCATGGATTATGTACGATATCTTAAGTGTGAAATGCTTGCTAGATAATTTTTGAAGAGAACAGCTTTACCTCATACATGAAGGGTAGGTAGAAAGAACGTCTACTTTCATGCCCCATAAATCATGCCCTGACTAATCAAATTATGGGCAAGATTTATTCTTTACTAATGCAATAAATAACTTCATTGCACGAAGAAGAGCTGCAGCTGCACGTGAAAGCTGTGAAATGTCTTTTGCTTGTGAAATATGCCATAAAGCATTTGTACATAAAAACAATTTAAATAAGCACCTACGTGTACACACTGTTGAAAAACCTTTCGTTTGTGAAATGTGTCATAAAGCATTTTCAAAAAAAGGTAATTTAAATAGGCATCTACTTGAACATACATTTGAAAAGAACTTTGTTTGTGAAATATGTCAAAAAGCATTTGCAGAAAAAATACTTTAAATAAGCACCTCTGTGTACATACTGCTGACAAGCCTTTTGTTTGTGAAATATGTCATAAAGCATTTGCACATAGAAGTAATTTCAATAGTCATCTACGTATACATACTGGTAAAAAACCTTTTGTTTGTGAAATATGTCATAAAGCATTTATAGAAAAATGTCATTTAAATAGGCATCTACTTGTACATACTTGTGAAAAACCATTTGTTTGTGAAATATGTCAAAAAGCATTTGCAGAAAAAAGTAATTTAGATAGGCACCTACGTGTACATACTGGTGAAAAACCTTTTGTTTGTGAAATATGTCAAAAAGCATTTGCAGAAAAAAGTACTTTAGATAAGCACCTACTTGTACATACTGGTGAAAAGCCTTTTGTTTGTGAAATATGTCAAAAAGCATTTGCAAACAAATATTCTTTAAATAAGCATCTACTTGTACATACTGGTGAAAAACATTTCATTTGTGAAATATGTCATAAAGCATTTGTACATAAACGTTATTTAAATACACATCTACTTGTACATACTGGTGAAAAACCTTTTGTTTGTGAAATATGTAACAAATCATTTGCAATCAAAAATCGTTTAAATAAGCATTTACTTATACATACTGCTGAGAAGCCTTTTGTTTGTGAAATATGTCATAAAGCATTTGCACATACAACTCATTTCAATAATCATCTACGTGTACATACTGCTAAAAAACCTTTCGTTTGTGAAATATGTCATAAAGCATTTAGATATAAATCTCATTTAAATAGGCATCTACTTGTACATACTGGTGAAAAACCATTTGTTTGTGAAATATGTCAAAAAGCATTTGCAGAAAAAAGTACTTTAGATAAGCACCTACGTGTACATACTGGTGAAAAACCTTTTGTTTGTGAAATATGTCAAAAAGCATTTCCAGAAAAAAGTACTTTAGATAAGCACCTACTTGAACATACTGGTGAAAAGCCTTTTGTTTGTGAAATATGTCAAAAAGCGTTTCCAAAAAAATATTCTTTAAATAAGCATCTACTTGTACATACTGGTGAAAAACATTTCATTTGTGAAATATGTCATAAAGCATTTGTACATAAACGTTATTTAAATACACATCTACTTGTACATACTGGTGAAAAACCTTTTGTTTGTGAAATATGTAACAAAGCATTTGCAATCAAAAATCGTTTAAATAAGCATTTACTTATACATACTGCTGAGAAGCCTTTTGTTTGTGAAATATGTCATAAAGCATTTGCACATACAACTCATTTCAATAATCATCTACGTGTACATACTGATAAAAAACCTTTCGTTTGTGAAATATGTCATAAAGCATTTAGATATAAATGTCATTTAAATAGGCATCTACTTGTACATACTGGTGAAAAATCATTTGTGAAATATGTCAAAAAGCATTTACAGAAAAAGGTACTTTAAATAAGCATCTACATGTACATACTGGTGAAAAACATTTCATTTGTGAAATATGTCATAAAGCATTTGTACATAAACATTATTTAAATACACATCTACTTGTACATACTGGTGAAAAACCTTTTGTTTGTGAAATATGTAACAAAGCATTTGCAATCAAAAATCGTTTAAATAAGCATTTACTTATACATACTGCTGAGAAGCCTTTTGTTTGTGAAATATGTCATAAAGCATTTGCACATACAACTCATTTCAATAATCATCTACGTGTACATACTGATAAAAAACCTTTCGTTTGTGAAATATGTCATAAAGCATTTAGATATAAATGTCATTTAAATAGGCATCTACTTGTACATACTGGTGAAAAATCATTTGTTTGTGAAATATGTCAAAAAGCATTTACAGAAAAAGGTACTTTAAATAAGCATCTACGTGTACATACTGGTAAAAAACATTTCATTTGTGAAATATGTCATAAAGCATTTGTACATAAACAGTATTTAAATACACATCTACTTGTACATACTGGTGAAAAGCCTTTTGTTTGTGAAATATGTCAAAAAGCATTTGCAAAAAAAAGTACTTTAGATAACCACCTACGTGTACGTACTGCTGACAAGCCTTTTGTTTGTGAAATATGTCATAAAGCATTTGCACATAGAAGTTATTTCAATAGTCATCTACGTATACATACTGGTAAAAAACCTTTCGTTTGTGAAATATGTCATAAAGCATTTATAGATAAATGTCATTTAAATAGGCATCTACTTGTACATACTGGTGAAAAACCTTTTGTTTGTGAAATATGTAACAAAGCATTTGCAATCAAAAATCGTTTAAATAAGCATTTACTTATACATACTGCTGAGAAGACTTTTTGTTTGTGAAATATGTCATAAAGCATTTGCACGTACAAGTCATTTCAATAGGCATCTATGTGTACATACTGATAAAAAACCTTTTGTTTGTGAAATATGTCATAAAGCATTTATAGATAAATGTCATTTAAATAGGCATCTACTTGTACATACTGGTGAAAAATCATTTGTTTGTGAAATACATCAAGAAGCATTTGCAGAAAAAAGTTCTTTAAATGAGCACCTATGTGTAGATACTGCTGAAAAGCCTTTTGTTTGTGAAATATGTTATAAAGCATTTGTTCATAAAGGTCATTTAAATAGGCATCTACTTGTACATACTGATGAAAAGCCTATTTTTGAAATATGTCGGAAAGCTTTTGCACGAAAAGAAACTTTAAATAAGCAATTACTTATTCATACTGCTGAAAAATATTTTGTTTGTAAAATATGTCAGATAGCATTTTCACTTAAAAGTAATTTAAATCAACATCTACTTGTGCATACTGGTGAAAAACCTTTTATTTGTGAAATATGTAACAAAAAATTTACACATAAAGATACAGTATGCGACCTCTTATCCAACATTCTAATATCCGGACTGTCCCAAAACCAGAATGCAGCAAAATAGTGCCAAATTCTGAGTCAACACTCAATCATTTGTCAAAAATTGTGCCAAATAGCAGTTTTTTGTTTAAAATCCCACGAAATGATTTTTTGCCTTAAATAGCAATATTAATAATACAACCTCGAAAATCCGGACTTTGCCTATTCCGGATTATAGAATTTGAATAAAATTCAGATTTAATATTAACTAAATACACTATAAAGCACTATTTTTAGTAAAAATAATGACAAAAGTTAATTTAATCAATTAAAACATATTATTTAATCTAAAAAATAGGGCAAAAGAAATTTCTAAGAAAAAATATACACATTAATAATTTAGAATATGTGAACGAAACGAAATGATAAAATTACATTTTATCATTTATTTAAATATTTGAATTAACATTTGTTATTTCATTAATTTCGGTTTATGGGAAGGCAGTTTTCTTTATCCTGTAGATGGACATTATTTCTGCTCGGTTATAAAGCTTCTTTGTTCAGGACCTTTAATTACATGATTGATTGTTTGCATAAGATTATCAATGTGTATTTTTACTTTTCCACATTTATCGTCGCTACTTTGATCTTTTTTTATTTAATATCATATCACGAATTTTGCCATCACTCAATTTATTTACTATTGGCACATCTGTCAAAAATCACCATAATACTGCCACGGCTTTTAATTTATTGCACTTTCAGCCCAGAATGAGGGCAATCCACATTTCTATCTCCTTCTGCCCCATGATCATGGATATGTTTACTTTTGAGACCTGGGCCCAGTGCATTCTATCAATTGGCCCCACCTGCTCCTTTCCGAAATTCAGAGTGTCCCCGCTTTTACATACTGTACAAATAGGGCTTTCATCATTTTTACACCTGCCTCAAATTTTAAATGGTTTCCAAAAACGAATGTTCAAACGAAATTAAAATCGCTCATTAAAATAAAAATGGTGCACGAAAAATGCCCCCTCAATTTTTGGCTTGTAAATTTATTTATTGGTTAAATATTCATAACATATTTTGCATCATGATAAATTAAAAGAAATTAATCTATGTGCAATTGTTTCGGGTTTACGCTGTAGCTGGGGGTACCAGGCACTAATAAAGGGTATCAACTTTGGGGATGTTTTTCGGAGCTAAATTGCCGATATTGTGACGTTATGTATTGTTCTATTTCAACTTACATATGCATGATCCATAAACGATCATATAGTAACATGATGATGGCAAAAAAAGCTCTTTTAGAGGCTTCTATGCTACCTAGATATTATAGATCTCAAGAATTTTGCAAAAGTTTTGAAGGGCAATATTTTCTTGATCAGAGAAATTTCATATTTACTGTTGATACCCTGTTTTAAGTTACTAATTTGTCATCGATGATGTAAAAAACTAAAAATGTTTGTATTCTTAAACTGTTTACCGCTTAGTTGTGTTTTCAGTAGTGCCCACAGTAGTGTAGTAAAAATAGAAAATACCCCCCCCCCCCCCCCACTGTTGTTTCTAAGTACAAAATTGCACCTAGTTGGTGCATTTCTCCGTGTTTTGAAATTGAATCTTCCCAACTGAAGTGACGTATATTCCCGTGTTTTAAAATAGGCTCCTCCTACCAAAATGACATTGTATTCTTCACTTTTATGAACTGGAATTTTGATAAATGATGGTGCAATTCATTTTGAATAAAAGTGAATAATACTCATAAAACGATTACAAAATACGATTTTTGTGCATTTTAAAAATATTGCGTAATGGCAGAATGATAAAATTGTAGAAACTATATTGAAACACTCAATAGTTAAAATATTTTTTTAATTTAAATCAATATCAAAAACTTATAATTCGAAACATCGAAAATTAAAAAAAGGACAATACTTTAACAAAATTTAAGAAAAAAAGATACTTAGAAAAAAGATTGTACTTGCCGCCCAGGTGGTGAAGTGGATAGCGTCGTCGGCTGCTGTCGTGGGCTCTGGTTCGAACCCTGAGTAAGGCATGGTTGTATATCAAAGTAAAGTCAATCTTCCGCCTTCTGGGTCCTCATCTATAATCTGAAGCGGCACCCCCTTTGACCTTCGTTGACAGATTGCAGTTTAACTAAATTAAAGAAAAAACGATATTTAGAAAACAGAGTATACTTTAACAAAATTTAAGAAAAAATCCTTCCTTAGAAAAAAGATTGGGTACTTACGTATTATCGCAACCATGACAAAACGTAATTGATGTATCGTCCAATAAAGGTCCCGATCGATTCCAAGGACAACATGCAACAAAGTGATCTGTATGAGGACCCACGTTCGAGAGGGCTCGAACTGGTTGGGGGACGTACGCACCGCTGGGACTGTGTCGTCAGACAGGCCGGCTTCGCCGGACCAAGTCACAGAGCATACTAGACTCGCTTCTGGGACTCGCTTCTTGGTTTTTCTCAACCAGTTCGAGCCCGCTCGAACGTGGGTCCTCATACAGATCACTTGGCTGCATGTTGTCACGGTCCTTGCGCCGTGCGACGGTCCCAGAAGCGAGTCTAGTATGCTCTGTGACTTGGTCCGGCGAAGCCGGCCTGTCTGACGACACAGTCCCAGCGGTGCGTACGTCCCCCAACCAGTTCGAGCCCGCTCGAACGTGGGTCCTCATACAGATCACTTTGTTGCATGTTGTCCTTGGAATCGATCGGGACCTTTATTGGACGATACATCAATTACGTTTTGTCATGGTTGCGATAATACGTAAGTACCAAAGATTGTACTTTAACTAAATTAAAGAAAGAACGATACTTAGAAAAAAGATTGTACTTTAACAAAATTTAAAAAAACCACGAAACTTAGTAAAAAAATCACACTCTAAAATTAGGAAAAAATAGAACTCATGAAAAAGATTGTACTTTAACGAAATTTAAGAAAAATCAATACTTAGGAGAACCATTTTAAAAACACGGGAAAATACAAAAGACAATTTCAAAACACGGGACGAATAAATAGAAGAGCTGACCTTTATGTAATAGAACACATTTCACACTGCAATCCAAAAATATTTACTGATAATATCCAGATTTTTAATTACATCCACACCGGAACACATTTTCTTAAACATACACATACATTCAACACCGGAACACTTTTCACACTCCAATCCAATTAATTCTACAAAATTCTGCATATCTACTGAAAATTTACCTAAAATATTAATGTGCATGGATTATGAAGAATTGTTTTAAATATTTATTCCAATAAGTGTATGTGTCCAAATCCTTGTAAAATCGGTTGAAAAAGATCTCTAATAACAAGAATCAACAAATTCGATCAAAAAAGGTCTGATGAAATACACAGAAGACTATTGAACTACTTCCTGCCTATTAAAATGCAGATTCCCAACAGGTCTTATGCTGATTGGATGTCCATGAGTTACCAGAAGCCGTGAGCCACCAGAATTGGCGAAGTATACGCAATGAAATTGTAATCTGAAGAATCGCGCCAATTTAGCACAGGATTGTACTTTGAACAATGAGTGGGAGTCTATTTCCTGGATCAACTGCCAATAGTAAATAATTATTTTTAATTCAAAGTTAAATCTGCTCGATTTTCAACTTATCCGCGGCCAAAGTTTATTCATGCCCCACCCCATTGATTGGAAAATTTGAGTAAAGCAATAAAACGGCCTATGTTTTTAGTGATACAAACTGATATTTTTTAAATTCAGAAACGTCAAAATATTAAATAAAATCCAATTTCTTCAAAAGGATAAAGAATTTAGTTGTTATAAAATAAACATATTGGGTAAATTTTACAACAACAATGGTTGCCAAGTTTATAATTATAATGTCCGATAATATAATGGGAAAAATGACTGAAATATAGGGATTGCGATGATTTAAAAGTTACAAAGTAAGTGATCAAAAGGTAGAAACAAGAATATATATTATTTAAAAATCGCCGAAACTCATTAGTAAAATCCCATAAATTAAAGGAAAAGGAGTGCCCTGCTTTCTTAATAAAAAAGGCGTAAATATTAATAATAAATGCTTTATCAGCTGTGAAAAAAAAAATCAAGGTAAGAGAATTTAAAGACATAAGAAACAGGCATATTCAGAAATAATCTGTAATTTTGGCAAAAAAAATAATGCTGAAAAAATGTTGAATACGTTAAATGTTATGGGAAAAAAGAAATTTAAAATTGTTATTGTGTGTGTGTCAGTGAACCTGTGGAGACAATATCTCATGAACAAATCAAGCAATCCGAACAAAATTTGGTACAAAAATCGCAATCAGTGGATACTAGAAGCACTTTGTTTTTACATGCAATCAAATGTTCAGAACCTTCTTAAATTTTGAAATGAAATATTAAAAAAAAACATCAAAAAATTTAAACACTCAATAAAGTTACATAAATAATCATTTTTTATATAAATTTTCATTATAAAATGATTGACATAAACTTTAGAACAGTAACATGAACTGTTCCCGAGATATTGCCCATTTTTCAAATAAATTTATCAAAAAATTACATAAACATAAAAAAAATATTAACTGTTGTGAAATCTGGTCACTTTTCATATGTAATATTTTGCGATAAATTTATTAATATTCTCATAGATCTAGCTTGTTCCATTCACGAAAGAAGACACTTTGGGTAATAGCTATGTAATTTGACGCCATTAGTCGTTTATCTACCATAAGACTAACATATTTCTCCATAAACAATGCTTGGCAAAATTTTGGCGGAATATCGCCAACTTGGCTAGATTTATAAATGTTACCAAATTGATAAAAATGACGCTAAAGCAATTACAATGTCACCAAATCGAAAAAACGATTTGGGACATTTTTTTTATTTGGGGCATTCCTTCAACTTATTTCTACATTGCTTTATTATTTTTAGTATATTTCCAGAATGACAAGATTTAATATGTGGCTTAAAAATAAGTAGTACGATGTGTTGGATATTTTATTAAAGTTAAGGGAGTTCCGATCATGATAACTTGTACAGTTATACAAGTTATTAGGCTGCCTTATACATTAATTGTTGAATGGAGAGTTTTGCTACTTTTATGCAATAAATGTCGCCGTTGTAAAACATGTAACTGTAAACTCTGCTTTACTTCCGTCTCTATTTACGTTTCTGCTTTACTTACTCCTGTTTTTATTATAGTACGTTAAACTGATCCGGTGGTCGAGCTGTCAGGGGCATGCGTTTCCATCTGATCGCTGGATTGCCTGGTTGCGGGTTCGAATCCCGCCAGTGGGCATGGATGTTGTCATGTCGAAGCCAAGTCAAACTTCCGCTCTTCGGGATGCTCCTATAAGAAGTGAAGCTGCTATTCTTCTCCCCTTCACCATGGGATACCCTAGGGGTCTTGTGGACGTGATGCGTAGGTGCCCCTTCACCACGGGGGAATTAGTAAAAAAATAGCACGTTAAATTGTAGAGTTCTTTGGAGAAAATCTTTCCTAAATAATGCTGGTGGTACAACTAAGGTGGGTCAAAAGAATCGTTCAGCCAGTCATGCAAAGAACTTTTACGGGGTGCCTGCATATTATGACTGCATATATCTCCTCCAATAAAAATTAAAATAGCTGCATGAGATTTTGCATATTGTACTTGTAACCAATGGGTGCTAGTAAAAGTCCACTAAATGAAAAAATTTCAAATAAACTCATCATGGTGGTGACGAAAGCCGAGTGGGGCTACCGGAAAACGGCCGGAGGGAAATGGTCAGTACAAAAAAGGATATCTTTAAGAGGGGTAAATGACAGTGGAACATTGTCTGGACGGTTAGGTCACCCCAATCAATTCATGGGTTTATATTGTTTACTTTGGATAATCACTTTCGATGAATCACTGAAAGTGAAAAGTGTGAACTATATTCACTGTAAATCATTATCAAAAGAGATGGTTGAAGGAATCAATTTAAAAGGAAGGGATATCTTAATCCCTATGCTGTTTACAATCCATTTAAGCAATTAAGTATAAGTCCGTATCAATCCAATTTTAAGTTGTTCTCATGAAAGGAAGCCAACCTACCTGTCTATTAATTCAGCAAAGTAGGTGTATAGATAGTAATCTAGGAACTAGGAGTTCATTGATCTTCAGACCAACATATACACTGCGATACCACAGTTAAGAAGAGATTCGATTTGTAACTTCGCCACTGGTGTAACACTAAAAATGCCTTCTAGCAGGGAAATCAATTTTTGATTGAAATGTCTGTATGTTTTTGCGCTTTGTGTTCTATTCAAAGTATTGCTAGTATTCTGTCTAGATGAGGGCGATTGCACCAACAAAACCGACAATCTCACGTAATAAAATATGTTTGCTTTGCGTGTATTTTCTGTGGCGAAAACTCCAAGATTGGGACAGTCGCGAAATCCGGTACAGAGTTAGCTAAACTCTCAATATGGCAGACTATGTATTTTCTTTTTTTATTGTTATTTTTATTACTTTCCCTGCAATACATGGTAATTTGTAGGGAAAGTATTGGTATCATTCCGAAAATTGCAACTCAAGTTTTCGAAGGATCGCCTTATTTTGGGACCTCTATAACACGAAAACACTATTTTTAGCGTAACGTCTGTGTGTGTGTCGGCGTGTCTGTATGTCTGTGTGCTTGCGTGTCTGTGTGCTTGCGTGTCTGTGCGCCTGCGCAAAATCTGTCTGTCTGTGCAGATTTTGTATCCACTGTAACTGAAAAACTAATTGACCGAATTTCCTAACATTTGGTAGGTAAGTTCCTTGTGGGTGATGCTGGTGCTGATTAGATTTTAGTACGATTTGGGATAAAAAAGAATCTGCATTATTTTGCGAAATGGCCGAAAAAATTGCCTGTAGCTACTCTGGTTGAAAAACTAATTGAACAAATTTCACAAAATTTGGTAGATAAATCACTTGTAGATTAACCTGGTACTGATTAGATTTTGATACGATTCGAAAAATAACCTGATTTTTTTTGCAAAATGGCCCATGAAAATCGTTAAATATGAAAATAAAAGACTACATATGCTCAAATATATTAGTTAAATGCTTATTTTATACGTATTTTTTGACGACGAAAAGTATATAACCAACCCCATTACTCTAAATTTAGCCTTTATCGAAATATTTTAGTTTTTTCGCATTTTCGCTACGCCATGTTTAAAAAAAATCTGATGTGGGCAACACATGATTTTCCTTATATAATGTAATGAATTTACTACTTTTACAGTAAAAAAAATTGGTTTTTCTTCTAATAGATACTAATATTCTTTCTAAGATATTGAATTTTCGACAATTAGTCGTCATTTTCATTGATTTAGCGTCATTTTTATCCATTTGGCGAGATTTCCGTTAATTTGACAACATTTAAAAAAGTCGCAAAGTTGGTGATATTCCTCCAAATTCGTCGCCAAAATCTCGCCAAACGTTATGGATGAAGAAAAAAGTTGTTCTTACAGCAGATAAATGACTTTGCGTTCAAATACAAAAGTATTACTCAAAGTATCTTTTCCCATGAATGGAACAAGCTAGATCCATGAGAATGATGTCATCTAATTTATCGCATGGTATTACATATGAAAAGTGAACATATTTCTCAATAGGAAATTTTTTTTTTTCATTTTATATGGCTTTTTGAAAAAATTTTTAAAAATGGGCAATATCTCGAGAATGGTTCATGTTAGTGTTCTAACATTTATGTCAATCGTTTTCTAATAAAAAATTACATAAGAAATGTCTATTTGCGTAATTTTATTAGTGGTTTTGATTTTTTGAAATTTTTTAAACATTTTATTCGAAAATTTAGGGGGGGGTTCTGAACATTCGATTATGTATAAAAACAATAGGCTTCCAGTGTTTACGGATTGTGATTTTTGTACCAAATTTCGTTCGAATCGGTCCATTCGTTCATCAGTTATCGTCTCTATAGACTCACTGACACACACACACACACAGACATACTTTCACACAGACAGACATAACTTCAAAAATGTTTGATTCGAGATCAGGGATGCTTGAAACGTGCTCTCCCGTCAAAAACTCTAATTCGAATTTTCGATCCCATCACAATACTTTCCTTATACATTATGTATATAAGGAAAGTAATAAGTTCAGTTACTAAACGAAAACGAAAATTGAATTAAAAGTGGAAATTTGGTGTAAATTAAAATAATTACGATTATTATTTTGTGCAATTAAACTCAATTTAATGAATAATTGCAAAAAAAAAGAGAATGTGACTATGAGTCTGCAGGGAAAGTCATGTGCTGCCCCCATCAAAATTTTATTATTTTAATTCGAGTTGTATTGAAAGTTGCGACCCTTCAAAGTCAAACACAGCTCATTTTACGCCGTTTACTCAAATGTATTTATCTACTAGAAAATGTCCCTGGCGTCGCCCAGGATGCAAGATGCAAATTTTTAATTAAAATCACACCAGAACTCGTAGCGAATACTTGAAAAACAAATAACACTTTATCAATACGCCCTCTTATAATAATAACACTCCCTCTAACAATAAAAATCCGTTCTGCCGATGGTGTTAAAATGGAAACTCTGCGAGAATATCTTCTCCTGTGTCAGAAGATTACATCTTCAACACATGAAAAGCATTATATTAATAAGCATATATTAATTAATTAAGTATTATATTAGCATTATATTAATTAAGCATTATATTAGCATTTCTAAATTCATGAAAATTGATCTATTACTAATATGAATTCCTTTCAAACTTTGTTTGAAAGGGAATTTTTCGATCTTTCCAATGATGTTAATATTTCCGATCGCTAAGGTAACGTTTTATGTGAACATTGTACAAAATCTTGCTGAAACATTGAATAACAAAAACACTAATTCAAATTAAAATTTCTCGCCAAGCATCATTGCTCTGGATAATGAAATATCTGTGTACCGAATTTCATTGCCGTACGATTTTTAGATTTTCCGCTACAGACTGCATAGACAGATGCACGCTTTTATTATTATGGTTATTAGCTGCAAACGATATGCCGTACTCCCGTTTCTGCGAACGATATTTTAGCAATTCTGTCAAGACATAAATGTTGCAAAATATCGATATTTTCTAAATTTGTGAATTTAAAAAATAAATTTTCCATTTTTTGAACAAAGTTTTTTCAATATTTAAGCGTACTTTGAAAATTTGACTCCATAATATAGCAAAACTCGCTGATATAGCCATTAATTTTGCGAATTTTCTTCTGGGGTTAAGGAAAATTTGTCCTTTATGGCGACTTCAATTAAGCTTAATTAGAGCGTATCAACAGTACTTTAAGTAGCGAGCGCTTATTTAGGACCCAGGCAACGTCGGGAATATTTTTTAGCGAACAAATACACCATGCAAACGTTCTGAAATCCATAAATAATAACAGGAGCCATAATTCTCCCATGTTAAATGGTAAAATCTGATAAACGTTCCAAGTCTTCGAATATCAAAGAAGAAAGATATCCTCAACTAATGGCTCTGTCATAAGAAATATATTAACACATGCATTGTTTGTGACAGAAGTTCTGGAACAGAAAGCAGAAAAACAAATGTAAAACCAGTCTGAAATTCCTATATTTTCCTTGAATGTGAGAAAATGTTATCAATTTTAAATGTGTTTTCACTTTCAATGTGTTTTTGATATTTTTGTAATTCAGGAACGGGTAATAAACCAAATTTCTAAATTTTAAATTTTTTACACCAATAATGACTAAGGAGGAAGCAAAATTATGTGCAATCACTTATTGTAAAATCAGGGTTCTCATATGATTTACATGTTTATGAAGAACATGAATCCAGATCGACTAGAACTAGGGCCTTCCCGATATCGCTCAATTCTTTCGTCATTCCAAAAACTAGTAAAAAGAAAAACGGGATCGCAAAGGATCTACTTCTGAAACCTCAACTTCTGGATTATATTGTTTTACTGATTTAACACTATAATATAGCCGCCAGACAATCGACATTTTGACGAATTTATCGCTAATGTAATCATATTTATTGCCTGGTTTAAGTGTTAACGCACTGTACTTTTATATAAATATTATGTAGTTTATGAAACATGTAAAACTTGTTTTTCCTTTCAAAAAACTACAAAATGAAAAGAAATAAAAAAAGATTTCAGGTAATTACAATAATACTACTGGACAAACTTTATCCAATAGTATTATGAAAGCATATATTCTAAAACATAATTTTGTGTATCTTATCTTAGCAATTATGTACACAAGTGAATACAGAAAGAAGTAAAATGTTCAATGCTGGTTTGTAATTGTGCATTGTGATCATTTTTATTTTAATCAATGCTAGACATGATGACTATATATTTGGCAGTTAATTATAGTATGTTCAATTTATGAAATAAGTAGAAAATATACACGGATAACGCCGGTTACAAAGTAAATTTTAAATAATCTGACTTTTGTGGGTTTCAATAAAAACCTGACTACAGGTATATTCTGGTTTTGTCAGTTCGATATTTCTTTATTCAGGTGCCAAGTCTTCAGATGCTTTTATAGTAGATTAACTGGCAGACCGCCAGACTCATATCAGGGTATACCACAGACTATGTAGGGTATACTTAGTTATTCTGTTGGGTATACAGCAGCTGTGTGTGGGGTGTTGTAATTCCGCCTTAAGGCGGAATTAAACCGATCCGAAAAGTTACCTTTTTCCGATAGATGGCTCTGAATATCGCAGGTTTGGCGAGATCCGACCTTGCTCCAAACAGCGATTATGCTCAATTTGCGGTAGCCATAGTCTCACTTCCGGATTAATCCTGAAACCGGATGTTATGAATGCATTCAAATTAGAACTTGGTTTTATCAGCTTATAATTCAAAACGTGGACTATGAATAAAAGTATGTAGAAACTTTCTTCATATTGATAATAAAATTTCATATTTATATTGCATGTTCATAGGGATCAGTATATATGTTAAATCTTTTATACGTATTCATAATTTAAATTGAATTTGTAGCATGTCTATTCATAATGTAATAAATTTTTGTTATATGAGTGTTGATGGGAAACTGACGAGTTAATTCATTCATTGCTGTTGAAGTATATTTGAAACTTTAAATGGATTTACTTGTCCTGCCCATCATATACATACACTCTTAAGCATTTCATATTTTATTAGCTCTATTTCAATTCCTCATGGCAAAATTCAATGTACCTGCATTGGTAATGTTTTGTATGCATTCATAATGATGTGCTTAATCTTTTATGTTTAATTCTAAACTATTTCAGAAACCAAGAACAAATTGGTTTCTGGTAAAACTGAGAAATTCCTATATGTTGTTGGAGTGTATTTGAATTTTCAGCAATTTACATATTTTGTCTATTCTACCTATGATGTATGTTCTTAACCATTTGTAGAGCTACTTAGTTTATTGTTTTTATTCTCTTGATAACAACAAACAAAATTCTAAGTAATAAATGAACACATTTTATAATGAAGTCACTTTACTCATCTTAACCAAAAGATGAATAGTCAAAACCACTTCCTTGTGACCCTGCATCAGTACCATTAAAACACAGACTTAAAGGGAAAAAGAATTGAATGAAGGTTTATATTGACTTGAAATGATATTGACAATTTCATCCCTTTTCTTATTTCCTATAAATCCAGTGTTAGCGAACATTGAAATTTTTTCTGTTTGATTGGAAATTCAACTGTATATATTTTAAATTCAATATAGTAGGGGAGTCATAGCAGTAAATATAATGATCGACAGTTACTGTATTAGGGATCTATGTTCCCTGCTCGCTATACATAATAACCCATATATGTGCACATAGAGTTTAAACGGGCATATTAAAATCTTCAACAATTTTACTAAAATCGAAAATTATATTAGCATTTTCATATTTTCTTTATCCAAAGTGCCTGTATTGATTTTTGTAACATTAAAGTGAAATAGATCTAAATGTTTATCTGAAAAGTAAGTTGCAATTACTATATAATATTCTATTCCAATGTTATTTGAATTATAAATCATACTAAAATCTTAAGTATAAAATCTTACATATATGGTAATGTCATTTCAACCATGAATAGCAGGTACTAGTTATCAAATATAAATAGCATCATAGACTAATTTAATATACCAAAAACTGTAATACCAAAATCTAGATAAAATTGGATTCCCTTCAGAAAATTACCGGATGCATGTTATCTCTAACATTAATCATAATTTGCTGTCTTCTTAGCTCAAAGCACACGTCTCTATCCTCAGCCCCTTCTCTTTACCATTGACCAATTTTAACTAATTATAAGATATGCAAATTAAAAATATTTCACTTTCATGCTCAATTTAAATTTCTTTTGCTTAAAATGCTCATGCTATCCAGAATTCGAAGACTAATGTTGTGTTTATGAGTTTTAACATTTTAGCTAAAATGGCATGTTTTAACAAGATTTCTTTTAGAACAATGCTAAATAAAACTGGCACAGTTAAGACATTGTGTACACATCAAAGTTAATATAGCTTTAGAAACACCCACCACCACCTCACCTTTTGTGAACTGATGATGCTGAATATTGCAAGTTTGACAAAATGCTCCGAAAGGCGATTGTTTAATTTGTGGTAGCACTCTTCGCTTCCAATTTAATTCTGAACAAAACCTAATATTAGGGGGATATTAAGATCAACAGACAAAATTTTTTCTCCCAGAAGTACTTGGCTTTATTTCAACATGTTTCCAAGCGTTTTTCAGATTATATTGTATATTAATGTTAGGGTACATCATAAAATATAAAATAACTATAGGCTTCGAAGATGCAATTGCCTTGAAATAGACAATAAAAAAAAGTAAGATTTATCATTTTTTTTTCATAATATTGATAATATTTTATGTTTATATTACATGCAAATTAACTTAAAACCCATATAAATAAAGTAAAATGCTGTATAACAACGTTTTACATGCTCTTATAATAGTAATTGAATATTAGTCAGAGATTTAATGCAAAACTGACAAGTTGATTTTATTGAAATGTATTTAAACACTTTAAATATATTTACTTTGCGCCTATAA
Source organism: Amaurobius ferox (assembly GCA_951213105.1). Classification (NCBI taxonomy): domain Eukaryota; kingdom Metazoa; phylum Arthropoda; class Arachnida; order Araneae; family Amaurobiidae; genus Amaurobius; species Amaurobius ferox. Next base: position 48,037,716 of record OX578148.1, on the reverse strand, counting down.
TTTATGTTTTTAAACATTGTTTGTTAAGTTATTTGTATATTTTGTTAGCTCTTACTCACTAATGCTCATGAGGTAGATAAATTCTAGTATTTGACTTAACTGGTATTTTGCATACGTTAATATTTTGTTTATTTTTTATGCTCAATTCTAAACTGTTTCAGACAACAAAAGTGAATAGGTTTATACAAAAATGACAAATATTTTTTGTTGTTTGAGTTTATTCAGCATTTGAAATATGCTTGCTTGTATATCTACATTTTTCAAGCTACTTCCTATAGTTAGCTTAGAATATTATATTTTCTCTATTGATAATATAAGTGAACAAAAGAAAATTCTATAAAATGAAATCTTTAACCATTATCATTCTATGAAGGCATAGCCTTCTTAACTCAAAGGGTTATTTCCCATAAATTCGCTCAATGAATATCATGAGTTTTTACTGATTGAAATTCAGCTGCTTATTTGGTTAGACATTTTTTATTCAATAAAATAGCAGAGTCTTAAAAGTAAATGTAATAAGAATATACTAATAAAATAAGAACAAAATACAGCATACATTACATTTTAGCAGTCAACGGGCAAAAATTGAATGTATGCTGTATTATGAAGTTTTTATTTTGTTTTTTATTGCAGTTTTGGAGTAATTTTTTATATAAAATGTAATAATCGACAGACACTGTATATTAGGAACCTATGTTCCTTACTTAGTATGCATAGCCCTAATTTTTTGTACTTCAAAATTTAAATGAAAGTCCTATATCTTTGATATCTCAACAAATTTGCTAAAGCAGATTCACATGTCTTGGTTGTAATGAAGGTCTGGGGTGGGGGGATTATGCTATTTTCCAGTGGAAAACCATGGAATACTCTTCACTTCAACAATAAATTTTAAGGATAATCTCCCTTAAACTTGAAAATTCAAATTTTCACTTAGTTGCCAGTTTTAGTTTAGTGGTCACTGTATCACAATTTTTTTGTAAAATCAATAAGTATGGTTACATATACTTAATATATTATTATATATATAGATATAAGGGATAAGAATTGGGGAAACAATAAACAGTTAGTAAACTTTTGGGACAGTTTTCTGATTAAAACAGAATGAAAGCAGGATGTAATGGCCCGAAGTTGTTTTATTTAATCACCACATTGCATTGTGTAATTGACCTATGGTGAATGGCGAATTCCTATTTTTAGGCCTACTCTATAATGATATTGTAAATTTGCATTTTAATTTTTAGATAAAATTTCACATGCATACCCTCTTCCCTTTGAAAGAATAAGCCCTTCCCATTCTTGTTTGCTTAGAAGTACACACTGTTTTTTTCACACATTTAGTATATATTATTTTATTTCCTTTACTTTCTCTTTTATTTGTTTTGATTTTTTAATTTGTTTATATGTGAGGTTAAATTAGATGTTTGCCAACCTAACCACCACAAATAACCACTGCATGTGTGCACTGCTTGCTGCATCAAATACTATTGAAACTATTGTTTGATGCCTTTTATCTGAATGGACCTTATGTCACAACTAACCTGTTCAGATTAGGCCACTCTAAAATATGTAATAATTGTCTCTGAAATAAAATAAATATAATGTGTATTATGATCAGTTATGCAAAATGGGAGATAAATTCTCTCCGTTTTGATATTGGTATGTGGCTGTTTATTTTCTTACATGTTTTCCTTGAATTTTATATTCTAAATATAATGGAGTTTCCTATGTATTGTGTTTTCCCCACTTATAACATTTTTTAATCGACTCCAAAGTGAAATGTAAAACCGGTGTTCCACTGTAAAGTTGCAAAATGTTATAATTTATTTTCAGTGTAATTGAGTTATTAAATAAATTCTGGTTTATTCGACATCTAATATTCAGAATGTGTGATAGTACAGCTTAGCTCTTAAATTATATTCGGGTTTAGAACCAAAATGATGCTATGCTTAGAGGCCCTATGTCATATAAACAGTTTACAAAGAAAAGACCAATAACTTGTAAAATAGGAGTAGTATGGGGTATGCATTTGTTGTATAGGAGCCCAAAACTTCTGCCGGTTGCACTGTTTAGGTCCATTCGGCTTTATTGAGTTATATTTACTGTAATAAACTGAATGCTTTTATATCCAGATTTATGTTAATTGAAGTTTAACTTATAATGTGTTGAAGTGTTGAAAACCCAGACCACACGACAGACCCGAAGGTTTACTGCAGCAAAGTGTGTGGCCGGGAAACTTATAATGTGTGTTAAAATTTATTTAAATGTTTTTTCGCATACTGTACAGTATAATTTAGTATGTGTAACTCTTTAATTAAAAAGAAAATCACATTTATTTTCCATTAATTTTTTCCAAATTTTATTGCATATTAGTTCAACATCCAATAATTCTGTAAATTTGGTAATCCAGCACCTCTGAAATATGCAGGATTATCTGAAGTTTACTGCATATTTTATATCTTATTTGTAACCTTGCTAAAAAATATAGCATAAAACGTTATTTGTAAATTTTGGTCTCCAATTTTTATGTCTCCAAATTATTTTATCACTCTTCACCACTGGAATGTGTTATGTTATTTTTTAAAATATAATTCTGAACTATTTCAAAATGTGATGCAGAAATGATAAGCTTATGCATTTGTTGCTGACATGTTTGCATAATTTACTCATTTAGATTCATATTCTAATTTTTTTTTTTTTTATTATTCTAAAACTACATATATTTTATTGTTCAATATAGGTATATATACATATTAAATACAGATTGAATAATAGAATTTTCAAGTTAAAATTTTGTATGCATTAATAATTTGCATATATTCTTAATATATATATTTGTAGTATAGTATTATATAATTTGTAGTATACTACATTCTTAATATAAATAATTGTTGTGTTATACAGTTTAATGTACATACATTCTTTATATTCTTAAAATAGTTTAATTATTCAGTTTCTGTAAGTAAGCATTGGTAAGAAATTAAATCTTATTGGAAGGCCTGGGTTCAACCCATTGCACCATAAGAAGTGCAGTGTAAGGCAGAAGTCATAACCCCATCCAGTTCAACAAAATCATTGAGTTCCCATAAGTGGCATGGAGTGAGATGGAGCGATCGCTCCAGGGTGTAGAATAAGAAAGAGGCGCTTCTTGCTGTGAACATATATTTAGTTTAAGGATCAAAGGAAATGCATTATGGGAAAGGAAGCAATGAAATAATTATGGCATGTGCTCAGTTATGTTCGGTATCTACTTTAAATAAGTTTAGTTGTATATACTTCAATTTTCAATGCATATTTCTTTTTACATATCAAAATAGTTTTAAATCATTATCATCTTTCTGTAGTTTTGCACATGAGACAAGAATCCCAATCTATAAGTGGAGCTATGAATATTCCTTTGGTGGGATGCAATGTAGAATATACCCTATACTCCCTATAGCACCCATAATTTCAGATGCAATGTAGAATACCATGCACATGTGAAAAATCACTGGAGAGCATAATAATGTAACTTTGGGCATTGCACAGCCCCTTAAGCTTCCTTCTAGCTTTGCTTATATATATATTCCTTCTAGCTTTGCTTATACTTATTTCAGGGATAGGCGCAAATTACAAGGTGTGTTACATTATATTTTATTTATGTATAATGTAGTATCTTTTTACAAAAAGAAATATATATAATTATATCTAAAGAATATAAATTTATTTTAAAATAAAATTATTGTAATTAATAATATTACATGTATTTTGATGAAATTAAAAATTTCTAGGTGTAGTTTTAATAGATGTTTTTGTAACTAGGTAAAGAATATGTTCTGGGAGGATATGTGATAAGTTATTTTTTGATTCAAACAGAGCAAAATCAGATATGAATAATAGAATGCTCGGGGAAAAGTTTATTGCTATAAATATGTAATGAAAGGATTGTAATGGGTTTAAAAATGTAATATAAAGTTTTGACTACATATATATTTTGAACCTCACACTACAAATTGAGTGTGTATTAAATCTTTAAATGAAAAAGTGAGTATCTAATCTGAATATGAAAAAGTATATTAATTTTCATTTGTTTATAGTACCATTACAAGTTGATAAAAGAATACATTCTTCACTTATTGACATTCATATTCTGTTAAATATCTGTAATGCTAGACCCCTGTATGCTATATCTGTATCCCCTAGATGCTATATCTGTAATGCCTTTGGTGAATGGAATCTTATTTTTAACCTGAATTGGAGTAAGTACTGATTTAAATCAGTTTTAATCAGTACTTGAGTTTTAATCAGTTTCAGTCAAAACTTGAAATGTTAATGAAAAATATAATCTTTTCTTTAACTTAAACAATATTGTAAAAATATAAAAAAAAAAATCATTGCTGTCAAAAACAATCTAAAAACTTCAACTTCATTAGAACACATCATTGTCTTTGTTGGTATAGTACATCTCATTTATCATGACGAAAAAGGTTCTTTATTGCTTTTGAAACCGGCTGATACCTTTTTGCAATTTTTTATATGTTGCTAATTTTTTTTTTAAAGCATTTATAGCAAGACTGGTCATAGAAAATGAGCCCACTACAAACATTTACCATGCCCCCACCCCAACTATGTTTGATTTTCTCCTCTTTGTAAATTTTTTATATTTTCTCCAGCCTCAAAAAATATTGAGCTCTGGGACCTCCACTCGAGTGGTATCTGTCCCATCCCCCTATGGAAGGCCTGTTAATAGAATGTAAAAATTATTGAAATTAATTGATATAATTAAATATTTTTCACTTTTTATGGTTGATTCATGTGATGAAAAGGATATAAGCAAATTAGACATTTCATACTCAAAGTCTTTGTAAGATAGAAAAATACAGATTTTTTTTTTAATTAAAAAAAAAATACTTAACTACTTATTTTTTTTTTTTAATTAACAACCCTGTCATTTACATATTTCGATTTAAAAAATATGTTTGGGTGTTTTTATTAACAATCCAATGTTAAAGGTGCATGACAAATGGCGAAAATACATTTAAAGCAAATAAAATGATTGTGACATTCAATTCATGAATACTTTAGCCACAGCTGTACTATCGACTGTCTGCATAGAAAGAATTTCTTTTAACATTTGGTGTAATTAACAGAAAATTATGAAATAGATTAGGTGTAGAGAAAGCATAAAAATTTATTTTCTTAATGAAAAACATGAACAAGTAAGTAAACAAAATACTTTGTAAATTGGAATGCTCCTTTAACTTTTTTGACATAATTTAAGCAATTGGTTAACAATTATTGTTTCGTGAGAAATGTATATTTTGTGATAATTATATAGTAGACCTAAACACTATGTATGTCCAGTGAAGACTTACTCTAGATATATATATTTTTAATTCACTGTAATCAAGCTTTTCTGAAATAATATAAGAGGTCTCTCCTTTAAATATCTGGAGTATGAGTCTCCACTCGACTTTTTATATATATGTACTAATATTCCATATTATTTACCCTGTCCATATAATAAAAAATCTGATGTGGGCAGCACATGACTTTCCCTGCAGACTTATATCCACGTTCTCTTTATTTTAATTACATTTATTTCACTTTTATTCAATTTTCGTTCTCATTCGGTAACCGGGCTTATTTTCAAAGGTGGCGTAGGGAAAGTACGAAAAACTAAAATATCTCGAGAACTGCTAGTCCTAGTGTAATGGGGTTGGTCTTATTCTTTTCGTCGTTAAACATTACGTATTAAACGGGCATTTTATGGATATATCTGAGTATACCTAGTTCTTTAGTTTAGATTTTGAAGATTTTTGCGGGCCGTTTTGAAAAAAAGGCAGGTTATTTTTTTCCGAATCGTACCAAAATCTAATCAGCACCAGAGTGACCTATACGTGACTTATCTACCGAATTTTGTGAAATTCGGTCCATTAGTTTTTCAGCTAGAGTGGATACAAGCTTTTGCGGGCCATTTCGCAAAAAAATGCGGGTTCTTTTATTCCGAATCGTACCCAAAACTAATCAGCACCAGCCCCGCCCACAAGTGACTTACCTACCAAATTTTGTGAAATTCGGTCCATTAGTTTTTTAGTTACAGTGGATACAAAATCTGCACAGACAGACAGACACACAGACAGACAGACAGACAGACAGACAGACACACGCACAGACGTCACGCTAAAAATGGTTTTTTCGTATTCTAGAGGTCTCGAAACGTGTAGATCCGTCGAAAACTCGAGTTGTGATTTTCGGTATGATTCCAATACTTTCCCTATACATTACCATGTATTGCAGGGAAAGTAAAAAGGTGTCTGTTTGTGCCGTCTATAGCGGAAAAATCTAATCGCAGTACAGCCATGAAATTAGATACAAATGTATCTCGGCTCCTGTGAATAAACGCTTAATACAGATTTATTTTTTATCGGGCCGAGCTCAGCCGCGTATGAGCTCGCGCAGCGATCGACTACGCTTTTGTAAAAATTGGATGAATGAATGAATGTAATTAATTCCTGCTTTAAATCCCGGGCAATGTCGTGAGCCCTTTTTTGTATATATACAAGTTTCCTCGGTTCCATGAAATTTAAAACTACTATCTACCTACCTAAATATTTAATGTTTTGTTAAATCTGTTTTTCTACAGTATTATAATATGATATTTCTTTCTTAAGGCGAGAATTTGCAAATTTACATCCTATATTCTGTAAATAACTGGAAATTATTATTATTATTATTATTATATTTTGATAAACTCCTCATTTTGCCTTAACTTCAGATGGACTCTGTCCCGTCATTCAACATCTTTCACGGGCTCGTTCTCAGCTTCTAGATCATGAAGAGAACTAAAACTCGGCACACAGTTTCATCTCGCCGAACATTTTTATTTATTAAATATTCACGCCATTGCGTTGCATTGTTACGTCATTTACGCATATCATAACAATGTTTTTGCTCTTTTCAAGGTTTTTTTTTTTTTTACATTCCCTGCAATACATGGTAATGTATAGCGAAAGTATATTGGAATCATGCCAAAAATCGCAACTCGAGTTTTCGACAGATCTACATGTTTTGGGACCTCTAGAAACGAAAAAACTATTTTTAGCGTGTGTGTGTCTGTCAGTCTATGTGTCTGTGCAATGCATGTATCCACTCTAACTCAAAAACTAATGAACTGAATTTCACAAAATTTGGTAGGTAAGTTAATTGTGTGTGACCATGATGCTGAATAGTTTTGGGTACGATTCGGGATAAAATAACTCTCCTTTTTTTGCGAAATGGGCCGCAAAAATTGCCTGTATCCACTCTAGCTGAGAAACTAAGAGATCAAATTTCACAAAATTTGGTAGATAAGTCACTTGTGGGTGGCCCTGTTGCTGATTAGATTCTGGTACGATTCGGAAAAAAATAACTTTCCTGTTTTTACAAAATGGCCTACAAAAATCGTCAAAATCTGAAATAAAATACTATATATGCTCAAATATAACAATTAAATGCTTGTTTTATACGTAATATTTAGCGATGAAAAGAATAAGATCAACTCCATTCGTTGCCTACGTGATAATAAAGGCCGGGAAATTTCGATTTAGAAAGTGGGGAATGTGTAGTTCCAGAACAGTTGGTAGGGGGCGCTGTTATTTCCTGTCAAACCTCGTATTTTTACATTTCTTTACATTATCTAATAAATTAAAATCGGCATCTGTTTGCGTATTTTTTGTTTAATAAATATAGTTATTTTTTATTTAACCTAGAACATTTTTAGTTTTGTAATTTAAAAAAGGGTGCAAAATTAATGTCTTTAATATGTTTTATCGTTTAGTAAATTAAAAAAGGCAAACGTTATTATTAAAATGTTAAAATAATTTTTACAGGAAGAAGGAACCTGTAAACATGCGTGAAGCCAGAAATTTCAATAGGGGGATGTCAGAAGCGAATTTGTTTCTTCAATTTAAAAGCAAAAAATTTTTATTAACAAGTTTTTTAATAATTTTAAAATTTACAATTTTTTATTTTAGTTATTATGAAACAAAAATTAAGTTTTAAAAATTATATGAAATAAAAATTAAAATATTTTTAGTTTTTTTAAATCCAACTTTTCATTAACATGTCATAAAGTACCCCCCCCCCCCCCCCCCCCGCCGGGAGTTCTTCAGGGATCATAAACTCGGGAGTGTATAATTTTTAAAAAAATGGAAGGGGGGGATCAACAGGATAGATTGATTTAAATCAACATTTAAAATGTTAAAATAATTTTTACTGGAAGAAGGAATATATACCTGTAAACATGCGCGAAGCCAGAAATTTCCATAAGGGAATGTCAGAAGTGAATTTTTTTTTTCAATTTAAAAGCGAAATTTTTTTATTAACAAGCTTTTTAATAATTTTTAAATTGTCAATTTTCTATTTTAGTTATTATGAAATAAAAATTAAGTTTTAAAAAAATATATTAAATAAAAATTAAAATATTTTTAATTTTTTTAAATCCAATTTTTCATTAACATGTCATAAAGTACCCCCCCCCCCCTTCCGCCGGGAGTTCTTCAGGATTCATAAACTGGAGAGTGTATAATTTTTTAAAAAATGGAAGGGGGGGGGGGGGTCGACAGAATAGATTGATTTAAATCAACATTTAAAATGTTAAAATAATTTTTACAGGAAGAACGAAATATACCTGTAAACATGCGCGAAGCCAGAACATAGGGGGATGTCAGAAGTGAATTTTTTTTCAATTTAAAAGCGAAATTTTTTTATTAACAAGTTTTTTAATAATTTTTCAATTTTTTATTTTAGTTATTATGAAATAAAAATTAAGTTTTAAAAATTATATGAAATAAAAATTAAAATATTTTTAGTTTTTTTAAATCCAACTTTTCATTAACATGTCATAAAGTACCCCCCCCCCCCCCCCCCCCGCCGGGAGTTCTTCAGGGATCATAAACTCGGGAGTGTATAATTTTTAAAAAAATGGAAGGGGGGGATCAACAGGATAGATTGATTTAAATCAACATTTAAAATGTTAAAATAATTTTTACTGGAAGAAGGAATATATACCTGTAAACATGCGCGAAGCCAGAAATTTCCATAAGGGAATGTCAGAAGTGAATTTTTTTTTTCAATTTAAAAGCGAAATTTTTTTATTAACAAGCTTTTTAATAATTTTTAAATTGTCAATTTTCTATTTTAGTTATTATGAAATAAAAATTAGGTTTTAAAAAAATATATTAAATAAAAATTAAAATATTTTTAATTTTTTTAAATCCAATTTTTCATTAACATGTCATAAAGTACCCCCCCCCCCCCCTTCCGCCGGGAGTTCTTCAGGATTCATAAACTGGAGAGTGTATAATTTTTTAAAAAATGGAAGGGGGGGGGGGGTCGACAGAATAGATTGATTTAAATCAACATTTAAAATGTTAAAATAATTTTTACAGGAAGAACGAAATATACCTGTAAACATGCGCGAAGCCAGAACATAGGGGGATGTCAGAAGTGAATTTTTTTTCAATTTAAAAGCGAAATTTTTTTATTAACAAGTTTTTTAATAATTTTTCAATTTTTTATTTTAGTTATTATGAAATAAAAATTAAGTTTTATAAATTATATTAAATAAAAATTAAAATATTTTTAATTTTTTTAAATCCAATTTTTCATTAACATGCCATAAAGTACCCCCCCCCCCCCCCCCTCCCTCGTCGGAAGTTCTTCAGGACTCATAAACTGGGGAGTGTATAATTAAAATAAATTGGAAGGGAGTGAGGGGTCGACAGGATAGATTGATTTAAATCAATATTTTAATTACTTGGTTTAAAAAAAATATTGATTTAAATCACTTATTTTTTTTTTTAAATTATTCATTAAAATCAATGACTTTTTTAAATTAATTGATTTTAAACAACATGAACATGCATAAATTTATTTCACATTTATAAGTTTGGGCTATATAAAATAATAATGCTTATTAAATTATTACTTACTAATGGTTTGCCCATCAATAATGAAGGGGAAATTTATTTATTTGGGATAAAAGGCTTATGATAAAAATACATATACTTGGGATTTTTATCCCAAGCATATGTATTTAATATATTAAAATTTGTTAAAGAAAATAGTTTTAACCTTTTGCTTACGTTACGTTACAATCAGAATTGCAATATGGTACACAACAATGTACCATTTTTACCGAATTATTTTGCACAATATTTTATATTAATGCTATAAAAATCAGTATAATTTAATAAAAAATAACAAATATAAAATTAAAAAAAAATAGCTTTACCATAAACAAAAATGCACTCCAAACCCTTAGGAGTGCATCATTGTTTGCATTGAAAAACTGCGAAAGGACAGGAAATAAAAGCGATCCTAGCGGACACTTGAGTGAACTAAGCTGTCGCCCGTTTTTGGCCGAAAATACGCGAAATTTCCCGGCCTTGTATATTACGTAGGCAACGCTCCATTGCACTAAGACTAGCCGTTCTCGAGATATTTTAGATTTTTCGCATTTTCTGTACCCCCTAAGTCAAGTTACCAAATGAGAACGAAAATTGAATTTAAAGTGTAAATTCGGTGTAATTTTAATTCATTACACTTGTTATTTGATGCAATTAAACTCAATTTAATGAATTATTGAAGAAATAAAGGAGAGCGTGAATTTGAGTCTGCAGTGAAAGTCATGTGCTGCCCACATCAGATTTTTTTTTTTTCTTTGCGAATTGCTGTTTAGTGTTTTCAGCTGAATGCTCTTTTGCTTATTACGCATCGATCTGTGTATATACTGCATAGGTTTGAATGCAAATTACGCAAAGTATATATAGTGTATACTATAATATAATTAATTCATAGACGAAATATTGTGATGGTTTCGAATTTGAGTTTTCGATTGATTTACATGTTTTAAATATTCCTGAAGTCGTTTTTGAAGTGAAGTGTAATCCTTCCATGGACGAGCGATATTTTACAAACGAGTGGAAACAAGCTATTTAAATGAAATTTGGTACGGTTATTACAAACGGTGAATGACGCAACGACAGGATATTTAATAATATTAAATAAATAATTATTTTTATGTCATTTATCATTAGAAAATGCATGGCATTCATTTTATAACTCTGGTACGAGTCGTTTTCGCGATATTACACATTTATATAAAGATTTACATAAAATTGAAATAATAATAAGTATTGTTAAATAGGTTGACTTTCCTTATGAAATATTACGCGACGAATTGACTCATATCATTCTCGTGGATCTAGCTAGTTCCATTTACGAGAGAAAACACTATTTGTAATCCCTCGTGAGACACTATTACAAATAATGTATTACAATGGTATTTGTAAGACACCATTTGTAATAGTTTTGTATTTTGTCTTTACACAAACAGCAATTTATTTCATGGGACAGTGCTGTTGTAGGCGGGTACTGGAAGTAGAAACTTCATTGTTGCAAAGTAAGCTTAATTTCTTTTGAAGAAATTTTAAGCTGACTGCATGGTAAAACTGAATTTGTCTGTCTCTATAAAGGTTTACAAAAAAGTGACACATAAAATTTATTCTCGCTGGTTGCAGATATGCGGTTATTTTCCGGGGTACAATGGTGAATTTTGTCATTAGAAAAAAAATTGCAGTAGAACGTAATTGTAATTATTGTTTCAAGTAAGTATAGCATAAACTTGAATATATAGACAATATGTATACTCATTCAAAGTGATAATTGTCAAACCCTGGCCTCATGGGGCATAGAGAACAGCAACAAAAAAAAAAAACCAGCCATAAAAGAGAAAGTGTTAGCTGCTGAAGAAACCCTCCCGTCAGACAACACCCTGACCTTCAAGTATTGGGAAGAATGCGGGAGATGGGGAATGATTTTTTTTTCTTTTGGTGGGGGGAGAGGAGGGGGTAGTATAGTACTTCCGCAACAACTTCCACATGTACACGTTGCGTTTAGGAAGTCAAAGCTTGGCTGAGGTCTCTCTCGCTTGTCCCATCAGAAAGTAGAAAGTAACGTGAATGAAATTACATTTACGTGTTAACGTAAGCTTATTTTTTTTTTGTTTTTGTCTAAAATTTACATTTATCATTTTGATGCGAATAACATCTATATTTGGGGTATCTTTGGCTGAAATCGGAGAGTTACGAAAAATGCAAACAATATTTGCTTTTCTTAAAAAAAATAGGATAACATATAGGAATATACTCAAATAATTTAAATATTTTAATAATTTGAACCTTTTTTTTTTTTTTTGAACTTCAGTTTTTGTCTGAGCGACTTTGCGCTTCACTTAGCGAACTTCCACCCAAAATGTCTTATAAATTATAAAAGACAAATATAAACTATAAGCTACAAAAATTTGTAGTAAGAAGTCGAATTTCTAGATCAATAATTTGTTTTTACAAAGCTTTTCTAGTTTTTTAGCATTCATCAAGTTGAATATAGAAAAATTTCCATTTTTCAAGTTTGTAATGCTTATATCTCGAAAACTAAAGAACTGTTTATGAACAGTAAGAAAATAATTCTTAGCTATTCAAAAGCCGTATACAAGATTTTTGGATCGGGTTCTTAGTTTTCAAAATGTAGTGGTTATAAAATCTATCATGTGCAGGGTCAATAGACTTGGTATTTGCTGGTAATTTAGATTTTTTTATTTTTATAGACTTGATATTTGCTTTTTTTTTAGATATTTGCTGGTTTATGTAGATGCATAACTAGAAGTTGTTCTATTTATGCATCTACTTTAGTTTCCATGTCGTGACTCTAGCTAAAATACTAATTGACCAAATTTCATAAAATTTGGTAGATAAGTTACTTGTAGGATACTCTGGTGCTGATTAGATTTTGGTACGATTCGGAAAAGAACAACCTGCCTTATTTTTAGGAAATGGCCAGCAAATATTTCATGTATCCACCCTAGCTAAAATACTAATTGACCAAATTTCACAAAATTTAGTAGATAAGTTACTTGTGGGATACTCTGGTGCTGATTAGATCTTGGTACGATTCGGAAAATAACAACCTGCCTTTTTTTACGAAATGGCCGGCTAAAATCGCCAAAATCTAAAAAAAAAACTAAATAATGTATGCTGTATGCTCAAATGTATCGATTAAATTCTTGTTTTATACACAATTTTTGGCGAGGAAAAGAATATAACACACTTCATTATACTTTAGGACTAACCGTTCTCAAGATATTTGAGATTTCTTGCATTTTTTTAGGGTAGGCCGATTTCGGAAAAATGTCCAATTACCAAATAAACACAAAAAATCTGATATAGGCATCACATGACTTTCCCTGCAGATTTAAATCCACATTCTCTTTATTTTAATTAAAATTAATTCGCTTTTAATTCAGTTTTCGCTCTCATTTAGTAAGTGGACTTATTTTCATAGGTGGCTCAGAGAAAATACAAAAAACCTAACATATCTCTAGAACGGCTAGTCCTATAGTGTAATGGGGTTAGTCTTAATCATTTCTTCGTTAAAAATTACGTATAACAAAAACATTCCCTCCCCGACCTTCGACCGGAGAGGAGCTCTCGCGACTTATGCTAAGATTTAAATCGATGACACCCTGATCATCGACTTGCCAGATAATAACGACGATACAGATACCACCTACGGAATGAATGAATTGATCCCCTTGACATGGAATTTTGAAATCACATCGGACTTGCTGCCCGGACAAATCAAGACAATTGAATACGCACGGACTCTACAGAGACTTGCAAAGACAGCGATGGAGGAGAGAAATAACAGCTCAATCATGGACTCTGATGGAAAGGCAAGAGTGCTCATCGACGTAAGAGGTATGTGTGCTGACCTTTTTAGAATTCATTGCTCCACTATCCCCCTCATTGATGACATCGTAAATGAGCTAGATTTTTATCACAAAATAGACAAATCTACACTAATGGAAAATGCTAACTCTAATTCTAATAGCCTTGAAGGCTCCCTAACAAATGATGGAAATAATTCTAAAAGTAAGACAAAAGATAAACTTAACTCTAAATGCAAAATCAAAAGAAATAATTCAAATTTAAAATTAAACTCAAATGATTATGAAACCTCGGACGCAGAGCAGTCAGAGAGAACAGAAAATGAGCAGAATGATAAAGGATTCACTGAAGTTGTTAGTAGAAAAACCAAATTGAAATTGAAAAAAGCCAAAACCAAAAATCAAACACAAGAATCAGATGCTGATTTCTCTGATAATATATCAGATGCAGGAAATAACAAAATCAGGCAAAAACGCAAATTCGGATCTTCCAGTGGAAACACCAGCCCCACTCTAGAAGCCCCCCATCACAAATTACATAAAAAACTTGTTGCGGAGGAATCCGGCCAGGATAGTTGCTTCACTGATGCTGTCGAGATGCAGGAAATTCCCTCTCAATCCGAAAATGAAAATGAAAGAAATATTATCAGTCGTGCAGATCATCCAGAACCCTTTTTTGTAGAGATCGAGGATAACCCTAGGGAACTCATGTCTCAGTTAGCCGAAGCCACAAATGGCAAGGCAAGAGCAAAATTTGTGGGTGAAATGCTCAGGATCTTCACAGACACCCATGATAATTACAGAATTGTGCAAAAAATATTAATTCAACTGAAACTTAAATTTTACTCCATTAATCTCAGATCGGATAGACCTTTAAAAGTAGTGATCAAGGGACTTCCCCCCACCTATCCCACAGAAGAAATAAAATCTTATTTAGAAGAAAAGGGCTTCTATGCCACTAGAATTACTCCCATGAGAAGCTTCATTAACAAACAATACCTTCCAAATTTTCTCACCCTGTTACCGCCCAAAACCGACCTTCAAGAATTATATAAACTCACACACATTAATTATATCTTTGTTGACATTGTGCCATTCGTCCCAAAGGGATTTAAACAATGTTATCGGTGCCAGCTCTGGCAACACTCCAGCGAAGGGTGTACTAGAGATTACAAATGTTTGAAGTGTGGACAAGGACATCCAACCCGCGAGTGCACAAAACCCCTCTCCTCACCACTCAAATGTGCAAATTGCAGTGGTCCGCACCCAGCAAATTTTAGGGATTGCCCAAAAAACCCATACCTAAGACATTTAAATAGAGATCAACAAAATCCCCCCCCCCCTCGCCCAGAAATCCAAATCACAGAAGAAATTATTATAGCCCAACCAGAAATGCCCCCCCCCCCCGCACGTTCAAAGCTGCAAACACAAATGCATGGGCTGATAGAACCCATTGTAATGAAATCCCATCGGTAAAAAATCAAATCCAATCCGAAGACGGACATTGCAACCCTGTCAACCAAATAACCACTCCTAAAACCCTTATTAACCCAATTCAAAACACAACAACATTTCCTAAAATTCCGCCAGTCAAAAATTCAGAAGCAATCTCCCAAACAAGCGTAAGCCATACTAATGACAAATCTAATTGCGCAAGTGGGCAAGCAAATGCCCCCCCCCCCTCACCTAAACCGCAAAGAACAAATGTGAACAGAAATAGTGAAGACATCTTCAAAAAACCGCTCCCACCAAACAATACTATTACAGAACCAGCAACCCAAACTTTGATAGCAGGCACAACCCCCGGCCACACACTTAGCTACAGTAAACCTTCGGGTCTGTCGTGTGGTCTGGGTTTTCAGCAGGCACAACCAATAGAAAACAGTCAGAGCGGATTGCAGAAACAACCAATAGAAAACAGTTAGAGCAGAGAGAAACCGCCTCTCAACCTTGCAACCCTCAATCCAACGAACCTCATCTCTATTCCAACACAATTACCAATCCTCCCCTTAATAACAATGAAGAAAACGGAACTAACTTTTCAATAAAAGACATCATAGCAATCTTCAAAGAAATAAATAGTATTTTGCAAAATTTAAACCTAAACCTAAACATGAATATGATCAAAAATTTTTTCATTGACATCAAGCAAATATTCCTAACAAACCAATTCATTATCGATAAGGGACTAGAAATTCTGGTACTTATCGATAAATATTTAAATCAAAAAAATAACCCCCTTCCATGAATGCTACCCCCCCCTCCTAACGCGTTCACGATCATATCGTGGAACGCAAACGGCCTAGGGCACAAAATCAATGAACTCAGGGACTTTACAATAACGCATAATCCTCATATCATCCTGATACAAGAAATATTCACGCCTGAAACTAACAAAATTAACATACCTAATTACTGCCTTTACCATACCCCCAGACCCAATTCTATAAAAAATAAAACGGGAGGCACTGCCATTTACGTAAAAAACCCCATACAGCATAGCCCAGTCCCAAATATTAATACTAATATTATTGAACATACCCTCGCCAAAATTAAACTCCCCAGTGCCCCACCCATAATAATAGGCTCTGTATATGCTAAGCACTACTCTGCAAATAAATCCTCTCACAACATCGACAGTGACCTTTCCGCAATGTTCGATCTGGAGGACAGCACCATACTCATGGGGGACTTTAATGCCCGCCATGGGAACTGGAATTGTAGATACAGAAATAAATATGGAGGACAAATCAACAACTATATACAGGTCAACAATATCAGACATATCTTTCCTCTAACCCACACCCACCTAAATTCTAACACACAGGACTCCACAATCGACTTCGCCCTAACCAATAACATACCCTACCCGCATGAAATAACAACGATAAATGACCTCAGTTCCGACCACCTCCCTGTAAAACTTACATTTTTTCTCATTCATAATGTTCCTATCCCACCCGCCATCAAAACTACCAATTGGAATAACTTTAAACGTACCCTTACCAACAATAGACTTATATTCGCTAATTACCATACAGTAGAAGACATTGACAAAAACGCCCTGACTCTTAAAAACGAAATACATAAGGCCATAGCGGCTTCCACTAAATACTCCCCCCCCCCCCTCGAATCTTAAACTTCCCTTTGAAATTAAAAAAATCAAACAAGAACGTAATAAAATCCGCCGAGCCTGGCAAATTACAAAACACCCCTCCCTCAAACGCAAACTCAACTCTATTAACAAAACCATTAAAATTAAAATCTACAAACATAAACAGGCTACATGGAAACAATACATCAGCTCCCTTACCACCGAGGACAACTCGTTATGGTCTTTCTACAAAAAGATAAAAAATCGTAGTCAGAAAACCTCCCACTTCGATACGCCCAACGGACCTACCCATAAAAATGACAAAATCGCAAATATTTTAGCTAATAATTATGAAAATCAATTCTCCCCTAACAATGATATTAACAACCCCGAATTCGAAAAGTATATCAAAAACTATGTCAAGGATTACATGGAAAAATCACCGACCAATCAGATAGCCCCTACCACCCCCAGCGAGATTCTGCACGAAATCAAAAACTTAAAAAAGAGAAAAGCCCCTGGTAATGATAACATAAATAATAAAGCCATCAAATCACTGCCAATTAACATTATATTCTATCTCACCCTTCTTATTAACGCAATATTTAAATTCAAATACTTCCCTAAAGACTGGAAAGCAGCAGTAATCATCCCCATTTTGAAGCCAGGCGAAAAGCCCACTTCCCCACAAAGTTACCGCCCTATCAGTCTCCTTAACACAATTAGTAAACTTACTGAGCGTATCATTCACACTCGCATTAAACTTGAACTCAACACCAGAAACCTCATCATCCCACAGCAATTTGGCTTCCGCCCTCTACACGCAACAACACACCAGTTGTTACGTGTTACGGAGTTCATCTCGGAAGGAATGATCTCGGGACTAACAACTGGCATCATACTCCTTGACGTGGCGAAGGCGTTTGATCGCATTTGGATAGAAGCTTTAATATACAAATTAATTCAGCTAAACCTGCCAGATGCGGTAATACATCTCATACATTCTTACCTTCGCCAGAGATCCTTTACAGTCCGCTACAACAATACCTATGCCACTTACAGATCCATTCGCGCCGGGGTCCCACAGGGCTCCCAACTGGCCCCGACGTTATTTAACCTTTACATAAACGATATACCCCACTCAGATAAAACCAACATTGCACTATACGCGGACGATACAGCCATATACACTAGATCCTCAAATGCTAATTTCGTACGCTCACGCCTCCAATCACATATGAACACACTTTCCGCCTGGTTTCAAAAGTGGAAAATCAAAATTAATGAAAAAAAAACGAGCTGCATAATCTTCACAAGAAAAAAGAAACCCCTTCCCCCTCCAATTTTAATTAACAACACTCCAATTAAGTATGTCAAAACATGCAAATATCTGGGTTTACATTTTGACAGTAATATGAGCTGGAACACACATATTGATAAAACTATCAAAAAGTTCCATATTGCCAGAGCTGCGCTACATACCATTCTTCATTCCCCTCATGTTAACGCTAAAAACAAAATTTTACTGTATAAAACGGCACTCAGGCCAATCATGCTCTACGGTGCCATGATTTGGGGTTATGCCTCAAATACACATATGAAAAAGTTACAAACCGTCCAAAACAAAACCCTGAGATCCATACGTAAAGCCCCCAGATTCCTCCGGAACGAAGTGATCCACAATGACTTTCAAATTAAAACCATAAAAAATGAAATCCAAAAACTAGCCACCAATTTTTATAATAACATAACTAACATACCTAACCCTGAAATGCAAAACATTAAAGTCTACGACCCTCACCACTGGAAGTTCCGGAAGCGTCCGAGGTTTACTACCACCTTTAATAATTAAAGAAATACTTCAAACAATTATGCAATTTGAGATTAAAAAAAAAAAAAAAAAAAAAAACAGCTCGTGGCCCCCTTTTTTTTGAGTGAGGAGGACTGAGACTTATGCTTTCTTTATTATTACAAAAATTAAATCACATCATTCTAAGTACTAGATCAGAAATATACATATATTTATAAATTGTAAGATCTTTTGCTAAAATAAAACCGCTTTTTGCTACTCCTCACTTTGCTATCTTGAATCGTATCAGACCAATTGAAAACATCCAGGCCCATGGCCAATTAAAATCAACTCTGGCCACTTGGCCCCATTTGACCCCGCCCCTCTGGAGCAATGAATTTCTGAATTGTATATGCATACATCTCGGAGATGCAGCACTCAGTGCTAGGAGCTCCATAACAGTGTCTACACACGCAGGGATATAAATTACGTATAAAACAAGCATACGTAGTTTTTATTTTAGATTTTGAAGATTTTTGCTGACCATTTCGCAAAAAAAAGGCAGGTTATTTTTTTCCGAATCATACCAACATCTAATCAGCACCAGAGTGACTCACAAGCGACTTATCTACCGAATTTTGTGAAATTCGGTCTCATTTGTTTTTCAGCTGGAGTGGATACAGGCAATTTTTGCGGGCCATTTCGCAAAAATGGGCCGGTTCTTTTATCGCGAATCGTACCTAAAACTAATCAGCACCAGATTCGCCCGCCAGTGACTTACCTACCAAATTTTATGGAATTCGGTCAATTAGTTTTTTAGTTAGAGTGAATACAATATCTGTACAGACAGACGTCTCGCTAAAAATTTATCTTTGCTTTTATCGTACTCTAGAGGTCCCGAAACGTGTAGATCCGTCGAAAACTCGAATTGCGATTTTCCACATGATTCCAATAATTTCCCTATACATTACCATGTATTGCAGGGAAAGTAAAAATCTGATGTGGGCAGCACATGACTTTCGCTGCAGACTTATATCCACGTTCTCTTTATTTTAATTAAATTTAATTCACTTTTAATTCAATTTTCTTTCTCGTTTGGCAACTGGACTTATTTTCAAAGGTGGCGTAGAGAAAATACGAAAAAACTAAAATATCTCGAGAACGGCTAATCGTAGTGTAATGGGGGGGGGGGTCTTATTCTTTTCATCGTTAAAAATTATGTATGGAACAAGCATTTTATGGATATATTTCAGCATACGTAGTTTTTTATTTTAGATTTCGAAGATTTTTGCGTGTAATTTTGCAAAAAGAGACAGGTTATTATTTTTCGAATCATACTAAAATCTAATAATTAGCACCAGGGTGACCCACAAGCGACTTATCTACCGAATTTTGTTAAATTCGGTCAATTAGTTTTTCAGCTAGAGTGGATACAGGCAATTTTTGCGGGCTATTTCGCAAAAATAGGCGGGTTCTTTTATCCCGAATCGTACTAAAAACTAGTCAACAACAGGGTCACACACAAAAGACGTACCTACCAAATTTTATGAAATTCGGTCCATTAGTTTTTGAGTTAAAGTGGATACATACATTCCACAGACAGACACACACACAGGCGTCACGCTATAAATAGTTTTTTCGTATTCTAGAGGTCTCGAAACGTATAGATCCGTCAAAAACTCGAGTTGACATTTTCAGCATGATTCCAATACTTAAATTACCATGCATTGTAGGGAAAGTTAAAAATCTGATGTGGGCAGCACATGACTTTGAAAGTTTTTGAATCTGATGTGGGCAGCACATGCAGACATATCCACGTTCTTAAATTGAGTTAAATTCATACATTAAATTGAGTTTAATTGCATCAAATAACAAGAGTAATTAGTTGAAGTTACATTGAATTTACACTTTAAATTCAATTTTCGTTCTCATTTACTAACTGAACTTATTTTCAAAGGTGGCGTAGATAAAATACGAAAATACTAAAATATCTCGAGAACAGCTAGTCCCAGTGTAACGGGATTCGTCTTATTCTTTTCTTTGTTAAAATTTACGTATAAAACAAGCATTTAACGGATATATTTGAGCATGCATAGTTTTTTATTTTAGATTTTGATGATTTTTAATGGCTATTTTGCAAATAAAAGGCAGGTTATTTTTTTCCAAATCGTACCAAAATCTAATCAGCACCAGGGTGACCCACAAGAGACTTATCTATCGAATTTTGTGAAATTCGGTCCATTATAGTTTTTCAGCTACAGTGGATACAAGCTTTTGCGGGCCACTTCGCAAAAAAAAGGCGGGTTCTTTTGTCACGAATTGTATCCCAAACTAATCAGCACCAGATTCGCCCACAAGTGACTTACCTACCAAATTTTATGAAATTCGGTCAATTAGTTTTTTAGAGAGTGGATACAAAATCTTCACAGACATACAGACACACAGAGAGAGAGAGAGAGAGAGGCGTTACGCTAAAAATGGTTTTTTCGTAATCTAGAGGTCTCGAAACGTGTAGATCCGTCGAAAACTCGAGTTGTGCTTTTTCGGTATGATTCCAATACTTTCCCTATACATTACCATGTATTGCAGGGAAATTAAAAAATTAGGAGGAACAATGTTCTGACTTCTGAATACTTTTTAAAATTGTGTCGTTTGAAATATTCAAATTGATTTTATAAAGTTTCGTTTTTACTTTCCCTGCAATACATGGTAATGTATAGGGAAAGTATTGGAATCATGCCGAAAATCGCAACTCGAGTTTTCGATGGATCTACACGTTTCGAGACCTCTAGAATACGAAAAAACCATTTTTAGCGTGACGTCTGTGCGTCTGTCTGTCTGTGCAGATTTTGTATCCACTCTAACTAAAAAACTAATGGACCGAATTTCACAAAATTTTGTAGGTAAGTCACTTGTGGGCGGGGCTGGTGCTGATTAGTTTTGGGTACGATTCGCAATAAAAGAATCCGCCTTTTTGTGAAATGGCCCGCAAAAGCTTGTATCCACTGTAGCTGAAAAACTAATGGACCGAATTTCACAAAATTCGGTAGATGAGTCACGTATAGATCAGCCTGGTGCTGATTAGATTTTGGCACGATTCAGAAAAAAATAACCTGCCTTTTTTTGCAAAATGGCATAAGTCTGCAGGGAAAGTTATGTGCTGCCCACATCAGATTTTTTATTATTATTATATTTGATACCAAAATTTTTGAAATTTGACGTCATAGATTTCAAATCGTTTCAACTAAATTTTATTGTCAGTTACTGAATTTCAATTTTTTCAGCATATAAAATATTTATAGATTATAAAATTTCGTGATTAATTAAAAAATTCTGAAAAACTCAGGGAATTTTATTTTTAAGTTTCAGTATGATCCCCTTATTTTCGGTCAATCTAGTTTTTTTATGTAGCTCCTCGTATATTTTATAAGAAATTATAAGAAATATTAAGGGTTTTCACTCGAATTTCTCATACATTCATAATCCATAGTGTTCAGGTCTACTTTTATAATTAATATCAAAAGACAATTATTATTTTATCAGATTTCGTACACAGATAATATTTTAATTTTTCGTAGAAATGAAAAATAAAATTATTTTTTAAACAGGTTTGTCACCCGAATTAATCAGTACCGTCGCAATAATTTTTCTTTGGAGGGGGGGGGGGGGGAGCGGTAGGTAACAAAAATATATTTGGTTCTTATATCTCCATATATCATTTCTATAAGCTTCAATGGACTCTTACAGGGATTTTTCGACCCTCCCCCCTGGTCAATTTTAATACTCTTTACATCCATCTCATATATGTTATCAGTGCGACGCTAGAAAAAATTTTGGAAGGGGCTAATAAAATATTTTGTTTCCTATTTCTCCAAATATCGATTCTACGAATTTCAATGAGTTCTGATGGGGACTTGTGGCCTTCAAATCTTCCTCCTTGGCGACGCCACTCTATGTTATGCTAACACAATGTTTTAGGAATTATGATTGTTTGTTATAAAAATAAATTGTGCGAAAAACCTGAAATTCGAATAATTTGTGTTTTAATAGTGTAAGGCACAAAATATTCTAATTAGTTTCAATGTTTTCTATCTTGACAAAATAAGATTTCATAGCGATGCAAGTATTTATTTTTGACTTGGTGTCCATATCTCACACACATACACGCACAGATATCTTTCCAAAAATGTTCGAAATGTGCTCAGGTGGTCTTTAAACGTGTTTATCCGTCAAAATATCGAATTAAAAAAATTTTGAGAAAATATTACTTTCCATGCAACATTATTTTATTGTACTGGTAGTAGTGTACCCGTTCTTCGTATGGAATATACAATATAAAAAAACTTAAAATTCATAATCATGTACAAATTCCTATAATATTCTAAATAACATTGTTATTCAAAACATTCTATTAAAATATTTAAATTAATGCTCTTAAAAGATGTTTAAGAATCTGGTTTCAATGCAAAATTATCTTCACAGGCAGATCTACAGAATAAAAAACATCCTGATCCCGTTTATAAACAAATTTACAGTAAATATAAAATTGAATCAATATATGCCAAAATAAAAGCAGTAAAATTGTATTAGAAGTATATTTCGTTTATTTTCGTAGATTAGAAGATTATACCCGTGTATTAGAAGATATACCCATACTAATATATGGATTTGAAAAATATTTTATCAAAATAAAATAAATGACGCAAGAATTTGAAAATATCAATAATCAATCATATCAATCTCATTGGGTTTAATTCCGTTCGGGACATGCCTTTTTCATACTCGAAATATGTTCAGAGCCCCCTCAAAATTTCAAATTTGAAAATTTTCGAACATACAATATTTGTATGTATATTGTATATGTATAGTTTGCCTGAAAATTTTCGAATTCGAGATTTTGACTGATAAACAGATTTTAAGACTTCCTGAACCCATATTAAATATTTTTTGAAAATATATTCTAGGTGTGGACACGATAATTCAAGAACAAATGTCCGTACTGCTATAAAAATTTAAGTGTGGAAATTATGTGATGTGGTCAGCACATGACTTTGTCTTTTCTACATGATGCAAATACTATACTTCTTTCATAGCAAAATATTGATGTACAAGAATAACCATAGAACTATGATTTTAGCATTAAATTAACACCCCCCAAATTGAAATTGGGCGCTTTTAGCAACTTACTAATGCAAGCGAATGACTGATTCATACTCACGCAAAATCACCAAACTAAAGTTAACATTTATTTAATATCAATTGTATGAAATAATTGACAATTGGTAAATTATTGGGCGTCAAAATACAAAGTTATTACAAGATGTACCTTCACACGTAAATGGAACGAACGCTAGGTTTACGAGAATAATATTGCATAATATTGCATATGGAAAGTTAACATACTTGACGATATACTTACAACTTTTTTAATTGAATAATTTTTTTGTAAATTTATTTGAAAAACGTGCAATATCTCAAGAATGGTTCATGCTAGCGTTCTAAAGTTGGAAATGATTTTTTAATTTAACAGTATCCAAAGGCCTGATTTTTTGAAAAATTTGTTAAAAAATCGTACAATATTTCGAGAACAGCTCATGTTAGCGTTCTACAGTTTATATCATTCGCTTTCTAATGAAAATTAGGTTTGAAATGATTTTTATCATTCTTAATAGTGCTTGCTGCTTTTTATTAATTTTTTCACAAATTCAATCGAAAATTAGGGTTAGGGGCAGCGCCTGATTAACGCACCACGGGCCTCAAGGGCCTAAATTTTGTATGTGATAAAAATCTTAAGCAGAAATAATTTTTTTAATTAATTTACAACTGGTAATATTGATTTTTATTTTAAATTATAGAACATATTAATAGTTTTAAATATTGTCTTTGAAATAAAATGTTTGGAAATTTTCTACATTTAAAAAAAATACGGATTGCGATCCTGAACTCCTAAATGTGTTATGTGTTGATGTTTTGGATGTGCTTATGGAAGGGGGGTCTTTTAGCCATTCGATTGCGTTTAAAATAAATATGAACACTCATTATAACAATGGTAATGAATTTAATTGAGACGCTTTATTCGTTCGTAAGATATCGCCCCCACAGGCTCACGGCCACACTAACATACATACATACGCACACTAACCTACATACACACACATCACCTCAAAAACGTTCGACTCATGTTCAGGGAAGCTTGAAACTTACTCTTCTACTCGAATTAGAATTTTTGACCTCGTCACCCTACTTTCCCTATATAATGCTTATGTATGGTTGGAAGTAAAAGCTAGTTTTTGTTATTTCCATGATTAGAACTTGGAAGTCTAATTATTCGAAATTTTAGATTTTCTTAGCATTCTATCATATGAAGAAACATGATAATTTTCTGAACCATGATGGAAAAAATTGAATTGCTCTATAGATGAAAAGAGTATTAAAAGAGCATATATTAACACAGATCAGCCAAATGCATTGAATTCGTGATAATTATGATAGAAGTAGATCTAAACAACATGGAATATGAATGTATGAGACTCACAAACCAGATTTTTAATACACTGTAACAAAGTCAGGAAATCTGATGTGGACAGCACATGACTTTCCCTGTGTAAAAACTCCCAGTGCAAAAGTGATGTAGTAGATCCACGGACCACGGCACAATGGTTTTAACATTGAATTGAACATATGACGCTTTTCCGGATAACAACATGCAGAACTATCTTCAGTACCCAATTAACTTATATTTTGCCTTGACAATTATCGATAATGATATCATCTTCAATAAGTAATATAATCTTTATATTAAAATATTTTAATAATAAATTATCAATTTGGCGCCATTTTCGTTAATTTGACATCGTACTTGCAATTTTGACGGTATATTTTTGAATTTGGGGTGATATATCGCCAAGTTCGCGACATTTAGCCAAATGGGTAGCTAAGTTCACCAAATTTATCGCCAAGCGTTACAGACAGATGGAGAAGCTTTCCTTATATATGAATGAGTATACACAATACTCATATACATTATACTGCTATATATAATTTATAAGAAATTAATAAGAAGTATATCTTGTATAAATATCTTGAGTGTAAGTCTCATCTCAATTTGGCTTCTTATGTATATATACTACTCGTATATTCATATTCCTTTCTTTACATATATAATATACATATGTCGCAAAGTTTAAAGGGAGAGTATTGTGGCGGGGTCGAAAATTCGCGTTTCAAACATCCCTGAACTTGAAACAAACATTTTTGAGGTGATGTTCATGTTGTGTGTGTGTGCGGCATCTTACGAACAAAGGGAGCGTTTCGAATGAAATCGGGTACGATTGCAATCGGGAAATACAGGAACCCTATTGAATTTAAACGCGATCACACTTTCAGTAGACGCCCAATTTCCGAATGAAGTTTTGAAATATCATAAAAAATAGCAGTACCTCAAAAATGTTAAATAAATAATCATTGTATACGTAATTTAATATTATAAAATGATTAGTACTAATTTAAAACTCTCTGAAATTAAAACAATAGTTACTATCGTTAAATAAGTTCACATTCCTAGTACAATATTATGTGACCCATTTACTAACGTGATTTTTGTGGATCTAGCATAAGGTGACCATTCGCCCTGATTTTCGGGAACAATCCCCGAAACAAGTCTTGTTTCCCTGTTTATTTTTGTCCTCGATTACGTTTTTCTTCCTTAAAGTTATAAAACATTTAATGAATATGAAACTGGTGCTAAAATTTTCACATTAAAATTAAAATTCTGATAATCTGGCAGCAGTGCAATAGTTCAAAATATTAAAATATCGAAATCATCATATTTCGAAAACTAAAAATCTAATCAAAAATCCAATTATATATCTTTATAGGGGTTCGAAGATCTACAAATTACTCTCTTATTGTTCATAGAGAACTTTTAGTTTTCAAGATACGCTCTCGTGTATTTAATACTTTGTATCTGTTGGTATTATACTACCCAGTCCAGTCTCTAGTGTCGAAAGCCCAGACCACCCGACTCGTCCGAGGACTTAGAGCAGCTTACGTGAGACTTCATTCAACTTTTTCAAACATTAATATAGTATTTAGTTATGTTTGTCTCACAATCATTATCAGAATAAGGGTATGAACTCTTACATTCCTAATATATACTAAAAGTGTTAACTAAAATAAAACTAAAAGTGCTAGGTATGAACTAAAAAGTAATTTGTACTCCTTTGAAAACCCTACAAGGATATATATGATTTTTGATCAGCTTCTTAGTTTTCTAATTATAGTGATTATAATTTCGAAATTTTAATATCTGAACAATTTTTTAGGAAGGTGTTTCTATTGTTGATATTTTAACATTTTGAACTGTTTTAAAAAAGTAGTTTTAATTTCAATATTTTAATATTTTCAACTGTATTTAAAATGTCTATGAAGGCAAATCACCCACAAAGAAATATGCTATTCACGCAAAAATATTTCATCTCCATTAAACTGGAGTCACTGCTGATTTTTTCATTATGAAAATCATTATTTCAAAACAAAAACTATGAAAGTTCATTTCACGAATTGACCAAGTGAGCAAAAGGACTGTCAACTCTGAATGAAGGTCGCCTCCACTGCCACACAAAGACTCCCTTCCCTTCAGGGCACAACGGCAGGTTGAAGGTTATAAAAGAGAGGGGGTCATAAAAGGAAATACTTTTGGTCCAGCCCAAGGTAAATGGAAGTAAGAGAGGTAGGCCATTCGTTTCTGGCAACCTACTCCTGTCCAGAGTTCTTGGAATTACTGACGTCACTGGTCCCTAGCCGGACCTTTCCGAAGCATGGGAAAATGTGTCGATTTTTTAACTCTCGCGTTTCTAATGATGAAAATAAATCAAAGCGCTCGGCTTTTGGAAATAATATAAATGACCAAATGCAAATTCTGAGTCGAATGTAAGCGGATATTACGGAACTCTGAGTGATTTCTAAAACTTCAATACTGCCTTTCCAAAAAGGCATTCTTGTTTCAATAGCAAGCTTAAAAGGACTTTATGATGACATGAAAGAAAATAATATTAAATACATAATGACAAGTAGAGTCAATCAAGATGATTTAGAAAATATATTTTCCCAAATTAGAGGTCTTGTACGATTTTATAACCATCCTCTTGCTACTGATTTCAAATCCCGACTTAAAACATTATTGATTGGGTCTAAGCTTCCTATGCCAATAAATACACATGTGGAAAATGACCAAGATCAAACACTAACTGCTACTTTATTTTTCAAATTAAAAGAAAAAGACGATGCAGTTAGCATCGCTGCAGATATTGAGCCTCAACATGACATTCATTTCAGTCCTGATGTAAATGAAAAAGAAGCCTTGCGTTTTTTTTTTTTTGCAGGATATTTGGCATATCGTCACAAAGAAGCGCAGTTAGGAACTTATTCATATCTAGTGGAATCAACATCCGAAAATGACAAAAAATGGATTGAATCTTTATCAAGAGGTGGTTTAATTGTTCCAGCTGATACCTGGGTAGAAACAGTCACCAAATTATAAGATATTTTTTTAAAACTACACGGAAATTTTATTTCTAATTCAAGAAATATTTTAGAGAACCTCCAACTGAAAATAAAAGAACAATTTCCTGAAATAGCTCTTGTTGTTGTAAGAACATATACCAGAACCAGAACCTTCTTTCGAATAAGGCACATAAATGAACAGATGAAAAGAAACGCCATGAAAAGAAAAGCTGAAAGAATTTCTGGTCATTCACGTGAAGAAATGAAAAATAAACAATGGAGAGATAGCTTTAAATTTTAAGGTTTACTTATGACCTAGTAGTTAGAAATTGACGGGCTGCGTGTGTAAGGTTTTCATGGTTTTCCTAACATGAAACATAAATGTGACGCAGCTTCCCTTAAAAAGTCCTCTATGAAGGCATTCCTCCTTTATAGAATGGCCATTTTTAAAATTATCCTTCTCTCCCATAGGGGAAAATCCGTAACCCAGTCATTTGATCACTGACCTTTGTAACACCAGAATTAGTTGAAAGATCGTGAGATCAAATCTAGTAAAGTCACTAAAGAGGTATTCGGAGATATATCCCCCCCCCCCCCCCAGAAACCTATCGAAAACTATTGAAGTTAGAAGGAAGGATATTAGGAGACATAGGAAACAACTCATTTCATTATCGCCCCCCCCCCCCCCATTTTTTCTGTCGACGCAATTGATTAAAACCTACTGACTGGTTGGACGTGTTAGTTTTCATTGATTTTCAAACATATAGCGTAAATAAGGCACAATTTCGGTAGATGTTCCTTTATGAAAGGCATTTTCAAAATCTGGTCACAACTGAACTTATCTAATCAATATCTCGTCCTATCTCCTTACTTTTTTAATTTTTAAATTTTTTTTATCATGAAGTACCCATATTCAAAAATTGCCTATCGTTATATGAAATTCAGTGCTCATTTAATTTCCTGAATAATTCAATTTTTTGACCATCATGAAACAATAATAATACATAATTAAAGAAAACAATTGTACTGATCTTTTGTATCGTACAAAATATGATTTCCACATTTCTTCGCATTCGGAGAAGTCTTTAAATAATTGGATTTCGTACACATATCAATTTCATTATGAAAAAAATATATAATACGAGCATTTTTCTGCCTGAAATCTTTAAGGACGTCACATATTTATTTATTTCTATAATTCTGAAAACTATTTTTGAATTACATTCAGCAAGTCATTCACTGTCTTCTAATTTATTTTGTCATGTCAAGTCTACAAGCATGTTGATGAAAATGAACAGGTTTTGTTGGCTTATTATTCTAGTCTCAGATAGAATAATAGTGCCTTGTATTTTAACTAAATGCTCCGATATTTTACTATGCACTTATTAAAGAAAAACTAATAACATTTTTAAAATGCAGAAAATATTTTAGCATAGTTTAAACAGCTCAAATGCTAATGTCATCGTTAGAGATGCTTAAAAACAACTCTAACAATACAGTCTTAAATAAAATTTACCATAACTAGTTTTATTCAATATTATATTCTTATATATGAATAAAGAAATCTAATCTGTCATTTACTCGGTAGAAATTTCAATATACTATATGATGTCCATGATGTACTGATGATGATGATTTAAATTAAGAAAATTGCTGCGGTATTCCAAGGTCCGTAGAATATCTTATATATAATATTTTATTAACCTTGGGTCCAGCCCTCCTAATTCTTGGAAGAATGTAAAGGGTAAGATCTAGTATCTATTTTGTTTCTGAAGTTCTAGTGCACAATCTCTTTTTATGCCTCGTCTGGTTCTGGTATATAAATGCGGGAAAATGATGTTAGCTAGCTACACGTAAATAGTATTAAAATCATATATTAACACAAACCACCTGAATGCGGCGAATTTATCGGGGTGACAGCCCTGCTACTAACTTGACAAAATAAATATCTTATAAACTTTTACGTAAATTTTTAAATAAAGGCTGGCTAATAAAAAGATATATTTTTTACTTTCCCTGCAATACATGGTAATGTATAGGGAAAGTATTGGAATCATGCCGAAAATCGCAACTCGAGTTTTCGACGGATCTACACGTTTCGAGACATCTAGAATACGAAAAAACTATTTTTAGCGTGCCGTCTGTGTGTGTGTCTGTCTGTGCAGATTTTGTATCCACTCTAACTAAAAAACTAATGGACCGAATTTCATAAAATTTGGTAGATACGTCACTTGGGTGTGACCCTGATGCTGATTAGTTTTTGATACGATTCGTAAAAACAGAACCTGCCATTTTTTGCGAAATGGCCTTTAAAAATTTCATTTATCGGTTCTAGCTAAAATACTAATTTACCAAATTTCACAAAATTTGGTAGATAAATTACTTGTTGGATATTCTGGTGCTGATTAGATTTTGGTAAGATTCGGAAAAGAAGAATCCGTCTTTTTTTGCGAAATGGCCAGCAAAAATTTCATGTATCCACCCTAGCTAAAATACTAATTGACCAAATTTCACAATATTTGGTAGATAAGTCACTTATGGGACCTCTGGTGCTGATTAGATATTGGTACGATTCGGAAAATAACAACCTGCCTTTTTTTACGAAATGGCCGGCAAAAATCGCCAAAATCTTAAAAAAAAAAAAAAAAAAAAACTACGTTTGCTGAAATATATCAATTACATTCTTATTTTATACGCAATTTTTGACGAGGAAAAGAATATAACACACTCCATTATACTTTAAGACTAACCGTTCTCAAGATATTTGAGATTTCTTGCATTTTTGTTACGCCGCTATCGGGAAAATGTCCAATTACTAAATAAAAACAAAAATTGAATTAAAAATGAAAATTTAGTGTTATTTGGTGCAATTAAACTCAATCTAATGAATTATTAAAGAAATATGAATTTAGTCTGCAGGAAAAGTCATGTGCTGCCCACATCAGATTTTTTTATATTCCAATACTGATTGATACAAGTGGACCTAAACAATCTGGAATAGGAATGCGATAGTCAGTAGAGCAGAGAAGGTGGTGGACCGGGTGGCATGCATGCACCCCTCCAAGGGCTTTATTTATTAAAATTCAGTTTTTCTTTTGCATTCTTATATAATTACTTTCCCCACAATATATAATTACTAATATATATATTAATCCCCACAATATAATTACTACTTATACAATTACTAATTCTTATATAATTAACACAATATATCGAAATGTATAGGGAAGGAAGAGTATTGGAATAGTATCGAAAATATCAACTCGAATTTCCGACGGATCTACGCGTTTCGAACACTCTATAACCGAGAGAAAACTATTTTTAGCGTGACGGCTTTGTGTGTGGGTGCGTGTCTGTCTGTGCAATGTATGTATCCACTCTAGCTCAAAATTTATTCGACGAAATTTCACAAAATTTGAAGGGTAAGTCACTTGTGGGTTCAGTTTTCTAGGTCACCGAGGACCTTCTGGAATCTGGAAAGATAGACACTCAGACAATTTCAATCCTTCCGCGTGGACAAAATAAAATTCATTTACAATTTAGTTCAGGCCACACGAAACTGCACAGGCAAAGTTCTTTATGCCGGCCACATGGAAGGACTGAAATTGTTAATTCTCATAGAAGCTCGCAAAAATTGTGGCTTACAGCAAGTTTCTTGTTGCCACTGCAGATTTCGGCTATTCCATACGGACGAGCGTATAACGAAAACAACGTAAAACCAATACGTAAACAGTTACGAGGCCAACGTAACTGTTTACGTTGGCCTCGATAATAAGCGCGAAACAGGTGCATTGCTGATATTTGCAATGGGACCTGTATCTATATTCTGGGGAATGCGGCGGGTTTTGTGTTTTATGAAGACAAAAGCATGTTAGACGATTATTATATAGATATGAATTACATCCTCCAAATTTATTATTACAGCCCAAAATATATATAATTGTATTTTTACTTTCCCTGCAATACATGATAATGTATAGGGAAAGTATTGGAATGGTTTCGAAAATCGCAACGGAAGTTTTCGACGGATCTACATGTTTTAAGACCTTTAGAACACGAAAAAACTATTTTTAACGTGACGTCTGCGCAATTTATCCACTTTAACTCAAAAACTAATTGACCCTTTTGGGTGATCTTGGTGATGATTAAATTTTGGTATCATTCCAGATAAACGAACCGGTCTTTTTTTTGCAAAATAACCCGCAAAAATTTCCTGTATCCACTCTAGCTGAAGATGACCAAATTTCACAAAATTTGGTGGATAAGTCACATGAAGGATACCTTTTGGTGCTGATTAGATTTTGATACGATTCAAAAAAGATAAATTTGCCTTTTTTTACGAAATGGCCCGCAAAAATTTAAAATAAAAGACAACGTATGGTCAAATGTATCAATTAAATGCTTGTTTTATATATAACTTTTGACAATGAAAAGAGTAAGACCAACCCTATTACTCTAGGACTAGCCGTTCTTAATATATTTCATGGTTTTTTTTTTGTTTTTTTTTTGATACACTACCTTTAATAAGTCCAGTAACCAAATGAAAACGAAAATTGAATTAAAAGTGCAAATTCAGTGTTATTTAAAATAATTATGGTTGCTACTTTGCCATACTAATACTATATGTCATGGAGAGGAGAACAGACAGGGCGGGGGGTGATTCTCTTGCTTATAAAAACTGATTTAAATACTGCCATGTATTTAAAATATGTATCTTTATCATTATGAAATTACAAATATTACAATATTTTAATACTTCTATGTCATACAATTAGAATATAACAAAGAATTAAAAGGTTTGAGTAGGTGAATAATAAAAAGCCCTTACAAATGGAAAGGTATAAACCAACTCAAATGCAAATGTCTGACTTCACCTCTGGTGAAGTCAGACATTTCCATTAGCCAGTGGCTGTTAGACACCGACCAGATTGTATATACATATATCTAGAAGAGGACAATTTAAATCTGTATAGTGATCTAGAGTAAGAGTAAGTGCATTTTATTGGTAGGTCATCTGATCAATTGAGTCAGTATTGAAGAGTCTAGTTGTAAAACTCTTCCCCATTTTCGGTCGAAAAGCTTTTCTTTATATATATATTCTTGTTCATGGTGGTAGGTATGTGAATCAAGTAGTATCCTGAAAAAGTCACATTCTTTGATATTTATTTAGTATTCAAAACCTGATTTACTTGAAAAACTGACATTCTCCACTGTGAATTTTGCTGCAAAACTCACATTTTCCATTCACAGCCAATAGGAAAACTTTATCAGATCACATGATCAGCCATCTACTTACTTTTCCATTACCTTTTCGTTACATAGTATGGTTGAGTGTGATTCATTATCATTTGTAAAATATAGTATTTGAAGCTTATTTTAACTAAAGTAGATATTTTTATATTTCTTTTAAAATGTTACATTTTAATTAGTTTTGGTGTAAAACATACCATTCATCAATTAAATCTTGTTTTTTACCATGGATAAATTTTGTTTTCCTGTGGTTAAATTACTCTTTATGAATCATTTCAGCTTACAGTATAGCGACAATTAAAATGAAAAGGTTTTCAGGTTTTATGAATTTTAAGCAAAGTGAGTAAAATGACAAAAATGGAGATATGAGTTTTGCAGTTAAGCCTCTTTCTTTCTTTATAACTGGAGTGAGTGATTGATAAATTTCTTTGCAAGCTGTAACTTACCTCCCCTTCTCTGGGGGGGAGCCTGCATGGCAAAAGGTAATCTACTTGTAATCAATGTGGATATTTCTGTAAGAAGTTTCGATCAATATTATATGATGTTTCATGCACAGTCATTCTACATGGAGATATTAGCTTATATTAGTGGTGGATTTACTAAAAAGATGAATTAGAAGTCACTTATGGTCACTCCACCACTGCTAAAAGGTCCACAATTAATCTATGTAAAATGTATAATATAGACTCCTTAAATTCATCACTATTTAATCTTGTAGATACTAAATCAGCATTAATGATTTTCTTTACAACTCAGAATTATTTTCACACTTTAAATTAATATACATGTCAATTCTAATTTAGATAATTTTGCTATAAATCAAATGAATAGTTTTAGGAGAATTCTGTATCTTAGTGCTATAGCAACTCTCTCCCCCCCCCCCCCCTCAACTGTGAAAACCGCAAAGATAGTAAATCTGCAGTTGGCTCTTTTTACTTTTACAAATCATAATTTCTTTTTAATTAATTACACATTTTAAATTAATATAAATTTCAATTCTAAATTAGACTAATTTAATATAAATCAAAGGGACATTTTTAGAAGAACTCTATGTAGGTGCTACTTTATATAGGTGTGACTCTAATTTATCATTCTTTAGTGTACTATGAATTGTATACCACATAATCAAAGCATGTATGCTATAAGAAAATATTAGAGAAAGAATAACATCTGTTAATTTTTATTTAAGTTTTAAAAATATTTTTCTTGTGTTAGTTCACTTGCAAAAGCATACAAATGGTATCTTAACACAATTTTTGGTCTCCCCCCCCCCCCCACTTTGTTATCTAGAAAATATAACAAATTAAAGAGTTAAAATTTCATTATTTAGATGTAAAAATGGCACCTAAATTTTTGTCCTAGCTGATTTAGCACCTTTACATATTTTCAGCCTGGGGGTTTTATTAAGTCACTAGTGGAACACAAAAGAATTAAAAATAGGAATGATATTCAAATCATATTACTGCAACAGTTCATAAGTACAGCACATGACTTTGCACATAATCAATAATGAACTGGTTTACAATGTAAAATGCAATGCAAATCAAAATAAATAAGAATACATACATTTTAGAAATCAATTGAATTTCTTTACTCAAACTTTAGCTATTTCAGTTTGACCTACATAGCCTTGCACTTATTTGGATGTTCACATTTAGACAGTTAATTTCTAAAACATACATTTGCTTATTTATCTTGATTTGAGTTGCATTTTTTGTTGTAAACCAGTTCATTAGTTCAAATAATAGCTGAAATACTTGAATGTGCGCTCTACAAAACAGTTTATAGCTTTCAGATCTGTAGAAATATTGGTGGTCATAAAAGTGGAAACTGATAATTAAATTTGGCATATATAGCATTATTTCGAATAAATATTTATATTTTCATGTCTTAAGGTTGTTTTTCACAATTCCTATTGTATTGCTAAATAGATATGATATCTCTTTTATTAGGAACACCCTGTTATATTCAATCAAATAAAAAATGACATTGTTATATTCAGTGATTGTAGGGGATTTGCACACAGTAGGGCCCGGGTTCTAATGTCGATGATGCCCTAAACCATTTTTGTGTCTACTTAGTGTATGAGTATGTTAGTCTGTAGACCCAAATGTCCATCTAAAAGGTGATGAGTTAGGGGAATGATGTTGCAATCCTTGTGCTTGCAATTGGGTTCTGGTCTAAACTGAGTGACACTATCATGGTCATCTAAACAGTTACCTGAAACCTTTTGGTAGGTCAAATAGTCTCGATACCCCCCCCCCCCCCCCAAAAAAAAAAATCAAAGAATTAGTATTTCACAGATTCTTTTTCAATTTGTGCTGTAAATAAAAATAAACTAAAGAAATTCATTTTTTTTTTTAAATAAGAATAAAATAAGAAAACAAAGTACAAGGGTAAATATTATAATTAATACATTTAAAAACACAACTCCATTAGCTTTAATTTATAAACTGATGTTGATTTTGCTTAATTATATGTCTAAAAAATATAAAGTTGAATATTACATGCAATGGCAAATCATGAATAATGCCCACTGTTTGAGAAAATCATAAGTGTATTTGTTTTTGTGATTATCTGACATCAGTTGCCTGCAACATAAATTTAATGATATTGCATTTATTGAAATGGTGCGAAACTTGGAAGAAAATTTTATAGATTCAAACGATATTAACACAACTTTATAGATTAATATATAACAAAACTGTATAGATATTCAGACAAAATTTTATAGATTCCTACATCAAATATAGTAAAAAATTCACTTTAGTCTATCGATTAGTGAATTATTTTAGTGCAAAAGTTCATTAAAACTTCATTTTTTTTTTATAAATGTATATAAATTTTACAGTTTCAACTTATTAGAATCCCTTATTTCCATATTAAATTATGTTTCTTGGAAACAATATTTACTGAAATGAGTTCAACTAAAGTTG
The DNA here is from genome assembly GCA_951213105.1 of Amaurobius ferox. Classification (NCBI taxonomy): domain Eukaryota; kingdom Metazoa; phylum Arthropoda; class Arachnida; order Araneae; family Amaurobiidae; genus Amaurobius; species Amaurobius ferox. The sequence continues at coordinate 48,001,399 of OX578148.1, read as the reverse complement.
AAAGTTTAAAGAAGAAAAATCATTTAACTAGACCAAATTGCTGTTAGATACAATTTCCTATGCAATTCATTGCTCAGTTTAACATAAGCATTATAGCTGAGCAGGGCTTTTTATCATTAATGGTTTTACTACATCTTGAAACTTTATTGCGAATGCACACTTATGTGGCTTTTACTAATATAAACTGGCATCACAATCATAGCATGTGTGCAAGAGAACCTATATTTGAAAACATCTATATATACCATGGCATTAAAAAATTTATTACTTCAGCCAAACTGTACTTACAAGAAAGATTATAACGAGTCTCTAATAACGTAGCAACTGCTGTACTTATTACTTTCCTTATATACATAATGTATAAGGAAAGTATTGTGACGGGGTCGAAAATTCGAATTCGAGTTTTCGACGGGAGAGCACGTTTCAAGCATCGCTGATCATGAATCAAACATTTTTGAGGTGATGTCCGTGTGTGTGTGTGTGAAAGTATGTGTGTGTGTGTGTGTCAGTGAGTCTGTGGAGACGATAACTGACGAACGAATGGGCCGATTCGAACCAAATTTGGTACAAAAATCACAATCTATAAACACTGGAAGCCTATTGTTGTTATACGTAATCGAATGTTCAGAACCCCCCAAAATTTTCGAATAAAATTTTGAAAAAATCGTCAAAAAATCAAAAACACCAATATAGTTACGCAAATAGACATTTCTTATGTAATTTTTCATTAGAAAACGATTAACATAAATTTTAGAACTCTAACATAAACCGTTCTCGAGATATTGCACATTTTTCAAAAAAATTATCAAAAAGTTATATACGTAAAATGAAAAAAAAAATATTTCCTATTGAGAAACATGTTCACTTTTCATATGTAATACCATGCGATAAATTGGGTGACATCATTCTCGTTGATCTAGCTCGTTCCATTCATGAAAAAAGATGCTTTGAGTAATACTTTTGTATTTGAACGCCAATTGTCATTTATTTGCTGTAAGAAAAACTTATTTCTTCGTTCATAACGCTTGGCGAGATTTTGGCGACGAATTTGGCGGAATGTCGCCAACTTGGCGACTTTTTTAAATTTTGCCAAATTAAAGAAAATCTCGCCAAATGGATAACAATGACGCTAAATCAATGAAAATGACGACTAATAGTCGAAAATTCAATATTTTGGAAAGAATATTAGTATCTACTATAAGAAAAACCTATTTTTTTACTGTAAAGGTAGTAAACTCATTACGTTATATACGGAAAGTCATGTGTTGCCCATATCAGATTTTTTTTGACAGTTTACAATGACCATGTAGGGCAATAAATTTAAATTTCTTCATTGCAGAAATTGAAGTTCTGTGCAAATGTATTAATTTAATGAAATGGACAGAATATAAGTTCCCTATATATTGGGTAAATTTCAATGAAGCATTGTTAAGAATCAAAATAAAGACAAATTTAAAGATTTGCTGTTTATTATTTTTTTTTGCTAGTTTATTGAGGATGATTCCTAAATAAAATGTATTTAAAATATTTTTATATTGGAATATTTAACTTTTTAATAGTTTTTCAAATAACTTTAAGGCAATAAATTTAAAAAATATCAAATGATTGCCAATTAAAAGACTATTGCTATAAAAAATAAAAAAATAACTGCTATTTATTTGGGAGTTGGATGTTAAAAAACAAGGAGTAAGACAGTAGAAAAAAGAGAGTCAAATGTTTTAAGTACTGACTCCAAAGCCAGTGGCATATTTTAAGATTCAATTTGATAGGGGGGGGGGGGGGCAATTTTAAATATCAATCTCAAGGGTGTCAAAGTTAGAGGTCTGTATGGGCTCGGGTCTGGCCTATAGATTTAGGCCCAACCTAGGACACAGGCCAGGTTCGGACCACGTTTTATTAAATTCAATTCGTGTCAGGTTGGGTTTATTAAATTCGGGTCATTGGGGGTTTAATGATTCAAATTTGAAATTGCATATGAAACAAAATTTGACATTAGCAGATACAAGTTTCCACCCATATTAAGTAATAAAAGTTTGCCTTGTATGAAAAATGCAGATGGATAAATTAAAACCTGATACAGAAAAATTATAATTTCATATAAAAATTGAAGACGACATTCATATTTATTCGATGACATTCAGAAGCCAAATTGAAACATTGTTCTTTGCAGCATTCATGTTGTTTGAAACTACAGTGACAGAAAATATTTTCTGGCTTGGATGCAGCAAAATAAATATACAATGCCTATGTATCAGATGTCATGTTTCGTAACATCATGTGGGTATTGAATCCTTTAAAACACACCCCTGGAGTTTTACACCTCTTCCCTCAAGTACTGTTTTTGAGTGTGGTTTCAGTGCTTTAATCGTATAAAAACACTAGAAGTATACCCCCATTTTTCATATGAAGTATATAATATAAAGCTTAAAATGCCCAATCATGTGCAAATTCCTATAGTATAAGAAATGACATTGTTAATCAAAATATTCTATTAAAATATTTAATTTAATGCTCCTAAAAAGAAGTTTAAGAATATCTGTTCTTGCTATACAAAATTATCTTCACGAGCAGATCTGAAGAATAGAATGTCCTGGTCTTGTTTGTAAACAAATTTACAAAATATATGAAGTTGAATAAATTGCAGTTGAATAAATATGCAAAATAAAAGCGCTAAAACTGTATAGGACCCATACTACAACTACAATTTATGAGTTTCTAAAATCTTTGCCAAAATAAAACAGATGACGTAATAAATTGAAAATATCAATAATCCTGTAATCTTAAAACCTAAAGGCCGTAATTGATTCCAGTATATGCCAAAATATGTGCAAATATACTTATATTCTCGTAGAGTAGAAGATATATCCATGCATTTGTTAAAGATTACTTGGTACTACATATAATATATGAGTTTCAACAATTTTTGCAAAAATAAAACAATGACATAATAAACTGAAAATATCAATAATGTTAATGTTTAAACCTGAAGACCGTAATTGATATAATCCAGTCAAAAATGTAATATCAGTGATATTAATTTTATATACCTATCTTTATTATTTAAATCAGAAAGGATTTAATAAAAATCAGCTGCCGTATAAACACATTGGATTTAAATCTGTTACTAAAAGACATTATAAAATTTTCTTCAAATAAATTGGCGGAAAAAATATCGTCTGCATAACAGTATATAAATGATTTAATTGTTCGTTTTGAATTAATATCTGGACAACCCCTGATCTTCTAAACTCAATATGTCAAATAGTAAATATGCCAATATGTCATATAGTAAATATGTCAATAGCTAGGAAGAAATTGTTATCCAGTCTGAGTGTGTACTTTTGTTATTTTCTTACATATCATTATCAGCTTATGTAGGAATGTACTAAAATTTGTATTTACACAAGACTTTACAGTTATGTGCATATTCATATTATTTTATATTTTGACATAACATTACATAATCTATATAAAAAAAATTGAAAATCTGTCTGATTATCACGGGAGAACGGCTGAACTGAATTTATTGAAATTTTATGGGTAACGGAATAACCTTGCACTTAAAATTTAGTGCATATTTCAAATTTCTAAGACCAGGGGTTGTCTAATTATTAAAATATTAATTAAAAACGAACAATTAAACCCTCTATAGAGATAGCATTATGCAGACTATATTTCTTCCGCCAATTTATTTAAAGAAAATTATATCATGTCACTTAGCAATGGATTTAAATCCAATGTGTTTATGTAGCAGAAGATTTTTATTAAATCTTTTCCGATTTAAATAATAAAGATATGTATATATATCAATTACGGTCATTATTATTATTGATATTTTTGGGGACTGTTGATAGTTTCAATTTATTATGTCATTATTTTATTTTGGCAAAAATTGTTGAAACTTATAGTAAATAGTACGGAAACTCTTCCACGAATGCATAGGTATATCTTCTAATCTATGAAAATATAAGTAGTACAGGTATAGTGGCATATATTTTGACATATATTATAATCAATTACGGTCTTCTGATTTAAAGATTAGGGAGATTATTGATATTTTCCATTTATTATGTCATGTGTTTAATTTTGACAAGGATTATTCAAACTCATATTGCAATACGGGTAATCTTTTACTAACAGACGGGCATATCTTTTAATATACGACAATATAAATAGTACGGAATATCTCTCTATACAATTTTAGTGCTTTTTTTTAGGCATATATTGGAATCAGTTATGGCCTTTAGTTCAGTATTATCAGTTAGTATTATCAGTTTTGGCAAGATTAAGGATATCTTTAATTTATTACGTCATCTGTTTTATTTTGACGAAGATTTTAGAAATTCATATGCTGTAGTATGTGTAATCTTCTACTAATACACAGGTATATCTTTTAATATTCACGAATATAAGTAGTACGGGTCCTATACCATTTGAGCACTTTTATTTTGCACTTATTGATTCAATTTCATGTTTATTGTAAATTTGTTTCCAAGCGGGGTCAGGATGTTTTATTCTTCCCATCTGCATGTGAAGAAAATTTTGTATAGCGAGAACAGCGATTCTTAAACTTTTTTAGGACCATTAAATTAAATATTTTAATAGAATATTTTGATTAACAAAGTCATTTAGTATACTATAGGGATTTGCACATGATTATGAATTATAAGTTTCTTTCTATACTCTGTATGAAGAACGGGTATACTGCTAGTTGCACATAAATTTTAAAGTAATTTTTTATGATAAAAATGACAAATATGTTATGTAATGCTGTTATTTATATTGCACTTGCGAGTGAAAAGATTTTTAGCGAGTAAACTTTGAGCTGAAATTTCTTTTCCTAGACTAATTAATAATAGAATAATTGACAAAGTTGTACATTCAAATACAGCCATAAAGAAAGAGATGGCCAGATAATGGTTGAGAAAGCCAGACAGCAGTGTATGTTATTTCTGCAGGTATTAACATTTTGCATACCCATGATAACCGATAGATATAGCAAAACTTGCACAAAATTAACTTAACATGCTTTGTTTGGAACATTAGTATTAAAATATTTAACCAGTTGAATTTTGCAAAAGGTACAGAAAAAGATAGGATCTGTCACATTTCCCAAATAAAAGGAATGTAATTCTTCTCACTAAATTTATTACAAGTTACTTTATTTCTGTAATTTATTTAAAACATGAATAATTTTCTACAATTACAAAATTTATTCTGAACATTATGTGAGCATATTGTGAATATTATGTTTATTGTAAATAATTTATTACTCTATGTATTATTGTTATTAAATAGATTGTGTTATTACTTTAAATTAAAATGCTGTAATAATTTATTTTTAGTTTATAAACTAAAAGTAAATCAATATATTAAAACAAATCAATATCTTAAATGATAAAAATGTTTTAAGTAGGAGGCGTACAACATATATGTAATTTAAATTTTAGTAGCTACCATATTTATAGAGTTTGAAGCCCATCGATTGCGATGTGAAAATAACTATTCGTGCGATGAACTTGTTCATATAAATTACCGTTTTAGATAAATTTTAATACAAGATCTCGTTATCGTATGATCATTAATTTTATGGCATTTCATTGATTCCGAAAGATCTGTCTGACATCGATCTTCAATTTCATGTAACAGAACATAAATTTAAAATAATAGTACAAGGTTTCACTTCTATGAAAATTACTAATTGTAAGATTTAACAATTTTCAATCTTTATAAGACATAAATTGAGAAATGGACTTGTGCTAGAAAATGTATCAAATAATACTTACCCTTATGTAGAAAAGCTTTGTCCAGCTAAAACGTTTTTAGTTTACTTTCTGAGCTAGGGTTGCCGTTCCACTGGTTTTAAGCCAATTTTGACAAGCATTGGCTGCAATAATGGCCGGCTATTGGAAATCTGATGAACATATGTGAGAGTTAATTAAGGTATAAAATGTCAAAAAGTTTGGTGTGAATGATAAAACTTTGGTATTTTAATCTTTTGGCAGAGGAAAATTCAAAATAACTAGATTAGGAAACCAGTAACGAGCGGATAAATAGCACCGGACCCACTCCGATGTCATGATGTGACGTCACCCGACGTCAATATCGACGATCAATAGTAGCTTCAGAGAACTGCGCCTGTGCACGGAGATGGTAGTTTATAATACGAACTCATCATCACTCAGCTGTTAAATTTACTACCGTATACTAGTATTATTAGATAGTTTAGAATATTAAATTCTAAGTCATAGTTGATGCTTAAATTGAACTACGCCTGTGCAAGGAGTATTTTGTTTTAATTACGATCTCGGTATTATTCAATGACGTAATATCTGGGCAACACCTGGTCTTAGAAACTCAAAACTTGGACTAAATTTTAAGTCAGGATATATTAAGGCTATCTACAAAATTTCATTTAAATTCGGTTCAGTTGTCATGATGATGAGACACACATACAGACAGATTTTCAATTTTATTTATATAGATTTAGAGAAATAGATTGAAAATAAGCAAAATGAGTAAACTTGCATTATATCTATTAAAAGTCTACATTTGGATAATTTTAATCCAGAATCAGTCATTCATAAACGATATGTTTCAGCTGACAAATGTAAATATGTCAATAGCTAGGAAGAAATTGTTATCCACTCAAAAATTTTACTCAATTTTGTATTTTTGTTATTTTCTTACATATTATTATCAGCTTATGTAGGAGTGCACAAAATTTGTATTTACACAAGACTTTACAGTTATGTGCATATTTATGTTATTTTATATTTTTGACATAGAAATTGCATAATCTATATAAAGAAAATTAAAAATCTGTCTGTCTGTCTCGTTATCACGGGAGAATGACTGAACCGAATTTAATGAAATTTTATGGGTAACATTGGAATAACCCCACTTAAAATTTAGTACATGTTTCGAGTTTCTAAGACCAGGGGTTGTCTAAATAAAGATATTAATTAAAAGCGAACAATTAAACCTTCCATAGAGATAGCATTATGCAGACTATATTTCTTCCACCAATTTATTTGAAGAAAATTATGTTATGTCATTTAGCAATGGATTTTTAAATCCAGTGTGTTTATGCAGCAGAAGAGTTTTATTAAATCTTTTCCGATTTAAATAATAAAGATATGTACACGTATGAAATAAATTTCATTGATATTGCATTTTTGACTGGATTATATCAATTACGGTCATTATTATTATGGATATTTTGGGGGCTTATTGATAGTTTCAATTTATTATGTCATAGTTTTATTTTGGCAAAAATTGTTGTAACTTGTAGTACGGAAAATCTTCCACAAATGCATGGGTATATCTTCTAATCTATGAGAATATGTTATATCTTGTATTCATCTTACATAGGTAACATTTTAAAATCTTATGCATTTCATCCATTCTTTGTATTTTTATGTGAAACTCTTTTATTTTATTCACCAATAAATAAAACTTACTGAAATAGAAGTTATGAAAATGCGAACATACCTGAATAATTTTGAAAATCATTATCATGTTTTATTTCTTCCATGCCATGAACAGTGTGCAAATGATTGCGAAAATCATCCGACTTCAGTGCTGTAAAATTGCAATTTTTTTCTTTACAAACATAATTTGTTTTTTCAGCAAATGGTGAACATTCTTTTTATGTCTGTAAAAAGGTAGATTTACTGGGAAATACCTTTTTGCAATTGCACATTTTAGAAAAAATTTTCCGTTTTCTATGAGTTTTTGGCTTGTGAAGTGTTTGGTCCATCCTTAAGCTTTGGATCAATATTCATGTTTCTCAAAAAGAAAAAATCGAATGCTAAATAAAAACTCCGCTAACCAGAATCAACATGAACCCTTCGTCATCAGCTACGTCATTCGCATCATCGTCAGTAGTGGTTCCTTGTTGGTCGAATCGGAGTGGGTCCGGTGCTATTTATCCGCTCGTCTCGCAAATCTAGAAATAATATTATAACTCACAATTCAAAATTGTTAGATCTTTATACGGGGGTCAACTGCTCCATTTCCTTTATTGCATGGATTATGTACGATATCTTAAGTGTGAAATGCTTGCTAGATAATTTTTGAAGAGAACAGCTTTACCTCATACATGAAGGGTAGGTAGAAAGAACGTCTACTTTCATGCCCCATAAATCATGCCCTGACTAATCAAATTATAGGCAAGATTTATTCTTTACTAATGCAATAAATAACTTCATTGCACGAAGAAGAGCTGCAGCTACACGTGAAAGCTGTGAAATGTCTTTTGCTTGTGAAATATGCCATAAAGCATTTGTACATAAAAACAATTTAAATAAGCACTTACTTATGCATACTAGTGAAAAGCCTTTTATTTGTGAAATATGTCATAAAGCATTTGCAAAAAAAAGTACTTTAAATGAGCACCTACGTGTACAGACTGGTGAAAAACCTTTCATTTGTGAAATGTGTCATAAAGCATTTTCACAAAAAGGTAATTTAAATAGGCATCTACTTGAACATACATTTGAAAAGAACTTTGTTTGTGAAATATGTCAAAAAGCATTTGCAGAAAAAAGTACTTTAGATAAGCACCTACGTGTACATACTGGTGAAAAACCTTTTGTTTGTGAAATATGTCATAAAGCATTTATAGATAAATGTCATATAAATAGGCATCTACTTCTACATACTGGTGAAAAACCATTTGTTTGTGAAATATGTCAAAAAGCATTTGCAAGAAAATATTCTTTAAATAAGCATCTACTGGTACATACTGGTGAAAAACCATTTGTTTGTGAAATATGTCAAAAGGCATTTGCAAAAAATATATATTTAAATGAGCACCTACTAGTACATACTGGTAAGAAACCTTTTGTTTGTGAAATATGTAACAAAGCATTTGCAATCAAAAATCGTTTAAATAAGCATTTACTTATACATACTGCTGAGAAGCCTTTTGTTTGTGAAATATGTCATAAAGCATTTGCACATACAAGTGATTTCAATAGGCATCTACGTGTACATACTGATAAAAAACCTTTTGTTTGTGAAATATGTCATAAAGCATTTATAGATAAATGTCATTTAAATAGGCATCTACTTGTACATACTGGTGTAAAATCATTTGTTTGTGAAATATGTCAAAAAGCATTTGCAGAAAAAGGTACTTTAAATAAGCATCTACGTATACATACTGGTGAAAAACATTTCATTTGTGAAATATGTCATAAAGCATTTGTACGTAAAGGTTATTTAAATACACATCTACTTGTACATACTGGTGAAAAGCCTTTTGTTTGTGAAATATGTCAAAAAGCATTTGCAAAAAAAAATAATTTAAATGATCACCTACGTGTACATACTGGTGAAAAACCTTTTGTTTGTGAAATATGTCATAAAGCATTTGCATATAGAAGTAATTTCAATAGTCATCTACGTGTACATACTGGTAAAAACCTTTCGTTTGTGAAATATGTCATAAAGCATTTATAGATAAATGTCATTTAAATAGGCATCTACTTGTACATACTGGTGAAAAACCATTTGTTTGTGAAATATGTCAAAAAGCATTTGCAGAAAAATATTCTTTAAATAAGCATCTAATTGTACATACTGGTAAAAAATCTTTTGTTTGTGAAATATGTAACTAAGCATTTGCAATCAAAAATCGTTTAAATAAGCATTTACTTATACATACTGCTGAGAAGCCTTTTTGTTTGTGAAATATGTCATAAAGCATTTGCACATACAAGTCATTTCAATAGGCATCTACGTGTACATACTGATAAAAAACCTTTTGTTTGTGAAATATGTCATAAAGCATTTATAGATAAATGTCATTTAAATAGGCATCTACTTGTACATACTGGTGAAAAATCATTTGTTTGTGAAATATGTCAAAAAGCATTTGCAAAAAAAGGTACTTTAAATAAGCATCTACGTGTACATACTGGTGAAAATCCTTTCGTTTGTGAAATATGTCAGAAAGCATTTTCACAAAACGGTAATTTAAATAGGCATCTACTTGAACATACTTTTGAAAAGAACTTTGTTGTTGTTGTTGAGACCCAGACCGTCCGACCTACCAGAAAGGTTTAAGGTAACAGTTTGGACGGCCGGGAAGTGCCACCCAATTTAGACTGGAACCCAGTGGGGGAGGCATCCATAGCGACCGTACCCTTCTCCCCCTACCACCAACATCTCAGAAGGACTTACGGACCCACGTGTTTAACGTGATCGTACTCTGCATGAACACTGTAGCAGTTGTGGCAGCGTGCAAATCCAGCACGCAAACCACGGGGCTACTGTGCCTGATATGTGCCAACAGCACGCGGTGTTCCTAGGTGGTCACTCACCCAAATACTAACCACGCCGGATGCTGCTTGACCCTGGTGATCTAACGAGAACCGGTGTTTTCAGCACGGTAGGGCCGTTGGCTCGAAAAGGACTTTGTGAAATATGTCAAAAGCATTTGCAGAAAAAAGTACTTTAAATAAGCACCTATGTGCACATACGGGTGAAAAACCTTTTGTTTGTGATATATGTCATAAAGCATTTGTACATAAAGGTCATTTAAATAGCCATCTACTTGTACAAATTGGTGAAAAGCCTTTTGTTTGTGAAATACATCAAGAAGCATTTTCAGAAAAAAGTTCTTTAAATGAGCACCTATGTGTAGATACTGCTGAAAAGCCTTTTGTTTGTGAAATATGTTATAAAGCATTTGCACATAAAGGTCATTTAAATAGGCATCTACTTGTACATACTGATGAAAAGCCTATTTTTGAAATATGTCAGAAAGCTTTTGCACGAAAAGAAACTTTAAATAAACAATTACTTATTCATACTGCTGAAAAATATTTTGTTTGTAAAATATGTCAGATAGCATTTTCACTTAAAAGTAATTTAAATCAACATCTACTTGTGCATACTGGTGAAAAACCTTTTATTTGTGAAATATGTAACAAAAAATTTACACATAAAGATACAGTACACGACCTCTTATCCAGCATTCTAATATCCGGACTGTCCCAAAACCAGAATGCAGCAAAATAGTGCCAAATTCTGAGTCAACACTCAATTATTTGTCAAAAATTGCGCCAAATAGCAGTTTTTTGTTTAAAATCCCGCCAAATGATTTTTTGCCTTAAATAGCAATATTAATAATACAACCTCGAAAATCCGGACTTTGCCTATTCTGGATTATAGAATTTGAATAAAATTCAGATTTAATATTAACTAAATACACTATAAAGCACTATTTTTAGTAAAAATAATGACAAAAGTTAAGTTAATCAATTAAAACATTATTTAATCTAAAAAATAGGGCAAAAGAAATTTCGGGTGATTCTTAAAATAGACACCCACTCATTTTTCAAAGTACGATCCAGCACCAAGTTGGCGTGATTCTGCGGGTTACAATTCTATTCCAGCTACTTCGCGAATCTGGTAGCCTTCGAATGGACATCCAATCAGCGCTCGCCTCTTTGGGATGCTGCGCGCGCGCCTTCTTTGGATTCTGCATTTTAATAGGCAGTAATAGTCTTTTTCGATCGAATTCGTTGACTCTTGTTTTTACAGATCTTTTTCGATCGATTTACAAAGATGTAAACACGTACAAACTTTTTGAAATAAATATTTAAAACATTCCTCGTAATTCATGGACATTAACATTTTACACAAATTTTCAATAGATATGCAGGCTCCGGTGTTAAATGTTCGTGTATGTTCAAGAAAACGTATTGCAGTGTAAGAAACATGTACGTGTAATGTACGTGTTACATGTACGTGTAAGAAAACGTGTTCCGGTGTGGATGTAATTAAAAATATGGATATCCATTACATAAAGGTTAGTTTTTTCTTTGTTCATCCCGTGTTTTGAAATTCTCTTTTGTATTTTTCCGTGTTTTTAAAATGGGTTTCTTAATTTTAAAGTATCATTTTTTTCTTGATTTTTGTTAAAGTACAAACTTTTTTCTAAATATCGTTTTCTCTTGAATTTAGTTAAAGTACAATCTTTTTTCTAAGTATCGTTTTCTCTTATATTTAGTTAAAGTACAAACTTTTTTCTAAGTTCCGTTTTTTCTTAAATTTTGTTAAAGTGCAATCTTTTTCTAAGTATCGTTTTTTAATTTTTGATTTATAAGTTTTTGATATTGATTTAAATTCAAAAAATATTTTAAGTATCCAGCGTTTTTAAAATTTTATTATTCTGCCATTACTCAATATTTTTATAGTTCTGCCATTACACAATATTTTTTAAATGCACAAAAATAGTATTTTGTAATCTTTTTATGAGTATTATTAACTTTTATTTATATTCAATTGCAATATCATTTAACAAAATTACAGTTCATAAAACTCTAGAATACGACGTCACTATTGTAGGAGGAGCCTATTTTAAAACATGGGAATATACGTCACTTCAGTTCGAAGGAGTCAATTTCAAAACACGGAGAACGTGCCAACTTGGAGCAATTTTGTACTTAGAAAAAAAACGAGTAGGGGTCTATTCTGAGAATTTACCGAAATTTCTAAGAAAAAATATACACATTAATAATTTAGAATATGTGAACGAAACGAAATGATAAAATTACATTTTATCATTTGTTTAAATATTTGAATTAACATTTGTTATTTCATTAATTTTGGTTTATGGGAAGGCAGTTTTCTTTATCCTGTAGATGGACATTATTTCTGCTCGGTTATAAAGCTTCTTTTTTCAAGACCTTTAATTACATGATTGATTGTTTGCATAAGATTATCAATGTGTATTTTTTCTGCTCCACATTTATCGTCGCTACTTTGATATTTTTTTATTTAATATCATATCACGAATTTCGCCATCACTCAATTTATTTACTATTGGCGCATCTGTCAAATACATCTGTCAATAATCACCATAATACTGCCACGGCTTTTAATTTATTGCACTTGCAGCCGAGAATGAGTGCAATCCACATTTCTATCTCCTTCCGCCCCATGATCATGGATATGTTTACTTTTGAGACCCGGGCCCAGCGCATTCTATCAATTGACCCCACTTGCTCCTTTCCGAAATTCAGAGTGTCCCCGCTTTTACATACTGTACTAATAGGGCTTTCATCATTTTTACACCTGCCTCAAATTTTAAATGGTTTCCAAAAACGAATGTTCAAACGAAATTAAAATCGCTCATTAAAATAAAAATCACGAAAAATGCCCCCTCAATTTTTGGCTTGTAAATTTATTTATTGGTTAAATATTCATAACATATTTTGCATCATGATAAATTTAAAGAAATTAATCTATGTTATTGTTGTTGTTGAGACCCAGACCGTCCGACCTACCAGAAAGGTGTAAGGTAACTGTATGGACGGCCGGAAAGTGCCACCCAATTTAGACCGGAACCCAGTGGGGGAGGCATCCACAGGGACCGTACCCTCCTTCCCCTACCACCAACCTCTCGGAAGGACTTACGGACCCACATGTTTAACGTGATCGTACTCCGCATGAACACGGCGGCATTTGTGGTAGCGTGCAAATCTAGCGCGCAAACCACGGGGATACCGCACCCGAGATGGCCAACAGCACGCGGTGTTCCGAGGTGGTCACCCACCAAGTACTAACCGTGCCCGATGCTGCTTGACTTCGATGATCTAACGAGAACCGGTGTTATCAGCACGGTACGGCCGTTGGCCCGAAATTAATCTATGTGCAATTGTTTCGGGTTTACGCTGTAGCTGGGGGGTACCAGGCACTAATAAAGGGTATCAACCTTGGGGATGTTTGTCGGAGCTAAATTGCCGATATTGTGACGTTATGTATTGTTCTATTTCAACTTGCATATGCATGATCCATAAACGATCATATAGTAACATGATGATGGCAAAAATAGCTCGTTTAAAGGCTTCTATGCTGCCTAGATATTATAGATCGCAAGAATTTTGCAAAAGTTTTGAAGGGCAATATTTTCTTGATCAGAGAAATTTCATATTTACTGTTGATACCCTGTTTTAAGTTACTAATTTGTCATCGATGATGTAAAAAACTAAAAATGTTTGTATTCTTAAACTGTTTACCGCTTAGTTGTGTTTTCAGTAGTGCCCACAGTAGTGTAGTAAAAATAGAAAATACCCCCCCCCCCCACTGTTGTTTCTAAGTACAAAATGGCACCTAGTTGGCGTGTTTCTCCGTGTTTTGAAATTGAATCTTCCCAACTGAAGTGACGTATATTCCTGTGTTTTAAAATAGGCTCCTCCTACCAAAATGATATTGTATTCTTCACTTTTATGAACTGGAATTTTGATAAATGATAGTGCAATTCATTTTGAATAAACGTGAATAATACTCATAAAACAATTACAAAATGCGATTTTTGTGCATTTTAAAAATTTTGCGTAATGGCAGAATAATAAAATTGTAGAAACTATATTGAAACACTCAATAGTTAAAATATTTTTTTAATTTAAATCAATATCAAAAACTTATAATTCGAAACATCGAAAATTAAAAAAAGGACAGTACTTTAACAAAATTTAAGAAAAAACGATACTTAGAAAAAAGATTGTACTTGCCGCCCAGGTGGTGAAGTGGATAGCATCGTTGGCTTCTGCCCGGTGGGCTCTGGTTCGAATCCTGAGTAAGGCATGGTTGTATATCGAAGTAAAGTCAATCTTCCGCCTTCTGGGTCCTCATCTATAATCTGAAGCTGCACCCCCTTTGACCTTCGTTGACAGATTGTACTTTAACTAAATTAAAAAAAAAAACGATACTTATAAAAAAGATTGTACTTTAACTAAATTAAAGAAAACACGATATATAGAAAACAGATTATACTTTAACAAAATTTAAGAAAAAACGATACTTAGAAAAAAAATTGTTCTTGAACAAAATTTAAGAAAAAATCCTTCCTTAGAAAAAAGATTGTACTTTAACTAAATTAAAGAAAGAACAATACTTGGAAAAAAGATTGTACTTTAACAAAATTTAAAAAAAACACTATACTTAGTAAAAAAATCACACTCTAAAATTAGAAAAAAACAGAACTTATGAAAAAGATTGTACTTTAACGAAATTTAAGAAAAATCAATACTTAGGAGAACCATTTTAAAAACACAGGAAAATACAAAAGATAATTTCAAAACACGGAACGAATAAATAGAAGAACTAACCTTTATGTAATGGAACACATTTCACACTGCAATCCAAAAATATTTACTGATAATATCCATATTTTTAATTACATCCACACCGGAACACATTTTCTTAAACATACACATACATTCAACACCGGAACACTTTTCACAATCCAATCCAATTAAATCTACAAAATTCTGCATATCTATTGAAAATTTACGTAAAATATTAATGTACATGGATTATGAAGAATTGTTTTAAATATTTATTCCAATAACTGTATGTGTCCAAATCCTTGTAAAATCGATCGAAAAAGATCTCTAATAACAAGAATCAACAAATTCGATCGAAAAAGGTCTGATGAAATGCACAGAAGACTATTGAACTACTTCCTGCGTATTAAAATGCAGATTCCCAACAGGTCTCATGCTGATTGGATGTCCATGGGTTACCAGAAGCCGTGGGCCACCAGAATTGGCAAAGTATACGCAATGAAATTGTAATCTGAAGAATCGCGCCAATTTAGCACAGGATCGTACTTTGAAAAATGAGTGGGAATCTATTTCCTGGATCAACCGCCAATGGTAAATAGTTATTTTTAATTCAAAGTTAAATCTGCTCGATTAACAACTATGGCTGCCAAGTTTATAATTATAATGTCCGATAATATAATGGGAAAAATGACTGAAATATAGGGATCGCGATGATTTAAAAGTTACAGAGTAAGTGATCAAAAGGTAGAAACAAGAATATATATTATTTAAAAATCGCCGAAACTTATTAGTAAAATTCCATAAATTAAAGGAAAAGGAGTGCCCTGCTTTCTTAATAAAAATGGCGTAAATATTAATAATAAATGCTTCATCAGCTGTGAAAAAAAATCAAGGTAAGAGAATTTAAAGACATAAGAAACAGGCATATTCAGAAATAATTTGTAATTTTGGCAAAAAAATAATGCTGAAAAATTGTTGAATAAGTTAAATGTTATGGGAAAAAAGAAATTTAAAATTGTTATTGTGTGTGTGTCTA
Organism: Amaurobius ferox; assembly: GCA_951213105.1. Lineage (NCBI taxonomy): Eukaryota > Metazoa > Arthropoda > Arachnida > Araneae > Amaurobiidae > Amaurobius > Amaurobius ferox. The sequence goes on along the minus strand of OX578148.1, from coordinate 47,985,277 downwards.
TAAAAGTATGTGTGTGTGTCAGTGAACCTGTGGAGACGATATCTCATGAACAAATCAAGCAATCCGAACAAAATTTGGTACAAAAATCGCAATCAGTGGATACTAGAAGCACTTTGTTTTTACATGCAATCAAATGTTCAGAACTTTCTTAAATTTTGAAATGAAATATTAAAAAAAAACATCAAAAAATTTAAACACTCAATAAAGTTACATAAATAATCATTTTTTATATAAATTTTCATTATAAAATGATTGACATAAACTTTAGAACACTAACATGAACTGTTCTCGAGATATTGCCCATTTTTCAAATAAATTTATCAAAAAATTACATAAACATAAAAAAAATATTAACTCTTGTGAAATCTGGTCACTTTTCATATGTAATATTTTGCGATAAATTTATTATTATTCTCATAGATCTAGCTTGTTCCATTCACGAAAGAAGACACTTTGGGTAATAGCTATGTAATTTGATGCCATTAGTCGTTTATCTACCATAAGACTAACATATTTCTCCATAAACAATGCTTGGCAAAATTTTGGCGGAATATCGCCAACTTGGCTAGATTTATAAATGTTACCAAATTGATAAAAATGGCGCTAAAGCAATTACAATGTCACCAAATCGAAAAAAGGATTTGGGACATTTTTTTTATTTGGGACATTCCTTCAACTTATTTCTACATTGCTTTATTATTTTTAGTATATTTCCAGAATGACAAGATTTAATATGTGGCTTAAAAATAAGTAGTACGATGTCTTGGATATTTTATTAAAGTTAAGGGAGTTCCGATCATGATAACTTGTACAGTTATACAAGTTATTAGGCTGCCTTGTACATTAATTGTTGAATATTTGGAGAGTTTTGCTACTTTTATGCAATAAATGTCGCCGTTGTAAAACATGTAACTGGAAACTCTGCTTTACTTCCGTCTCTATTTACGTTTCTGCTTTACTTACTCCTGTTTTTATTATAGTACGTTAAGCCGATCCGGTGGTCGAGCTGTCAGGGGCATGCGTTTCCATCTGATCGCTGGTTGCGGGTTTGAATCCCGCCAGTGGGCATGGATGTTGTTATGTCGAAGCCAAGTCAAACTTCCGCTCTTCGGGAAGCTCCTATAAGAAGTGAAGCTGCTATTCTTCTCCCCTTCACCATGGGATACCCTGGGGGTCTTGTGGACGTGATGCGTAGGTGCCCCTTCACCACGGGGGAATTAGTAAAAAAATAGCACATTAAATTGTAGAGTTCTTTGGAGAAAATCTTTCCTAAATAATGCTGGTGGTACAACTGAGGTGGGTCAAAAGAATCGTTCAGCCAGTCATGCAAAGAACTTTTACTGGGTGCCTGCATATTATGACTGCATATATCTCCTCCAATAAAAATTAAAATAGCTGCATGAGATTTTGCATATTGTACTTGTAACCAATGGGTGCTAGTAAAAGTCCACTAAATGAAAAAATTTCAAATAAACTCATCATGGTGGTGACGAAAGCCGAGTGGGGCTACCGGAAAACGGCCAGAGGGAAATGGTCAGTACAAAAAAGGATATCTTTAAGAGGGGTAAATGACAGTGGAACATTGTCTGGACGGTTAGGTCACCCCAATCAATTCATGTTTTTATATTGTTTACTTTGGATAATCACTTTCGATGAATCACTGAAAGTGAAAAGTGTGAACTATATTCACTGTAAATCATTATCAAAAGAGATGGTTGAAGGAATCAATTTAAAAGGAAGGGATATCTTAATCCCTATGCTGTTTACAATCCATTTAAGCAATTAAGTATAAGTCCGTATCAATCCAATTTTAAGTTGTTCTCATGAAAGGAAGCCAACCTACCTGTCTATTAATTCAGCAAAGTAGGTGTATAGATAGTAATCTAGGAACTAGGAGTTCATTGATCTTCAGACCAACATATACACTGCGATACCACAGTTAAGAAGAGATTCGGTTTGTAACTTCGCCACTGGTGTAACACTAAAAATGCCTTCTAGCAGGGAAATTAATTTTTGATTGAAATGTCTGTATGTTTTTGCGCTTTGTGTTCTATTCAAAGTTTTGCTAGTATTCTGTCTAGATGAGGGCGATTGCACCAACAAAACCGACAATCTCATGTAATAAAATATGTTTGCTTTGCGTGTATTGTCTGTGGCGAAAACTCTCAAGATTGGGACAGTCGCGAAATCCGGTACAGAGTTAGCTAAACTCTCAATATGGCAGACTATGTATTTTCTCTTTTTATTGTTATTTTTATTACTTTCCCTGCAATACATGGTAATGTGTAGGGAAAGTATTGGTATCATTCCGAAAATTGCAACTCAAGGTTTCGAAGGATCGCCTTATTTTGGGACCTCTATAACACGAAAACACTATTTTTAGCGTAACGTCTGTGTGTGTGTCGGTGTGTCTGTATGTCTGTGTGCTTGCGTGTCTGTGCGCCTGCGCAAAATATGTCTGTCTGTGCAGATTTTGTATCCACTGTAACTGAAAAACTAATTGACCGAATTTCCTAACATTTGGTGGGTAAGTTCCTTGTGGGTGATCCTGGTGCTGATTAGATTTTAGTACGATTTGGGATAAAAAAGAATCTGCATTATTTTGCGAAATGGCCCGAAAAAATTGCCTGTAGCTACTCTGGTTGAAAAACTAATTGAACAAATTTCACAAAATTTGGTAGATAAATCACTTGTAGATTAACCTGGTACTGATTAGATTTTGATACGATTCGAAAAATAACCTGATTTTTTTTGCAAAATGGCCCTTGAAAATCGTTAAATATGAAAATAAAAGACTACATATGCTCAAATATATTAGTTAAATGCTTATTTTATATGTATTTTTGATGACGAAAAGTATATGACCAACCCCATTACTCTAAATTTAGCCTTTATCGAGATATTTTAGTTTTTTCGCATTTTCGCTACGCCATGTTTAAAAAAAATCTGATGTGGGCAACACATGACTTTCCTTATATAATGTAATGAATTTACTACTTTTACAGTAAAAAAAATAGGTTTTTCTTCTAATAGATACTAATATTCTTTCCAAGATATTGAATTTTCGACAATTAGTCGTCATTTTCATTGATTTAGTGTCATTTTTATCCATTTGGCGAGATTTCCGTTAATTTGACAACATTTAAAAAAGTCGCAAAGTTGGTGATATTCCTCCAAATTCGTCGCCAAAATCTCGCCAAACGTTATGGATGAAGAAAAAAGTTGTTCTTACAGCAGACAAATGACTTTGCGTTCAAATACAAAAGTATTACTCAAAGTATCTTTTCCCATGAATGGAACAAGCTAGATCCATGAGAATGATGTCATCTAATTTATCGCATGGTATTACATATGAAAAGTGAACATATTTCTCAATAGGAAATTTTTTTTTTTCATTTTATATGGCTTTTTGAAAAATTTTTTAAAAATGGGCAATATCTCGAGAATGGTTCATGTTAGTGTTCTAAAATTTATGCCAATCGTTTTCTAATAAAAAATTACATAAGAAATGTCTATTTGCGTAATTTTATTAGTGGTTTTGATTTTTTGACAATTTTTTAAACATTTTATTCGAAAATTTAGGGGGGGTTCTGAACATTCGATTATGTATAAAAACAATAGGCTTCCAGTGTTTACGGATTGTGATTTTTGTACCAAATTTCGTTCGAATCGGTCCATTCGTTCGTCAGTTATCGTCTCTATAGACTCACTGACACACACACACACACACACATACTTTCACACAGACAGACATCACTTCAAAAATGTTTGATTCGAGATCAGGGATGCTTGAAACGTGCTCTCCCGTCAAAAACTCGAATTCGAATTTTCGATCCCATCACAATACTTTCCTTATACATTATGTATATAAGGAAAGTAATAAGTTCAGTTACTAAACGAAAACGAAAATTAAATTAAAAGTGGAAATTTGGTGAAATTAAATAATTACGATTGTTATTTTGTGTTTGTTATTCATTAAACTCAATTTAATGAATAATTGCAAAAAAAAGAGAATGTGAATATGAGTCTGCAGGGAAAGTCATGTGCTGCCCCCATCAAAATTTTATTATTTTAATTCGAGTTGTATTGAAAGTTGCGACCCTTCAAAGTCAAACACAGCTCATTTTACGCCGTTTACTCAAATGTATTTATCTACTAGAAAATGTCCCTGGCGTCGCCCAGGATGCAAGATGCAAATTTTTAATTAAAATCACACCAGAACTCATAGCGAATACTCGAAAAACAAATAACACTTTATCAATACGCCCTCTTATAATAATAACACTCCCTCTAACAATAAAAATCCGTTGTGCCGATGGTGTTAAAATGGAAACTCTGCAAGAATATCTTCTCCTGTGTCAGAAGATTACATCTTCAACACATGAAAAGCATTATATTAATAAGCATATATTAATTAATTAAGTATTATATTAGCATTATATTAATTAAGCATTATATTAGCATTTCTAAATTCATGAAAATTGATCTATTACTAATATGAATTCCTTTCAAACTTTGTTTGAAAGGGAATTTTTCGATCTTTCCAATGATGTTAATATTTCCGATCGCTAAGGTAACGTTTTTGTTGTGACACGTCACAACACCTTTTATTTATTATTCCAAATTAACATTTTTTTATAAATCATTAAATATTTTATTTTACTTTATTTATTATTCCAAATTATTCTATTCAAAATTGCTTTTATTTTATATATTCATTAATAGACCAATTGTCTCTTTTATTAATTTTAATTATATTGTGCTGCAGTATTCATATTCTTATGTATGGTGTATGACATCCACTTTCATACTGCGGTAGAATGACACCCCTTGTCGACAATTGGTAAATCCGGTTTCAGGTAAGACATGGATCCTTTTAATCTCCCTGGTTGAACAGGAGTTTTTCTTTTCTTGGCATGGCAACGGTGTGTGTGGCTTCAGCCAATCACAGCGTGCCAGGTTAGGCGGGGAATTCTTTTTGTGTGTAATAAGTGCGGACTCCTTCTCTTCTCTCTGAATTTCTGGTATGTGAAGGTGTACCGTATTTTTCGTTGGCAAAGGGGCCTTGGCCCCTTGCTGAGCCATTTTTTTTTTTTTATAGATGTATGCGTGAATTTAAAGTACTGTAAAATGCAATCATGTTATGAAAATCAACATATTTGTTTTGTGTTTCTGTTTAAGAATCAAGTATAAAATTATTGGATTTATTTCCTGTGAAAATCATATGTCAAGTGGATTTCTTGTAATTGATTACTACATCAAATATTTCAGTAATTATCATTATTTAAATAAATTGAGTCAAGTTAAAGAAATGTTCTTTATTTCTTAGTTCGACAGCAGCATTTTGCCTCTATGGACAATTACTGTGGATTACATCTATTTGCCAATTACTATGCAATTCTGGTCTTACGCAAGGAACGTTATGTATGTTACTGTGCATCTATGGTTTTAGAAACCTTTATTGGGATTGTTATGTCCCACATTAATTTGACATAATTATAATTAATATCCTGCACATGCTTTTAGTCAATTATTCTAAAAGTCTAGTCCTCAACAATATGAAAATGAGTTAACAAGTCATTTTTTTTTTTTTTGCGATTTGTCTATGACTGAGAAAATGCTGTGATTATTATCTTTTTTATGTGTCTATTACAGAAGTAGAAGAGAATTTAAAATGCTTATGATCGGTTAAGTGACATTGCAGGGCAGATGTTGTTCATGTTCATTCTTTGAGATTTGCTCAGGGGGGAAAATTTCAACAGCTGATGATTTGCTCATCAATGGTTTTACTAAAGGTTGATAATCTTCATATATATCCATTTTAAAAAAAAAAGAAAATGCTGTGATTGACGTGGTTTTTGACTTTGGATGATTTTTTACAACATGAAATAACTAAGGAACTAAAAAAAAAAAAACTACATTAGATTTTAATGACTGATGGATTAGTTGTGAATAATAATTAAAAGATGAACAATTCTGATCTTGACAACATTGATAAAAAGATGAGATCAACTTACAGGTAAAGTAAATTTAAGGCGCTCACATACAAGTATGGTTTAAAATTTAATTACACAACGCATTGTTTTTATATTCAAAATTCTATTTCCCATTATACGATCCCATTCCATTAAAATTAACTATTTAATTATTTCCCTTTCATTTTAATTGTATGTGAGTGTCCGACCCAATCAGGTGTTGAGATATGATCATTCAATTGATTATATTATTCTTTAATTAAGTCTCTTGAATGGTTGTATCACAACATCTGTTAAACTTTCTTTGGTGCCGTGTGTTTTTATAATTATATGTAGAGGCACTATTTCTTTAATAATTATATTTTGGATAAAAATATGTTTTCTTACCGTCAAATTCAAAATTTTTAAATTGTGAATATATTGGATTAAATTCAAAAAAATTAATTATAATGAAAATTGATTTTGTTTTTGATTTAATTGGAATTGATTTTAACTAAACTTTTGAATGGTGCATAATTCTTGATTGATAAAAAAAAAAAAAAAAATGACAATTGATATTTTATTATTTTAAGCACCAATAATTTTTTTGTGATTAATTTTATTTATGTGATATGTTAAGTATTGTTCATTTGTGTATTATAAAATGCTTAAATTGATATATTCTTTATACCTTAACAAATAAAAAAAATTTTTTTTAATGTCATCGTGATTACTTTAAGTGTAAAATTATACTGTTTTTATCTTGGGTATGAGCTATTGACTAAGAAATTTTATTTTGATAAACTTTATATCTTTAGATATTCGAAATTCAAACAGTATATATATTTTTAATTTATCTTGAAGCTGGTATTCAAATTATATAAATTGTTTCGAAATTTAATTTGCTCAATTTTGAAGAAAATTGCTCTCTTTTTTTTTGTTTTTTTGTGGAGATTTGAGATCTCTCCACATTTTGGTCTATTTGTTGAATCTATTGAGCAAAATAAACTAAAATAATAAATTTGCTAAAAAAATTTTTTTTCAGCAATAACAATAGAATTTTTAAAAAAAATACTAAACTATTAACCATTAAATATAATTTTAAAATATAGGTATAAATTAAGTAAAAGTGTTTAATTGTTTTTATTTGTGTTTTAATTATAATAGTAGTAATATTATTTACTACAAGACATGTGATTTTTTATATATTGTGATAAATTCAGTAGCTGGTGTTTTCTTGTCAGGTCTTTCACATACATGAATAGGCAAGGCAATGGGCCACCTTTGCTGATTTTAAATCATTCATATTTCATTTTTGTGTAATTTTAGCAAAAGTAGTAAAATCATTCATTTTTGCTACAAATTTTGCATTGTATGTGATTTTTTTTTACTTCAAATATTCTGAGCGGCTTTTGTTTTGAAATTCTTCTCATTCATGAAAATTTTCGCTGGAAACATAGGCTAGTGCTTTTTTTTGCTCTTGTTGCAATTCACTCCCAATCAGGGAATGTTTATGCAGTAAACAAATACATTATTTGATAATTAAGTAATCACAAGTGTTTATGTTTTGTCAGTTTATAAATCATAACTAATATTCTTTTTGCATTATTAATTACTCTAGATATGACATTTGTATTGTATTTTGTATTTATTGTGTGTTCTTTATTTAAATTAAAAAAAGGTAATCTAAAATTAATTTTAAATTGGCTAAATTAAAGGTGTAGCAATCAATGTTAAAGTCTAAAACAAACAGTATTAAAAGTTATTCTAAAATAATTAATCTGAGTTAATTTAAAATATTAATCAATTTAAAATATTAATCTAAGTGTTGTTTACAAATTTTGGCAAGATGTTTATGAAATGTTTTGGTATTTTATTTGTGCTTTATAAAATAAGTAAAATAATGAAATTTTAATTCATATTTAGCATTCACTTTAAAAAAAAAAAAGAAAAAAAATTGTTGATTTATTTGCAAAATTTAAAATTCTGAGTAAATTAATGGGTGAGTGCAGTTACAGTTGTCGCAAGTTTTTTTTTTATTATTTTAAAATGTTAGTAAATTAATAAGTAAAAAGTAAATTTCTGGCAAGGAATATTTCTATTAAATCGAGTGCTTATTTATATATGATTCATGTTTATTAAATATGATAGGCCTGCATGTCAAAAAAAGTGACATTTAAAATTATAATTAAAAATATATATGTGTATGAAATTAGCCTAATAATCCCATGGAGCATAGACTCCTAATTATGTTGTTATTGTGTATTCAGTATTGAGGTTCATAAAACTTCAAATTTATTATTTTATTGTTTGGGATTATATGAAAAATGTATTATTATGTTTTGTGTTGAAATATGGCAGAACTCGAATTAGATTATTATATGAGAAAAAGTTTTGATTGTTTATTTTTATATTTTCTTGCATTAATTTTAAAACTTACCACCGAAACAAATTATTTTGATAAATTAAACTTTTAGTATTGCTTAAAGCAATTGTTTTGTTTATTAATGAAAAATCAAGTTTAATTTTTTGTGTAAAATTAAATTAATTACAATTTTTTTTTATATTATGAAGAATTGAGTTAGGATTTGTGTAAAATAGAAAATAAGTATTTTTTTATATGATGAAGAACTTTAGAATTTTGATAATTAAATATAATTTAATTTATGAACTTTTTTACAGGTTATTCAAAAACTTATTGAAAATTTTTCTTTTATAAGCATTTTTCAGAAAATTTAGCATTAAGCTCTGAACTTTTTATATTTATTTTGGTTATTTATTGTATTTTGAAAGAAAATTTTAAAAGGTTTTCAAATTGGTAATTTAATTCAATTGTTATGTTTGTTTTTTGTTGAATATTTGTGGGTATCTTCCGAATCTATCTTTTTTTATTGCATTTGATGATTCATCCATATCATCAAATTTTTGCTAGGGCTCATTTATAGCTCCGACCCGTTCTCAATATTTCAGTATTGATATTTTCTGATTAGAAATCTTGATAGCATCTCCGTTAAGTTTTTTTTTATCAGATAATTGATACATCTCAGCTATTTATTTCATTCTCTCTTATCAGTCTTTAATTGCAAATTTTGAATTATTGTCTTTATTCCTCATAAGACATAATCTTTTTGTAATTAATCATATAATCTTTATTCTCTACCTGCAGTTTTATTCGAATATGTGAATATGTGTGACTTTGATTCAAAATTTTTAAATTCATTTTTGTTTGAAATTCATTTTACATTGTTGAATATTTTCATTTTATAATTTGAATTTGTTAATGGTTTATTTATTTTTCTAATGGTTTATTTTCAGGTTTCTGAGGTTAAAATTTGATTTGTACTAATTTTGTTTTTAAATTTATTATAGTTTCAGCAACATATTGCTCGAGAATGGAAGTGTTGGAATCTTGGTACAGAATTGGTTGCCAGTTTCATCTTACTTGATATATTGATGGAGAGTTGGGGTGATCTGTTTTCAACTCGCGATTGAAGCAGGTTTCTTTGGTCTTTTCTGCCCTGATCAAGCAGGACAACCTTATGTCTTGATTCTTCATTGCTTTCTGTTGAGGAAGTCTGAATTTTGGTAACATTTTCTTAAAATTTCATTTTATTGAGATATTTCATTTGTTAATATAATTCATTGATTCATGGAATTTCATTTATTGATAAAATTTCATTTTGATAGGATTTTAATTTATTTATAATTATTTCATTAATTAGTAATATTCATTTCATTGATATTTTTCATTTTTTTGATTTCAATTGGAATATTATTATTTTGTTTTGGTAAAACAGTTCAGTTTTGAAAATATTTTTATGAATCGAGTAGTTGGAAATTTTAGTGAATTGATAGTAATTGTTTATTTTTCTTTTAATTCATTTATTCTTACTTGAACTTCATTGGAAAATTTTGATTTATTTTAACTTTGTAGTGAATTTTGAATTTCATTTTTATATTATTAAGGATATTATTTTTTGCATTTTGCATTCAATGTTGTGGTTGACTTATGGTCTGATTTTTTTATGGTTCAAATATTGTTAATTATTCTCAGAGACTTAGAATTTGAAATATTATTTTTTATATTCTATTGGATTTATTAAGTTCATTTGTGATTATTGTTTTACGAATTGTCCAAATTTTGGATTCTAGTTCATTGAAGTTAAATTTATTGTAGTTCATTGAAGTTAAATTTGTAAATAGTTCATTCTTCATCCTTATTCGAAATTTTGTTTGTTTCTGATTGAAATTTAAAAAAATTTTTAGAAAAAATTTGTGGTAGTTAATATTATTTTGGTAAAACTAGAAAACATTTTTTTATAGTAATGGCTTTTGATTTTTACTTGAATGGTGGTATTTAATTCTTTTTATGTGATAAAATTCAATTAAATTTTATATCCTTGCGACTGTACTCAGAAAATTTTTTTATGTGCACTCATATCGAAAACAAAAAGTTCTTTACATACTTATCTATATACATTGTTGATTGTACTCATTTGATTACATATTTAATATCACACTTGTCTCAGGATAATTTTGAAACTTGTGTACTCATTTACATAATGCAGGATTGTATTTGATATTAAGAAAGAATTTTTATGTATGTTGTATCAGGCATTTGTCAGATTTTGACATTTTTTATGAAATTACCAGAATTATTTACTAAGGTTAGATTCTTTTTTTTTCTCTTTTTTTTTTAGTGAGGAGTTGTAATGTTGTGACACGTCACAACACCTTTTATTTATTATTCCAAATTAACATTTTTTTATAAATCATTAAATATTTTATTTTACTTTATTTATTATTCCAAATTATTCTATTCAAAATTGCTTTTATTTTATATATTCATTAATAGACCAATTGTCTCTTTTATTAATTTTAATTATATTGTGCTGCAGTATTCATATTCTTATGTATGGTGTATGACATCCACTTTCATACTGCGGTAGAATGACACCCCTTGTCAACAATTGGTAAATCCGGTTTCAGGTGAGACATGGATCCTTTTAATCTCCCTGGTTGAACAGGAGTTTTTCTTTTCTTGGCATGGCAAAGGTGTGTGTGGCTTCAGCCAATCACAGCGTGCCAGGTTAGGCGGGGAATTCTTTCTGTGTGTAATAAGTGCGGACTCATTCTCTTCTCTCTGAATTTCTGGTATGTGAAGGTGTACCATATTTTTCGTTGGCAAAGGGGCCTTGGCCCCTTGCTGAGCCATTTTTTTTTTTTATAGATGTATGCGTGAATTTAAAGTACTGTAAAATGCAATCATGTTATGAAAATCAACATATTTGTTTTGTGTTTCTGTTTAAGAATCAAGTATAAAATTATTGGATTTATTTCCTGTGAAAATCATATGTCAAGTGGATTTCTTGTAATTGATTACTACATCAAATATTTCAGTAATTATCATTATTTAAATAAATTGAGTCAAGTTAAAGAAATGTTCTTTATTTCTTGGTTCGACAGCAGCATTTTGCCTCTATGGACAATTACTGTGGATTACATCTATTTGCCAATTACTATGCAATTCTGGTCTTACGCAAGGAACGTTATGTATGTTACTGTGCATCTATGGTTTTAGAAACCTTTATTGGGATTGTTATGTCGCACATTAATTTGACATAATTATAATTAATATCCTGCACATGCTTTTAGTCAATTATTCTAAAAGTCTAGTCCTCAACAATATGAAAATGAGTTAACAAGTCATTTTTTTTTTTTTTTTGCGATTTTTCTATGACTGAGAAAATGCTGTGATTATTATCTTTTTTATGTGTCTATTACAGAAGTAGAAGAGAATTTAAAATGCTTATGATCGGTTAAGTGACATTGCAGGGCAGATGTTGTTCATGTTCATTCTTTGAGATTTGCTCAGGGGGGAAAATTTCAACAGCTGATGATTTGCTCATCAATGGTTTTACTAAAGGTTGATAATCTTCATATATATCCATTTTAAAAAAAAAAGAAAATGCTGTGATTGACGTGGTTTTTGACTTTGGATGTTTTTTACAACATGAAATAACTAAGGAACTAAAAAAAAAAAAACTACATTAGATTTTAATGACTGATGGATTAGTTGTGAATAATAATTAAAAGATGAACAATTCTGATCTTGACAACATTGATAAAAAGATGAGATCAACTTACAGGTAAAGTAAATTTAAGGCGCTCACATACAAGTATGGTTTAAAATTTAATTACACAACGCATTGTTTTTATATTCAAAATTCTATTTCCCATTATACGATCCCATTCCATTAAAATTAACTATTTAATTATTTCCCTTTCATTTTAATTGTATGTGAGTGTCCGACCCAATCAGGTGTTGATATCCTCAACTAATGGCTCTGTCATAAGAAATATATTAACACATGCATCGTTTGTGACAGAAATTCCAAAACAGAAAGCAGAAAAACAAATGTAAAACCAGTAAGAAATTCCTATATTTTCCTTGAATGTGAGAAAATGTCATCAATTTTAAATGTGTTTTCACTTCCAATGTATTTTTGACATTTTTATAATTCAGGAACGGGTAATAAACCACATTTCTATATTTTTTTACTCCAATAATGACTAAAGAGGAAGCAAAATTATGTGCAATCACTTATTGTAAACTCAGGGTTCTCACATGATTTACATGTATATGAAGAACATGAATCCAGAGGGACTAGAACTAGGGCCTTCACGATATCGTTCTATTCTTTCGTCTTTCCAAAAACTAGTAAAAAGAAAAACGGGATCGCAAAGGATCTACTTCTGAAACCTCAACTTCTGGATTATATTGTTTTACTGATTTAACACTATAATATAGCCGCCAGACAATCGACATTTTGACGAATTTATCGCTAATGTAATCATATTTATTGCCTGGTTTAAGTGTTAACGCACTGTGCTTTTATATAAATATTATGTAGTTTATGAAACATGTAAAACTTGTTTTTCCTTTCAAAAAACTACAAAATGAAAAGAAATAAAAAAAGATTTCAGGTAATTACAATAATACTACTGGACAAACTTTATCCAATAGTATTATGAAAGCATATATTCTAAAACATAATTTTGTGTATCTTATCTTAGCAATTATGTACACAAGTGAATACAGAAAGAAGTAAAATGTTCAATGCTGGTTTGTAATTGTGCATTGTGATCATTTTCTTTTTAATCAATGCTAGACATGATGACTATATATTTTGCAGTTAATTATAGTATGTTCAATTTATGAAATAAGTAGAAAATATACACGGGTAACGCCGGTTACAAAGTAAATTTTAAATAATCTGACTTTTGTGGGTTTCAATAAAAACCTGACTACAGGTATATTCTGGTTTTGTCAGTTCGATATTTCTTTATTCAGGTGCCAAGTCTTCAGATGCTTTTATAGTAGATTAAATGGCAGATCGCCAGACTCATATCAGGGTATACCACAGACTATGTAGGGTATACTTAGTTATTCTGTTGGGTATACAGCAGCTGTGTGTGGGGTGTTGTAATTCCGCCTTAAGACGGAATTAAACCGATCCGAAAAGTTACCTTTTTCCGATAGATGGCTCTGAATATCGCAGGTTTGGCGAGATCCGACTTTGCTCCAAACAGCGATTATGCTCAATTTGCGGTAGCCATAGTCTCACTTCCGGATTAATCCTGAAACCGGATGTTATGAATGCATTCAAATTAGAACTTGGTTTTATCGGCTTATAATTCAAAACGTGGACTATGAATAAAAGTATGTTGAACACCCAGACCGTCCGGCTCGTCCTGAGGACATGAGCAGCCATTTGGACGGCCGGAATAAAAGTATGTAGAAACTTTCTTCATATTGATAATAAAATTTCATATTTATATTGCATGTTCATAGGGATCAGTATATATGTTAAATCTTTTATGCGTATTCATAATTTAAATTGAATTTGTAGCATGTCTATTCATAATGTAATAAATTTTTGTTATATGAGTGTTGATGGGAAACTCACGAGTTAATTCATTCATTGCTGTTGAAGTATATTTGAAACTTTAAATGGAACAAAATTCTAAGTAATGAATGAACATATTTTATAATGAAGTCACTTTACTCATCTTAACCAAAAGATGAATAGTCAAAACCACTTCCTTGTTGTGACCCTGCATCAGTACCATTAAAACACAGACTTAAAGGGAAAAAGAATTGAATGAAGGTTTATATTGACTTGAAATGATATTGACAATTTCATCCCTTTTCTTATTTCCTATAAATCCAGTGTTAGCGAAAATTGAAATTTTTTCTGTTTGATTGGAAATTCAACTGTATATATTTTAAATTCAATATAGTAGGGGAGTCATAGCAGTAAATATAATGATCGACAGTTACTGTATTAGGGATCTATGTTCCCTGCTCGCTATACATAATAACCCATATATGTGCACATAGAGTTTAAACGGGCATATTAAAATCTTCAACAATTTTACTAAAATCGAAAATTATATTAGCATTTTCATATTTTCTTTATCCAAAGTGCCTGTATTGATTTTTGTAACATTAAAGTGAAATAGATCTAAATGTTTATCTGAAAAATAAGTTGCAATTACTATATAATATTCTATTCCAATGTTATTTGAATTATAAATCATACTAAAATCTTAAGTATAAAATCTTACATATATGGTAATGTCATTTCAATCATGAATAGCAGGTACTAGTTATCAAATATAAATAGCATCATAGACTAATTTAATATACCAAAAACTGTAATACCAAAGTCTAGATAAAATTGGATTCCCTTCAGAAAATTACCGGATTCATGTTATCTCTAACATTAATCATAATTTGCTGTCTTCTTAGCTCAAAGCACACGTCTCTATCCCCAGCCCCTTCTCTTTACCATTGACCAATTTTAACTAATTATAAGATATGCAAATTAAAAATATTTCACTTTCATGCTCAATTTAAATTTATTTTGCTTAAAATGCTCATGCTATCCAGAATTCGAAGACTAATGTTGTGTTTATGAGTTTTAACATTTTAGCTAAAATGGCATGTTTTAACAAGATTTCTTTTAGAACAATGCTAAATAAAACTGGCACAGTTAAGACGTTGTATACACATCAAAGTTAATATAGCTTTAGAAACACCCACCACCACCTCACCTTTTGTGAACTGATGATGCTGAATATTGCAAGTTTGACAAAATGCTCCGAAAGGCGATTGTTTAATTTGTGGTAGCACTCTTCGCTTCCAATTTAATTCTGAACAAAACCTAATATTAGGGGGATATTAAGATCAACAGACAAAATTTTTTCTCCCAGAAGTACTTGGCTTTATTTCAACATGTTTCCAAGCGTTTTTCAGATTATATTGTATATTAATGTTAGGGTACAGCATAAAATATAAAATAACTATAGGCTTCGAAGATGCAATTGCCTTGAAATAGATAATAAAAAAAAGTAAGATTTATCATTTTTTTTTCATAATATTGATAATATTTTATGTTTATATTACATGCAAATTAACTTAAAACCCATATAAATAAAGTAAAATGCTGTATAACAACATTTTACATGCTCTTATAATAGTATTGAATATTAGTCAGAGATTATGCAAAACTGACAAGTTGATTTTATTGAAATGTATTTAAACACTTTAAATATATTTACTTTGCGCCTATAATTTATGTTTTTAAACATTGTTTGTTAAGTTATTTGTATATTTTGTTAGCTCTTACTCACTAATGCTCATGAGGTAGATAAATTCTAGTATTTGACTTAACTGGTATTTTGCATACGTTAATATTTTGTTTATTTTTTATGCTCAATTCTAAACTGTTTCAGACAACAAAAGTGAATAGGTTTATACAAAAATGACAAATATTTTTTGTTGTTTGAGTTTATTCAGCATTTGAAATATGCTTGCTTGTATATCTACATTTTTCAAGCTACTTCCTATAGTTAGCTTAGAATATTATATTTTTTCTATTGATAATATAAGTGAACAAAAGAAAATTCTATAAAATGAAATCTTTAACCATTATCATTCTATGAAGGCATAGCCTTCTTAACTCAAAGGGTTATTTCCCATAAATTCGCTCAATGAATATCATGAGTTTTTACTGATTGAAATTCAGCTGCTTATTTGGTTAGACATTTTTTATTCAATAAAATAGCAGAGTCTTAAAAGTAAATGTAATAAGAATATACTAATAAAATAAGAACAAAATACAGCATACATTACATTTTAGCAGGCAACGGGCAAAAATTGAATGTATGCTGTATTATGAAGTTTTTATTTTGTTTTTTATTGCAGTTTTGGAGTAATTTTTTATATAAAATGTAATAATCGACAGACACTGTATATTAGGAACCTATGTTCCTTACTTAGTATGCATAGCCCTAATTTTTTGTACTTCAAAATTTAAATGAAAGTCCTATATCTTTGATATCTCAACAAATTTGCTAAAGCAGATTAACATGTCTTGGTTGTTGTTGTTGAAACCCAGACCATCCGACCTACCAGAAAGGTGTAAGGTAACTGTTTGGACGGCCGGGAAGTGCCACCCAATTTAGACCGGAACCCAGTGAGGGAGGCATCCACAGGGACCGTACCCTCCTTCCCCTACCATCAACCTCTCGGAAGGACTTTCGGACCCACATGTTTAACGTGATCGTACTCCGCATGAACACGGCGGCAGTTCTGGCAGCGGCGAGAATCGCGCGCAAACCACTGGGCTGCCGCGCCCGAAAAGAGCCAACAACACGCGGTGTTCCCAGGTGGTAACCCACCCAAGTACTAACCGCGCCCGATGCTGCCTGACTTCGGTGATCTAACGAGAACCGGTGTTTTCAGCACGGTACGGCCGTTGGCCCAACATGTCTTGGTTGTAATGAAGGTCTGGGGTGGGGGGAATATGCTATTTTCCAGTGGAAAACCATGGAATACTCTTCACTTCAACAATAAATTTTAAGGATAATCTCCCTTAAACTTGAAAATTCAAATTTTCACTTAGTTGCCAGTTTTAGTTTAGTGGTCACTGTATCACAATTTTTTTGTAAAATCAATAAGTATGGTTACATATACTTAATATATTATTATATATATAGATATAAGGGATAAGAATTGGGGAAATAATAAACAGTTAGTAAACTTTTGGGACAGTTTTCTGATTAAAACAGAATGAAAGCAGGATGTAGTGGCCCGAAGTTGTTTTATTTAATCACCACATTGCATTGTGTAATTGACCTATGGTGAATGGCGAATTCCTATTTTTAGGCCTACTCTAGAATGATATTGTAAATTTGCATTTTAATTTTTAGATAAAGTTTCACATGCATACCCTCTTCCCTTTGAAAGAATAAGCCCTTCCCATTCTTGTTTGCTTAGAAGTACACACTGTTTTTTTCACACATTTAGTATATATTATTTTATTTCCTTTACTTTCTCTTTTATTTGTTTTGATTTTTTAATTTGTTTATATGTGAGGTTAAATTAGATGTTTGCCAACCTAACCACCACAACTAACCACTGCATGTGTGCACTGCTTGCTGCATCAAATACTATTGAAACTATTGTTTGATGCCTTTTATCTGAATGGACCTTATGTCACAACTAACCTGTTCAGATTAGGCCACTCTAAAATATGTAATAATTGTCTCTGAAATAAAATAAATATAATGTGTATTATGATCAGTTATGCAAAATGGGAGATAAATTCTGTCCGTTTTGAAATTGGTATGTGGCTGTTTATTTTCTTACATGTTTTCCTTGAATTTTATATTCTAAATATAATGGAGTTTCCTATGTATTGTGTTTTCCCCACTTATAACATTTTTTAATCGACTCCAAAGTGAAATGTAAAACCGGTGTTCCACTGTAAAGTTGCAAAATGTTATAATTTATTTTCAGTGTAATTGAGTTATTAAATAAATTCTGGTTTATTCGACATCTAATATTCAGAATGTGTGATAGTACAGCTTAGCTCTTAAATTATATTCGGGTTTAGAACCAAAATGATGCTATGCTTAGAGGCCCTATGTCATATAAACAGTTTAAAAAGAAAAGACCAATAACTTGTAAAATAGGAGTAGTATGGGGTATGCATTTGTTGTATAGGAGCCCAAAACTTCTGCCTGTTGCACTGTTTAGGTCCATTCGGCTTTATTGAGTTATATTTACTGTAATAAACTGAATGCTTTTATATCTATATTTATGTTAATTGAAGTTTAACTTATAATGTGTTGAAAACCCAGACCACACGACAGACCCGAAGGTTTACTGCAGCTAAGTGTGTGGCCGGGAAACTTATAATGTGTGTTAAAATTTATTTAAATGTTTTTTCGCATACTGTATAGTATAATTTAGTATGTGTAACTCTTTAATTAAAAAGAAAATTCCATTTATTTTCCATTATTTTCTTTTACATTAATTTTTTCCAATTTTTATAGCATTTTAGTTCAACATCCAATAATTCTGTAAATTTAGTAATCCAGCACCTCTGAAATAAGCAGGATTATCTGAAGTTTACTGCATATTTTATATTTTATTTGTAACCTTGCTAAAAAATATAGTATAAAACGTTTTTTGTAAATTTTGGTCTCCAATTTTTATGTCTCTTCAAATTATTTTATCACTCTTCACCACTGGAATGTGTTATGTTATTTTTTAAAATATAATTCTGAACTATTACAAAATGTGATGCAGAAATGATAAGCTTATGCATTTGTTGCTGACATGTTTGCATAATTTACTCATTTAGATTCATATTCTAATTTTTTTTTTTTTTTTTATTATTATAAAACTACATATATTTTATTGTTCAATATAGGTATATATACATATTAAATACAGATTGAATAATAGAATTTTCAAGTTAAAATTTTGTATGCATTAATAATTTGCATATATTCTTAATATATATATTTGTAGTATAGTATTATATAATTTGTAGTATACTACATTCTTAATATAAATAATTGTTGTGTTATACAGTTTAATGTACATACATTCTTTATATTCTTAAAATAGTTTAATTATTCAGTTTCTGTAAGTAAGCATTGGTAAGAAATTAAATCTTATTGGAAGGCCTGGGTTCAACCCATTGCACCATAACAAGTGCAGTGTAGGGCAGAAGTCATAACCCCATCCAGTTCAACAAAATCATTGAGTTCCCATAAGTGGCATGGAGTGAGATGGAGCGATTGCTCCAGGGTGTAGAATAAGAAAGAGGCGCTTCTTGCTGTGAACATATATTTAGTTTAAGGATCAAAGGAAATGCATTATGGGAAAGGAAGCAATGAAATAATTATGGTATGTGCTCAGTTATGTTCGGTATCTACTTTAAATAAGTTTAGTTGTATATACTCGTACTTCAATTTTCAATGCATATTTGTTTTTACATATCAAAATAGTTTTAAATCATCTTTCTGTAGTTTTGCACATGAGACAAGAACCCCACTCTATAAGTGGAGCTATGAATATTCCTTTGGTGGGATGCAATGTAGAATATACCCTATACTCCCTATAGCACCCATAATTTCAGATGCAATGTAGAATACCATGTACATGTGAAAAATCACTGGAGAGCATAATAATGTAACTTTGGGCATTGCACAGCCCCTTAAGCTTCCTTCTAGCTTTGCTTATATATATTCCTTCTAGCTTTGCTTATACTTATTTCAGGGGTAGGTGCAAATTACAAGGTGTGTTACATTATATTTTATTTATGTATAATGTAGTATCTTTTTACAAAAAGAAATATATATAATTATATCTAAAGAATATAAATTTATTTTAAAATAAAATTATTGTAATTAATAATATTACATGTATTTTGATGAAATTAAAAATTTCTAGGTGTAGTTTTAATAGATGTTTTTGTAACTAGGTAAAGAATATGTTCTGGGAGGATATGTGATAAGTTATTTTTTGATTCAAACAGAGCAAAATCAGATATGAATAATAGAATGCTCGGGGAAAAGTTTATTGCTATAAATATGTAATGAAAGGATTGTAATGGGTTTAAAAATGTAATATAAAGTTTTGACTACATATATATTTTGAACCTCACACTACAAATTGAGTGTGTATTAAATCTTTAAATGAAAAAGTGAGTATCTAATCTGAATATGAAAAAGTATATTAATTTTCATTTGTTTATAGTACCATTACAAGTTGATAAAAGAATACATTCTTCACTTATTGACATTCATATTCTGTTAAATATCTGTAATGCTAGACCCCTGTATGCTATATCTGTATCCCCTAGATGCTATATCTGTAATGCCTTTGGTGAATGGAATCTTATTTTTAACCTGAATTGGAGTAAGTACTGATTTAAATCAGTTTTAATCAGTACTTGAGTTTTAATCAGTTTCAGTCAAAACTTGAAATGTTAATGAAAAATATAATCTTTTCTTTAACTTAAACAATATTGTAAAAATATAACAAAAAAATTCATTGCTGTCAAAAAGAATCTAAAAACTTCAACTTCATTAGAACATATCATTGTCTTTGTTGATATAGTACATCTCATTTATCATGACGAAAAAGGTTCTTTATTGCTTTTGAAACCGGCTGATACCTTTTTGCAATTTTTTATATGTTGCTAATTTTTTTTTTAAAGCATTTATAGCAAGACTGGTCATAGAAAATGAGCCCACTACAAACATTTACCATGCCCCCACCCCAACTATGTTTGATTTTCTCCTCTTTGTAAATTTTTTATATTTTCTCCAGCCTCAAAAAATATTGAGCTCTGGGACCTCCACTCGAGTGGTATCTGTCCCATCCCCCTATGGAAGGCCTGTTAATAGAATGTAAAAATTATTTAAATTAATTGATATAATTAAATATTGTTCACTTTTTATGGTTGATTCATGTGATGAAAAGGATATAAGCAAATTAGACATTTCATACTCAAAGTCTTTGTAAGATAGAAAAATACAGATTTTTTTTTAATTAAAAAAAAATACTTAACTACTTATTTTTTTTTTTTTAATTAACAACCCTGTCATTTACATATTTCGATTTAAAAAATATGTTTGGGTGTTTTTATTAACAATCCAATGTTAAAGGTGCATGACAAATGGCGAAAATACATTTAAAGCAAATAAAATGATTGTGACATTCAATTCATGAATACTTTAGCCACAGCTGTACTATCGACTGTCTGCATAGAAAGAATTTCTTTTAACATTTGGTGTAATTAACAGAAAATTATGAAATAGATTAGGTGTAGAGAAAGCATAAAAATTTATTTTCTTAATGAAAAACATGAACAAGTAAGTAAACAAAATACTTTGTAAATTGGAATGCTCCTTTAACTTTTTTGACATAATTTAAGCAATTGGTTAACAAATAGTTTCGTGAGAAATGTATATTTTGTGATAATTATATAGAAGTAACCCTAAACACTATGTATGTCCAGTGAAGACTTACACTCTAGATATATATATTTTTAATTCAGTGTAATAAAGCTTTTCCAAATCATATAAGAGGTCTCTTCTTTAAATATCTGGAGTATGAGTCTCCACTCGAATTTTTATATATATGTACTAATATTCCATATTATTTACCCTGTCCATATAATAAAAAAGGTGTCTGTTTGTGCCGTCTATAGCGGAAAAATCTAATCGCAGTACAGCCATGAAATTAGATACAAAGGTATCTCGGCTCCTGAGAAAAAACGCTTAATACAGATTTATTTTTTATCGGGCCGAGCTCAGCCGGGTGTGATCTCAGCAAGCGATCAACTACACTTTTGAAAAAATTAGATGAATGAATGAATGTAATTCCTGCTTTAAATCCCGGGCAATGTCGTGTGCCCTTTTTAACACTTTACAACATAGTTGAAAAGTGTTTATGACTTTGTTCTTTCTGTCTGTCTGTCTGTTAGCACGATAACTGCCGTAAAAATGACTTAATCAAAATGAAATTTTAGTATGTTGTTCAGACGGTCTGTGGGACCTATGGGAATAGAATATAAATAAATAATATCACCCAATTAGTTTTTTATTGAACCCGGATTGAAAACATGAAATACATTGAACCCTATGGGACCTAATTTTTCAAACATATTTAAGCAAATTAAAAATTCACAAATTGCTTCGAAATTTTTAGGAAATATTCACATTATCCCATAAAATATATATAAAAAATTTCAGTAAAATATGTTAAAGTAGTTTTTTAATTAAAAAATATTTAATATAGGGGAAAAAACAAATTCAATTTAATTCTGACTTTTGGGATATCCTCCAGAAAGAAAAAAGAGATATATCATATAATAAATATCTTTCCAAGAGTTTAACCATTTTGTATATGAGAGGGGTTTCACATTTTAAAATAAATTTGGTAGATAATAACTTTTCAATATTTTTTTTTAATTTTATATAACTCTTCATGATATACTTATTTGATGGCATTTTTAATGCACTTTCCTACGTCCTAGAGAGTTAAAATTTGGTACACAGCTTAAATTTGTTGAACATTTTATTCTACAAAAATTTGGTGGATCTTTAAATATAGATCCCACATTTTTTTCGAAATGGCCTGCAAATAATCCCCGTTCACTTCTCTAAATCATTGTTGCAATGTTGTTAAAAATTCTGATCTGGGCAACACATGTCTTTCCCTACAGACTCATATTCACGTTCTCTTTATTTCTTCAATAATAATTTCAGTTTATCTGCACAAAATAACAGGCATGAGTATTTTAAATAACATTGAATTTGCACGTTAAACTTAAATTTGGTTCTCATTTGATAGCTGGAGTTATTGTCAAAGGTGGCGTAGCGAAAACGCGTAAAAACTAGAACATCTCAAGAACGGCTAGTCCTAGAGTAATGGGGTTAGTCTTATTCTTTTTGTTGTCAAGAATCACGTATAAAATAGGCATTTAATTGATATAATTGAGCACACGTAATCTTATTTTTATATTTAACGATTTTTGCTGGCCATTTCGCAAAAATAGCCCGTTCCTTTTTCCCGAATCGTACAAGAATAACCTACAAATGATTTATATACCAAATTTTGTTAAATTTGGTATATAAATCACTTGTAGGTTATTGAAATATTATACACCAAATTTTGTTAAATTTGTACCATTAGTTTTTAGCTAGAGTGGATAAAGGCCATTTCGCAAAGAAGACAGATTCTTTTATTACGAATCGTACTATAATCTAATGAACATCAGGATTTCCCTGAAAAAACATACCTACCAAATTTTATGAAATTCGGTCCATTAGTTTTTTAATTAGAGTGGATGTAATATCCTCACAGGCACACAGAAATATACACAGATACACCCTTACACACACAGACGTCTTCCTAAAAATAGTTATTTCGTGTTCTAGAAGTCCCAAAATGTATAAATCCCTCGAAAATTCGAGTTCCGATCTTCGGCACGATTCCAATACTTTGAATACATACACACATATTATCTGTGTATCTAAATTCCGTGCCTATGCAATTACAATAATTGTGATTTTAAATGATCCCTAAACTTTTATTATTTCTTCAACGAAGTCTAATTTTAAATTATGCAGAATGCAAATATCTCAAGCGATTGTAGGGTGAGTTACATAAGAATTGCTGAATTTTTTTCACACAAAATTATTTAGCTCTGGAGTCTGGAATACAAGTTATATGAATGAAATATTCCTTGATTTTGCATAGAGAATCAGATGATTTGCATTTCGATACAGTTTTAAATATTTAAGTATAATAAATTACTGTAGTACTGTGATAATGTAAAAGATATCACCACTGAATGTATCACATTTTAGAAATTTTTAAATGAAATTGTATTTCAGTTGGAAAGCGTTTCATAATCAATGCTTATGCATGATTGATCTTTCTTGTTTGTATATATACAAGTTTCCTCGGTTCCATGAAATTTAAAACTACTATCTACTTACCCCAAATATTTAATGTTTTGTTAAATCTGTTTTTCTGCAGTATTATAATATGATATTTCTTTTTTAAGGCGAGAATTTGCAAATTTACATCCTACATTCTGTAAATAACTGGAAATTATTATTATTATTATTATATTTTGATAAACTCCTCATTTTGCCTTAACTTCAGATGGACTCTGTCCCGTCATTCAGCATCTTTCACGGGCTCGTTCTCAGCTTCTAGATCATGAAGAGAACTAAAACTCGGCACACAGTTTCATCTCGCCGAACATTTTTATTTATTAAAGATTCACGCCATAGCGTTGCATCGTTACGTCATTTACGCATATCATAACAAGGTTTGTTTTTTTTACTTTCCCTGCAATACATGCTAATGTATAGGGAAAGTATATCTGAATCATGCCAAAAATCGCAACTCGAGTTTTCGACAGATCTACACGTTTTGGGACCTCTAGAAACGAAAAAACTATTTTTAGCGTATGTGGGTCTATGCAATGCATGTATCCACTCTAACTCAAAAACTAATGAAGTGACCCTAGTAGCACCGGCACGTTCAGAGTACGTTCAAATATAGTGTTATAACGGTGTTTGGTGTTATTGGCACGTGATGTTCGACGTTCTACAATGGTACAATATAAGACGTTCTTTATCTGTGCCAAAAGAACGTGATATTGGAAGTTCTATAATAGTTCAACATAGAACGTTCAATTTTTGTGCGTATAAAGTATACTGTTTGACGTTCTACAATAGTTCAATAAAAACGTTCCGAAGACCGAGTCAGAAGAACGTGATATTCGGCATGCTATAATAGTACGACATAGAGCATTCAATATCTGTATCGAAAGAACGTACAATTCGCCGAGCAATAGTAGCACGAATAGCACGTAAAGTATTTTAGACCAATGTACTTTTCAATTTTCTCTCTCAAAGGTTAAGATTTCCTTTGAGTCTGTTTACGATTTTCATCCTTAAATCAGTAAAAATTTAAATGTTAAAATCTATTGTTTCTATGTGTTCCTGTATTAATGTATTTTCATCTTTATTTTCTCATACTATATAATATAATAGATGGTATTGTTTCCACAAAAATATTCGTATTCAAGAGTTTGATGCTAATATATGTTTTAGGACCTCCTGAACATGTTTTGATTATCTTTGGAGTGATATCCCTCTGTCTGTACTGTGGTCGATTTTTTGTATTCTAGCTGCAACAAATATTAATGGATTTTTCGCGAAACTTTATATTCGGGTTTGTTATAAAAAAACCTAGAACTAGAAGGACATTTTTTAAATTCCTGCGAAAACTTGGAACTTATATAGATATAGTAACCTTGGAGTTTGTTGGATTCCCGCATGAACATGGTTCCACGGCCACTGAAGTTATCTGTTGAAGGTAAGTGATTTCATTTCAAATCTAGTTAATATGTGTTTTAAGGTTTTTCTTGTTTTCACATCTTAAAAGCACAAATGACTTGCATGCATTTTCTGCATAGATATAATAGATACCTTTGAGTTGGTTCTACGACAACTGAAGTTATCTGTTGAAGGTAAGTGATTTTATTTCAGATTACTAATTAGTTGTATTACTAATTATAACCGGAGTTTAAAACAAATTTCTGCCAAACTAAGAAAAATCGGCCATAAAACTTAGGCAAAATCAAATGCGATATCTTCTACTTCTCATTCCGTATTTCACAGTTATTTATGTGCATCTAAGAGGAAGAAACAAGTGGCTCCCAAAATTGTTCGTAAACTTACGAATTTCAAAGAAATACTGCTCTATCCATTAATAAAAATTAATATTTCAGAATGGGAATTTTTTAATGATATCTATAACATGTTCTTAACAAAACTACATAAAATATTTTGAATACATAGTAAAACTTTAAAAAAAAAAATTAATAATCAAAACGTTACGTCACAAAACTCTTCGTACCTACAGTTTAAAAAAAATCTCTACAGTAAATATTATAATGTGGTAAATTAGTACTTAGTAGGATAACTTCTATATCCACAACAGCTTTTTAACATCTGTGAATAGAGTTTACTAGTTTTTTGTAATTTCTGCATCAATGTACCTCCATTCTTCGATCATTACTGTTTTTAGTTCGCTTTTCATTTTAATGTCATGTCTTCGTACTCTAACCTCCAGTTCTCTCCAAATGTGTTCTATTGGGTGTGTTCTATCCGGTGACTGAGGTGGTGTTTTCAGAACTTGTGGACAATTATGAAGACACCAAAGGTGAACATTGAGAGCCGTGTACTCAGGATCATTATCTTGATAAAAAACAAAGTTGTTTCCAACACCCAAATTTTGGGCTGATAATTTTAAATTGTCTTTTAAAATTTTTAAATAAAGAGCATGATTCATTATACCATCAATAAATGCCAAATTATCTAGTCCTGAAGCTGACATGCACCCCCATGCAAGGACACCTCCACCGCCATACTTTACTATTCCAACTAAGTTCTTGGGATTAAGTACCTCACTTTTTCTTTTCCATACAATTATACGCCCATCGGAACCAAAAATGTTAAATTTGCTTTCATCTGCAAATAAGACATGATTCCAACACGTTTTGGGCTTATTTATCATTGATTTTACGAAGGAAAGCCTAAGCTTTCTATTTTTCGCACTTGCAAAAAATTTTCTTCGGGCAGAACGCCCATGTAATCCTGTTGATCTGAAGACTCGTCGAACAGTTTCAGGTGAAATTCAAGTAGAAAATTGTTCAGTAAATTCTGTAGAAATTTTTACAGCACTCAAACATGGATTTTTCACAAATTTTCTAACTATAAATCTCTGATCAAGTTGAGTTAACTTTACCGGACGACCTTTTCTTACCATGTTTTCTATCTGATTTTCTTCTTTAAAGCATTTTATCATATACTGTACCATAGAATGGGGTAAATTTGCTAATTTAGCGATATTACAAACTGATTTACTGCTATATGATGAAAAATAATAAATTTTCGAATGCTGTTCGTTGTTTCCTTATGACTACGAGCAATTTTTAAATAATACTATAAATATTATGAAGTAAGCAAACAAAGATTAAAGCCAAACACTTTTTTAAGTGTCACCATAATGCAAAAATAAAAAAAAAGTGACTGACAATTTTATTTATGAATTTATCCGAAAATGTTTTGGTGTACTATCACTTTTGTGACGTGTTCTTTCTCTGCCTTCTTGCATTTTCATTTTTATAAAAAAAAATGAGTCAATATTTAAAAAAAAATATTACGTTTTATTCAGAATCACATGCAGATGATATGAAAAAATATTGAACTTCATATTCGAATTCAATTCCAGGCGGCAGAACTTTTCTACAAATTTTTTAAGTGTCTGAATACTTTTGGGAGCCACTGTATGTAGAATATGATCCAATAAGCATTTGTTTTCAGTATACAAATAAATTTTTTATGAAGTTCGTTTTAGATTTATAAGCTAAATAAATAATATTTTTTCTTAATTTATATTTTATTACCCCACTGATAACCTTGCAAAATCTAGTTAATATGTGTTTTAAGGTTTTTCTTGTTTTCACATCTTAAAAGCACAATAGAAGAAGCAAATTGAGTTTTAGGAACCGAATGGAGTCTATTACCTTTAAGTTTATTTAATATTCCCTTACTAAAATCAATATTACCTGCATTCAAACACAAAAAGATAAAGTTTTATCTTAAAACCTGTCATATGACCGTTTATGCTACTACTAATAGATATATTATATTGAGTGTATATACGTTTAGTGTTAAAATGGAATCTTTTTTTGTTAATCAACAAAATTATTAAACAATTAATAAAAATATGGATTACACGAACAATGTTTAGTACTATAATTGTTTGCAATATTTTCTTTTAAATATTAGAAGGTAATCATATAAATAAAAAGTAATTTTCGATTTCACTATGCATACACAATAACTCATTTTACTCTCATAATTTCAGATGTTGCACTTTTAATTCTGATAGGCCCTTTCTTAAAAATTGAGAACAGTTCTTACCTCTTATATAAAAAAGATCACAAACTTATAACATTTGTTTTAATTTTGCATGTTTTTGATCCTAATATATTTGTAGGAGAAAGGAATATTTTATAAATGGAAATTAACTTTCTTAGACAAATACAAAAATATACATGATAAATATTAGATAATTTCAAATGCTTAAAAATTACTTAATTAAAGGAGCTTAATATTTTTAAAACACCTAACTGACATTTTTAATACAATAACAATGAAACTTTAAACCTGGCCAAGAAAACTAAAAAGTTTGCCTGTGTTTTATTAGCGTATATGAAAAACCTGAACATAGTAGTTGGATTTCTTGGTGGGCTTTTTCATGACTAAAGGGCATGCTCTGTTGTATATTCAAATGTAAAGCTTATTTAGTACTTTCATAAAGAAGTATATTTAATATTATATTGTTCGTAACAGATTTACGGCTTACTTTTATATTTTGATTATTCTTTTTAAATTATTTAGTTTTTATTATAATTCATTGAATTTTAATAACTAAAAATGCCGACTGTGTTCCTGATGTCGTTCCTGGTTGTTTTATTATAAAAATGGTTCCAAAGTTAGCAGCTTTAAATTTCCTGTTAATGAAGAACTAAAAAAAGTGGATTTTGTTAATACCTAGAACTAGCAAGTTTCAAAATATTCAAAGGTAAGCTCTATTTTCTCATTAATAACATTAACCGGAAACTTGCCGTCTGGGAGACTGCTGCATTTACAAATCTACCCTTTACACAAAAATGAACTTGTCCTCAATCTTATCACTCCAACTAATTGTTAAGCTATTAGTCCTCTCCCTCCCACCTCATTCGCAACACTTGTACATTCTTAGTTATTGAAAGAAAAAAATATTTTTATTAGATGCAGTCTGCTAGACGGTACATTTCTGTTTACGTAATTTTTTCCTGTGAAATATCTACATGACGGGACCGTCAAAGCAAGTATGGTGATAAAAACTTTGAAGAGACTATTTTGCGATGGTTTAATGAAGTTGGAAATGATGTTAGTGATATAGATAGTATTTTAGAAGATGAATATATAAATTCCGAACATGAAAGTGATTCAACGTTGTCAGAAAAATCGGGTGAAAATGGAGAGATAAGAAATAATGAAAACTTAGTGGATATTAAATATATATATGGAAAACATCAGTACCGATGGTCTGTTTCAGAAGTTCGACCCTCGTCACGAACAATAAAAACACAATATAATCATAAAAGTGCCAGTTTTATGAGGTATCTTTACAATGCATACATATATTGTGGTAAAAAGACTCTGACCGAATTGGGCTACAATCTGAATACAGAAAATTTTCTAAACCAACGCAGTCTGTTTTGCACCTTGTTCAACCTATTTTTGGAGCAAATCGAAATGTTACTGCGGATAATTGGTTCTCGTTCATAGAACTTGTAGCCATCCTATTGAAAAAACAAGCTAACTTACATCGGTACAATGAAAAGAAAACAAAAGAGAAATTCCACCCAAATTTTTACCTAATAAAACAAGAGAAGTTGGATCAACATTATATGGCTTTCGAGAAGAATCTAGAATAATTTCGCATATCAACAGGAAAGGTAAAGCAGCAGTACTCATCTCTTCAATGCATGACAGAGTTTGCACTGATATTGAAACGCAGAAACCTGAAATTATCGCATATTATAATGCAAACAAAGGTGGAATAGATAGTCTTGATGAGAAATGCTCCAAACATTCCTCAAGTCGTCGCACACTGGATTCTGGATGTTTCAATAGTAAATTCATACGTTTTACATCAGTGCTACAAGGATAATGAGGAAATAAAGGAAAAGTCTGTATTTGCGAAGTTATTAGCATCCACACTAGTCCAGGAACATATGGAAAGTCGACTCGAGAATTGCGCTTTATAATAGCTCTAATCTTTATGAGGTAAGGATAAGAATTATTTCACTTACGCTATTTAATTCATTTAAATTTGTCTTTTTATTTCAATTGCATTGTCTTATTTTTTTGCATGTGCAGCATCGATTTTTTTATTATGTGGTCTACGTTTTGATACTTTTTAATTTTTATTGAGGAACGAAGACAATTAGAGACCATTATTTGCTTCCCTTGCAGTATGTATATACATATATGTTATGTATATTTTTATTGTTTATAATGAAATTAAAGCATATTTGTTTCCCTTTTCTATAAGTATTTATTATTTCTTTACTTGCAATATATTTATAGTATTCTGACAGTGTAGTAAAAATTGTATCGTCCAATGTCGAATTTTGAAATTCAAGCTTTATCATAACCGATAACTTTATGAATTTTATAAAAGTGTTACATATTTCGCCAATTTGGTAAAAGAGTAATTGAGAAACAGGGCCAGTAACAGAAACATATTTGAGTAAATGGTAAGGAAACTCTGCTCGTACCTTGCTATGCTTATAAATATGAATATCAATCATCCCCATGGGGACAGCTGAAAATAATTCTTGGATGGACAGTGAAATGTGAATCAAAATATAAATTTCCTAAACAGTTGCCTATGTGATATTGTGCCTCTGCATATATCTAACAGTTCATACATAGTTTCAATGGTTGATGGGTATGATATATTTTCAGCATTTGTTTACAACATTTAGCAATAAACACTAGTTGAATACCTGTTAAAAATCAACGATCTCACAAATAAGCTACCCCTGAATAATGTAAATAGTTTAATAATTCGTGTTTCACATTTATTTGACATATATTTTCAAACTATCTACCCGTATACAAAATGTGAAGTTTCTATGCTATTGCGATGCATATTTTTTCTATCCCTTCACCTTTCGAATGTTTTTCTGTGTAACCCCCCCCCCCCTAAATGAACATTTTTGAAAAGCCGTATTCATCTTTGGTTTTTTATCAAATTATTAGCCCATCTACTAAATTTCAAGCCTCTATCACATTGTAAAGGAGGCGTTTTTCATTTGTTCATCAAATCGAATGTTGTAGTGAGCCGCACCCCCTACAATAGCTAATGTTGGAATACTGAAATTGCCACTTTCTTCCTTCCCAACTACTTACCCATGCATCAAATTTGAAGTTATCTTATCGCAAAGTATGCCTTTTATATCATTTCACCTTTCGAAAGTTTTTGTGTGGAGTATCCACCCCCTTAAATATACATTTTTACAAAAACCCGTTCTTCTTGGGTTTTCTATCAGATGATTCACCCATATACCAAATATCAAGCCTCTATCACGTTTTTAAAGTGGCATTTCTCTTTTATTCCGAAAATTGAACATTTTGGTGTGCCGCACCCCTAAAGTAGAAAATATTGGAAAACTGAAATTGTACACTTTTTCCCTTCCAAACTATCTTCCCATACACCAGATTTGAAATATTTCTCATCCTGAAGCGTGTTTTTTTTTTATCAATTAACCTATATTCGTCTATCATATCACTATATTCATATCACTATATTCATTAAATGATTTGCACCATATACCAAATTTCAAGCCTTTATAAAATTTTAAAGGAGTTGTTTCTCATTTATTCGGCAAATCGAACATTTTGGTGTGCGGCACCCCCTTAAGTAGAAAATATTGGAAATCTGAAATTATACACTTTTTTCCTTTCGAACGATTTACCTCTACACCAAATTTGAAGTCTATGTTATCGCAAAGCATGCTTTTCTATCATTTCACTTTTCAAACATTTTGGTGTGGATCACCCTCTCTTCGGAAAATAAGATTTTTTTCAGGGGTTTTTATTGAACGATCGAGCCATGTACCAGGTTGCAAGTCTATCTATTTGAAAAGTGCCTAAAAAAAGCATGACAGATAAACAGACGGACACTTGGCAATTAGTATATATAGATTTTTTATGTATTTCCAGGGGTTACTCTGGAGTTTTGATTACTTTTATCAAATGAAATCTTTCGTAAAATGGTGTTTTTATCTGCTAAATTTTATTTTGACTTTCTATTTGAAAAATTTGATTTAATTTATAAATTCTCAAATTCCAAAGATCATTGTTTTGGAAAAGTAGTTTTCATTACAATTAGTAAACCATAATTTTTTATTTTGACATCGTCAGAATTCATGATCGCCAAATTGAATTTTTTTTTTTCAAAACGTGATAATGAGAATCAGCCCCTGTGTATTCCCAATGATAAGTTTTAAAATTTTAAAAATGACAAGTGAAAACTTATTGATAATTTATACAATTGAACAAAAAAATACTAAAAATAATAATTAATAAATTCATCGAAGAAAAGGAATGCATTCAGTTTGCAAAAACATAAATACAATAAAGTCCCTATTATCCAAGCTAATGTGGATTGAAAACAGATTGGATAATGTCACATTCAGTTAACATGGAAAAAACTTTGTATACTTCAAACTATAATATAGCGCTGATATTTGTGACAATGTTCCCCTTCCTATCAAGGACCTCCTCGTTTCTGTTCTTAAGGAAATATAAACTATAAGAAAAAGAATATGTACAATAAATACTTAAATATTATCCTAAAGTTATCGGTTGAATAGGTTATTATTAATATTTGGCAAATTTTTCAGACTTGTTTGGCTATTTTTAGATAATATTTGACAACACTTGTATCAATAGTGTGATGTGTTTTGAAGATGTCCGTTATTGAAGAGGAAGGGAAATTTTGCTGCTGAATCTGCTTCACCCACTTCTAAAGTCACAAGTCGCCACTATTGGCTTCAAAAAATAATTTTTCAATGTGTTCTACTTTAAAGAAGTCACTTTTTCCATGGTGACACCTTACCTATCTCATAAATTTTGACAACCTCCCCCTACACCACCACCACCACAATTGAAAAACAATATATCTTCATATGTACTCTTCGTAAGATGACTGAAAACAACCATACATTATATACAGTGTTGTTTACATTTCATTCGAGATAAAAGAAATATATTTGCATGCCAAGCAAAGAAAATAAAAACAAGCATATATATTTTTATCCTTAATATTAGTGGCTCACTAGCATGTGCCTGGTGAGGCTTATAAATTTCTTTTATGTTGGGTAGAATGTGGAATAAGTTCACACGTATTTTTTCATTCCGCATTTTTAAGCTGCCACATTTCACTGTTTTAATATTGGTCACCATAGAAAATCCTGCTTTGCAAGACTATGTGGTCGAAAACTTATTCACCATAAAAAA
The DNA here is from genome assembly GCA_951213105.1 of Amaurobius ferox. Lineage (NCBI taxonomy): Eukaryota > Metazoa > Arthropoda > Arachnida > Araneae > Amaurobiidae > Amaurobius > Amaurobius ferox. The sequence goes on along the minus strand of OX578148.1, from coordinate 47,952,278 downwards.
TAAACATTTGTTCATAGCATTTAAATTTGTACTAAAGCTTATGTATAAATATTGAAAAAAAAAATCATAGACTAATTCAAATTGTTTTATTTACCTCAAATACATGCATAAAATCGATAGCCAAAGGGCAACAAAAATATAATTATAGCGTGAAGTGACAAATTTTGAAGGAAGAAATTTAATATTTATTCTGTTTATATAAAAAAAATGCCTTCACCATTTATTGTTTGAATATTTGAAATAATCATACCTCAAAATCATGCTTAAATTTGATGTTCAAAACTATGAAAGTGTGAACTAAGAAAATAAGAAGCCATATCTTACAGTAATGTTACTATTTACAATTTAAATACAACCAAATTCTCAGAAAAGAAGTGAATTTAAGTCTTTATTGAGCTTTCCTCCTATACACACTTATTTACACAGTAATAAAATTTTCTCTTATCTTTCTATAAAGCATAATTATTCATATTTTATTTTGAAATTTCCTTGTTTCCAGAGCAAATCATTGTCAATATAACTTAATTTTTCATTAAATATAGTAAAGTAGTATAAATATAGTATATAGTTAAATATAGTAAGTAGAAAAGTAAAGAAACCTATTTACATTTTAAAAGTAAACACACTTTTAAAATTGTCAAACATTAAAGACCACCATTATGAGAGATCAATTATATTTTTCTATAGCGATCAATGCACAGTGCTTCAACACTTTCAACATATTTTATCTTTATATTGATGCATCAATAGTATTGATTTGGCAATGAACTGATGTATTGAAATTTGTACAATGCTTCGTTCACCCACAATTATTTTTAAAAATAATATAAATGTTATATTTTGCATATGGCGATCTTTCAGAAATGGTTATTTTTCTGAAATCTAGATAAATGATGGCAGTTAGTGACAAAATGCTGCAAAAAATTACAAAAATTTTATAAACAAGTCATGTTGAATTTAAAAAAGTATCAAGCACATCTATAGTCATTGACCTAGCATGTGATATTTGGTTTGTAGTTTTACATAGAGTCTTCAACAAGATCTTGGATTCACAGTAAAAAAGATTTTAGATATAATATATAGGTATGCAGCTATATAATTGAGTAAAGCATACACAATACTTTCATAAAATATAATTACATAAGATTAAAGATCATTTTTGTATTCCCTATAAGACATAGTACACATATATTAAAAGTATTGTAATAAGCCATAAATCAAAACAAAATTTTGATTGTATTTACATGTGCATATTTTGATCAAACTCCATCATTTTCAGTGCTACGACTGTTTTGCATGTGTATATATTTGAATACACAATTTCAGAGCATGATCTTTAGTCATCAAAAAGCCCACCAAGAAATCCAACTACTATGTTCAGGTTTCTAATATACACTAAACAATAGTTAGATCACTAGGATTTAGCTTAAATATATGTGACTGCCGTTATTAGTGCTTCAAGTACCATGGCAAACAAAGTAAAGACATAATACACTCCAAATTCACATTGGCTGTCACAAACTTCTAAAATTTCATTCAAACGGAAAAAAACAAAAAAATGTCTGTGATCCTGCAAAATCTCTGATAAATAAATACACGGAAGCTCGGCATAAATAAAATTGAAGGTAAATAATTTAAACAAACAATATTTTAATGAAGGAATTCGATGTTAACGTGCTATAAACATCAAGTTAAAACCGATACAAAAATATACGGTTTACTGATAGAAATTACGTAAACCAATAACGTATGCATAGAAAGACATATAAACCTTTAAAAAGTTATAAAATGCAAATATATAATAAACGAAAAATTGCAAAATACACTACATCTCTTTACGTACTATAAGCATTGACGTTAAGGCTTAACAGACGATGCACGGAAAATGCATCATTTATTACAAAAATTATCAAAAAAATAATTTCTTTTACTGGCGGCGACTGCCAGAAACGTTAATACACATATAGAAAAGTTTACATACCTGTTATGGGTGTAGAATTATTAAAAAATAATCTCTTTCCACAAGAACTCCATATATCTCCATAAGCTTTACATTAGAGTGCACAATTTTCTAGCACCCTTTTCCGTGACGTCACGAGGGAGTTGGGAGGCCTCTTTAGTTCACGAAGGCGACGCATTCGCGCAACTGCGATTTCTTGAAAAACATGGCGGATACTCAGATACACAGAATACTACTGTCCATCACAGAATACAGAACTTATATATATATATATATATATCAAACCAGAAAAGTAAAAAAATGAAAGAAAGCAATATATCAAAGATTGGCCGGGGGGGGTTGTGACCCCCACTCCCCGGTTAAGCTTGCTTTGCGTCTAGACAACACTCCCGGTAGCCGATATATTGCACAAAAATGAATACCGAAGTATCAAAAATGTAAAAAGGATTTTAAGATTGTGGTTGCAGAACATAAAAATGTGTGGAGTACTCAGAAGACTCATATACTATTGTCCAACCCTCACCAAACATATGGCAATAAGAATCCAAACATAAAGATTTTAATTATCGAAGCAGCGATACAGTACCATAACCCAAATGCACCATCTTGACGAATCCAGCCTCAATACATCCACCTCTCAATATATAATGAGTGGCAATCGGCTGTATTAAATGCTTTTTTAAAATCATACAATAAAATTGGAAGGGAAGAGGCTGTTAAACCTTATAATAGGAATGAATTGATGACTTTACAGAAGAATTTCGTAATTACATACGTTGATAAAGTTACATCAAATTATGCATTTACATGTCAACATCTTTATAATAAATTACTGATTGCATGTTACCGGGATCGTGATGTATATAGACCTTTGCAACTTTCACAGAACGAAATAGAAAACCGTATAAGGGCCTTTTATAAATCTGTAGGTTACACTTTGAAATCTATTAAATTTCCTTATGTTACTTTAATACCCAAGCTGCATAAAGTTCCGGTGAAATTCCGCCCCATTACAAATGGTTATAAAACTTACTTAACAATAGCAAATAAAAAACTACTTTCAATCTTAAAAGAAGTTATGATTAAAATAAAAAATAATGGTGTTTATTTTGTAAGTAATAGTCTTGAAGTAATAGAAAAAATAAAAACCATCTCTGAAGATTTACATTATAAAAGTTATGATTTTAATGATTTGTTCAGTAATATAAATATTAAAGATCTTTTTGCTATTTTGATGGAAGTCTACGAAAAATATAATATGCAAAAACATATTACTATAAGTAAATTTAAAGCTTTAGTCAATCTTGTACTATCTGAAACCGTCTTATACGATGGTACTAATTTTTACAAACAGCTCCATGGTATACCCATGGGAGGTGGGTGTTCCTCTATTCTTGCAGACATTTACCTCAACAAATATGATGAGGGCACACACATTTTAAACGAATTGCTATACATACGTTACGTTGACGATATCCTTTTTGCCTGTAAAGAAAAAATTTTTGTATTGGATTTTCGATTTTATCCAAAATGTTTAACTTTAACAGAAACACCATACAACTCTGAAGAAAGTCTTAGTTTTCTTGATTTGTCTCTGTACAAACTTCCTAATGGAACAACTAGATTTCGTCTCTACGATAAACGTAGAGATTTTAAATTTGATATAAATTTTATTGTACCATGGTATTCTTGCTTACATAGAAATGTATACAGAAACATAATTTTAAACCATCTTTTGAGAAGCAAAAGAATCAACAGTAATGTAAATGACCGTTACAATAGTGATATTAACTTCCTCCATGGTGCAATTTCACAGGATTTTCCGAAACGATTTCTGTGTGACATTATATGCAAATTGTATGGTATAACCGTAACTGAGGGCTACCATATATATTTGGATACTGAACCTCTAGTGTATTAATTACGTTTGGGAGTCTGAGCCATCTCTACACTGGTAAAGAATGAGTACACCCTTATATACAATAGATATTGACAGGTGGATGTATTGAGGCTGGATTCGTCAAGATGGTGCATTTGGGTTATGGTACTGTATCTGCTTCGATAATTAAAATCTTTATGTTTGGATTCTTATTGCCATATGTTTGGTGAGAGTTGGACAATAGTACAGTTTAGTATATGAGTCTTCTGAGTACTCCACACATTTTTATGTTCTGCAACCACAATCTTAAAATCCTTTTTAAATCCTTTTTAAATTTTTGATACTTCGGTATTCATTTTTGTGCAATATATCGGCTACCGGGAGTGTTGTCTAGACGCAAAGCAAGCTTAACCGAGGAGTGGGGGTCACAACCCCCCCCCGGCCAATCTTTGATATATTGCTTTCTTTCATTTTTATACTTTTCTGGTTTGATATTAAAATCCACATTGTAGTGCAGCATAGCGCCTCTTTCGTGTGATTTCTGGAATATTGTAACATTCACTCATTTATACATATTTATATATATATATTACAATAAGCATATATTTACAGTTTAAAAATATATTAAATTTAATTTTGGCATATTATTTTTAATTTGATGTTTAGTTTATAAAGATCCAAGTTCAATTTATATACATTATTTAGATTTAATTTATATATATAAGATTATTTTGTTTCTGATTTCCGCACATTTGTCATATTAAATAGAAAAATAATAACATGGGATAATGAATTAAAAATAATACGCTTTTTAAAAAAGCAATTAAAAAAGGAAAAGTTATATTGTTTACCAAAAATGAATGTCAAAAGCATTCAAGAAAAATTGGTTCTAGCCCTTCAAGCGGGAGTAATGGGGGTTGCACATGTGAACTGGTCTAGAATGAATCCCGGAAAATACCCCCTTTTTCACCCCAATGTTTCATGGCCGGAAAATACCCGCTTGCATGTGAACGGGGCTTAATACCTACATGATCCTATAGTGCTTCGCTCAGAGTCTTATTTTAATATTTAATTAATTTTTTTTTAATACCTTCCGGCTCAAGACTAGCCACGACTTTCTACAGAAACATTTACATCGTTTTGGCTTGGAGACAGCAGTGCGGACCAGGCCTACCTTTCGGTTTTACAGGTTTAGTTCCGCACCCCTGAGGACCTACGGACCCACATGTTTAGCGTGACCGTACTCCGCGTGAACACGGCGGCAGTTTTTTTCTTTTTCCAGCGGAGGGAATCAAACCCAGGTCTACCGAGTGTAATTCTCGCGCGCTGACCAGTGAACTACCGCACCCACACACACATCGTTTTGGTTTGGAGACAACAGTGCGGACCTGGCCTACCTCTCGGTTTACAGGTTTTCACATCGTTTTGGCTTGTCGGATTCTCCGACATGTCCACTTTGTGGCCTTGGTGACACGACTGGTGACCACCTCTACAATTGCCCTGGGCTTAGTGACATCGCAGATAGAAATTCTGCGGAGGATGACTTTTCGTTTCGTTTCGTTAAGACTTTACTAGGTTGCCCGACAAAGACTGATTGATGGTTGAAAAACCAAGGTCTGTCGTAGGATAAAAAAAAATATTTTAATACCATTTTCAATGCATTACATACAATCATATGTCTAAGATAGCCGCTGGTTCATCAAAAATACATGAAAACCTCCTTGTGCACTTTTCCTGTGAGTATGTTTTATATTTGATATTATAATTTTTTGTGATTATGTTTGTAACATTTTGCTGTGCTCTATTAATGTAATACTACAGCAAACTTTTTTGTATGCTCTGTTTGTTTTTATATTGTTTAAAAAAAATGAAATTTTTAACCATTTGTTGTCAATTCATTTTTTATTTACTTTCCCCATGTGCATAGTATAATATATAAGGAAAGTATTGTGACAGAGTCAAAAATTAGAGTTTTTGATGGAAGAGCATGTTTTAAGCAATCGTGAAATCGAAGCAATTGTTTTTAAAGCGATTTGTGTGTGTGTGTGTGTGAATGGAAATACCTCGCAAATAAATAGAGCAATATGGACAAAATTTGGTATTTGGCTTTTTATACCAAAAATTACATATTTGAATAAAAATCACAATGGGTGAATACTAGAAGCCTATTGATTTTAAATGCAATCAAATGTTTGGAAGATCCCCAAATTTTCGAATGAAATTTTTAAAAACTCAGAACTTCCAATAATATCACACAGTTAATCATTTCGTATGTAATTTTTCAATAAAAAACTAGTGACACAAATTTAAGAATGATAGCATGAATCATTAAGATGTTATACTTTTTAAAATAAATTTATCAAAAAATCACATAAAATTAAAAAATCTATGATTAAAAAATATATGTTTTGTTGTGAAATATGTTCACTTTTCATACATATATATATTGTGTTAAATTTGTTAACATCATTCTAGTGGATCTAGTTCATTCTATTCTCGAAGGAAGGTACTTCGTGTAATTGTTTTGTATTTTGACACCAAATAATTTGCTAGCAGTCATTTATATATATATAAGAAATGTTCTTCTCTCTAGTTATCTGTAATGCTTGGTGATAACTTTTGGCAACGTTGGCTACTCATTTAATAAAATATCGCCAGATTGGCTATATTTTACCCCCAGATTGATGAAAATATCATTAAAATTACAAAAATGTTGGAAAATTGATAAATTAATTATTAAAATATTTTAATATATGGACTATTGCGGATGCTATTAATATTGATAATTGCTAATTTAGAATTGCATGAAATATAAGTAAATTGTGTACTTCGAAATAGTTTTAGATGTTGTCATCAGGAAAAGTGCCTAATGTACAATTCAGTTAAAAACATCGTGACATAGATCTTATACATTATATTTTCACCGTAAAAGAAGTAAATTAATTTCATTATATAGGCAAAGTCAAGTGCTACAGACTTTAGTTTGTTTTGTTTTTGTTGGAAGTACGAAACGAGTGATTTGGCATTCCGGTTCATGAAATTTTCTATTTCGAGTTCTGTTTCAAATTAATTTATGACAATTGATTTCATTATGGATGAGAGAAAGGGTTACATATATGAACATTAGGTTCACTTTCGCAGGAGTTGTAAAAGTAAGAGGTTAAGGAAACTTTGCAAATGATTTATCCTAGCATATCAGAATTAATTGCTTTGGATTAATTGGGAAATTTTCATTCAAAGTAACCATTTGCTAAATATAGCTTGCATATTTATTCTCTTACTAGCGTCGACATCATCAAACAAGTCTTCATTAGAAAACAAACTTCATTTTTTTATTACAAGCAGCACTATATATCTCTAACAAATTGAGCAAATTGAATAACATTTTGTATTATTACCTCAATCAATGAACATCAGAGACCTATTAATTTTGGGAGTGAACAGACCACGGAGAAGTCCTTCCATTTTCCGAACATTTATTTTAGAAAATCGAATAAGCAATATAAAAACATAATAACGTATAAAGATATTGCAAAAATAGGTGTTCAACATGTGATTTTTGTTTACATATGAATGCCATCTAATTTTTAAGACGTTAACATGTTCTCAAGATTTTACTTTCATTGAAAAAAATAAACTAAACTCATTATTATTAAATGAATGAATATTTTGTACATACATAGTTTTAACCAGAAATCAATGGACACAATTCTTTATTATTTAGAAATTATCAAGAGCTGTTCTCGAGATACAATGAAACTTATATATATTTTTTACAATTAACCCTATATCTCTGAAACAAAAAGTAAATAGAATAAAAATTTGTTTAATTTTTTTAAGTCATAAATATCAATTCCTAAGCGATTATCGGAGAACCATCGGCATCAAACTGCAGACCCATTTTCAATATTTTGAACATTCAGTTTAGATCAAAAACTACTTTAAAAATATAATTATGTTACACTGTTTGTATTAAAAAAATCATTTTATGTGTATTTTTTAGTTTAAAAGTGAATGCAACATAACTTCCAAAATGATATTTTCAGATATTGCATGTTTTTGGTCTAAAATATTATTTATGTTTATTAGTTATGTAATCAATATCAACAATAAGCCTACTGATATCCAGTGAGATCTATAATTAATAACATAATATGTCCTACTATTGTTTTCTCACCAATTCAAAATTTGGGAATCTACAGAATAATACAGATTTATAAAAAAAATAATTGTTACTACATTGTTTTAAAGCTTCTACAGCAATATAAGCAGACGCATATTTTGAAATTCAATTTTTGGAGGGATTCAGTTCTAAATTAAGCTCATATCAGTCTCAAGGGATCTAAGTTAGTGGTGAATCCTTTATGGGCTCTGGCCTAGCCCGTGAGTTTAGGCCCAGTGTTTTTTTTTTCAGGCATACATCTGAGAGGAGCATTTTATATTAACCTAGTTTCTATTGATGTAACAACATTTAGATTTATTTATATAAGGCAAATAGAAAACTAGCCTTTTTCTTAAGTTTCATTCGCCCCACCATTAACTATAATTACATTGTTGTTAGATAGCTAGTTCTTTTGCCTCCATAATAATATCTTAAACACTAGTTATTTTATTCAAGTTTATGTTCAACAATGAAGTTATATATTATTTGATCTAAAGTTAATTTAATTTAAATAAATATATGGTTTATATTTGATTAGAGGGTCGTATAACAATGAATCCACATATGTCTGGTGATACTTTATTCTCAATATCACATAAAATCTACACAATCATAAAAAATAATAAGTACAAATGCTTCACAAAACTTATCCCCACCCCCCAATAAAGTGTACGAGACAAATTTCATAGAAACAGTTTTCATATTTTACAACATTTGTGTAAAATTTTAGATTTAAATAATATGCTTAAGTGAAAGAAGGTGTCATAAATTCTTACATTATGGTTTAAAATAAATGTGTAAAATATGAAAAAATACAATATCAATCTAAAAATCATCATCAAAATAAATAAAAACTAGCATGTACTCTTACCTTTCCAATTACGAGGCATAATCCTGAGATCTTCACTGTGTATTCATCTTTCACCCAGCCTCAAGCAAACTAATTGAAAGCTTCTAGATTTTTAAATGCCTTAAATTCGTCGGACGTATATGCACTTCGAAAATCATCCCGAAAACTAAGTAAGTTCACCATAAATAACTAAGTTTTGGAAAATCTGATGCACATGTTGTAAATTCACTTTTACACATTGAATAAGGATCTTTGTTACCTATTGCTGCAATTTTTAGTAAATATTGAGCTTTAGCTCGATCATCCATATCCTGAAAATATTTAGATGGCATAATTATTACTTAAAGTTTAAATTAATATTTTTGAAGCAACGTACAACGTGTATAGCATAGGCATATCTATGAGTTGTTTGACTACCATCAAGCGTTGCTAAGGCTCGTTACTAAGAGAGTGCCACGTGATTGAAACAGCTCTATTCTATAACGCGTGGTTAAATTTAATTTTAATTTCAAAAAATGTATTAAAGTTACTTTCGTTACAAACTGATAAAAAAGTTTATCTACGATCTTTGTCAATCGAGCCCCCCATTCCTACATGAAATCGTAGATCATGTAATTTATTCCTTTAAATCGAGAAATTTACTTTATAAACCGGCGTAGGAGTCCCGCGAGCATGTTCCGAAAACGTACCCGCTATACCCTCTGCTGTGAGGCCGATTCTTGGCTATTGGCTAAGTTAAATGACGTCATGGGTGGAGCCTAGTATGCACTTTGAAGTTGTCGTCTTCGAGATTATACATGGAAAAAAATGTTTGTTATTAAATTGGGAAGGAAATTATGATAGAAAGACATAGTGCAAAGATATAACGTTGTGTGACAATATTCAGAGATATATACACGTTCGTAAAACATCAAAAATGTCTTAAAGTTAGGTAAGTAGTATATGATATATTTATTACAATTTTTGCGAGTAAAATGCTGACACTGGAACGTTATAACTTATACATCTGTAATAATCCGATTGAATGATTTTCTAACTTATTTTTTACAGTACCTAATTTTAGATAGAAGATCGCCGACCAAATATGAATATATCAAAACTTGTACTGCAATATTTCACCTGGCCTGTTTAAATAACTTAAGTGGTCAGATGTTTTTATTGTTGTATTAGTTAAATTAAAGGAGAAACTTTGATTTATTTCCTTCTAGGCTAATTAAATTCGTGTAGAAGACAGCAATATATTATTTAATCTGATTCATAGTTAATTTGTTTATCACAGTAGTGTGTTATAGTATAAGAGAGTCGAAAGCCCAGACCATCCGACTCATCCGAAGACATAGAGCAGCTGAATTGGATGGCCTGGAAAAGAGTATAAGAGTGTCGAAAGCCCAGACCATCCGGCTCGTCCGAGGACTTAGAGCAGCAATTTGGATGGCCGGGAAAAGTTTAGAAAACGGAGGCCGACTCCGCAGGGTTCCGGGCGACTGCCCGGGGCAACCAACACCTGTTTATTAAATCCAAAAAAGGGAGGTTACTTCAGTATGGGTTAGGGTAACAGAGCTTCCAGCTTAAACAATTGCTGTGAACTTTTTGTTGATTTACATATTTGATGTAGAAGCTTTCACAGAGTTGTGTAGTTGAACATATTTACGTAGAGCAATTAAGTTTGATAAAATACTGATGTAAGGTGTAAAATAAATCTTAAGGATTTTACATGATTGACAATATATAATCTGTGCAAAGACGTCACAAATAAACAAATGCAAAAGGACGAATTTACAAAACGAAAGACGAACAGGGAACACAATATAAATTCACATCGAAGAGACTTAATCCCCGGATCAGAGGAAGGGGGGATTTATTGATCACAAGATGTTGAAAGCAGGATGTCGATCAGACCAGTCATTTAATTTTGTTAGAGACCTCTCTCGCCCCGAGAATACAGTCTTTCAGTTTATTTAAGAGCAGTTTGTTGGAGCATACATTGGAAAACCAAGTCGCCGAGAATCCTTGGGGAGGTTTTTTCAAGTGGAAATCTTTGGTAAAGGGGCAGGAGAAGACATAGTGGTCAACATCGCCAAAGGCGTTACAGGGACAGTTAGATGATTTTTTCTGTTTAAAGTAATAGAGATAGTCCAAAAATGGTCCGTGACCAGTAATAAAATATATGATGTATTTGCTAAAGATCTGGGTGCGAGTATTAACAGAAGGAAGGAAGGTGAGAATGCGAGCGGGATCATGATTTCTAGGCGACCTATAAGAGTTGAGCAGGGTTTGCCAGGAACGGAGAAGGAAAGTTTTACATGAGGAAGAAAGAAAGGAGTAAGGGAAGGGAACGGAGATGGGTTCACCAGAGATGGTAGCAATTTTAGCTTGAGCATCAGCGACTTCGTTTCCCAAAGTCCCAGCATGGGCCTTAACCCATTGAAGATTAATAAATATGGAGGTCAAAAAAGCAACTTGTTTAACTGCATGTAGATATTTAGATTTATTTCTATTAGATTTCAGAGCTAAAATAGATGACAGACTGTCTGTAAATATATTAACTTTATGGTTGTTGTCTAGTGCCCATTGCATGGCAAATTTAATAGCTGAAATTTCAGCCTGAAACACTGTATTCCCTTCTCCAAGCTTAAACAAATGAGTTTCCTCAAGGGTATCGTTTTTGAAAATACAGATAGAGAAACCAGTGTTATTATCGAGTTTAGAACCGTCAGTAAATATATTGATATTTGAAAATGAAGAAGGATCAAAGTTAGGCAAATTTATAATGCGTTTAGAAGGAGGAACAAGGGAGGAAGGAAAATTAGAGTCAAACAAGGACGGAGGAGGAAGGGAGGGTTCTTGAAATAGGTCAGTTTTAAATCTCCAGAAATGGAATTTTCTATGAAGGTTATGGATAACGAGGTGAACGGGTGGGATACCTGTAATGGAGTATAGAGAAATGCTTGAAGTTGTTCTAAATCCGGTAGCAATTTTTAAAAGGAAAATCCTCTGAAGAGAAAGAAGTTTATTAGTCTGCTCCCCAGTTAAATTGCCCCCCCAAACCCCCGATCCATAAGTAATAATCTTTTCAATAACAGCTAAATACCAAATCTTTAAGAATACTTTGTTAATACCCCAGCTGTTACCCGAGGTTTTCCCAAATGTAGAAGAGAGCTTGAAGCATTTCTCCTTTAAGTAAAATATATGGGGGCTCCAGGTTAAATTATCGTCGATCAATATGCCAAGATATTTAAGGTGTCTAGTAATTTTAAGGGGTTTGTCATATAATTTGATACGGGGATTTTGTCGACGTTTGGTACGGGTTTTGTTAAATAGTATACATTGTGATTTTTCAGGGGAAGATTTAAGTTGGGGTGAGTCAAGAGAGGCTGAGACAGATGCCAGGATTATGTTGGTATGAAGTGTAACAGTTTTAAGAGATTCACCTTTTGTCACCACTGCGAGATCATCCGCAAAAGCCTGTAAATAAAATTTGTCATTATTTAATAAAAGAATTTTATTAAAGTAAATGTTCCATAATACTGGTGATAGAACAGAACCCTGAGGAGCTCCAGAAGTAATAATTTTTGTGGAAGTATGCAGCCCGTCTGTATAGGAAATAAGGCGAGATTCAAGGTATGAAAATATAAATCTCTGAAATTCAGAGGGAAGATTAATAGCTTGAAGGGTATGTGGAAGGATATTCCAGTTTAACGAGTCGAAGGCTCCACAGATGTCCACAGTGGTGAGGGAGACAAAGTGTCCAGGTTTAAAGTTTTTTATGGTGTTGACCAGTCTGATTGACGCATCTTCGCAACTCACGAGTTCTCTGAATCCGAATTATAAAGGATGAAGAGCTTCACTAGTTCCAATCCAGTGGTTTAATTTATTAATAAATAGTTTTTCCAAGATTTTTCCAAGTGTGGGTAGTAAACAAATAGGGCGGTAGGAAGTAAGTAATGAGGGGTCTTTGCCAGGTTTGTTAAGGAAAAGGATTTTTGCGTTTCTAAGACATTCAGGGAAGTAACAAAAACGGAAGCATAATTTAAAAACTTTAGAAAAAATAAAAGGGAATGTTTTGTATAAAGTTTTCCAGATGTTAAAATCTAAATGGTCAAGGCCTGGGGATTTGCCATTAGGAAGGTTGTGTATAATCAGTGAGAGCTCTTCATCAGAGATATCATCCAAACCCTCGGGGGAGGAGTTTAAAATGGGAAAACCCAAGAATGTGCTGTCATCTTTAAAAGTGTGGTCCAATAGACGTTGTATTTTGGGACCATAATCAAGGTTAATTTCATTAGGAAATTGTAGGTTAATGTTATTGAATTTGTTTTGCTTTTGAAAAGCAAATTTGAATTGTGATCCGAATTTTGAAGAACAGTTTGTACAAAATTTATTCCAGGAGTCCCTTTTAGATTTGTTTATAAGTTTTTTGAATTTAGCACGGTTCAACTTGTATTTAATCTTGGCCGCTGAAATTTCTTCCGTAGAGGCAGGGATTCTCTCGAGTGACTTGATCCTTTTGGAAAGTGCTGTAACGAAATTACGAAATTTTGCCAGATCATTGTTCCACCAAATAAGCTTAGGACGTTTTGCAGATTTCTTTTTTTTAATATGTTTAAAAGCACAAGACTTTGTGGTTTCGATAAGATTATCAACAAATTTATTAAGGGAAAAGGGATCAGAGATTTTATCAATTTCAAGGGAGAGCTGAGGAATACATGATTTAAATAAACCTACCAAGACTGTAATTAGTTTTAAGATAAAAGGAATCATAAGAGGGAGGGTCAAGGTTCAGGGTAATTTTAATAAATCTGTGGTCACTGAAGGAGTCACTCGAGAGAATCTCCCAATTTTGAATATAGTCAAAAAATCCAAAAGATACAAGAGTAAGATCAGGGAATCCCTTAGCAGAATGGGAGCAGAATGTTGGACCACGTTTAGGGTCATTAACCACAATTAAATTATTAGAAAGACAAAGGTCAATAATGTTGTATCCCCGGTGATCAATAAAGGAGTAACCTCACATCAAAGCTCTGGCATTAAAATCACCCAGAATCAGGAAGTTAGATGATAAGAAGTCAAGGGAAGAGAATTCCGAAAGGAGATCAGGGACGGAGTCATGGGGGGGGAATAGAGGGAGATAAGATTTAGTGACTGATTATCAGGCAGAAGGAGTTCAACGAGCACAGAGGATTCTGACTGGAATTTGAGCACTGATTTAAGGTCTTCATTGATGATTAAAATTCCTGCTTTCTTAGAGTGGGAGAAGTATTGTTTAATTCCTTTAGGAGGGGAAAGTATGTTGTCAGATGAGGTATAAGGTTCTTGTAGACCAACTATACCGTAGTCATTTTCAATGGCAAAATGTATCAGATGATTGTGAGCAGCAAGGGAATGATTAGCGTTAATTTGTAAAGCAGTCAGAACCATGGGAAGATTCAATGCCAGAGGATTGAAAAGGGGAGGGAGACATACATATATACATCAAGGGAGAGAAACCATATACAAGGATGCAATGACAAAAGGTCAGAATATAAGCAAAACAGGATATACAATTAACATAAAGCACACATGAACAGTTAAACACAATGGTCATAAAGACTTACGGAATGGCTAGTATAAGTTCACTCATCCATTACGCTGCAGCTCACGTATGCGAGCAAGTTCTTTTTGCATGGCACTGCACTGAGATCTATCTCTAGAGTTATGATCAATCCTCCATTTCAAACTAGGATCATCATGATTCGCTGTGTTGCAATTAACACAGACAGGTTTCTTTGCTCGACAGTTTTTATATGTATGATCATTCTTGGTACAGTTGCTGCAATTACCAGCCTTCCAAGTGCAGTAGTTCGGTTGTGGCCGAAGCCCTGACACCGGTAGCAAATTTGTAGTGCGATATATCTCTTGACTTGAAAGTAATGAAAGTGGTGATAGACCTTACCAAGGTCTAAAAGCATTTTCGCAGATGTAAAGTTGATGATAAAGACCCAGTTCAGATTTCCTTGTCTACCCTTAAAGTTTCTTATGATCTTGAGTTCATGTTGTTTATCAATGGGAAGATTGCGTAGGATCAGTCGGTTGACGTCGCCAGCTGTGAATTGTTCGTTGACGCTGAACAAAATCAAAGTCTGGGTCCTTGGAGGAGGCTTTTGAACATTGAATTTTTCTCCGATATCAGAATTAATAAATTTAGGGAGGAGTGCATCCACATCACCATTTTGACAAGTAATTTTAAAAGTTCCGTTGCTGAGTGCTGATACGTTTTTGATACGTGCCTCTGGAGGACATTTGAGTGAGCGAAGATCCTCTCACAGCTGCATATTGTTTTTCTCCCGGTCCTTCCCCCTAAGTAACAATGTTGCATAAGTGGGTTTGGTCGATGATGATGTTGTAGAATGCGTCCCAATTGGGTGGAGTCCAGATGTAGAGAGTTCCGAAATGTTTTTCTTGACTGATTCATTGATCATGGCCGGCAAATCTCGAGAAAGGTTGATAGAAATGCTCTGCAAGCTGCAGTCAATAGAGTTTTGGAGATCTCTGAGGCTATGGTCGAAGGAGGTCTTCAAATCCTTGATAACTTCTGTCGAGTCTGAGAAGTTGGATGGTGAACATTCTTGTGTCTGTTTCTCAAAAAGAAGGCAAGCATCTATAAGAGTGTTGAAAACCCAGGCCGTCCGGCTCGTCAACAAGGACTTGAGCATCCATTTGGACGGCCGCATCTATAAGAGTGTCGAAAGCCCAGAACTACCGACTCGTCCGAGGACTTGAGCAGCAAAGTGGTAGAACGGGAAAAATTTGGGATAGCGGAGTCCGTCCCCCACAGTCACGGTCCCCGGTCAGAGTAACCAGTAGTTTATTTAAAATCAGTTTTAAAAATTACATTATGTACAGAAGGCCAGCCGAGCATTAAAGACTGGAGAAGTTGTTGATTATCAAAACAGCAGGTATTTACAGATGGTATATACAGAAGGCTGTTTTACAGAAGGCCAGCAACACACTTTTAGCTGGATCATTTTACAGAAGGCCAGCGACACAATTTTAGCTGGGAGTGTGAAGGGTATGAGAGCTAGGATTAAGAGGCTGAGTTAAAATACGGATGAAGTAAAGGTTTAAATGTAGAGTATAAGATGTAGATTAAGATTATAAAAATTAAGTGGTCAGATGGGTTTCGTCCAGAAAAGAGCACCAGGCGCGAAGCGCCTTTAATCTCCAATCTCTAGGTGTGGTTCTTATCTTCATACTGTGACATTATTTCATTTGCCCATAGTTGGAGGTTCGAGGTTTTTGATTTACTGTTTTTATTATTTGACTTAGCTCCTAATGTGGCAGTTTGTTGCACATTTAGAGTTTGAGTAATTTTGGGGAGTTGATGCAGTTCTAAGGATTTCCTATCAATTTTGCAGTTTAAGGTTTTAAAAACATTTTTTAGAAAACATTGATCGAG
Organism: Amaurobius ferox; assembly: GCA_951213105.1. Lineage (NCBI taxonomy): Eukaryota > Metazoa > Arthropoda > Arachnida > Araneae > Amaurobiidae > Amaurobius > Amaurobius ferox. The sequence continues at coordinate 47,935,992 of OX578148.1, read as the reverse complement.
TTTTAATTTAATATCAACTATTTAAGTTGGGACTTACCTAATTCCGATTTTCAATATTAAGTACCGCGCGGGGTCTCTTACGTGATTTGGCTTTGCGATGATCATAGTCATGCAGATTGAATAGTAGTTCATTTGGAACAGATGGCAGATTTTTATAGAATTTAAGCGCTAGCTTTTTAATTTGGGCTCTAACCGTTTTTATTTTGAAGTCTTTCCTAATTACCGAGTTTCTTAAGTATCTAGGAGCTTTCCTTATAATCCTTAGGATTTTGTTTTGTTTTGTCTCTAGTAAGTCTATAGTAGTTTTACAGGAATATCCCCATACGGGTGCTGCATACAGCATTCCCGGGCGGATGACCGATTTATAAATTAGGAGTTTATTTTGATAACTTAGATTTCCGTTTCCTATCATTGGGTATAAGGCTCCTGTGGCCATATACGCTTTTTTGATTAAGTTCGTTACGTGCTGTTTCCAGGTTAGGTGGGAATCTATCGTTACACCTAGGTATTTAGTAGATTTTTCCGCTTTTAGGGCATGGTTGTTTATGTACAGAGGCGGCGGAGGTTTACGTTTCCTAGAGAAATAAATCCAATGACATTTATTGGGGTTCAATTTTATTCGCCATTTTTCCAGCCATGTTTGGAGTATGTCTAAGTGTTGTTGTAGCTGTCTGTGCATTACTGAGACGTAAGGATGTTTTGCAAGTATCGCGCTGTCGTCTGCATAGAGTGCCAGCTCCGTGTCTAGGGTCCTGGGGATGTCATTTAGATATATGTTAAAGAGTGTCGGGCCCAGGATGGATCCTTGCGGTACACTACTTTTAATGAGCTTGGGTGTAGACAAGTTATCTTTTACTCTAACTTGGAAGTGTCTGTTATTTAGGTATGAGATTAAAAGTTTGACAAGTGCGTCAGGGACTTTTAGAGTGATCAATTTGTATGCTAATCCACAGTGCCACACTTTATCAAATGCTTTTTGTATGTCAAGAAAAATCGCAGCTGTGGGTGTCTTACTATTAAGTCCAGAAGATATGTACTCTACCACTCTCAGCAATTGATGAGTGGTGGAATGTTTTGGCCGAAATCCAAACTGCTCCGGAATGATAATATCATTCTCACTAAGGTGCGTGTTCAGTCTATTAAGAATTATTTTCTCAGTAATTTTACTAAGTGTCGGTAGTAAGCTGATTGGTCTGTAGTTGGCTGGAATTGTGGCATCCTCACCAGGCTTATGGATCGCTATAATTATCGCTTCCTTCCATTCTTTGGGGAAATAATTTAGTTTTAGTATTTTGTTTATTAGGGTGGTCAAGTAAAATATTATATTTAAGGGTAGGTTTTTGACCGCAATATTCCTGATTTTGTCGTGCCCTGGGCTTTTACGGTTTTTAAGGTTTTTGATGATATCAATTATCTCTTGCGGGGTGGCTGGGTTAATCTCAGCCGTGACCGGGGAGTTCCTGAAGTTGTTTAGAGTTTGCCTAACCATTCTTAGGGTATCCTGACACATTAGATCGTGGTTTGGTTCAAATTGCTTTTCGTAATGCCTAGCAAGCGCCTCTGCTTTTTCTTCGTCTGAGTACGCGATTTTAACGCCATCTATTAGTGGCGGGAGTTTAATTTGAGGTTTTCTGAGTCTTTTAGCGAATTGCCAGAGCGATACGTCTTCTGGGCTAAGGGATTCAATTAACTCTTTATACTGTTGCTGCTTTTCTGCGACAATTTTATCCCTGACTTTCCACGTGAGTCTGTTAAGCTCCCTTTTGAGGGTAGGGTCTCTATTAGCCTGCCATGTCTTACGCATTCTGTTCCTTTGCCTAACTAATTGTTTGACATGGTGGGAAAGTGTAGGCATTTTTGGTGACTCACGATGTGTTGTGGCAGAGGCAATAGCTCTCTTGATTTCTGTTGTGAGTGTGTGTGTGGCAGAGTCAATATCAGCCGTGCTCATAATGTTGGGTACTGCCAAGTGCGGCTCAAAAAGTGCTCTTTTGAAAACGTTCCAGTTCACCCTCTCTTGTCCCAAAGAGGCTGGAAGAGGTGTGTTCAGGTCGAATGTCACCAGTACCGGTAGATGATCCGAGTCGAATTCATCCAGGGTATCGATAGTGTGAGCGTATTCTATGTTTCTCGTTAGGACAAAGTCTATGAATGAGCCGTTGGCACCTGCGAAGCAGGTTGGTCTCGACGGTGCAATGATGTTGGTGTTTGTTGTGTTCAGTAATCTGTGTATCTGTGTACCGCGAATGTTGGCTCTCCTGCTGCCCCACGCTCGGTGGTGTGCATTGAAGTCGCCCGCGAGTACTGTGTTTGGATATCGCGAGAAAAGCAGTTCCAGCTGCGCAGCTACATTTATACCACTCATGTTTTTGACATATATTGAAGTTAGGATAAATGGGTTTACATTATTTATTTTAATTTTTATGCTAGTATTTTCTATACCTTGAAGATTTATGTTGTTTATTTCCTCGTGGGGAATATTTCTTTTAATATATATTGTTGTTCCTCCATGGGGGTTTCTAGCAGTTGTATTTGAGCTAAGGTTGTGATAGCCAATATAGTTTGCTATATTTAGTTTTTTATTTTCTCTAACTTTAGTTTCCTGAATTAGCAGGGCATCTACATCATTTTCATTTACGTAGCTCCTAAGTTCATTTATTCTTGGGGATATGCCGTTCGCATTCCAAAATATTATTTTAAAGCTGTCTTTTTGGGACCTAGCCATGGCGGGTTTGATTCTCACTGTTATTTTTAAAATCCGCGATTAATTTAAAAGCCTCAAAGACCATTTGCATTGGATCGCTCTTTTTTTGTATTAGCTCTGCGAACTGCATCAACAGGTGTTTTATTGCATCTAGGTCGAACATGGTGATAAACCCTCTGATGAGGTTGAGGATTTCATCCATCTTTTCATCATTGGTTTTACCAGCAGGTTCAGTCTCAGCTTCCATATCCTCAGCCTCAACCACGGTTTGGTCATTTTTGTGAGCATCCTTTTGGACCTCAGTAGTTTTTTGCCTTTTTTCAACCGTTTTTTCTAACAGCTGGGTTTGCGCGAGCTCTTCTCTAACTCGTTTAGTTTTGGCTTCACGCGTTTTGATTTCTTCTTTTGATTTAGCATATTGATTTACAATTTTAGCTTCTAGTTCCGCCTGTCTTGCTTTTTCGGCTTCCTTTCTCTTTATAATGGCTATAGTAGCCAGTTTTACTTCTTCCGGAGTCAATTCTCTGGAAGACGAAGGTTTGGGGGCCTGCTCTTGCACCGATCTGGTGGGTGCTGAAGATTGGTATCTATTTTGCTGTGGCACAGAGTGCGAGGAGCCCTGAGGGGGTGCCTGGGAGTTTAATCCGAGGGCCTTTTGCCTCCAAGGGGGTATCTGATTTTGGGGAGGGGGGGCATACCCCGGTGCCTTTCCTCTGTTCCAGGGGTTCTTCGGGCATTGCCGGAAGTTCGCTGGGTGGTCTCCATTGCAATTTGCACACGTAGCCTTCTCAGACCTAGGTCTCTGGCAGTCCCGTGTGAAGTGTTCTTCAGCACACTTAAGGCACTTAGGTGGCATACTGCAGTTCTCCGAGGAGTGATTGAACTGTTGGCACCGGTAGCAGATTTTGAAGCCCCGTGCTCTGAAGGCCTCTACCTTCACAGCCAAGTAACCTAATCTTGTTAGTCTGTAGACCCTCTGCCAGTCTTCCGTAGGCCTAAGGCTGACTAAGAAGATCGGCAGAGGTAATCTTGTTTTAGTGTTTCTCAGTTGAGAAACCCGGACTACATCTAATCCTTCGGATGTTAAAGTGATTTTTATTTCCTCCATGTTATAATTTGTTGGTAGCCCCTTCAGAACTACCTTTTTCGGCCTTTCCGTCTTTAGATTTAAGCTGTGGAAGGGGATTTTCTCACTACTTAAATGGCGCTGTACAGCCCTATAGGTGTCAGCGTCATTTGGAATCAGTTTTAACATGTCTCCTGTGAGCTTGCCAGAAACTTTATTTCCTGAGATATCATTTAGTTTTTTAAGGAGAACCTTGTAATTATCATTGAACTTGATGAAAAAGCATTCAGCTTTAGGGTCTTTTTTCTCAACCTCAACTGTTTTTAGCCTGCCACTATTTTCGACCGTTTTAGGTTTAGGTGCACTTTTAAACACAACTGGTTGCGCGGCAATCTCAGCGTAAGTCTTAGTTTTAACATAATCATTGTCAGTTACATTTACAACATTATCAGCTATTTCATTACAGTCCATGTTATCATGGACATTTAAGTTTTCTTCTACAATATGGCTTTTAGTAGGAGCATCCTTAGTGGACTGCCCCTCCATCTTTCTTTTTTTATTTGGATTTTCAACCGTTTTAAGTTTATCTTCATCTTTAATTTCTTTAATTAAGCCTAGCTCTATCATTTTACATTTGACTTTAACACTAGAATTACATCCCTCACATTTAAAAATCTCATAAATATCACAATCAATAAACCTATCCAATTTCCGGGCAAACAAAAAAGAGTTCACAGAAAGTAACGAACCTAGAATCTTGGAGACTTGGTCCTCTTCTTGTCCCAGTAGTCCGTTCATCAGCAGCTCCCTGATGTGAAGAGTCATCACGTAGACTGCCAGGGTGCAGAAGTTGACGGCGTTCTTGACTTCATCCTTCAGTCCAGTCATCAGTCCATCATCAGGTAGAGTTTCGCAGTAATTCATCATGGCACCCTTGAGAGGCCCGAATTTTTCCTCGTCCAGCTCACCAGCAAGATCGCGAGTAGCTGCCACGTCGCCTCGTTCCAAATCCATATCGTCAGGGTAGAGAAGTTCCAAGAAATAGCACTACCACGTGGTAACAACACACGTGGCACTCCCAAATGAAAAGCACAAAATCCAAAATGGCGAATCGTCCGTACACACCAAGCTGTAGAATTGCTTTGCCCGACGTGCTCTATCGTAAATAGATATGAAAAATTATTAAGTGGGAGATTTATTACTTTGTTTTAAAACTGTTTACTTTATTTTATTATTGAAAGTTTATATATGTCAGGTTTTAGTTTGTTTTTAATTTATTTACAGTCTCAATTTGCGATATACGCTTAAATTAGTGATGTGACTGTACAACTTAAATTTTAAACTTTTCAAGATAACATATAAAAAGCCGACAGGGACAAATTAAAAAACACTCAAAAGAACAAAGAACACACAAACAAGCAAAGTCAGAAAGGGGTACCACAAAAAATTCACAAATAAACATATCAAAAGGGATACCCAGGAGCAGCAAAAAGATAAAGAAAAAAAGGGGGGGATCACCAAGGGGAAGAGGAGGAATGTAAATCACATAAACTCATCTAACCCGGTTTGTAATATCTCTAGCAACGAGAATACAGTTTTTAAGTTTGTTAAGTAAAGCAGGGTTACGGCAGACCCCGGAGAACCAAACAGCTCGAGAGAGGGGGCAGGTTTAACAAGGTGGAAGTCTTTAGTGAATGGGCAGGAGTGGATATAGTGGTCGGCGTCTCCGTATGAATTACAAGGGCAGTTAGAAGAAGATTTATGTTTAAAGAATTTCAAATAATCTAAAAAGGGTCCATGACCAGTGACAAAGTATATAAGAAAACGATTAAAAATTTGGAAATGGGGGTCAACAATCGGAAGGAAAAGGGAAATTCGAGAGGGATCATGAGTGCGAAGTGATCTATAGTTATCAAGGAGAAGTTGCCAAGAGTTCTTTATTTCCTTTTTACAAAAGGAGGTTAAAAAAGAGTAGGGGAGAGGGACAGAGAGGGGGGAACCAGAGATGGTGGCTTCTTTTGCCAATTTGTCAGCAGTTTCATTTCCGAGGTTGCCGGTATGAGCTTTGATCCATAGTATGTTTATTAGGTTTAAATTTTTAGCCGAAATTGCCAAAAGTTTAACTTCACGGAGGAAGTTAGATTTATTTTTGTAAGATTTAAACGCCAAAATAGAGGAAAGGCTGTCAGAGAATATATTAATTTTTGTAGAATTATCAAGGGCCCATTTTATCGCATGTTTAATGGCTGCCAATTCAGCCTGGAAAACCGTATTCTCGTCGCTGAGTTTGAAAGAGAAGGTCTCAGAGAGGACACCCTTTTTGAAAACACAAATAGAACAACCCGTATGGTTTTCCATTTTAGATCCGTCTGTATATACACAAGTGTCTGAAAATGAAACGGGATCAAATACAGGAAGAGTGACAATGCGATGAGGGGGGGAGAGAGTAAAGGGGACAGTGGAAATCAAAGAGGGAAGGGGAAGGGAGGGAGGGGGCGGGGAAAAGGTTATTTTTCAAATGCCAGAATTGAAATTTTTTGTATAAATTTTGGATGACTAAGTGAACAGGGGGGATACCAGTGATTGAATAGAGAGAGATACTTGAAGATGTTCTAAAGCCGGAGGAAATTTTTAAGAGGAAAATCCGTTGCAAAGATGTGAGCTTAGAAATTTGATCCCCAGTTAAGCGTTTACCCCAAATGCCCGACCCATAAGTAATGATTTTCTCGATGACAAAAAGGTACCAAAGTTTTAAAAAAGATTTGTTTACGCCCCAGTTGTTTCCCGAGATTTTCCTGAAGGTAGAGCAGAGCTTCAAGCATTTCTCTTTAATATAAAATACGTGAGGGCTCCAAGTAAGGCAGTCGTCGATGACGATTCCAAGAAAGGTGAGATGTCGGGTAATTTTGAGGCTAATGTTAAAGAGTTTAATCCGGGGGGTATATTTTCGTTTTGAACGGGTTTTGTTAAAAATTATGCATTTAGACTTTTCAGGAGATACAGCGAGGTGAAGGGAGGAAAGGGAGGAGGTCAAGGTCAAAAGGTTAGAGGTAGTGGAACGAGTTGTTTCAAGGAGGGAGGGAGCAGAGGTCACCACCGCAAGATCATCTGCGAAGGTCTGTATGTACATGTTATCATTATTAAGTTTGAGGATTTTATTGAAGTAGATGTTCCACAGGATCGGAGATAATACCGAACCCTGTGGAGCTCCAATAGTGAGAGATTTAATGGAAGTGGTAATATCATCTGTAAAGGTTATTGTACGTGAGTGAAGGTAGGAATAAATGAATAATCTAAATTCTTGAGGCATATTAATATCTTCAAGGGCGGTGGGGAGTAAGTTCCAGTTGAGGTTGTCAAAAGCTCCGCAGATGTCTACAGTGGCAAGTGAAACATAATTACCCGGTCTGAGACCTTCAATAGTGGAGATGAGTCTATGAGCGGCCATTTCACAGCTTGTCAGTTCTCTAAAACCGAATTGATTTCCATGGAGAGCCCCCGAGGAGGAAAGCCAAAAGTTTAATTTATTTGTAAAGAGTTTTTCTAAGATTTTACCAAAAGTTGGGAGAAGACAGATGAGGCGATAGGAGGACACAAGTGCAGGGTCTTTGCCGGGTTTATTCAAAAAAAGGACCTTTGCAGTTTTGAGGCACGGGGGAAAAAAGCAGAAGCGAAAACAGAGGTTGAAGGTTTTAAAAAATAAAAAGGGATAGGACAGATAAAGGGATTTCCAAATGGAAAAGTCGAGGTTGTCAAGTCCGGGGGCTTTACCGGAGGGAAGGCTGTTAAAGACCAGGGAGAGCTCCCCATGGGAAATCAATCCAAGACCATTAGGGGGAACAGGAGACCAAGGGAAGTCGGTAAATGACGGATCGTTTTTAAAATAGTGGTCCAAAAGACGTTGAATTTTTGAGTCATGATCTAAGTTAATTTCATCAGGGAATTGAAGAGAGATACTATTAAATTTATTGGATTTTTGGAACGCGAATTTAAAATGTGTGCCGAATTTGGAAGAGCAGTTAGTACAAAAGTTTTTCCAGGATTCCAGTTTAGATTTATTTATTAATTTTTTGTATTTGGCACGGTTCAGTTTGTATTTAATTTTGGCCTCGGAAATATCTTTCGTGGAAGCAGAATTTCTCTCAAGTGATTTCATTCTTTTATAAAGGGCAGTCACAAAGTTACGAAAGGTGGCCAAATTTTTGTTCCACCAATTGAATTTAGGGCGGGGAGAGGATTTTTTCTTTTTAATATGGGTAAATGCACAAGATTGGGTGGTTTTAATGAGTTTTTCGATGAAGATGTTTAGCATAGCAGGGGTATCAATTAGGTCAAGTTGATCGGAAAGAGGTTTTATGAAAGGCTTAAAGTTAAAAATAAATTTTCCAAGGCCGTAATTAGTCTTAAAGTAAAAGGAGTTATCTGTGGGGGGATCAAGGTTAATGGAGATTTTAAGATATCGGTGGTCACTAAGTGAGTCACTTGGGAGAATTTCCCAATTTTGAATATTGTCATGAAAATTGGCTGTAACTAGAGATAGATCTGGAAATCCTTTGCCAGTATGTGAACTGAATGTTGGACCACAAGATGGGTTATTGAGAACAATGAAGTTATTTTCAAGGCAAAAGTCGATAACCTCGTACCCCCGGTGATCAATAAAGTCGTATCCCCACATCAGGGCCCTGGCATTAAAATCTCCAAGGAGCAATGCATCTGAGCGGAGAAAGTCAAAAGACGAAAGTTCACTTAATTGAGGAGGCAAGGGAACAAGGGGGGGGGGGAAATAAAGAGAGAGGAGAATCAAGGGAGAATGACCAGGAATAAAGAGTTCAACCGCCACAAAAGACGAGGAGCAGAATTTAAGGGAAGTTTTAAGGTTAGAGTTTAGGATCAGGATGGCAGCCTTGTTAGAAGAAGAGCAGTATTGAGTAATGCCCCGTGGGGGGGAAAGAACATTTCCCCCCGAGATGTAAGGTTCTTGGAGACACACAGCGTCATAGAGATTCTCTATAGCAAACTGTAGTAAGTGGTTATGGGCTGCAAGGCAGTGGTTGGTATTTATCTGAAGTAAGTTAAGTACCATGAGGGGGGGAGTGCCAGGACACCGAGGGGGGGAGACAGACAAAAAATAACCAGGGAAGAGGGAAGCAGTAGGTCAACGATAAGAGACCAGGCACGGGCAGGGGAAATATATGCTGATATACAGGCATAAACAACCATAAAATTAAACAAAGTAAACACATTATCTCAAAAGGGAAAATATACAATTTAAACATAGTATAAACATTATCTCAAAAGGGAAAATATACAATAAAAACAATAACACAGTGGGAATATATACAAGAGACACCAAAATCAAAAAGGGAGGGGGAAGGGAAGACATCAGAGTGATTGCTGGAGATCACGAATTCTTGCCAATTCTCTCTTCCATGCATTACAAGAGTTTTTGTCTCTGGAATTATGATAAATGTCCCATTTCAAGTTTGGGTTGGCGTGTAAGGCCGTGGTACAGTTTATACAGATGGAACGAGAGGCTTTACAGGTTTTGTAATTGTGGTCAGTTTTTGTACAATTACTGCAGTTCCCGGAACGCCATGGACAATAAGTTGCAGTGTGTCCAAATCCTTGACAAAGGAAACACAGTTGGAAGGCGATATATTTTTTGATCATATAGTAGTTAAAATGATGGTAGATTTTCTTGGCATCCGTTAGGTGCTTTGCTGAGATTTCGTCCAGAAGGAAGACCTAATTCACAGTACCTCGGCTGTTTGTAAAGTTTCTAATTATTCTAAATTCTTTGAGGAGTCCCGATCTATAAGAGTGTCGAAAGCCCAGACCATCCGTCTCGTCCGAAGACTTAGAGAAGCAAATTGAATGGCCGGGAAAATTTTTGAATAGCGGAGTCCGACCTCCACAGTCGCGGTCCCCGGTCAGAGCAACCAGTAGTTTATTAGATTTCAAATAAAAATTTACAAACTATATGACAGACGTTCAACAGCCGTGGCTGGAAAAAAATTTTCTTCCCAAACAGACGGGGGACAGACAAAACAAAGTTCACAAAATCAACAAAACACTTCAAACAACATATAGCACAGCAATCAACATAAAATGGAGTCAGACAAAATCTTATATAAAAAAGAAAAAAAATCTACAGTAAAGCTTTAACTATGAAAGCAACATATAAAGAAAAATAAAAAAAGGATGAAATACAGTTTTAAAGGATAATGGGATATTCATTAAAAGCCGTGTATTAGATTTTACCAGACAGGAAAGAGAACCGAGTAAAAGGTAAATAATTTAGAAATGGGATAAATTTATATATGTGATAATTTATATATATAATATTTTATAAATGAGAAGGAAAAGAATAAATTTTCAATTATAATATTTCATTTTTCTTCCTTACCAATTAATTCAATAAACGATATCAGAGAAAAGTTTAAACATTAAAAATCAATTAATTTAAAGGGGAAGAGATGAAAAAAATTAAAAACAGGCAAAGAGAAAAATTAAAATATTTAAGAATAGGTGCGTAAAAAGGGAGAAGGTTCAAGTTAAAAAATTAAACGCTCAATTATATTTAAAAATTCCATTAAGTAAAAAACTAGCCTCCATAAAATTAAGACTGTAAATCAAAGAAAATGAAAAAATATTAGACGTTAGAAGAAAAGCTTAAGTTTAAAAAGAGAGATGTGTCGAGATCTCAAAAAAAAAAAAAAAAAACCTTTTCTTCAAGATATCCAATCGTAGGAAGATAACGAGTGAACATAAGTTAAGTAATGGCCACACAATGTAAAATGAGAAACAAGTATAACCGATACTAAAAGTGAGTTTACATAGTAGCTGGTATAATCACAAAAATTTTGATGTCAGAAGTCATATACTATAATCAGGTAATGATGCATAATTTTTGGTGTTAGGCAAAGTCACTAAGTTAATGGAGTCAAAGATTATAAAGTTTTTGATTCTCATAAACATGTGATAGTTCGTTTTGCAAAGTCACTAAGTTAATAGCGTCAAAGTTTATAAAGTTTTCTGGATCTCTTTAATACGTGATAGTTCGTTTTGCATTGTCAGGCATTTGGTGCGGTCTCTGGCATTATGACCTGTGCCCCTTTTGAGAGAAGGGTCTCTCAGATTGGCACTCACACAGTTGATGCAGGTGGGAGTAGGGTTTTTACAGGTTTTAAAAGAGTGATCAGGCTGAGCGCATTGGCTACAGCAGCCGGTCGGTCGACGACAGAAGGACGCCGAATGTCCGAAGCCTTGGCAACGGAAACAAATTTGGATGGATACATATTTCTTAACCCTTTGAGTCCCAAGCTCAATTTTCCGGTACTACCTCAGAACCCCTAAGACGGCCGAACAGAGAATGGCCATTTCCGACCCCCTTGGAAGATAATGACGCTTGAGTTAACACACGCCTTTCCTCTTCTACGCGAATACCCTCAAAGGAGAGGGGAGGGTTAATAGGTTTCAGAAAAGGGTTGTTTGCTGTCAATGACTCTTTTGAGTGACATATTTTTAAAAAACCACTTGTTTGGCGAATAATTAGTAAACAGTTTACTTCGTTAGACAATATATTTTACTTAGTAGGTTGGATTAAAATAAATCAATTTCTGAAGTTGTGTAGCAGAAAAAAAAAATATATATATATATATATTAAATGTTTGTTTGGATTTTTGCACATTTTGTAAACAAAAAATTACTTCTTTTTCAAAGTGCATTATAGTATTTTTAAACTTATTTGTTAGCTAAGCGTGGGACCTCCCGATTTAATGGCGGTTATGAGGCTAAACATCCTTCAGATAATGTAGCTAATAAACCAATGTAATTACTCTCTCTATGAGAAGGGTTATGACACACTTAACCACCCGTTGCTACAATACCATTAATTTTAGAGAAGTATACTCAGACCTTATCTATAATTTTTCATTTTAATCAAAAATACTTTCTACATTTTTACTTTATAATATTACAAATATGTTGTTTTCTTGATTTTTGACAAGAAATTATGTGTTAAAATCTTTCGCCCATATTTCCGATACTTTTGTTCCACCCTCAAACTCTCCCTCTCTATGTATGTGATGTGGACAAAATAACTCAAGGAAGAATGCGCGTATCGCTATGAAAAGTTTTACATTCGTACATTATGCAAAATAAAAAAAAAAAAACTAGAAATAAATATAATAATTCGCATTATTAAAACAAGAATGTTACGAAATTTATGAGTTTTAAGTTGTTATTATTCACACACAAAAAAACAAATATGAATGCGTAATCCTTGGGGATGCTCTATTGATGGGTTCACTATGAACTTAGCCGTTACAGCCTCGGGTAGCCTGACTTAAATGCTGAAGAAACTGAAGATGATTAAAGTCGTAATTTTCCTCAATCGGAAAAGTTTCCATCCAAAGAACTGAAATTATAATCCCCTTTATCTCTATAGAGATAAAGGGCATGTAACACCCGGACTTGTGGGATTTTAGCAGACAGCAGCACCTCTCCTCCTACCAAACAAACAAATTCTAGACCATCTGTGCCCTCAAGTCTGTGCTTTGACAAGCTTATTTTCAGAAAAATAAATTTGGTCATCTTTACTTACCTGATTTACGGTGTCGGCAATTTAACTAACTGCATCCAGCACCCCAGATATCGGCTGAACTGACTTAAAAACAGCGGTGTAATTTATCTCTAAATAAGTTGCTGTATGTCTTTGTACATGATGGCTATATAAAGAAAGCTGGAGAACAATATGCATTGTTGTATATCTGTGGGCTAGGCAGGTTGCTTCCAGGGCTATGGAAGTAATATATAGCCCAGGGTTGCTTCAAGGAGTCAGTTGCTTTTATGAGTCTGTTATATATTTCAAAAGGGTGTCATGCTTTGTCGGAAATGGACTGCAGTCATTTATTTTGGGGCATCTTGTAAAATGAGGTCCAAACCTGAGGCTGAATAATAATACTCTTGTGCGATGTCTGTGATTGTAAAAATAGTTTTCTCACGGCTCCACTGAACTTTGGCAAAGAAAAGGGAACCAAATTATAAAACGGTTCAATCGGAGGTTTGCTTTACAGGGTAAAAATATAAAGGAATAAATCCCCCCCCCTCCCTCTTAAAAGTGTTTGAAAACCTACGATTTATTGAGAAATAAGTCTTGGTCTCCTTCAAAATGTTTGTCTTTGTAGAATTTTTTAAAAAACATTTTAAATTTTAGATTTTGAAGGAGAAACTTCCACAGAGCATATTTCAACACCTTTGTAAAGCAGTTAATTACTGTATGTCTATGAGGTGTAAACGGTATATGAAGGGTAAACGTTACGTAAAATCTTATCCCCACTAGCAACCAGCATCTGTTATTCATATAACTAACTTATTATGAAATAAATATAATTAAAATTCAGATAACTAAGTTATCTGAATATACAGTAGGTGTTATGGTTGGAACAAAATATTGGTGCCACCATGAAATTTTATATATGCTAAGGTTATGTAAGGATTGGTATATATATATATATATATATATATATATATATATATATAATACCCGTAGTCCAAAATTTAAGATTTTCTTGAAATTATTTTTCTATGTAGAATGTGTTACTATATATGGTTCTAAAGTGGAACAAACATGTAATAATATGGTCTATACAGAAAAATAATTGTGTTAACTGCGCTATACATATAAATAGTATGAAAATTATAGATGTAACCCAGATTTAGAAAAGGGGGATTACGATCGAAAGAATGACATCACTGGGGGGGGGGGGGGGTATGACCCAAAATCCATTTACCTACATCAGTAAAAATCGACCTTGCAGGTAAAATTAGTGGGTTAAAGTGAATAATTATTTTTTATATGTTATATAGTGCTCTGTAAAGAACTCATGTTTTAGGTGAGAACCAAAGCATCAAATTTTTGCTCGCTTGACAACGCCTTGAGCTACTGCGATCATTATCTTTCCTGATATATTTTGAGTGGATATAAAATATAACAGGAAATGTATAAAATTGGAGTTTAGTAAATTTCTGATCAGGGACTTTGAATTGAAATATCTTCATTTCCTTGCTCTGTTGCACAAAAATATGCATAATTGTTCGTATTTAACCGAATTGTTTCTACAGCTTCGTCGGTGTAAAATAATTAAAAAAATTGCAATGGACTACACCAGGTGGTAAATAAAGGACAGGTCCAGAAAGGCAAGCAAATGCAGGAAATGTATTTGCAAGAAAATACATTTTTGTATTATCTATATCCATTGTCTAATAAAGTTCTTCATTTTTATCCATCATAACAGCCTCAATTTCTCTTTATTCATTATTTAACAAAAAAGATCAATCATGCATAAAGCATTGATTATGAAACACTTTCCAACTGCAATGCAATTTCATTGGAACATCTCTAAGATGCGAAACATTCAGCGGTAATATTTTTTAAATTATCACAATACTACAATAATTTATTATATTTGTAAACGTCATCGAGAAAAATGAACGTTATTCAAATGACGTCATTGAAATATAAATTGCTTGGCTCTCTATGAAAAGCAGTAAAAATTCCATTCATAAATATTTATTCTATTCCTTTCAATACTACAATAATTTATTTTACATAAAAACTTAAAACCATGGAGATAAAAGTAATTTAACTCTGTGTTTAAAACTTCACCGGAAAAGTCTACTAAAAAATCGTCTGTTCTCTATGTAAAATCAATGACTGTTTCATTCATATCAATTATATTGCAGACTCCAGCGCTAAATAATTTTGCGTTAAATAAATTCAGGAATTCTTGTACAACTCATCTTACAGCTTGATATGTTTACAATTTCCATAAGTGGAAATTGGACTTCGTTGTAGAAATAATCAAAGTTTGATGATCATTTAAACTCAAATGTATTGTAATTGTGTTGTTTCAGAACAATGATGCACAAGAATTAAGCAAAAATAAAGTGGTTTTAGAACGGATACAACACCAAATATACATTAAAAGGAACTTTAAAAATCACGATTTTGACACAAGATGGATACCATATTTTATTTTGAAGTGAGTTATGTGATTTTGTCATATAATTGCCACGTAATCTCTTCATATAATGGGTATAATTACTATTTTAATTTTTATTTAAAAAACTACTGAATACATTTTTATGAAATAGTTTTTATGTATTTTATGTGATAATTTGAATATTTCCTAAAACTTTCAAAGCAATTTGTGAATTTTAAATTCGCTAAAAAAATGTTTGAAAAATTAGGTCCCATAGGATTAAATGCATTTCATTTTTCAAACCGGGTTCAATCCAAAATTAATTGAGTGATATTATTCATTTACATTCCCAGACCGCTACAGACCGCCTAAACAACATACTAAAATTTCATTTTGATAAAGTCATTTGTACGGCAATTATCATGCGAATGGGCAGACAAACAGAATGAACAAAGTCATAAACACTTTTCAACTATGTTGTAAAGTGTTAAAAATTGTTTTTATTGTTTTTATATTAAAGATTGTTTTTATCTGCCTTACTCTCATACCAGTCATCATCTTCCGATTCAATACAATCCGATTCATCTGTATCACTAAATAAGACTGCATTCTAACTCATCCTGTGTTAAAATTTTACAAAACGCTCATTTCAAACCGAATTCGAAAAACAAACGAATAAAAGTTAAGAAGCAGAAGCATAGTTCTTAAGAAAATCTATCAAACTCATAAATATTACGACACCTGACTTCAGTCCCCGTGTTTTCGCCAGTTATTCAGCCAAAAGTAAGACCTGTCGCCAAAGTACTTCGGAGTAGAATGAATGACAGATAGCCTCTTCCCCTTGTCGGCGTTTTAAAGTCCAACCTCCCACCTTGAAAAGGGGGACGCGATATCTCTGGGCCGCTCGGCCGTCTGCGGTCCTTTGCTAGTAGGGCCGTTTGGGCCGTTTCGGGAGCCAAAGGGTTAATCAGTAGATATTGGAAGTGAATGAATATTTTTTTCTGGCTGATCAAATGTTTGCCAGCATTGGCGTTTACAAAAAAGATCCAGTTTATTCTACCGGTTTTGTTGTTTCTGAATGTTTTAATCTCTTTAAAGTCTAAGGGTTCACCCTCAGGAAAGCAGCTAGTAAGAATGCTCTTGACATCAGATTCCTGGAGGAGTTCAGGTACATTAAAAAGGATAAGTGGTGTTTTCCGGCAAGGAGGTTTTTGTATAGTAAAGTTTTTGGAGATGTCTGATTCCTCGAACTTAGGCAGGAGTGTATTCTCGTCCTCTCCATGACACGTTATTCTCACCGTTCCATTGGCCAATGTAGTTATGTCCTGGATCTTAACATCAGGAGGGCAAACGGAAGAAAGGAGATCTATTCTCAGTTGATCGGCAGATCTAGCCGGGTCTCTGCCCCTCAGCAACACACTGGAGTAGGATGGTTTTGTAGATGAAGTTTCCGAAGTGTAAGGAAGTGAGAGCCCAGATAAGTTGTTGGCCACCGTCTCTTTCACCAATGTTGTGAAGTCTTGAGTAATGTTATTAGAAAAGTTTTTGAAGTCTTCCGTCAATGAGTTTTTAAGTTGAGTAAACTCTTCACAGAAGGTTGCCTTAACATCCATCGGAGGAATGGAAGTGATGGGAAAAGGTGGAAGTTGTGTTGTCAGCAGTGAACAGGACGACAAGATCTGGTCGAACTTAGTGTCCAAGAAGTTTTTCTGATGAGGGGTGGGTTTCAAGTACCTGGTGATATATCCTTTAATCTGGGAACAACACTTTTGAATTTTAAGAATCGATTTTAGGCATAGGTCCTCTTCAGCAGGATCAGTGGTGGAGATAGAACAGGTGTCATCCGTTTCCTCAGGAAGGGGCTGATCAGATGAAGTGTCCCGACGGGAGTGACCAGAGGCGGCAGGAGGATGAGAGAAGACGGTGAACTGAGGCTGAGAGACAGAGAAGGCGGCAGATTTAAAAGGATTAAGAGTTTCAACAGGCTGCTGGAGAGGAGCAGAAGATGCCATGGCGGAATAAGTCAAGTCCTTCAGGTCTATCAAGGATACAGAAGGTTGAAGTCCAGAAGACAAACGACGAGATGACGGAGGAGGACCGACCGGCAAAGCAGGAGGCGGAAAGCAGATATCACAAGAATCATCAGGGTGTGCCAGATGCCGAGAACATGTAGAAGGCGCATCATCGTCCGAAGAAAGCGGGGGAAAGTCTTTATCATTCAAAAGTTCGAAAGAGTGTTTGTTCGTACGTTTTGAGCACATAGTGGAATGTTTGTAGTACACAGTATAAGCAGTAAACAATCTTTATATATGTTCTTTTTTATTCAGTCAATTCAGGTTAACTTTAAAGTTCTGCAAGGTCCATTCAACCACAGAAAGACAAGGGAAGGAAAAAGAGAGAAGATAAAAAATCCAAAAAAGAGGTTGGTGAGCAGGGACGAGCAGAGCAGTGAGAGGAGGACGGAATGAAAATTCTAAGCACAAAGGAAAAAAAACCAGTCGGATAGAGTCAAAGGGGGAAGAGGGAGAGCCAAAAGAAGAAAGTTAAGCAAAAAGCTAGTTATGTCGCCACAAAAGAAAATCAAAACCAGAAGAGCCAGAGGTTAGCAAAAAATATCTAGGGCAGAGGAAGGCAAACGGGCTCTAAGTGCCGAAGGAATAGTATTTATATACAACAGAAAAAACTTTGGTGTTGCCACGAAAGATATCCGAAAATAATGAACCAAAAGCGCCCAAAGGGAAAGGGATGATAAAGGGGGCAAACAAACTCTATGTACCGAGGAAATAGTGTTTTAATCCAGTTTGGAAAATTTAATTAAATTTGAGGATTTTTCAAGATTTTTATAAAAACCAAATATATATCTAATATTAAAATGAAACCAGGGAGGAAAGAAAAACGGAAATAGAAAAATTCCAAAAACGAAGAAGAGGAATATCCGTGCAGAGATAAAACATTAAAAATGTGAAAACAGAGCAAAAGGAAGAAGACGACCTTTGACAGTGCGGGATCAGCTTGGAAGAGATCACAATCAAGAAAAAAAAAGGGGTGGTCCGCAGATACGCAGCTATATCGAAGAGGCAATACAGAGAAAAGGGGGGAAAGCCAGAACCAGAAGTAAAATATGAAAAGTATACAATTTAAAATTCAATTTACATATAGAAATATTTCACTAAAATCTAAATAACTTTTCAATTATCAATGAAAAAACTCTGAATTGACTAAATATACATTTTAAAACAAATAATAACAAAATAAACAATGATTTTTACAGTTGTATAAACACACAATTTTGTCCGTATTTGAAGTTTTCCTAATAACAATTGAACTGGTTGCACAATGGAATATTTACATATTTAAAATCATGATTTCTCACTAACCAGAGATCGCAGAGGAAAAACAATGACACCGGAACAAAGCTGAAGAGAAGAGCTTCAAAAAATATGCAGAGACCGGACACAACTCACAGGATTCACGTTTCTACGGCATGAAAATGAAGGAGATCAAAAAAGACGTTGAAACATGGCAAAAGCGAAAGTCGGACTCTCATCTATAAAAGTGTAGAAAACCCAGACCACACGACCAACCCAAAGGCTAATGGTAGCTTTCTGTGTGGCCGGATCTATAAGAGTGTGAAAGGCCCAGACCATACAGCCAACCCAGGGGTTTACGGCAATTGAATGTATAGCCGGGATCTATAAGAGTGTTGTTGTCGAAACCCAGACCGTCCGACCTACCAGAAAGGTGTAAGGTAACTGTTTGGACGGTCGGGAAGTGCCACCGAATTTAGACCGGAACCCAGTGGGGGAGGCATCCACAGGGACCGTACCCTCCTTCCCCTACCACCAACCTCTCGGAAGGACTTTCGGACCCACATGTTTAACGTGATCGTACTCCGCATTAACACGGCGGCAGTTTTGGCAGTGGCTGGAATCGAACCCGGGCCTACCGAGTGCAACTCCAGCGCGCTAACCAATGCGCTACCGCGCCCCTGGGATCTATAAGAGTGTAAAGATGTTATACAAATTAATGAAATTACTAATAAAATTAATATATATTCTATATGTATATACCAAGTTGTAATTTATATAGCATATATATGTGAAGTTTTATTTCAATTGCATGGGTGTTGATTTTGAGATTTTATTGATATTAAGTAACATTCTGAAGAAAGCAAACACTAATAGTCATTATCTAATGTTCATGAAATACTTTTGATCTACTTATGAAATTTTTTTAAGTTAGATCTGTACCCAGTAGTGAGCTGCCAAATTTTTAAGAGCCAGTAAGTTATTATGCAAGATTATGGTTTCAAATACTATCATTCTTCGCAGTTCACACTAACATAATATACATTTATTTTGTGTTTAGAATTCATTTGGTGTTCGAGTTAACATTATTTACATTTTAACTCTGATGTTGTTGTTGTTTCTTATGACCTCCTGATTTCGACGGACATTTTAACCCTTAACCCTTTCGCGACGAACGGCACGCCTAGGTTCCAGATGCGAACATGCATTCAAGGACGAGCGGCACTCACGCGGGCCAGAGGAAATTTTACCGCAAGCGGATAGTGGCACGTATAAGTGCCACTACGCAGAACGTTTTAATTTGTGAACTAGATGGCGTTACTTGTCCATGGAACTAACTTCAATGCAATTTGCAGAGGCATGACCTTGGCAGAAGAGGATCGAATGAATTATTTCTCCATTTGGAGCGGTGAAAATCATTTTGTACCATAAACAAACAGAGCAATTCTCGTAGCATCAACAATTTTATAATTGAGTTTCGGTTTTTATTTTTATTTCAGCGTTATGATTTCGTTGGTGAATCATAGGAATATAAGAGAGTATTTTTTTTGTTTGGGTTTTAGAGGCAGTAAAATTATTCGTTTATTTCGGATAAAAGAATGGGAGCAACTAATGAGTATTTTGTATTCAGATTTGTATGAAAATTATACATCAAATAGAAGATAAATATTTCTTTTATTCCTGTAAAAAGTAGTTTTCTGTGTTGAATAGGTGATTTTTAGTGAATTTTTTTCGAGAGTTAGGCTTAGCGCAAAAAATGCGCCGTCCTTTTCGACCAGTTCGGAAGCGAAGAGCGTCGTCCTTTGGGCCGCGACAAATCCGAATGGGAAATTAGACTATATAAGATTTAACAAAATATTTGAAACATTTTTATGTAAATAAAATTAACATTTGTTTTGATTTGACAACAAATAATGAATTTTATACAAATATTGAAATTAAAATATAACTATTCATATTTCATTACCTGAAGATACATGCAATTGAGTAGTAGAAAATTAGTATTAACTTTTGAATCATTTGTGAGATATCAGTGATTACAAACGTACACACACTTATCTCAAAAGCATTCAATTCGAAAATAAGAATATTTAAAACAAAAACATGTAAATTCATTGATAGTTCAAATATTTGATCCCATTACAATATTTTCCTTTAACGTTAGTATTATATGTGTAACAGTAGCATAACATCCCTAGGCAATTATTTTTTTGAGGAAGAGGAGGGGGGGGGGGTTGAATTGGTAACCAAACAGTTTGCTTCCCATTTCGTTAAATATCATTTCTCTGAACTTAAATGGGCTTCTAGGAAATATGATTTCCCTACTTGGTAATGCTATTGGTGTGTAGAGACAAAAAATATTTCTTAAATATATTTTTATAATTTTAAAGAATCAAAAGTACTTCCTTATTATAGCGGCCCCCGAGGATGAATTACCAAGCGTCAGAAATTTATCACCAAGGTAGGTTGTAAAATCTCACCAAACGTCTGCAGTCCTAAAGAAACAGCATGGGTTTCTATTATTGTCATATTGCTTTTTCGTTAACGAAAACCTTGGCGAAATCTTAACTGCGACCTTGGTCAATCGGATTTATGGGAGCCACTATAATAAGATAGTACTGAATCAAGCAATATATACAATGTCTTTCTATTAGTACAATGATTCTAGCTAAAACTAAATCTGCTTTTCAATTTCTTCGTCTACAGTTACAATTGCAATATATATATATTAGTTTATTAAATGGGATGTTTTAATTTACTTTTGAAATTTATTTTTACCTTTACTCTAAGGCAGTAATTTAGTTTTATGCATCAAAATTCTATTATCTGTACTACTGATGGGAAAAAATCAGTACAAATAAAATAACCATATGCATTACCTAAAAAAACATATTTCAGTTCATCCGGTGAACATTATCTTGAAAAATTATAAATATTTAATCAACTGAACCTGATTGACTAGCACCTACTTAATCAAATTTAAAACATTATAATTTTTGTTACCTAGTGTTTATGTTAATCCATGTCTAGCCAATCCGAATTTCTTATAGAAAGCTGAAGGTTAATTAGGTACTTGTAAATTGATCATCGTTTAATGAATCGTGGGTACAGTTAACCAAATTTAAAAGGTAGCTGCAAAGTTTACAGTTAGTACATTACAAGGGCAGATTCGATCAGAAATAAAAAGGGATTTACTTCGACATGTTTCTTTTATTGAACATTTGTTTTTGTCGTATATCAATAAATAGTTATCGAAAGTGATAATTTTTTTTATTAATCATAAAATGAAGCAAACTAGCCTTATAAAATGAATTTTATGTCATTTTGGGATTTGTGACATTGCAATAAACTTTTATAAGTGAATCTATAGAATCACAAGAAATGACATATATATCTGAAAAAAAAGGGGGGGGGGGGGTAAATGCCACAATGACCCCTACCTGGATCTACATTAAGTTTCTTGTTACCATTCTAGATATCAGATATTCTATATTGAAAAATGCATAATAAGCATGAAACCACTCCAAGAATGCTGTCAAACAGCTAAATGGAGACCTGTTCTGCCTCACGGCTTACAGGTTTGGTTCTCCATCGCTGAGAGTCGCCCGCAGACGACCCGGCTGAGGTCCAGAAGAGGAAGAGTGGTCTAAAACTTGACCGAAGCACCAAGGCTAGACAAATGCCAAAACTGGGAAAAGTTTCTGCTGGACCCTTGACCACACACACCACGCCCAGAGAGCAGCCAACGTGAGAACAGTGCCCTGGACACCACCGCCAGAGATTTCCCGGCAGTGGCGTCCCGGGCAGCCTCCTACTCCAATTGGAGAAAATGAGGCTCTTCAGAAGGTGCGTGAACGACATAATTACAACTGCAGTGACCGCCTAACGTTCCAAAAGAAGAGCCGTAGTTACGGCAACCAAATAATTTAAGTCGAGTTTAGCAGAGGATTCCAACTTTCTACCCCTCGGTAGTTATGCAGAGGCAGCATGCAACTTAAAGAGGCGCTGTCGTAACCCGGACTTATACCCGTACTGCCGGGTTAGCTTAACCTAGAAAAAGAAGGGAAAAAGGAAAGAACGAGGAGGAGAGGCTAAAGCCAAAGCCGGGAGAGGCCCAGAGAGGGCAGGACAAAGGAGGGCGATCTGACAGAGGAGGAAGATTATTTTAATCTGAGACCCGGGATGAAGATCTTAGATGTCTAGTGACAGGAGGAATTTTATTAAAAGACCAGTAGAATACATACTAAATAAATACATACTAAGAAGGCAGGGAAAAATAACTAATACACTAGTCAAGGCGAATACGACAAGGAAAGAGGAGGAGACCCCCTAAGCCAGGGGAAAACACCACGAGGACCCTTAACACGGGGAAAAGGGGGAAGACCAAGGAGGGAGGTGGAGAGCCATGGGTGAGATGGCTAGACTGCCACGGAGCCAAGAAATGAAAGCCTTAAGAGACTAAGCTAATACTAAGCTAAACTAAAACCGCTTACCCTGGAGAAGGACCACCCGACACTGGATCTGAAATGGAAAGGTTAGTGACAGGGGGCCCCCGAGGGGGCCCACTAAAGCCTACCAACTACCAAATACCACCTGAGGCAGGCTGTCCTTTGCCTGGGAAGTTGGAGTCTTCTTCCTAGGGGAAAGGGGGAGGACCTATTGTCCAAGGGGGAGAAGACATGGGCGAACTGGAAAAAACAACATATTAATGGCTGAAAAGGAAGGGTTATTATATCTGAAAAGGAATGCATGGGTTAGTAAACACTTGGAAGCTTACTTCCAAAATAAGAATACCAAGCTTGGTTGATACCAAAAGAAGACCGGTACGGGACGATAGCCCGACCATACGAGATAAACCATCCACGACTAAGGTGGAGAGACAAGCCATTACAAAGGTGGAGACTCCTTCCACATCTAGGGTGGATTAACTAGGAGATGGTGCGCTGACCTCAACTGAGGAGGGGCCGCGGCCAAGGCGAACCTAAAGCTGAAAAGGAAACCAGTCACGACTGAGGTGACGAAACAACTTAGAATTACGCTGGGACAATCCCCCAGAGGTAAACAAAGGACCAAAAAATCCTAGAGCAGAGAAAACCAGGATCTCACAGGCGAAGGAGAGCTGGAGCAAAAAGGGAATGCCTGCGAGAAGGACAGAAAGAGGAGAAGGGAGGAGGAAAGAAAAGTCCTACAGAGGTAGGGAACACTGGGGGGAAAGACCTTCCAGTGTCGGAGTGCCATGCGAGAGTAGAGGTACTCCTCCGCAAAACAGGTGGGAACTACCTTCCACCGATTCCCAACCACAGCCTCCCCTCTCCATGAATGCTCATGCTGGTATCTGTAATAGGAATATCACCCATATTTTTTAGAATGCCTCTTATAGATGGGCTTTGTGTTTATAAACTTTGCCTTTGCAGCTTCATGTGGCCTGAGCTAAATTGTATATGAATTTTGAGCCGGCCACGTGGAAGAACTGAAAATGTTAGTTCCCATAGAAGTTCTAAAAAATTGTGGTGCATGCTTTCATGCTACCACTGCAAATTTTGATTATTTCATGATGACGAGCATATAATAAGTGAGAAACTAGTCCATGGATGCTAATATCTGCAATAGGAGTGTCTTCTCCATTATACCCTATTCACAAATTGATATATTAGAATGTTGCAAAACTATAAGAGCAAAACAGTTCTATCAAGCTATTTTCACAAAAAATATTATGACTGGAGAAACAAATATGAGCAAGATAAATATCAGATCTATTTTGAAATTGAAATTGGGGCTGCAGCTAATATATTTCACATGACGTCTTTGATGAACAAGTATTTTAGCTATATTTCAGGTATTTAAAACTAACTTGAATGTACTCGGAAAGCTGTATCTATTTACTCATATTTGTTTCCATTCACCTATTACGTGTACATATATTACGAAGATGGTTACCATAGAGACAAAATATCAATTTAGAATGTTCTGATATTAAAATATGGAATTATATGAGGATTTTTCTGTCTAAGAAAAGTTGTAACCGCTTTATGTGAAATATCAGTTAGCACGAACTGCAGGCTAGGCACTATCTGTGCCTATTATATATTCTAATATATATTTATTTGTTACATATAAAGTAGTTAACATGAAATTTGAATTAATGTAAAAAAAAAGCTGTTTCTCTGAAAGTCAAATTTTTCAGGTAACACATTAAGATAGAGTGCAAATCTCAACCAAATTGTTTATTTCTGGTGATATCAATTCAAATCCATAGCATCTATTCTATTGGTATATAACATTTTAATACTTCTGTAAAGAAACCAGACATAAAAAAAATTAGGTGACAAATCAGATTCTTTAAGAAAGTATTACAAATTTATATTCTCAAAAGCAGCAGTTTATTTATTTTGATCTATTGCTATCTTTCAGTCACATAGAAACAAGAAGCGAGCATTAAAGGAGAACTAGAGTCAGTATGTACATACCTATTGTCAAAATTTTCAATGTTCAAGTATCAGTTGTTACATTGAAAATGTTTGAAGTAAATAAAAGTTTAATAAAGAATGCCAAGAAATTAACTTATATATTTAAAAGTATGCACTGGTTGTGACTGATGGACTTACCTGGTTAAAGATACCCCCCCCCCCTCCCAACTACAGGAAAAAATCTATTCGAATTTTTTTTAATTACACAAGAAACAAATCATATTGTAATTGTTAATGTGTTGTTGTTGAGACCCAGACCGTCCGACCTACCAGAAAGGTGTTGAAGACCCAGACCGTCCGACTCATCCAAAGGACTTGAGCATCTTTTTGGACGGCCGGTACCACCAGAAAGGTGTAAGGTAACTGTTTGGACGGTCGGGAAGTGCCACCGAATTTAGACCGGAACCCAGTGGGGGAGACATCGTACCCTCCTTCCCCTACCACCAACCTCTCGGAAGGACTTAGGAACCCACATGTTTAACGTGATCGTACTCCGCATGAACACGGCGGCAGTGTTCATGAGGAGTGTGTTGTTGTTAATTGTTAATGTGTTGTTGATGTTGAAACCGACCGTCCGACCTACCAGAAAGGTGTAAGGTAACTGTTTGGACAGTCGGGAAGTGCCACCCAATTTAGACCGGAACCCAGTGGGGGAGGCATACACAGGGACCGTACCCTCTTTCCCCTACCACCAACCACTCGGAAGGACTTTCGGACCCACATGTTTAACGTGATCGTACTCCGCATGAACACGGCGGCAATTTTGGCAGTGGCTGGAATCGAACCCGGGCCTACCGAGTGCAACTCCAGCGCGCTAACCAATGGGCTACCGCGCCCCTAATTGTTAATGTGTCGAAAGCCCAGACCACCCGACTCGTCCGTAGACTAAGAGCAGCTGTTTGGATGGCCGGGAAAATTTTTGATAGCGGAGACCGACCACCATGACCCCAGGCCCATGCCCGGGGCCACCAACACCAATCAGGGGCCTCAGTTTATTTAGTCTAAATAAAGGGAGGTTACATCATCTAGGATAGGGTAACATGAAAACCAGCTTTGAACAGTAGCTGTGATATCTAGGTTGTTTTTGACAATATTTACAGTAATTTTTGTTCACATATAATTTCTTGATTAGACATTCAGGTGGACATTATGTTGTAGTAGAGATATATTTTCCTTGGTATCAATAGGATGATTTAAGATAGATGTATTACAGTAATATCTACAGGATTTGATCTTATTATATATATATATAACCTGTGCAGCAAACCACATTGATGGACAGACAATTATCATACAAAATCACACACAGACAAGGACAGAAAATAACACAGAATGGAAACGAGGGCACGAGGAAGGTCCCGGTACATACAGAGGGACGACACAAGACAGAGACCAACGGGAACAGTGCGAAGATCGGTTGTCAAAGATCATCGAGAATATAAGGAGTATAGGTGCACACAAACTTGTCATTTGACCCTGTTGGACACTTCTCTGGCGGTAAGGATACAATTCTTCAGGCGTTCAAGGAGAATCCGGTTAGTACATAACTTGGAGAACCAAATTGCTCTGTTAGCTGGGAGAGGGCGTTTAAGGTGAAATTTTTTGGTGAAGGGACAGGAGAATACGAAATGATCCGCATCCCCAAAGGAGTTACAGGGGCAATTAGAGGTTGATTTTTGTTTAAAGTAAAAAAGGTAGTCCAGAAAGGGGCCATGGCCGGTGATGAAGTATATAATATATTTATTAAAAATTTGGGTATGGGAGTGGACAGAGGGAAGAAAACAAGAGATGCGGGCGGGATCATGGGTGCGGGGAGATACGTAGGAGTCCAGTAGATTTTGCCAGGAACGGAGGAGTAAAGTTTTACATGAAGATGTTAAAAAGGAGTATGGAAGTGGGAGTAAAGTAGGAGTACCGGAAAGGGCAGCTTCCTTAGCGTGTTTATCTGCAATTTCGTTCCCCAAGGTACCGGCGTGGGCTTTTACCCATTGTAGATTGACTAATTTTGTGGTCGAATGGGCCAGGAGTTTAATATCCCGAAGGAGCAGAGATTTATTTTTTGAAGATTGGATGGCCAGAATGGAAGAAAGACTATCTGTAAAGATATTGACCTTAAGGTGTCGGTCAAGAGCCCATTGCATAGCGAATTTTATAGCAGAAATCTCCGCCTGAAAAACCGTATTACCTTCTCGGAGTTTAAAAGTGTTGACCTCCTTGAGGTCACCGTGTTCAAATATACAGATTGAGTATCCAACATTATTATCAAATTTTGACCCATCCGTATAAATATTAATGTTGGAGAAGGAGGGAGGTGATCGATGAGGGAGGAGGATTTTTCGATGAGAGGGAGGAGTAGAATGGGAGGGGCAATTGGAATCAAAGGAAAGGGGAGGGGGAAGCAAAGGGTCGTTGAAAAGGTCTGTCTTAAGTCTCCAGAAGTGGAATTTTCTTTGCAAATTGTGGATAACCAGGTGGATAGGGGAAATGCCAGTGATGGAGTAAAGAGAAATGTTTGAAGTTGTTCTAAAGCCGGTGGATATCTTTAATAAGAATATCCGTTGTAAAGAAAGAAGTCGCGTAGTTTGATCCCCAGTTAGGTTTTTACCCCAGACTCCAGACCCATAAGTTATAATCTTCTCAATTACCGATAAATACCATATTTTTAAGAGAGCTTTGTTAATGCCCCAATTATTACCAGAAAGTTTCCCAAAAGTAGATGAGAGCTTAAAACATTTCTCTTTCAAGTAGAAGATGTGAGGACTCCATGTCAGATTGTCATCAATGAGTATTCCAAGGTATTTTAGATGACGTGTAATTTTGACAGGGCGATTGAGAATTTTGATTCGGGGGTTTTGACGGCGTTTTGCACGGGTTTTATTGAATACTATGCATTGGGATTTGTCAGAAGAGGTTTGAAGTTTAAGGGAATCAAGGGAATCGGAGACAGAAGACAGGATATTGTTGGTGCAAAGGGTAATCGATTGACGAGAGTCTCCAGATGTTACCACTGCGAGATCATCTGCGAAGGCTTGTAAGTAATAAATATCATTGTTAAGAAGGAGAATTTTATTGAAGTAAATGTTCCAGAGCAGTGGAGATAATACTGATCCCTGTGGGGCTCCAGAGGATATTATTTTTGATGAAGTATAAATGCCGTCTGAAAATGTGATAAGGCGGGAATCCAGGTATGAATAAATAAATTTGCAGTATTCAGAAGGGATCGATATGGCTTCTAGTGTGGAAGGGAGGATATTCCAATTTAAGGAGTCAAAAGCTCCGCAGATGTCTACAGTGGTAAGGGAAACAAATTTACCGGGTTTGAGTGTTTTAATTTTTGTGACAAGTCTGTGGGCAGCATCCTCACAGCTGACAAGCTCCCTAAAACCAAATTGGAGCGGATGAAGAGCTTTATGGGTTTCTAGCCAGAAGTTAAGCTTATTGACAAATATTTTTTCGAGGATTTTTCCAAATGTGGGGAGCAAGCAGATGGGACGATAGGAGGTACAAAGGGCGGGGTCTTTTCCTGGTTTGTTAAGGAAGAGAATTTTTGCATTACGGAGACAACGGGGAAAGTAGCAAAATTGAAAACAGAGGTTGAATATTTTTGAGAAGATGAAAGGGAAGGTTTTAAAGAGGGTACGCCAAATTTTGAAGTCCAAGGAGTCCAAACCAGGTGTTTTACCGTTAGGGAGGTGGTCGATTACAAGAGAAAGCTCTTCATCAGAAATTTTGCCCAGCCCTTCAGGGGAAACCGGTAAACAAGGAAAACCCGAGAAGGAGTGCTCGTCCTTGAAAGTGTGGTCCATGAGACGTTGTATCTTGGAATTATAATCCAGATTTAATTCATCAGGGAATTGTAGATTTATGTGGTTGAATTTATTCTCTTTTTGGAAGGCGTATCGAAATTGGGAGCCAAATTTAGATGAACAGTTGGTACAGAATTTATTCCAAGAGTCTCTTTTTGATTTGTTAATTAATTTTTTGAATTTAGCACGGTTAAGTTTGTATTTAATTTGTGCCTTAGAGATAGTCTCTGAGGGGGCAGAGATTCTCACGAGTGATTTGATACGTTTATAAAGGGCGGTTATAAAATTTCGAAATTTAGCCAATTCGGGGGTCCACCATTGAAGTTTAGGACGATTGGAGGTTTTCTTTTTCCTAATATAATGGAAGGCGCAAGCCTGGGTAGTATTAATAAAATTTTTGACGAAGTTGTCCAAGGAGTAAGTATCTGTTATTTGGTCTAGACCAATAGAGAAAGAGTTAATATGTGTTTTGAAGTTATATAAAAATTTTCCAAGGTTGTAATTGGTTTTTAAATAGAAAGAGTTTCCAGAAGGGGGATCAATATTGAGGGTAATTTGGATATAACGATGGTCGCTGAAGGATTCACTCGGGAGAATCTCCCATTTTTGAATATAGTCAAATAAGCCAAATGATACCAAGGTTAAATCTGGGAAACCCTTACCAGAATGGGATAAAAATGTAGGACCACAGTCAGGATCATTGACCACGATTAGGTTGTTTGCTAGACAGAAATCAATAATGTCATATCCACGATGATCGATGAAGTTGTATCCCCACATTTGGGCTCTGGCGTTAAAGTCTCCCAAGACCAGGAAGTCGGAAGTAAAAAAGTCTATAGCTGTAAATTCCTGTAAAAGGTCGGGGATAGAATCATGAGGGGGGAAGTATAGGGAAATTAGATTAAGAGATTTGTTCGAAGGTAGGAGAATTTCAACAATTACAAATGAATTGGATTGGTATTTCAGTACAGCTTTAAGATCAGGGTTAAAAATTAATATAAGTGATTTTTTAGAAAGTGAGGAAAACATTTTAACTCCCTTAGGGGGAGAAAGGATATTTGAGTTGGAAAGATAAGGTTCTTGCAGTCCGACGATGTCGATGGATTTTTCCAGTGCGAACTGTAACAGATTGTTGTGGGCCGCCAACGCGTGATTTGTGTTAATTTGGAGTAATGAGATAACCATCGAGAGAGTTCAACGCCAGTAATCCAAAGGAGGGGAAGATACATATATACAGGATGAATTTTAAAACATTTTAACATAAAATAAAACAGATAAACAATGAGTGTAATAGTAAAGAATTTTTTACTTTTTAAGAATTTTTCTGTAGATCTCGAATACGGGCCAGTTCCCGCTGCATAGCAGAACAGTTCTCCCTGTCTCGGGAACTATGGTTAGTTTTCCAGTGTAAAGACGTATCACCCCCGGTTGGCCGTAGAACAGTTTATACATGAAGGTTTTTTGGCCGTGCACTCCTTATGCGTATGATTGTCCTGTGAGCAGAAGCTGCAGTTACCGGTCCGCCAAGTACAAAAGTTTGCAGTATGGCCGAAGCCCTGACACTTATAGCATATCTGCATAGCTATGTATTTCTTCACTAGAAAGTAGTGGAAGTGGTGGAAAATCTTTCCGATGTCCAGTAGGTATTTCGCAGAGGTGAAGTCCAGGAGTACAACCCAATTCAAGGTTCCTCGGCGGTTTTTAAAATTTCTTATGATCTTGAGCTCTTTAATCAGGTTTGGAGGGAGACTTCTTCTTATTAGTATCCTTACAGCGTCTTCACTGAAATTCTCGGGCACACCAAATAGGATGAGGGTTTGAGTGCGTTCAGGTTTGCTCTTAACATTGAATTTAGTGCCAACTGTATGTTGGAGTTTTGGCAGAAGAGTTTGTGCATCTCCTCCAGTGCATGTAATTTTAAGTGTTCCGTTACTCTGCGATGAAATGTTTTTGATCTGGACCTCAGGGGGACATTCCATAGATAAAAGGTCTTTCTTTAGTTGGGTAAGATCTTTATTGCGATCTTTTCCCTGCAATAACATTGTGGCATAGGATGGTTTTTGTAGCATATCAGATGTTGTTTTTCCTCGTAGAGTTGATGTTCCAGGTGTTGATAATTCAGCTATTGTTAATGTGTGTAAAAATTTCCTCAAAATCCAGAAGAAGGTGTATTGAAGTACTTTAATTGTAAATCCATTGACGCAGTTTTATAAAAATATAGGTATGTCATTTTTTTGGTTTTGCCACTTTGTTTTCTTTCGGTTAGTGACAGTGGCATAGCATTAGCATTGCTCACACCTATTCAAATGGTAAAGAAACCAATTTGCATATCTATTTGTATAGAATTTAATGGCAACAGCAAACAATTGATATATATAATTTTCGAAGCATATCAGTTATTAAAAATTTTTAGCATAGAAAATTATTAGCACATCACTGGGTATATAGAGTGGGATGGATTACCCACCCTCTACACTAAATATTTTACCCAGGATTACATTGTAAGCCTGCCTTTTTATTAATTTTAGATTAATTTTTTTTAAAAATTTCCACATTTTTTGTCCAAAATATTCCATTGTATGGCTTTTTCTTTTAAATCAAACACATAGTTTTGTTTACAAATTTGCATAAATATTTGAAACCGACTTCAAAAAAGGTTATGGTAACCCATATTTAAACGGTTATATATTTTGTTTTGGATAGGTGACTTGATTTCTTGTACTTAAAACATTAATAAAATAAAACAAATTGCCTCAAGTGCTATAAGTCATCAATGGAAATAGGATTAAAAAAGTTGCGATAAGCGTACGGAATGCAATATAAAATGGGCATAAGGTGCCTTTAATAAACATGATACATATAACACAAGCATTTTGCTGTTTATAATTTTTTTCCCGTAAATGAAGCATTTTTATCATTGATCAAGTAGTAATAATAATAATATATTTTATTTAATTCTTTAGTTTAAAATCATATCAAAAGCAAATAAATATGTGTGCATGAAGTAAAATGCATGACGAAATGTATCTAAGGAAAATGTAAACACGTATAATCTCGAAGACGACAGCTTTTGACGAACAGATATTGTGTTAAACTGGCAAACTTCAAAGTGTATACTAGGCTCCGCCCATGACGTTTTTTAACTTAGCCAATAGCGAAGAATTGGCCTCACAGCAGGGGGTACAGCGGGTACGTTTTCGGAGCATGCTCCGAAAACGTACCCGCTATACCCCCTGCTGTGTGGCTGATTCTTCGCTATTGGCTAACTTAAATGACGTCATGGGCGGAGCCTCACTTTGAAGTTTGACAGTAAGACAAAATCTGTCGTCTTCGAGATTATACGTGTTTGCATTTTCCTTAGATACATTTCGTCATGTATTTTACTTCATGCACACATATTTATTTGCTTTTGATATGATTTTAAACTAAAGAATTAAATAAAATATATTATTATTATTACTACTTGATCAATGATAAAAATGCTTCATTTACAGGAAAAAAAATTATATACAGCAAAATGCTTGTCTTATATGTATTATGTTTATTAAAGGCACCTTATGCCCATTTTATATTGTATTGCGTACCTGTATCGCAACTTTTTTAATCTTATTTTCATTGATGAATTGTAGCACTTGAGGCAATTTGCTTTATTTTATTAATGTTTTAAGTACAAAAAAGCAAGTTACCTATCCAAAACAAAATATATAACCGTTTAAATATGGGTTACCATAACCTTTTTTGAAGTCGGTTTTAAATACTTATGCAAGTTTGTAAACAAAACTATGTGTTTGATTAAAAGGAAAAAGCCATACAATGGAATATTTTGGACAAAAATTGTGGAAATTTAAAAAAAATTAATAAAAATGCAGACTTACAATGTAATTCTGGGTAAAATATTTAGTGTAGAGGGTGGGTAATCCATCCCACTCTATATACCCAGTGATGTGCTAATAATTTTCTATGCTAAAAATTTTTAATAACTGATATGCTTCGAAAATTATATATATATCAATTGTTTGCTGTTCCCATTAAATTCTAAACAAATAGATATGCATATTGGTTTCTTTATCATTTGAATAGCTGTGAGTAATGCTATGCCACTGTCACTAACCGAAGGAAAACAAACTCGCAAAACCAAAAGAATGACATACCTATATTTTTATAGAACTGCTTCAATGGATTTACAATTAAAGTACTTTAATACACCTTCTTCTGGATTTTGAAGAAATTTTTACACACATTAACAATTACAATATGATTTGTGTCTTGATTTAGTGTAAATAAAAAAAAATTCGAATAAATTATTTCCTGTAGTTGAGAGGGAAGGGGGGGGGGCTTTAACCAGGTAAGTCCATCAGTCACAACTAGTGCATACTTTTAAATATATAAGTTAATTTCTTGGCATTCTTTATTAAACTTTTATTTACTTCAAACATTTTCAATGTAACAACTGATAATTGAACATTGAAAATTTTGACTGTCCGTATGTACATACTGACTCTAGTTCTCCTTTAATGCTCGCTCTTTGTTTCTATCTGAATAAAAGATACCAATAGATCAAAATAAATAAACTGCTGCTTTTGAGAATATGAATTTGTAATACTTTCTTGAAGAATCTGATTTGTCACCTAATTTTTTTATGTCTGGTTTCTTTACAGAAGTATTAAAAAGTTATAAACCAATAGAATAGATGCTATAGATTTGAATTGATATCACCAGAAATAAACAAGTTGGTTGAGATTTACACTCTAACTTAGTGTGTTACCTGAAAAATTTGACTTTCAGAGGAATAACTTTTTTTTACATTAATTCAAATTTCATGTTAACTACTTTATATGTAACAAATAAATATATAATAGGCACTGATAGTGCCTAGCCTGCAGTTCGTGCTAACTGATATTTCACATAAAGTGGTTTCAACTTTTCTTAGACAGCAAAACCCTCATATAATTCCATATTTTAATATCAGAACACTCTAAATTGATATTTTGTCTCAATGATAACCATCTACGTAATATATGTACACGTAATTGGAAACAAATATGAGTGAATGGAAACAAATATGAGTAAATAGATACAGCTTTCCGAGTACATTCAAGTCAGTTTTAAATGCCTGAAATATAGCTAAAATACTTGTTCATCAAAGACGTCATGTGAAATATATTAGCTGCAGCCCCAATTTTAACTTCAAAATAGTTCTGCTACTTATCTTGCTCATATTTGTTTCTCCAGTCATAATATTTTTTGTGAAAATGGCTTGATAAAACAGTTTTGCTCTTATAGTTTTGCACCATTCTAATATATCAAGTTGTGAATAGGATATAATGGAGAAGACACTCCTATTGCAGTCCATGGACTAGTTTCTCACTTATTACATGCTCGTCATCATGAAATAATCAAAATTTGCAGTGGTAGCATGAAAGTTAGCATGCACCACAATTTTTTAGAACTTCTTTGGGAACTAACATTTTCAGTTCTTCCACATGGCCGGCTCAAAATTCATATACAATTTAGCTCAGGCTACATGAAGCTGCAAAGGCAAAGTTTATAAACACAAAGCCCATCTATAAGAGGCATTCTAAAAAATATGGGTGATATTCCTATTACACATACCAGCATGAGCATTCTTGGACTGGTTTCATGCTTATTATGCATTTGTCAATATAGAATATCTGATATCTAGAATGGTAACAAGAAACTTAATGTAGATCCAGGTATGGGTCATTGTGGCATTTACCCCCGCCCCCTTTTTTTTCAGATATATATGTCATTTCTTGTGATTCTATAGATTCACTTATAAAAGTTTAATGCAATGTCATAAATCCCAAAATGACATAAAATTCATTTTATCAGGCTAGTTTGCTTCATGTTATGATTAATAAAAAAAACTGTATCAGTTTCGATAACTATTTACTGATATACTACAAAAACAAATGTTCAGTTAAAGAAAAAATGTCGAAGTAAATCCCTTTTGATTTCTGCCCGAATCTGCCCTTGTAATGTACTAACTGTAAACTTTGCAGTTACCTTTTAAGTTTGGTTAACTGTACCCACGAGTCATTAAATGATGATCAATTTACAAGGACTTAATTAACCTTCAACTTTCTATAAGAAATTTGGATTGGATAGACATGGATTAACATAAACACTATGTAATAAAAATTATAATGTTTTAAATTTGATTAAGTAGGTACTAGTCAATCAGGTTCAGTTGATTAAAATTTATAATTTTACAAGATATTGTTCACCGGATGAACTAAAATATGTTTTTTAGGTAATGCATATGGTTATCTTATTTGTACTAATTTCCATCAGTAGTACAGATAATAAAATTTGATACATAAAAGTAAATTCCTGCCTTAGAGTAAAGGTAAAAACAAATTTCAAAAGTAAATAAAAACATCCTATTTAATAAACTAATATCTATATATTGCAATTGTAACTGTAGACGAAGAAATTGAAAAGCAGATTTAGTTTTAGCTAGAATCATTGTACTATTAGAAAGAAATTGTATATATAGATTGATTCAGTACCATTTTATTATAGTGGCTCCCATAAATTCGATTGAGCCAAGGTCGCAGTTAAGATTTCGCCAAAATTTTTGTTAACGAAAAAGCAATATGACAATAATATAAACATGTGCTGTTTCTTTAGGACTGCAAACGTTTGGTGAGATTTTACAACCTACCTTGGTGATAAATCTCTGACGCTTGGTGATTCATCCTCTGGGGCCGCTATAATAAGGAAGTACCCTTGGTGCTTTAAAATTATAGAAATATATTTAAGAAATATTTTTTGTCTCTACACACCAGTAGCATTACCAAGTAGGGACATCATATTCCCTAGAAACCCACTTAAGTTCAGAAATGATATTTAACGAAATGGGAAACGAACTGATTGGTTACCAATTCACACACACCCCTCCTCTTCCTCAAAAAAAGAATTGCCTGGGGACGCTACGTTACTGTTACACATGTAATACTAACGTTAAAGGAAAATATTGTAATAGGATCAAATATTTGAACTATCAATGAATTTACATGTTTTTGTTTTAAATATTCTTATTTTCGAATTGAATGCTTTTGAGATAAGCATGTGTACATTTGTAATCACTGATATCTCACAAATGATTCAAAAGTTATTACTAATTTTCTACTACTCAATTGAATGTATCTTCAAGTAATGAAATATGGATAGTTATATTTTAATTTCAATATTTGTATAAAACTCATAATTTGTTGTCAAATCAAAACAAATTTTAATTTCATTTACATAAAAATGTTTCAAATATTTTGTTAAATCTTATATAGTTTAATTTCCCATTCAAATCAGTGAATATTAAATTTCAAATATTTGAAATACAGTACATACATCATTTATATGCATTTTTACATAGCTCGTCAAACATTCCTATCCAGTGACATTAATTTCAATTAGATATTTTCACAGGTATACGCTTTACTTCACTTGTCCCTAGAGTAGTGTATAAATAGTGCTTTACTACAGTTAAAAATATGCATTTTCTATTTAACAGTGCAATCTGTTTGAACAATTTTAACTGCATAATAATGTTGCATGATATTACCTAATTTCAATTTATAACATGTTTATAAAGAAGGAGTTTATTCAAGAGATATTTAAAATCAACTTAATGCTGTTTTTGAAAATAATAGACAGTAGTTACTAATTTAATTTTATATGAAGATGGATTTAATATCCTAGGATGCATGAATAGATGCAAATTGACTTACCTAGTTAATACTGATGTTACCTGATTTATCCTGATGTTATGAGATATAATGAAGCTGAAAATACATATACCAGTTAAAAGTTTGACTATTTTTCACTGCGTCCAACCGATGCTAAAGTATTCCGTTAACATTAGATAGTAATATATTATCTAAATCGAATTATAGATGTTGAAGTAATAAAGATATTGAATTTAATATTTGTTTCAAATAAATAATTTTGGGTTTAGAAATTAATAGTATTTTGACTAAATGTTTGAAACTGAAATTATTCATGAGATTGAAAAATAAAACTTCAGGTTTTATATTTCAGATGTGTTATACAGAATAACAAGTGTAAAGAGGTTTTTAACGGAATTCAAAATGTTCTGAAAAATTTGAACGATGTATCAATACATGCCTTTTAAATTTGAATATCAAAATTTTGTATATTCAAAATGCAAAGTGTAGGATAATACACATGTAATTGTTATTAAACATTTCCAAAGTTTAAATATTGGTTGTTAAATTTTAAACATAATTCGAAATAAACATG
Organism: Amaurobius ferox; assembly: GCA_951213105.1. Lineage (NCBI taxonomy): Eukaryota > Metazoa > Arthropoda > Arachnida > Araneae > Amaurobiidae > Amaurobius > Amaurobius ferox. The sequence goes on along the minus strand of OX578148.1, from coordinate 47,899,373 downwards.
TTTAAGAGTTAAAATATCCGTTGAAATCAGGAGGTCATAAGAAATAACAACAGAGTTAAAATGTAAAGAATTTTAACTCAAACACCAAATGAATTCCAAACGCACAATAAATGTATATTATGTTAGTGTAAACTGCGAAGAATGATAGCATTTGAAACCATAATCTTGCATAATAGCTTACTGGCTGTTAAAAATTTGGCAACTCACTACTGGGTACATATCAAACTTCAAAGTATTTCATAAACATTAGATAATGGCTATTAGTGTTTGCTTTCTTCAGTATGTTACTTAATATCAATAAAATCTCAAAATCAACACCCATACAATTGAAATGAAACTTCACATGAATGGTATTTAAATTACAACTTGGTATATGCATATAGAATATATATTCATTTTATTAGTAATTTCATTAATTTGTATAACATCTTGACACTCTTATACTATAACACACTACTGTGATAAACAAATTAACTATGAATCAGATTAAAAAATATATTGCTGTCTTCTACACAAATTTAATTAGCCTAGAAGGAATCAAAATTTCTCAATAAAAACATCTGACCACTTAAGTTATTTAAACAGGCCAGGTGAAATATTGCAGTACAAGTTTTGATATATTCATATTTGGTCGGCGATCTTCTATCTAAAATTAGGTACTATAAAAAATAAGTTAGAAAATCATTCAATCGGATTATTAGAGATGTATAAGGTATAACGTTCCGTGTCAGCATTTTACTCGCAAAAATTGTAATAAACATATCATATACTACTTACCTAAATTTAAGACATTTTTGTTGTTTTACGAACGTGTATTGTCACACAACGTTATATCTTTGCACTATTTCTATCATAATTTTCTTCCCGATTGAAAATAAAACATTTTTTTCCTTGTATAATCTCGTAGGCCACAACTTCAAAGTATATACTAGGCTCCACCCATGACGCTATTTAACTTAGCCAATAGCGAAAAATCGGCCTCACAGCAAGGGGTATAGCGGGTACGTTTTCGGAACATGCGTCCTGCGAAATCCACAACAAAAAGCAAAATTGAGTATTCTTTGACTGAGTTAAAGTGTCTATAATGTATCTAGTGTGTTGACCGGCGGCACAAACTGGTTCTCGAGCGAGATGAAATCCGCGTGAGGGCGCTACAAACGATTTGTGTCCGAGTTAGCAGATGATAATACAGTGCATTATATTATGACAGCAGTTTTCTTGGGAGAGACTTGCTATTTAATAACATTGTTTGGGATAAAATTGTTAACGTGCGATAGGTTTCAGTTTTATACAACCTATTTGTGTGAAGACTGATAAATTTTGGTAACTGTAGCAGTAAAAAAAAAAAAAAAAAGAAATTGATAGCTAAAATGTCTTGATTTTCATTTTCTATTTCTTGACATCAGAAATTCCCCTAGAAAAAAGCTTTATTATATGAGAAGGGAAAATTAAAAAAAAAAGGCGTTCAAGATTAAATTCTATACATATATTTTTTTTTATTAAAAACTATAATAAACTAATATTTCCATAAAAAGTAGGTACATTTACATTCTTTAAATTAACAAACTATGTTGAATCCACTGGGGGAAAACATGCATAATTTAGGAAAATACGGTATAAGTACAGCATAAATACAGGAAATACTGTATATAAAATTTGAATGAATTTCTTTTTTAAGTAAATTTATTTTGCATTCATTTACATCTCACCACATCTTGTACACTAAATTTCATAAGATTTCATCAAACGGTTCTTAAAATATCATGCGCAAGTTCAAAAGTCAGTATTTTGAAATAAATGAGATCAAAGTATATATTACTTTCCTTATATACATAATGTATAAGGAAAGTATTGTGACGGAGTCGAAAATTCGAATTCGAGTTTTCGACAGGAGAGCACGTTTCAGGCATCCATGATCACGAATCAAACATTTTTGAAGTGATGTCTGTGTGTGTGTGTGTGTCAGTGAGTCTGTGGAGACGATAACTGACGAACGAATGGACCGATTTGAACCAAATTTGGTACAAAAATCACAATCCGTAAACACTGGAAGCCTATTATTTTTATATGCAATCGAATGTTCAGAACCCACCTAAATTTTCGAATAAAATTTTGAAAAAATCGTCAAAAAATCAAAACCACTAATAAAGTTGCGCAAATAGACATTTCTTATGTAATTTTTCATTAGAAAACGATTGACATAAATTTTAGAACGCTAACATGAACTGTTCTCGAGATATTGTACATTTTTTAAAAAATTATCAAAAGTCATATAAAATAAAAAAAAAATATTTCCTATTGAGAAACATGTTCACTTTTCATATGTAATACCATGCGATAAATTGGGTGACATCATTCTCGTAGATCTAGCTCGTTCCATTCATGAAAAAAGATACTTTGAGTAATACTTTTGTATTTGAACGCCAATAATCATTTATCTGCTGTAAGAATAACTTATTTCTTTGTGCATAACGCTTGGCGAGATTTTTGGCGCGATATTTTCATGATTTTAAGGATACAGTGTCCCCTTTATTTATTTACACAGAAAATGTTTTATACGTTTATTTCCAATAATATATAATTAAAATGAAAGTTACTTGGTCTTAAATTATTTGGGCATTAATTCGCTACTGTTTACGTGGCAAATTTTATAACCCGGCGCGATATGGTTATTGTTCTAAAGGCGTAATAAACACACAGATAGACAAAGATACATTCTTTTATAATTTTCCTTAGAAAATCAGGCGATTTCACGTTTTTTTTATTATGTTTGACCTCCGCCCCATCATTACTTCTATGATAATCGCTTAACAAGGGCCACTATCTGCTACTTTAAAACCGTCCGAACTTAAAGAAAGACACGCCCAGTCAAACCCTGTGTACGTATATATGTTAGTGTGCATGTGTCTGTGGACACGATATCTCACGAACGAATGATGTGTTTCGAATTAAATTTATTACGATTTATAATCAGGGAATACTGGAATCGCATTAATTTTAGAGATGATTTTATTCATTTTAAACGTGTAGAAGACACTCTTACACCTATTTTCGATTGAATATTTGAAAAAATTAAAACCAAAATCAGCACTTTTAATTATGATAAAAAAAAAAGTCCTCAGTTGTTTTAATCCTCTTTGGCAGGTTACCACTTTCGCAACGTGCAGATCTCTTTTTAGGCAAAGGTTTACTTAAATACTTAGGGGCATTAGGGAAGATGGTTGGAATGGCATCTTTGGAAAGTAAAGGACGACCTCTTTCTGTTAGCACCTCTTTTCCACTAATCACAACTCTATAATGTCTATCAATAAATTCTGATACAAAATGTTTTTCACACAAAACACAATTAGAGTCTAAAACCCTGTCAGCTCGAGGCACAGCTTTTCTCCACGTTTCTAATCTGTTTAGATCCTTTGGGGCTTTAAAAATCGACACTTTTTCTTTGCAGGATGCATAACCACTATTACAACCTGGCGCAAAGCAATGAGTTTGCCTAGATTGTTTTTTCGTCGACTGTGCAGAGTCCATTGTGTTAAAAAAGGGATTCAAACATGAAATAAAAAGCTAAACAATCACATTTAGTCCTTAAAAGGGCTGTTAATTTCTTTTAAATTGCAAAAATAAAAATCACTGTAGAATACCTTCGAACACAAACAAATATCTGATGAGTTTTAATTTAGCGCGAAGGGCGAGCGAGGCGAACAACCGGACAACAGTTGACTACAGCGCCCTCTCCCCGTTTCATCCACCTCGGAAACCAGTTTTGGAAAACTTTCAAGGGAGCACGTTACACTAGATACATTATAGACACTTTAACTGAGTGTTGCAGCGTTTTTGATAAATCGCAATCCGCGAGCTGTAGACACTAGTTTACCGGATGTTTGGATGGCATGAAGACTAGATAGCTCTCTTTAGTCTTCATGATGGATGGAAAGGTGTGCTCGCAAATCTAGAAATAATATAACTCAATAAATACAATTCAAAATTGTTACATCTTTATACGGTCTTGAACTCCATGTTAAAGAGGAGGTGGTCAACTGCTCCATTTCCTTTATTGCATGGATTATGAATCGATATCGTAAGTGTGAAATGCTTGCTATATAATTTTATGAAGAAAACAGCTTTCCCTCATACATGAAGGGTAGGTAGAAAGAACGTCTACCTTCATGCCCCATAAATCAAGACATGACTAATCAAATTATAGGCACAGTTTATTCTTTACTAATGCAATAAATAACTTCATTGCACGGAGAAGAGCTGCAGCTGCACGTGAAGGCTGTGAAATGTCGTTTGCTTGTGAAATATGCCATCAAGCATTTGTACATAAAAATAATTTAAATAAGCACTTACTTATGCATACTAGTGAAAAGCCTTTTGTTTGTGAAATATGTCATAAAACATTTGCAGAAAAAGGTACTTTAAATAAGCACCTACCTGTACATACTAGTGAAAAACCTTTGAATTGTGAAATATGTCAGAAAGCATTTTCACAAAACGGTAGTTTAAATAGGCATCTACTTGAACATACTTTTGAAAAGAACTTTGTTTGTGAAATATGTCAAAAAGCATTTGCAGGAAAAAGTACTTTAAATATGCACCTACGTGTACATACTGATGAAAAGCTTTTTGTTTGTGAAATATGTCAAAAAGCATTTGCAAAAAAAAGTACTTTAAATAACCACCTACATGTACATACTGGTGAAAAACCTTTCGTTTGTGAAATATGTCATAAAGCATTTAGATATAAATGTCATTTAAATAAGCATCTACTTGTACATACTGGTGAAAAACCATTTGTTTGTGAAATATGTCAAAAAGGATTTGCAAAAAAAAGTACTTTAAATAACCACCTACGTGTACATACTGGTGAAAAACCTTTCGTTTGTGAAGTGTGTCATAAAGCATTTTCACAGAAAGAAGGTTTAAATAGGCATCATCTACTTAAACATACTTTTGAAAAGAACTTTGTTTGTGAAATATGTCAAAAAGCATTTGCAAAAAAATATTTTTTGAATAAGCACCTCCGTGTACATACTGGTGAAAAACATTTCGTTTGTGAAATATGTCATAAAGCATTTATAGATAAAGGTCATTTAAATAAGCATTTACTTATACATACTGCTGAGAAGCTTTTTGTTTGTGAAATTTGTCATAAGGTATTTGTACATAAAAGTCATTTCAATAGGCATCTACATGTACATACTGGTAAAAAACCTTTTGTTTGTGAAATATGTCAAAAAGCATTTGCAGAAAAAAATACTTTAAATAAGCATCTACTTGTACATACTGGTGAAAAACCATTTGTTTGTGAAATATGTCAAAAAGCATTTGCAAAAATTAGATATTTAAATGAGCACCTACATGTACATACTGGTGACAAATCTTTTGTTTGTGAAATATGTAACAAAGCATTTGCAAACAAAAATTATTTAAATAACCATTTACTTATACATACTGCTGAGAAGCCTTTTGTTTGTGAAATATGTCATAAAGCATTTGCACATACAACTCATTTCAATAATCATCTACGTGTACATACTGATAAAAAACCTTTCGTTTGTGAAATATGTCATAAAGCATTTAGAAATAAATGTCATTTAAGTAAGCATCTACTTGTACATACTGGTGAAAAACCATTTGTTTGTGAAATATGTCAAAAAGCATTTGCAGAAAAAGGTACTTTAAATAAGCACCTATATATACATACTGGTGAAAAACCTTTCAATTGTGAAATATGTCATAAAGCATTTAGAGGTAAATGTCATTTAAATAGGCATCTACTTGTACATACTGGTGAAAAGCCTTTTGTTTGTGAAATATGTCAAAAAGGATTTGCAGAAAAAAGTATTTTAAATGAGCACTTTCGTGTACATACTGGTGAAAAACCATTTGTTTGTGAAATATGTCAAAAAGCATTTGCAAAAAAAAAAAATTTAAATGAGCACCTACATGTACATACTGGTGGCAAATCTTTTGTTTGTGAAATATGTAACAAAGCATTTGCAAACAAAAATTATTTAAATAACCATTTACTTATACATACTGCTGAGAAGCCTTTTGTTTGTGAAATATGTCATAAAGCATTTGCACATACAACTCATTTCAATAATCATCTATGTGTACATACTGATAACAAACCTTTCGTTTGTGAAATATGTAATAAAGCATTTAGATATAAATGTTATTTAAATAGGCATCTACTTGTACATACTGGCGAAAAGACTTTTGTTTGTGAAATATGTCAAAAAGGATTTGCAGAAAAAAGTACTTTAAATGAGCACCTTCGTGTACATACTGGTGAAAAACCTTTCGTTTGTGAAATATGTCAGAAAGCATTTTCACAAAACGGTAATTTAAATAAGCATCTACGTGAACATACTTTTGAAAAGAACTTTGTTGTTGAGACCCAGGCCGCCCTACCTACCAGAAAGGTGTAAGGTAACAGTTTGGACGGCCGGGAAGTGCCACCCAATTTAGACTGGAACCAAGTGGGGGAGGTTTCCACAGGGACTGTACCCTCCTTCCCCTACCACCAACATCACGGAAGGACTTACGGGCCCACATGTTTAACGTGATTGTACTCTGCATGAACACGGCGGCAGTTGTGGCAGCGTGCACATCTAGCACGTAAACCATGGAGCTACTGCACCTGAAACGTGCCAACAACATGCGGTGTTCCTAGGTGCTCACTTACCCAAGTACTAACCATGCCCGATGCTGATTGACTTCGGTGATCTAATGAGAATCAATGTTTTCAGCACGGTAGGGCCGTTGGCTCGAAAAGAATTTTGTGAAATATGTCAAAAAGCATTTGCAGAAAAAAGTACTTTAAATAAGCACCTATGTGCACATACGGGTGAAAAACCTTTTGTTTGTGATATATGTCATAAAGCATTTGTACATAAAGGTCATTTAAATAACCATCTACTTGTACATATTGGTGAAAAGTCTTTTGTATGTGAAATACGTCAAGAAGCATTTGCAGAAAAAGTTCTTTAAATGAGCACCTATGTGTAGATACTGCTGAAAAGCCTTTTGTTTGTGAAATATGTTATAAAGCATTTGCACATAAAGGTCATTTAAATAGGCATCTACTTGTACATACTGATGAAAAGCCTATTTGTGAAATATGTCAGAAAGCTTTTGCACAAAAAGATACCTTAAATAAACAATTACTTATTCATACTGCTAAAAAATATTTTGTTTGTAAAATATGTCAGATAGCATTTTCGCTTAAAAGTAATTTAAATCAACATCTACTTGTGCATACTGGTGAAAAACCTTTTATTTGTGAAATATGTAACAAAAAACTTACACATAAGGATAGTTTAAATTCACATCTACTAATGCACACTCATTGTTCATCCTAGGCGTTTTTTGCTAGGCGGCCCGTCCCGCTGCCCTCAAGAATTAAAAATTCCACCCTGCCCCAGTACTACAATTTTGCACCCTGACATCGAAAAATACCACCTTGGAGGTCTCTTTTCAAAATGGCACCTTACCATGCATTCTCAAATTATCAAAACATCAAGAAAGGTGCTGCAAAGTTTATTCCCACACAAATGTCACAGCAATATTTACAAACGAATGGGGAGTGTACCAAACTGAACACTTCCTGAGGTATCCTTCGCCTTTTGTCAGCAGCCTCCTACCTTCAGAATCAAATCTCATCTCTCTGAGCTTGACCACTCAAGCAGGTGAGACCAAAGAGCGATACACGCCTTATTATCATAAAGGGCTTTTCATTGTCCCCCCCTCTACCCTCGGGTAAATATTCCGTAGATATCCTATTCATTTCTCCCAAACCCAGCTGTTAAAATTCCCACTCGCCCATGGCGATTCAACTTAAACGAGCGATTAACGAAATCGTGATCAGTCTAACTGCTATAATCTAAAATGGCTCTTTTCCTAAACAATCCTCTGGTCTCTTGAGAAGCGAGAAAAATCTCAAAAATCACCATAATACTGCCACGGCTTTTAATTTATTGCACTTGCAGCCGAGAATGAGTGCAATCCACATTTTTATGTCCTTCCGCCCCCGTGATTATGGATATGTTTACTTTTGAGACATACCCGGGCCCAGCGCATTCTATCAATTGACCCCACCAGCTCCTTACTGAAATTCGGAGTGTCCCCGCTTTTACATACTGTACTAATAGGGCTTTCATCATTTTTACACCTGCCTCAAATTTTAAAACGGATGCTCAAACGGAATTAAAATCGCTCATTAAAATAAAAATGATGCACGAAAAATGCCCCCTCTATTTTGGGCTTGCAAATGTATTTATTGGTTAAATATTCATAACATATTTTGCATCATGATAAATTAAAAGAAATTAATCTATGTGCAATTGTTTCGGGTATACGCTGTAGCTGGGGGTACCAGGCACTAATAAATGGTGTCAACCTTATGGATGTTTTTCGGAGCAAAATTGCCGATATTGGGATGTTATGTATTGTTCTATTTCAACTTACATATGTATGATCCATAAACGATCATATAGTAACATGATGATGGCTAAAATAGCGCGTTTGGAGGCTTCTATGCTGCCTAGATATTATAGATCGGAAGAATTTCACAATTTTTGAAGTTTTGGAGCGCAATATTTTCTCGATCAGAGAAATTTCATATTTCCTGTTGATACCCTGTTTTAAGTTATTAATTTGTCATCGATGATGTAAAAAACTAAAAATGTTTGTATTCTTAAACTGTTTACCACTTAGTTGTGTTTTCAGTAGTGCCAATGGTGGTAAAAATAGAGAATAGACCCCCCATCCCACTGGTTTTTCTAAGTACAAAATTGCACCTAGTTGGCGCGTTTCTCCGTGTTTTGAAGTTGAATCCTCCCAACTGAAGTGACGTATATTCCTGTGTTTTAAAATAGGCTTCTGCTACCAAAATGATATTGTATTCTTCACTTTTATGAACTGGAATTTGGATAAATGATAGTGCAATTCATTTTGAATAAAAGTGAATAATACTCATAAAACGATTACAAAATACGATTTTTGTGCATTTTAAAAATATTGCGTAATGGCAGAATAATAAAATTTTAGAAACTATATTGAAACACTCGATACTTAAAATATTTTTTTAATTTAAATCAATATCAAGAATTTATAATTCGAAACATCGAAAATTAAAAATAAATACAATACTTTAACAAAATTTAAGAATAAACGATATTTAGAAAAAGTATTGTACTTGCCGCCCAGGCAGTGAAGTGATTAGCGTCGTCGGCTGCTATCTGGTGGGCTCTGGTTTGAATCCCGAGTAAGGCATGGTAGTATATTGAGGTAAAGTCAGTCATCTGCCTTCTGGCTCCTCATCTATAATGTGAAGCTGCACCTCCTTTGAACTTCATCAGTGATGCTTGTCCATAATAAACTTTGTTCTCTTGTCTTGTCTTATTCGTTCTTTCCTGTGTCACTGGTCCTGTGGCGGCCTTGTTTTGATTAGAGGAGGTCATCAGAAACAACAACAACAGATTGTACTTTAACCAAAATTAAAGAAAAAACGATACTTAGAAAAAAGATTGTACTTTAACAAAATTTAAGAAAAAAACCATACTTAGAAAAAAGATTGTACTTTAACTAAATTAAAGGAAAAACGATGTTTAGAAAAAAAATTATACTTTAACAAAATTTAAGAAAAAACGATATTTAGAAAAAAGATTGTACTTTAACAAAATTTAAGAAAAACCCTTCTTTAGGAAAAAGATTGTACTTTAACTAAATTAAAGAAAAAACGATACTTAGAAAAAAGATCGTACTCTAAAATTAAGAAAAACAGAACTTATAAAAAAGATTGTACTTTAATGAAATTTAAGAAAAATCAATACTTAGGAGAACCATTTTAAAAACACTGGAACATACAAAAGACAATTTCAAAACACGAGACGAATAAATAGAAGAACTAACCTTTATGTAATGGAACACGTTTCACACTGCAATCCAAAAATATTTACTGATAATATCCATATTTTTAATTACATCCACACCGGAACACATTTCCTTGAACGTACACATACATTCAACATCGGAACACGTTTCACACTCCAATCCAATTAAATCTACAAAATTCTGCATATCTACTGAAAATTTACGTAAATTGTTAATGTACATAGATTATGAAGAATTGTTTTAAATATTTATTCCAATAAGTGTATGTGTCCAAATCTTTATAAAATCGATCGAAAAAGATCTCTAATAACAAGAATCAATGAATTGGATCGAAAAAGGTCTGATGAAATGCACAGAAGACTATTGAACTACTTCCTACTTCCTGCCTATTAAAATGCAGATTCCCAACAGGTCTCATGCTTATTGGATGTCCGCGGGTTACCAGAAGCCGTGGGCTACCAGAATTGGCAAAGTATACGCAATGAAATTGTAATCTGAAGAATCGCACCAATTTGGCACAGGATCGTACTTTGAAAAATGAATGGGGGTCTATTTCCTGGATCAACCACCAATGGTAAATAATTGTTTTTAATTCAAAATTAAATCTGCTCGATTTTCAACTTATCCGTGGCCAAAGTTGGTTCATGCCCCACCCCGTTGATTAAAAAATTTGGTACTTACGTATTAACGCCACTGCAGCTACAGATACTTATGTATTAATGCCACCGCAGCTACAGATTTGGCGGTTTTTAAGTGCCGCCAATCTACACCTAAAATTTTTGCGACAAATCATAAAATAAAGCACTTTATTTAAAATCAAAACACTTTCAAAATTCAAAACACTTTATTTAAATACAAAGTAGTCAATCGGATTTCGGTGGAAAATGGGCCGATATAGAGTTTAACATAGATTCAAAACAGTCTCTATTTTCTTTCACCTGATGCTTTCGCCATATGAACTCTGCTAAATAAGATTCCAAATGATGTCTCGTTGTCCCCCTATGTCTCTTGTTCCGCCATTTAGCACTGCCCCACATTCTCTCAACTGTTTGTGTATGAACTCCTGTATCAGGATCAATAAAATTGTATTTATGATTAACTTTAGCATGTAGGAATCCTTCTATTTCTATTCTATTTGTTTGGTAACCTTTCCAACTGTCAGAATAAATTATGCTACCATCTGCAATGTTTTCAATAATTTTATCAAGAAGGGTAGAGCCAGTTCTATTAGGAACAGTGACAACAAACTAATCTTTTGTTTCTCTACATATACCACCAAACACCCACTGTTCGGGTAATACTCGACCACAATTATTTTTACGTTTAGTAAACAAACTTTCATCAATTTCCACAATGCAATCTGGTCCACCTACCTTCTTGCTTGGTTTATTCTCCATATCCAAGACACATAATTCATGCATGTAATTGTTCCAATCTATAACAGTTTTATCCGATAAATCAAGTTGCTTTTCACAAAATTTAATTGACGTCAACTCCTCGCACCAGCAGTATATGAATCTCAAAGCTGAACAAAATGGAATTCTGCTTCCCTCAAACCAGTTGTCTTAAGTCCCACTTGCTGATCACACTGGCTTAAATTACATTTCCAAAACTTACGTTTACCAAAATAAAGTTTCATGTCATGGGAATTGGTACATTTTCGTTTTTTTGGTAAAATATTTCGCTCCTGAAAAAATAATATTGCATCTTGTTCTGTTTTTAGCAAATCCCAAATTTGCATTTTCATAGCACTAAAAAATAGCGTCAAAAATCAGCAAACAACAAGGCAACAAGGAATCCAAAAGATAACTGCATGCGCGTGCGAACAACAAGATTGCTCTTTATAGGCGCATTAGTGCAACTTCTGCTGCGGTGGCGTTAATACGTAAGTACCAAAAATTTGAGTAAAGCAATAAAACGGCCTATGTTTTTAGTGATACAAACTTATATTTTTTAAATTCAGAAACGTCAAAATATTAAATAAAATCAAATTTCTTCAAAAGGATAAAAAATTTAGTTGTTATAAAATAAACATATTGGGTAAATGTTACAACAACAATGGTTGCCAAGTTTATAATTATAATGTCCGATAATATAACGGGAGAAATGACTGAAATATAGGGATTGCGATGATTTAAAAGTTACAGAGTAAATGATCAAAAGGTAGAAACAAGAATATATATTATTTAAAAATTGCCGAAACTCATTAGTAAAATCCCATAAATTAAAGAAAAAGGAGTGCCCTGCTTTCTTAATAAAAAAGGCATAAATATTAATAGTAAATGCTTCATCAGCTGTGAAAAAAAAATCAAGGTAAGAGAATTTAAAAACATGAACAGGCATATTCAGAAATAATCTGTAATTTTGGCAAAAAATTAATGCTGAAAAAATGTTGAATAAGTAAAATGTTATGGGAAAAAAGAAATTTAACATTGTTATTGTGAGTGTGTGTCAATGAACTTGTGGAGACGATATCTAATGAACAAATCAAGCAATCCGAACAAAATTTGGTACAAAAATCACAATCAGTGGATACTAGAAGAACTTTGTTTTTATATGCAATCAAATTTTCAGAACCTTCTTAAATTTTGAAATGAAATATTAAAAAAAATCATCAAAAAATTTAAACTCAATAAAGTTACATAAATAATCATTTCTTATGTAAATTTTTATTATAAAATGATTGACGTAAACGTTAGAACACTAACATGAACTGTTCTCGAGATATTGCCCATTTTTCAAATAAATTTATCAAAAGATTACATAAACATTAAAAAAATATTAACTATTGTGAAATCTGGTCACTTTCATATGTAATATTTTGCAATAAATTTATTATCAACATTCTCGTAGATCTAGCTTGTTCCATTCGCGAAAGAAGACACTTTGGGTAATAGCTATGTAATTTGACGCCATTAGTTGTTTATCTACCATAAAACTAACATATTTCTCCATAAATAGTGCTTGCTAAAATTTTGGCAAAATATCGCCAACTTGCCTAGTTTTATAAATGTTACCAAATTGATAAAAATGACGCTAAATCGATTACAATGTCACCAAATCGAAAAAAATATTGCCAAATTGATAAGAATGGTGCTAAATCAATGAAAATAACAACTAATTGATTAAAATTCAATATTTTGCAAAGTATATAAGACTGCCATAAGACTCTGTCTGTAACGCTTGGCAAATTTCTGGCAAAGAATTTTGGCGGCATATCGCCAACTTCGCCAAATTGATAAAAATGTTGCCAAATGGATAAAATGGTGCCAAATAGGATACAATATTTTGCAAATTTTTAATGGACATACTTTTATTATATGCTCTTCTAAATATCACCAACTTGGCGGTATTTACCGTCCCCACATTGACGAAAATAACGTCAAAATATATGGACTATATCACTTTTTGAGAATATTATCAAATTGATGATTATTTATTTAGAGTTGGGTGATTAATTGGGTACTTTGAAATAATTTTACATGTTGTCATCTGGAAAATTGTTAAATGTTAATTCAACGTTAAAAATGCAGTACTTTGGATCTTCTACATTATTTTTTTACTGTAATAGGAGTAAATTCATAGCATTATGCATTATATAAAGAAATTCATGTACTACCCACATCAGATTTTTTTATAATGTTCCAATTTCATCCCGAGATACCCCAAACATATAGATATTATTCGCATCGAAAAAATCAATTAGTAATATTTATGTCATACTTAATTAGGGCACAAGAAATTTAGCAGATACCTTTTGATGAAATATTATCTGAAAAATCTATAATTAAAATCCAGAATTTTTTTTTATTTTACCTGAACTGCAAATGTGAATAGTTTACTACCTATTAAAGTAAATATGAGGGGCATATAGCTACAAATCTATATAAAAACAGAGAATCTGCCAATTGAAATTTTCTACTACAGTGACCGCCGCTTATAAGAAACACGTTCGTTTCGCTCGTTTTGTTTCTTATAAGCAGTTGTTTCTTAAATCCGGAAATTTTTTAAATATCGTTCTTCCATTGTAAATACTAACTATTGAACACCATTTCACAGAACTTAAATGATAAATGTATATAAGTAAAATATTAGTACGTACATAATACATTTGTAAATTAAGTTTTGCATTCAAAAATATTTCTTATTTTACAAATTAAGCCTTACAACTTAAAATATTATCTATATGCATATAGTATGCAGGTAATTAGAATAAAAAGTAAAACTCATAGGTCGTTCATTTATGTATAAGAGCATAGTACATTTTCATACATACCGTAATCTATTACTGAGGAATAGCAAAAAACTTATCCAGTGTTGTTTGTGCTAACGAGTCTGTGATTAGTTTACGTACATCCATTTCTAAATCATAAAATAGTCCATAAACTTTTTCTGATGCCCCTCTGTGTTCAAGAGTTTTTCTAATTATAGTTAGGGCTTCTCGCGACTGTTTGGCTGTAGGAAAATTTTCTTCTTGTGGAACGTCGTCTTCATTTTCTTCTTCATTGCAAACATTCTGAATTTCCGCACTATGTCATCATCATTATTTTCTTCAGATGTTTGTAAATTTTCGTCGATGTGAATCCATTCTTCGAAAGGTGCTTCTAATTCTTCTTCATCTTCTGCTGGTATGTCAACATTATTTTTCAAAAATCCTGCTTTACGGAAGCAATTAAAAATGCATATGTCAGAAACTTTTTTCCGTGCGCCTGCGATCATATGGATAGCATCAAGCAAGGTTATTTTCTTGCTTATTGACTACACGGAGGTAGAGAATCATACTTTTTAAGTAAACTTTGCTTTTCAAGCAAAGTAAGGGTTTGCGACATGCTCCACTAGCAAAACATAAAATGACTAACTAAAGCTGTACGAATCTTATTTGAGTGCATAAGCAAAGATGCCTTTCCTTATCAGTACGTTTCCTTACCTGCCAAAAGATTAAAGCTCGTTTCTTACTGGTTTGGGGTTGTTCCCTCCAAGCTTTTCTACGGAGAAATTCTCTGTCATCCTTTGTTACATAGCAAACTCCCACCCCCTCCCCGTACGCCCAGAGACAAGAGATAACAACTCGTCCTTCAGTTAACCTTAAACAAATCGATTTTTTTTTACACCAGCGTCGCAAGAAAATCAACAAATTTTCTGTAGAAAACTGTTTCTTATAAGCGGAATCGTGTTTCTTATAAGCGACACAATTTTAATGTTAAAACGAAGTTTGTATTTGTTTCTGTCATTTTGAGTCTTATAAATAGCTGTTTCTTATAACCACTGAATCTTACAACCGGCGGTCACTGTATTTAATTTTAAATAATTTTCTTACTGTTGGCTCCTTTCATATACAAAACTATCTAAAATGTGTCAGCAACCAATTTATTTAAATTTGGCTGATTTGTTTAAATTTGACTGATATTTGTATCCTCGAAATTGATGCTTTTGTAAAAATCTGATGTAAGCAGCACATGGCTTTCCTCATATAACACAATGAATTTACTTCTTTCATAGTGAAAGGATGATGTATAAGATGCCAGGAACTGTGTTTTGCCCTTCTCTCCGTTCACATGTCCAAGTGGGCAAAATCGGGACCCTAGGTATTCTCTCTTTTCCCCTTCCCATACTAGCTTACTTCGCTGGGAAGATGAGGAATCACGATAGTCCCGGCAAAATACTGGTCTGAAGGAAGGTTGAATTTTGTTCTCTCTTATTTGAAGGTCATGAAAAGAACGAAGGGGATAAATAGAAGCTTTACCCCAATTAAAGCACTCAGCTGTGAATTCTTGAAAACATGGCGGATACTGTTTTATGATTTTTTTTTTTTAAATTGTTCAATTTAGCTAGAGAAATTTAAAACACTTTTTCTTTTATTTAAGTATAAAGTAACAAAAGAACATGTTGACCAAAAATGAGCATTTGCATATGCAAAGTACTGAAACCAGAACCTTTAGGCCAGAACCAACTGAAACCAGAACCAACACACACACACCCATACATACACATACACACTTTAACGGTCTTTGTGGTTATTGCTATTTATAAGCAATGGTGATGCTGAAAGTCTTTCTGTAGAAGATTATAGGCTTTCTTACTATGCAAGTCAGCTCGTATTTTGTCACGCTTCTTCAGAAAAAGCATAGATGAATAGGCGAAAGATGAATTGTTCCTTAAAATACAAAGAACATGGAAACCTACGTTCTACTGTTTAAAAGTCAAATGCCTGTAATCTGTCTAGAATACAGTTGAACTTTGTGAACACGAACCTCAATGGGAACAGAAAGTTTTTCGTGTTAAAAGTAGTGTGCGTTATCCGTTATCGATTGCTAATGTGAATCTTGTTGAGAATTAAAATAAATTCTCATTAAGCATATTCGTGTTAATGAAGTTTGAATGTTAACTGAATATTTTGAGCCTTAGATGTCTCATATACTTGTTGCTTTTTAGTGCAGGCTGATAATTGTATTCAAACAAGGGTGATACTGTGAATTTGCAGCTTTGAACTTGGTTCAACTACTCTGTTTTTTTGTTGTTTTTGTTTTTTTCCAAAAAAGATGTGTGAGAAGTTATTACTTTTCTGAAATGAGATGTAAGTATGATGCAATTTCATTTAAAACATTAGAACACATTCAAACCTTAACCCTATTAGGATATCCAACAATTGCTTATTAATTTTTTTTGTCCCAGACAATAAAAGTTATGTAATTTTTTCAATCAAGTTGAAGATATTCTTGTGTACTTAACTATACTGTATTAAGTTACTGCATCCCATACAGCAGCAGATTTACACACTATATTAGAACCGGCCACACAACTTGATACCATAAACCCCCTGGGTTGGTCGTGTGGTCTGGGCCTTCAACACTATATTAGAAAACTTTAGATTTTTACATTATATTAGAAGATTTTTGGTATTCCCATTATGCATTATGTACCAGAATTTTATAAATTCTACTCTGAAACTTCCTAATTTCATGGATAGATTTCCAAAAAGCAGTATATAAATCTGCTTTAAAAATATTTTTTCCTTTAATTTTAAATAGTTAATTTTAAATTTAGTCATAATATACGAAAAGTTTCTTTTTCGTTATTTTTTTCTACAAAAGAAATATTCCTTAAAAGTGCATCTGCGGGCTGACCCACAGTCGCGAGTTGAAGACCACTGATCTAGAATTTTAAAGTTTGCGTTAAAATTTTTGTAATTAAAAATTATTTATGAAATGATTATTTAATATCAGCATTAAAAGTTCTGATATTTTAATGATTTTTCACATATGTAATCGAAAACCGTGCAATATCTCAAGAACGGCGTATGATGGTGTTCTAAAGTTTCCATAATTCGTTTTCTATGAAAAAATTACGTCTGAAATGATTATTTTCTATCGTGTTTGAAAGTGCTGATTTTTTAATGATTTTTACCAGATTTTCTTCGAAAATTGGGAAAGGGAGGGGGTCCTTCTCAGAATTCGATTACTTTTAGTAGGGTTGTGAAATCAATAGTGTTCCAGTAGTCACTGATTGCAATAATCGTACCAAATTATATTCAAAACGCTTCCTTTGTTCGCGATTTACCGCGTTGACAATCTCATGGGATACACACGCCTATGCTAACATACACCCACACTAATGTACGCACACATCATGCTGTTATATCTAACTAGCAGATATACCAACCGTTTTGGTAATTTAAAATATGTGCATATCCCATTAGTATTCTAAATTATATTGTTCTACAAAAAATTATAAATAAATCATTAATTTTATTCCCCTAAAATTAAATATAGAAGTTTTGTATTTGTGTTTATTATCTTCACAGGTAGATTGGGAGAATAAAATATTCTGATTCCATTTTCAAATCAATTTACAAAAAGTATTAAGCTTGGTCAACATAAACTAATATGGTAGAAGATATATATATATTTTAAATATAACAAGCCTATTGGAAGAACAAGAACCATTTTTAATTACAATGCAATTTTAAAATCTCTCTCAGCCGACAAAGATACCTCAACACATGTAGATGGCGAATGTATTTGTAGTGTTGATAATTATGCTAATTTTATATATCCACACTTGGGGCATATAGTTACTGGAGACTTAGACATTGTTAAAGATAAATCTTTACGAACTATAATGTCATTTGGTACTAAATTCAGGTTATCTTCATGTAATAATTCTAAACATGTCTTAAAGTCAATCATTCTGGACCTTGATAAATTTATTTATGGATTAGCTTCTAAATATGCTCAGCCTTTAAAGAGGCATTTAATATGTGGAAATTTTCTCTTTTAAGATCTATTAAAAATGCCATTTGTAGTATTAATTTATCTAGATCTATTTATAATATGGATAATATAAAACACTCTGTTAATGATTTACATAGATCTTTTGTTATTACTTATGTTGATGAAGCCTCTAATAATTATACTATTATTTGTAAAAAAATTCTATATTCAATATCTGTTAGATTATTTAAAAAATAATAGTCTATTTAAAATTGATTCACACTCTGTTAATAGTATCAAATTGAAAATTATCAATATGTATAGTGATTTAGATATTAATAATAAATTTTTGAAATTTCCATATATTGTGCTTATACCTAAATTTCATAAAAATCCTATTAAATTTAGAACTGTAACTAGTGGTCATAATTCATACTCTACTACTGCTAGTAAATTATTACTAAATTATTTAAATGTACTAAATATTAATTTACGAGATTCTAGTGATAATTACATTATTCTAAATAACAGTAAAGAATTAAAAAATAAATTAAAAACACTTGGTAAAATAATAGGATTTCAAACTTTTGATTTTAAAGATCTATTTAATAATATTAAGATCACTGATTTATATGATGTCATTTTAGCTTTATATAATGCTTATATTACTAATCAATCTCATCTTACTAAATTTGCCAATTTTCCTAAGCTTCTCCATTTTGTTCTTTTCAATAATTATATCTTTCAAGGTAATAAATTATACTTACAAGTCTCAGGTGTTCCACAAGGTGGTTGTAGTAGCAGTATATTAGCTAATTTATGCCTATATCATTATGAAAAATTCTTTACTTCAACAGATTATAAAATTTACAGATATGTAGATGATCTGATTTGTCTTGTATTTACTGATAACTATGTCATAGATATAGATTTCTATCCGGATAATTTGGAATTAATACCTAATGAAACTACTATTAGTAATAATATTTATTATTTGGATTTAAATCTAATTATAGAACCTACTAATGGAATAGTTACTAATTTATATGATAAAAATATTTTTTTAAATTTAATATTAATAAATTATTACCTTTTAATTCCTGCAACTCGATTCAATTGTTTAGAAATATTATACTTAATCAACTTTTTAGAATTTATAGATTATCAGATAAAAAATTTCATGCTTTGCACATTAATAACCTCAAAATTACCAGTAAATTTTATAAATATCCAGCATATTTAGTAAATGGTATAGTTAATAAGTTTCGATTAGCCTAAAATTCTCATAATCTCTCCTTAGTATCTTATTTTAGCCGTACTTCTATATTCTCTTTAATTTATTATATTTTCATCTTTATATCTTGCAGCTTTAACTGTAGAATATCTCATTTTATTGCTTTTACGCAGTACGGTTTTAATTACTCTCTTTGGCAACAGCTAATCACATCTTTTCATTTTTGCATATGGCAACATTGGCTTAGTCAGTCATATTTTGCTCATCATGGTTGTGCTGGTGAGGTTTATTTTAAGGTATTTGTGTTTCCTTTTATTTTTCCAATTTATATGCTTGTCGTCCATATAACACAAGTTTATAGATAAAATCTATCTTGTGTTTCAGAAACAAGCATTTTTGAGTTCATTTCAAAGGGATATATGGACTTGACAAGAATTTTTTCGAAATGAACTTACCTTAAGCCTAAAGCTCTTCCACATGCAAGCTTTTTTGCTTGATTTTTTTTGTTTTCCTGTTTTCATTCCTCACCTTTGAAATTTGTTGATTGTCTTAGTCTTTATGACCTGCATTACGCTTTATAATTACCTCTTTATGTTTGAATATCTTTTATTTCTTTGTATTTTGTAGAAAATTTTGGAATAGTGTATTATAAGTTGCTACTTACATTCTAACATTGGATTTACAATTTTATATATATATACTGCTGGCTATCCAAAATGCAACGCCATGAAAGACAAGAGATATTAAAGCCAAATTTATTGGAGAAAGAACATAAAGTACAAGGATGAATTGATTGAAATACAGCCCCGTTCGACTTGCGGAACACGAAGTAATCAGTATTTTGCGCAGCCGCCGGTTGAAAATAACTGCTGCTACACGCCTCGGCATTGAAAGAAAGAGACTTTGGATCTGTTCTTGGGGTATATCAGTTCATACTGCTTCCACACGTTGCCAAACTTCATCTGTCGTAGCAGCTGGTGGTGCTTGCTGGGCCTGTCGTTTGCCAATCATCGACCAGACTTGTTCAATGGGCGACAGATCTGGAGAACGGGCGGGCCAAGGGAGCAGTGGAACTTGGTGGGCAATAAAGAAATTCTGAGCGATATGCGCCACGTGTGGTCTCGCATTGTCCTGTTGAAACTTGGCCGCAGGCAAGCCTTGAAGGTAAGGTAAATGTGCTGGAATGGCTGCCGTATTCTTCGACAAGTCATACTGAAGCTTCCCAAACAGAAACACAGGGTGAAAACAACATTCCTGTACGTAAAAAGAGCCTTCTCTTCTTCCCTTATATAGCGCTTGTAGGTGGCGCTACTGGCGCACATGATTTGCATATGAGCTAAAATTCTAATCATTTGTATTTCCTATCGAGGTCTACGTATGGTGCAAATTTCATGCTTATTGGATGCTTCCGTCACGGTGTTGCATTTTGGATGGCTAGCAGTGTATATATATATATATATATATCCGTACCATGATTATCCTGTTTCAACTATCTGTTAAACACAATAGAAAATATATGAGTTTGAAAAATATTTGCCATAATAAAACATGAGTTTACTCAGCTGGCAGAAGAGAGGAAGCTGTTGGTTGCATTAAAAATCCTGCAGCGTTTTATAGCCTGAACACAAACGTTTTATGGTATCCTAAAATTCTGGCATTAAAGTTTGGCTTCAGCTTCAATTGCCATAGAATCTATTGCATTGTGCACAATTGCCAAAAAATCTATTGCAATGTGCAACAATAATTTGTTCTCAGTAATCAGCGAGTTTTCTCAAATAATAGCAACATTGCCAGTTGCATCTTGTACTGCAGAAAATATTTCTCAAGTATTTTTTTATGGTCTAAAATGTGTCTTAGTAGTAATACAGTCGAGAAAAACTCAATGGACTATCGCAGATGTACATTCCTGAGAATGGTAAGGTATACTTATCCATTGAGAAAGTTCTAGATGAACTGGCTGACAAAACAAGAAAACTTAAAAGATTGAAGTAATTAAAAATGTAGTAGAAATTTAAAATAAACGTACTGTGCTTTTCTGTATTTTATTCATTTATTATTTTATTAAACATTTCACTACTTATATCCATTTGTATAAAGACATAATTTCTCTGATGTTGGGTTCCGACAAAAAAATATATAAAAATTTTAAATTCATTTATGACACTGACGGATCTGAAACGACATCCCCTCCCCCCCCCCCCCCCCCCCCACCACACACGCACACAGAAAAGAAATTACCCAAGGTTATAACATAAAGCTATAACTCATGCAACTCAAATAAAAAAACTTTCATTCACAAAATTTATTTTTATATTAATTTGCTTATTATACAAATCGTATAAATTAAACGAAAATCATCTACCATGTGAATCCATTTGATTTATTTCCGTTGCTAAGCAACTTGATATAATTTTATTCACATAAATTTTTATAAAAATATCGTCTACATAGTTCTATTTCTATGGTAGATCTAATTTTGTGTTTTTTATTAATATATAGACAACCCCTGGTTCTAGAAACTCGAACCCTGAATGGTGTTACCTGCAGGGTAGTAGAGAATAACCATACCTAATTTGTTAAAAATCCGTCAAAAACTGTGGATTTGTATACGAAACGAACTAACAAAAAAAGAAATAAGGAAACAAATATACTTCTAATTTTATATGTGAAATTGAGAACACTATTCCATTATTAGAATGATTTTAAAATATGGATCTATTTTAAATCCCTAGTAATTCCGTTCACTTTGAATTAAACCGTAATAGCATAATTGAAAACTCATATAAACACTTTCCCTGCAATACATGGTAATGTATACAGAAATGATGATAATCATGTCGAATGTTGCAAGTCAAGATTTCGACGGATCTACACGTTTTGAGACCTCTAGAACACAAAAAACCCTATTTTTAGCGTGGAGTCTGTGTGCGTGTGTCTGTCTGTCTGTCTGTGCACAGAATGCATCCACTCCAACTCAAAAACTAATTAACCAAACGTTGTTGCAAGTCAAGATTTCGACGGATCTACACGTTTTGAGACCTCTAGAACACAAAAAAACCTATTTTTAGCGTGGAGTCTGTGTGCGTGTGTGTGTGTCTGTCTGTCTGTCTGTGCACAGAATGCATCCACTCCAACTCAAAAACTAATTAACCAAACGGCTTAATATTTTATAGATAAGCCACTTGAGGGTTGGTTACCTTAGTGCTGATTAGCTGTTTGTACAATTCGGGATAAAAGAACCTGCCTTTCTTTGCTAAATGGCCGGCAAAAAATGTCTGTATTCGCTCAAGCTAAAAGACCAAATGTCACAAAACTTGGTGGACACGTCACTTGTGGGTCACCCAGGTACTGATTAGATATTGGTATGATTCGGAAGAATGGAACCTCCATTCATTGTGAAATGGCTCGCAAAAATCATCAAATTCTAAAATAAATTGATACGTATGCTAAAATATATCAATTGAATGCGTGTTTTATACGTAATTTTTGGCGATGAAAATAATAAAACGTAAGAGCAATCCCAATACTCTAGGACTAGCCGTTATCGAGATATTTTAGTTTTTTCGCATTTTCGCTACGTCACCTTTGAAAACAAGTCGAATTACTTAAAACATAAAGAGAACATGAATACGAATCTGCAGGGAAAATCATGTGCTGCCCACATCAGATATTTTTTAATTTTGGACATACACTTTTAATTTTCCATCAATCATAATTCATTGCACAATGCATGGTGGAAAGTGGACACAGTTGGATATGCTGTGATAAAGGTAAAGGGAAATTTGTCTTCTCGTAAAAAGTTTAAGGGTCGTACATCTTTTTCAAGAATCTTAATAGGGTTTCGTAAGATTAATAGTTTTCATGGGGGATGCAGGATTAATTATACTCTTTCGAAGAAACATAATAAAGAAACACTGTTTGTTCTAAACCGCTCTCCTAACTTATTTCAGAAACAAGGAAACCGTCAAGCGATTAATCATGATCTTAAAAACATTGTACTTAAAAAGGATGTTTTTTTTTATTTGGGACATTCCTTCAACTTATTTCTACATTGCTTTATTATTTTTAGTATATTTCCAGAATGAAAACATTTAATATGTGGCTTAAAAATAAGTTGTACGATGTCTTGGATATTTTATTAAAGTCAGGGAGTTCCGATTATGATAACTTCTATAGTTATACAAGTTATTAGGCTGACTTGTACATTAATTGTTGAATATTTGAAGAGTTTTACTACTTTCATGAAATAAATGTCGCCGTTGTAAAACATGTAACTGGAAACTCTGCTTTACTGCCGTCTCTATTAACGTTTCTGCTTTACTTACGCCTGTTTTTATTATAGTACGTTAAGCCGATCCGGTGGTCGAGCAGTCAGGGGCATGCGTTTCCGTCTGATCGCTGGATTGCCTGGTTGCTGGTTCGAATCCCGCCAGCGGGCATGGATGTTGTCATGTCGAAGATAAGTTAGACTTCCGCCCTTCGGGATTCTCCTATAAAAAGTGAAGCTGCTATTCTTCTCCCCTTCGCCGTGGGATCCCTGGGGGGTCCTGTGGACGTGGTGCGTAGGTGCTCCTTCACCACGGGGGAATTAGTAAAAAACATAGCACGTTAAAATTGTAGAATTATTTGGAGAAAATCTTTCCTAAAAATTGCTGGTAGTACAACTGAGGCGGGTCAAAAGAATCGTTCAGCCAGCCATGCAAAGCACTTTTACGGAGTGCCTGCATTCTGTAGGACCGCATATATTTCCTCTAATTAAAATTATAATAGCTGCATGAGATTTTGCATATTGTACTTGTAACCAATGGGTGATAGTAAAAGTCTACTAAATGAAAAAATTTCAAATAAACTCATCATGGTGGTGATGAAAGCCGAGTGGGGCTACCGGAAAACGGCCGGAGGGAAATGGTCAGTACAAAAAAGGATAACTTTAAGAGGGGTAAATGACAGTGGAACATTGTGTGGACGGTTAGGTCACCCCAATCAATTCATGGGTTTATATTGTTTACTTTGGATAATCACTTTCGATGAATCACAGAAAGTGAAAAGCGTATCCCAACTGAAAGTGAAAAGTGTGAGCTATATTCACTGTAAGTCATTGTCGAAAGAGATGGTTGAAGGAATCGATCTGTCGGAAAGGGATATCTTAATCCCTATGCTGTTTACAATCCATTTAAGCAATTAAGTATAAGTCCGTATCAATCCGATTTTAAGTTGTTCTCATGAAAAGAAGCCAACCTACCTGTCTATTAATTCAGCAAAGTAGGTGTATAGGTAGTAATCTAGGAACTAGGAGTTCATTGATCTTCATATACACTGCGATTCCACAGTTAAGGAGAGATTCGATTTGTAACTTCGCGACTGGTGTAACACTAAAAACGCCTTCTAGCAGGGAAATCAATTTTCGATTGAAATGTCTGTATGTTTTTGCGTTCTGTGTTCCATGCAAAGATTTGCTAGTATTCTGTCAAGATGAGGGCGATTGCACCAACAAAACCGACAATCTCACGTAATAAAATACGTTTGCCTTTGCGTGTGTTGTCTGTGGCGAAAACTACAAGATTGGGACAGCCGCGAAATCCGGTACAGAGTTAGCTAAACTCTCAATATGGCAAACTATGTATTTTCTCTTTTTATTGTTATTTTTATTACTTTCCCTGCAATACATGGTAATGTATAGAGAAAGTATTGGAATTATTCCGAAAATTGCAACTCGAGTTTTCGAAAGATCGCCTAATTTTGGGACCTCTATAACACGAAAACACTATTTTTAGCGTAACGTCTGTGTGTGTGTCGGCGTGTCTGTATGTCAGTGTGCTTGCGTGTCTGTGTGCCTGTGTGACATCTGTCTGTCTGTGCAGATTTTGTATCCACTTTAACTGAAAAACTAATTGACCGAATTTCATAACACTTGGTAGGTAAGTTCCTTGTGGGTGATCCTGGTGCTGATTAGATTTTAGTACGATTTGGGATAAAAAAGAATCTGCATTATTTTGCGAAATGGCCCGAAAAAATTGGCTGTAGCTACTCTGGCTGAAAAACTAATTGAACAAATTTCACAAAATTTGGTAGATAAGTCACGTGTAGATTAACCTGGTGCTGATTAGATTTTGATACGATTCGAAAAATAACCTGACTTTTTTTTCAAAATGGCCCATGAAAAGCGTTAATCTGAAAATAAGAGACTACATATGCTCAAATATATTAATTAAATGCTTATTTTATACGTATTTTTTGACGACGAAAAGTATATGACCAACCCCATTACTCTAAATTTAGTCGTTATCGAGATATTTTAGGTTTTCCGCATTTTCGCTACGCCACGTTTGAAAAAAATCTGATGTGGGCAACACATGACTTTCCTTATATAATGTAATGAATTTACTACTTTTACAGTAAAAAAAATAGGTTTTTCTTATAATAGGTACTAATATTCTTTCCAAGATATTGAATTTTCGACAATTAGTCGTCATTTTTATCCATTTGGCGAGATTTCCGTTAATTTGACAACATTTAAAAAAGTCGCAAAGTTGGCGATATTCCGCCAAATTCGTCGCCAAAATCTCGCCAAGCGTTATGGACGAAGAAATAAGTTGTTCTTACAGCAGATAAATGACTTGGCGTTCAAATACAAAAGTGTTGCTCAAAGTATCTTTTCCCATAAATGGAACGAGCTAGATCCACGAGAATGATGTCATCTAATTTAACGCATGGTATTACATATGAAAAGTGAACATGTTTCTCAATAGGAAATATATATTTTTCATTTTATATGACTTTTTGATAATTTTTTTTAAAAATGTGCAATATCTCGAGAACGGTTCATGTTAGCGTTCTAAAATTTATGTCAATCGTTTTCTAATAAAAAATTACATAAGAAATGTCTATTTGCGTAACTTTATTAGTGGTTTTGATTTTTTGACGATTTTTTAAACATTTTATTCGAAAATTTAGGGGGGTTCTGAACATTCGATTACGTATAAAACAATAGGCTTCCAGTGTTTACGGATTGTGATTTTTGTTCCAAATTCCGTTCGAATCGGTCCATTTGTTCGTCAGTTATCGTCTCTACAGAGTCACTGACACACACACACAGACATCACTTCAAAAATGTTTGATTCGAGATCAGGGATGCTTGAAACGTGCTCTCCCGTCGAAAACTCGAATTCGAATTTTCGACCCCGTCACAATACTTTCCTTATACATTATGTATATAAGGAAAGTAATAAGTTCAGTTACCAAACGAAAACGAAAATTGAATTAAAAGTGGAAATTTGGTGTAAATTAAAATAATTACGGTTGTTATTTTGTGCAATTAAACTCAATTTAATGAATAATTGCAAAAAAAAAAAGAGAATGTGAATATGAGTCTGCAGGGAAAGTCATGTGCTGCCCCCCATCAAAATTTTATTATTTTAATTCGAGTTGTATTGAAAGTTGTGACCCTTCAAAGTCAAAAACAGCTCATTTTACGCCATTTACTCAAACGTATTTATCTACTAGAAAATGTCGCCCAGGATGCAAGATGCAAATTTTTAATTAAAATCACACCAGAACTCATAGCGAATAATCGAAAAACAAATAACAATACGCCCTCTTATAATAATAACACTTCCTCTAACAATAAAAATCCGTTGTGCCGATGGTGTTAAGATGGAAACTCTGCGAGAATATCTCCTCCTGTCTCAGAAAATTACATCTTCAACACATGAAAAGCATTATATATACATTTCTAAATTCATGAAAATTGATCTATTAATAATATGAATTCCGTTCGAACTTTGTTGGAAAGGGGATTTTCAATCTTTCCAATAATGTTAATTAAGACACTCTGTGATAATATTTCCGATCGCTAAGGTAACGTTTTATGTGAACATTGTCCAAAATCTTGCTGAAACATTGAATAACAAAAACTCTAATTGAAGTTAAAATTTCTCGCCAAGCACCATCGCCCCGGATAATGAAGTATCTGTGTACCGAATTTCATCGCCGTACAATTTTTAGATTTTCCTCTACAGACTGCATAAATAGACAGATGCACGCCTTTATTATTATGGTTATCAGCTGCAGACGATATGCCGTACTCCCGTTTCTGCGAACGATATTTTAGACGTTCTGTCAAAACCTAAACGTTGCAAAATATGGATATTTTCTGAATTTGTGAATTTAAAAAATAAATTTTCAATTTTTGGAACAAAGTTTTTTCAATATTATAAGCGTACTTTGAAAATTTGAGTCGGTAATAAAGCAAAACTCGCTGATATAGCAATTAATTTTGCGAATTTTTCTTCTGGGGTTAAGGAAAATTTGTCCTTTATTGCGACTTCAATTAAGCTTAATTAGAGCGTATCAAAAGAGAGTACCAACAGTATTTTAAGTAGCGAGCGCTTATTTAGGACCCAGGCAACGTCGGGAATATTTTTTAGCGAACGAATACACCGTGCAAACGTTCTGAAATCCATAAATAATAACAGGAGCCATAATTCTCCCATGTTAAATGGTAAAATCTTAAAAAGGTCCCAAGTCTTCGAATATCAGAGATGAAAGATATCCCCAACTAATGGCCCCGTCATAAGAAATATACCAGAACATGCATCGTTTGTGACAGACATTCTAGAACAGGAAGCAGAAAAACAAATGTAAAACCTGTCTGAAATTCCAATATTTTCCTTGAATGTGAGAAAATGTCATCAATTTTAAATGGGTTTTTGACATTTTTGTAATTCAGGAACGGGTAATAAACCAAATTTCTAAATTTTCAATTTTTTACACCAATAGTGACTAAAGAGAAGCAAAATTATGTGCAATCACTTATTGTAAAATCAGGGTTCTCATATGATTTACATGTTTATGAAGAACATGAACCCAGAGGGAGTAGAACTAGGGCCTTCCCGATATCGCTCTATTCTTTCGTCTTTCCAAAAACTAGTAAAAAGACAAACGGGATCGCGAAGGACCTACTTCTGAAACCTCAACTTCTAGATTATATTGGTTTACTGATTTAACACTATAATATATCCGCCAGACAATCGACATTTTGACGCATTCATCGCTAATGTCATCATATTTATCGCCTGGTTTAAGTGCTAACGCACGCTACTTTTATATAAATATTATATAGTTTATAAAACATGTAAAACTTGTTTTTCCTTTCAAAAAACTACAAAATGAAAAGTAACAAGAAAGATCAATCATGCATAAGCGTTGATTATGAAACACTTTCCAACTGAAGTGCAATTTCATTTAAAAATCTCTAAAATGTGATACATTCAGTGGTGATATCTTTTACATTATCACAGTACTACAGTAATTTATTATACTTAAATATTTAAAACTGTATCGAAAAATAAATCATCTGATTCTCTATGCAAAATCAATGCAAATCAATGAATATTTCATTCATATAACTTGCATTCCAGATTTCAGAGCTAAATAATTTTGTGTGAAAAAAAATCAGCAATTCTTATGTAACTCACCTTACAATCGCTTGAGATATTTGCATTCTGCATAAGTTAAAATTAGGCTTCGTTGGAGAAATAATAAAAGTTTAGGGACCATTTAAAATCACAACTATTGTAATTGCGTATGTACGGAATTTAGATACACAGATAATATATGTGTGTGCGTATGTATGTATTCAAAGTATTGGAATCGTGCCGAAGATCAGAACTCGAATTTTCGAAGGATCTACACGTTTTGGGACTTCCAGAACACGAAAAACTATTTTTAGGAAGACGTCTGTGTGTATCTGTGTGTGTTTCTATGTGTCTGTGAGGATATTACATCCACTCTATTGAAAAACTAATAGACCGAATCTCATAAAAATTGGTAGGTATGTTTTTTGTGGGAATTCATGATGTTCATTATAGTACGATTCGTAATAAAAGAATCTGCCTTCTTTGCGAAATGGCCGGCAGCAATTGCCTTTATCCACTCTAGCTAAAAACTATTGGACCAAATTTAACACAATTTGGTATATAAAATTTCAATAACCTACAAGTGATTTATATACCAAATTTAACAAAATTTGTTATATAAATCACTTGTAGGTTATTCTAGTACGATTCGGGAAAAAGGAACGGACTGTTTTTGCGAAATGGCCCGCAAAAATCGTTAAATATAAAAATAAAAGACTACGTGTGCTCAATTATATCAATTAAATTCCTATTTTATACGTGATTTTTGACAACAAAAGAATAAGACTAAACCCATTACTCTAGGACTAGCCGTTCTTCAGATATTTTAGTTTTTTTTGCGTTTTCGCTACGCCACTTTTGACAATAAGTCCATATATCAAATGAGAACCAAATTTAAGTTTAACGTGCAAATTCAATGTCATTTAAAATACTTATGGATGTTATTTTGTACAGATAAACTCAAATTATTATTGAAGAAATAAAGAGATCGTGAATATGAATCTGCAGAGAAAGACATGTGCTGTCCACATCAGAATTTTTAACAATATTACAACAATGATTTATAGAAATGAACGGGGATTATTTGCAGGCCATTTCGAAAAATATGTAGGGTCTATATTTAAAGATCCACCAAGTTGTTGTAGAATTAAATGTTCTACAAATTTAATCTGTGTACCAAATTTTAATTCTCTAGGACGTAGGAAAGTACATTAAAAACGCCAACAAATAAGTATATCATGAAAAGTTATATAAAATTAAAAAAAAATTAAAAAATTGTTAACTACCTAATTTATTTTAAAATGTGAAGTCTCTCATATACAAAATGATCAAACTTTTGGAAAGATATTTATTATATAATATATCTCTTTTTCCTTTCTGGAGGATATCCCCAAAGTCAGAATTTAATTGCATTTGTTTTTTTCCGTATATTAAATAATTTTTAATTAAAAAACTACTTAACATATTTTACTGAAATTTTTATATATATTTTATGGGATAATGTGAATATTTCCTAAATATTTCGAAGCAATTTGTGGATTTTAAATTTGCTTAAAAAATGTTTGAAAAATTAGGTCCCATAGGGATCAATGTATTTCATTTTTTTAACCCGGGTTCAATAAAAAACTAATTGGGTGATATTATTCATTTATATTCCCATAGGTCCCACAGACTGTCTGAAAAACATACTAAAATTTCATTTTGATAAAGTCATTTTTACGGCAGTTATCGTGCTAACGGACAGACAGACAGAATGAACAAAGTCATAAACACTTTTTAACTATGTTCTAAAGTGTTAATAAAAAAAGATTTCAGGTAATTACAATAATACTACTGGACAAACTTTATCCAGTAGTATTATGAAAGCATATATTCTAAAACATAATGTTGTGTATCTTAGCAATTATGTACACAAGTGAATATAGAAAGAAGTAAAATGTTCAATGCTGGTTTGTAATTGCGTATTGTGATAATTTTTTCTAATCAATGCTGGAAATGATGACTATATATTTTGCAGTTAATTATAGTATGTTCAATTTATGAGATAAGTAGAAAATATACACGGGTAACGCCGGTTACAAAGTAAATTTTAAACAAGAAATATCAATCATGCTTAAAGCATTGATTATGAAACACTTTCCAACTTCAATGCAATTTTATTTAAACATGTCTAAAATGCAATACATTCCTCGGTAATATTTTAAAACTTATCACAATACTACATTAATTTATTATATTTGAAACCTTAAACCTTCATCGAAAAAAATTAACTTCATTCAAATGACGGCATTTAAGTATAAATTGCCTAGTTTAAACATCTCTAAAATGTGATACATTCCTCGGTAATAATTTTAGAATTATCATAATATACTACGATAATTTATTATATTTGAAAACTTCATCGAAAACAACTGAAATTCATTCAAATGACGTCATAAAATAACACGCCTTGCTCTCTCTATAAAAGCAACATTTCATTCATAAATAATTCCCCCATTCATGTCATTCATCACAATACTATAATATTTTTTTTATTTAAAAATTAAGACCATTGAGCTAAAAGTAAGTAAACTCTATGCGTAAAACTTCATCGAAAAATATCGTCCGTCTCTTTCTAAAATCAATGAATATTTCATTCACATCAGCTAAGCAGACTCCATGGACTAAATGATTTTGTGTTAAAGAATTACAGCGATTCGAATACAACTCATTCTACATATTTTGCTGTTTACATTTTACATAGGTGAAAAATAGGCTTAATAGTAGAAATAATCAAATTTGGAAGAGCATTTAAACTGAAATATATTGTCATTGCGTTGTTTCAGTATGTAGATGCACAGAATTTAGGCAAAAATAAAGTAGTTTTAGGACGGATACAACACTCAATATGAATTAAAAAGAACTTTAAAAATCACGATTTTGACACAAGATGGATGCCATATATCATTTTGAAGTGGGTCATGTGATCAGGCCTGGCTCTAGGTATTTTGCCGCCCCAAGCAGAAAGCAATTTGGCCGCCCCCTCCCTGAAATTCAATTTTCTATTAACCTTTATAAATGCAATAGAATAGAGAAACACTGCTATATCGCCAGTTTTTAGTCAATTTTGTTCCAAATGTTTTTCAAGTGAATGGATCTTTCGTAGGATTAAATCTTTTGATTTTTTCCGTTTTAAATAAAAACAAAATGTGCAATATCTCAACGAAATATATTAGCATCATATAAATGATGTTATTCAATTTTAGATTTAAAAAAATCTGTTTTCTGATGCATGTCTTTCCATATATATTAATACATTTTATTATTAAACATATTTTATTATTTAATCATGAATGATGTGTGTGTGTCTGTCTGTTCCAACTTCTTTGATGGCATTTCAACATACTTTTCTATGTCCTAGAGAGCTGACATTTGATATCTCTAGGACATACTATAAATAATACAACAGCGTAGTCTAGTAGAGCATTTTAATCTATTAAAGTTTGTCACACCCTCAAAATATAGAACCAGTATTTTTTTTTTCTATGAAATGGCCATTAATATAAAATAGTGAAAAAAAGACTTGAGGGGTTGTACCGAAGATACGTCCGCAACGTAGAATACGTCTTATCACATGGCTGTTTGTAAATAAAGCAACTGCTTACATAAACATTTCATTTATTTCTACAAACTCCCAACTGTGGTCTAATAAGTTATAAAGTTATTTATTACGAAATGTTAATTAAGTACCAGAATAAAAGAAATAAAATTTAGCAATTTGATTATCGCTTGATCATTTTTATCTTATTTCGCATTCGATCGCATTCATCTCTTGAGCGTGTCACCCCTCACAACACGCGTACATCCTCGGCCTAACACTTGGTACCACTGCCGTCCCCCTCCGACTATTACACGCCAAGCTACAATCCTTCAAAATCTCACCCTTTTTCGTCACACCCGATTTGCTGACATAATCCCCATGCCAGGCGCCGACAAAGACGTTATCATACATCAAAAGTATCCCATATTCAACACTATATATATATATATATATATATATATATATATACATACAATAAAAATAATTTGAAAATCCAATGAAAAAATAGAAAGAAAATGAAATATATATATATATATAACACTGTCAAGTTTAACTGTATAAATTGAGTTCAATGTTTTTTGTACTTTGCAGTAGAATTAAATGATTTTTTTTTTAATTTAGAGTTCCCATTTATCAAAGATTTCTTATGATTTGCCTCCATTGAAGCTGTTATGAATAAAATCATTTAGCCGAAAATCAAAGTTTCTATATTTATTCGTTTTTAGAAAACAATTACAAAAATTAAAGCTTCTCTCATAACTAGATATGGCTGAAAATCAATAGGATTTTATTGATACCGATTTGGTATGCTTCTATTATGTAACTCGCTTCATTATTTCGAGATATGTATCTCTACCTGTAGGAAAGTAAAATTTTCTAATATCTCTAGAACGACTAATGATAACTACTAAACAATGTTGTCCAGTTCTTTCCAGTTAGAAGTACCTACAAATCATTTATTCCTTTAACAATAGTGAGTAGTATATATAATGCAAAAACAAAGTCTATTTTAAATCAAAAATTTGCAATACCTCAAAACACACATTTTATTGTGCTGTAAATGGTAATTTAAAAAATGAAATATTACATATAAAATTAATAATTTTGTAGCAAATTATAATAGAATCATTTAAAAAAAAATTTTTTTTTAATTATCGAAATAAGAGAATTTGAAGATTCTAGCCTTCAAGAAAAATAAGAAGCTGTCAGTTATTGATTGTATACCAAATATATTTTAATTTGCTTAATTTGTTCGATAAAGTAAAATTTTTAATGAGAACTTCTAACCAATGGTATTCATTTACTCCCTGTTAAAAGTAATTGCAAAATTTGTAATAACTTAATAATACTGATTGTATTTAATTTTTTTATTTTTCCTGTTTCAAGTAAAAAATGCAAAATATCTCGAAAACGGTGCGTATTAGCGTCCTATATAAATGATAATATTCGCTTTTCAGTGAAAATTGAATTAAATATTTATTTTTGTAACATTTTTAAACATTATACTTTTCATGCTTATCTTATTTTTTATTTTAAGTTCGAAAAATTGATGGCTTTCTTCTGTCCCATTCACCCAAAAATTAATGAATCTCTGATATTTATTGATTGAAAAAGTATTACTGAATTGTATTCTATTTTATTGATTTGTTATAGAGATATCATTGCCAAAGACTTGGTGTTTCATTCAGAAATACATTTGGGAGGGCGAAGCCCCTTCCCGAAACATCCTCCACCCCACCCCCCGTCGCCCGATACATTTTATGTTACCGGACCAAATGCTAATAAATTCAGAAACTCACAAAATACTTTTTGTGCATTTAACCTAGTTTCTACTTCTTATGTGGCAGCATTTGAATTATTTTTACAATTTTATTTCATGATTGACTATTTTCAGAATGAAATTTTGTAGTTATAATTCAATTTACATTATTTTAAATTTTTTCTTCTTGTTTAGCCGGAGCAAGTTTTTCTCGCAATGTTTAAATACGTATTTGCTATACATATTCATTACTTCCATATATATATATATATATATATATATATATATATATATATATATATAATAATTACTTCTATATAGTAGTTAAAATTATATTAGATAATTTGCCCCCTTTGAGATTTCATTTTCTCTCTTCCCCTCAGACAAAATGTCCTGAAAGAAAAACTGCACAGATGCAGATATCATTTAAAATATGGTTAATTAGTTTTGAAGAATGCTTAACACTGATAAATTTATCAAAATCCGAGAGTCCGATGTTTGATCCCCATCACAATACTTTTCCTTTTCTATGTGTTGCAGGAAAATAAATTAGATATAAAAAGGATACTTTTGTAACTCTTGTGATATTTATTATACTTCCCTCGCTAAATAGAAGTAAGTATTTGCACATATCATTTTTAAAGATCTGTGCGCTTTTGAAGGGACTAATTACAAAACACAAAATAAATATTCTTTAGTTTTTTGTTGTCGATCGGTCTGTCGGTCAGTCTATCGCTAAATCGAGGTACCCTGCTGTTCTTCGAAACTACTGAACCAAATAAAGTCAAATTTTGAACATAATCAGGCTGTTGTTACTCGATACAGTGAATAACGTCACGATTTATTATTTTTTTAATTTTTCACTACTCATTCGCAATTTGAGCAAATGTCGTTTTCGTAACATTACAATACTACTACTCAATCGACTGAAATAAAATTTTCTGAAAGAATATGGCTTGTTATATGCTTGAAAAAATATTCTAAGAGGACATTTCTATGCGCCACACTGCAAGTATAATATAAGAAAAGTACATGCTTAAAATGCAAAAATTAAAACTTCCAATTAAATAGTAACATAATTGAAGTAATTTAGAAATTTAAGAAATTTACAGTATTTTTCTTTTACTTCTTATTTACCAGAAAGAACGAAAATTCTTTGAGGTTCATCATCTTTTTCTGATGACTTAAAATAAAAAATTAGAAAAATTAGAGTTCTACATGTGAGACAGTTGGCTTAGAAAATAAATTTTGATTGATTTCCAATTAATTTTAAAAACTAAATTCCTCCCTATTAACTTTCGTTGTAAATACTCCAATGCTAAAGAATGTTATATTCCATTGAATTTTTACTCCATAACTTAAACTCAGAATATAATATATGTAAATGACATTTTTATGATACGATATATTTCATTTAAAGAATTTAAGTTTATAAAATACAGAGGTTTTAAAGCACCGACATGTGAATATGTTGAATATTGTCTTTGTTTTAAAAATTACCCCATTCAAATTATAGTAGTTATTTTTCAAATTAAACAAAGCTTTAGCTGAAATCCTGATAACCAAAAATTTGAATAATTAAAAAAAAAAATAGAAATTGCCCGTAAATAGCGTAAGTAATATTGATATATACTTTCAATTTAAGAAAAAATAAATACAGTATTATTTAAGGAAAACGCACACAGAAAAAAAAATCTGAAAATTGAGCAAAACGAGGAAACAATTTCTAAGAACTTTCAAGGAGCTAAATTTAATATAACAACCTAAGAACAAACACACACTGATCTGTGCGTAAAATTTAAAATATTTTTAGCTAAAAAATGACTCGATAGATGCTGTATATACGTCGTTATAACGAAAACTACCACAAGCTTTAAAGAATATACCGATTTTACACATGGAATTTAGAATAATATGAATCCCCTTGATGGGATAGGGGGGGGGGGGTCTAATATGTTATATATGTTAATAGAAACCATTTTTAAATCATAAAATAATTATATCTTGCTTACCTTAAATTTTAATCTTGCATGAAATGCTAGATGAATATTTTAAATAATATCAAATTCAACTGTATAACATTTAGAAAGCAAAACTATAAACTATTCTTTGCGGCAAGAAAAATGATGTTTGACATTTCTCACCGAAACGTACAACTTAACTGATTCACCCCAAAACAAATCTCTCGCAAAACAAAATGATTGATAAACACGTTTCACAGCCGATGGGGGGGTGTATGTCCCATAAATTCTACAATGATCCACGGATATCTCAAGATGTCTTTTGAGACCTGTCCTCCTTCAGTTTTCTAATTACTTTCAATGCGGACACCTGTTTCGGGATAGATGTGAAAGAAGCCCTTTATTTATGGGTCTGGGTGATCGGGGGAGATGATTTCCGGATTTGAGCTTAGGAGAATAATTAACAAAGGATGGGTATCCTGGCACGGCAATTCTAGGTGGAACCCCATCGTTTCAAGCAAAGTGCCCTCTCTCATCGAATTTTTTCATGGAATAGTTAACAAAAACCAGTTTCACATAAAAGCTTTTGCAGTTCACAGATAATGGTCAATATGCCGCCCTAGACGTACTGTTGATGGCTGGTACTGGACGCCCTGTGCGCTAAAGTAATGAGTTGTTACTTGTGTTGCAAGATAAACAATTAGGGGCGACATACTGGAAGTGATCCCATTTAGCCCTCCCTCGGTTTATTCCCACTTCATCTCTTCCCATTTCGTCCCTTGCGCTACCCTTTTTTAAAATAGTTGCATTTCATCCCTTATTCAATGTACACCTGTTTCTCACCCTTTCTCCCAACTGAGAAGGGTGCAAATGACTCCCTTAGGGGATGAGTTCCGAAGAGCTCCGAGGAGAACAAATTAAAAATATTGCTTGTAAATATGTTGTTTGGCGTTATTTAAATATTTTTAAATAATTTAGATAGAGTAAATCCTGTCTTGTCAGATATCCCTATGAAATGGGTACTTATAATTGTTTTGTAGTACCATGAGTATATATGTTTATGTAGTGGTTCTTGTGCAAACCCTTAATTGACGAACAGAATCCAAAACTTTTTAACCTATCACTTTCTCTAGTATTGTAACGTACTCTCTAGTAGCGAAAGTATTATAACTTAGTCAAACATTATAATTCCAATTTTTGAGAGCTTTACAAGTTTGAATTTCAATATAACGTTTTTAGGGTCATATATTTGTATATATCAGTAATTGTGTACAGTAGCATAAGCAAAGGGGGGAGGGGGTTAAGAGTCATACCTCTTCTTGCTTGAAAAATTACATAAACGAAACTTAGTATTTTCAACATCCCAAGATCCTGGCTATGTGTATGTATGTGTAAAGGCCTTACAAAAGACCTTTACACACACATAGACATAGCCAGGACACCTTTACACACACATAGACAAACGTAAAGGCCGTGTGTCAAAATTCAGTTTCACTTTCACCCCACCCGACAGAGTCAATGCTTAAACCCGGCCCGAGCTCGAAGAACTTTACAGGTGTAGAACCCGAGCCCGGCCTAGCTATGTTCAAAGACCATTGAATCCCGGCCCGGTCCGGCCACAAATAATTTATATTCAAATGTGCTAAACTTCTAAATTTGAAAGGTTTGAAAAACGCAGAATTTTTTTAAAAACACAACCCACCCGAATTTTATTGGGCTTTGTTGGGTTTTAGTGGGTATTTTCCAGAAACTCTTAAACTTTGATTTCCTCATATATGTTGTACCTAAATTGATCATTTACTAGTGAACATTTGTGGAAAATGTTGAGTGTAAATTAGTAAAAGTAATTAATAATGTAACTAGTTTTCAAAATTTTCTTCAAACTCAGACCAAGTTCGGGAACTGGAACTTGCGAGCCAAACCAGTAAAAATCTGAAATTTTAGCCCATGCGAGTAATTAAAAAAATATTACATCCGATATTTTTAGCCATTTTTATACGAAATTCCATATTGAAACTTTTGAATTCAGAAAAGTAAAAAAATAAAGAATTTAGTAGTTATGAAATAATTAAATAATTTAGTAGCTATGAAAAAGAAAACATAATGATGAAATTTTAACATGAAAATGATGAGTTCATATTACTTGATAAAATAACTTAAAAAAATGACCGAAATATTGCGATCAAGATAATTTAGAAATTGCTTATATATAATTAAACAATAAAACAGAAATTTAAATGAATAAAAAATCACCTAAAGTTATCGCTTAAATTAAAGAAAAATTAGTAGCCTGCAGTCTTAATAATAATAAAAGCAAAATTTTATATCAAATGGTCATTCAACTTAGAAATACAAAAAAATGAAATGCCAATATCAAAAAATTTGAAACAAAGAAAATGACACGCAAAATCGGAAATAATTGGTGATTTCAGTAAAAAATAAAACCTGAAAAATTCTAGAATGATCAAGTAGGGAAGGGAATTTAAAATTGCTTCACAAGTATTTAAGTGCTTTAAGGCAAGTGACATTTTTAGGATGTCCTGAAAAACTGAATAAAACAAATTATAAATCAAGAAACTAGATTTCCTATTGAACATTTTGTCGCTTACTATTTACATTTATCTCTTATATTTACAAATATATTTCGAGTGAAAATAAGCAAAGTGAAGCAAATCATTGCTCGGACAAAAACTGTGATCTTTTCGAAAAAATATTTAAATATTGAAATCATTTTATATAATCATAATGTGCACTATATTTTCCTTTTCAACAAAATAAGTAAAAAAAATTGTTTACATATTTAACTAATAGGTTTGGAGATATAAACGCCCAAAGTTATTTATATTTATCGTACAGCTTCGATTAAGATATCTAGTATTTTAAAAATAAAAACTATAATACTGTTCTGGAGTAATATAATCTCATAAAATAAATCTGCACAATTTAATGTCCAAAGAAAATAATGTTGAGCTTTTTTATCAGTTATCAATTATTAATGTTATGACAATTAGCTAATTCTTTAAAATAATATGTCACTCATGGCATTTTTGAAAGAACTCTGAACGTTTCTTTGAGACAGAGGCACATTTGTTTGTAATGAAAAAATGACCTAAATGTCAAAGATATTGTCGAATCGAAGGCAGATTGGGAAATTGCAAGTAAATTATTCTAAATAGAAATGAAAAATGTTTGTTCGGACAATTAGAAAAATATGTCAATGATTGTTAACCATCTTCGTGAGAAAAATTTTCAGGTTGTTCATTTTTCGAGATTTTCATTCTATGTTGTCTTCATTAGCAATATTAACAATAAAAAAAAAATTATGGGACCTACCCATCAGTCATTTTAAATAGGGTGCAGTATACGCAACCTTCATTTTACTACACTAAATATTGAGTTTTGTATAGCGAGAATAGAGAACTTCCTTTTTGGAGCTTTAATTTAATTATTGTAATAGAATGTTTTGAATAACAATGCCATTTAGAATTCTATAGGAATGTGCACCTGATGGTAAATTTTAAGTTTCTTTATAATGTATTTTCAATACGAAAACGGGAATACTGCTAGTTATGTATAAAATAGATATAGACGGACATAGATCTTCTCAAAGGGAAATTATCTTTACTGTATATTTTTTTAACAAAGTAAAGTCATTCCAAATGGAACGGACGCAAGGGGAACAAATCTCAATCCCTCCGGCGAGGAGGGCTGTGAAGAGAAGAGACTATTGGGGAACGCACACAGTTTTCCCCTCTACCAACAGGTGAGGACCTCAAGGTAATTAGGAGGGGTGCAGACAGGACGAAATGGGAATAACAAGAGACGCAGGATAAATGGGAAGAGATGAAATGGGACATCACCTAGCCCTCTGGGCCTCTTTTTTCACGGGGAGAATGAATGATAGCCGTTTTCACTCTTTTATTATCTGGGACCAAATGTTTAATATTTTTCAGTGTTTTTGTTTTGCCTACATCTGCACTTGTAAATGCTGTTGTTCGCGCCCCAGAACTTTTTATTTTTTTTTATTTAGAATATTTTTTATTTAAGATTTTTTATTTATGTTGACTGAAATGCCGCCCTTAAAATGTGCCGCCCCAAGCAAGTGCTTTCTTTGCTGGTGCCTTAAGCCGGCCCTGCATGTGATCGTTTCATATCATGGACATGTGATCGCTTCATATAAGAGGTGTTATTATTATTTTAATTTTTATTTAAAAAACAACTGAATATATTTCGCTGAATTTTTTTTTATATATTTTATGGAACAATTTGAATATTGCCTAAAATTTTCGAAGCAATTTGTGAATTTTAAATCCGCTTAAAAAATGCTTGAAGAATTAGGTCCCATAGGGCTCAATGTATTCCATTTTTTCAACCCGGGTTCAATCCAAAACTAATTGGGTGATATTATTCATTTATATTCCCATAGGTCCTATAGACCGTCTGAACAACATACTAAAATTTCATTTTGATTCAGTCATTTTTAAGGCAGTTATCGTGCTAACGGACAGACAGACAGACAGACAGACAGACAGAATGAACAAACTCATAAACACTTTTCAACTTTGTTGTAAAGTGTTAATAATCTGACTTTTGCGGGTTTCAATAAAAACCTGACTACGGGTATATTCTGGTTTTGTCAGTTCGATATTTCTTTATTCAGGTGCCAGCCCTTCAGATGTTTTTATAGTAGATTAAATGGCAGACCGCCAGACTCATATCAGGGTATACCACAGACTATGTGGGGTATACTTATTCTGTGGGGTATATAGCAGCTGTTTAAGCGGCCGGCGCAGTAGATTGAATGTATTTTTTACTTCCTGCAATACATGGTAATTTATAGGGAAAGTATTAGAAGCTAGTCGAAAATCGCAACTCGAGATTTCGACGGATCTACGCTTCTTGGTACTTCTAGAACACGAAAAATCTATTTTTAGCGTGTATGTCTGTGTGTGTGTGTCTGTCTGTACAATTTACGCAACCACTCTAACTCAAACACTAATGGACCAAATTTCGCAAAATTTGGTTGATAAGTCACTTGTAGGTTACTCTGGTACTGATTAGACTTTGGTACGATTCAATGTAAAAGAGCCTGCCATTTTTTGTAAAATGGCCCGCAAAAATCTTTTGTTTCCACACAAGTTTAAATACTAATTGACCAAATTACACAAAATTTGGCAGATAAGTTACTTGTGCTTCACACTGATTTTGTTAGGTTTCAGTACGATTGGGAAAACCAGATCCTGCCTTTTTTTGCAGAATGGCCCACAGATATCATAAAAATATAAATTAAAAGATTTATTCTGTGGGGTATACAGTAGCTCTTTGAACGGCCGGTGCAGAACGTATCAATTAAATGCTTATTTTATACGTAATATTTGACGATAAAAAGAATAAGATGAACTCCATTTTTCTAGAATTAGTCATTCTAGAAATATTTTTGTTTTTTCGCAGTTTTAATACGCCGCCTTTTAAAATATGTCCAGTTACCAAATGATACTAAAATGTAATTAGAGGTGCGTAATTTAAATATGTATGCTTATTATTTTATGCAATGAACCTCAATTTGACGAATTATTAATGAAATAAAAATAAAAGAATTTAATTCTGTAGGGAAAGTCACGTGCTGTCTACAACAGATTTTTTTAATATTCTGCATAGGGTTGAAGGCCTAGACCACACAGCCAACCCAAAGGCTGATGGCAGTTAAATGTGTGGCCGGATTCTGCATAGGGTGACATTATTTTAAAAATTTGATGAATTATTAATAATCTGACGATTTCTAACAGATACTTTGAAAAGGAAAAGTTTAACAAAAAATATAGATCGTTTGAATACAAAATACGCAATGTTAGAAAGTTTCAATAGAAATAAACAAAATCGTTAAACCCCAAAACTGGGTCTCCCACTGCATTCAAATTTTATGCTGTTTTTAATATGCGGCAAAATATTTCGAACGAGGCATCTTGAGACAAAATTTTTTCCTAGCAACTAAGTTTTATCTTATTATGCAGTACACGTTAAAAAGAGCAAAATTTAATAAAATTTGTATACCAAAAAAGCTTTTCCCTTCAAATATTGTGCAACTAAACCCTCTTAAAATTTTAGCTGTAAACTAAAAATGTTTTGAACTCGAAATTCGTTCTTTGAAATACAGAATATAGTATTTATGAAATTTGAAACTACTTTATCTAATACACAGTGGTGTCCCAAAAATATTAAAACGCGCTTTAATTCTTTACCTGGAGATAAGTGGGCAATGTAAATTGCAAAAATGTTGAAAGTAAAGTAGGAAATAAAACTACGTTAATGAAATTGTCCTCCCATTCATTTTCAAAAAGTTACACTTTTTAAATTTTTATTTAACCCCCTTAGACAAATTTGGTAAAATCAGAAATTTTTTATTTTTATGTAACAAGATCATTAAAAAAATCGCATATCTGTGTCTTTAAAATCAACTGAATTATGATAAAGCAAAAAATCTGACTTATGCAACTTTTCCGTACCATGCGAAGGGCTGTTTCATAGTGAAAATAGGGATCATAAACAAATTGACGATAGAAATTGTTTAGATCAAAAATACGTTAATATGTGTCACAAATTTTTTTATCACAAATGCATCTAAATAAAGCATTACACAGACAGAGTTGGTTTTACTGCATTTGTGCTTGGGTTTTTTTCCCTTCGGGGTTTTCCCCTCTTTTCTTTTTAACACTTTACAACAAAGTTGAAAAGTGTTTATGACTTTGTTCATTCTGTCTGTCTGTCTGTCCGTTAGCT
Source organism: Amaurobius ferox (assembly GCA_951213105.1). Classification (NCBI taxonomy): domain Eukaryota; kingdom Metazoa; phylum Arthropoda; class Arachnida; order Araneae; family Amaurobiidae; genus Amaurobius; species Amaurobius ferox. The sequence goes on along the minus strand of OX578148.1, from coordinate 47,856,533 downwards.
CGATAACTGCCGTAAAAAGGACTTAATCAAAATGAAGTTTTAGTATGTTGTTCAGACGGTCTGTAGGACCTATGGGAATATAAATAAATAATATCACCCAATTAGTTTTGGATTGAACCCGGGTTGAAAAAATGAAATACATTGAACCCTATGGGACCTAATTTTTCAAACATTTTTTAAGCGGATTTAAAATTCACAAATTGCTTCGAAAATTTTAGGTAATATTTAAATTATTCCATAAAATATATAAAAAAAAAATTCAGCAAAATATATTCAGTAGTTTTTTAAATAAAAATTAAAATAATAATTACACCTCTTATATGAAGCGATCACGTGACCAACTTCAAAATATAATACGGCATCCATCTTGTCTCAAAATCGTCATTTTTAAAGTTCTTTTTAATTCATATTGAGTGTTGTATTCGTCGTAAAACCTCTTTATTTTCGCTTAAATTCTGTGCATCTACATACTGAAACAACGCAATGACAATATATTTGAGTTTAAATGAGCATCCAACTTTGATTATTTCTCTAACGAAGCCTATTTTTCACTTATGTGAAATGTAAACAGCAAAATATGTAGGATGAGTTGTATAGGAATTGCTGTATTTTTTTAATGCTAAAGAATTTAGCTCATGGAGTCTGCATAGCTGCTATGAAAGAAATATTCATTGACTTTACCGAGAGAAGGACGATTTTTTGCGATGAAGTTTTAAGCATAGAGTTAAATTACTTATAGCTCCATGGTCTTAATTTTTAAATAAAATAAATTATTATAGTATTGTGATGAATGACATGAGTGGGAAATTATTTATGAATGAAATGCTGCTTTTTTAGAGAGAGCCAGGCGTGTTATTTTTTCTATGACGTCATTTGAATGAATTTCAGTTGTTTTCGATGAAGTTTTCAAATATAATAAATTATCGTGGTATTATGATAATTCTAAAATTGTTACCGAGTAATATATCACATTTTAGAGATGTTTAAACCAGGCAATTTATATTTCAATGCCGTCATTTGAATGAAGTTCATTTTTTTCGATGAATGTTTATATTTTCAAATATAATAAATCAATGTAGTATTGTGAGAAGTTTTAAAATATTACCGAGGAATGTATTGCATTTTAGATATGTTTAAATAAAATTGCATTGAAGTTGGAAAGTGTTTCATAATCAATGCTTTAAGCATGATTGATCTTTCTTGTTTTCCTTCTTATGTCTCTCTTGTATTGTATTGTATTGGATTGGATTGTTTTGTCGTTGCCATTCTTTTATTTGTCTTGTTGTAACAGTGTTGTGATTCAATTTTAACCTGTTTTGTAATGTTTTGAATCTAAAATAAAGTTCCCGGCCACACACTTAGCTACAGTAAACCTTCGGGTCTGTCGTGTGGTCTGGGTTTTCAACACTTCAACAGACAGAGATCATATAAAGCAGTGGTACTCACTACGCGGTTAGGTATCCTATGTATTATCGTCCAGTTTTATCTTTTTTGTCATATGTCACAAATTTACATTTCTAATTATAGAGTCCCCATTCACAATGTTCAATTTTCAATGAAATATAACTCGCTCAATTTTAAATATAGAGATATGCAGTTTTTTTTTTAATAATCTTGTTGCATTAAAAATAAAAATTTTCTGATTGACTCAATTTGTCTAAGCGGGGTCGTATAAAAATTTAAAAAGTGTAACTTTTTAAAAATGAATGGGAGGACTATTTCACTAACGTAGTCTTATTTCCTACCTTACTTTCAACATTTTTGCAATTTCCCTTGCACACTTACCTCCAATAGGTAAAGAATTAAAGCGCTTTCCAATCTTTTTGGGACACCCTGTATAGACCGTAACGCAATAAATGCTTATTTCAAATGCATTCTTATAGGCTTTATAAATATATTTATTAATTGTAAAGCTACTTTTAATTCCCTTTGCTCTTTATACTTTTCCTAGATACTTAGTATAATATATAGGGAAATAATTGTGACGGATCACTTTGAATTCACTCTATCGTCGGAAGATCACGTTTCATGAATCACTGAACTCGAATCGGTTGTTGAGGTGATGTGTGTGTGCGTGTATTAATTTGTATGTTAATGTGTGTGTCCCTGAGTCTGAAGAAGCGATATCTCACAAACGAATATGACGATTCAGATTTTTTCTTTTTATTAACTTATAAACATACAAAACAAACGCCACAGGAGAGACAAAAAACATACACAAAACTACAGAATAAGCACAAGAAAGAAAACTCCAACTGCGGCTCTATAAAGTCTATATGTCTATAAACGTTTAAACTATAATAGTTATATATAGTATTATATATAGTTTATCGTGTCTATAAGTATATAGTTCTTTAAAGTCCACCAGACTGTAAGGCGCATATCTTCCTTTTTACGTACCAACATCTTTCAAACATTTCAAATGTAATTTGGTATGTTTTTCACAATCTGTGTATACTGGAAGCCGATACATTTACAGAAAATTAAAAAAGTAGGAAGTAGTATTTAATAAGTTGACCTTGGCGACAAATACGACGAAAAACAACCCAATTGGCTACTTTTTGCTAAATCGATTATAAATCAATATGGAAAATGAAGCTTGGAAAATGAAGCTAAATTTTCTTGAATAGCCCCTTTAGCTTTGATGGAATTAATATTTTTAATTCGAAATATAGTGCGTTTCACGGTTAATTGCGTTTTATAAGGGTTATATAGTAATTACATTTCGATAGATAGTCCTATAAAAATTACTAATATTGATTTGGAGAAGTGCATAGCCAAAAAATATTAGGAGCACAAGTGCTACAGAAAATAAAATATATTTTAATGAATATGAAACGTTATTAGAATTTTAATTTTAGGAATTTATTAATTGGAACCGAAACCATTGGTTTTATATAGAAAAGTATCAGTTTTTAATTTTTAACATTGTGAAACATAAGGAAACTATATCGCTTAGCGGATGCTGGCCATATACCTGATAGTGAAGTTGTACTTACGCAAAACACAAGTTAATTTGGTACTTCAAGAAAGTTTTGCATGTTCTCATTCATAAAAGCGCCTAATTTAAATATGCAATTAAACTTCAAGAAAGAACTTTGTGTGTGGATATACATCATTATTTTGTTGTGAAAGAAGTAAAGGCATTGCATTATGTGGGGGAAATTATGTGCTGTCTACATCAGACATTTTACTTTCCGTTCTACAATAGAGAAAAAATTGCATTCCCCTAAATTTCCGAATTCGGGATTTGGAGGAAAATATATTTTTTAAAAATTCCTTAACTTGCTTCGAGCATTTAAAATAATTTATTTCTGTATGTGTCCGTGAGTCTGTGAATACGATATTTCCAGAACGAATGGAACATTTCGGACTTAAATTGAAAGCCTATTGATTTTAAACGCTATCGAAAGAACGTCCCTAAATTTTGGAATGAATTTTTGAAAAAATCGCGAAAAATCGGGGCATTCAATAATGTTCAATGATTAGTCTTCATTTAAATGTATTATTTTGTAAAATGTATCTAAAAAATAAATGTATCTAAAAAATTGCATAAAAATGAACAGTAGTAATTGTCACAAATATTTAACACTTGACGACTAATTTGGCGAAATATCGCCAACTTGGCGACTTTTTTTATATAGTGCCGTATCAAGGTTTAACTGTACCCCAGAGGCTGTGGTTAGGCTGCCTGCATGTGCGGTCGCGGTTGGAGTTGTAGTAGGAAACCTGCAAGTGGACTTTCGTCAAATTAGTCGGACAGGTCTTCAGGTGGAAAGAAGCGTTATATTCCGTTTAGGTCATATTATGCTGACTGCAATATACAAGTATAAGAAATTTTTATATATTTTTAAATTCAAACCCCTTTTTATAGCTATGTTGTGTAATATATGTTTAACTGTAGCTGTAATATAAGAATAAATACTTTAAAAAGTCATTGGACATATTATTCCAGCTAACATGTAATAATGAAAATAATTTCAATAAAATCAAAGCCCCCCCCCCCCAATTCCCTCCTCCTATATGTATATAGGTGGAAAAAATTCCATTTTTCAAGATCTATTTTGATGTTATATATGCATTGCTGAGATCTAAAAATAGTATATTTTTAATTTTTTCTTTCTTGATAAAATCATTGCTGAGATCTAAAAGTAGTTTATTTTTAAATATTTTCTTTCTTGATAAAGAAAAGTTATAAAATAATTATTTTTTATCTATAACAGGATTTTTTTAATGTGAAATTTAAAACATTACACAAAAGGAATAGGAGGAAAAAGTAATTTAAAATTCTTAAAACGTAAATTATTAAATATAATAAATAAGAGTAAATTATTAAATTATAAGAACAAATTTAAAAATGCTTTTGAAAAATATATTATTAAATATTATATTAGAATTCGTATTAAATACTTACCGATGGGAAACCTTTTGAAACAAAAAAAAAACAAAATTTACTCAGTTTATTATACATAAAAAATGCATTATTGAATAATTATAAAAATGAAAAACCGGTTTATAATTAAATATTTTTAAGAATATATTATTATATATAATATTAAAAAAAATAGCTGCTTGTAATTGAATGGTTGAATATTATGAAATGGAAGAGAAAATTTGCTGAAAGATAAGTTAAGCATAAATTTAGTGCTATTAAATCATATTCCTTCACTAGAAGTACTTGCGTAAATATTTTATATTCTTCCTTCACAACTTTACCAGCGTTTTTCTGAGAAAGAGTAAAATGTCACTTGTACCTTTCTCTTATTCTTTTTCTTCAAAATAAAGCACACACATGCAGGCCCGTGGAAAGCGAGGGGTGTAGGGGCCTCTCCGGGCCCCCGTCCCCTCATTTTTGTACCTAATTTTTCCTGTCCGGGCCGAGTTCCCCTGCACACCGGGAGGGGGGGGGGCTCCAGCTCGGGTCTATTAATTTGACAATTTTATGATCAAATACTTCTTGTCAAGTTCCTTAAAAAGTTTGGAAAGATTATTATATTTTATTTTCAGAAAAATAGCAGTGGAAAAGAGGAATCGCTCCATTCTTCAAGCTCTATTTTAATGCTATATATACATTTGTAGGAGTTAGAAACCGTAAAATTCGACTCTTTTATCGGTAATTTATTTTTAAATGTATTTGAAGAATTACAATTTAAGTAACACTGTCGTCTAACGTTAGTAAACGAAATATAATTTGTTATCTTCCGCCGTAAGACAGCAACCATCCGGTTAATTTGACGGTAGCCCACTTGCAGGTAGCTCAATGCGCGTCCGCACTTGACGGCAGCCAAATTACATCGTTTCCGCAACCGCACTTGCAGGTAGCCTAACCACTTCGTACCCCAGACGCATGATGTTTTAAGGTGTCTACAAACGATCTGTGAATGTTTGTCAAAGAGGCTTGATCACTGATTTTTGATCATCTGAACACGTATTTGACGTGTTTGCCAAAGTGTGAGGTCAAACATTTTTCTTGTAGAGCAGCGTCCTACTTTTTCGTCAAACATTGAGAAGTCAGTATGATTGACGTTTGTATTGACCAATCGCGGACCGATTTCCGTTTTGTGAATTGAATATAGTTATTTTCTATTTTGCCCATTTGTTAGATTTATTCTTTTTATTAAAAATGAGCTGAACTCAAGATAAGATTGACCAAATTATAGAAGTTTATAGAGAAAAGATTATCAGAGTAACACAGTAAAATTTTTAGAAACCGGTGCTTCTCAGAAATAGCGGAAATTGTTAATTTGCCTTCTGAGGAGGTCAAAAATATAAAAAAAAAATACTATAATGACACAATTTAATTATAAAAATAAAAAGTCACGGATTCGATGAAAAGTAGAAGCGGTAATCTGGGCTAAAAGTTTACCAATTTTTTTAACAAATATAATTTAATATATCATTTTATCTTTAATAATTAAAGAGGAGGGGCGCTTAGAGAGGCGGGACATAAAGAATCATTGTCGGGCGGAATTGCTAAAGTCTGGAGACGGAAAAATAATAATAGAACTTTTACCAAATTACAGACATCTGTGAAATATAAGAGATTAAAATTGTGCGCAAAAAACACTAAGGAATGTTTCTTGGAATGAAATCGGCGGCATTAAAGAGGAGGGGCGCTTAAAAAGGCGGGGATCTACAGTATCATTGCCGGGCGGAATTGCTGAAGTTTTGAGATGGAAAAATAATAATAGAACTTTTACCAAATTACAGATATCTGTGAAATATTAAAGATTCAAATTATATGCAAAAAACACTAAAGAATGTTTCTTGGAATGAAATCGGAGGCATTAAGGAGGAGGGGCGTGCTAGAAAGGCTGGGACCTAAAGTAACATTGCCGGACAGAATTGACAAAGTCTGGAGATGGGAAAATAATAATAGAACTTTTACCAAACTACAGACATCTGTGAAATATAAAGGGTTCAAATTATACGCAAAAAACACTAAAGAATGTTTCTTGGAATGAAATCGTCGTCATTAAAAAGGAGGAGAGCTTTAGGAAAGCGGGAACCTAAAGTATCATTGCAGGGCGGAATTGCTGAAGTCTGGAAATGCAGATGGAAAAAAAGAAAATAATTTTTACCAAATTACAGACACTTTTGAGATATAAAAGATTTATATTATACGAAAAACACACTGAAGAATGGTTTTTGGAATGTAATCATCGGCATTAGAGAGAATGGGCCTGTTAAAGAGGAGGGGCCTAAAGTATGATTGACGGGCGGAATTGCCGAAGTTCGGTAATAAAAGTTGTCCTGTGTAATAACACCATTATTCAATCCAAACGGAACCTTTGGAATTTTAAAAGCGATCTTTATAGTATGAAAACTCTAAAATGGTATTCCTATGAGGAAATTACGAATGAATTCTTATGAAGAAATTACTGATGTTACAAAGAACATGGCCGCTGTGCAAGGGAATCGCGAACGTGATATCACATAAAACTCATCTATAGGGCCTTTAATTTATGTGTTACGTCACAATGATTCTGCTTCCGGTTCCGCCTATACTTATTTTGAACACCCTGTCTCACTATATATGGAGAGGCCACTCTCTCTACCGGATCTATAGAAAACTCTAGGGTTTACAAAACCAGATTTATTATAGCTCAATGAATACAATTCGAAATTGTTACAACATCTTTATACGGATTCGAATCCCATGTTTAAGAGGAGGTGGTCAACTGCTTCTGTATGTTTGCTTCACCTTTACACACCAAAAATTAACCGGCCGTCCAAACAGTTACCTTACACCTTTCTGGTAGGTCGGGCGGTCGCGTATTCAGAATCGGTGGTGCGTACAAAACCCAGGATGGCCGCCAGGTGATCTTTGGCGAAAACCGTGAACACACTAAATTACACACTAAATTATATTAGCTACACTAAATTTGGTGAGAAAAGCCATTTTGGTATACTTATTTTATAGAGCGAAATTATGCCAAATGTGAAAAACGAGTTGCTTTTCGAACAATTAAAAATAATTTTTGAACTCCTATGATGACTAAAGTTGATTAAATTACAATTTTTGGTTGAATTTATATGTTCCTGAATTTCAAGGAAGTTTAAACTGATTTAATAAATTGCATTTCTAATAACTTCTTACTATTGAAGATCTAGAAGTTTTTACATTTTGTTCGTGTTTCATTAAATATTTTTATGTAACTCAATTTAAATATTATTGAAATTTGAAGTTGATAACGTGGTAGAACTGAATTTTTCAGTTCCCATAGAACAGAGGTCCTGAGCATGTTGCACACGAGAACTACAATGCTTATGGACCTGTATTTAGTGCTCGTTAGAGAAGTGTAAAATGTCACTAAAAGGAGCACTAACTGTATAATGTTACTAAGAGGAACACTAAAATCAAAATTTTCGGAAATTTTATTTTGTGTTATATAAATATTTAATGACTTTCAATATTCATAAAATTGTCTTACTATTTTGCCAAGGACTGGTAGTAGTTAGTCTCTCAGGTTCAAACTTCACGCTTCTACTAGTAACTATGAATCTTTTGAAATTTAAAATTAATTAAAGTAATTAATTATTAGAGAAATCTGCTGCATTTCTAGTGCTTTTCACTTTTTATCCATTATCCTTCCTTTGTAATAAGAAATTAAATTATTTGCGTTAAAAAACTAGTTTCAAGGATAAATTTAGTAAGTTTGATAATATGTACAAATTTGATAATATTAAGCACAGTTTGATAATATTAAGTGCGGCATGCAATGTTAAAATAATGCTTTGATTGTACCCAATCTATATAAATAAAATTGAAAATCGTTCTGTATGTCTGTCTGTGTGTCCCATCATCACGGGAAAACAGCTGAACCGAATTTGATGAAATTTTGTGGGTAGTCTAGAAATAGCCCCAATTAAAATTTTGTCCGTGTTTTGAGTTTCTACGACCAGTGGTTCTCGAGATATTGGTAAAAAACGAAATTTTCGTTTGTCTCATCATCACGGGAAAACGGCTGAACCGAATTTAATGAAATTTTGTGAATAGCCTTCTAATAGTAAATATACCCCCATAAATTTAGACTAAGTTTCGAGTTTCTAAGACTAGGTGTTGTCGAGATATTAATGAAAAACGGAACTTTTTCTTAGGAGATCTACTCTCCAACTCCGTGGTTTATCCAAACGGAAAGGATGAAAACCGTTTGTTTAAAACGTCAAAATGAAATAAAACTTTATTTCCGAGTTTGGTGCAGGATTTTTGCATTAATTAGTCACTATAGGAAAACACGAATTCTTTGAAACATGAATTTAAATGGAAAAATCTACCTCCATGGTTCCTGTTTCACAAGCTTTTACTCAACGATGAAAAGTGTAAATAAATCAAAATGGCTATTTAATTTCGCATTTTACGAGGAAGATTCTATCTTATATCATGTTGCTCGGCAACGGAATGAAATTAAATGTGTTGTTAATATTTATTATTATTTTTTCTATTTGAATAATAAAAAATCTGATGTGTGCAACACATGACTTACCTTATATAATGCAATGAATTTACTACTTTTACAGTAAAAAAATAGGTTTTTCTTGTAGTAGATACAGTGACCGCCGGTTATAGGATTCAGTGGTTATAAGAAACAGCCGTTTATAAGACCCAAAACGACAGAAACAAATACAAACTTCGTTTTAACATTAAAATTGTGTCGCTTATAAGAAACACGATTCCGCTTATAAGAAACGGTTTTCTAAAGAAAATTTGTTGATTTCCTTGCGACGCGGGTGTAAAAAAAAAAAAAAAATCGACGAGTTGTTATCTCTTGTCTCTGGGCGTAAGGGGTGGGAGTTTGCTATGTAACAAAGGATGACAGAGAATTTCTCCGTAGAAAGGCTTGGGGGGAACAACCCCAAACCAGTAAGAAACGAGTTTTAATCTTTTGGCATCTTTGCTTATGCACTCAAATAAGATTCGTACAGCTTTAGTTAGTCATTTTATGTTTTGCTAGTGAAAGCATGCCGCAAAAGAGAAAAACTCTTACTTTGCTTGAAAAGCAAAGTTTACTTAAAAAGTATGATTCTCTACCTCCGTGTAGTCAATAAGCCAGAAAATAACCTTGCTTGATGCTATCCATATGATCGCAGGCGCATGTAAAAATGTTTCTGACATATGCATTTTTAATTGCTTCCGTAAAGCAGGATTTTTGAAAAATAATGTTGATACACCAGCAGAAGATGCAGAAGCACCTTTCGAAGAATGGATTCACATCGACGAAAATTTACAAACATCTGAAGAAAAAAGTAATGATGACATAGTTGCGGAAATTCAGAATGTTTGCAATGAAGAAGAAAATGAAGACGACGTTCCACAAGAAGAAGAATTTTCCTACAGCCAAACAGTCGCGAGAAGCCCTAACAATAATTAGAAAAACTCTTGGACACAGAGGGGCATCAGAAAAAGTTTATAGACTATTTTATGATTTAGAAATGGATGTACGTAAACTAATCACAGACTCGTTAGCGCAAATAACACTGAATAAATTTTTTGCTGTTCCTCAGTAATAGATTATGGTATGTATAAAATGTACTATGCTCTTATACATAAATGAACGACCTATGACTTTCACTTTTTATTCTTATTTAACTACATACTATATGCATATAGATAATATTTTAAGTTGTAAGGCTTTATTCGTAAAATAAGAAATATTTTTGAATGCAAAACTTAATTCACAAATGTATTATGTACGCACTAATATTTTACTTATATACATTTATCTTTTAAATTCTGTAAAACTTTGTTCAATAGTTAGTATTTACAATGGAAGAACGATATTTAAAAAATTTCCGGATTTAAGAAATAACTGCTTATAAGAAACAAAACGAGCGAAACGAACGTGCTTCTTATAAGCGGCGGTCACTGTACTAATATTCCTTCCATGATATTGAATTTTCGACAATTAGTTGTCATTTTCATTGCAAAAGTGACGTAGAAGTACCACGGACCACGGCACAATGGTTTTAACATTGAATTGAACATATGACGCTTTTCCGGATAACAACATGCAGTACTATTTTCAGTACCCAATAAACTTATATTTTGCCTTGACAATTATCGATAATGATATCATCTTCAATAAGTAATATAATCTTTATATTAAAAGATTTTAATAATGAATTATCAATTTGGCGCCATTTTCGTTAATTTGACATCGTACTTGCAATTTTGACGGTATATTTTTGAATTTGGGGTGATATATCGCCAAGTTCGCGACATTTAGCCAAATGGGTAGCTAAGTTCACCAAATTTATCGCCAAGCGTTACAGACAGATGGAGAAGCTTTTCTTATATATGAATGAGTATACACAATACTCATATACATTATACTGCTATATATAATTTATAAGAAATTAATAAGAAGTATATCTTGTATAAATATCTTGAGTGTAAGTCTCATCTCAATTTGGCTTCTTATGTATATATACTACTCGTATATTCATATTCCTTTCTTTACATATATAATATACATATGTCGCAAAGTTTAAAGGGGGAGTATTGTGGCGGGGTCGAAAATTCGCGTTTCAAACATCCCTGAACTTGAAACAAAAATTTTTGAGGTGATGTTCATGTTGTGTGTGTGTGCGGCATCTTTAGAACAAATTGAGCGTTTCGAATGAAATCGGGTACGATTGCAATCGGGAAATACAGGAACCCTATTGAATTTAAACGCGATCACACTTTCAGTAGACGCCCAATTTCCGAATGAAGTTTTGAAATATCATAAAAAATAGCAGTACCTCAAAAATGTTAAATAAATAATCATTGTATACGTAATTTAATATTATAAAATGATTAGTACTAATTTAAAACTCTCTGAAATTAAAACAATAGTTACTATCGTTAAATAAGTTCACATTCCTAGTACAATATTATGTGACCCATTTACTAACGTGATTTTTGTGGATCTAGCATAAGGTGACCATTCGCCCTGATTTTCGGGAACAATCCCCGAAACAAGTCTTGTTTCCCTATTTATTTTTGTCCTCGATTACGTTTTTCTTCCTTAAAGTTATAAAACATTTAATGAATATGAAACTGGTGCTAAAATTTTCACATTAAAATTAAAATTCTGATAATCTGGCAGCAGTGCAATAGTTCAAAATATTAAAATATCGAAATCATCATATTTCGAAAACTAAAAATCTAATCAAAAATCCAATTATATATCTTTATAGGGGTTCAAAGATCTACAAATTACTCTCTTATTGTTCATAGAGAACTTTTAGTTTTCAAGATACGCTCTCGTGTATTTAATACTTTGTATCTGTTGGTATTATACTACCCAGTCCAGTCTCTAGTGTCGAAAGCCCAGACCACCCGACTCGTCCGAGGACTTAGAGCAGCTTACGTGAGACTTCATTCAACTTTTTCAAACATTAATATAGTATTTAGTTATGTTTGTCTCACAATCATTATCAGAATAAAGGTATGAACTCTTACATTCCTAATATATACTAAAAGTGTTAACTAAAATAAAACTAAAAGTGCTAGGTATGAACTAAAAAGTAATTTGTACTCCTTTGAAAACCCTACAAGGATATATATGATTTTTGATCAGCTTCTTAGTTTTCTAATTATAGTGATTATAATTTCGAAATTTTAATATCTGAACAATTTTTTAGGAAGGTGGTTCTATTGTTGATATTTTAACATTTTGAACTGTTTTGAAAAAGTAGTTTTAATTTCAATATTTTAATATTTTCAACTGTATTTAAAATGTCTATGAAGGCAAATCACCCACAAAGAAATATGCTATTCACGCAAAAATATTTCATCTCCATTAAACTGGAGTCACTGCTGATTTTTTCATTATGAAAATCATTATTTCAAAACAAAAACTATGAAAGTTCATTTCACGAATTGACCAAGTGAGCAAAAGGACTGTCAACTCTGAATGAAGGTCGCCTCCACTGCCACACAAAGACTCTCTTCCCTTCAGGGCACAACGGCAGGTTGAAGGTTATAAAAGAGAGGGGGTCATAAAATGAAATACTTTTGATCCAGCCCTCCTAATTCTTGGAAGAATGTAAAGGGGAAGATCTAGTATCTATTTTGTTTCTGAAGTTCTAGTGCACAATCTCTTTTTATGCCTCGTCTGGTTCTGGTATATAAATGCGGGAAAATGATGTTAGCTAGCTACACGTAAATAGTATTAAAATCATATATTAACACAAACCACCTGAATGCGGCGAATTTATCGGGGTGACAGCCCTGCTACTAACTTGACAAAATAAATATCTTATAAACTTTTACGTAAATTTTTAAATAAAGGCTGGCTAATAAAAAGATATATTTTTTACTTTCCCTGCAATACATGGTAATGTATAGGGAAAGTATTGGAATCATGCCGAAAATCGCAACTCGAGTTTTCGACGGATCTACACGTTTCGAGAGCTCTAGAATACGAAAAAACTATTTTTAGCGTGCCGTCCTTGTGTGTGTCTGTCTGTGCAGATTTTGTATCCACTCTAACTAAAAAACTAATGGACCGAATTTCATAAAATTTGGTTGATAAGTCACTTGGGTGTGACCCTGATGCTGATTAGTTTTTGATACGGTTCGTAAAAACAGAACCTGCCTTTTTTTGCGAAATGGCCCTTAAAAATTTCATATTTATCGGTTCTAGCTAAAATACTAATTTACCAAATTTCACAAAATTTGGCAGATAAATTACTTGTTGGATATTTTGGTGCTGATTAGATTTTGGTACGATTCGGAAAAGAAGAATCCGTCTTTTTTTGCGAAATGGCCAGCAAAAATTTCATGTATCCACCCTAGCTAAAATACTAATTGACCAAATTTCACAATATTTGGTAGATAAGTCACTTATGGGACCTCTGGTGCTGATTAGATTTTGGTACAATTCGGAAAATAACAACCTGCCTTTTTTTACGAAATGGCCGGCAAAAATCGCCAAAATCTTAAAAAAAAAAAAAAAAAAAAAAAAAAAAAAAAAACTACGTTTGCTGAAATATATCAATTAAATTCTTATTTTATACGCAATTTTTGACGAGGAAAAGAATATAACACACTCCATTATACTTTAAGACTAACCGTTCTCAAGATATTTGAGATTTCTTGCATTTTTGTTACGCCGCTATCGGGAAAATGTCCAATTACTAAATAAAAACAAAAATTGAATTAAAAATGCAAATTTAGTGTTATTTGGTGCAATTAAACTCAATCTAATGAATTATTAAAGAAATATGAATTTAGTCTGCAGGAAAAGTCATGTGCTGCCCACATCAGATTTTTTTATATTCCAATACTGATTGATACAAGTGGACCTAAACAATCTGGAATAGGAATGCGATAGTCAGTAGAGCAGAGAAGGTGGTGGACCGGGTGGCATGCATGCACCCCTCCAAGGGCTTTATTTATTAAAATTCAGTTTTTCTTTTGCATTCTTATATAATTACTTTCCCCACAATATATAATTACTAATATATATATTAATCCCCACAATATAATTACTAGTTATACAATTACTAATTCTTATATAATTAACACAATATATCGAAATGTATAGGGAAGGAAGAGTATTGGAATAGTATCGAAAATATCAACTCGAATTTCCGACGGATCTACGCGTTTCGAACACTCTATAACCGAGAGAAAACTATTTTTAGCGTGACGGCTTTGTGTGTGGGTGCGTATCTGTCTGTGCAATGTATGTATCCACTCTAGCTCAAAATTTATTCGACGAAATTTCACAAAATTTGAAGGGTAAGTCACTTGTGGGTTCAGTTTTCTAGGTCACCGAGAACCTTCTGGAATCTGGAAAGATAGACACTCAGACAATTTCAATCCTTCCGCGTGGACAAAATAAAATTCATTTACAATTTAGTTCAGGCCACACGAAACTGCACAGGCAAAGTTCTTTATGCCGGCCACATGGAAGGACTGAAATTGTTAATTCTCATAGAAGCTCGCAAAAATTGTGGCTTACAGCAAGTTTCTTGTTGCCACTGCAGATTTCGGCTATTCCATACGGACGAGCGTATAACGAAAACAACGTAAAACCAATACGTAAACAGTTACGAGGCCAACGTAACTGTTTACGTTGGCCTCGATAATAAGCGCGAAACAGGTGCATTGCTGATATTTGCAATGGGACCTGTATCTATATTCTGGGGAATGCGGCGGGTTTTGTGTTTTATGAAGACAAAAGCATGTTAGACGATTATTATATAGATATGAATTACATCCTCCAAATTTATTATTACAGCCCAAAATATATATAATTGTATTTTTACTTTCCCTGCAATACATGATAATGTATAGGGAAAGTATTGGAATCGTTTCGAAAATCGCAACGGAAGTTTTCGACGGATCTACATGTTTTAAGACCTTTAGAACACGAAAAAACTATTTTTAACGTGACGTCTGCGCAATTTATCCACTTTAACTCAAAAACTAATTGACCCTTTTGGGTGACCTTGGTGATGATTAAATTTTGGTATCATTCCAGATAAACGAACCGGTCTTTTTTTTGCAAAATAACCCGCAAAAATTTCCTGTATCCACTCTAGCTGAAGATGACCAAATTTCACAAAATTTGGTGGATAAGTCACATGAAGGATACCTTTTGGTGCTGATTAGATTTTGATACGATTCAAAAAAGATAAATTTGTCTTTTTTTACGAAATGGCCCGCAAAAATTTAAAATAAAAGACAACGTATGGTCAAATGTATCAATTAAATGCTTGTTTTATATATAACTTTTGACAATGAAAAGAGTAAGACCAACCCTATTACTCTAGGACTAGCCGTTCTTAATATATTTCATGTTTTTTTTGTTTTTTTTAATTTTTGATACACTACCTTTAATAAGTCCAGTAACCAAATGAAAACGAAAATTGAATTAAAAGTGCAAATTCAGTGTTATTTAAAATAATTATGGTTGCTACTTTGCCATACTAATACTATATGTCATGGAGAGGAGAACAGACAGGGCAGGGGGTGATTCTCTTGCTTATGAAAACTGATTTAAATACTGCCATGTATTTAAAATATGTATCTTTATCATTATGAAATTACAAATATTACAATATTTTAATACTTCTATGTCATACAATTAGAATATAACAAAGAATTAAAAGGTTTGAGTATGTGAATAATAAAAAGCCCTTACAAATGGAAAGGTATACCCCAACTCAAATGGAAATGTCTGACTTCACCTCTGGTGAAGTCAGACATTTCCATTAGCCAGTGGCTGTTAGACACCGACCAGATTGTATATACATATATCTGGAAGAGGACAATTTAAATCTGTATAGTGATCCAGAGTAAGAGTAAGTGCATTTTATTGGTAGGTCATCTGATCAATTGAGTCAGTATTGAAGAGTCTAGTTGTAAAACTCTTCCCCATTTTCGGTCGAAAAGCTTTTCTTTATATATATATTCTTGTTCATGGTGGTAGGTATGTGAATCAAGTAGTATCCTGAAAAAGTCACATTCTTTGATATTTATTTAGTATTCAAAACCTGATTTACTTGAAAAACTGACATTCTCCACTGTGAATTTTGCTGCAAAACTCACATTTTCCATTCACAGCCAATAGGAAGACTTTATCAGATCACATGATCAGCCATCTACTTACTTTTCCATTACCTTTTCGTTACATAGTATGGTTGAGTGTGATTCATTATCATTTGTAAAATATAGTATTTGAAGCTTATTTTAACTAAAGTAGATATTTTTATATTTCTTTTAAAATGTTACATTTTAATTAGTTTTGATGTAAAACATACCATTCATCAATTAAATCTTGTTTTTTACCATGGATAAATTTTGTTTTCCTGTGGTTAAATTACTCTTTATGAATCATTTCAGCTTACAGTATAGCGACAATTAAAATGAAGAGGTTTTCAGGTTTTATGAATTTTAAGCAAAGTGAGTAAAATGACAAAAATGGAGATATGAGTTTTGCAGTTAAGCCTCTTTCTTTCTTTATAACTGGAGTGAGTGATTGATAAATTTCTTTGCAAGCTGTAACTTACCTCCTCTTCTCTGGGGGGGAGCCTGCATGGCAAAAGGTAATCTACTTGCAATCAATGTGGATATTTCTGTAAGAAGTTTCGATCAATATTATATGATGTTTCATGCACAGTCATTCTACATGGATATATTAGCTTATATTAGTGATGGATTTACTAAAAAGATGAATTAGAAGTCACTTATGGTCACTCCACTACTGCTAAAAGGTCCACAATTAATCTATGTAAAATGTATAATATAGACTCCTTAAATTCATCACTATTTAATCTTGTAGATACTAAATCAGCATTAATATACATGTCAATTCTAATTTAGATAATTTTGCTATAAATCAAATGAATAGTTTTAGGAGAATTCTGCATCTTAGTGCTATAGCAACACTCTCCCCCCCCCCCCTCAACTGTGAAATCCGCAAAGATAGTAAATCTGCAGTTGGCTCTTTTTACTTTTACAAATCATAATTTCTTTTTAATCAATTATACATTTTAAATTAATATAAATTTCAATTCTAAGTTAGACTAATTTAATATAAATCAAAGGGACATTTTTAGAAGAACTCTATGTAGATGCTACTCTATATAGGTGTGACTCTAATTTATCATTCTTTAGTGTACTATGAATTGTATACCACATAATCAAAGCATGTATGCTATAAGAAAATATTAGAGAAAGAATAACATCTGTTAATTTTTATTTAAGTTTTAAAAATATTTTTCTTGTGTTAGTTCACTTACAAAAGCATACAAATGGTATCTTAACACAATTTTTGGTCTCCCCCCCCCACTTTGTTATCTAGAAAATATAACAAATTAAGAGTTAAAATTTCATTATTTAGATGTAAAAATGGCACCTAAATTTTTGTCCTAGCTGATTTAGCACCTTTACATATTTTCTGCCTGGGGGTTTCATTAAGTCACTAGTGGAACACAAAAGAATTAAAAATAGGAATGATATTCAAATCATATTACTGCAACAGTTCATAAGTACAGCACATGACTTTGCACATAATCAATAATGAACTGGTTTACAATGTAAAATGCAATGCAAATCAAAATAAATAAGAATACATACATTTTAGAAATCAATTGAATTTCTTTACTCAAACTTTAGCTATTTCAGCTTGACCTACATAGCCTTGCACTTATTTGGATGTTCACATTTAGACAGTTAATTTCTAAAACATACATTTGCTTATTTATCTTGATTTGAGTTGCATTTTTTGTTGTAAACCAGTTCATTAGTTCAAATAATAGCTGAAATACTTGAATGTGCGCTCTACAAAACAGTTTATAGCTTTCAGATCTGTAGAAACATTGGTGGTCATAAAAGTGGAAACTGATAATTAAATTTGGCATATATAGCATTATTTCGAATAAATATTTATATTTTCATGTCTTAAGGTTGTTTTTCACAATTCCTATTGTATTGCTAAATAGATATCTCTTTTATTAGGAACACCCTGTTATATTCATTCAAATAAAAAATGACATTGTTATATTCAATGATTGTAGGGGATTTGCACACAGTAGGGCCCGGGTTCTAATGTCGATGATGCCCAAAACCATTTTTCAGTCTACTTAGTGTATGAGTATGTTAGTCTGTAGACCCAAATGTCCATCTAAAAGGTGATGAGTTAGGGGAATGATGTTGCAATCCTTGTGCTTGCCATTGGGTTCTGGTCTAAACTGAGTGACCCTGTCATGGTCATCTAAACAGTTATCTGAAACCTTTTGGTAGGTCAAATAGTCTCGATACCCCCCAAAAAAATCAAAGAATTAGTATTTCACAGATTCTTTTTCAATTTGTGCTGTAAATAAAAATAAACTAAAGAAATTCATTTTTTTTAAAATAAAAATAAAATAAGAAAACAAAGTACAAGGGTAAATATTATAATTAATACATTTAAAAACACAACTCCATTAGCTTTAATTTATAAACTGATGTTGATTTTGCTTAATTATATGTCTCAAAAATATAAAGTTGAATATTACATGCAATGGCAAATCATGAATAATGCCCACTGTTTGAGAAAATCATAAGGGTATTTGTTTTTGTGATTATCTGACATCAGTTGCCTGCAACATAAATTTAATGATATTGCATTTATTGAAATGGTGCGAAACTTGGAAGAAAATTTTATAGATTCAAACGATATTAACACAACTTTATAGATTAATATATAACAAAACTGTATAGATATTCAGACAAAATTTTATAGATTCCTACATCAAATATAGTAAAAAATTCACTTTAGTCTATCGATTAGTGAATTATTTTAGTGCAAAAGTTCATTAAAACTTCATTTTTTTTTTATAAATGTATATAAATTTTACAGTTTCAACTTATTAGAATCCCTTATTTCCATATTAAATTATGTTTCTTGGAAACAATATTTACTGAAATGAGTTCAACTAAAGTTGAAAGTTTAAAGAAGAAAAATCATTTATCTAGACCAAATTGCTGTTAGATACAATTTCCTATGCAATTCATTGCTCAGTTTAACATAAGCATTATAGCTGAGCAGGGCTTTTTATCATTAATGGTTTTACTACATCTTGAAACTTTATTGCGAATGCACACTTATGTGGCTTTTACTAATATAAACTGGCATCACAATCATAGCATGTGTGCAAGAGAACCTATATTTGAAAACATCTATATATACCATGGCATTAAAAAATTTATTACTTCAGCCAAACTGTACTTACAAGAAAGATTATAACGAGTCTCTAATAACGTAGCAACTGCTGTACTTATTACTTTCCTTATATACATAATGTATAAGGAAAGTATTGGGACGGGGTCGAAAATTCGAATTCGAGTTTTCGACGGGAGAGCACGTTTCAAGCATCGCTGATCATGAATCAAACATTTTTGAGGTGATGTCCGTGTATGTGTGTGTGAAAGTATGTGTGTGTGTGTGTGTGTGTCAGTGAGTCTGTGGAGACGATAACTGACGAACGAATGGGCCGATTCGAACCAAATTTGGTACAAAAATCACAATCTATAAACACTGGAAGCCTATTGTTGTTATACGTAATCGAATGTTCAGAACCCCCCAAAATTTTCGAATAAAATTTTTAAAAAATCGTCAAAAAATCAAAAACACCAATATAGTTACGCAAATAGACATTTCTTATGTAATTTTTCATTAGAAAACGATTAACATAAATTTTAGAACTCTAACATAAACCGTTCTCGAGATATTGCACATTTTTCAAAAAAATTATCAAAAAGTTATATACGTAAAATGAAAAAAAAAATATTTCCTATTGAGAAACATGTTCACTTTTCATATGTAATACCATGCGATAAATTGGGTGACATCATTCTCGTTGATCTAGCTCGTTCCATTCATGAAAAAAGATGCTTTGAGTAATACTTTTGTATTTGAACGCCAATTGTCATTTATTTGCTGTAAGAAAAACTTATTTCTTCGTTCATAACGCTTGGCGAGATTTTGGCGACGAATTTGGCGGAATGTCGCCAACTTGGCGACTTTTTTAAATTTTGCCAAATTAAAGAAAATCTCGCCAAAATGGATAACAATGACGCTAAATCAATGAAAATGACGACTAATAGTCGAAAATTCAATATTTTGGAAAGAATATTAGTATCTACTATAAGAAAAACCTATTTTTTTACTGTAAAGGTAGTAAACTCATTACGTTATATACGGAAAGTCATGTGTTGCCCATATCAGATTTTTTTTGACAGTTTACAATGACCATGTAGGGCAATAAATTTAAATTTCTTCATTGCAGAAATTGAAGTTCTGTGCAAATGTATTAATTTAATGAAATGGACAGAATATAAGTTCCCTATATATTGGGTAAATTTCAATGAAGCATTGTTAAGAATCAAAATAAAGACAAATTTAAAGATTTGCTGTTTATTATTTTTTTTTGCTAGTTTATTGAGGATGATTCCTAAATAAAATGTATTTAAAATATTTTTATATTGGAATATTTAACTTTTTAATAGTTTTTCAAATAACTTTAAGGCAATAAATTTAAAAAATATCAAATGATTGCCAATTA
The DNA here is from genome assembly GCA_951213105.1 of Amaurobius ferox. NCBI lineage: Eukaryota > Metazoa > Arthropoda > Arachnida > Araneae > Amaurobiidae > Amaurobius > Amaurobius ferox. The sequence continues at coordinate 47,835,986 of OX578148.1, read as the reverse complement.
AAAGACTATTGCTATAAAAAATAAAAAAATAACTGCTATTTATTTGGGAGTTGGATGTTAAAAAACAAGGAGTAAGACAGTAGAAAAAAGAGAGTCAAATGTTTTAAGTACTGACTCCAAAGCCAGTGGCATATTTTAAGATTCAATTTGATAGGGGGGGGGGGGCAATTTTAAATATCAATCTCAAGGGTGTCAAAGTTAGAGGTCTGTATGGGCTCGGGTCTGGCCTATAGATTTAGGCCCAACCTAGGACACAGGCCAGGTTCGGACCACGTTTTATTAAATTCAATTCGTGTCAGGTTGGGTTTATTAAATTCGGGTCATTGGGGGTTTAATGATTCAAATTTGAAATTGCATATGAAACAAAATTTGACATTAGCAGATACAAGTTTCCACCCATATTAAGTAATAAAAGTTTGCCTTGTATGAAAAATGCAGATGGATAAATTAAAACCTGATACAGAAAAATTATAATTTCATATAAAAATTGAAGACGACATTCATATTTATTCGATGACATTCAGAAGCCAAATTGAAACATTGTTCTTTGCAGCATTCATGTTGTTTGAAACTACAGTGACAGAAAATATTTTCTGGCTTGGATGCAGCAAAATAAATATACAATGCCTATGTATCAGATGTCATGTTTCGTAACATCATGTGGGTATTGAATCCTTTAAAACACACCCCTGGAGTTTTACACCTCTTCCCTCAAGTACTGTTTTTGAGTGTGGTTTCAGTGCTTTAATCGTATAAAAACACTAGAAGTATACCCCCATTTTTCATATGAAGTATATAATATAAAGCTTAAAATGCCCAATCATGTGCAAATTCCTATAGTATAAGAAATGACATTGTTAATCAAAATATTCTATTAAAATATTTAATTTAATGCTCCTAAAAAGAAGTTTAAGAATATCTGTTCTTGCTATACAAAATTATCTTCACGAGCAGATCTGAAGAATAGAATGTCCTGGTCTTGTTTGTAAACAAATTTACAAAATATATGAAGTTGAATAAATTGCAGTTGAATAAATATGCAAAATAAAAGCGCTAAAACTGTATAGGACCCATACTACAACTACAATTTATGAGTTTCTAAAATCTTTGCCAAAATAAAACAGATGACGTAATAAATTGAAAATATCAATAATCCTGTAATCTTAAAACCTAAAGGCCGTAATTGATTCCAGTATATGCCAAAATATGTGCAAATATACTTATATTCTCGTAGAGTAGAAGATATATCCATGCATTTGTTAAAGATTACTTGGTACTACATATAATATATGAGTTTCAACAATTTTTGCAAAAATAAAACAATGACATAATAAACTGAAAATATCAATAATGTTAATGTTTAAACCTGAAGACCGTAATTGATATAATCCAGTCAAAAATGTAATATCAGTGATATTAATTTTATATACCTATCTTTATTATTTAAATCAGAAAGGATTTAATAAAAATCAACTGCCGTATAAACACATTGGATTTAAATCTGTTACTAAAAAACATTATAAAATTTTCTTCAAATAAATTGGCGGAAAAAATATCGTCTGCATAACAGTATATAAATGATTTAATTGTTCGTTTTGAATTAATATCTGGACAACCCCTGATCTTCTAAACTCAATATGTCAAATAGTAAATATGCCAATATGTCATATAGTAAATATGTCAATAGCTAGGAAGAAATTGTTATCCAGTCTGAGTGTGTACTTTTGTTATTTTCTTACATATCATTATCAGCTTATGTAGGAATGTACTAAAATTTGTATTTACACAAGACTTTACAGTTATGTGCATATTCATATTATTTTATATTTTGACATAACATTACATAATCTATATAAAAAAAAATTGAAAATCTGTCTGATTATCACGGGAGAACGGCTGAACTGAATTTATTGAAATTTTATGGGTAACGGAATAACCTTGCACTTAAAATTTAGTGCATATTTCAAATTTCTAAGACCAGGGGTTGTCTAATTATTAAAATATTAATTAAAAACGAACAATTAAACCCTCTATAGAGATAGCATTATGCAGACTATATTTCTTCCGCCAATTTATTTAAAGAAAATTATATCATGTCACTTAGCAATGGATTTAAATCCAATGTGTTTATGTAGCAGAAGATTTTTATTAAATCTTTTCCGATTTAAATAATAAAGATATGTATATATATCAATTACGGTCATTATTATTATTGATATTTTTGGGGACTGTTGATAGTTTCAATTTATTATGTCATTATTTTATTTTGGCAAAAATTGTTGAAACTTATAGTAAATAGTACGGAAACTCTTCCACGAATGCATAGGTATATCTTCTAATCTATGAAAATATAAGTAGTACAGGTATAGTGGCATATATTTTGACATATATTATAATCAATTACGGTCTTCTGATTTAAAGATTAGGGAGATTATTGATATTTTCCATTTATTATGTCATGTGTTTAATTTTGACAAGGATTATTCAAACTCATATTGCAATACGGGTAATCTTTTACTAACAGACGGGCATATCTTTTAATATACGACAATATAAATAGTACGGAATATCTCTCTATACAATTTTAGTGCTTTTTTTTAGGCATATATTGGAATCAGTTATGGCCTTTAGTTCAGTATTATCAGTTAGTATTATCAGTTTTGGCAAGATTAAGGATATCTTTAATTTATTACGTCATCTGTTTTATTTTGACGAAGATTTTAGAAATTCATATGCTGTAGTATGTGTAATCTTCTACTAATACACAGGTATATCTTTTAATATTCACGAATATAAGTAGTACGGGTCCTATACCATTTGAGCACTTTTATTTTGCACTTATTGATTCAATTTCATGTTTATTGTAAATTTGTTTCCAAGCGGGGTCAGGATGTTTTATTCTTCCCATCTGCATGTGAAGAAAATTTTGTATAGCGAGAACAGCGATTCTTAAACTTTTTTAGGACCATTAAATTAAATATTTTAATAGAATATTTTGATTAACAAAGTCATTTAGTATACTATAGGGATTTGCACATGATTATGAATTATAAGTTTCTTTCTATACTATGTATGAAGAACGGGTATACTGCTAGTTGCACATAAATTTTAAAGTAATTTTTTATGATAAAAATGACAAATATGTTATGTAATGCTGTTATTTATATTGCACTTGCGAGTGAAAAGATTTTTGGCGAGTAAACTTTGAGCTGAAATTTCTTTTCCTAGACAAATTAATAATAGAATAATTGACAAAGTTGTACATTCAAATACAGCCATAAAGAGATGGCCAGATAATGGTAGAGAAAGCAAGACAGCAGTGTATGTTATTTCTGCAGGTATTAACAATTTGCATACCCATGATAACCGATAGATATAGCAAAACTTGCACAAAATTAACTTAACATGCTTTGTTTGGAACATTAGTATTAAAATATTTAACTAGTTGAATTTTGCAAAAGGTACAGAAAAAGATAGGATCTGTCACATTTTCCAAATAAAAGGAATGTAATTCTTCTCACTAAATTTATTACAAATTACTTTATTTCTGTAATTTATTTAAAACATGAATAATTTTCTACAATTACAACATTTATTCTGAACATTATGTGAGCATATTGTGAATATTATGTTTATTGTAAATAATTTATTACTCTATGTATTATTGTTATTAAGTAGATTGTGTTATTACTTTAAATTAAAATGCTGTAATAATTTATTTTTAGTTTATAAACTAAAAGTAAATCAATATATTAAAACAAATCGTTATCTTAAACGATAAAAATGTTTTAAGGGTGAGCGTCAGTAAATTTTCTGCCCTATCCGCGCTTTGTTAACTTTCGCGGCACACATATTTCGCCGAAATTCTGCTCAAACAGTTGCGAAATATTTTCTTATAGATAAAATGCTATGCTTAGATTATATTAAAATTAATTTAATACTCAATAAAGCATAGAATATATGTTTTATTTTAATTTAAAATATTTTTGGTGCTGCCATCTGTTGTCGTAATTTAATTCATACCTACTATTTTTATTTTTTAATGAACATTTTTAAATGTCTATTCCTTCTAATACGCTATTAAATACAACAACAGATCATATATAATGCCATAATGACGGAAACGTAATTGAACTTGGACTTGCAGACAAAGGAACTTGAAGACAAAACTGCAGTCCTCAGTGATGTACATTCAGATCCCTTATCAAATTTATAGAATGATAAATTACCTTTCCGTGATTGTGGCATTATTATATATGATCTGTTGTTGTATTTAACACTGTATTAGAAGGAATAGATATTTAAAAATGTTAATTAAAAATAAAAATAATCGGTATGAGTTAAATTACGACAACAGATGGCAGCACCAAAAATATTTTGGATTAAAATAAAAAATATATTCTATGTTTTGGGGGGCATTAAATTTAGTTTTAATATAATCTAAGCATTGCATTTTATCTTTCAGAAAATATTTCGCAACTGTTTGAGCAGAATTTCGGCGAAATATGTGTGCCGCGAAAGTTAACAAAGCGCGGATAGGGCAGAAAATTTACTGACGCTCACCCTTAAGTAGGAGGCGTACAACATATATGTAATTTAAATTTTAGTAGCTACCGCATATTTATAGAATTTGCAGACCATCGATTGAGATGTGAAAATAACTATTAGTGCGATGAACTTGTTCATAAAAATTACCGTTTTAGATAAATTTTAATACAAGATCTCGTTATCGTATGATCATTAGTTTTATGGCATTTCATTGATTCCGAAAGATCTGTCTGACATCGATCTTCAATTTCATGTAACAGAACATAAATTTAAAATAATAGTACAAGGTTTCACTTCTATGAAAATTACTAATTGTAAGATTTAACAATTTTCAATCTTTATACGACATAAATTGAGAAATGGAGTTGTGCTAGAAAATGTATCAAATATAATACTTACCCTTATGTAGAAAAGCTTTGTCCAGCTAAAACGTTCGTGTTTACTTTCTGAGCTAGGGTTGCCGTTCTACTGGTTTTAAGCCAATTTTGACAAGCATTGGCTGCAATAATGGCCGGCTATTGGAAATCTGATGAACATATGTGAGAGTTAATTAAGGTATAAAATGTCAAAAAGTTTGGTGTGAATGATAAAACTTTGGTATTTTAATCTTTTGGCAGAGGAAAATTCAAAATAACTAGATTAGGAAACCAGTAAACAGCTATTAAAGCATCCTGATAGCCATGAGACGGCATTAATGCGCCATCTATTGAAGATTTGAAAAACTACAAATTACTTAGTTTGTTTCAGTTTTTAATTGATAGTTTATTATTTTATTAACCTTCCTCGTATTTTCCTCTGCCAAAAGATGCTTCATATTCCATTCTATCACCCCCTGCAAACTGCAAAGAGATTTGAGCCCGCATTATTGCGTGGTTATGTTCAAGAGAATGTCCTATGCTTTAACATGGGCGGAGAATAGTCGAAAACCGCCTTAAGCAGATGATATTTTTTCCGCCAATTTATGTGAAGAAAATTTTACCATGTCGTTTAGCAACAAATTTAAATCCAATTTGTTTATACGGCAGCTGATTTTTATTAAATCCTTTCCGATTTAAATAATAAAGATATATATATAAAATAAATTTCACCGATATTGCATTTTTGACTGGATTATATCAATTATGGTCTTCAGGTTTAAACATTAACATCATTGATATTTTCAGTTTATTATGTCATTGTTTTATTTTTGCAAAAATTTGTGAAACTCATATATTGTACGTAGTACCGAGTAATCTTCTACAAATGCATGGGTATATCTTCTACTCAGTGGCTTATCCTGACTCTAAAAAGTGGGGGGGGGGGGGGGCAACTGTTTAGCATTTGCTTATGACAGGGTTATTTTAAACGAAAAATACGCATAACAATAAAAAGCCTTGAAAAGTGGGGGGGGCCTGCCCCCCCCCCCCCCCCCCCCAAGCATACGCTGCTGCTTCTACTCTATGAGAATATAAGCAGTACAAGTATATTAGCACATACTTTGGCATATATTGGAATCAATTACGGCCTTTTGGGCTTTAAGATTACGGAATTATTGATATTTTCAATTTATTACGTCATCTGTTTTATTTTGGTAAAGATTTTAGAAACTCATAAGTTGTAGTATGGGTCCTATACAGTTTTAGCTCTTTTATTTTGCATATATTTATTCAACTTCATATATTTTGTAAATTTGTTTACAAACAAGACCAGGACATTTTATTCTTCAGATTTGCTCGTGAAGATAATTTTGTATAGCTAGAACAGATATTCTTAAACTTCTTTTTAGGAGCATTAAATTAAATATTTTAATAGAATAATTTAATTAACAATGTCATTTGTTATATTATAGGAATTTGCACATGATTGGGAATTTTAAATTGAACTTGATAACTTGAATGCTGCAAAGAACAATATTTCATTTTGACAATCTAATTAATGCATGACTAATAAAAGGAGATTGATTTTGTGAGTTGCATAATATAAAAAATCTGATGTGGGCAACACATGACTTTCCTTATATAATGCAATGAATTTACTACTTTTATAGTAAAAAAAATAGGTTTTTCTTATAGTAGATACTTATATTCTTTCCAAGATATAGAATTTTCGACAATTAGTTGTTATTTTCATCGATTTAGCGTCATTTTTATCTATTTGCCGAGATTTTCGTTAATTTGACAACATTTCAAAAAGTCGCCAAGTTGGCGACATTCCGCCAAATTCGTCGCCAAAATCTCGCCAAGCTATACTGACGGAGAAATAAGTTATTCTTATAGCAGGTAAATGACTATTGGCGTTCAAATACAAAAGTATTACTCGAAGTATCTTTTTCATGAATGGAACGAGCTAGATCCACGAGAATAATGTCACCAAATTTATCGCATGGTATTACATATGAAAAGTGAACATGTTTCACAATAGGAAATATATTTTTTTATTTCATATGATTTTTTGATAAATTTTTAAAAAATGTGCAATATCTCGAGAACGGTTCATGTTAGCGTTCTAAAATTTATGTTAATCGTTTTCTAATGAAAAATTACATAAGAAATGTCTATTTGCGTAACTTTATTAGCGGTTTTGATTTTTTGACGATTTTTTCAAAATTTCACTCGAAAATTTATGGGGTTCTGGACATTCGATTACGTTTAAAAACAATAGGCTTCCAGTGTTTACGGATTGTGATTATTGTACCATATTTAGTTCGAATCTGTTCATTCGTTCGTCAGTTATCATCTCTACAGTCTCACTGACACACACAGACATTAGTGCAAAAATGGTCGATTCGTGATCAAGGATGCTTGAAACGTGCTCTCCCGTCGAAAATTCGAATTTTCGACCCCGTCACAATATTTTCCTTATACATTATGTATATAAGGAAAGTAACAATGCAAATAATTTTTAAATTGCATCTATGTAAAACAATTTTTAAATGGGGAAATTGGTTAGGTGCTATTGACACATGGCTCTCAAAATGACTAAATTATATCTATGTATCACATCTAGCCATCAATTATAGAGTTTAATATTCTATGCTATCCAATAATACGAAGGAGATTTAAATATGTTTAAATCTCCTTGAATAATACCGAGATCGTAATTAAAACAAAATACTCCTTGCACAGGCGTAGTTCATTTTAAGCATCAACTCTAACTTAGAATTTAATATTCTAAACTATCTAATAATACTAGTATACGATAGTAAATTTAACAGCTGAGTGATGATGAGTTCGTATTATAAACTACCATCTCCGTGCACAGGCGCAGTTCTCTGAAGCTATTATTGGTCGTCGATATTGACGTCGGGTGACGTCACATCATGACGTCGGAGTGGGTCCGGTGCTATTTATCCGTTACTCATAGAGTTTCGTCCAGAACAGAGCACCAGGCGCGAAGCGCCTTTAATCTCCAATCTCTAGGTGTGGTTCTTATCTTCATACTGTGACATTATTTCATTGGTCCATAGTTGGAGGTTCGAGGTTTTTGATTTACTGTTTTTATTATTTGTCCTAGCTCCTAGTGTGGCAGTTTGTTGCACATTAAGAGTTTAAGCAGTTTGGGGTGTTGATGCAGATCTGAGGATAACCTAGCATTTTAGCAGTTTAGGATTTTAAACATTTTGTAGAAAACCAAAGATCGCGAGTTTTCGTTAATATCAACTGATTAAGGTGGGACGTTCATAGTACCGAATATCAAAGTTAAGTACCGAGCGGGGTCTCTTACGAGATTTAGCCTTGCGATGATCATAGTCATGCAGATTAAATAATAGTTCATTTGGGACAGATGGCAGATTTTTGTAGAATTTAAGCGCTAGCTTTTTGATTTGGGCTCTAACAGTTTTTATTTTGAAGTCTTTCCTGATTACCGAGTTTCTTAAGTATCTAGGGGCTTTCCTTATAATCCTTAGGGTTTTGTTTTGTCTTGTCTCTAATAAGTCTATGGTAGTTTTACAGGCATATCCCCATACGGGTGCTGCATACAGCATTCCCGGGCAGATGACTGATTTATAAATTAGGAGTTTATTTTGATAACTTAGATTTCCGTTTCCTATCATTGGGTATAAGGCTCCTATGGTTATATACGCTTTTTTGATTATGTTCGTTACGTGCAGTTTCCAAGTTAGGTGGGAGTCTATCGTTACACCTAGGTATTTAGTAGATTTTTCCGCTTTTAGGGCATGGTTGTTTATGTACAGAGGAGGCGGAGGTTTACGTTTTCTTGAGAAATAAATCCAATGACATTTATTGGGATTTAATTTTATTCGCCATTTTTCCAGCCATGTTTGGAGTATGTCTAAGTGTTGTTGTAGCTGTCTGTGCATTACTGAGACGTAAGGATGTTTTGCAAGTATCGCGCTGTCATCTGCATAGAGTGCCAGCTCCGTGTCTGGGGTCCTGGGAATGTCATTTAGATATATGTTAAAGAGTGTCGGGCCCAGGATGGATCCTTGCGGTACACTACTTTTAATGAGCTTGGGTGTAGATAAGTTATTTTTTACTCTGACTTGAAAGTGTCTGTTATTTAGGTATGAAATTAAAAGTTTGACAATTTATCCGTTCGTTTTTCAGAACATGCGTCCCGCGAAATCGTCACCTTCGTGAACTAAAGAGGCCATACAGGGGTCATAAACCAAACCTCCTACGTCATCGGAAAGGGTGTTAGGAAATTGTGCTTGCTAATGCTAAACGTATGAGCGACATAGGGTATCTCCAGAATATTGGATATTTTTTCATTATTTCATAGGCATTACAGGTATGTCTGTCTTACTATGTGTTTGTTAATGTTTCTGACAGTCGCTGCCACTATTGGCTTCAAAAAATAATTTTTCAATGTGTTCTACTTTAAAGAAGTCACTTTTTCCATGGTGACACCTTACCTATCTCATAAATTTTGACAACCTCCCCCCACACCACCACCACCACAATTGAAAAACAATATATCTTCATATGTACTCTTCGTAAGATGACTGAAAACAACCATACATTATATACAGTGTTGTTTACATTTTATATGAGATAAAAGAAATATATTTGCATACCAAGCAAAGAAAATAAAAACAAGCATATATATTTTTATCCTTAATATTAGTGGCTCACTAGCATGTGCCTGGTGAGGCTTATAAATTTCTTTTATGTTGGGTAGAATGTGGAATAAGTTCACACGTATTTTTTCATTCAGCATTTTTAAGCTGCCACATTTCATTGTTTTAATATTGGTCACCATAGAAAATCCTGCTTTGCAAGACTATGTGGTCGAAAACTTATTTACCATAAAAAATAAACATTTGTTCATAGCATTTAAATTTGTACTAAAGCTTATGTATAAATATTTAAAAAAAAATCATAGAATAATTCAAATTGTTTTATTTACCTCAAATACATGCATAAAATCGATAGCCAAAGGGCAACAAAGATATAATTATAGCGGGAAGTGACAAATTTTGAAGGAAGAAATTTAATATTTATTCTGTTTATATAAAAAAAAATGCCTTCACCATTTATTGTTTGAATATTTGAAATAATCATACCTCAAAATCATGCTTAAATTTGATGTTCAAAATTATGAAAGTGTGAACTAAGAAAATATGAAGTCATATCTTACAGCAATGTTACTATTTACAATTTAAATGCAACCAAATTCTCAGAAAAGAAGTGAATTTAAGTCTTTACTGAGCTTTCCTCCTATACACACTTATTTACACAGTAATAAAATTTTCGCTTACCTTTCTATAAAGCATAATTATTCATATTTTATTTTGAAATTTCCTTGTTTCCTGAGCAAATCATTGTCAATATAACTTAATTTTTCATTAAATATAGTAACGTAGTATAAATATAGTATATAGTTAAATATAGTAAGTAGAAAAGTAAAGAAACCTATTTACATTTAAAAAGTAAACACACTTTTAAAATTGTCAAACATCAAAGACCACCATTATGAGAGATCAATTTTATTTTTCTATAGCGATCAATGCACAGTGCTTCAACAGTTTCAACATATTTTATCTTTATATTAATGCATCAATAGTATTGATTTGGCAATGAACTGATGTATTGAAATTTGTACAATGCTTCGTTCACCCACAATTATTTTTAAAAATAATATAAATGTTATATTTTGCATATGGCGATCTTTCAGAAATGGTTATTTTTCTGAAATCTAGATAAATGATGGCAGTTAGTGACAAAATGCTGCAAAAAATTACAAAAACTTTATAAACAAGTCATGTTGATTTTAAAAAAAGTATCAAGCACATCTATAGTCATTGACCTAGCATGTGATATTTGGTTTGTAGTTTTACATAGAGTCTTCAACAAGATCTTGGATTCACAGTAAAAAAAATTTTAGATATAATATATAGGTATGCAGCTATATAATTGAGTAAAGCATACACAATACTTTCATAAAATATAATTACATAAGATTAAAGATCATTTTTACATTCTCTATAAGACATAGTACACATATATTAAAAGTATTGTAATAAGCCATAAATCAAAACAAAATTTTGATTGTATTTACATGTGCATATTTTGATCAAACTTCATCATTTTCAGTGCTACGACTGTTTTGCATGTGTATATGGTATCTATCTGTGTTATTGCAATGAATGTATGTTATGTTTATATTTGGGCATATAAGAAATTTTTGTGTTACTCAAATTATGAGCTACAGTTTAAATAATTTATGCATGTTTTCTAAACTCTAAATATCAAAATGAAAGTTCTTCATTTTGATTGATAATCATATGACTTTTGTAAAAATGAAAAGTATCATGTGACTTTTGTAAAAGTGATACAAATATAAACACAACACTGTAGCATATTGCAACACTTTCAGAAATTATTGTTTTCTTGATATCGCTTTAAATGATGCCAATTGAGACAAAATACTGCAAAAAGTTACAAAAGCTTTATACTTAAATAAGGCAGGATCGAATTAAAATAAATGTATCAAGCACATCTTTAGTGATGACTTACTGTGATATTTGGTTTGTATTTTTGCATCGAATATTAGACAATATCTTAGATTCACAGTAAAAAATATTACATATATAACATATACATATGCAGATCCAATTGAGTAAATCATACAAAATACTTACATAATATGTCATACATAGGATTAAAGATAAAGTTATTTCTCTATTTAGCATATGCATGATAATTTAGCAACAGTTTCAATATAATAACAACAGTTTATAAATTTTGCTTGTAATTCTATATCTTTTATCGGTTGCTCAGCCTCCCTAGTCAAAAATCTCATGCTATGCTATTGAATTGCAGATAAATTTAAATAAAATTATTTTTTTACAATAAGAAATTAATGCTTTATGCAATGTACACTGTATTGGCAAGTGGAAATTTTTTGGTGAGTGAACTCGAAGCTGAAATTTCTTATCATGCTATACATATTAAAATTAGAAATACATAATAAATACAGATAAAGTATTCAGGGCTATCAACTGAGCAGGGGGAAATACCCAAAAGGTTTGGGGACAAGGACTGCATAAAGTTTATGAATAAAAAGCAATAACTTGTAAAATAGGGAGTAGTAGAGTGCTTGCACATTTGCTACAAAGGATCCTAAAAACTTTGTCAGCAGCAGTGAAATTATTTCTAATGGTTGGATAACCTTATCTTAACATCCTGTTTAGAACAGATGTCATGATTATGTTCCCTGCATACATAGTATTATATATAGGGATAGTTCTGTAATGGGGGTTGAATGTTTTGAATTTGAGTTTTCGATGGAATAGCACATTTAAAAGTTTAATGCGTGATACAAGAAAACCAGTAAAATATTACCACAAAAAATTCATGAACACAGACTGAATGATACTTTAAGATACTCATAAAAAGGTATACAAATCTACTATGAACAATACAATAGTATACTATATTGCTGAAAAAGCTTTATATTTGAATACACAATTTCAGTGCATGATCTTTAGTCATCAAAAAGTCCACCAAGAAATCCAACTACTATGTTCAGGTTTCTAATATACGCTAAACAATAGAGTTAGATCACTAGGATTTAGCTTAAATATATGTGACTACCGCTATTAGTGCTTCAAGTACCATGGCAAACAAAGTAAAGACATAATACACTCCAAATTCACATTGGCTGTCACAAACTTCTAAAATCTCATTCAAACGGAAAAAACAAAAAAAATCTCTGATAAATAAATACACGGAAGCTCGGCATAAATAAAATTGAAGGTAAATAACTTAAACAAACAATATTTTGATGTAGGAATTCGATGTTAACGTGCTATAAACATCAAGTTAAAACCGATACAAAAATATACGGTTTACTGATAGAAAATACGTAAACCAATAATGTATGCATAGAAAGACATATAAACCTTTAAAAAGTTATAAAATGCAAATATATAATAAACGAAAAATTACAAAATACACTACATCTCTTTACGTACTATAAGCATTGACGTTAAGGCTTAACAGACGATGCACGGAAAATGCATCATTTATTACAAAAATTATAAAAAAAATAATTTCTTTTACTGGCGGCGACTGCCAGAAACATTAATATACATATAGAAAAGTTTACATACCTGTTATGTGTGTAGAATTATTAAAAAATAACCTCTTTTCACAAGAACTCCATATATCTCCATAAGTTCATAGAGTTTCGTCCAGAACAGAGCACCAGGCGCGAAGCGCCTTTAATCTCCAATCCCTAGGTGTGGTTCTTATCTTCATACTGTGACATTATTTCATTGGTCCATAGTTGGAGGTTCGAGGTTTTTGATTTACTGTTTTTATTATTTGTCCTAGCTCCTAGTGTGGCAGTTTGTTGCACATTAAGAGTTTAAGCAGTTTGGGGGGGTTGATGCAGATTTGAGGGTAACCTAGCATTTTAGCAGTTTAGGATTTTAAACATTTTGTAGAAAACCAAAGATCGCGAGTTTTCTTTAATATCAACTGATTAAGGTGGGACGTTCCTAGTACCGAATATCAAAGTTAAGTACCGAGCGGGGTCTCTTACGAGATTTAGCCTTGCGATGAACATAGTCATGCAGATTAAATAATAGTTCATTTGGGACAGATGGCAGATTTTTGTAGAATTTAAGCGCTAGCTTTTTGATTTGGGCTCTAACAGTTTTTATTTTGAAGTCTTTCCTAATTACCGAGTTTCTTAAGTATCTAGGGGCTTTCCTTATAATCCTTAGGGTTTTGTTTTGTCTTGTCTCTAATATGTCTATGGTAGTTTTACAGGCATATCCCCATACGAGTGCTGCATACAGCATTCCCGGGCAGATGACCGATTTATAAATTAGGAGTTTATTTTGATAACTTAGATTTCCGTTTCCTATCATTGGGTATAAGGCTCCTATGGTTATATACGCTTTTTTGATTATGTTCGTTACGTGCAGTTTCCAAGTTAGGTGGGAGTCTATCGTTACACCTAGGTATTTAGTAGATTTTTCCGCTTTTAGGACATGGTTGTTTATGTACAGAGGAGGCGGAGGTTTACGTTTTCTTGAGAAATAAATCCAATGAGATTTATTGGGATTTAATTTTATTCGCCATTTTTCCAGCCATGTTTGGAGTATGTCTAAGTGTTGTTGTAGCTGTCCGTGCATTACTGAGACGTAAGGGTGTTTTGCAAGTATCGCGCTGTCGTCTGCATAGAGTGCCAGCTCCGTGTCTGGGGTCCTGGGAATGTCATTTAGATATATGTTAAAGAGTGTCGGGCCCAGGATGGATCCTTGCGGTACACTACTTTTAATGAGCTTGGGTGTAGATAAGTTATTTTTTACTCTGACTTGAAAGTGTCTGTTATTTAGGTATGAAATTAAAAGTTTGACAAGTGCGTCAGGGACTTTTAGAGTGATCAATTTGTAAGCTAATCCACAGTGCCACACTTTATCAAAGGCTTTTTGGATGTCAAGAAAAATCGCAGCTGTGGGTGTCTTATTATTAAAACCAGAAGAAATGTACTCTACCACTCTCAGCAATTGATGAGTGGTGGAGTGTTTTGGCCGAAATCCAAACTGCTCCGGAATGATAATGTCATTCTCACTAAGGTGCGTGTTCAGTCTCTTAAGAATTATTTTCTCAGTAATTTTACTAAGTGTCGGTAACAAACTGATTGGTCTGTAGTTGGCTGGAATTGGGGCATCCTCACCAGGTTTATGGATCGCTATAATTATCGCTTCCTTCCATTCTTTGGGGAAATAATTTAGTTCTAGTATTTTATTTATTAAGATGGTCAAGTAAAATATTATATTTAAGGGTAGGTGTTTTACGGCGATATTCCTGATTTTGTCGTGCCCTGGGCTTTTACGGTTTTTAAGGTATTTGATAATCTCTACTATTTCTTGCGGTGTGGTTGGGTTAATCTTAGCCGTGACCGGGGAGTTTCTGAAATTGTTTAGAGTTTGCCTAACCATTCTTAGGGTGTCCTGACACATTAGATCGTGGTTTGGTTCAAATTGCTTTTCGTAATGCCTAGCATGCGCCTCTGCCTTTTCTTCGTCTGAGTACGCGATATTAGCGCCATCTATTAGTGGCGGGAGTTTAATTTGAGGTTTTCTGAGTCTTTTAGCGAATTGCCAGAGCGATATGTCTTCCTGGCTAAGGGATTCGATTAATTCTTTATACTGTTGCTGCTTTTCTGCGACAATTTTTTCACTGACTTTACACGTGAGTCTATTAAGCTCCCTTTTAAGGGTAGGGTCTCTGTTAGCCTGCCATGTCTTACGCATTCTATTTCTCTATTTAACTAACTGTTTGACATGGTGGGAAAGTGTTGGCATTTTTGATGACTCACGATGTGTTGTGGCAGATGCAATAGCTCTCCTGATTTCTGTTGTGAGTGTGTGCGTGGCAGAGTCAATATCCGCCGTGCTCATAATGTTGGGTACTGCCAAGGCTATCTAAAACAAGGCTCGGACATCTAGGAATCATGGGATACGTGACGTCAGCAGCGGGGGGATCTGCAATCACTCCGCGTGTACGAAAGTGTATTGAAGATTCAGGAGTGACTTTCAAAACTTCATATTTTTAAATAAAAAAAATAATTTAAATACGTGCCCACTAGGATTAAAGTGTCTATTGTAAACAGGACTTCCTAAATGGTGAGTTATTTTTTATTTTGTCTTATTTTATGCTTGCAATTTTAACATTTTTGTAACACATAGCACGTGTAGCGCCGAATGTTGCTGTATCTGTACGAATAGTCTTATATCTTGAGAAAAGTACTCTTAATTCATGTTTAATATTGCCTGAATGACTTGTTATTCATCACTGAACCTTGCATTTTAAGCATAATTTTATTACAGACTTTTGTGAAGTAAATATTTGCCTTTTTTGTTGAGATCGTGAATCGTACATTTTTTAGACGTTAGAAAGACAAAATCTGTTACAATTTACTCCTTACACCATGATATGTTATTTTAAGTTAATCTAAAGTATCAATTAATCAAATTGCAGCCTTACTAAATCATAGAATTATCGAAATAGCCATAATAAATCATAGAATTATCGAAATAGCCTTGATAAATCACAGAACATAGAAACTGTATTACAAATGAAATATGCGCAATATGCCTTTGTATAATTGTTTCGTACCGTTGCACATAGTATACCATTCCCGAAAAAATTATTAAATATATGCAGTAAGTTTCATTTCAACACATGCTGTGTAAATAAAGTTTATTTAGATGTTTTGATTTTACTTGGGGGGGGGGGGGGAATCTCAGAGTATGTATAAATAAAGTTTATTGAAGCTTATTTAGATGTTTTGATTTTACTTGTGGGGGGGGGGGAATCTCAGAGTATGTGTAAATGAAGTTTATTCAAGCTTATTTAGAAGATGTTTTGATTTTACTTGGGGGGGGGGGAATCTCAGAGTATGTGTAAATAAAGTTTATTGAAGTTTATTTAGATGTTTTGATTTTACTTGTGGGGGAGGGGGAATCTCAGAGTATGTGTAAATAAAGTTTATTGAAGCTTATTTAGTTGTTTTGATTTTACTTGTGGGGGGGGGGATCCCAGAGTATGTGTAAATGAAGTTTATTGAAGCTTATTTAAATGTTTTGATGTTACCTGGGGGGGGGGGGCGGAATCCCAGATAGTCTCGTCCAAAGGAAAATGCAGTGAAACTCGATATGTTTGTAAAACTTGAGTACCGTTGCACATAGGTAAATGCTTTACAGTACACCGTTCCCGAAAAAATTATTAAATATATGCAGTAAGTTTCATTTCAACACATGCTGTGTAAATAAAGTTTATTCAAGCTTATTTAGATGTTTTGATTTTGCTTGGGAGGGGGGATCTCAGAGTATGTGTAAATAAAGTTTATTGAAGCTTATTTAGATGTTTTGATGTTACTTGGGGGGGGGGGGAATCCCAGATTCTGTGGAGTATGCTCTTCCAAAGGAAAGTGCAGCGAAACTCGATATGTTTATAAAACTTGTGTATCATTGCACGTAGGTAAATCCTGAAAAAAATATTAAATATGTGTAGTAAGTTTCAAAGTTACTAAATATGTGTAGTAATCAAAGTATTTAATGTGTCATTTAGATTTAACTGATTAAATAGTTTTCGTATCTAATGAAAATGTCCTAATCCGTAGAGTAAAAATGCTTTTCAGAACTCAATTGGGGGGGGGGGAATGCAAATGTCAAACTTTTTTGCATTTAATATAAATGCTTTTACTGTAAAATCAGTAGTATTTATTTATAATCCATACTTTATGTACATCATTTAATATATATCAGGTTGGTATTCAGTAGATATAAATGGGGAGGGGGGGGGAACTTTTGTTTGAGTGTGACATATGATATGCAGGTACTTCTCAGACAAAATATGGATCTAGCTTTTGCGGCAAATACATTTTATTTTTGTCTAACTTTGTTAACTCCAACTACTTGTATTTATAAATTTGTTGCAATAAAGTTTTTATATGCTCATAAAAAGCTCTTCTTTTTTGTATTTTATTTACTTGCTTCAAAAAAAACTTAATAACTTCACATTTCCACAGGAATAATAAATAATTTCACATTTCAACACAATATTAATGGTGTGTACTAGTTAAAACATACACACATATATGGTACTCAGATACTCAGAAAATTTGAGTTAATTTTTAATATACTTTTTCAGACAAAATACAAATCTAGCTATTTATTGCTACATATACAGTATGATACATTTCAATATAAATTTGATGTCACTTAATTAGGTTTGTAAGATAAAATGTTTTTACAACTCATAAAAGACCTGTTTTTGTATTTTACTTCCTTATTTGAAGAAATGCTGTTACATTTTTTGATGGATTTAATAATTTAAATAGTTTCATTGCATGTAGAAAGACGACGATTTTCTAATTAGTGTGGTAACCTAACTTATGGATAATTAAAATTTGTACATATACTACATGTCATTAAGTGGTAAGTGTCAGCAGTTTCTCCCATTATAGTGAATAATATGTAATTACTTTTTTCCTAATTTATAGTTATAAAATATTATTTGAATTTCTAAGGTTTATAAGTTTTGTTTTTTGATATATTTTAAATATTATATAAATATTAATATAGTTGTTTATTATATTAATATAACTTTAACACAAATGTTTACAGAAGAGAGTGAAAAAATATTTGTTCTGAATGTAGATCAATTTTTATTTTAGAATCACAGTTTGAAGTTTATTCTAATTTACTTGTTAGTGTAGAGATATATTTTTTCATATTAGTCTTATTTATTACTGTAGAAATTCACCTGTGTCAGATCCCGTACGTGTTACGTACGGGAGATACGTTCCCTCCGTTGCTGCGGTTGAGTTGTCAATGTCCGGGCCTCTTATTCTAGGTGGCCTTGGTACTGCTAAGTGCGGCTCGAAAAGTGCTCTTTTGAATACGTTCCAGTTCACCCTCTCTTGTCCCAGAGAGGCTGGAAGGGGAGTGTTCAAATCGAATGTCACCAATACCGGTAGATGATCCGAGTCGAATTCATCCAGGGTATCAATTGTGTGAGCGTATTCTATGTTTCTCGTTAGGACAAAGTCTATGAATGAGCCATTGGCACCTGAGAAGCAGGTTGGTCTCGACGGTGCAATGATGTCAGTGTTTGTTGTGTTTAGCAATCTATGTATCTGTGTACCGCGTGTGTTGGCTCTCCTGCTGCCCCACGCTCGGTGGTGTGCATTGAAGTCGCCCGCGAGTATTGTGTTTGGATATCGCGAGAAAAGCAGTTCCAGCTGCGCAGCTACATTTATACCACTCATGTTTTTGACGTATATTGAAGTTAGGATAAATGGGTTTACATTATTTATTTTAATTTTTATACTAGTATTTTCTATACCTTGAAGATTTATGTTGTTTATTTCCTCGTGGGGAATATTACTTTTAATATATATTGCTGTTCCTCCATGGGGATTTCTAGCAGTTATATTTGAGCTAAGGGTATGATAGCTATTATAGTTTGCTATATTTAGTTTTTTGTTTTCTCTAACTTTAGTTTCCTGGATTAGCAGGGCATCTACATCATTTTCATTTACGTAGCTCCTAAGTTCATTTATTCTTGGAGATATGCCGTTCGCATTCCAAAATATTATTTTAAAACTTTCTTTTTGGGACCTATTCATGGCGGGTTTGTTTCTCACTGTTTTTATTAAATTCCGCGATTAATTTAAAAGCCTCAAAGACCATTTGCATTGGAGCGCTCTTTTTTTTAATTAACTCAGCGAGCTGCATCAACAGATGTTTTATATCGTCTAGGTTGAACATACTGATAAATCCTCTGACGAGGTTGAGGATTTCATCCATCTTTTCATCATTGGATTTATCAGCAAGTTCAGTCTCAGCTTCCATTTCCTCAGTCTCAGCTACAATTTCCTCAGCCTCAGCTACAATTTCCTCAGCCTCAACCGCGGTTTGATCTGTTTTGTGAGTATCCTTTTGGACCTCGGTAGTCTTTTGTTTTTTTTCAGCCGATTTGTCTAACTGCTGTGTTTGCGCGAGCTCTTCTCGGACGCGTTTAGTTTTCTGCCATTCCTGAACCTTTTATTCTAATCTTTGTTTTGCTTCTCTTGCCTCTTTGGCGGCTTTATCAATTGCTATCCTCTGTTTTATGTCTTCATGAGCTATTCTCACTTCTTCCACAGTCATTTCTCTGGAGGTCGACGGTTTAGGGGCCTGCTCTTGCACCGATCTGGTAGGTGCTGAAGTTTGAGTTCTTTTAACCTGTGGCACAGAGTGCGAGGAGCCCTGATGGGGTGTCTGAGGGTTTAGACCGAGAGCATTTTGCCTCCAAGGGGTATCTGATTTTTGGGGGGAGGGGGGGCATACCCCGGTGCCTTTCCTCTGTTCCAGGGATTCTTAGGGCATTGCCTGAAGTTCGCCGGGTGATCTCCATTGCAGTTAGCACACGTTGCCTTCTCCGTCCTTGGTCTTTGGCAGTCACGTGTGAAGTGTTCTTCAGCACACTTAAGGCACTTTGGTGGCATGCTGCAATTCTCAGAGGAATGATTGAATTGCTGGCACCGGTAGCAGATTTTGAAGCCCCGTGCTCTGAAGGCCTCTACCTTCACAGCCAAGTATCCTAATCTTGTCAGTCGGTATACCCTCTGCCAGTCTTCCGTAGGCCTAATGCTGACTAAGAAGATCGGCAGGGGCAATCTCGTTTTTGTGTTTCTCAGTTGAGAAACCCGGACTACATCTAATCCTTCGGATGTTAGAGTGATTTTTATTTCCTCAATGCTATAGTTTGTTGGTAGCCCCTTCAAAACTACCTTTTTGGGCCTTTCCGTCTTTAAGTTTAAACTGTGGAAGGGGATTTTCTCACTAGATAAATGGCGTTGTACAACCCTATAGGCGTCAGGGTCATTTGGAATCAATTTTAGCATGTCTCCTGTGAGCTTGCCAGATACTTTATTACCTGAGATTTCATTTAATTTTTTAAGGAGAGCCTGGTAATTGTCATTAAACTTGATGAAAAAACATTCCGCTTCTGGGTCTTTTTTCTCAACCACTAAACTATTTTGCCTGTCACTATTTTGAACCGTTTTTGGTTTTGGTGCACTTTTGAACACTATAGGTTGCGCGACAATTTCAGCATAATTCTTAGTTTTAACATTATCATTTACATCTTTATCAATTTTTTCACTACAATCCATGTTATCCTTGTCATTAGATTTTAAGTTTAATTCTCCATTCTGGTTTTTAGTAGGAGCATCCATAGTAGATTGCCCCTCTATCCTCCTCTTTTTATTTGGATTTTCAACAGGTTTATGTTTATCTTCATCTTTAATTTCTTTAATTAAGCCTAGTTCTATCATTTTACATTTAATTACATCACTAGAATTACTTCCTTCACAGTTATAAATCTCATTTAAATTACTAGCATAAAACCTATCCAAATTCTGGACCAACAAAAAAGAATTTACAGAAAGAAACGAACCCAGAATCCTGGAGACTTGGTCCTCGTCCCGTCCGAGTAGTCCATTCGTCAGTAGCTCCCTGATGTGTAGCGTCAGAGTGTAGATTGCCAGTGCACAGAAGTTCACAGCGTTTTTCACTTCTTCCTTCCAAGCGGGCATCAATCCATCCTTGGGCAGAGTATCACAATATTCAATCATGGCATCCCTGAGAGGCCGCAGTCCATCTTCGTCTAGCTCACCAGCAAGTCCGCGAGTAGCTTCCGTGTCGAATGCATCCAAATCCATGTCGTCAGCGTAGAAACGATCAAAGAAATAGCACTACCACGTGGGAAAAACACACGTGGCACTCCAAAGTTGAAAAAGCACGAATCCAAAATGGCGAGAAATCCGTACACAACAAAGCTTAGCCCGACGTGTTCTATCGTAACTAGATATAACACGCCAAACTTAAGCAAGGAAAGTCACCACAATCAAAAAGCAGCAGCTTCACAAAATCACAACCTCGTAGCTGGGAGTCTGAGCTCCGAATGATCTCCATAAGCTTTACATTAGAGTGCATAATTTTCTAGCACCCTTTTCCGTGACGTCACGAGGGAGTTGGGAGGCCTCTTTAGATCTCGAAGGTGACGCGCGGAATCCACATTCCGCGAAGTTCACGCGCATGCGTAAAAAGCAAAACTGAGTATTCTTTGACTCAGTGTTGGAGCGTTTTTGATAAATCGCAATCCACGAGCTGGCATGTTCCGAAATCGTACCCGCTATACCCCCTGCTGTGAGGCTGGTTCTTCGCTATTGGCTAAGTTAAATGACGTAATGGGCGTAGCCTAGCATACACTTTGAAGTTTGATAGTTTAAGACAAAATCTGTCGTCTTCGAGATTATAAGTGTTTACATTTTTCTTAGATACATTTCGTCATGTATTTTACTTCATACACACATATTTATTTGCTTTTGATATGATTTTAAACTAAAGAATTAAATAAAATATATTATTATTATTACAACTTGATCAATGATAAAAATGCTTCATTTACGGGAAAAAAATTATATACAGCATACAGTTTAAAATGCTTGTGTTATATGTATTATGTTTATTAAAGGCACCTTATGCCCATTTTATATTGTATTCCGTACGTGTATCGCAACTTTTTTAATCCTATTTTCATTGATAACTTATAGCACTTGAGGCAATTTGTTTTATTTTATTAATGTTTTAACTACAGAAAAGCAAGTTACCTATGCAAAACAAAATATATAACCGTTTAAATGTGGGTTACCATAACCTTTTTTGAAGTCTATTTCAAATATTTATTCAAGTTTGTAAACAAAACTATATGTTTGATTTAAAAGAAAAAGCCATACAATGGAATATTTTGGACAAAAAATGTGGAATTTTTTAAAAAAAATTAATCTAAAATTAATAAAAATGCAGGCTTACAATGTAATCCTGGGTAAAATATTTAGTGTAGAGGGTGAGTAATCCAATCCCACTCTATATACCCAGTGATGTGCTAATAATTTTCTATGCTAAAAATTTTTAATAACTGACATGCTTCGAAAATTATATATATCAATTGTTTGCTGTTCCCATTAAATTCTAAACAAATAGATATGCATATTGGTTTCTTTACCATTTGAATTGGTGTGAGTAATGCTATGCCACCGTCACTAACCGAAAGAAAACAAAGTGGCAAAACCAAAAGAATGACATACCTATATTTTTATAGAACTGTGTCAATGGATTTACAATTAAAGTACTTCAATACACCTTCTTCTGGATTTTGAGGAAATTTTGATGCACATTAACAATTACAATATGATGTGTGTCTTGATTTAGTGTAATTAAAAAAAGATTCGAATAGATTTTTTCCTGTAGTTGGGAGGGGGGGGGGGTATCTTTAACCAGGTAAGTCCATCAGTCACAACCAGTGCATACTTTTAAATATATAAGTTAATTTCTTGGCATTCTTTATTAAACTTTTATTTACTTCAAACATTTTCACTGTAACAGCTAATACACTTGAACATTGAAAATTTTGACAATCAGTATGTACATACTGACTCTAGTTTTCCTTTAATGCTCGCTCCTTGTTTCTATGTGAATAAAAGATACCAATAGATCAAAATAAATAAACTGCTGCTTTTGAGAATATAAATTTGTAATACTAAAGAATCTGATTTGCACCTAATTTTTTTTATGCCTGGTCTCTTTACAGAAGTATTACAATATTCCTTTAATGCTCGCTCCTTGTTTCTATGTGAATAAAAGATACCAATAGATCAAAATAAATAAACTGCTGCTTTGGAGAATATAAATTTGTAATACTAAAGAATCTGATTTGTCACCTAATTTTTTTATGCCTGGTTTCTTTACAGAAGTATTAAAAAGTTATATACCAATAGAATACATGCTATGGATTTGAATCGATATCACCAGAAATAAACAAGTTGGTTGAGATTTGCACTCTAACTTAGTGTGTTACCTGAAAAATTTGACTTTGGCAGAGGAATAGCTTTTTTTTTTTTACATTAATTCAAATTTCATGTTAACTACTTTATATGTAACAAATAAATATATAATAGAATATATAATATGCACTGATAGTGCCTAGCCTGCAGTTCATTCTAACTGATATTTCACTTAAAGTGGTTTCAACTTTTCTTAGACAGCAAGACCCTCATATTATTCCATATTTTAATATCAGAACACTCTAAATTGATATTTTGTCTCTATGATAACCATCTACGTAATATATGTACACATAATAGGTGAATGGAAACAAATATGAGTAAATAGATACAGCTTTCCGAGTACATTCAAGTTAGTTTTAAATGCTTGAAATATAGCTAAAATACTTGTTCATCAAAGACGTCACGTGAAATATATTAGCTGCAGCCCCAATTTCAACTTCAAAATAGATCTGCTATTTATCTTGCTGATATTTGTTTCTCCAGTCATAATATTTTTTGTGAAAATAGCTTGATAAAACTGTTTTGCTCTTATAGTTTTGCAACATTCTAATATATCAATTTGTGAATAGGATATAATGGAGAAGACACTCCTATTGCAGATACTAGCATCCATGGACTAGTTTCTCACTTATTATATGCTCGTCATCATGAAATAATCAAAATTTGCAGGGGTAGCATGAAAGTTAGCATGCACCACAATTTTTTAGAACTTCTATGGGAACTAACATTTTCAGTTCTTTCACGTGGCCGGCTCAAAATTCATATACAATTTAGCTCAGGCCACATGAAGCTGCAAAGGCAAAGTTTATAAACACAAAGGCCATCTATAAGAGGCATTCTAAAAATAGGGGTGATATTCCTATTACAGATACCAGCATGAGCATTCTTGGACTGGTTTCATGCTTATTATGCTTCATCAATATAGAATATCTGATATCTATAATGGTAACAAGAAACTTAATGTAGATCCAGGTATGGGTCATTGTGGCAATTACCCCCCCCCCCCTTTTCAGATATATGTGTCATTTCTTGTGATTCAATAGATTCACTTATAAAAGTTTATTGCAATGTCATAAATCCCAAAATGACAAAATTCATTTTATCAGGCTAGTTTGCTTCGTTTTATGATTAATCAAAAAAAATTTATCAGTTTCGATAACTATTTACTGATATACTACAAAAACAAATGTTCAGTAAAAGAAACATGTCAAAATAAATCCCTTTTTTATTTCTGCTTGAACCTGCCCTTGTAATGTCTAACTGTAAACTTTGCAGCTACCTTTTAAATTTGGTTAACTGTGGGTACTCACAATTCATTGAATGATGATCAATTTACAAGGACCTAATTAAATTCAGCTTTCTGTAAGAAATTCGGATTGGCTAGACATGGATTAACATAAACACTGCGTAATAAAAATAATAATGTTTTAAATTTGATTAAGTAGGTACAAGTCAATCAGGTTCAGTTGATTAAATATTTATAATTTTTCAAGATATTGTTCACCGGATGAACTAAAATATGTTTTTTAGGTAATACATATGGTTATCTTATTTGTACTAATTTTTTCCAATCAGTAGTACAGATAATAGAATTTTGATGCATAAAAGTAAATTCCTGCCTTAGAGTAAAGGTAAAAATAAATTTCAAAAGTAAATAAAAACATCCCATTTAATAAACTAATATCTATATATTTCAATTGTAACTGTAGACGAAGAAATTGAAAAGCAGATTTAATTTTAGCTAGAATCATTGTACTATTAGAAAGAAATTGTATATATAGCTTGATTCAGTACTATCTTATTATAGTGGCTCCCATAAATCTGATTGAGCCAAGGTCGCAGTTAAGATTTCGCCAAGGTTTTCGTTATCGAAAAAGTAATGTGACAATAATATAAACATGCTGTTTCTTTAGGACTGCAAACGTTTGGTGAGGTTTTACAACCTACCCTGGCGATAAATCTCGGATGCTTGGTGATTCATCCTCAGGGGCCGCTATAATAAGGAAGTACCCTTGATTTTTTTAAAATTATAGATATATATATTTAAGAAATATTTTTTGTCTCTATCCACCAATAGCATTACCAAGTAGGGAAATCATATTCCCTAGAAACCCATTTAAGTTCAGAGAAATGATATTTAGCGAAATGAGAGGCAAACTGTTTGGTTACCAATTCAATCCCCCCCCCCTCCTCTTCCTCAAAAAAAGAATTGCCTGGGGACACTACACTACTGTTACACACATAATACTAACGCTAAAGTAAAATATTGTAATAGGATCAAATATTTGAACTATCAATGAATTTACATGTTTTTGTTTTAAATATTCTTATTTTCGAATTGAATGCTTTTGAGATAAGCATGCGCACGTTTGTAATCACTGATATCTCACAAATGATTCAAAAGTTAGTACTAATTTTCTATTACTCAATTGAATGTATCTTCAGGTAATGAAATATGGATAGCTATATTTTAATTTCAATATTTGTATAAAATTCATAATTTGTTGTCAAATCAAAACAAATTTTAATTTTATTTACATAAAAATGTTTCAAATATTTTATTAAATCTTATATAGTCTAATTTTCCATTCTAATCAGTGAATATTAAATTTCAAATATTTGAAATACAGTACATACATCATTTATATGCATTTCTACATAGCTCGTCAAACATTCCTATCCAGTGACATTAATTTTAATTACATATTTTCACAGGTATACGCTTTACTTCACTGGTCCCTAGAGTAGTGTATAAATAGTGCTTTACTATAGTTAAAAATATGCATTTTCTATTTAACA
Source organism: Amaurobius ferox (assembly GCA_951213105.1). Taxonomy (NCBI): domain Eukaryota; kingdom Metazoa; phylum Arthropoda; class Arachnida; order Araneae; family Amaurobiidae; genus Amaurobius; species Amaurobius ferox. The sequence goes on along the minus strand of OX578148.1, from coordinate 47,809,778 downwards.
GTACAATCTGTTTGAATAACTTTAACTGCATAATAATGTTGCATGATATTAACTAATTTCAATTTATAACATGTTTATAAAGAAGGAGTTTATCCAACAGATATTTTAAATCAACTTACTGAATGCTGTTTTTGAAAATAATAGGCAGTAGTTACTAATTTAATTTTATATGAAGATGGATTTGATATCCTAGGATGCATGAATAGATGCAAATTGACTTACCTAGTTAATACTGATGTTATCTGATTTATCCTAATGTAATGAGATATAATGAAGCTGAAAATACATAGTTAAAAGTTTGACTAGTTATCACTGCATCCAACCGATGCTAAAGTATTTCGGTAACATTAGATAGTAATATATTATCTAAATCGAATTATAGTTGTTGATGTAATAAAGATATTGAAATTAATATTTGTTTCAAATAAATAATTTTGAGTTTAGAAATTAATAGTATTTTGACTAAATGTTTCAAACTGAAATTATTCAAGAGATTGAAGAATAAAACTTCAGGTTTTATATTTCAGATGTGTTATACAGAATAGCAAGTGTAAAGAGGTTTTTAACTGAATTAACGTTGAGTTAAATTCGAAATGTTCTGAAAAATTTGAATGATGTATCAATACATGCCTTTTAAATTTGAATATCGAAATTTTGTATATTCAAAATTCAAAGTGTAGGATAATACGCATGTAATTGTTATTAAACATTTCCAAAGTTTAAATATTGGTTGTTAAATTTTAAACCTAATTTGAAATAAACATGTTTAAGAGTTAAAATGTCCGTCGAAATCAGGAGGTCATAAGAAACAACAGAGTTAAAATGTAAATAATTTTAACTCGAACACCAAATGAATTTTAAACGCACAATAAATGTATATTATATTAGTGTGAACTGCGAAGAATGATAGCATTTGAAACCATTATCTTGCATAATAGCTTACTGGCGGTTAAAAATTTGGCAGCTCACTACTGGGTACAGACAAGGCCGTACCCAGAAATTTAATTTGGGGGGGGGGGGGGGTTAGAGAAATCATGTCCCACACTTTTACGTACGTACATGCGTATGTATACACATAAAAAGTTGTTTCGCACTTAGAAAAAGAAGTTACGAAAAAAAGTGTTTTAAATATTTTTGAATTTAATTTTTTTAATTATATACAATATTATAAAATAATATTTACATATCTTTTATAGTTACCTTTTAGTAGTCAAACGAAAAGAAAATAAGTAGATAAGCAATCGAAATAGTGATAAAAAATAAAAATATGCAATGACATAATGCAAATGAAATATCTGGAATAAAAAAAAATGAAATTTCTAAATGTCTGATGACTTTAACAAACTTATGAAAAATATTCAAAACTCACTCAAAGGACAAAGTTTAGTTTTCTTGCTTTTTTTAAAGCAAACACATTTATCACATCTTCATTGTCAATTTCAATGTCTATATAAACTGACATCAATGCCAGTCCATTTAGTCTTTCTTGACTTGTTGAATTTCGAAAGTAAGTTTTAATCCTTTTCAATGTCAAAAATATTCTTTCAGAGGTGCAAGTGGTTACAGGGAGGGTGCATAAAATTTTTAATAAACAAAAAATATTGGGGAAAAAATCTGCACTGCATTCATTCAAAGCTGTAATGGCACACTTAGGTCTATCAACACTCATTTCTTTCTCCACATTTCGTATTCCAGTTCTAAAGTGTCCCACTGCAACCTGTTTTTGTACAATTGTAACGCTTCTACATTGAACACTGTGTTTTCATCGCAACAAACAGATTGTATTAGCTGATCTAATGTAATTAACGTGGCTTTATGATTGGAAAATCTGTTATTTATTTGATTAACAAAATCATCAAAAAATGGAATAGCTATTGCAATTCGAAAATAAGTTTCAGAATTCGCTGTACAAATATTTGCTCGGTATTTTTGCTTCGATGCTGTTCATTGAATTTTAATTTCTTCGTTTACAGAGTGCAACAAATGTTCAGCACATTTGTAAATGTTTAAAAACCTCGATTCTATATTTACCCTTATGTCAGCAAAAGTTTCTTGCAGTAAGTCTACATGTTGCATGGCTCCAGATAAATCACACTGCGGAGATTGTAACATTTTGCACACAGGCAGAGTGTATGAAAATAGCATAGATAAGCAGCACAAACTGATCACAAATTCGCTTGATAAAATAGATTTTAGCAACAATGATGCTTTCGAGACGTATCTACATCAGGATTGAAGCTTAAATCTTCTAAAGTTTCTGCAATAGCTTTGTAGATTTCTTTGAATTTTAGAAGACTATCGTGGTTTTCTACCCATCTTGTTTCGCACATAGCTGTTAAAGTTTTCCATTTTGTTTTAGGAAAGTTAGATTCAATGTTTTCTTTTAAACACCCTGTTCTTTTAGATGAAGATTTTTAAAAAATTCCCACGGCTTTAACAGTGCCAATGCAATTTCTTATTCTAACAACTTCGCATGAATGGCAGAGTGCTAAGTTCAGGAAATGAGAACTACAATGAACATAGAGTGCTTCTGGAAAATGTTCTCTTATTCGAACTTGCACGCCTTTAAAACTTCCTTCCATTGAAGAAGCTCACTTTCTTTCACTCCACTAATGCTAACCAGGTAGAAATTAGATGTCTGAAGTTTCGCAGCGGTCATTGGCGACTGTAAATTTCAAACAATTCGTCACCCTAAGCTTGGGACGTGGAAACAGCACGAAACTCGCTTTCCTAATATTTTTTTTTGTACACAATTTTTTACCCAGAGAATATAAAATTTTGTAATTTAATATTTCTTCAGGGGGGGGGGGTTAAGGCCTCCCCTGAAGATGTACCAAAGTTTGATCTGTACCCAAGGGGATTGAATACCTTTGAAGTTTGATCTGTACCCAAGGGGGGGGGGGGCCCTTGGGTACAGATCAAACTTCAAAGTATTTCATAAACATTAGATAATGGCTATTAGTGTTTGCTTTCTTCAGAATGTTACTTAATATCAATAAAATCTCAAAATCAACACCCATACAATTGAAATGAAACTTCATATATATGCTATTTAAATTACAACTTGGTATATACATATAGAATATATATTAATTTTATTAATTTGTATAACATCTTTTCACTCTTATACTATAGCACACTACTGTGATAAACAAATTAACTATGAATCACATTAAAAAATATATTGCTATGTTCTACACAAATTTAATTAGCCTAGAAGGAAATAAATCAAAGCTTCTCCTTTAATTTAACTGATACAACAATAAAAACATCTGACCACTTAAGATATTTAAACAGGCCAGGTGAAATATTGCAGTACAAGTTTTGATATATTCATATTTGGTCGGCGATCTTCAATCTAAAATTAGGTACTATAAAAAATAAGTTAGAAAATCATTCAATCGGATTATTACAGATGTATAAGGTATAACGTTCCAGTGTCAACATTTTACTCACAAAAATTCTAATAAATATATCATATACTACTTACCTAAATTTAAGATATTTTTGTAGTTTTACGAACGTATATTGTCACACAACGTTATATCTTTGCACTATTTCTTTTTATTTTCCATGTATAATCTCGAAGACGACAATTTCAAAGTGTATACTAGGCTCCGCCCATGACGTCATTTAACTTAGCCAATAGCGAAGAATCGGCCTCACAGCAGGGGGTATAGCGGGTACGTTTTCAGAACATGCCACGAGCTGTAGACGCTAGTTTACTGGATCTATGGATGGAAAGGTGTGCTCGCAAATCTAGAAATAATATAACTCAATAAATACAATTCAAAATTGTTACATCTTAATACGGTCTTGAACTCCATGTTAAAGAGGAGGTGGTCAACTGCTCCATTTCCTTTATTGCATGGTTTATGTACTATATCGTAAGTGTGAAATGCTTGCTATATAATTTTATGAAGAAAACAGCTTTCCCTCATACATGAAGGGTAGGTAGAAAGAACGTCTACCTTCATGCCCCATAAATCAAGACATGACTAATCAAATTATAGGCACAGTTTATTTTTTACTAATGCAATAAATAACTTCATTGCGCGGAGAAGAGCTGCAGCTGCACGTGAAGGCTGTGAAATGTCGTTTGCATGTGAAATATGCCATCAAGCATTTGTACATAAAAATGATTTAAATAAGCACTTACTTATGCATCCTAGTGAAAAGTCTTTTGTTTGTGAAATATGTCATAAAGCATTTGTACAGAAAGGTCATCTAAATAAGCATCTACTTGTACATACTGGTGAAAAGCCTTTTGTTTGTGAAATATGTCATAAAGCATTTGTACAGAAAGGTCATCTAAATAGGCATCTACTAGTACATTCTGGTGAAAAGCCTTTTGTTTGTGAAATATGTCATAAAGCATTTGTACAGAAAGGTCATCTAAATAAGCATCTACTTGTACATACTGGTGAAAAGCCTTTTGTTTGTGAAATATGTCATAAAGCATTTGTACAGAAAGGTCATCTAAATAGGCATCTACTAGTACATTCTGGTGAAAAGCCTTTTGTTTGTGAAATATGTCATAAAGCATTTGTACAAAAAGGTCAATTAAATAGCCATCTACATTTACATACTGGTGAAAAGCCTTTTGTTTGTGAAATATGTCATAGAGCATTTGTACATAAAAGTGATTTAAATAAGCACCTACTTGTACATACTGGTGAAAAGCCGTTTGTTTGTGAAATATGTCATAGAGCATTTGTACATAAAAGTGATTTAAATAAGCACCTACTTGTACATACTGGTGAAAAGCCTTTTGTTTGTGAAATATGTCAAAAAGCATTTGTAAAAAAAAGTACTTTTAATTACCACCTACTTGTACATACTGGTGAAAAACCTTTCGTTTGTGAAGTGTGTCATAAAGCATTTTCACGTAAAGGTGATTTAAATAGGCATCATCTACTTAAACATACTTTTGAAAAGAACTTTGTTTGTGAAATATGTCAAAAAGCATTTGCAGAAAAATATTCTTTAAATAAACACCTCCGTGTACATACTGGTGAAAAACATTTCGTTTGTGAAATATGTCATAAAGCATTTGCAGGAAAAAGCACTTTAAATATGCACCTACGTGTACATACTGATGAAAAGCTTTTTGTTTGTGAAATATGTCAAAAAGCATTTGTAAGAAAAAGTACTTTTAATAACCACCTACGTGTACATACTGGTGAAAAACCTTTCGTTTGTGAAGTGTGTCATAAAGCATTTTCACATAAAGGTGATTTAAATAGGCATCATCTACTTAAACATACTTTTGAAAAGAACTTTGTTTGTGAAATATGTCAAAAAGCATTTGCAGAAAAATATTCTTTAAATAAGCACCTCCGTGTACATACTGGTGAAAAACATTTCGTTTGTGAAATATGTCATAAAGCATTTGCAGGAAAAAGTACTTTAAATATGCACCTACTTGTACATACTGGTGAAAAGCCTTTTGTTTGTGAAATATGTCAAAAAGCATTTGTAGAAAAAAGTACTTTAAATAACCATATACGTGTACATACTGGTGAAAAACCTTTCGTTTGTGAAGTGTGTCATAAAGCATTTTCACGGAAAGGTGATTTAAATAGGCATCATCTACTTAAACATACTTTTGAAAAGAACTTTGTTTGTGAAATATGTCAAAAAGCATTTGCAGAAAAATATTCTTTAAATAAGCACCTCCGTGTACATAATGGTGAAAAACATTTCGTTTGTGAAATATGTCATAAAGCATTTGCAAGAAAAAGTACTTTAAATATGCACCTACTTGTACATACTGGTGAAAAGCCTTTTGTTTGTGAAATATGTCAAAAAGCATTTATAGATAAAGGTCATTTAAATAAGCATTTACTTATACATACTGCTGAGAAGCTTTTTGTTTGTGAAATATGTCATAAAGTATTTGTACATAAAAGTCATTTCAATAGGCATCTACATGTACATACTGGTAAAAAACCTTTTGTTTGTGAAATATGTCACAAAGCATTTGCTGAAAAAAATACTTTAAATAAGCATCTACTTGTACATACTGGTGAAAAACCATTTGTTTGTGAAATATGTCAAAAAGCATTTGCAAAAAATAGATATTTAAATGAGCACCTACATGTACATACTGGTAACAAATCTTTTGTTTGTGAAATATGTAACAAAGCATTTGCAAACAAAAATTATTTAAATAACCATTTACTTATACATATTGCTGAGAAGCCTTTTGTTTGTGAAATATGTCATAAAGCATTTGCACATACAACTCTTTTCAATAATCATCTACGTGTACATACTGATAAAAAACCTTTCGTTTGTGAAATATGTCATAAAGCATTTAGATATAAATGTCATTTAAATAAGCATCTACTTGTACATACTGGTGAAAAACCATTTGTTTGTGAAATATGTCAAAGAGGATTTGCAGAAAAAAATACTTTAAATAAGCACCTACATGTACATACTGGTGAAAAACCTTTCAATTGTGAAATATGTCATAAAGCATTTAGAGGTAAATGTAATTTAAATAGGCATCTACTTGTACATACTGGTGAAAAGCCTTTTGTTTGTGAAATATGTCAAAAAGGATTTGCAGAAAAAAGTACTTTAAATGAGCACCTTCGTGTACATACTGGTGAAAAACCTTTCGTTTGTGAAATATGTCAGAAAGCATTTTCACAAAACGGTAATTTAAATAAGCATCTACGTGAACATGCTTTTGAAAAGAACTTTGTTGTTGAGACCCAGGCCGCCCTACCTACCAGAAAGGTGTAAGGTAACAGTTTGGACGGCCGGGAAGTGCCACCCAATTTAGACTGGAACCCAGTGGGGGAGGTTTCCACAGGGACTGTACCCTCCTTCCCCTACCACCAACATCACGGAAGGACTTACGGGCCCACATGTTTAACGTGATTGTACTCTGCATGAACATGGCGGCAGTTGTGGCAGCGTGCACATCTAGCACGTAAACCATGGAGCTACTGCACCTGAAACGTGCCAACAACATGCGGTGTTCCTAGGTGCTCACTTACCCAAGTACTAACCATGCCCGATGCTGATTGACTTCGGTGATCTAATGAGAATCAATGTTTTCAGCACGGTAGGGCCGTTGGCTCGAAAAGAATTTTGTGAAATATGTCAAAAAGCATTTGCAGAAAAAAGTACTTTAAATAAGCACCTATGTGCACATATGGGTGAAAAACCTTTTGTTTGTGATATATGTCATAAATCATTTGTACATAAAGGTCATTTAAATAACCATCTACTTGTACATATTGGTGAAAAGTCTTTTGTATGTGAAATACGTCAAGAAGCATTTGCAGAAAAAGTTCTTTAAATGAGCACCTATGTGTAGATACTGCTGAAAAGCCTTTTGTTTGTGAAATATGTTATAAAGCATTTGCACATAAAGGTCATTTAAATAGGCATCTACTTGTACATACTGATGAAAAGCCTATTTGTGAAATATGTCAGAAAGCTTTTGCACAAAAAGATACTTTAAATAAACAATTACTTATTCATACTGCTAAAAAATATTTTGTTTGTAAAATATGTCAGATAGCATTTTCGCTTAAAAGTAATTTAAATCAACATCTACTTTTGCATACTGGTGAAAAACCTTTTATTTGTGAAATATGTAACAAAAAACTTTCACATAAGGATAGTTTAAATTCACATCTACTAATGCACACTCATTGTTCATCCTAGGCGTTTTTCGCTAGGCGGCCCGCCCTGCTGCCCTCAAGAATTAAAAATCCCACCTTGCCTGCTTAAGTACTACAATTTTGCAGCCTGACATCGAAAAATACCCCCATGGAGGCCTCTTTTCAAAATGGCACCTTACCATGCATTCTCAAATTATCAAATCATCGAAAAAGATGCTAAGTTTATTACCACACAAATGTCACAGCAGTATTTGCGAACGAATGGGGAGTGTACCAAACTGAGCACTTCCTGAGACATCCTTCGCCCTTTGTCGGCAGTCTCCTCCCCTCAGGTTGAAATCGCATCTCTCTGAGCTTGACCACTCAAGCAGGCGAGACCAAAGAGCGATACACGCCTTGTTATCATAAAGGGCTTTTCATTGTCCCCCCTCTACCCTCGGGTAAATATTCCGTAGATATCCTATTCATTTCTCACAAACCCAGCTGTTAAAATTCCCACTCGCCCATGGCGATTCAACTTAAACGAGCGATTAACGAAATCGTGATCAGTCAAACTGCTATAATCTAAAATGACTCTTTTCCTAAACAATCCTCAGGTCTCTTGAGTAGCGAGAAAAATCTGTCAAAAGTCACCATAATACTGCCACGGCTTTTACTTTATTGCACTTGCAGCCTAGAATGAGTGCAATCCACATTTCTATCTCCTTCCGCCCCCGTGATTATGGATATGTTTACTTTTGAGACATACCCGGGCCCAGCGCATTCTATCAATTGACCCCACCAGCTCCTTACTGAAATTCGGAGTGTCCCCGCTTTTACATACTGTACTAATAGGGCTTTCATCATTTTTACACCTGCCTCAAATTTTAAAACGGCTTCCAAAAACGGATGCTCAAATGTAATTAAAATTGCTCATTAAAATAAAAATGATGCACGAAAACTCCCCCCTCTATTTTTGGCTTGCAAATGTATTTATTGGTTAAATATTCATAACATATTTTGCATCATGATAAATTAAAAGAAATTAATCTATGTGCAATTGTTTCTATACCTGTAGCTGGGGATACCAGGCACTAATAAAGGGTGTCAACCTTATGGATATTTTTCTGAACAAAATTGCCGATATTGTGATGTTATGTATTGTTCTATTTCAACTTACATATATATGATCCATAAACGGTCATATAGTAACATGATGATGGCAAAAATAGCGCGTTTGGAGGCTTCTATGCTGCCTAGATATTATAGATCGCAAGAATTTCACAAGTTTTGGTGTGCAATATTTTCTCGATCAGAGAAATTTCATATTTCTTGTTGATACCCTGTTTTAAGTTACTAATTTGTCATCGATGATGTAAAAAACTAAAAATGTTTGTATTCTTAAACTGTTTACCACTTAGTTGTGTTTTCAGTAGTGCCAATGGTGGTAAAAATAGAGAATAGACCCCCCACCCCACTGTTTTTTCTAAGTACAAAATTGCACCTAGTTGGCGCGTTTCTCCGTGTTTTGAAATTGAATCCTCCCAACTGAAGTGACGTATATTCCTATGTTTTAAAATAGGCTCCTCCTACCAAAATGACATTGTATTCTTCACTTTTATGAACTGGAATTTTGATAAATGATAGTACAATTCATTTTGAATAAAAGTGAATAATACTCATAAAACCATTACAAAATACGATTTTTGTGCATTTAAAAAATATTGCGTAATGACAGAATAATAAAATTTTAGAAACTATATTGAAACACTCTATACTTAAAATATTTTTTTAATTTAAATCAATATCAAAAATTTATAATTCGAAACATCGAAAATTAAAAAAAAATACAATACTTTAACAAAATTTAAGAATAAACGATATTTAGAAAAAGTATTGTACTTGCTGCCCAGGCAGTGAAGTGATTAGCGTCGTCGGCTGCTGTCCGGTGGGCTCTGGTTCGAATCCCGAGTAAGGCATGGATGTATATTGAGGTAAAGTCAGTTGTCTGCCTTCTGGGTCCTCATCTATAATGTGAAGCTGCACCGCCTTTGAACTTCATCAGTGATGCTTGTCCATAATAAACTTTGTTCTCTTGTCTTGTCTTATTCGTTCTTTCCTGTGTCACTGGTCCTGTGTCGGCCTTGTTTTGATTAGAGAAGGTCATTAGAAACAACAACAACAGATTGTACTTTAACTAAATTAAAGAAAAAACGATGTTTAGAAAAAAGATTATACTTTAACAAAATTTAAGAAAAAACAATATTTAGAAAAAAGATTGTACTTTAACAAAATTTAAGAAAAAACCCTTCTTTAGGAAAAAAATTGTACTTTAACTAAATTAAAGAAAAAACGATACTTAGAAAAAGATTGTACTTTAACAAAATTTAAAAAAACACGATGCTCAGAAAAAAGATCGTACTCTAAAATTAAGAAAAAACAGAACTTATAAAAAAGATTGTACTTAATGAAATTTAAGAAAAATCAATACTTAGGAGAACCATTTTAAAAACACTGGAACATACAAAAGACAATTTCAAAACACGGGACGAATAAATAGAAGAACTAACCTTTATGTAATGGAACACGTTTCACACTGCAATTCAAAAATATTTACTGATAATATCCATATTTTTAATTACATCCACACCGGAACACATTTCCTTGAACGTACACATACATTCAACATCGGAACACGTTTCACACTCCAATCCAATTAAATCTACAAAATTCTGCATATCTACTGAAAATTTACGTAAATTGTTAATGTACATAGATTATGAAGAATTGTTTTAAATATTTATTCCAATAAGTGTATGTGTCCAAATCTTTATAAAATCGATCGAAAAAGATCTCTAATAACAAGAATCAATGAATTCGATGGAAAAAGGTCTGATGAAATACACAGAAGACTATTGAACTACTTCCTGCCTATTAAAATGCAGATTCCCAACAGGTCTCACGCTGATTGGATGTCCGTGGGTTACCAGAAGCCGTGGGCTACCTGAATTGGCAAAGTATTCGCAATGAAATTGTAATCTGAAGAATCGCACCAATTTGGCACAGGATCGTACTTTGAAAAATGAATGGGGGTCTATTTCCTGGATCAACCGCCAATGGCAAATAATTGTTTTTAATTCAAAATTAAATCTGCTCGATTTTCAACTTATCCGTGGCCAAAGTTGGTTCATGCCCCACCCCGTTGATTAAAAAATTTGGTACTTACGTATTAACGCCACTGCACCTACAGATACTTATGTATTAACGCAACCGCAGCTACAGATTTGGCGGTTTCTAAGTGCCGCCAATCTACACCTAAAATTTTTGCGACAAATCATAAAATAAAACACTTTATTTAAAATCAAAACACTTTCAAAATTCAAAACACTTTATACAAAGTAGTCAATCGGATTTCGGTGGAAAATGGGCCGATATAGAGTTTAACATAGATTCAAAACAGTCTCTATTTTCTTTCACCTGATGCTGTCGCCATATGAACTCTGCTGAATAAGATTCCAAATGATGTCTCGCTGTCCCCCTATGTCTCTTGTTCCGCCATTTAGCACTGCCCCACATTCTCTCAACTGTTTGTGTATGAATTCCTGTATCAGGGTCAATAAAATTGTATTTATGATTAACTTTAGCATGTAGGAATCCTTCTATTTCTATTCTATTTGTTTGGTAACCTTTCCAACTGTCAGAATAAATTATGCTACCATCTGCAATGTTTTCAATAATTTTATCAAGAAGGGTAGAGCCAGTTCTATTAGGAACAGTGACAACAAATGAATCTTTTGTTTCTCTACATATACCACCAAACTCCCACTGTTCGGGTAATACTCGACCACAATTATTTTTATGTTTAGTAAACAAACTTTCATAAATTTCCACAATGCAATCTGGTCCACCTACCTTCTTGCTTGGTTTATTCTCCATATCCAAGGCACATAATTCATGCATGTAATTGTTCCAATCTATAACAGTTTTATCCGATAAATCAAGTTGCTTTTCACAAAATTTAATTGACGTCAACTCCTCGCACCAGCAGTATATGAATCTCAAAGCTGAACAAAATGGAATTCTGCTTCCCTCAAACCAGTTGTCTTAAGTCCCACTTGCTGATCACACTGTCTTAAATTACATTTCCAAAACTTACGTTTACCAAAATAAAGTTTCATGTCATGGGAATTGGTACATTTTCGTTTTTTTGGTAAAATATTTCGCTCCTGAAAAAATAATATTGCATCTTGTTCTGTTTTTGGCAAATCCAAAATACGCATTTTCGTAGCACTAAAAAATAGCGTCAAAAATCAGCAAACAACAAGGCAACAAGGAATCCAAAAGATAACTGTGTGCGCATGCGAACAACAAGATTACTCTTTATTGGCGCATAAGCGCAAATTCTGCTGCGGTGGCATTAATACGCATGTACCAAAAATTTGAGTAAAGCAATAAAACGGCCTATGTTTTTACTGATACAAACTGATATTTTTTAAATTCAGAAACATCAAAATATTAAATAAAATCCAATTTCTTCAAAAGGATAAAGAATTTAGTTGTTATAAAATAAACATATTGGGTAAATGTTACAGCAACAATGGTTGCCAAGTTTATAATTATAATGTCCGATAATATAACGGGAAAAATGACTGAAATATAGGGATCGTGATGATTTAAAAGTTACAGAGTAAATGATCAAAAGGTAGAAACAAGAATATATATTATTTAAAAATTGCCGAAACTCATTAGTAAAATCCCATAAATTAAAGAAAAAGGAGTGCCCTGCTTTCTTAATAAAAAAGGCATAAATATTAATAGTAAATGCTTCATCAGCTCTGAAAAAAAAATCAAGGTAAGAGAATTTAAAAACATAAACAGGCATATTCAGAAATAATCTGTAATTTTGGCAATTAATTAATGCTGAAAAAATGTTGAATAAGTAAAGTGTTATGGGAAAAAATAAATTTAACATTGTTATTGTGTATGTGTGTCAATGAACTTGTGGAGACGATATCTCATGAACAAATCAAGCAATCCGAACAAAATTTGGTAAAAAAATTACAATCAGTGGATACTAGAAGCACTTTGTTTTTACATGCAATCAAATTTTCAGAACCTTCTTAAATTTTGAAATGAAATATTAAAAAAAATCATCAAAATATTTAAACTCAATAGTTACATAAATAATCATTTCTTATGTAAATTTTCACTATAAAATGATTGACATAAACTTTAGAACACTAACATGAACTGTTCTCGAGATATTGCCCATTTTTCAAATAAATTTATCAAAAAATTACATAAACATAAAAAAATATTAACTATTGTGAAATCTGATCACTTTCATATGTAATATTTTGCAATAAATTTATTATCAACATTCTCGTAGATCTAGCTTGTTCCATTCGCGAAAGAAGACACTTTGGGTAATAGCTATGTAATTTGATGCCATTAGTTGTTTATCTACCATAAGACTAACATATTTCTCCATAAACAGTGCTTGCTAAAATTTTGGCGAAATATCGCCAACTTGCCTAGTTTTATAAATGTTACCAAATGGATAAAAATGACGCTAAATCGATTACAATGTCACCAAATTGAAAAAAATATTGCCAAATTGATAGGAATGGTGCTAAATCAATGAAAATAACTAATTGATTAAAATTCAATATTTTGCAAAGTATATAAGACTACCATAAGACTCCGTCTGTAACGCTTGGCAAATTTCTGGCGAAGAATTTTGGTGGCATATTGCCAACTTCGCCAAATTGATAAAAATGTTGCCAAATGCATAAAATGGTGCCAAATAGGATACAATATTTTGCAAATTTTTAATGGACGTACTTTTATATTATATGCTCTTCTAAATATCACCAAGTTGGCGGTATTTACCGTCCCCACATTGATGAAAATAACGTCGAAATATATGGACTATATCGCTTTTTGAGAATATTATCAAATTGATGATTATTTATTTAGAGTTGGGTGATTAATTGGGTACTTTGAAATAATTTTACATGTTGTCATCTGGAAAATTGATAAATGTTAATTCAACATTAAAAATGCAGTACTTTGGATCTTCTACATTATTTTTTTACTGTAATAGGAGTAAATTCATAGCATTATATAAGGAAATTCATGTACTACCCACATCAGATTTTTTTATAATGTTCCAATTTCATCCCAAGATACCCCAAACATATAGATATTATTTGCATCGAAAAAATCAATTAGTAATATTTATGCCATACTTAATTAGGGCACAAGAAATTTAGCAGATAACTTTTGATGAAAAATTATCTGAAAAATCTATAATTAAAATCCAGAATTTTTTTTATTTTACCTGAACTGCAAATGTGAATAGTTTACTACCTATTAAAGTAAATATGGGGGCATATAGCTACAAATCTATATAAAAACAGAGAATCTGCCAATTGAAATTTTCTACTATTTAATTTTAAATGGTTTTCTTACTGTTAGCTCCTTTCATATACAAAACTATCTAAAATGTGTCAGCAACCAATATATTTAAATTTGGCTGATTTGTTTAAATTTGACTGATATTTGTATCCTCGAAATTGATGCTTTTGTAAAAATCTTATGTAAGCAGCACATGGCTTTCCTCATATAACACAATGAATTTACTTCTTTCATAGTGAAAGGATGATGTATAAGATGCCAGGAACTGTGTTTTGCCCTTCTCTCCGTTCACATGTCCAAGTGGGCAAAATCAGGACCCTAGGTATTCTCTCTTTTGCCCTTCCCTTACTAGCTTACTTCGCTAATAAGATGAGGAATCACGATGGCCCCGGCAAAATACTGGTCTGAAGGAAGGTTGAATTTTGTTCTCTCTTATTTGAAGGTCATGAAAAGAGCGAAGGGGATAAATAGAAGCTTTATCCCAATTAAAGCACTCAGCTGTGAATTCTTGAAAACATGGCGGATACTGTTGTATGATTTTTTTTTTTTTAAATTGTTGAATTTAGCTAGAGAAATTTAAAACACTTTTTCTTTTATTTAAGTATAAAGTAACAAAAGAACATGTTGATCAAAAATGAGCATTTGTATATGCAAAGTACTGAAACCAGAACCAACACACACACACCCATACATACACATACACACTTTAATGGTCTTTGTGGTTATTGCTATTTATAAGAAATGGTAATGCTGAAAGTCTTTCTGTACAAGATTATAGGCTTTCTTACTATGCAAGTCAGGTCGTATTTTGTCACGCTTCTTCAGAAAAAGCATAGATGAATAGGCGAAAGATGAATTGTTCCTTAAAATACGCATTTTAAAATACAAAGAACATGGAAACCTACGTTCTACTGTTTAAAAGTCAAATGCCTATAATCTGTCTAGAATACAGTTGAACTTCGTGAACACGAACCTCAATGGGAACAAAAAGTTTTTCGTGTTAAAAGTAGTGTGCGTCATCCGTTATCGATTGCTAATGTGAATCTTGTTGAGAATTAAAATAAATTCTCAAAAAAGCAGATTCGTGTTAATGAAGTTTGAATGTTAACTGAATATTTTGAGCCTTAGATGTCTCATATCTCGTTGCTTTTTAGTGCAGGCTGATAATTGTATTCAAACAAGGGTGATGCTGTGGATTTGCAGCTTTGAACTTGGTTCAACTACTCTGTTTTTTTGTTTGTTTTTTTCAAAAAAGATGTGTGAGAAGTTATTACTTTTCTGAAATGAGATGTAAGTATGATGCAATTTCATTTAAAACATTAGAACACATTCAAACCTTAACCCTATTAGGATATCCGGCAATTGCTTATTAATTTTTTTTTTGTCCCAGACAATAAAAATTATGTAATTTTTTCAATCAAGTTGAAGATATTCTTGTGTACTTAACTGTACTGTATTAAGTTACTGCAGCCCATACAGCAGCAGATTTACACACTATAATAGAAAACTTTAGATTTTTACATTATATTGTAAGATTTTTGGTATTCCCATTATGCATTATGTACCAGAATTTTATAAATTCTACTCTGAAACTTCCTAATTTCATGGATAGATTTCCAAAAAGCAGTATATAAATCTACTTTGAAAATATTTTTTCCTTTAATTTTAAATAGTTAATTTTAAATTTAGTCATAATATACGAAAAGTTTCTTTTTCGTTATTTTTTTCTGCAAAAGAAATATTCCTTAAAAGTGCATCTGCGGGCTGGCCCACTGTCGCGAGTTGAAGACCACTGATCTAGAATTTTAAAGTTTGCGTTAAAATTTTTGTAATTAAAAATTATTTATGAAATGATTATTTAATATCAGCATTAAAAGTTCTGATATTTTAATGATTTTTCACATATGTAATCGAAAACCGTGCAATATCTCAAGAACGGCGTATGATAGTGTTCTAAAGTTTCCATAATTCGTTTTCTATGAAAAAATTACATCTGAAATGATTATTTTCTATCGTGTTTGAAAGTGCTGATTTTTTAATGATTTTTACCAGATTTTCTTCGAAAATTGGGAAAGGGAGGGGGTCCTTCTCAGAATTCGATTACTTTTAGTAGGGTTGTGAAATCAATAGTGTTACAGTAGTCACTGATTGCAATAATAGTACCAAATTATATTCAAAATGCTTCCTTTGTTTGCAATTTACCATGTTGACAATATCATGGGATACACACGCCTACGCTCACAAACACCCACACTAATGTACGCACACAACATGCTGTTATATGTAACTAGCAGATATACTAGCCGTTTTGGTAATTTAAAATATGTGCATATCCCATTAGTATTCTAAATTATATTGTTCTACAAAAAATTTTATTCCCCTAAAATTAAATATACAAGTTTTGTATTTGTGTTTATTATCTTCACAGGTATATCGGGAGAATAAAATATTCTGATTCCATTTTCAATTCAATTTACAAAAAGTATTAAGCTTGGTCAACATAAACTAATATGGTAGAAGATATATATATATTTTAAATATAACAAGCCCATTGGAAGAACAAGAACCATTTTTAATTACAATGCAATTTCAAAATCTCTCTCAGCCGACAAAGATACCTCAACACATGTAGATGGCGAATGTATTTGTAGTGTTGATAATTATTCTAATTTTATAAATCCACACTTGGGGCATATAGTTACTGGAGACTTAGACATTGTTAAAGATAAATCTTTACGAACTATAATGTCATTTGGTACTAAATTCAGGTTATCTTCATGTAATAATTCTAAACATGTCTTAAAGTCAATCAATCTGGACCTTGATAAATTTATTTATGGATTAGCTTCTAAATATGCTCAGCCTTTAAAGAGGCATTTAATATGTGGGAATTTTCTCTTTTAAGATCTATTAAAAATGCCATTTGTAGTATTAATTTATCTAGATCTATTTATAATATGGATAATATAAAACACTCTGTTAATGATTTACATAGATCTTTTGTTATTACTTATGTTGATGAAGCCTCTAATAATTATGCTATTATTTGTAAAAAATTCTATATTCAATATCTGTTAGATTATTTAAAAAATAATAGTCTATTTAAAATTGATTCACACTCTGTTAATAGTATCAAATTGAAAATTATCAATATGTATAGTGATTTAGATATTAATAATAAATTTTTGAAATTTCCATATATTGTGCTTATACCTAAATTTCATAAAAATCCTATTAAATTTAGAACTGTAACTAGTGGTCATAATTCATACTCTACTACTGCTAGTAAATTATTACTAAATTATTTAAATGTACTAAATATTAATTTACGAGATTCTAGTGATAATTACATTATTCTAAATAACAGTAAAGAATTAAAAAATAAATTAAAAACACTTGGTAAAATAATAGGATTTCAAACTTTTGATTTTAAAGATCTATTTAATAATATTAAGATCACTGATTTATATGATGTCATTTTAGCTTTATATAATGCTTATATTACTAATCAATCTCATCTTACTAAATTTGCCAATTTTCCTAAGCTTCTCCATTTTGTACTTTTCAATAATTATATCTTTCAAGGTAATAAATTATACTTACAAGTCTTAGGTGTTCCACAAGGTGGCTGTAGTAGCAGTATGTTAGCTAATTTATGCCTATATCATTATGAAAAATTCTTTACTTCAACAGATTATAAAATTTACAGATATGTAGATGATCTGATTTGTCTTGTATTTACTGATAACTATGTCATAGATATAGATTTCTATCCGGATAATTTGGAGTTAATACCTAATGAAACTACTATTAGTAATAATATTTATTATTTGGATTTAAATCTAATTATAGAACCTACTAATGGAATAGTTACTAATTTATATGATAAAAAGATTTTTTTTAATTTAATATTAATAAATTATTACCTTTTAATTCCTGGAACTCGATTCAATTGTTTAGAAATATTATACTTAATCAACTTTTTAGAATTTATAGATTATCAGATAAAAAATTTCATGCTTTGCACATTAATAATCTCAAAATTACCAGTAAATTTTATAAATATCCAGCATATTTAGTAAATGGTATAGTTAATAAGTTTCGATTAACCTAAAATTCTCATAATCTCTCCTTAGTATCTTATTTTAGCCGTACTTCTATATTCTCTTTAATTTATTATATTTTCATCTTTATATCTTGCAGCTTTAACTGTAGAATATCTCATTTTATTGCTTTTGCGCAGTACGGTTTTAATTACTCTCTTTGGCAACAGCTAATCACATCTTTTCATTTTTGCATATGGCAACATTGGCTTAGTCAGTCAAATTTTGCTCATCATGGTTGTGCTGGTGAGGTTTATTTTAAGGTATTTGTGTTTCCTTTTATTTTTCCAATTTATATGCTTGTCGTCCATATAACACAAGTTTATAGATAAAATCTATCTTGTGTTTCAGAAACAAGCATTTTTGAGTTCATTTCAAAGGGATATACGGACTTGACGAGAATTTTTTCGAAATGAACTTATCTTAAGCCTAAAGCTCTTCCACGTGCAAGCTTTTTTGCTTGATTTTTTTATTTTCCTGCTTTCATTCCTCACCTTTGAAATTTGTTGATTGTCTTAGTCTTTATGACCTGCATTACGCTTTATAATTACCTCTTTATGTTTGAATATCTTTTATTTCTTTGTATTTTGTAGAAAATTTTGGAATAGTGTATTATAAGTTGCTACTTACATTCTAACATTGGATTTACAATTTTATATATATATATATATATATATATATATATATATATATATATATATATATATATATATATATATATATATATATACATATATATATATATATATATACTGCTGGCCATCCAAAATGCAACACCATGAAAGACAAGAGATATTAAAGCCAAATTTATTGGAGAAAGAACATAAAGTACAAGGATGAATTGATTGAAATACAGCCCCGTTCGACTGGCGGAACACGAAGTAATCAGTATTTTGGGCAGCCGCCGGCTGACAATAACTGCTGCTATACGCCTCGGCATTGAAAGAAAGAGACTTTGTATCTGTTCTTGGGGTATATCAGTCCATACTGCTTCCACACGTTGCCAAACTTCATCTGTCGTAGCAGCTGGTGGTGCTTGCTGGGCCTGTCGTTTGCCAATCATCGACCAGACTTGTTCAATGGGCGACAGATCTGGAGAACGGGCGGGCCAAGGGGGCAGTGGAACTTGGTGGGCAATAAAGAAATTCTGAGCGATATGCGCCACGTGTGGTCTCGCATTGTCCTGTTGAAACTTGGCCGCAGGCAAGCCTTGAAGGTAAGGTAAATGTGCTGGAATGGCTGCCGTATTCTTCGAGAAGTCATACTGAAGCTTCCCAAACAGAAACACAGGGTGAAAACAACATTCCTGTACTTAAAAAGAGCCTTCTCTTCTTCCCTTATATAGCGCTTGTAGGTGGCGCTACTGGCGCACATGATTTGCATATGAGCTAAAATACTAATCATTTGTATTTCCTATCGAGGTCTACGTATGGTGCAAATTTCATGCTTATTGGATGCTTCCTTCATGGTGTTGCATTTTGGATGGCTAGCAGTGTATATATATATATATCCGTACCATGATTATCCTGTTTCAACAATCTGTTAAACACAATAGAAAATATATGAGTTTGAAAAATATTTGCCATAATAAAACATGAGTTTACTCAGCTGGCAGAAGAGAGGAAGCTGTTGGTTGCATTCAAAATCCTGCAGCGTTTTATAGCCTGAACACAAACGTTTTATGGTATCCTAAAATTCTGGCATTAAAATTTGGCTTCAGCTTCAATTGCCATAGAATCTATTGCATTGTGCACAATTGCCAAAAAATCTATTGCAATGTGCAACAATAATTTGTTCTCAGTAATTTTATGGTCTAAAATGTGTCTTAGTAGTAATACAGTCGAGTAAAACTCAATGGACTATCGCAGATGTACATTCCTGATAATGGTAAGGTATACTTATCCATTGAGAAAGTTCTAGATGAACTGGCTGACAAAACAAGAAAACTTAAAAGATTGAAGTAATTAAAAATGTAGTAGAAATTTAAAATAAACGTACTGTGCTTTTCTGTATTTTATTCATTTATTATTTTATTAAATATTTTACTACTTGTATCCATTTGTATAAAGACATAGTTTCTCTGATGTTGGGCTCCGACAAAAAATATATAAAAATTTTAAATTCATTTATGACACTGACGGATCTGAAACGACATCCCCTCCCCCACTCCTCCCCCCCACACAGAAAAGAAATTACCCAAGGTTATAACATAAGGCTATAACATAAAGCTATAACTCATGCAACTCAAATAAAAAAACTTTCATTCACAAAATTTATTTTTATATTAATTTGCTTATTATACAAATCGTATAAATTAAACGAAAATCATCTACCATATGAATCCATTTGATTTATTTCCGTTGCTAAGCAACTTGATATAATTTTATTCACATAAATTTTTATAAAAATATCGTCTACATAGTTCTATTTCTATGGTAGATCTAATTTTGTGTTTTTTATTAATATATAGACAACCCCTGGTTCTAGAAACTCGAAACCTGAATGGTGTTACCTGCAGGGTAGTACAGAATAAAATCAATTGCTAAGATAATCAATTGCTAAGATAATTAAAACAAAATAACAAAATCAATTGCTAAGATAATTAAAGATAATTAAAAATCCGTCAAAAACTGTGGATTTGTATACGAAACGAACTAACAAAAAAAGAAATAAGGAAACAAATATACTTCTAATTTTATATGTAAAAATGAGAACACTATTCCATTATTAGAATGATTTTAAAATATGGATCTATTTTAAATCCCTAGTAATTCCGTTCACTTTGAATTAAACCGTAATAGCATAATTGAAAACTCATATAATCACTTTCCCTGCAATACATGGTAATGTATACAGAAATGATGATAATCATGTCGAATGTTGCAAGTCAAGTTTTCGACGGATCTACGCGTTTTGAGACCTCTAGAACACAAAAAACCTATTTTTAGCTTGGAGTCTGTGTGTGCGTGTGTGTGTGTCTGTCTGTCTGTCACAGAATGCATCCACTCCAACTCAAAAACTAATTAACCAAACGTCTTAATATTTTATAGATAAGCCACTTGAGGGTTGGTTACCTTGGTGCTGATTAGCTGTTTGTACAATTCGGGATAAAAGAACCTGCCTTTCTTTGCTAAATGGCCGGCAAAAAATGTCTGTATTCGCTCAAGCTAAAAAGCTAAAAGACCAAATGTCACAAAACTTGGTGAACACGTCACTTGTGGGTCACCCAGGTACTGATTAGATATTGGTAAGATTCGGAAGAATGGAACCTACATCCATTGTGAAATGGCTCGCAAAAATCATCAAATTCTAGAATAAATTGATACGTATGCTAAAATATATCAAATGAATGCTTGTTTTATACGTAATTTTTGGCGATGAAAATAAAAAAACGTAAAAGCAATCCCAATAATCTAGGACTAGCCGTTATCGAGATATTTTAGTTTTTTCGCATTTTCGCTACGTCACCTTTGAAAACAAGTCGAATTACTGAAAACATAAAGAGAACATGAATACGAATCTGCAGGGAAAATCATGTGCTGCCCACATCAGATATTTTTTAATTTTGGACATACACTTTTAATTTTCCATCAATCATAATTCATTGCACAATGCATGGTGGAAAGTGGACACAGTTGGATATACTGTGATAAAGGTAAAAGGAAATTTGTCTTCCCGTAAAAAGTTTAAGGGTCGTACATCTTTTTCAAGAATCTTAATAGGGTTTCGTAAGATTAATAGTTTTCATGGGGGATGCAGGATTAATTATACTCTTTCGAAGAAACATAATAAAGAAACACTGTTTGTTCTAAACCGCTCTCATAACTTATTTCAGAACAAGGAAACCGTCAAGCGATTAATCATGATCTTAAAAATATTGTACTTAAAAAGGATGATTTTTTTTTATTCGGGACATTCCTTCAACTTATTTCTACATTGCTTTATTATTTTTAGTATATTTCCAGAATGAAAACATTTAATATGTGGCTTAAAAATAAGTTGTACGATGTCTTGGATATTTTATTAAAGTGAGGGAGTTCCGATTATGGTAACTTCCATAGTTATACAAGTTATTAGGCTGCCTTGTACATTAATTGTTGAATATTTGAAGAGTTTTACTACTTTCATGCAATAAATGTCACCGTTGTAAAACATGTAACTGGAAACTCTGCTTTACTGCCGTCTCTATTTACGTTTCTGCTTTACTTACGCCTGTTTTTATTATAGTACGTTAAGCCGATCCGGTGGTCGAGCAGTCAGGGGCATGAGTTTCCGTCTGATCGCTGGAATGTCTGGTTGCTGGTTCGAATCCCGCCAGCAGGCATGAATGTTGTCATGTCGAAACCAAGTTAGACTTCCGCCCTTCGGGATGCTAAATTAATCGCGGAATTTAATAAAAACAGTGAGAAACAAACCCGCCATGAATAGGTCCCAAAAAGAAAGTTTTAAAATAATATTTTGGAATGCGAACGGCATATCTCCAAGAATAAATGAACTTAGGAGCTACGTAAATGAAAATGATGTAGATGCCCTGCTAATCCAGGAAACTAAAGTTAGAGAAAACAAAAAACTAAATATAGCAAACTATAATAGCTATCATACCCTTAGCTCAAATATAACTGCTAGAAATCCCCATGGAGGAACAGCAATATATATTAAAAGTAATATTCCCCACGAGGAAATAAACAACATAAATCTTCAAGGTATAGAAAATACTAGTATAAAAATTAAAATAAATAATGTAAACCCATTTATCCTAACTTCAATATATGTCAAAAACATGAGTGGTATAAATGTAGCTGCGCAGCTGGAACTGCTTTTCTCGCGATATCCAAACACAATACTCGCGGGCGACTTCAATGCACACCACCGAGCGTGGGGCAGCAGGAGAGCCAACACACGCGGTACACAGATACATAGATTGCTAAACACAACAAACACTGACATCATTGCACCGTCGAGACCAACCTGCTTCTCAGGTGCCAATGGCTCATTCATAGACTTTGTCCTAACGAGAAACATAGAATACGCTCACACAATTGATACCCTGGATGAATTCGACTCGGATCATCTACCGGTACTGGTGACATTCGATTTGAACACCCCCCTTCCAGCCTCTCTGGGACAAGAGAGGGTGAACTGGAACGTATTCAAAAGAGCACTTTTCGAGCCGCATTTAGCAGTACCCAACATTATGAGCACGGCGGATATTGACTCTGCCACACACACACTCACAACAGAAATCAGGAGAGCTATTGCATCTGCCACAACACATCGTGAGTCATCAAAAATGCCAACACTTTCCCACCATGTCAAACAGTTAGTTAAACAGAGAAATAGAATGCGTAAGACATGGCAGGCTAACAGAGACCCTACCCTTAAAAGGGAGCTTAATAGACTCACGTGTAAAGTCAGTGAAAAAATTGTCGCAGAAAAGCAGCAACAGTATAAAGAGTTAATCGAATCCATTAGCCAGGAAGACGTATCGCTCTGGCAATTCGCTAAAAGACTCAGAAAACCTCAAATTAAACTCCCGCCACTAATAGATGGCGCTAATATTGCGTACTCAGACGAAGAAAAGGCAGAGGCGCTTGCTAGGCATTACGAAAAGCAATTTGAACCAAACCACGATCTAATGTGTCGGGACACCCTAAGAATGGTTAGGCAAACTCTAAACAATTTCAGGAACTCCCCGGTCACGGCTGAGATTAACCCAGCCACCCCGCAAGAAATAGTAGAGATTATCAAAAACCTTAAAAACCGTAAAAGCCCAGGGCACGACAAAATCAGGAATATCGCGGTAAAAAACCTACCCTTAAATATAATATTTTACTTGACCATCTTAATAAATAAAATACTAGAACTAAATTATTTCCCCAAAGAATGGAAGGAAGCGATAATTATAGCGATCCATAAACCTGGTGAGGATGCTTCAATTCCAGCCAACTACAGACCAATCAGTTTGTTGCCGACACTTAGTAAAATTACTGAGAAAATAATTCTTAAGAGACTGAACACGCACCTTAGTGAGAATGACATTATCATTCCGGAGCAGTTTGGATTTCGGCCAAAACACTCCACCACTCATCAATTGCTGAGAGTGGTAGAGTACATTTCTTCTGGTTTTAATAATAAGACACCCACAGCTGCGATTTTTCTTGACATCCAAAAAGCCTTTGATAAAGTGTGGCACTGTGGATTAGCTTACAAATTGATCACTCTAAAAGTCCCTGACGCACTTGTCAAACTTTTAATTTCATACCTAAATAACAGACACTTTCAAGTCAGAGTAAAAAATAACTTATCTACACCCAAGCTCATTAAAAGTAGTGTACCGCAAGGATCCATCCTGGGCCCGACACTCTTTAACATATATCTAAATGACATTCCCAGGACCCCAGACACGGAGCTGGCACTCTATGCAGACGACAGCGCGATACTTGCAAAACACCCTTACGTCTCAGTAATGCAGACAGCTACAACAACACTTAGACATACTCCAAACATGGCTGGAAAAATGGCGAATAAAATTAAATCCCAATAAATGTCATTGGATTTATTTCTCAAGAAAACGTAAACCTCCGCCTCCTCTGTACATAAACAACCATGCCCTAAAAGCGGAAAAATCTACTAAATACCTAGGTGTAACGATAGACTCCCACCTAACTTGGAAACTGCACGTAACGAACATAATCAAAAAAGCGTATATAACCATAGGAGCCTAAAGGTGCCTTCCCACTCACCGCAACGCAAGAGCAGATGGTTCACGGCAACGCTCGAGGTACACGCAAGTCTTCGGGGCAAAATAAACCCCTTCACACTGTCGGTCGACGGCGAAGAAATGTAGCCAATCAGATGCAAGCGCAGAAATTTCTCCTCGTTCAGCGGCCATGTTTACAAACCATCTCTTCCAAAGCGATTTTATATACATGAAATGTTATATAATAAAAATTAAGATATTATTACTAATAAAATCTCTTTGGTCTCTTCTGATTTAAATTTATATTTACCAGCGGCTTGCTAGTTTACAGTATTGACGCGTTTCAGAAAATCCGCCTTTCTGTGAATTTAAGCAAGAGCTACGCGAGTTTGCTTTGGCGATATATACATATTTCATCAGTTTTCTAAAATAAGCTAACTAAAATGATTCCATCACAAAACACAAAGGATCCTAATTTAAATTGTTTTAGAATATTTACTACACTAAGGCAATTTTCTCGTTTTAACGAATGCAATTCGAATCGTTAAAAAAAAACATTCGACCAGAATTCAGAAAATAAATTTTGACGTATGTTCTTCATAGACTTTTTTTTATCTCTCTATTGCAATCCTAAAACAACTTGAAAACATATTCTGTTTACTCTTTAAAATAATATTCTAAAATAGCATTAAATGCTTTGCATGATAAAATTTGTTAGTACATTTCAGGTGTAACGTTTTGGCTTGGGTGATAGAGAAACTGCCCCGCAAACGAGTGGGTTCTGGTTCGAATCCAAGCGGATATTTATTTTTACAAGTGCTGCCATCTGTTGCTGAAATATTCAAATACAGTTTTTCTTTAACAATCTGCAGAATTTTTTTGTTTTAAATTATTTTAAGTTCTATATACAAAATAACCTTATATCAGTAAATTATTTTTAAGTTTGAATGCTTATAAAAATTTATTTCGAAGTTACTTTGAAAAATATCTTGAAGTACTTTGAACCAGCTATAGATGGAATGTACTCTTCATAATTAAGAAAGTGTTTGTAGAAATAGCAAATATAAAATGTGCATATAAAATTAGACAGAAATCATCGAACATCATTATACAAGTAGTAGTTATCTTTCGACATGTAATTTTGAACATTTCAGATTGGAATAGAAACAAAAATCAAACTACTTTGGAATTTTAAAGAGGTTGTATTTTAATAATTTGGCGCTAACATTTGAAGAATTTTTTTATTATTTTAAATGCACATAGACAATTAGAAATTTACAATACATTTGAAAATTCATTTATTTTTAATAAAATAAATAAGTTTACATGTAAATATGAAAAGTTTACTCTTTTAAGTTTGAATGCTTATAAAAATTTATGTTGAAGTTACTTTGAAAAACATCTTGAAGTACTTTGAACCAGCTATAGATGGAATGTACTCTTCATAATTAAGAAAGTGTTTGTAGAAATAGCAAATATAAAATGTGCATATAAAATTAGACAGAAATCATCGAACATCATTATACAAGTAGTAGTTATCTTTCGACATGTAATTTTGAACATTTCAGATTGGAATAGAAACAAAAATCAAACTACTCTGGAATTTTAAAGAGGTTGTATTTTAATAATTTGGCGCTAACATTTGAAGAATTTTTTTATTATTTTAAATGCACATAGACAATTAGAAATTTACAATACATTTGAAAATGCATTTATTTTTAATAAAATAAATAAGTTTACATGTAAATATGAAAAGTTTACTCTTTTAAGTTTGAATGCTTATAAAAATTTATGTTGAAGTTACTTTGAAAAACATCTTGAAGTATACTTTATACCAGCTATAGATGGAATATACATTTAAATCTATTTTAAAACATAATTACTCAATAAATATAAATGTAGATAAAATAATTTTTAAATTTAAAAGTTTACTTTAAGGAGAAATATTTTAAACGTTACAAATGAGCAAAGAACATATTCGGATATTTAAAACAGATACGTATTTGAAAACCATTGAAATCAAGTATTAAATGGTAATGAACTTAAATTTGTTTAAGGCATAATATTTTAATAACGGTATTCATGTATTTAAATACTTTTTACGTTTTTTTTTCTTTGTTTGTTTCATTTCAGGCATTATCGCTTTTTAAACTAATTTTGTATCTTGAGTGAATATTTTTCAATAAATATTTATTTGCATTTTTATACGGATGTGTGACAAATCCATATATTTTTAATGTTCATTCATCTGTTTAAGCTTCTGATATCTAAAGTAATCCATATAAAAAAGATCAAATCAAAAATTTACTATACGAAATATTGATTTAGCAGTAAAAACATGATCTACGATGCTATTGGCTGTTGCGTTGCCGTCAACCGTGCGGTACGCGTTGAATTCGGTTCCATTTCGAATTTAGCGTTGCGGCCTGCGTTCACCGCGGAAGAGGACTTTCCCCCACTTTTTCATCGTACAGCGCATGCGTGAACTCAACCGTCCTCTGCGGTGCGTTGCGGTGCGGTGAGTGGGAAGGTACCTTTATACCCAATGATAGGAAACGGAAATCTAAGTTATCAAAATAAACTCCTAATTTATAAATCGGTCATCTGCCCGGGAATGCTGTATGCAGCACCCGTATGGGGATATGCCTGTAAAACTACCATAGACTTATTAGAGACAAGACAAAACAAAACCCTAAGGATTATAAGGAAAGCCCCTAGATACTTAAGAAACTCGGTAATTAGGAAAGACTTCAAAATAAAAACTGTTAGAGCCCAAATCAAAAAGCTAGCGCTTAAATTCTACAAAAATCTGCCATCTGTCCCAAATGAACTATTATTTAATCTGCATGACTATGATCATCGCAAGGCTAAATCTCGTAAGAGACCCCGCTCGGTTCTTAACTTTGATATTCGGTACTAGGAACGTCCCACCTTAATCAGTTGATATTAACGAAAACTCGCGATCTTTGGTTTTCTACAAAATGTTTAAAATCCTAAACTGCTAGGTTACCCTCAGATCTGCATCAACCCCCCAAACTGCTTAAACTCTTAATGTGCAACAAACTGCCACACTAGGAGCTAGGACAAATAATAAAAACAGTAAATCAAAAACCTCGAACCTCCAACTATGGACCAATGAAATAATGTCACAGTATGAAGATAAGAACCACACCTAGAGATTGGAGATTAAAGGCGCTTCGCGCCTGGTGCTCTGTTCTGGACGAAACTCTATGAAGATCCGGTTGTCGAGCAGTCAGGGGCATGAGTTTCCGTCTGATCGCTGGAATGTCTGGTTGCTGGTTCGAATCCCGCCAGCAGGTATGAATGTTGTCATGTCGAAGCCAAGTTAGACTTACGCCCTTCGGGATGCTCCTATAAAAGTGAAGCTATTCTTCTCCCCTTCGCCGTGGGATACCCTGGGGCACAGAATACTATATTCAGAAGGTTCACTCCCATAGGACCCTATGGCAACATTTTTAACATGGGATGTCGCATAGACACAAGAGCTCGTGAGTTGGACCAACTGAACTACGATGCGTCTGCCAGATTTGGCGCGTTATCCCTCGCTTGGCGATTTTTTTTTAAACGGGAGGGGAACAAAATGTTGAGGACTGTACTTTTATAATTTTTGAAACTATAGAAAGGATAAGAATTTAAAAATACATTAATCTGCAACATAAATATATTCATTAGTTTAAGAATATTTAAATAAACATAGTTATATATTTAATTCAAATAATCATAAAATAGATTAAAAAATAGACACATTGCATTGTCTCACTATAAAACATAATGCACAAAAAATTACAAGCTAACATACTCAAAAGACTGAAATATTATATAATATTTTCAGTCTAAAAAATATACTAGCGTGTTGATCGTTAATTACTTGATCCTTAATTTGTTCTGGGATACTGATAATAGACTTTTTTTTTTAAATATAAAAATAATCATATAGTAAATATCAAATTTATATAATTGCACTATCGAAGTTGTGGAACTCAATCATTAATTACCCGAGGGGGGGTGGGTGAATTTTCCACCATAAGGCACTTAATAAAAATTTTACTTAAATATATACACATACTATATCACATTCAACTAAGAAAAAGCTATCCAAATATCAATTATTTAAAATTTTATAAAAATACAGAAAATATTTTTAACTAATTATACCACTACCTCTTAAAATTTAGTCTAATCCGGCAGAAATAACACAGCACTAATTTCGTATGATGAACACATGTATACTTATATGAACACGTGTATACTTATGAACACGTGTATACTTATAATGAACACGTATGTAGGATGGTGATAACTAAAATTATTTCAATTTTAATAAACATAAATTACATACCCTGTAACGCAACCAGTTTTCTTTTATCAATCCATTTCTATGAAATGATCTAAACACTTAACAAATTATCCTTTTTCACGTTACTCAAACCACGCTAGTCCGTTGTTCTAAGTTTTCGCCGAGCGAAATAGGGTTATAACATTGAAAATCGTCTTGGACCCAAATCAGACCAACGCCAAGCGCTCGGACCAAACCAGACCATCGCCAAGAGCGCGCCAACCCTCTGTTTGGCCTATCTCTAATGGCCGCCGCGAAAACGAAACTATCGAGAGTGACAGGTCTGTATAATAGTCTGTGCCCTGGGGGATCTTGTGGACGTGGTGCGTAGGTGCTCCTTCACCACGGGGGAATTAGTAAAAAAAATAGCACGTTAAAATTGTAGAATTATTTGGAGAAAATCTTTCCTAAAAATTGCTGGTAGTACAACTGAGGCGGGTCAAAAGAATCGTTCAGCCAGCCATGCAAAGCACTCATACGGGGCGCCTGCATTCTGTAGGACCGCATATATTTCCTCTAATTAAAATTATAATAGCTGCATGAGATTTTGCATATTATACTTGTAACCAATGGGTGCTAGTAAAAGTCTACTAAATGAAAAAATTTCAAATAAACTCATCATGGTGGTGATGAAAGCCGAGTGGGGCTACCGGAAAACGGCCGGAGGGAAATGGTCAGTACAAAAAAGGATAACTTTAAGAGGGGTAAATGACAGTGGCGGTTAGGTCACCCCAATCAATTCATGGGTTTATATTGTTTACTTTGGATAATCACTTTCGATGAATCACTGAAAGTGAAAAGCGTATCCGAACTGAAAGTGAAAAGCGTGAACTATATTCACTGTAAGGCATTGTCGAAAGAGATGGTTGAAGGAATCGATCTGTCGGAAAGGGATATCTTAATCCCTATGCTGTTTACAATCCATTTAAGCAATTAAGTATGAAGGGTGCTTTCCCACTCACCGCAACGCGACGGTTCACGGCAACACTCGAGGTACACGCAAGTCTTTGCGGCGAAGTAAACCCCTTCACACTGTCGGTCGACGGCGAAGAAATGTAGCCAATCAGATGCAAGCGCAGAAATTTCTCCTAGTTCAGCGGCCATGTTTACAATCCATCTCTTCCAAAGGGATTTTATATACATGAAATATTATATAATAAAAATTAAGATATTATTACTAATATAATCTCTTTGGTCTCTTCTGATTCAAATTTATATTTACCAGCGGCTTGCTAGTTTACAGTATTGACGCGTTTCAGAAAATCCGCCTTTCTGTGAATTTAAACTAGAGCGTACGCGAGTTTGCTTTGGCGATATATTCATATTTCATCAGTTTTCTAAAATAAGCTAACTAAAGTGATTTCATCACAAAACACAAAGGATCCTAATTTAAATTGTTTTAGAATATTTACTACACTATGGCAATTTCCTCGTTTTAACGAATACAATTATGTTCTCTTTCTCGAATCGTTAAAAAAAACATCCGACAGAATTCAGAAAATAAATTTTGATGTATGTTCTCCATAGACTTTTTTTTATCCCTAAAACAATCCTAAAACAACTTGAAAACATATTCTGCTTACTCTCTAAAATAATATTCTAAAATAGCATTGAATGGTTTGCATGATATAATTTGTTAGTACATTTCAGGTGTGAAGTTTTGGTTTGGATGGTAGAGAATCGGCCCCGTAAACGAGTGGGTTCGAATCCAAGCTAATCTTAAATTTTACAAGTGCTGCCATCTGTTGCTGAAATATTCAAATACAGTTTTTCTTTAACAATCTGCAGAATTTTTTTGTTTTAAATTATTTTAAGTTCTATATACAAAATAACCTTATATCAGTAAATTATTTTTAAGTTTGAATGCTTATAAAAATTTATTTCGAAGTTACTTTGAAAAATATCTTGAAGTATACTTTATACCAGCTATAGATGGAATGTACTCTTCGTAATTAAAAAAGTGTTTGTAGAAATAGCAAATATAAAAAGTGCATATAAAATTAGACAGAAATCATCGAACATCCTTATACAAGCAGTAGTTATCTTTCGACATGTAATTTTGAACATTTTAGATTGGAATAGAAACAAAAATCAAATTACTTTGAAATTTTAAAGAGGTTGTATTTTAATAATTTTAAATGCACATAGACAATTAGAAATTTACAATACATTTGAAAATCATTTATTTTTAATAAAATAAATAAGTTTACATGTAAATATGAAAAGTTTACTCTTTTAAGTTTGAATGCTTATAAAAATTTATTTCGATGTTACTTTGAAAAACATCTTGAAGTATACTTTATACAAATATAGATGGAATATACATTTAAATATATTTTAAAACATAATTACTCAATAAATATAAATATAGATAAAATAATTTTTAAATTTAAAAGTTTACTTTAATGAGAAATATTTTAAACGTTACAAATGAGCAAAGAACATATTCGGATATTTAAAATAGATACGTATTTAAAAAACCTTTGATATCAAGTATAAAATGGTAATGAACTTACATTTGTTTAAGACATAATATTTTAATAACGGCATTCTTGAATTTAAATACTTTTTACGTTTTTTTTTTCTTTGTTTGTTTCATTTCAGTCAATATCCGCAATATCGCTTTTTAAACTAATTTTGCATCTTCACAGAAAGGCGGATTTTCTGAAACGCGTCAATACTGTAAACTAGCAAGCGGCTGGTAAATATAAATTTGAATCAGAAGAGACCAAAGAGATTATAGTAGTAATAATATCTTAATTTCTATTATATAATATTTCATGTATATAAAATCGCTTTGGAAGAGATGGTCTGTAAGCATGGCCGCTGAACTAGGAGAAATTTCTACGCTTGCATCTGATTGGCTACATTTCTTCGCCGTCGACCGACAGTGTGAAGGGGTTTACTTCGCCGCTCGAGCGTTGCCGTGAACCGTCTACCGTTACGTTGCGGTGAGTGGGAAGGCACCTTTATGGTTATCAGCTGCAGACGATATGCCGTACTCTCGATTCTGCGAACGATATTTTAGACATTCTGTCAAGACATAAACGTTGCAAAATATCGATATTTTCTAAATTTGTGAATTTGAAAGATAAATTTTCAATATTTGGAACAAAGTTTTTTCAATATCATAAGCTTACTTTGAAAATTTGACTCGATAATATAGCAAAACTCGCTGATATAGCAATTAATTTTGCGAATTTTTCTTCTGGGGTTAAGGAAAATTTGTCCTTTCTTGTGACTTCAATTAAGCTTAATTAGAGCGTATCAAAAGAGTATCAACAGTATTTTAAGTAGCGAGCGCTTATTTTGGATCCAGGTAACGTCGGGAATATTTTTTAGCGAACGAATACACCATGCAAACGTTCTGAAATCCATAAATAATAACAGGAGACATAATTCTCCCATGTTAAATGGCAAAATCTGATAAACGTCCAAAGTCTTCGAATATCAGAGAAGAAAGATATCCCCAACTAATGGTTCCGTCATAAGAAATGTATTAACACATGCATCGTTTGTGACAGAAATTCTAGAACAGAAAGCAAAAAAACAAATGTAACCAGTCTGAAATTCCTATGTTTTCCTTGAATGTGAGAAAATGTCATCAATTTTAAATGTGTTTTCACTTCTAATGTGTTTTTGACATTTTTGTAATTCAGGAACGGGTAATAAACCAAATTTCTAAATTTTAAATTTTTTACACCAATAATGACTGAAGAGGAAGTAAAACTATGTGCAGTCACTTATTGTAAAATCAGGGTTCTCATATGATTTACATGTTTATGAAGATCATGAAACCAGAGGGACTAGAACTAGGGCCTTCCCGATATCGCTCTATTCTTTCGTCTTTCCAAAAACTAGTAAAAAGAAAAACGGGATCGCGAAGGACCTACTTCTCAAATCTCAACTTCTAGATTATATTGTTTTACTGATTTAACACTATAATATAGCCGCCAGACAGTCGACATTTTGACGAATTTAAAGCTAATGTAATCATATTTATCGCCTGGTTTACGTGTTAACACACTCTACATTTATATAGATATTATGTAGTTTAAAAAACATGTAAAACTTATTTTTCCTTTCAAAAAATTACAAAATGAAAAGAAATAAAAAGATATTTCAGGTAATTCCAATAATACTACTGGACAAACTTTATCCAGTAGTATTATGAAAGCATATATTCTATAACATATTTTTGTGTATCCTATCTTAGCAATTATGTACACAAGTGAATATAGGAAGAAGTAAAATATTCAATGCTGGTTTCTAATTGCGTATTGTGATCATTTTCCTTTTAATCAATGCTAGAAATAATGACTATATATTTTGCAGTTAATTATAGTATGTTCAATTTATAAAATAAGTAGAAAATATACACGGGTAAATAAATTTTAAATAATCTGACTTATGCGGGTTTCAATAAAAACCTGACTACAGTAGGTATGTTCTGGATTTGTCAGCTCGATATTTCTTTATTCAGGTGCCAGCCCTTCAGATGTTTTTATAGTAGATTAAAAGGCAGCCCGCCAGACTCATATCAGGGTATACCACAGACTATGTGGGGTATACTTATTCTGTGGGGTATACAGCAGCTGTTTACGCGGCCGGTGCAGTAGATTGAATGTATTTTTTACTTCCTGCAATACATGGTAATATATTGGGAAAGTATTAGAAACTAGTCGAAAATCGCAACTCGAGATTTCGACGGATCCTTCTTGGTACTTCTAGAACACGAAAAATCTATTTTTAGCGTGACGTATGTCTCTGTGAGTGTGTGTGTCTGTCTGTACAATTAACGTAACCACTCTAACTCAAACACTAATGGACCAAATTTCACAAAATTTGGTCGATAAGTCACTTGTAGGTTACTCTGGTACTGATTAGATTTTGGTACGATTCGCTGTAAAAGAGCCTGACATTTTTTGTAAAATGGCAAGCAAAAATCATTTGTTTCCACTCTAGTTTAAATACTAACTGACCAAATTACACAAAATTTGTCAGATAAGTTACTTGTAGTTCACACTGATTTTGTTAGGTTTCAGTGCGTTTGGGGAACCAGATCCTGTCTTTTTTTGCGGAATGGCCCGCAGATATCATAAAAATATAAAATAAAAGATTTATTCTGTGAGGTATACAGCAGCTCTTTGAGCGGCCGGTGCAGAACGTATCAATTAAATGCTTATTTTATACGTAATTTTTGACGATAAAAAGAATAAGATGGGCTCCATTTTTCTAGAATGAGTCATTCTTAAAATACTTTTGTTTTTTCGCAGTTTTAATACGCCACCTTTGAAAATATGTCCAGTTACCAAATGATACTAAAATGTAATTAGAGGTGCAAATGTAATTAGAGGTGCTTAATTTTAAATAAGTATGCTTGCTATTTTATGCAATGAACCTCAATTTGACGAATTAGTAATGAAATAAAAATAAAAGAATTTAATTCTGTAGGGAAAGTCATGTGCTGTCTACAACGGATTTTTTTTATATTCCACATAGGGTTACATTATTTTAAAAATTTGATGAATTATTATATAATCTGATGACTTCTAACAGATGCTTTGAAAAGGAAAAGTTTAACAAAAAATATAGATCGTTTGAATAAAAAATACGCAATGTTAGAAAGTTTCAATAGAAATAAACAAAATCGTTAAACCCCAAAACTTGGTCTCCCACTGCATTCAAATTTTATGCTGTTTTTAATAAGCGGCAAAATATTTCGAACAAAGCATCTTGAGACAAAACTTTTTCCCATAGCAACTAAGTTTTATCCTATTATGCAGTACACGTCAAAAAGAGCAAAATTAAAAAAAACTTGTATACCAAAAAAGCTTTTCCCTTCAAATATTGTGCAACTGAACCCTCTTGGAATTTTAGCGGTAAACTGAAAATGTTTTGAACTCGAAGTTCGTTCTTTGGAATACAGAATATAGTACGTACGAAATTTGAAACTACTTTATCTAATATACAGAGTTTCCCAAAAATATTAAAACGCGCTTTAATTCTTTACCTGGAGATAAGTGGGCAATGTAAATTGCAAAAATGTTGAAAGTAAAGTAGGAAATAAGACTACGTTAATGAAATAGTCCTCCCATTCATTTTCAAAAAATTACACTTTTTAAATTTATATTCGACCCACTTAGACAAATTTGGTCAATCAGAAAAAATTTATTTTTAATGCAACAAGATCATTAAAAAAACCGCATATCTGTGTCTTTAAAATCAACTGAATTTTGATAAAGGAAAAAATCTGACTTATGCCACTTTTCCGTACCATGCGAAAGGCTGTTTCATAGTGAAAATAGGGATCATAAACAAATTGACGATAGAAATTGTTTAGATCAAAAATACGTTCTCTCTTATTCGTGCTCTAATCACGTTAATTATAAAATGTTATACCTAATTCTGATTTTTTTTTTCAGAATGCATCTACATATAGAATTTCATGGCTATACGTACTCTCTTTCTCTCTCTCTTTTGTAAGATCTCTAATTTTGAATAATCTGTGTTTTAATCACATTGATTTCAAAATATTCTACCTTTCTGTAGGAAATTAGAAACAGATAATTAAAACACGAATAATTCGAAATTTGATATTTTAAGAGAGAGAGTACGTACAGCCATGAAATTCCATATGCATATGCATTCTGTGAAAAAATGAAATTAGGTGGAACATTTTGTAATTAACGTGATTAGAACTCGGATGAAAGAAATAATGTCAAAATATAGTGTTGTAATTGCAGGAGGGGGGGGGGGGGTCCACCTTGTTCAAAATGAGTGGGATTCAAGGGCGTTCATAAAACATTTCCTGGAATGTCCAAATTCAAGGATGAGAGGTAAATATATCTAGTATCTTGATACCTACATTTGAGACCCTGAACGTCCACGTGAGGACAAGTGCCCCTCGAGCTCCCCTATGGGCGCCCATGGCAAGAGCGCCTATAGAACTTTTTCAGGGGGTAAACTGAAGGGTGAGACGTACAATATCGACTAGCTTGATACCTACCTTTGAACATCCAAGGGATGGTAAGTTCCCCCTCACGCTCTCCTATGGGGGTCCATAGGGGACAATAACATTTATCATTATTTATACAATAATATTAACAATACTCTAATATAGATATCAATACTGTATGTCAATATAATCAATACTGTACTTCACATCCTTGTGTTTTTGGGGTGGTAGCCCATTGGTTAGCGCGCTGGAGTTGCACTCGGTAGGCCCGGGTTCGATTCCAGCCACTGCCAAAAACTGCCGCCGTGTTCACGCGGAGTACGATCACGTTAAACATGTGGGTCTGTAAGTCCTTCCGTGAGGTTGGTGGTAGGGGAAGGAGGGTACGCTCCCTGTGGATGCCTCCCCCACTGGGTTCCGGTCTAAATTGGGTGGCACTTCCCGGCCGTCCAAACAGTTACCTTACACCTTTCTGGTAGGTCGGACGGTCTGGGTCTCAACAACAACATCCTTGTGTTTATCCCGCTGGAAAAGTTCTATTGGCGCCCTCACTATGGGCGCACGCAAGGGGTCACTTGCCCTACTGTGAACGTTCAAGGTCACAAATGTAGGTACCAAATTAGTAGACATTGTACTACTTATCTTTCAGTATACCCTCCTTGAAAAATTTCTATTGACGCCTTTGCAATGGGCGCCCATACGAGATGCTGATAATAAGGTGTTGCCCACAGGGTGTCAAGCTAGTCGATACTGTCGCCCTTGAATGTGCCCCCGCTGGAATATGTTCTATAAACGCTCTTAACATGGGCGCCCATAGGGGGTCTTGAAGGGGAACTTGCTATTCCGTCGACGTTCAAGTTCACAGATGTAGATATCAAGCTAGTTGATGTTTGTCTCACCCTTCAGTTTTCCGCCTGTAAAAGTTATATGAGTGCTCTTGCTATGTTCGCCCATAGCAAAGGAGACCATAGAACTTATTAAAACGGGGCGACCTCAAGGACGAAATGTACAATATCGATTACCTTGATGCCTGCGTTTGTGGCTTTCAAAATTTGTATGGGCTCCCATGGCAAGGACGTCTATAGAGTTTCTTCCAAGAGCATAACAAGGATGAGACGCACGATATATATACTAGCTTGACACCTACATTTGGGACCCTGATGTTCACAGGAAGGCAAGTGCTCCCTTATGCTCCCGTATGGGCGCCCATGGTAAGGACGTCAATAGAACTTTTTCCAGCGGGGACAATCTCACAGACGAGACGTACAGTAAGTATTCATTAGTTTGATATTCGTGACGTTCAACATCCCTATGGGCGCCCATGGCAAGTGCTGTTGTTGAGACCCAAACTGTCCGATCTACCAGAAAGGTGTAAGGTATCTGTTTGGACGACCGGGCAGTGCCACCCAATTTAAACCGGAACCCAGTGGGGGAGGCATCCACAGGGACCGTACCCTCCTTCCCCTACCACCAACCTCTCGGAAGGACTTACGGACTCACATGTTTAACGTGATCGTACTCCGCATGAACACGGCGGCAGTTGTGGCAGCGTGCAAATCCAGCGCGAAAACCACCGGGCTACCGCGCCGGAAATGTTCCAAAAGCACGCGGTGTTCCCAGGTGGACATCCACCCAAGTACTAACCGCGTCCGATGCTGCCTGACTTCGGTGATCTAACGAGAACCGGTGTTTTCATCGAGGTACGGCCGTTGGCCCTGGAGGAGGGGGGTAGAAGACCCAGACCGTCCGACTCGTCCAGAGGACTAAGAGCAACTATTTGGACGGCCGGTGGAGGAGGCAGGTGTCGTTTCAGATCCGTCAGCGTCATAAATGAATTTAAAATTTTTATATATTTTTTTTGTCGGAGCCCAACATCAGAGAAACTAAGTCCTTATATAAATGGATATAAGTAGTAAAATGTTTAATAAAATAATAAATGAATAAAATACAGAAAAGCACAGTACGTTTATTTTAAATTTCTACTTTTGGCTCCGTTAGGTTCTGTCCTGAGGGCAATAGCATTAAGTAGGGAGCTCATGCAATGGGAGCCCGTAGAGGACTGCCATGGACGCCCATAGTGGAGTGTAAAGGGGTCGTTTACCCTCCCCTGGACGTTGTTTAAGGTTACAAATGTGAACATTAAGCATATCAATTTTTTCGGTCTCATACTTTAGTTTGACCACAAGGTCGACTCGCTCCTACAATTACCACACTATGTTCTTGATAGTGCAATATTTTTGACACTCTCTCATCTAATAAAAGCAGAAGTAACTTGTAATACTAGTAGTTTGATAGCCTTGAAAAGACTTTAAATAGAAAATAAATAAATAATATAATAAAAAAAAGTAATAAAAATTATTAATAATAAAATGAAATTTAAATTATATATATATTATATATATCTGTGTGTGTTTTCAATAGAAAAATCGCTCGTAGACTAATTGAACTGTAAATTTCCGCATGCAGAAAAGAAAGACCTCGCTCATCACTCAACTGCCGCCACAAGGTCAGATGAAATTCGCGCCTGACGTATATATATATATCAAGTGTTGTATTTTCCGGGGAGTGCGTTGCAGTGAATAAGCGCTGTTGTTTATCTCCGGAGGTGGTCAACGGTTCCATTCACCTTGGATTCCATTTACTTTATTTTATGGATTATGTGTGAAATGCTTGCTAGATAGTTTTATGAAGAAAACAGCTTTCCCTCATACATTAAGGGTAGGTAGAAAGAACGTTTACCTTCATGCCCCATAAATCATGAGATTACTAATCAAATCATAGGCAAGGTTTATTCTTTATTAATGCAATAAATAACTTAATTGCACGAAGAAGAGCTGCAGCTGTACGTGAAGGCTGTGAAATGTCTTTTGCTTGTAAAATATGCCATGAAGCATTTGTACATAAAAATGATTTAAATAAGCACTTACTTATGCATACTAGTGAAAAGCCTTTTGTTTGTGAAATATGTCATAAAGCATTTGTACGAAAAGGTCATTTAAATAGCCATCTACGTGTACATACTGGTAAAAAGCCTTTTGTTTGTGAAATATGTGAAAAAGCATTTGCAAAAAAATGTAATTTAAATAAGCACCTACTTGTACATACTGGTGAAAAACCTTTCGTTTGTGAAATGTGTTATAAAGCATTTGCAGAAAAATGTGCTTTAAATAAGCACCTACGTGTACATACTGGTGAAAAACCTTTCGTTTGTGAAATATGTCATAAGGCATTTAAACGTAAAGATAATTTAAATAGCCATCTACTTGTACATACTGGTGAAAAGCCTTTCGTTTGTGAAATATGTCAAAAAGCATTTGCAGAAGAAAGCACTTTAAATAAGCATCTACGTATACATACTAGTGAAAAACCTTTCGTTTGTGAAATATGTTATAAAGCATTTGTAGGTAAAGGTAATTTAAATAGGCATCTACTTGTACATACTGGTGAAAAACCTTTCGTTTGTGAAATATGTCATAAAGCATTTGCAGAAAAATGTGCTTTAAATAAGCACCTACGTGTACATACTGGTGAAAAACCTTTCGTTTGTGAAATATGTCATAAGGCATTTAAACATAAAGTTAATTTAAATAGCCATCTACTTGTACATACTGGTGAAAAGCCTTTCGTTTGTGAAATATGTCAAATAGCATTTGCAGATAATAGAACTTTAACTGTGCACCTACGTGTACATACTGGTGAAAAACCTTTTGTTTGTGAAATATGTAACAAAGCATTTGCACACAAATATTGTTTAAATAAGCATTTACTTATACATACTGCTGAGAAGCCTTTTGTCTGTGAAATAGGTCATAAAGCATTTGCACATAAAGGTCATTTCAATAAACATCTACGTGTACATACTGGTAAAAAACCTTTCGTTTGTGAAATATGTCATAAAGCATTTGTACGTAAAAATCATTTAAATAGGCATCTACTTCTACATACTGGTGAAAAACCTTTTGTTTGTGAAATATGTCATAAGGCATTTATACGTAAAGATAATTTAAATAGCCATCTACTTGTACATACTGGTGAAAAGCCTTTCATTTGTGAAATATGTCAGAAAGCATTTTCACAAAACGGTAATTTAAATAGACATCTACGTGAACATACTTTTGAAAATAACTTTGAGAAATATATTAAAAAGCATTTGCAGAAAAAAGTACTTTAAATAAGTACATACTGGTGAAAAACCTTTTGTTTTTTAAATATGTCAAAGCATTTGTACATAAAGGTCATTTAAATAGCCAGCTACTTGTACATACTGGTGAAAAACCTTTCGTTTGTGAAATATGTTATAAAGCATTTGTAGGTAAAGGTAATTTAAATAGGCATCTACTTGTACATACTGGTGAAAAACCTTTCGTTTGTGAAATATGTCATAAAGCATTTGCAGAAAAATGTGCTTTAAATAAGCACCTACGTGTACATACTGGTGAAAAACCTTTCGTTTGTGAAATATGTCATAAGGCATTTAAACATAAAGTTAATTTAAATAGCCATCTACTTGTACATACTGGTGAAAAGCCTTTCGTTTGTGAAATATGTCAAATAGCATTTGCAGATAATAGAACTTTAACTGTGCACCTACGTGTACATACTGGTGAAAAACCTTTTGTTTGTGAAATATGTAACAAAGCATTTGCACACAAATATTGTTTAAATAAGCATTTACTTATACATACTGCTGAGAAGCCTTTTGTCTGTGAAATAGGTCATAAAGCATTTGCACATAAAGGTCATTTCAATAAACATCTACGTGTACATACTGGTAAAAAACCTTTCGTTTGTGAAATATGTCATAAAGCATTTGTACGTAAAAATCATTTAAATAGGCATCTACTTCTACATACTGGTGAAAAACCTTTTGTTTGTGAAATATGTCATAAGGCATTTATACGTAAAGATAATTTAAATAGCCATCTACTTGTACATACTGGTGAAAAGCCTTTCATTTGTGAAATATGTCAGAAAGCATTTTCACAAAACGGTAATTTAAATAGACATCTACGTGAACATACTTTTGAAAATAACTTTGAGAAATATATTAAAAAGCATTTGCAGAAAAAAGTACTTTAAATAAGTACATACTGGTGAAAAACCTTTTGTTTTTTAAATATGTCAAAGCATTTGTACATAAAGGTCATTTAAATAGCCAGCTACTTGTACATACTGGTGAAAAACCTTTTGTTTGTGAAATACGTCAAGAAGCATTTGCAGAAAAAAGTACTTTAAATGAGCACCTATGTGTAGATACTGCTGAGAAGCCTTTTGTTGGTGAAATATGTTATAAATCATTTGCACATAAAGGTCATTTAAATAGGCATCTACTTGTACATACTGATGAAAAGCCTATTTGTGAAATATGTTACAAAGCTTTTGCTCAAAAAGATACTTTAAATAATCACTTACTTATTCATACTGCTGAAAAATATTTTGTTTGTAAAATATATCAGATAACAGTTTCGCTTAAAAGTAATTTAAATGAACATTTACTTGTGCATACTGGTGAATAACCTTTTATTTATGAAATATGTAACAAAAAATTTGCACATAAAGGTAGTTTAAATTCACATCTACTAATGCACACTCAGGGTTCATCCTAGGCATTTTTCACGGGGCGGCCCGCCCCGCTGCCCTCAAGAATTAAAAATCCCACCCTGCCCCAGTACTACAATTTTGCACCCTGACA
Source organism: Amaurobius ferox (assembly GCA_951213105.1). Taxonomy (NCBI): domain Eukaryota; kingdom Metazoa; phylum Arthropoda; class Arachnida; order Araneae; family Amaurobiidae; genus Amaurobius; species Amaurobius ferox. The sequence continues at coordinate 47,767,923 of OX578148.1, read as the reverse complement.
TAGAAAAATACCACCCTGGAGGCCTCTTTTGAAAATGGCACCTTACCATGCATTCTCAAATTATCAAAACATCAAGAAAGGTGCAAAGTTTATTCCCACACAAATGTCACAGCAGTATTTACAAACGAATGGGGAGTGTACCAAACTGAACACTTCCTGAGGTATCCTTCGCCTTTTGTCGACAGCCTCCTCCCTTCATGATCAAATCGCATCTCTCTGAGCTTGACCACTCAAGTAAGCGACACCAAAGAGCAATACACGCCTTGTTATCATAAAGGGCTTTTCATTGTCCCCCTTTCCCCTTTGGGTGAATATTCCATAGGTATCCTATGCATTTCTCCCCAATCCAACTGTTAAAACTCCCATTCGCTGATGGCGATTCAACTTAAATGAGCGATTAACGAAATCGTGATCAGTCTAACTACGATAGTCTAAAATGACTCTTTTCCTAAACAATCCTCTGGCCTCTGAGAAGTGAGAAAAATCTGTCAAAAATCAAAATAATACTGCCACAGCTTTTAATTTATTGCACTTGCAGCTGAGAATGAGTGCAATCCACATTCCTATCTTCTTCCATCCGCACTATGATCACAAATATGTTTGCTTTTGAGACATACCTGGGTGCAGTGCAGTTTATCAATTGACCCCACCAGCGCTTTACCGAAATTCGGAGTGTCCGTGCTTATACATAATGAACTAATAGGGCTTTCATCATTTTTAAACCTGCCTCAAATTTTAAACGGTTTCCGAAAGCGGATGCTCAAGCGGAATTAAAACCGCTCATTAAAATAAAAATGGTATGCGAAAAATGCCCCACTATTTTCGGCTTGTAAATTTATTTATTGGTTAAATATTCATAACATATTTTGCATCATGATAAATTAAAAGAAATTAATCTGAGTGCAATTGTTTCGGGTATACGCCTGGGTGTACCAGGTGTTAATAAAGGGTGTCAACCTTGGATTTCTTTTTCGGAGCTAAATTGCCGATATTGCAACGTTATATATTGTTCTATTTCAACTTACATATGCACAATCCATAAACTATCATATAGTAGCACGATGAAGGCAAAGGTAGCACTTTTGGAGGCTTCTATGCTGCCTAGATATTATAGATCGCAAGAATTTTGCAATTTTTAAAGTTTTGGAGCACAATATTTTCTCAGAAAATTCTCTAGAAATTTCATATTTCCTGTTGATAATCCTGTTTTAAGTTATTAATTTGTCATCGATGATGTAAAAAACTAAAAATGTTTGTATTCTTAAACTGTTTACCACTTAGTTGTGTTTTCAGTATTGCCAATGGTAAATAATTATTTTTAATTCAAAGTTAAATCGGCTCGATTTTCAACTTTGATTCCAAAGTTGGTTCATGCCCCACCCCGTTGATTGGAAAATTCGAGTAAAGCAATAAAATGGCCTATGTTTTTAGCGATACAAACTGATATTTTTTAAATTCAGAAACATCAAAATATTAAATAAAATCAAGTTTCTTCAAAAGGATAAAGAATTTAGTTGTTATAAAATAAACATATTTTGTAAATTTTACAATAAAAATGGTTGCCAAGTTTATAATTATAAAATGTCTGATAATATAAAGGGGAAAATGACCGAAATATAGGGATCGCGATGATTTAAAAGTTACCGAGTAAGTGATCAAAAGGTAGAAACGAGAATATAGATTACTTAAAAATCGCTGAAACTCATTGGTAAAATCCCATAAATTAAAGAAAAAGGATTGCCCTGCTTTCTTAATAAAAAAAGCATAAATATTAATAGTAAATGCTTCATCAACTGTGAAAATAAAAAAAATCAAGATAAGAGAATTTAAAAACTTAAGAAACAGGCATATTCAGAAATAATCTGTACTTTTGGCAAAAAATTAATGCTGAAAAAATGTTGAATAAGTAAAGTGTTATGGGAAACCACATTTCATATCTTCATAACCACATTTCATATCTTGATGTATCTTTACCTTTTCAAAACCCACATTTCATATCTTGATGTATCTTTACCTTTTTAATGTTAACTTTTTCATTTTGGGGGGTTTGAACCCCCGAAAAAAAACCCTTGGTTACGGCCATAAATCCAAGTAAATAATATTTTTAAACAGAAGCAAATGTTTACTTACCGAAAAATGATCTTCACAACACCAAAGAGATGTTTTATTTGATAATTTTGGATTTTTCTGCTCGTCCCTTTTCATTGCTTTAGTCCATGCTTTTCGTTTAATTGGATCTTTTGGAACATTAGAAAACAGCTTATCAACTGAATTAACTGTTGTATTTGTGCATCAAGGTACTAAACAGTACTTGTTGGCCAGTTTTAGAATATCACTCATTATAAAAATATGATAAATAAAATATTTTGTCGGAGAATCAAGTGAGCACCTCTCGGAATCCACAGTAATCAGTGTATTGCGTTCCTTGTTTACATGCATAGTGACGTCATAAGAGCGGCCATTATAGAAACAGCGTTTTCGTGCCGGATTGCTAAGTGCGAGTTTAAACATTTTTATATTAACTATCTGAGTTCAAAAATTAAATTAATATATATACTATTATTCATGATTTTTTCTCTACTACACGATAAAAAAAAACAAAATACGTGAAAATTCCTCATTGGCCTCATCATGAACCTACCAGCCAGTGACTAACTGCTTTGAGCTCAGGCATTGTTTACAATTTGTTTTATTCCTTCTCTTTAAGTAATATTCCTTATTGTTTCCTATCAATAAGAAGTGTATTAGCACTTGCATAACACATGAATATTTATTTAAAGCAGTATTATTAAGGACCATTCCCACACAGATTAGGAAATAACTTACGAATAACCATCACTGTTCTTTTATGAACCCCTTATACCCCCCCCTTCCCATATTATGAAAATTTATGTTTCTGTAATAAAATGATGCATAAGTATTTCTATCTACTTTTGCGATCTTCTGTAAGCAGCCTAAATTATGAGGATTCTAACTTTTATCTTCAATTTATGCAGTTAGAAAAATAAATTTATAAAGAATATAAAGTATGAGATATGTAATAATAAAATTTTCTGTATATTTGCAATTTTGTTTTATTAATTATTTATATGCTTTGAATATAAGTTTTGAAATAGATAAATTATCTGTATCTTTTTTACATTTTACATGTGGGCCACATTATGCAATGCATTCTTTAACTAAAATTTATAATTGTGCCCTTTCGTATGTAATGTGCCCGTTTCATATGCAATGTGCCCTTTTTTTAAAGTTAGCACCCTGCCCTTTTGAAATCCTAGAATGAACCCTGCATGGGGTTTAATATATTTCATTTTCTCAACCCAGGTTCAATCCAAAACTAATTGGATCATATTATTCATTTATATTCCCATACATCCCACAGACCGTCTGAACATACTAAAATTTCATTTTGATAAAGTCATTTTTACTGCAATTATCATGAGAATGGACAGGCAGACAGAATGAACAAGAATGGCAGACAGAATAAACACTTCGCAACTATGTTGTAAAATGTTTAAGAAAGACATTTCAAACTCATTATCCCTAATTTCCTCCAATAAATTAAATCCTTTGTTCAAAATGATAGTTCTAAACATATTTAGAGAGGGAAGTAAGACATTATTCGAATTTTCAACAAGAGAGCACATTTCAAGCATCCCTAAACACGAATCTGACATTTTGAAGGTGATGTCTGTGTGTGTGTGTGTGTGTCAGTGAACCTGTGGAGACGATATCTCATGAACAAATCAAGCGATCCGAACAAAATTTGGTACAAAAATCACAATCAGTGGATACTAGAAGCACGTTGTTTTTATATGCAATCAAATGTTTAGAACCTTCTTAAATTTGAAATGAAATATTAAAAAAATCATCAAAAAATTTAAACACTTAATAAAGTTACATAAATAATCATTTCTTATGTAAATTTTCATTATAAAATGATTGACATAAACTTTAGAATGCTAACATGAACTGTTCTCGAGATATTGCCCATTTTTCAAATAAATTTATCAAAATCTCACATAAACATAAAAAAAAATATTAACTATTGTGAAATCTGGTCACTTTTCATATGTAATATTATGCGATAAATTTATTATCATCATTTTCGTAGATCTAGCTCGTTCCATTCACAAAAGAAGACACTTTAGGTAATAGCTATGGAATTTGATGCCATTAGTCGTTTATCTACAATAAGACTAACATATTTCTCCATAAACAATGCTTGGCAAAATTTTGGTGGCGAGTTTGGCAGAATATTGCCAACTTAGGTAGTTTTATTAATGTTACCAAATTGACGAAAATATCGCAAAATTGATAAAGAAAAAAATGTCACCAAATTGATAAAAATGGCGCTAAATCGATTACAATATCACCAAATTGAAAAAAATGTCGACAAATTGATAAGAATGGCGCTAAATCAATGAAATAACAACTAATTGATTAAAATTCAATATTTTGCAAAGAATATAAGACTACCATAAGACTCCGTCTGTAGAGCTTGGCAAATTTCTGGCGAAGAATTTTGGCGGCATATCACCAACTTGGCCAAATTGATAAAAATGTTATCAAATTAATAATGTCGCCAGATGGATAAAATGGTGCCAAATAGGATGCAATATTTTGGAAATTTTTAATGGACATACTTTTATTATATAAGAAATGCTCTTTTAAATATCACCAACTTGGCGGTATTTACCCCCCCCCCCCCCCCACACACACACACATTGATGAAAATAACGTCAAAATATATGGACTATATCGCTTTTTGAGAATATTATCAAATTGATGATTATTTATTTAGAGTTGGGCGATTAATTGGGTACTTTGAAATAATTTTACATGTTATCATCCAGAAAATTGATAAATGTTATTTCAACTTTAAAAATACAGTACCTTGGAACTTCTACATTATTTTTTTTACTGTAATAAGAGTAAATTCATCGCATTATATAAGGAAAGTCATGTACTGCCCACATCAGCTTTTTTTTTTGTATTCTTCCAATATCATCCCGAGAAACCCCAAATAGATATTATTCGCATCAAAAAAATCAATTAGTAATATTTATGGCATACTTAATTAGGGTGCAAGAAATTTAGCGGATACCTTTCGAGGAAAAATTCTCTGAAATATCGATAATTAAAATCCAAATTCTTTTTATTTTACCTGAACTGCAAATGTGAATAGTTTACTACCTATTAAAGTAAATATGGGGGTCATATAGCTACAAATCTATATAAAAACAGAAAATTCACCAATTGAAATTTTCTACTATTTAATTTTAAATAATTTTCTTACTGTTGACCCCTTTCATACACAAAAATATCTAAAATGTGTCAGCAACCAATTTGTTTAAATTTGGCTGATTTGTTTAAATTTGACTATGATATTTGTATCCTCGGAACGGATGTTTTGTAAAAATTTGATGTAGGTAGCACATAACTTTACTCATATAACTCAATGAATTTACTTCTTTCACAGTGAAAAAAATTATGTATAAGATGCCAGGAACAGTGTTTTGCCCTTCTCACCGTTCACATGTCCAAGCGGACAAAATCGGGACCCTCGGTATTCTCTCTTTTCCCCTTCTCTTACTAGCTTACTTCTCTAGGAAAATAAGATGAGAAATTATGATAGCCCTGGCAAAATACTGGTCTGAAAGGGGGTCGAAAGGAGGGTAGAATTTTATTCTCTTTACCCCAATTAACGGACTCAGCTGTGAATTTTTAAAAACATGGTAGATACTGTTGTACGAAATTTTTTTTTTTAAATGTTAAATTTAGCTAGAGAAATTTAAAACACATTTTTCTGTTATTTAAGTATAAAGTAACAAAAGAACATGTTGACCAAAAGTGAGCGTTTGCATATGCAAAGTACTGAAATCAAAACCGTTAGATCAACACACACAGATTTTAACGGTCTTTGTGATTATTGCTATTTATAAGAAATGGTAATGCTTAAAGTCTTTCTGTACAAGATTATAGGCTTTCTTACTATGTAAGTTAGCTCATATTTTATCACGCTTCTTCAGAAAAAGCATAGATGAATAGGCAAAAGACGAATTGTTCCTTAAAATACGCATTTTAAAATACAAAGAACATGGAAACCTATGTTCTAAAGTTTTCAAAGTCAAATGCCTGTAATCTGTGTAGAATACAGTTGAACGAACCTCAATGGAAACAAAAAGTTTTTTGTGTTAAAAGTAGTGCACGTTATCCGTTATCGATTGCTAATGTGAATCTTGTTGAGAATTAAAATAAATTCTCGTTAAGCATGTTCGCGTTAATAAAGTTTGAATGTAACTGAATATTTTGAACTTTAGATATCTCATATATTTGTTGCTTTTTAGTGTAGGATGATAATCGTATTCAAACAAGCGTGATACTATGGATTTTCAGCTTTGAACTTGGTTCAACAACTCTGGTTTTTTTTTTTTTGGTTTTTTTTCAAGAAAAGATGTGTGAGAAGTTATTACTTTTCTGAAATGAGATGTAAGTATGATGCAATTTCATTTAAAACATTAGAACACATTCAAACCTTAACCCTATTAGGATATCCGGCAATTGCTTATTTTTTTTTGTCCCAGACAATAAAAATTATGTAATTTTTTCAATCAAGTTGAAGATATTCTTGTGTACTTAACTATACTGTATTAAGTTACTGTTTGTTTTTTTTACTTTTCAAAAAATATGTGTTGAAAACCCAGACCGTTTGCTTATTAATTTTTACTTTCCTTATATACATAATGCATAAGGAAATTATTGTGACGGGGTCGAAAATTCTAATTCGAGTTTTCGACGGGAGAGCACGTTTCAAGCATCCCTAATCACGCATCAAACATTTTTAAAGTGATAACTGTGTGTGTGTGTGTGTGTCAGTGAGCCTGTGGAGACGATAACTGACGAACGAATGGACCGATTCGAACGAAATTTGGTACAAAAATCACAATCCGTAAACACTGGAAGCCTATTGCTTTTATGCGCAATCGAATGTTCAGAACCCCCCTAAATTTTTGAGTGAAATTTTGAAAAATTCGTCAAAAAATCAAAACCGCTAATAAAGTTACGCAAATAGACATTTCTTATGTAATTTTTCATTAAAAAACGATTGACATAAATTTTAGAACGCTAACGTGAACCGTTCTCGAGATATTGCACATTTTTCAAAAAAATTATCAAAACGTCATAAAATAAAGAAAAAAAATATTTCCTATTGAGAAGCATGTTCACTTTTCAGGTGTAACACCATACGATAAATTGGGTGACCTCATTCTCGTGGATCTAGCTGGTTCCCTTTATGAAAAAAGATACTTTGAGTAATACTTTTGTATTTGAACGCCAATAGTTATTTATCTGCTGTAAGAATAACTTATTTCTTCGTCCATAATGCTTGGCGAAACTTTGGCGACGAATTTGGCGAAATGTCGCCAACTTGGCGACTTTTTTATTTGTTGCCAAATTAACGAAAATCTCGCCAAATGGATAAAAATGATGTTAAATCAATCAAAATGACAACTAATTGAAGAAAATTCAATATCTTGCAAAGAATATAAGTATCTACTATAAGAATAACATTTGTTTAACTGTAAAAGTAGTAAATTCATTGCATTATATAAGGAAAGTCATGTGTTGCCCACATCAGATTTTTTTTTTGTCCTAGGCAATAAAAAATATGTAATTTTTTCAATCAAGTCAAAGATATTCTTGCGTACTTAACTACTGTACTAAGTTACTGCATCCCATACAGCAGCAGATTTACACACTATATTCGAAAACTTTAGATTTACACATTATATTAAAAGATTTTAGGTATTTCCATTATGCATTATGTACCAGAATTTTATAAATTCTACTCTGAATATTCCTAATTTCATGGATAGATTTTCGAAAATGCTCACTCGAATTCATTCGGAGCTCAGACTTCGAAGTGTGAGGTTGTGATTTTGCGAAGCTGCTGCTTTTACCTTGTGGTGACTTTCTTGCTTACGCTTGGGCGTGTTATATCAAGTTACGATAGAACACGTCGGGCTAAGTAATTCTCAACTTTTTTGCGTGCGGATTTCCGCCATTTTGTGCTTTCGAGCTATCTCAATTCTGGATTCACCACGTGTGCCTTACACGTGGTAGTGACTTTTTGGATTGCTCTCAACTGAAGATATGGATTTGGACAAGGATCATCTGGAGCTTACGAGGATTACTGCTAGTGAGCTTGATGGAGAATGTGCTCGGCCTCTCAAGGATGCCATGAACTTGTACAGTGACTCTCTGCCGCAGGATGGATCGTGCTTCACGTGGCCAACTGATGTGATGCAAGTCGTCAACTTCTTAGGACTGGTTATCTACACGCTGACTCTGCATATCAGGGATATGCTCAAGAATGGACTCATCGAACAGGAACAGGACCAAGTCTCCCGGATTATAAGTTCGTTCAATTTTGTGTATTCTTTTCTGTCTTACCGTGACATGACTAAATTTAAGGATAGTGAAATATACGTAATCTTTAAATCACTTGAGGATAGTAATGTATGTGTTAATAATGTTGAAGTTAAAGCTAAACTGCTAGAAATAGGATTAATTAATGAAATTAAACTTTCTGACAAAACTGAAACGGTTGTAAATCCATGTAAAAGGCCTAGGATAGAGGAGTCTCCCACTAAGGGAACGCCTACTAAAAACCAGGATGGAAACTTAAAATCTAGTGATAGTGTTGTAAATGAAAATGTTAGAACTAGGACTTATGCTGAAATTGCTGCACAACCTGTGCAATTTAAAAGTGCACCTAAACCTAAAGCGGTTGAAAATAGTGGAAGAGATAATGTTATGAATGTAGAAAAAAAAGAACCAAAAGCAGAGTGTTTCTTCATAAAGTTTAGAGATAACTACCAGGCTCTCCTTAAAAAGCTAAATGAAATTACAGGAAATAAAGTATCTGGAAAATTGACAGGAGATATGCTCAAACTGATACCCAATGACGCTGACTCCTATAGGGTTGTTCAGCGCCATTTGTCTAGCGAGAAAATCCCCTTCCATAGTTTAAACCTCAAAACTGAAAGGCCGAAAAAGGTAGTCTTGAAGGGGCTACCAACTAGCTATGACATTGAGGAGATAAAATTGACTCTAACATCCAATGGATTAGATGTAGTCCGGGTTTCTCAATTGAGAAACACCAAAACGAGATTACCCCTGCCGATCTTTTTAGTCAGCCTTAGGCCTACCGATGACTGGCAGAGGGTCTACAGACTCACAAGATTAGGGTACTTGGCTGTGAAGGTAGAGGCCTTCAGAGCTAGGGGCTTTAAAATTTGCTACCGGTGCCAGCAATTCAACCACTCATCAGAGAACTGCAGTATGCCGCCAAAGTGCCTGAAGTGTGGTGAAGGACACTTCACACGAGACTGCCAGAGACCCAGGACAGAGAAGGCGACGTGTGCTAACTGCAATGGAGACCACCCGGCGAACTTCAGGCAATGCCCGAAGAACCCCTGGAACAAGGGAAAGGCACCGGGGTATGCCCCCCCACCCCCAAAAAATCAGATACCCCCTTGGAGGCAAAAGGCCCTCGGACCAAACCCCCAGGCACCCCTTCAGGGCTCCTCGCACTTAGTGCCACAGATAAACAGGCACGAAACTTCAGCACCTACCAGATCGGTGCAAGAGCAGGCCCCCAAACCTTCGACCTCCAGAGAATTGACTCTGGAGGAAGTTAGAGCAGCTACAGCTGCAATTAAAAGAAGATCGGAGGCAGAAAAAGCCAGACAGGCAAAGGATAGACTGGATAGCAAAGTTAAGGAATGGAAAGAAACTAAACGAGTCAGGGAGGGAGAAGAGCTCACGCAAACCCAGCCGTTAGCTAAAACGGGTGAAAAAAAACAAAAAACTATCGAGTTCCAAAAGGACACTCACAAAAAAGTGCAAACCGCGGTTGAGGCTGAGGAAATGGAAGCGGAGACTGAACAGGCTGATAAATCTGATGCTGAAAAGATGGAGGATATCCTCAACCTCATCAGAGGGTTTATCAGCATGTTTAATCTAGACGACATAAAACGTCTGTTGATGCAGTTCGCAGAGTTGGTACAAAAAAAGAGCGATCCAATGGTAATGGTCTTTGAGGCCCTTAAAATAATCGCGGACTTTAAAAGTAACAGTGAGAATCAAACCCGTCATGGCTAGGTCCCAAAAGGAGTCAATAAAAATAATATTTTGGAATGCAAACGGCATATCTCCAAGAATAAATGAACTTAGGAACTATGTAAATGAAAATGACGTAGACGCCTTACTAATTCAGGAAACTAGAGTTAGAGAAAGTAAAAAACTAAACATAGCCAACTACTCAGGTTATCATAATCTTAGCTCAAATACTAATGCTAGAACGCCCCATGGAGGAACAGCAATATACATTAAAAGAAATATTCCCCACGAGGAACTAAAAAGCATAAATCTTCAAAGTATAGAAAATACTAGCATAAAAATTAAAATTCATAATACTAGCCCGTTTATCCTAACCTCAACATATGTCAAAAATATGAGTAGAGTAGACGTAGCTGCGCAGCTGGAACTGCTTTTCTCGCGATATCCCAACACGATACTCGCAGGCGACTTCAACGCACATCACCGAGCGTGGGGTTGTAGGAGAGCCAATGCACGCGGTACACAGATACATAGACTGCTGAACACCACAAATACTAACATTATTGTTCCGTCGACACCAACCTGCTTCTCAGGCGCCAGCGGCACATTCATAGACTTTGTCCTAACGCGAAACATAGACTACGCTCACACTATTAGTACCCTGGATGAATTCGACTCGGATCATCTACCGGTACTGGTGACATTTGACCTGAACACACCTCTTCCAGCCTCTCTGGGACAAGAGAGGGTCAACTGGGAAGTATTCAAAAGAGCACTCTTCGAGCCGCATTTAGCAGTACCTAACATTATGAGCACGGCGGATATTGACTCTGCCACGCACACACTCACAACAGAAATCAAGAGAGCAATTGCCTCTGCCACAACACATCGTGAGTCTCCAAAATTACCCACACTTTCCCACCATGTCAAACAATTAGTCAGGCAAAGGAATAGAATGCGTAAGACATGGCAGGCTAACAGAGATCCCGCCCTTAAAAGGGAGCTTAACAGACTCACGAGCAAAGTCAGGGGGAAAATTGTCGCAGAAAAGCAGCAACAGTATAAAGAATTAATCGAATCCCTTAGCCCAGAAGATGTATCGCTCTGGCAATTCGCAAAAAGACTCAGGAAACCTCAAATTAAGCTTCCGCCACTAATGGATGGCGCTAAAATCGCGTACTCAGACGAGGAAAAAGCCGAGGCGCTCGCAAGCCATTATGAAAAACAATTCCAACCAAACCACGATCTAATGTGTCAGGATACCCTAAGAATGGTTAGCCAAACTTTAAATAACTTCAGGAATTCCCCGGTAACGGCTGAGATTAACCCAGCCACCCCGCAGGAGATATTAGAAATTATCAAAAATCTCAAAAATCGTAAAAGCCCAGGGCACGACAAAATCAGAAATATTGCGGTTAAACACCTACCCCTAAACGTAATATGTTACTTGACTATCTTAATAAATAAAATATTAAAACTAAACTACTTTCCCAAAGAATGGAAGGAAGCGATAATCATAACAATCCCCAAGCCAGGTGAGGATGCCACAATTCCAGCCAACTACAGACCAATCAGCTTGCTACCGACACTTAGTAAAATTACTGAGAAAATAATTCTTAAGAGACTGAACACGCACCTTAGTGAGAATGACATCCTCATTCCGGAGCAGTTTGGATTTCGGCCAAAGCACTCCACCACTCATCAATTGCTGAGAGTGGTAGAGTACATATCTTCTGGACTTAATAGTAAGACACCCACAGCTGCGATTTTTCTGGACATACAAAAAGCCTTTGATAAAGTGTGGCACTGTGGATTAGCATACAAATTGATCACTTTAAAAGTCCCTGACGCTCTTGTCAAACTTTTAATCTCATACTTAAATAACAGACACTTTCAAGTCAGAGTAGGAGGTAACTTATCAACACCCAAGCTCATTAAAAGTAGTGTACCGCAAGGTTCTATCCTGGGCCCGACACTCTTTAACATATACCTGAATGACATCCCCAGGACTCCAAACACAGAGCTGGCACTCTATGCAGACGACAGTGCGATACTTGCAAAACACCCTTATGTCTCAGTAATGCACAGACAGCTACAACAACACTTAGACATGCTCCAAACTTGGCTGGAAAAATGGCGAATAAAATTAAACCCCAATAAATGTCATTGGATTTATTTCTCTAGAAAACGTAAACCTCCGCCGCCTCTGTACATAAACAACCATGCCCTAAAAGCGGAAAAATGTTCTAAATACCTAGGTGTAACGATAGATTCCCACCTAACCTGGAAACAGCACGTAACGAACTTAATCAAAAAAGCGTATATGGCCACAGGAGCCTTATACCCAATGATAGGAAACGGAAATCTAAGTTATCAAAATAAACTCCTAATTTATAAATCGGTCATCCGCCCGGGAATGCTGTATGCAGCACCCGTATGGGGATATGCCTGTAAAACTACAATAGACCTCCTAGAGACAAAACAAAACAAAATCCTACGGATTATCAGGAAAGCTCCCAGGTACTTAAGAAACTCGGTAATTAGGAATGACTTCAAAATAAAAACTGTTAGAGCCCAAATTAAAAAGCTAGCGCTTAAATTTTACAGAAATTTGCCATCCGTTCCAAACGAACTTTTATTCAATCTGCATGACTATGATCATCGCAAGGCCAAATCTCGTAAGAGACCCCGCGCTGTTCTAAACATCGATAATCGGAATTAAAAGATCCCACCTCAAACATCTGATTTTTAAATAAAACTCGCGACTATTATTTTATAAGAAAAAAAAAATATATTCTAAACTCTAAACTGCCAAAACGCTAGGTAACCCTTAGATCTGCATCAACCCCCCAAACTGCTTTAAACTCTAAATGTGCAACAAACTGCCACACTAGGAGCTAGGACAAATAATAAAAAGTAGTAAATAAAAAACTCGAACCTCCAATTAGGGTCACTGAATTAATGTCACAGTTTGACGATAAGAACCACATATTGAAACTGGAGATTAAAGGCGCTTCGCGCCTGGTGCTCTGTCTTGTACGACACTACGACTACATTTTCGAAAATCATTAAGTTGGATGGGCTTCAGGGATGGCAATTTCATTCGGAGCTTAGACTTCGAGTTGTGTGGACGTACTTTAGTATTGCTCCTGCTTTTACCAGTTGGTGATCTTCTTGCTTCCGCTTGGGCGTGTTATATCTAGTTTCGATAGAGCACGTCGGGCAAAGCAATTCTACAGCTTGTTGTGTACGGGCGATTCGCCATTTTGGATTTTGTGCTTTCCATTTTGGAGTGCCACGTGTGTTGTTACCACGTGGTAGTGCTATTTTTTTGGAACTTCTCCACCCTGACGATATGGATTTGGAACGAGGCGACGTGGCAGCTACTCGCGAACTTGCTGGTGAGCTGGACGAGGAAGAATTCGGGCCTCTCAAGGGTGCCTTGATGAATTACTGTGAAACTCTACCTGATGATGGACTGATGACTGGACTGAAGGAAGAAATCAAGACCGCCGTCAACTTCTGCACCCTGGCAGTCTACGTGATGACTCTTCACATCAGGGAGCTGCTGATGAACGGACTCCTGGGACAGGAAGAGGATCAAGTCTCCAAGATGCTAGGTTCGTTACTTTCTGTGAACTCTTTTTTGTTTGCCCGGAAATTGGATAGGTTTATTGATTGTGATATTTATGAGATTTCTAAATGTGAGGGATGTAATTCTAGTGTTCAAATCAAAAGTAAAATGATAGAGCTAGGCTTAATTAAGGATATTAAAGATGAAGATAAACTTAAGACGGTTGAAAATCCATATAAAAAAAGAAAGATGGAGGGGCAATCCACTAAGGATGCTCCTACTAAAAGCCAGATTGTAGAAGAAAACTTAAATGTCCATGATAACATGGACTGTAATGAAATAGCTGATAATGTTGTAAATGTAACTGACAATGATTATGTTAAAACTAAGACTTACGCTGAGATTGCCGCGCAACCAGTAGTGTTTAAAAGTGCACCTAAACCTAAAACGGTCGAAAATAGTGACAGGCTAACAACAGTTGAAGTTGAGAAAAAAGACCCAAAAGCTGAATGTTTTTTCATAAAGTTCAATGATAATTACAAGGTTCTCCTTAAAAAACTAAATGATATCTCAGGAAATAAAGTATCTGGCAAGCTCACAGGAGACATGCTAAAATTGATTCCAAATGACGCTGACACCTACAGGGTTGTACAGCGCCATTTAAGTAGTGAGAAAATCCCCTTCCACAGCTTAAACCTAAAGACGGAGAGGCCAAAAAAGGTAGTTCTGAAGGGGCTACCAACAAATTATAACATGGAGGAAATAAAAATCACTTTAACATCCGAAGGATTAGATGTAGTCCGGGTTTCTCAACTGAGAAACACTAAAACGAGATTACCCCTGCCGATCTCCTTAGTCAGCCTTAGGCCTACGGCAGACTGGCAGAGGGTCTACAGACTAACAAGATTAGGTTACTTGGCTGTGAAGGTAGAGGCCTTCAGAGCACGGGGCTTCAAAATCTGCTACCGGTGCCAACAGTTCAATCACTCCTCGGAGAACTGCAGTATGCCACCTAAGTGCCTTAAGTGTGCTGAAGAACACTTCACACGGGACTGCCAGAGACCTAGGTCTGAGAAGGCTACGTGTGCAAATTGCAATGGAGACCACCCAGCGAACTTCAGGCAATGCCCGAAGAACCCCTGGAACAGAGGAAAGGCACCGGGGTATGCCCCCCCTCCCCAAAATCAGATACCCCCTTGGAGGCAAAAGGCCCTCGGATTAAACTCCCAGGCACCCCCTCAGGGCTCCTCGCACACTGTGCCACAGCAAAATAGATACCAATCTTCAGCACCCACCAGATCGGTGCAAGAGCAGGCCCCCAAACCTTCGTCTTCCAGAGAATTGACTCCGGAAGAAGTAAAACTGGCTACTATAGCCATTATAAAGAGAAAGGAAGCCGAAAAAGCCAGACAGGCGGAACTAGAAGCTAAAATTGTAAATCAATATGCTAAATCAAAAGAAGAAATCAAAACACGTGAAGCCAAAACTAAACGAGTCAGAGAGGAAGAGCTCGCGCAAACCCAGCTGTTAGAAAAAACGGTTGAAAAAAGGCAAAAAACTACTGAGGTCCAAAAGGATACTCACGAAAATGACCAAACCGCGGTTGAGGCTGAGGATATGGAAGCTGAGACTGAACCTGTTGGTAAAACCAATGATGAAAAGATGGATGAAATCCTCAACCTCATCAGAGGGTTTATCACCATGTTCGACCTAGATGCAATAAAACACCTGTTGATGCAGTTCGCAGAGCTAATACAAAAAAAGAGTGATCCAATGCAAATGGTCTTTGAGGCTTTTAAATTAATCGCGGACTTTAAAAATAACAGTGAGAATCAAACCCGCCATGGCTAGGTCCCAAAAAGAAAGCTTTAAAATAATATTTTGGAATGCGAACGGCATATCTCCAAGAATAAATGAACTTAGGAGCTACGTAAATGAAAATGATGTAGATGCCCTGTTAATTCAGGAAACTAAAGTTAGAGAAAATAAAAAACTAAATATAGCAAACTATATTGGCTATCACAACCTAAGCTCAAATACAACTGCTAGAAACCCCCATGGAGGAACAGCAATATATATCAAAAGAAATATTCCCCACGAGGAAATAAACAACATAAATCTTCAAGGAGTAGAAAATACTAGCATAAAAATTAAAATAAATAATGTAAACCCATTTATCCTAACTTCAATATATGTCAAAAACATGAGTGGTATAAATGTAGCTGCGCAGCTGGAACTGCTTTTCTCGCGATATCCAAACACAATACTCGCGGGCGACTTCAATGCACACCACCGAGCGTGGGGCAGCAGGAGAGCCAACATACGCGGTACACAGATACACAGATTACTGAACACAACAAACACCAACATCATTGCACCGTCGAGACCAACCTGCTTCTCAGGTGCCAACGGCTCATTCATAGACTTTGTCCTAACGAGAAACATAGAATACGCTCACACTATCGATACCCTAGATGAATTCGACTCGGATCATTTACCGGTATTGGTGACATTTGATCTGAACACTCCCCTTCCAGCCTCTCTGGGACAAGAGAGGGTGAACTGGAACGTTTTCAAAAGAGCACTTTTTGAGCCGCACTTGGCAGTACCCAACATTATGAGCACGGCGGATATTGACTCTGCCACACACACACTCACAACAGAAATCAAGAGAGCTATTGCCTCTGCCACAACACATCGTGAGTCACCAAAAATGCCCACACTTTCCCACCATGTCAAACAATTAGTTAGGCAAAGGAACAGAATGCGTAAGACATGGCAGGCTAATAGAGACCCTACCCTCAAAAGGGAGCTTAACAGACTCACGTGGAAAGTCAGGGATAAAATTGTCGCAGAAAAGCAGCAACAGTATAAAGAGTTAATTGAATCCCTTAGCTCGGAAGACGTATCGCTCTGGCAATTCGCTAAAAGACTCAGAAAACCTCAAATTAAACTCCCGCCACTAATAGATGGCGTTAAAATCGCGTACTCAGACGAAGAAAAAGCAGAGGCGCTTGCTAGGCATTACGAAAAGCAATTTGAACCAAACCACGATCTAATGTGTCAGGACACCCTAAGAATGGTTAGGCAAACTCTAAACAACTTCAGGAACTCCCCGGTCACGGCTGAGATTAACCCAGCCACCCCGCAAGAGATAATTGATATCATCAAAAACCTTAAAAACCGTAAAAGCCCAGGGCACGACAAAATCAGGAATATTGCGGTCAAAAACTTACCCTTAAATATAATATTTTACTTGACCACCCTAATAAACAAAATACTAAAACTAAATTATTTCCCCAAAGAATGGAAGGAAGCGATAATTATAGCGATCCATAAGCCTGGTGAGGATGCCACAATTCCAGCCAACTATAGACCAATCAGCTTACTACCGACACTTAGTAAAATTACTGAGAAAATAATTCTTAATAGACTGAACACACACCTTAGTGAGAATGATATTATCATTCCGGAGCAGTTTGGATTTCGGCCAAAACACTCCACCACTCATCAATTGCTGAGAGTGGTAGAGTACATATCTTCTGGACTTAATAGTAAGACACCCACAGCTGCGATTTTTCTTGACATACAAAAAGCATTTGATAAAGTGTGGCACTGGGGATTAGCATACAAATTGATCACTCTAAAAGTCCCTGACGCACTTGTCAAACTTTTAATGTCATACCTTAATAACAGACACTTCCAAGTTAGAGTAAAAGATAACATGTCTACACCCAAGCTCATTAAAAGTAGTGTACCGCAAGGATCCATCCTGGGCCCGACACTCTTTAACATATATCTAAATGACATCCCCAGGACCCTAGACACGGAGCTGGCACTCTATGCAGACGACAGTGCGATACTTGCAAAACATCCTTACGTCTCAGTAATGCACAGACAGCTACAACAACACTTAGAAATACTCCAAACATGGCTGGAAAAATGGCGAATAAAATTAAACCCCAATAAATGTCATTGGATTTATTTCTCTAGAAAACGTAAACCTCCGCCGCCTCTGTACATAAACAACCATGCCCTAAAAGCGGAAAAATCTACTAAATACCTAGGTGTAACGATAGATTCCCACCTAACCTGGAAACAGCACGTAACGAACTTAATCAAAAAAGCGTATATGGCCACAGGAGCCTTATACCCAATGATAGGAAACGGAAATCTAAGTTATCAAAATAAACTCCTAATTTATAAATCGGTCATCCGCCCGGGAATGCTATATGCAGCACCCGTATGGGGATATGCCTGTAAAACTACTATAGACTTACTAGAGACAAAACAAAACAAAACCCTAAGGATTATAAGGAAAGCTCCTAGATACTTAAGAAACTCGGTAATTAGGAAAGACTTCAAAATAAAAACTGTTAGAGCCCAAATTAAAAAGCTAGCGCTTAAATTCTATAAAAATCTGCCATCTGTTCCAAATGAACTACTATTCAATCTGCATGACTATGATCATCGCAAAGCCAAATCACGTAAGAGACCCCGCGCGGTACTTAATATTGAAAATCGGAATTAGGTAAGTCCCAACTTAAATAGTTGATATTAAATTAAAACTCGATCAATGTTTTCTAAAAAATGTTGTTAAACCTTAAACTGCCAAATTGATAGGAAATCCTTAGAAGTGCATCAACTCCCCAAAATTACTCAAACTCTAAATGTGCAACAAACTGCCACACTAGGAGCTAAGTCAAATAATAAAAACAGTAAATCAAAAACCTCGAACCTCCAACTATGGGCAAATGAAATAATGTCACAGTATGAAGATAAGAACCACACCTAGAGATTGGAGATTAAAGGCGCTTCGCGCCTGGTGCTCTTTTCTGGACGAAACCCACATCCGATTTTCGAAAAGCGGTATATAAATCTGCTTTAAAAATATTTTTTCTTTAATTTTAAAATATAGTCCTAATGTACGAAAAGTTTCTTTTTCGTTTTTTTTCTACAAAAGAAAATTTCCTTGAAAGTTCATCTGCGGGCTGGCCCACAGTCGGGGGTTGAAGACCATTGATCTAGAGTTTTAAAGTTTGCGTTAAGCTTTTTGTAATAAAGAATTATTTATGAAATGATTTTTTAAAATCAGCATTAAAAGTTATGATATTTTAATGATTTTTCAAATATGTAATCGAAAACCGTGCAATATCTCAAGAACTGCGTTTGATAGTGTTCTAAAGTTTCCATAATTCGTTTTCTATTAAAAAATTACGTCTGAAATGATTATTTTCTATCGTGTTTGAAAGTCCTGATTTTTTAATGATTTTTACTAGATTTTCTTTGAAAATTAGGAAAAGGAGGGATGAGGGGGGGGGGGGGGTCGATTACTTTTAGTAGGGTTGCGAAATCATTAGTGTTCCAGTGGTCACTGATTGCCATAATCGTACCAAATTATATTCGAAACGCTTCCTTTGTTCGCAATTTACCGCGTTGGCAATCTCACGGGATACACACACACACACGCTAACATACACCCCCACTAATATACTCGCACAACATACTGTTATATCTAACTAGCAGATATACCAGCCGTTTTAGTAATTTAAAATATGTGCATATCCCATTAGTATTCTAAATTATATTGTTCTACAAAAAATTATAAATAAATCATTTATATTTTATTCCCTTAAAATTAAATATACAAGTTTTTGTATTTTGTATCTATGTTTATTATCTTCACAGGTAAATCGGGAGAATAAAATATTCCGATTCCATTTTCAAATCAATTTACAAAAAGAATGAAGCTTGGTCAACATAAACTAATATGGCAGAAGATATATATATATATGGGCCATGTACATTATTTCTGTAATACATTTTACAGTTGTGTACACAGAAACGTAGAATCAGCATTAATAAAACATGTATGGCCCTTGATAACGTACATGGTTTCAGAAATACTTTCCATGTTCATCATATTCCTGTTATATTCACTTTATTCCATTTCCAAACTTCATGGGAGCTAGAAAAGGCCTAGCTCATCGTGCTACACTTGGTTTCCGTTTTGCTAATTTTCACCTTTACCTTCAGTTTACAAGCTATTTACTTTGGTATTTTTCGGGTATATATTACAAGTAATTATAAAAAAAAATCTTCAATTATATATATATATATATATATATAGGGCAACTTTGAAATTTTCAATGGGAACTTCCATTTTTTTATTGCAGATTTGGATTCTTCAGAAAAAATTACAGACATTTGACCTATGAATTTTTGATTTTTGCTCCCACAAACGGCGCTATAATCGAGAAAAACGGAAGTGGGCACTAATGTTTAAAAATGGAAATGTCTCGGGAAATACACTTCGGATAGAAAAATAAAAAATTACGTGTTCAATATTTACAAAAAACTATCCAATGATGCTAAAATTGACCCTATTTCCCTGCTAACCGTTCACTTCAGCGACATCTGTTGACTTCAGTTTAGAAAACGGTTCAAAACTACTTTTAGCACTACTCAGGAACAACGATGTGAACGTAGTAGTTTTCTGTTTCCTTCGGGGTGCTTGATTAAAATGAGTCCCCTTGCCTCTCATAATCAGAGTGCTTTTTTCTGTAACTCCCCTTGCCTCTCATGAGCAGGGTGTTTTTTTCTGTAACTTTTAAACGTTAGTGCCCCACTTCCGTTTTTCTCGATTATAGCACCGTTTGTGGGAGCAAAAATCGTAGGTCAAATGTATGTAAGTTTTTCTGGAGAATCCAAATCTGCAATAAAAATTGGGGATTCCCATTGAAAATTTCAAAGTTGCCCCACCCCCCTCCCGGGTCAATTTGGTATCATTGCATAGCTTTTCTAAAAACATTGAATACGCATTTTACTTTCCCTGCAATACATGGTAATGTATAGGGAAAGTATTGGAATCATGTCGAAAATCGCATCTCGAGTTTTCGACGGATCTACAGGTTTCGAGACCTCTAGAATACGAAAAAACTATTTTTAGCGTGACGTCTGTGTGTGTGTCTGTGTGTCTGTCTGTCTGTCTGTGCAGATTTCGTATCCACTCTAACTAAAAATTTAATTTACCGAATTTCATAAAATTTGGTAGGTAAGTCACTTGTGCACGAATCTGGTGCTGATTAGTTTTGGGTACCACTTGGGTTAAAAGAACCCGCCTTTTTTGCGAAATGGCCCGCAAAAGATTGTATCCTCTCTAACAGAAAAACTAATGGACCGAATTTCACAAAATTTGGTAGATAAGTTGCTTCTAGGCCACCCCGGTGCTGATTAGATTTTGGTATAATTCGAAAAAAACTAACCTGCCTTTTTTTGCAAAATGGCCCGCAAAAATCATCAAAATCTAAACTTAAGAACTACGTATGCTCAAATATAGCCATTAAATGCTTGTTTCCTACGTAATATTTAGCGAAGAAAAGAATAAGACCAACCCCATTACACTAGGACAAGCCGTTCTCGAGATATTTTAGTTTTTCGTATTTTTCCTACACAATTTTTGAAAATATGTCCAGTTTTCAAATGAGAACGAAAATTGAATTAAAAGTGAATTAAATTTAATTTAAATAAATAGAACGTGAATATAAGTCTGCAGGGAAAGTCATGTTCTGCCCACATCAGATTTTTTTACTTTCCTTATATACATAATGAATAAGGAAAGTATTGTGACGGGGTCGAAAATTCGAATTCGAGTTTTCGACGGGAGAGCACGTTTCAAGCATCCCTGATCACGAATCAAACATTTTTGAGGTGATGTCTGTGTGTGGGTGTGTGGGTGTGTGTGTGAAAGTATGTGTGTGTGTGTGTGTGTCAGTGAGTCTGTGGAGACGATAACTGACGAACGAATGGACCGATTCAAACGAAATTTGGTACAAAAATCACAATCCGTAAACACTGGAAGCCTATTGTTTTTATACGCAATCGAATGTTCAGAACCCTCCTAAATTTTCGAATCAAATTTTACAAAAATCGTAAAAAAATTAAAACCACTAATAAAGTTAGGCAAATAGATATTTCTTATGTAATTTTTCATTAGAAAACGATTGACATAAATTTTAGAACGCTAACATGAACCGTTCCCGAGATATTGCACATTTCTCAAAAAAATTATCAAAAAGTCATATAAAATTAAAATAAAATATTTCCTCTTGAGGAACATTTTCACTTTTCATATGTAATACCATGCGATAAATTGGATGACATCATTCTCGTGGATCTAGCTCGTTCCATTCATGAAAAAAGATACTTTGAGTAATACTTTTGTATTTAAACGCCAATACTCATTTATTTGCTGTAAGAATAACTTATTTCTTCGTTCATAACGCTTGGCGAGAGTTTGACGACGAATTTGGCGGAATGTCGCCAACTTGGCGACTTTTTTATTTGTTGCCAAATTAACTAAAATCTCGCTAAATGGATAAAAATGATGTTAAATCAATCAAAATGAAAACTAATTGAAGAAAATTCAATATCTTGCAAAGAATATAAGTATCTACTATAAGAATAACATTTGTTTAACTGTAAAAGTAGTAAATTCATTGCATTATATAAGGAAAGTCATGTGTTGCCCACATCAGATTTTTTTTTTGTCCTAGGCAATAAAAAATATGTAATTTTTTCAATCAAGTCAAAGATATTCTTGCGTACTTAACTACTGTACTAAGTTACTGCATCCCATACAGCAGCATATTTACACACTATATTCGAAAACTTTAGATTTACACATTATATTAAAAGATTTTAGATATTACCATTATGCATTATGTACCAGACTTTTATAAATTCTACTCTGAAACTACCTAATTTCATGGATAGATTTTCGAAAAGCGGTATATAAATCTGCTTTAAAAATATTTTTTCTTTAATTTTAAAATATAGTCCTAATGTACGAAAAGTTTCTTTTTCGGTTTTTTTCTACAAAAGAAAATTTCCTTGAAAGTTCATCTGCGGGCTGGCCCACAGTGGCGGGTTGAAGACCACTGATCTAGAGTTTTAAAGTTTGCGTTAAGCTTTTTGTAATAAAGAATTACTTATGAAATGATTTTTTAAAATCAGCATTAAAAGTTATGATATTTTAATGTTTTTTCAAATATGTAATCGAAAACCGTGCAATATCTCAAGAACTGCGTTTGATAGTGTTCTAAAGTTTCCATAACTCGTTTTCTATTAAAATATTACGTCTGAAATGATTATTTTCTATCGTGTTTGAAAGTGCTGATTTTTTAATGATTTGTACAAGATTTTCTTTGAAAATTAGAAAAAGGAGGGATGGGGTGGGGGGGGGGGTTTCTTCTCAGAATTCGATTACTTTTAGTAGGGTTGCGAAATCATTAGTGTTCCAGTGGTCACTGATTGCCATAATCGTACCAAATTATATTCGAAACGCTTCCTTTGTTCGCAATTTACCGCGTTGGCAATCTCACGGGATACACACACACACACACGCTAACATACACCCCCACTAATATACTCGCACAACATGCTGTTATATCTAACTAGCAGATATACCAGTCGTTTTAGTAATTTAAAATATGTGCATATCCCATTAGTATTCTAAATTATATTGTTCTACAAAAAATTATAAATAAATCATTTATATTTTATTCCCTTAAAATTAAATATACAAGTTTTTGTATTTTGTATCTATGTTTATTATCTTCACAGGTAGATCGGGAGAATAAAATATTCCGATTCCATTTTCAAATCAATTTACAAAAAGTATGAAGCTTGGTCAACATAAACTAATATGGCAGGAGATACATATATATGGGCCATGTACATTATTTCTGTAATACATTTTACAGTTGTGTACACAGAAACGTAGAATCGGCATTAATAAAACATGTATGGCCCTTGATAACGTACATGGTTTCAGAAATGCTTTTCATGTTCATCATATTCCTTTTATATTCACTTTATTTCATTTCCAAACTTCATGGGAGCTAGAAAAGGCCTAGCTCATCGTGCTACACTTGTTTTCCGTTTTGCTAATTTTCACCTTTACCTTCAGTTTATAAGCTATTTACTTTGGTATTTTTCGGGTATATATTACAAGTAATTATAAAAAAAAATCTTCAATTATATATATATATATATATAGGGCAACTTTGAAATTTTCAATGGGAACTTCCATTTTTTTATTGCAGATTTGGATTCTTCAGAAAAAATTACAGACATTTGACCTACGAATTTTTGATTTTTGCTCCCACAAACGGCGCTATAATCGAGAAAAACGGAAGTGGGCACTAATGTTTAAAAATGGAAATGTCTCGGGAAATACACTTCGGATAGAAAAATAAAAAATTACGTGTTCAATATTTACAAAAAGCTATCCAATGATGCTAAAATTGACCCCTTTTCCCCGCTAACCGTTCACTTCAGCGACATCTGTTGACTTCAGTTTAGAAAACGGTTCAAAACTACTTTTAGCACTACTCAGGAACAACGATGTGAACGTAGTAGTTTTCTGTTTCCTTCGGGGTGCTTGATTAACATGAGTCCCCTTGCCTCTCATGATCAGAGTGCTTATTTCTGTAACTCCCCTTGCCTCTCATGAGCAGGGTGTTTTTTTCTGTAACTTTTAAACGTTAGTGCCCCACTTCCGTTTTTCTCGATTATAGCACCGTTTGTGGGAGCAAAAATCAAAAATCGTAGGTCAAATGTATGTAAGTTTTTCTGGAGAATCCAAATCTGCAATAAAAAATGGGGATTCCCATTGAAAATTTCAAAGTTGCCCCACCCCCCTCCCGGGTCAATTTTGGTATCATTGCATAGCTTTTCTAAAAACATTGAATACGTATTTTACTTTCCCTGCAATACATGGTAATGTATAGGGAAAGTATTGGAATCATGTCGAAAATCGCAACTCGAGTTTTCGACGGATCTACACGTTTCGAGACCTCTAGAATACGAAAAAACTATTTTTAGCGTGACGTCTGTGTGTGTGTCTGTCTGTGTGTCTGTCTGTCTGTCTTTGCAGATTTCGTATCCACTCTAACTAAAAAACTAATTGACCTAATTTCAAAAAATTTGGTCGGTAAGTCACTTGTGCACGAATCTGGTGCTGATTAGTTTTGGGTACCACTTGGGTTAAAAGAACCCGCCTTTTTTGCGAAATGGCCCGCAAAAGATTGTATCCACTCTAACTGAAAAACTAATGGACCGAATTTCACAAAATTTGGTAGATAAGTTGCTTCTAGGCCACCCTGGTGCTGATTAGATTTTGGTATAATTCGAAAAAAACTAACCTGCCTTTTTTTGCAAAATGGCCCGCAAAAATCATCAAAATCTAAACTTAAGAACTACGTATGCTTAAATATAGCCATTAAATGCTTGTTTCCTACGTAATATTTAGCGAAGAAAAGAATAAGACCAACCCCATTACACTAGGACAAGCCGTTCTCGAGATATTTTAGTTTTTCGTATTTTTCCTACACAATTTTTGAAAATAAGTCCAGTTTTCAAATGAGAACGAAAATTGAATTAAAAGTGAATTAAATTTAATTTAAATAAATAGAACGTGAATATAAGTCTGCAGGGAAAGTCATGTGCTGCCCACATCAGATTTTTTTACTTTCCTTATATACATAATGAATAAGGAAAGTATTGTGACGGGGTCGAAAATTCGAATTCGAGTTTTCGACGGGAGAGCACGTTTCAAGCATACCTGATCACGAATCAAACATTTTTGATGTGATGTCTGTGTGTGTGTGTGTGTGTGAAAGTATGTGTGCGTGTGTGTCAGTGAGTCTTTGGAGACGATAACTGACGAACGAATGGACCGATTCAAACGAAATTTGGTACAAAAATCACAATCCGTAAACACTGGAAGCCTATTGTTTTTATACGCAATCGAATGTTCAGAACTCCCCTAAATTTTCGAATGAAATTTTAAAAAAATCATAAAACAATTAAAACCACTAATAAAGTTACGCAAATAGATATTTCTTATGTAATTTTTCATTAGAAAACGATTGACATAAATTTTAGAACGCTATCATGAACCGTTCCCAAGATATTGCACATTTCTCAAAAAAATTATCAAAAAGTCATATAAAATTAAAATAAAATATTTCCTCTTGAGGAACATTTTCACTTTTCATATGTAATACCATGCGATAAATTGGATGACATCATTCTCATGGATCTAGCTCGTTCCATTCATGAAAAAAGATACTTTGAGTAATACTTTTGTATTTAAACGCCAATAGTCATATTTTTGCTGTAAGAATAACTTATTTCTTCGTTCATAACGCTTGGCGAGAGTTTGGCGACGAATTTGGCGGAATGTCGCCAACTTGGCGACTTTTTGAAATGTTGCCAAATTAACGAAAATCTCGCCAAATGGATAAAAATGACTCTTAATCAACAAAAATGACGTCTAATTGAAGAAAATTCAGTATCTTGGAAAGAATATTAGTATCTACTATAAGAAAAACCTATTTGTTTTACTGTAAAATTAGTAATTTCATTACATTATATAAGAAAAGTCATGTGTTGCCCACATCAGATTTTTTATTTTTTGATTCGAAGTGTACTTCTCGAGGTATTACGCCGTTCCGTAACTTTCTGGACACCCTGCATATATATCGGTTAAACACAATGGAAAATATATGAGTTTGAAAAATATTTGCCATAATAAAACATATGAGTTTACTCAGCTGGAAGATGAGAGGAAACTGTTGGTTGCATTAAAAATCCTGCAGAGTTTTATAGCCTGAACACAAACGTTTTATGGTATCCTAAAATTCTGGCATTAAAGTTTGGCGTCAGCTTCAATTGCCATATAATCTATTGCATTGTGCACAATTGCCAAAAAATCTATTGCAATGTGCAACAATAATTTATTCTCAGTAATCAGCGAGTTTTCTCAAATAATAGCCACATTACCAGTTGCATCTTCTACTGCGGAAAAATATATCTCAAGTATTTTTTTATAGTCCAAAATGTGTCATAGTAGTAGTACAATCGAGTAGTACCTCAATGGACTATCACAGATGTATATTCCTGATAATGATAAGGTATACTTATCCACTAAGGAAGTTCTAGATGATCTGGCTGACAAAACAAGAAAACTTGATATAAGATTGAAGTAGTTAAAAATGTAGTAGAAATTTAAAATAAACGTACTGTGCTTTTCTGTATTTTATTCATTTATTATTTTATTAAACATTTTACTACTTATATCCTTTTGTATAAGGACTTAGTTTCTCTGACGTTGGGTTCCGACAAAAAAAATGTATAAAAATTTTAAATTCATTTATGACACTGACGTATCTGAAACGACCACCCCCCTCCCCCTCCCACACACACAGGAAAGAAATTACCCAAGGTTATAACATAAGGCTATAACATAAAGCTATAACTGATGCAACTCAAATAAAAAACCTTTCATTCACAAAATGTATTACTTTTCTTATATACATAATGTATAAGGAAAGTATTGTGACGGGGTCGAAAATTCGAATTCGAGTTTTCGACGGGAAAGCGCGTTTCAAGCATCCTTGATCACGAATCAAAAACTTTTGAAGTGATGTCTGTGTGTGTGTGTGTGTGTGTGTGTGTGTGTGAAAGTATGCGTGTGTGTGTGTGTCAGTGAGTCTGTGGAGACGATAACTGACGAACGAATAGACCGATTCGAACGAAATTTGGTACAAAACTCGCAATGCGTAAACACTGGAAGCCTATTGTTTTTATACGTAATCGAATGTTCAGAACCCCCCTAAATTTCTGAGTGAATTTTTGAAAAAATCGTCAAAAAATCAAAACCGCTAATAAAGTTACGCAAATAGACATCTCTTATGTAATTTTTCATTTGAAAACGATTGACATAAATTTTAGAATGCTAACATGAACCGTTCTCGAGATATTGCTTATTTTTCAAAAAAGTTATCAAAAAATTATATAAAATAAAAAAAAATATTTCCTATTGAGAAACATGTTCACTTTTCATATGTAATATCATGCGATAAATTTGGTGACATCATTCTCGTGGATCTAGCTCGTTCCAATCATGAAAATATATACTTTGAGTAATACTTTTGTATTTGAACGCAAATAGTCACTTATCTGCTGTAAGAATAACTTTTTTCTCCGTCCATAACGCTTGGCGAGATTTTGGCGACGACTTTGGCGGAATGTCGCCAACTTGGCGGCGTTCTTAATTGCTGCCAAATCAGCAAAAATCATGCCACATTGATAAAAATGACGCTAAATCAATGAAAATGACGACTAATTGAAGAAAATTCAATATCTTGGAAAGAATATAACTATCTACTATAAGAATAACATTTTTTTTAACTGTAAAAGTAGTAAATTCATTGCATTATATAAGGAAAGTCATGTGTTGCCCACATCAGATTTTTTTTATATTAATTTGCTTATTATAAAAATCGTATAAATTAAACGAAAATCATCTACCATATGAATCCATTTGATTTATTTCCGTTGCTAAGCAATTTGATATAATTTTATTCACATAAATTTTTATAAAAGTATCGTCTACATCATAGGTTCTCAACCTTTTTTTGCCCACCGCCCATTTTGAGAATATTTTTTTTCCTAATGCCCCCCCCCATTTTATTTTACTTGCGAATCTGAAACAGCTATTGCCACGATTATATTTAAACGTGTAATATTATATGCTATAGTCGTAAGATAGGATATGGCCCTATCCTATTTCTGAGTTTAAAGAAGACTCTTTCAATGAGAACAATTAAAACGCACACTTAATTATATTGAAAAGTATTTTTATTATCATTCAAATGACATTGAATTTATAACTTATCTAATGAGAAGGTTGAATTTGATGCATGTTAAGGAGTTTGTTAATATCAGGCTCGATTTTACTTAAAAACAACCGTAAGTCACCGCGTTCAGTAACATAGAGCCGATTTCTCTTTTTAGTTACCAATGTTGCTACAGCACTAAATCTACGTTCAGCTAAATAGGAAGATGGGAATGCTATCAGAAATCGTTGAACAATCGACCATAATCCTGGGTACAGTTGCAAAATCGGCTTCTGCAGCCAAAATTCTTGGTAGTCATTCTTGAATTTAATTTTTAATTCCTCATTTGTCGTCAGTTCTATTAGTTCTTCTTCTAACTGGGATGATCCAGCTGTGTTGACAATTGAAAAAGGATCCCAAACCCAGTCTGGGTTAAAATACCATGTTTAAAATGTCCTGGAATCGTTCCTTGAAATCACTGTGGAGGTTTTCCAAGTGTTGACAGTAAACAAGCAAGTCGTCGTGCTTGAATGATACTACTGATAAATTTGGGAAGTTATTGAATTCGCGTCTGTCGATATTTCTTTTGTATGATAGCAGTTTGAACACGAAAGCAGCAACGCTATTTTTTGTCTTAAGTCGTCGCCTTAAAGTTGGAGATTGATATCATTAAACAATTTGTACAGGTCTGTCAGGTACGCAATATCGTTCTTAGATGAGATAAGGTTGTTGCGCAATTCCGTGTCTTTGTTTCTTAGGAACTCTATCACAGACCCAAACAGATTGTAAAATCGTGTCAAACAAGTACCTTTTGACAGCCAGCGCACCTCTGTGTGAAGCAGCAATCGGTTGAAATCTTCATCATTGGTAATGCAAAGCTGACTGAATAATCTGTCATTCAACGAGTTACTTCTGATTTTATTAACTGCTCTGATAACATATTGCAGTGATGTATGGAGGCATTCACTCAAATTTTTCTCAACCAAATACTGGCGATGAAATACGCAATGCACAGCAAGCACGTCAGGAACTTTATTTTTTAAGCACGCAATGAAGCCTTTGTGACTCCCTGTCATAGCCGGTGCGCCATCCGTAGCAACTGACAAAATATTATTAAAAGGAATTTCCTTTTCGTCACAAACTTTTCCAGTGTATTAAATATGGTTTCTCCTTTTGTATCTGTTTCCAAATTCGTAGCAAACAATAGTTCTTGACATATTTTCTCATCTTTGATAAACCTCACGTATGACAATAACAATGCTTCATTGGTTGGTAAAGTGGACTCATCCAGCTGAATTGAAAATTGACAAGTCTGCAGATGATTGCACAATGATTCTTCAATGTTTTCAGTCATCTCATCAATTCGTCTTTACACAGAACTATTGCTCAAAGGAATTTTTCGGATAATATCTGCAGCTGGTTTATGGAGCACAGTGGTTATTACTTCATTTACTGCTGGCAAAATTAAATCTTCCCCAAAAGTATGTGGTTTGCATGTTTTAGCAATCAACAATGAGATATTGTACGAAGCTCGAAGTCCGTCATCGTCTTCCTTAGAAGCTGATGAAAAAAGTTTTGATACAGTTGGCTGAATTTCGTACTTCTTTTTCATGTCTTGAAAATAGGCCACATCTTTGTCTTTCTTATCCGGGTGTATTTTATTAAAATGATCTTGAAGCCTAGAAGGCTTCATCGTTTCATTTGAAAATGGTTTTTGACAAATAAGGCACATTGGCGATGATGGATTTGTGGGAATTTCGATAAATCCGTTCTTAATATTATCCACACTATACTGCCGCCTCTTCTTTTTTGCTTCCGACATTGTTTTTACTTTACAGATATGTGAGGAATATTAGTGTACTTTTAAAACCCTGTCATCAATTGCACGCGATAATGCTAATGAAAATAAAATGAACAATCACTGCCTTTATATAGGTTGGAGATATATAACACGCACAGATTAATATATACAGATGTTTCACTGCTACCCCAGCGCCTTCAACCGCCAACCAAAATTAAATAAAATATCAAGATTGGCAGCTTGGCGATGGTTTGCGGCTGTTTTCGCCAAGACGTTCTGCTAATATAACCCTATTTGGCACTAAACGAAACACTTGGAATAATTTTGTTCTATCATCGATCGCTTGTTTATACGTATAAATCATTTCTCTTCTATTTCGTATTTTATAATCAATTATTTTATCTTTTATGGATTACTAAAAGAAGAGTGATTACGTTTACAAGGTATGTAATTTATTTTTATTTAAATAAAAAGATTATTTACTTTGCATCCCATATTTCGTCCTATGCCCGTGTTCATCAAAAGAAAATGCTGCAGTATTATCAAGAAGCAGTGGCATTATTAGTTAAAAAATCTTTTCCGCATTTATATAAAATGTATAATAAAATTGATATTGGATACCTTTGATAATGCATTTATGTAAATTTGTTATTTATTATAAGAATATAAGTGCATTTAAAAAAAAATTATATTAACAGCATCCCAGAATAAATTAAGAACTCAGCAATTTAACAACACGCTAGTATGCTTTTTAGGCTGAAAATATTATATAATATTTCAGTCTTTTGGGTATGTTAGCTTGTAATTTTTGGTGTATAATGATTTACAGTGATGTAATGCGTCAATTTTTTATTCAATTTATGATTACATGAATTAAATATATATCTATGTTTATTTATTTAAATTTACACATATTATAGAAAAAGGATTTTTAAATGCTTATCTTGTTTATAGTTTAAAAAAATTATAAAAGTACAGTTACTTAATTTTTTTTTTCTTTTGACTACATTAGCATAAAATCGCCAATTGAACGATAGTCGCCAAATCTAGCAGTCGAGCTCTTTTTACGTCATAGCTGCGATGGTTGGCTCCTCGAACGTTAGTGTCTATGCGAAATCCTATGTTAACAATGTTGCCATAAGTTCCTATGGGAGTGAACCTTCTGAATATGGTATTCTGTGTATAACACGCATCGACAGGAATAAGATAAACATGTAGTGACTCGTTTATAACACCCGGCGCCGAAGTAAAGCGCGGGGGCAAGGGTGATGCGGGAGCAGAGTGCGGGTTAGAACCATCGAGGTAGTATTATATGGGGAGAGCTTAAGGGTTGCAATCATCGTCAAAGATAAAGGCAGGTGTTGTACGGACGAATTTCTCGAGAACGCGTTTTCTCACCACTGTGACCCTATTCATTTCAATGGCAATTTCACACCGAGAGCGTACTCTAGAAATATAAATGGTAAAATAATGGTTATGTACTGTTGTAATTACGGCTGCAAGTAAAAGCATGTACAAGGAGGGCTTTACTCTTTTCATGAACAACATTTATTTTCATTATATATCTTACAAATATAGTTAAAAAGTAATTGTGCTAGATTTTAGAGTGGTGCATTTCATTTGGCTATTACTTCCATTGCTTTTAATGCTGTATAATTAGAAGTTTTGCTTTATTTTTGGTGTTTGTGATATTGCAAAAGACTTATAATGTCATTCTAACACTTTAAAAAAGCATTTGGAGTACTTTGCTGATAGTTATAGAGTTATTTTCGGTATTCTCGTATGTTTTCCCTTCGAAGTAGAACTTGGCGACGGTTGGCGACTCGTAAGATTGGGTGGCTTGGGAAGAAAAATGGGAGTTTTAATGAAAGTAAAGACGTGTCGAATGATAAAATTTTACGTTCATAATAAAATATAATAATAGTTTACATTCATTGAAAATGTCAGCTAGATTTTACATCATAACTTTTCGGTGCATTTTATATAAAGATATATTATATATGAGCATGATTTCATTTCTAGTTCAAAGTAAATCGTACTTAATAAGTATTACTAGTTAGCATGGACGCCCATAGGGGATGACAAGGGGCACTTCAAAATCGCAAAGGCGGACATCAAAAACTAGTCGATGTTGTCAATCTTATCCTTGAATCCCTCCGCATAAATTCTATAGGTGTCGATGCTGGTCAGAATTAATTTCATACAAAAAACATCTCGATTAAAAAGATATATTTTCCCCCGTTCACAAATTAAAAATCAAAGAATGTATCACCAAACTCCCAGTGTTTCCAAGAAGTATTTTGGTATTACTCTCTTGTTTAGTTTGGCACGGTAGCCCAGTGGTTAGCACGCGGGAATTGCACTCGGTAGGCCTGGGTTCGATTCCCTCCGCTGCTAAAACTGCCGCCGTGTTCACGCGGAGTATGATCACGTTAAACATGTGGGTCAGTAGGTCCTTCCGAGAGGTTGGTGGTAGGGGAAGGAGGGTACGGTACCTATGGATGCTTCCCCATTGGGTTCCGGCCTAAATTAAGTGGCTCTTCTGGTAGGCATCTTTAACGAAAACACACTGGAAGAAACTTTCACCTTTAAACTTGAGCATGGGAACACAGTTTTCCAAGCAGAAATTGCTGCGATCCATTTCTCTATAAATTGGGCATCTAATAGAAACATTAAAATTAATATCTTTACAGACAGTCAATCGTCAATCTCGGCCTTTAACTCCATCAAAAACAAATCTTTTTACTTATCCAAAATTAAAACTAATGCTAATCTTAATAAACATTTAATTAATTTATGTTGGGTTAAAGCCCACTCCGACATCTCGGGTAACGAGGTCGCAGACAAAAATGCAAAACTAGCTACTACCTCTGGCTCTCCAACTTCTTTACCTTTCCCTTATTCACTTCTCAAAAAACATTACAAACTTGATATCCTTAGTAATTGGCAATCCTTTTTAAATGACTCTGTCTCCCCCCGAACTCACGATCCCGCCAGAATTTTAAATTTCCTTCCAAAAGTTAACTTTAATACACATATTACTAATAAATATTTAATCTACTTTATTACGGGCCACGGCCCATTCCCCGATTATTTGTTCTCTTTCAAATGTAAATCTACTTCCTGCTGCTCCTGCGGCGCTTTCGGCGACGCCGATCACTACGTTTTTTATTGCCCCCTTACCAAAGCTTTTCACCTTTATAAACCTTCACCCCATAATACGGCGACCTGGTTCTCGAGTGTCTGCTCTAACCCTTCTTCAATCAATAAAATAAAAAACTGTGTTCTCATAGCGAGAGAAATCTCTAATAAAATTTCATAATCAGCCTGGGGATCTCTGCTTTTTATTTTTTCGGTCGGTGACTCCTCTTCTTGTTGTTTTTTTTGTTTGTTTTTTATGTTGTTTTTTATGTTGGTTTTTTTTTATATGTTGTTTTTCTCGGTGGTGTCGTCTGCTTTTGTTGTGTTGTCTTTAGTTGTTGCACCCCATTTTATAATATATAGTCAACTTCAAAATGTTTTCAACTACTATCATAATACTTATATTATCTCAGATCATTATGTCATTTGTAAATATACTATCAAGTCTTCAATAATGTAAATAAGTCAACAAAATGTATTCAAGTCTACAAGAGTATAAATGTAATCAAGTCTTCTGATATATTTTCATATTAGCAAAACTATGTTATTAGCTTATATCCTTGTAACCACTCCTGTAAAAATTTTTTAAAGATTCAATAAATTTAGTGTTGGTTGTTGTGGACACCCGGACATCGGCCACGGGAGTTGGCGCCTGCCAACTCCTCTCCCGGCCGTCCAAATAGATGCTCAAGTCCTCAGGACGAGTCGGACGGTCTGGGTCTTCAACACCTTTCTGGTAGGTCGGACGGTCTGGGTCTCAACAACAACAACTCTTGTTTAGTTCTCGAAAAAGAAATATGCCTTGCCCAAAGAAGTATTTGAATCACCGACTTCTTGATCATGCGTTAGCAATCTATTAAATGAGCAATCTTAACTCTAAAAGAACCTTACATTCTCCTCATCATAATTTAAGTAATAGGCTTCTTGATATAGAAACAGCTCTACCAATATAAATATTTTTACTTACATACTTTACATTACAAATGCAGAAGCATTTAATAAAAAAATTAACTCTATTTAAAAGTCATTAAAACTTAATTCTGCACATAGCTTTAATTATAATTTTGGTCCTAATGCTTCAGTTGTTTTTAAAATTTTTAGAAATAATTTTGGATAGATTGATTTGCAATTTTTCCTATAAGTTTTTAATATTTAATATGTACAACATTTGATATTTTTATGTCATATTAAGTTGGCCCACTGTAATTGTGCTTACGGGGTCTATGGTGTGTGGGTCTATTCAATTATGGATGCAAATTTCACAATATGTATTTAAAGCATTTTTTAAACGAATTATTAGCAACCAAATCTCTGAAACTATTATAATTAAATGCAATTTTTGTATTTTGTGCCATAATATTTTATAACCTTATCTATTTCCTATATATACTTTATAGAGAAACATTTTAAAACAATTTCCAAATTCTATATCGATTAAACATGCAAAAACCTTCCGAATACGTTTTGACAATTTAAGAATCGTGGCTATTTCAATAGAGCCCCTATTTATGAATTTAGACATATTTTTGTATTTTATTCTGAAATGTCATTTTATAAACAAAAAATATATAAATAAAGTCAAATATTTCATTATTGCAAATATTACATTGTTTTATATTTGACAGTACGCATGCAATATATTAAAATAAATTAGATGTAAAAATGACTCAATCGTATTACGCCTCAAAGCATATATGGATACTGCTAACACAACTTTCAAAGATAAAAGTGGAGAATTCAACATTTTACGCAAGCATGCATACAATTTTTCCATACACTTTTTAATTATTTTTAAATATATAATGCATATTCTTCAATTTGTATACTTGTAATCTATTTCATATCATATTTTATTTGCAATTGCTGTGTAGTGCAATTTGTTTTACGAAATTGACTTTATTAGCAAAATTATTCTTTAGTAATAAAATGTTTTGGTAATAAAATATTCTAATCCTATTTCGTATTTTTCTTTATACATATTCTTTAAAATCCTGTAACGTATAACACGTATAACAACTTCCCGTTCCCCCTCATCCTCCAGAAGTTAAAAAAAAAAAGAAAACAGAAGGTACACGACACAGTTTAGGCGATAAATCGCCAAATCATGAATGGCCTTCTCCTCCTCAACCACTAGCACCTGCTCTATGTTTGACTATGTTTTTAACATGGTGCAGATTGGACCGCGCTCTCTCCATATATTCTAACTCGTTGGTTAGAACAAGCACAGATAATACTGTCAATTCTTGCAGGATTGCAAAAATCACGTAATTTAACAAAAACTTGTTATAACTGAATTGCTACAAGCATATTTTTTGCTATTTTTTATTAACACGCTTTTGTTAACTTTACCTGTATTTATATATGAGATATTTCACGGGAAATTGGAAGATTTGAAAATTTTTGATTCAAATATAAAATCAAAAATTTTTATATCATCCAATTTAATGTAGATCTGAATGTAGTGGAATCTTTAAGTTCAATTTTCATCCACTTCCCGAACTACCGAAATATGTGAATTTTCGCACACGTGATAAAAATGATTAAAATATATACAACAAGAAAGATCAATCATGCTTAAAGCATTGATTATGAAATACTTTCCAACTTCAATGCAATTTTATTTAAACATATCTAAAATGCAATAAATACATTCCTCGGTAATATTTTAAAACTTATCACAATACTGCATTAATTTATTATATTTGAAAACTTAAACCTTCATCGAAAAAAATGAACTTCATTCAAATGATGATATTAACATATAAAATGCCTGGTTTAAACATCTCTAAAATGTGATACATTCCTCGGTAATAATTTTAGAATTATCATAATACTACGATAATTTATTATATTTGAAAACTTCATCGAAAACAACTGAAATTAATTCAAATGACGTCAAAAAAAAATAACACGTCTGGCTCTCTCTATAAAAGCAGCATTACATTCA
The DNA here is from genome assembly GCA_951213105.1 of Amaurobius ferox. Lineage (NCBI taxonomy): Eukaryota > Metazoa > Arthropoda > Arachnida > Araneae > Amaurobiidae > Amaurobius > Amaurobius ferox. The sequence goes on along the minus strand of OX578148.1, from coordinate 47,731,645 downwards.
TAAATAATTTCCCATTCATGTCATTCATCACAATACTATAATAATTTATTTTATTTAAAAATTAATACCATGGAGCTACACGTAATTAAACTCTATGCGTAAAACTTCATCGAAAAAAAATCGTCCATCTCTTTGAAAAAGCAATGAATATTTGATTCATATCAGCCGTGCAGACTCCATGAACTAAATGATTTTGTGTTAAAGAAACACAGCAACTCTAATACAACTAATTCCACATATTTTGCTGTTTACATTTTACATAGGTGAAAAATGGGCTTCGTTGTAGAAATAATCAAATTTGGATGAGCATTTAAACTCAAATATATTGTAATTGCGTTGTTTTAGTATGTAGATGCACAGAATTTATGCAAAAATAAAGTGGTTTTAGGACGGATACAACACTCAATATGAATTAAAAAGAACTTTAAAAATCACGATTTTGAAACAAGATGGATGCCATATATCATTTTGAAGTGGGTCACTTGATCTTTTCATATCATGGTCATGTAATCGCTTCATATAAGAGGTGTTATTATTATTTTAATTTTTATTTAAAAAATTACTGAATATATTTCGCTGAATTTTTTTTTATATATTTTATGGAACAATTTGAATATTCCCTAAAATTTTCGGAGCAATTTGTGAATTTTAAATCCGCTTAAAAAATGTTTGAAAAATTAGGTCCCATAGGGCTCAATGTATTTCATTTTTTCAAACCGGGTTCAATCCAAAACTAATTGGGTGATATTATTCATTTATATTCCCATAGGTCCTACAGACCGTCTGAACAACATACTAAAATTTCATTTTGATTAAGTCATTTTTACGGCAGTTATCGTGTTAACGGACAGACAGAATGAAGAAAGTCATAAACACTTTTCAACTTTGTTGTAAAGTGTTAAAAAATGGATGCCTTATTTTATTTTGAAATAAATCACGCGATCTCTTCATATAATATGGGTTTAATTATTATTTAAATTTTTTATTTAAAAATCTTGCCAACATATTTGATGAATTTTTTACGCATTTTAAGAGACAATTTAAATATTCCCTAAAATTTTCGAAGCAATTTGTGAATTTTTATTTTGTTTGAAAAATATTTGAAATATTACGTCCCATAACGTTCAATGTATTTCTTGTTTTCAACCAGTGTTAAATCCAAAACATATTTGCTGATATAATTTTTTTACATTGCCATGTCTCACAAACCTTCTCAGAACATACTAAAATTTCATTTTAATAAAGTTGAGGGGGGGGGGGGGGGCGCAGATCCCCGATAATGGGAATAGGTTCGAACTCGGAACCTGTAGATTGTTGATCCCGTACTATGCCTTTAGGCCTAAAAGAATTTTTGGGGGAAAATCGGGAATGCATTTCGTTGCAATGAGTGACGAAATGCAGCTCCACCAAACACTTCCCCTTCTAACTGAAAGTCTCTCACATTCCCCATTATTCCACAGGAATTGTGTCTTTCGTAGCAGTCAGTGATGCAATGCAGCACCCCACAAAATCACCTTTTCGGCAAGTGTCGTGAGAAATGACAGACAGACAGAATAAATGAACAAAGTCATAAACACTTTATAACTATGTTGGAAGTGTTGAAAAAGTATAGAATTCAAATATTATTATTTAAAATGTATTTTATTATTTTACATTTTTTTACCAGAATTATTTAATAATACAGCATATATGTTATGTAACAATGGAAGAAGAAATACATATTGGGTTCTCTATGGAGTTCAGCAGTATTTACTTTGAGCTTCAGAAAATAGGACGTGGCAGAAATGCACGTAGCAGCAATTTATCCTAACAGGTAGTAAGTATATCACTAGTAAAAGGAGAAATGCTGTGTATTGCGGCTATTAATTACGACTTAGTTATTGGTTTGCAAACAACGGAACAACAGCACTCCATAAAGAGCCTGGATCCTCGCAATTAAAGCTCTGTGAGACTAAGATTTGCCTCGTTCGTATGCATATGCTCATCAGTGATATAACCGGGTTGATCTGGTGTTGCGGTTGCGGACCTTCCTGCATATGACAGTGTGTTATATCATTTAGGATTGAGGGTCGGCCATCTGGTCTCCCCTGGGGGTTGCTCACAGCGGTTCAATGATTACAGGATTCCTTTTTCTTTTCAGTTTCATGTATGATTCTTTAAGAACCCAGACTTGCTACTTACCTACTGAGTATTGAGTAATTAAAAGCATGGTTGGGAAAGGATATCTTCAGTATATTAAGATACCCAGCTATAACGCACAGCTTGGTCCTCATCCCCGACCGTACTGTATTTTTTAGATCATTGAAAAATAACAATGGAAGAATAAGCTAGACAAACTATTATACGTATTAGAATAGAATGATTTTTAGCAGAACACCCAATTAGGCAGTGTTGGGAAGAAGGTTATTGTGTGTGATGAAATTGTTGGGAAAATTAAAATTTAAATTTGAATATGCAAAATCAAATTTTAGGAGCATAACTTTAAGAAAATAATTTCAAAAGAAAATTTAGAAATATACAAAATGAAATGAATTTTAAGAAGGAAAAGAAAGACAAAAAGAAGAAAATGAAAAAAGACCTGTAAGGAAAAAAATTAGAATTAAAATTAAGATTAAAGTTTGTAAAAATTATTGAAATAAAAAGAAAAACTTAGAGGGAGATATGGTATTTAATGTGTAAGAAAATTGGCTATTGACTCCTTTCTGGTACTCTTTAATACGGTACGATCACGAAAAAGCTTATTAAATTCATTTTTGTACTCCTTCTTAATTAATAATTTAGGTACTTTTGTGTATTTCTGAATAATTTGAATTTACGAAGGCCATTTTTACTCTCGATTACTTTATGTTTCATTTGTTACTTTTAATTCTATTCGTTTATAAATCGTCTGTTCATTCTTCGATCATTTAAATTCGAAAACATTTTGTTTACTTTTCAATAATTTGTATAGTAAAAAATGTCATTATATATTTTCAATAGTTAACATTTCAAAATAGTTTTTGTTTACGTTTGATATTTTAAATATTATTTTTTATTATTCACTATATGACGACGATGAACATTCTTGATATCCACAGTACACGGTAATTTCGTAACATGGCTTTTTTCAGCCAAATTTTGTTGCCGAAACTCTTTTCAAATTCCCTTGCAAAAAACCCATTTCCTTCTTTTTCTTTTTCTCCCAAAACTTAAATTCAGCCTTATAAATAGATCTCGCCAACTACGAGAGTTTGTTTCTTCGGAAATGAAATTCGCAGATTTACATAACGAATACCCACAATTTCTATAATTTTAATCATTTAATTCAGATTTTCACTATCTTTGTCGGTAATTTCGCTAAAAAACAATCGGTCCTTCTTTTCAAATCACATCAAAATTTAATCGTCATCAGAATAAACATTAAGGGACTTATTATCAAGTTTTAAGAAATTTCATTAACTTTTTTTAACTACAGTGAAAAACGTCTGCAGTTCCTGAAAATTAACAAGAAAGATCAATCATGCTTAAAGCATTGATTATGAAACACTTTCCAACTTCAATGCAATATTTTAAACATGTCTAAAATGCAATACATTCCACGGTAATATTTTAAAACTTATCACAATACTACATTGATTTATTATATTTGAAAACTTAAACCTTCATCGAAAAAAATGAACTTCATTCAAATGACGGCATTGAAATATAAATTGCCTGGTTTAAACATCTCTAAAATGTGATATATTCCTCGGTAATAATTTTAGAATTATCATAATACCACGATAATTTATTATATTTGAAAACATCGAAAACAACTGAAATTCATTCAAATGACGTCATAGAAAAAATAACACGCCTGGATCTCTCTATAAAAGCACCATTTCATTCATAAATAATTTCCCATTCATGTCATTCATCACAATACTATAATAATTTATTTTATTTAAAAATTAAGACCATGGAGCTATAAGTAATTAAACTCTATGCTTAAAACTTCATCGCAAAAAATCGTCCTTTTCTCAGTAAAGTCAATGAATATTTCTTTCACATCAGCCATGCAGACTCCATGAGCTAAATTCTTTTGCGCTAAAAAAATACAGCAATTCTTATACAACTCATCCTACATATTTTGCTGTTTACATTTTACATAAATGAAAAATAGGCTTCGTTGTAGAAATAATCAAATTTGAATGAGCATTTAAACTCATATATTTTGTAATTGCGTTGTTTTAGTATGTAGATGCACAGAATTCAAACAAAAATAAAATGGTTTTAGGACGGATACAACACTCAATATGAATTAAAAAGAACTTTAAAAATCACGATTTTGAGACAGGATGGATGCCATATATCATCTTGAAGTGGGTCACGTGATATTTTCATATCATGGTCACGTGATCGTTTCATATAAGAGGTGTTATTATTATTTTAATTTTTATTTAAAAAACTACTGAATATATTTCGCTGAATTTTCTTTTATATATTTTATGGAATAATTTAAATAATACCTAAAATTTTCGAAGCAATTTGTGCATTTTAAATCCGCTTAAAAAATGTTTGAAAAATTAGGTCCCATAGGGCTCAATGTATTTCATTTTTTCAACCCGGGTTCGACCCAACACTAATTGGGTGATATTATTCATTTATATTCCCATAGGTCCTACAGACCGTCTGAACAACATAGTAAAATTTCATTTTGATTAAGTCATTTTTACGGCAGTTATCGTGCTAACGGACAGACAGACAGACAGACAGACAGAATGAACAAAGTCATAAACACTTTTCAACTTTGTTTTAAAGTGTTAATAACAAAAATTAAACAATATTAAAGTTTACTTTAGTTAGTACGTGATTAGTGTTTTTTTTTTTGTCTTTTTAACACTTTACAACAAAGTTGAAAAGTGTTTATGATCTTGTTCATTCTGTCTGTCTGTCTGTCTGTCAGTCTGTCCGTTAGCACGATAACTGCCGTAAAAATGACTTAATCTAAATGAAATTTTAGTATGTTGTTCAGACGGTCTGTAGAACCTATGGGAATATAAATGAATAATATCACCTAATTAGTTTTGGATTGAACCCGGGTCGAAAAAATGAAATACATTGAGCCCTATGGGACCTAATTTTTCAAACATTTTTTAAGCAGATTTAAAATTCACAAATTGCTTCGAAAATTTTAGGTAATATTCAAATTGTTCCATAAAATATATAAAAAAAAATTCAGCGAAATATATTCAGTAGTTTTTTAAATAAAAATTAAAATAATAATTGCACCTCTTATATGAAACGATCAAGTGACCATGATATGAAACGATCACATGACCCACATCAAAATGATATATGGCATCCATCTTCTTTCAAAATCGTGATTTTTTTAAGTTCTTTTTAATTCATATTGAGTGTTGTATCCGTCCTAAAACTACTTTATTTTTGCTTAAATTCTGTGCATCTACATACTGAAACAACGCATTGACTATATATTTGAGTTTAAATGCTCATCTAAATTTGATTATTTCTACAACTAAGCCTATTTTTTACCTATGTAAAATGTAAACAGCAAAATGTATAGAATGAGTTGTATTAGAATTCCTGTATTTTTTTAATACAAAATAATTTAGTCCATGGAGTCTGCATGGCTGATATGATTGTAATTTTAATTGATTTCATAAGGAGAAGGACGATTTTTTTCGATGAAGTTTCAAGCATAGAGTTTAATTTTTTGTAGCTCCATGGTGTTAAACAAAATGTTTAAATAAAATAAATTATTATAGTATTGTGATGAATGAAATGGATGGGAGAAAGTTATGAATGAAATCCTGTTTTTATAGAGAGATCCAGGCGTGTTATTTTTTCTATGACTTCATTTGAATTAATTTCAGTTGTTTTCGATGAAGTTTTCAAATATAATAAATTATCGTAGTATTATGATAATTCTAAAACTTTTACCGAGGAATGTATAACATTTTAGAGATGTTTAAACCAGGCAATTTATATTTCAATGCCGTCATTTGAATGAAGTTCATTTTTTTCGATGAAGGTTTAAGTTTTCAAATATAATAAATTAATGTAGTATTGTGATAAGTTTTAAAATATTACTGAGGAATGTACTGCATTTTCGACTTTTTTAAATAAAATTGCATTGAAGTTGGAAAGTGTTTCATAATCAATACTTTAAGCATGATTGATCTTTCTTGTTTAAGTTCTTTTTAATTCATATTGAGTGTTGTATCCGTCTTAAAACTACTTTATTTTTGCTTAAATTCTGTGCATCTACATACTTAAACAACGCAAATACAATATATTTGAGTTTAAATGATTATCCAAATTTGATTATTTCTATTACGAGGCCTATTTTTCAGTTATGTAAAATGTAAACAGCAAAATATGTAGAATGAGTTGTATTAGAATTGCTGGATTTCTTTAACACAAAATAATTTAGTCCATGGAGTCTGCATGGCTGATATGAATGAAATATTAAATGATTTTATAAAGAGAAGGACGATTTTTTTCGATAAAGTTTTAAGCATAGAGTTTAATTACTTATAGCTCCATGGTCTTAATTTTTAAATGAAATAAATTATTATAGTATTGTGATGAATGAAATGAATGGGAGAAAGTTACGAATGAAATCATGTTTTTATAGAGAGATCCAGGCGTGTTATTTTTTCTATGACGTCATTTGATTTAATTTCAGTTGTTTTCGATGAAGTTTTCAAATATAATAAATTATCGTAGTATTATGATAGTTTTAAAAATATTACCGTGGAATGTATCGCATTTTAGAGATATTTAAACCAGGCAATTTATATTTCAATTTCGTGATTTGAATGAAGTTCATTTTTTTCAATGACGGTTTAAGTTTTCAAATATAATAAATTAATGAAGTATTGTGATAAGTTTTAAAATATTACAGAGGAATGTATTGCATTTTCGACTTTTTATATAAAATTGCATTGAAGTTGGAAAGTGTTTCATAATCAATGCTTTAAGCATGATTGATCTTTCCTGTTATTATTATATAGACAACCCCTGGTTCTAGAAACTCGAAACCTGAATGGTGTTACCTGCAGGGTAGTAGAGAATAACCATTCACAAAATTTATTTTTATATTAATTTGCTTATTATGCAAATCGTATAAATTAAACGAAAATCATCTACCATATCAATCCATTTGATTTATTTCCGTTGCTAAGCAACTTGATATAATTTTATTCACATAAATGTTTATGAAAATATCGTCTACATAGTTCTATTTCTATGGTAGATCTAATTTTGTGTTTTTTATTAATATATAACCCCTGGTTCTAGAAACTCGAAACCTGAATGGTGTTACCTGCAGGCTAGTAGAGAATAACCATACCAAATTTGTAAAAAATCCGTCAAAAACTGTGGATTTGTATACGAAACAAACTAACAAAAAAAAAATAAGAAAACAAATATACTTCTAATTTTATATGTAAAGATGGGAACACTATTCCATTATTAAAATGATTTTAAAATATGGATCTATTTTAAATCCCTAGTAACTCCGTTCACTTTGAATTAAACCGTAATAGCATAATTGAAAATTTATATAATTACTTTCCCTGCAATACATGGTAATGTGTATAAGGAAGTGATGGTAATCATGTCGAATGTTGCAAGTCGAGTTTTCGACGGAACTACACGTTTTGAGACTTCTAGAACACAAAAAAACTATTTTTAGCGTGGTGTATGTTTGTGCGTGTGTGTCTGTCTGACTGTGCCCAAGATGTATCCACTCCAACTCAAAAATTTATTAACCAAATTTCTTAATGTTTTATAGATAAGCCACTTGAGGGTTGGTTACCTTGGTGCTGATTAGATTTTTGTACAATTAAGATAAAAGAACCTGCCTTTCTTTACTAAATGGCCAACAAAAAATGTCTGTGTCCGCTCAAGCTGAAAGACCAAATTTCACAAAACTTGGTGGACACGTTACTTGTGGTTCACTCTGGCACTGATTAGATTTTGGTATGATTCGGAAGAAAGGAACCTACATTCATTGCGAAATGGTTCGCTAAAATCATCAAAATCTAAAATAAATGGTTACGTATGCTAAAATATATCAATTGAATGCTTGTTTTATACGTAATTTTTGGAGATGAAAATAATAAAACATAAGAGCAATCCCAATACTCTAGGACTAGACGTTATCGAGATATTTTAGTTTTTTCGCATTTTCGCTACGTCATCTTTGAAAACAAGCCGAATTATTAAAGACATAAAGAGAACATGAATACGAATCTGCAGGGAAAGTCATGTGCTGCGAACATCAGATTTTTTTTAATTTTGGACATACACTTTTAATTTTCCATCAATCATAATTCATTGCACAATGCATAGTGGAAAGTGGACACAGTTGGATAAAGGAAAAAGGAAATTTGTCTTCTCGTAAAAAGTTTAAGGGTCGTTCATCTCTTTCAAAAATCTTAATAGGGTTTCGTAAGATTAATAGTTTTCGTGGGGGATGCAGGATTAATTATACTCTTTCGAAGAAACATAATAAAGAAACACTGTTTGTTCTGAACCGCTCTTATAACTTATTTCAGAAATAAGGAAACGGTTAAGCGATTAATCACGATCTTAAAAACATTGTACTTAAAAAGGATGTGCTTTTTATTTGGGACATTCCTTTAACTTATTTCTACATTGCTTTATTATTTTTAGTATATTTCCAGAATGACAAAATTTAATATGTGGCTTAAAAATAAGTAGTACGATGTCTTGGATATCTTATGAAAGTTAAGGGAGTTCCGATAATGATAACTTGTACAGTTATACAAGTTATTAGGCTGCCTTGTACATTAATTGATGAATATTTGGAGAGTTTCGCTACTTTTATGCAATAAATGTTGCCGTTGTAAAACATGTAACTGGAAACTCTGCTTTACTTCAGTCTCTATTTACGTTTCTGCTTTACTTACGCCTGTTTTTATTATAGCAAGTTAAAATTGTAGAGTTCTTTGGAAAAAAACCTTCCTAAATAATGATGGTGGTACAACTGAGACGTGTCAAAAGAATTGATCAGCCAGCTATGCAAAGCACTTTTACGAGGCGCCTGTATTCTACAGTCGCATATATCTCCTCTAATAAAAATTAAAATCTAAATAGCTGCATGAGATGTTGCATATTGTACTTGTAACCAATGGGTGCTAATAAAAGTCCACTAAATGAAAAAAATTCGAATAAACTCATCATGGTGGTGCAGAAAGCCGAGTAGGGCTACAGGAAAACGGCCGGAGGGAAATGGTCAGTACAAAAACAGGATATATTTAAGAGGGTTAATGACAGTGGAACATTGTTTAGACGGTTAGTTTACCCCAATCAATTCATGGGTTTATATTGTTTACTTTGGATAATCACTTTGAATGAATCACTGAAAGTGAAAAAGTAACCAAAAAGTGTACGTGTGAACTGTACAGGGTCTTTATAATTAAAGTTCCACTTTGAAATGGCCATAAAGGAAACCTACTGGACAGAATATTATCAAACTTGGTAATAGTTTACAGGAGGTCATGGAATTTTATTTTCCGCAAAAAAAAAAAAAAAAAAAGTTCAAAACTCACCGTCAGCGAGGAATGGCGCTGTATGCAATATTGTTAAACGAAATAAGACATGAAGACATCCGTTTAGAAAGTTTTTAATCGTTTCTAAAACGGTGTTACAAATCCTGTTCAATGTGGCTTGCACTATTTTCTTAAAACAAGTTAAATCACATTACTGCTTTCTCTACATTAGCTCTTAGCATATCAGGAGGAATGTTACGGACATGTCGGTGTATCACATTTTTCAATTCCGTCAAATTGTTTATGTTATTACTATAAACACTGGCTTTGGGGTAACCCCCTAGCCAGAGGCCACAGGGATTGAGATTTGGTGACCGGGGTGGCCAAGAAATGTGGAAGTGTCAGTTTACAATCCGGTCATTCTTGAAATGTTGCTTAAGTAACTATTTGACGATGTACCAATGGGAGGTGGAACTCCGTTCTACATAAAAATCGTGGTGTCTAAGCCACTGTTTTTGGTAATAACATAAACAATTTATCGGAATTGAAAAATGTGATACACCGACATGTCCGTAACATCACTTCCTGTATATTCACTGTAAGTCATTGTCAAAAGACATGGTTGAAGTGATCGATCTGTCGGAAAGGGATATCTTAATCCCTATGCTGTTTACAATCCATTTAAGCAATTAAGTATAATTCCGTAGCAATCCGATTTTAAGTTGTTCTCATAAAAGGCAGCCAACTTGCCTGTCTATTAATTCAGCAAAGTAGGTGTATAGATAGTAATCTAGGAACTAGGAGTTCATTGATCTTCATATACACTGCGATACCACAGTTAAGGAGAGTTTCGATTTGTAACTTCGCGACTGGTGTAACACTAAAAACGTCTTCTAGCAGGGAAATCAATTTTCGATTGAAATGGCTGTATGTTTTTGCGTTCTGTGTTCCATGCAAAGCTTTACTATTATTTTGTCAAGATGAGGACGATTGCACCAACAAAACCGACAATCTCACGTAATAAAATATGTTTGCTTTTGCATGTGTTGTCGGTGGTGAAAAATCCAAGATTGGGACAGCCGCGAAACTCGGTACAAAGTTAGCTAAACTCTCAATATGGCAGACATTGTATTTTTCTCTTTTTATTGTTATTATTATTACTTCCCCTGCAATACATGGTAATGCATAGGGAAAGTGTTGGAATCATGCCGAAAATCGCAACTCGAATGTTCGAAGGATCAACATATTTTGGGACCTCTGGAACACGAAAAAACTATTTTTAGAGTGACGTCTGTGTGTGTCTGTGTGCCTGCGTGTCTGTTGGGCTGTGCAGATATTGTATTCACTGTAACTGAAAAACTAATTGACCGAATTTCGTAAAATTTGGTAGGTAAGTTCCTTGTGGGTGGCCTTGATGCTGATAAGATTTTAGTACGATTCAGAATAAAAGAACCTGCATATTTTTGCGAAATGGCCCGAAAAAATTGCCTGTATCTACTCTAGCTGAAAAACTAATTCACCAAATTTCACAAAATTTGGTAGATAAATCACTTGTTGATTAACCTGGTACTGATTAGATTTTGATACGATTCGAAAAATAGCCTGACTTTTTTTGCAAAATGGCCCATGAAAATCGTTAAATCTGAAAATAAAAGACTACATATACTCAAATATATTAATTAAATGCTTATTTTATACGTATTTTTTGACGACGAAAAGTATATGACCAACCCCATTACTCTAAATTTAGCCTTTATCGAGATATTTTAGTTTTTTCTCATTTTCGCTACACCATGTTTGAAAATAAGTGCAAATTGTGTGTAATTTAAAATAATTACGGCTGTTATTTTGTGCAATTAAAAACAATTTAATGAATAATTGCAGAAATAAAGAGAACGTGAATATGAATCTGCAGGGAAAGTCATGTGTTTCCCAGATCAGAATTTTATTATCTTAATTCGAGTTGTATTGAAAGTTGCGACCCTCCAAAGTCGAAAACAGCACATTTTACGCCACTTACTCAAACGTATACTAGAAAATGTCGCCGGCGTCGCCCAGGATTTAAGATACAAATCTTTAATTAAAATCACACCAGAACTCGTAGCGAATGCGCGATAAACGAAGAACGCGTTAACAATACGCCCGCTTATAATAATAACACCCTCTTTAACACTTAAAACCAGCTTCGCCGATGGTGTTAAGGTGGAAACTCTGCGAAAATATCTCCTCTTGGCTCAGAAGATTACATCTTCAACACATGAAAAGCATTATATATACATTTCTAAATTCATGAAAATTCATCTGTTAATAATATGAATTCCGTTCGAACTTTGTTTGAAACGGAATTTTTCGATCTTTCCAATGATGTTAATAAAGAAACTCTGTGTTATAATACTTCCGATCGCTAAGTTACCGTTTTATGTGAACATTGTACAAAATCTTGCTGAAACATTGAATAACAAAAACACTAATTCAATTTAAAAATTCTCGCCAAGCACCATCGCCTCGGATAATGAAGTATCTGCGTACCGAATTTCATCGCTGTATGATTTTTAGATTTTCCTACAGACGGCATAAATAGACAGATGCACTACTTTATTATTATGGTTATCAGCTGCAGACGATATGCCGTACTCCCGTTTTTGCGAACGATATCTTAGACATTCTGTCAAGACATAAACGTTGAAAATATCGATATTTTCTAAATTTGTGAATTTGAAAGATAAATTTTCAATTTTTGGAACAAAATTTTTTCAATGTTATAAGCTTACTTTGAAAATTTGACTCGATAATATAGCAAAACTCGCTGATATAGCAATTAATTTTGCGAATTTTACTTCTGGGGTTAAGGGAAATTTATCCTTTATTGCGACTTCAATTAAGCTTAATTAGAGCGTATCAAAAGAGTATCAACAGTATTTTAAGTAGCGAACGCTTATTTAGGATCCAGGCAACGTCGGGAATATTTTTTAGCGAACGAATACACCATGCAAACGTTCTGAAATCCATAAAGAATAACAGGAGCCATAATTCTCCCATGTTAAATGGTAAAATCTTAAAAAGGTCCCAAGTCTTCGAATATCAGAGATGAAAGATATCCCCAACTAATGGCGCCGTCATAAGAAATATACCAGCACATGCATCATTTGTGACTGAAATTCTAGAACAGGAAGCAGAAAAACAAATGTAAAACCAGTCTGAAATTCCTATATTTTCCTTGAATATGAGAAAATGTCATCAATTTTAAATGTGTTTTTGACATTTTTGTAATTCAGGAACGGGTAATAAACCAAATTTCTAAATTTTCAATTTTTTACACCAATAATGACTAAAGAGAAGCAAAATTATGTGCAATCACTTATTGTAAAATCAGGGTTCTCACATGATTTACATGTTTATGAAGAAAATGAACCCAGAGGGACTAGAACTAGGGCCTTCCCGATATCGCTCTATTCTTTCGTCTTTCCAAAAACTAGTAAAAAGAAAAATGGGATCGCGAAGGACCTACTTCTGAAACCTCAACTTCTAGATTATATTGGTTTACTGATTTAACACTATAATATAGCCGCCAGACAATCGACATTTTGACGAATTTATCGCTAATGTAATCATATTTATCGCCTGGTTTAAGTGCTAACGCACGCTACTTTTATATAAATATTATATAGATTATAAAACATGTAAAACTTGTTTTTCCTTACAAAAAACTACAAAATGAAAAGAAACAAGAAAGATCAATCATGCATAAGCATTGATTATGAAACACTTTCCAACTGAAGTGCAATTTCATTTAAAAATCCCTAAAATGTGATACATTCAGTGGTGATATCTTTTACATTATCACAGTACTACAGTAATTTATTATACTTAAATATTTAAAACTGTATCTAAAAATAAATCATCTGATTCTCTATGCAAATCAATGAATATTTCATTCATCTAACTTGCATTCCAGATTCCAGAGCTAAATAATTTTGTGTGAAAAAATTCAGCAATTCTTATGTAACTCACCTTACAATCGCTTGATATATTTGCATTCTGCATAAGTTAAAATTAGGCTTCGTTGGAGAAATAATAAAAGTTTAGAGACCATTTAAAATCACAACTATTGTAATTGCGTGGGCACGGAATTTAGATACACAGATAATATATGTGTGTGCGTATGTATGTATTCAAAGTATTGGAATCGTGCCGAAGATCAGAACTCGAATTTTCGAAGGATCTACACGTTTTGGGACTTCCAGAACACGAAAAACTATTTTTAAGAAGACGGCTGTGTGTATCTGTGTGTGTTTCTATGTGTCTGTGAGGATATTGCATCCACTCTAACTGAAAACCTAATGGACCGAATTTAATAAAATTTAGTAGGTAAGTGTTTTGTGAGAAACCCTGATGTTCATTTGATTATAGTACGATTCGTAATAAAAGAATCTGCATTCTTTGCGAAATGGCCGGCAGAAATTGCCTTTATCCACTCTAGCTAAAAACTAATAGACCAAATTTAACACAATTTGGTATATAAAATTTCAATAACCTACAAGTGATTTATATACCAAATTTAACAAAATTTGTTATATAAATCACTTGTAGGTTATTCTAGTACGATTCGGGAAAAAGGAACGGACTGTTTTTGCGAAATGGCCCGCAAAAGTCGTTAAATATAAAAATAAAAGACTACGTGTGCTCAATTATATCAATTAAATTCCTATTTTATACGTGATTTTTGACAACAAAAGAATAAGACTAAACCCATTACTCTAGGACTAGCCGTTCTTCAGATATTTTAGTTTTTTTTGCGTTTTCGCTACGCCACTTTTGACAATAAGTCCATCTATCAAATGAGAACCAAATTTAAGTTTAACGTGCAAATTCAATGTCATTTAAAATACTTATGGATGTTATTTTGTACAGATAAACTCAAATTATTATTGAAGAAATAAAGAGATCGTGAATATGAATCTGCAGAGAAAGACATGTGCTGTCCACATCAGAATTTTTAACAATATTACAACAAAGATTTATAGAAGTGAACGGGGATTATTTTCAGGCCATTTCGAAAAAAATGTAGGGTCTATATTTAAAGATCCATCAAATTTTTGTCGAATAAAATGTTCAACAAATTTAAGCTGTGTACCAAATTTTATCTCTCTAGGACGTAGGAAAGTGCATTAAAAATGCCATCAAATATCATGAAGAGTTATATAAAATTAAAAAAAAATGAAAAATTTTTATCTACCAAATTTATTTTAAAATGTGAAGTCTCTCTCATATACAAAATGATCAAACTTTTGGAAAGATATTTATTATATAATATATCTCTTTTTCCTTTCTGGAGGATATCCCCAAAGTCAGAATTTAATTGCATTTGTTTTTTTCCGTATATTAAATAATTTTTAATTAAAAAACTACTTAACATATTTTACTGAAATTTTTTATATATATTTTATGGGATAATGTGAATATTTCCTAAATATTTCGAAGCAATTTGTGGATTTTAAATTTGCTTAAAAAGTGTTTGAAAAATTAGGTCCCATAGGGATCAATGTATTTCGTTTTTTCAACCCGGGTTCAATAAAAAACTAATTGGGTGATATTATTTATTTATATTCCCATAGGTCCCACAGACTGTCTGAAAAACATACTAAAATTTCATTTTGATAAAGTAATTTTTACGGCAGTTATCGTGCTAACGGACAGACAGACAGAATGAACAAAGTCATAAACACTTTTCAACTATGTTCTAAAGTGTTAATAAAAAAAGATTTCAGGTAATTACAATAATACTACTGGACAAACTTTATCCAGTAGTATTATGAAAGCATATATTCTAAAACATAATGTTGTGTATCTTAGCAATTATGTACACAAGTGAATAAAGAAGTAAAATGTTCAATGCTGGTTTGTAATTGCGTATTGTGATCATTTTCTTTCTAATCAATGCTGGAAATGATGACTATATATTTTGCAGTTAATTATAGTATGTTCAATTTATGACATAAGTAGAAAATATACACAGCTAACGCCGGTTACAAAGTAAATTTTAAATAATCTGACTTTAGCGGGTTTCAATAAAAACCTGACTACGGATATATTCTGGTTTTGTCAGTTCGATATTTCTTTATTCAGGTGCCAGCCCTTCAGATGTTTTTATAGTAAATTCAATGGCAGACCGCCAGACTCATATCAGGGTATACCACAGACTATGTGGGGTATACTTATTCTGTGGGGTATATAGCAGCTGTTTAAGCGGCCGGTGCAGTAGATTGAATGTATTTTTAACACTTTACAACAAAGTTGAAAAGTGTTTATGACTTTGTTCATTCTGTCTGTCTGTCTGTCTGTCTGTCTGTCTGTCTGTCTGTCCGTTAGCACGATAACTTCCGTAAAAATGACTTAATCAAAATGAAATTTTAGTATGTTGTTCAGACGGTCTATAGGACCTATGGGAATATAAATGAATAATATCACACAATTAGTTTTGGGTGGAACCCGGGTTGAAAAAATGAAATACATTGAGCCCTATGGGACCTAATTTTTCAAACATTTTTTAAGCGGATTTAAAATGCACAAATTGCTTCGAAAATTTTAGGCAATATTCAAATTGTTCCATAAAATATATAAAAAAAAATTCAGCGAAATATATTCAGTAGTTTTTAAAAAAAAAATTAAAATAATAATAACACCTCTTATATGAAGCGATCACGTGTCCATGATATGAAACGATCACATGACCCACTTCAAAATGATATATGGCATCCATCTTGTTGTTGTTAAAACCCAGACCGTCCGACCTACCAGAAAGGGCATCCATCTTGTGTCAAAATCGTGATTTTTAAAGTTCTTTTTAATTCATATTGAGTGTTGTATCCGTCTTAAAACTACTTTATTTTTGCCTAAATTCTGTGCATCTACATACTAAAACAACGCAATGACAATATATTTCAGTTTAAATGCTCATCCAAATATGATTATTTCTACTATTAAACCTATTTTTCACCTATGTAAAATCTAAACAGCAAAGTATATAGAATGAGTTGTATTAGAATCGCTGTAATTCTTTAACACAAAATAATTTAGTCCATGGAGTCTGCTTAGCTGATATGAATGAAATATTTATTGATTTTAGAAAGAGAAGGACGATATTTTTCGATGAAGTTTTACGCATAGAGATTACTTACTTGTAACTCAATGGTCTTAATTTTTAAATAAAATAAGTTATTATAGTATTGTGATGAATGACATGAATGGGGGAATTATTTATGAATGAAATGTTGCTTTTATAGAGAGAGCCAGGCGTGTTATTTTTTTATGACGTCATTTGAATGAATTTCAATTGTTTTCGATGAAGTTTTCAAATATAATAAATTATCGTAGTATTATGATAATTCTAAAATTATTACCGAG
The DNA here is from genome assembly GCA_951213105.1 of Amaurobius ferox. Classification (NCBI taxonomy): domain Eukaryota; kingdom Metazoa; phylum Arthropoda; class Arachnida; order Araneae; family Amaurobiidae; genus Amaurobius; species Amaurobius ferox. The sequence continues at coordinate 47,714,738 of OX578148.1, read as the reverse complement.
AAATGTATCACACTTTAGAGATATTTAAACCAGGCAATTTATACTTTAATGCCGTCATTTGAATGAAATTAATTTTTTTCGATGAAGGTTTAAGGTTTCAAATATAATAAATTAATGTAGTATTGTGATAAGTTTTAAAATATTATCGAGGACTGTATTGCATTTTAGACATCTATATAAATAAAAATGAAAATCTGTCTGTCTGTCTGTCTGTCTGTCTGTCTGTCTGTCTGTCTGTCTGTTTGTCACACCATCACGGGAGAACGGCTGAACCGAAATGTATGAAATTTTGTGGGTAGCCCAGAAATAGCCCCACTTAAAATTATATCCGTGTTTTGAGTTTCTACGACCAGTGGTTCTCGAGATATTAGTAAAAAACGAAATTTTCGTTTGTCTCATCATCACGAAAAAACGGCTGAACCGAATTTAATGAAATTTGGTGAATAGCCTTGAAATATCCCCCCATAAATTTTGTCCAAGTTTCGAGTTTCTAAGACTTGGGGTTGTCGAGATATTAATGAAAAACGGAACTTTTTCCTAGGAGTTCTACTCCCTAACTCCGTGGTTTATCCAAACGAAAAGCTTGAAAATCGTTTGAAAGTGAATTAAAATTTAATCTCTGAGTTTGATGGGAGATTTTTTGCGTTAATTAGTCACTTTCTGAAAACATGAATTGTTTGAAACATGATTTAAAGGGGAAATCTATCTCCATGGTTCATGGGTTATTTAAAACAAGCTTTTACGGAACAATGAGAAGTATAGAGAAATCAAAATCGTTATTTAATTTCGCAGTTTATGTTATAAGACAAGACATATTTAACATGTTATAAGATTCTATCTTATATCATGTTACTCAGAAACGCAATTAAATTAAATCTGTCTGTTAATTTTAATAATTATTTTTTCGATTTGAATAATAAATAAAAGGATATAAAAATATATTTTAGAAAAGAACGATTTGATTTTTCTTATAGCATTTTTGACTGGATAATATCAATTACGGTCTTCAGGTTTAAAAATTATTATTATTTATATTTTCGGGGATTATTGATTCAAGGATTATTGATATTTTCAAGTTATTATGCAATTATTTTATTATGACAAAAATTGTTTAAACTCATATATTGTATGTTGTACGAATCTTCTACAAATACACGTGTCTTATAATCTACGAGAATATAAGTAGTACAGGTATATTGATATATGTTTTGATATATATTGGCATATATTGGAATCAATTACGACCTTCTGGTATAAAGATTACGGATATTATTGATGTTTTCTCTTTTATTTTGGCAAATAACGGGTAATCTTCTACTAACACATTGGCATATTTTCTGATCTGCGACAATATAATTAGTACGGGGTTGCATATATTCATTCAATTCCTATTTTTTCTTCTGTAAAGTTGCTTACAAAAGGGGGCAGGATGTTTTATTTTTCAGATCTGATCGTGAAGATAATTTTGCATAGTGAGAACATATATTCTTAAACTTCTCTTTAGGAGAAATAAATTTAATATTTTAACAGAATTTGCACAAGATTGCGAACTTTAAGTTTCTTTAAATTATACACTCCGTACGAATAACGGGTGTGCTGTTAGTGGTTAATAAATTTTAACATTTTAGGAGGATATATCATGTTGCTCGGCATCGCAATTAAATTAAATGTGTTTGTTAATGTTTTTATTATTTTTTTTCGATTTAAATAATAAATAAATGGATAAATGGATATAAAAGTATATCTTATGAATGGACGGTTTGATTTTTCTTTTAATTATATTAATTGCTGACTGCGTACATCAATTTCATTTATTTTGGCAAAGAGTTTTCAAGCTTATATCGTATTTAGCTACTAAACTCATATATTGTGTTTAGCCAATAAATTCATATAGCCGATTGTTGAAACAGAAAAACAGTAGAGCGGGTATATCTTCTAATACAATTGTAGTGTTTTCATTTAGTATATTGAAACGGGATAAGAAAGTTTCATTCAGATCTGCAAATTCAAAGCTACGAATTTGGAGGGATATCGCTAATTTGACAACTTTTCTTAAACTTTGCCAAATTGACGGAAATGTCGCCAAATTGATATAAACGACACACAAACAGCTGCCATAAACCTTCGGGTTGGTCGTGTGGCTTGGGTCTTCTACATATCAATGAAATTTTTTTTTGTTTTGTTAGAAGAGAGTACTGAAATGATGTTTGGTTAGCATTTATCTGTCAGACCAACCATCCTACTTAGTAATACATTTAGCGAATTTTTAAAATGTCACCAAATTGATAAAAATGTTTTCAAATCTATAAAAATATCTTGAAATTGATAAAATTGCGCTACATAAATGATATTAATTGTTTTTTGTTAGGGGATAGTATTGTGATGATATTTCGTCAATTTGTCGCAAAGTGGAACTGTCAGTTCTACAGTCCCACTTGGCGATAAATTTGGCGATTTTTTAAAATGTCGCTAATTTGACGAAACTGTCGCCAAATGTTCCATAGAAATATAACTATTTAGACGATATTTTTTCTACCAATTTATTTGAAACAAATGATATCATGTCGCTTAGCAACGGATTTAAATCCAATGTGTTTATGCGGCAGACGATTTTTATTAAATCTTTTCCGATTTGAATAATGAAGATATGTATATAAAATAAATTTCATTGCCATTTCATTTTGGACTGGATAATATCAATTATACTCTTCAGGTTTAAACATTATTATTATTGATATTTTCCGGAATTATTGATTCAGGGATTATTGATATTTTTAAGTTATTACGCCATTGTTTTATTGCGGCAAAAATTGCTGACACACGCATATTGTACGTTGTACGAGTAATCTTCTAGGAATGCACGGGTATATCTTCTAACCTACGAGAATATAAGTAGTACAGGTATATTGGCATATATTTTGACATATATTGGCATATATATTGGAATCAAGTACAGTCTTCTGATATGAAGATTAAGGGGATTAATTATATATTTAATTTATTACGTCGTCTGTTGTATTTTACCAAAAAACATTTGTGACTCATATTGCAAAACGGGTAATCTTCTACTAATAATCGGACATTATAAGTAGAAGATTACCCGTGGTAGTACGTGTATATCTTCCCATATAATTTTAGCACTTTAATTTTGACATATATTGGAATAAATGACTGTCTTCAGATTTAAAGATTACGGGTTTATTGGTATTTTCAATTTATACATGTAATCTACTAATACAGGTTATATTGTCTAATATTCGCGTATATAATTAGTACGGGTCCCATACAATTTTAACGCTTTTTTTTTGCATATATTGATTCAATTCCATATTTTTTTTTATATTTGCTTACATAAGGGGTCCAAGATGTTTTATTCTTCAGATATGTCCATGAAGATAATTTTATATAGCGAGAACAGAGATTCTTAAACTTCTTTTTAGGAGCATTATATTAAATATTTTAACAGAATATTTTGATTAAACATGTCATTTAGTATACTATAAGAATTTGGGCATGATTATGAATTTCAAGTTTCTTTATATTATATACTCCGTACGAAGAACGGGTATGCTGCTAGTGTTTAAATAAAATTGCATTGAAGTTGGAAAGTGTTTCATAATCAATGCTTTAAGCATGATTGATCTTTCTTGTTTACTTCCTGCAATACATGGTAATTTATAGGGAAAGTATTAGAAGCTAGTCGAAAATCGCAACTCGAGATTTTGACGGATCTACGCTTCTTGGTACTTCTAGAACACGAAAAATCTATTTTTAGTGTGTATGTCTGTGTGTGTGTGTCTGTCTGTACAATTTACGCAACCACTCTAACTCAAACACTAATGGACCAAATTTCGCAAAATTTGGTCGATAAGTCACTTGTAGGTTACTCTGGTACTGATTAGATTTTGGTACGATTCAATGTAAAAGAGCCTGCCATTTTTTGTAAAATGGCCCGCAAAAATCTTTTGTTTCCACTCAAGTTTAAATACTAATTGACCAAATTACACAAAATTTGGCAGATAAGTTACTTGTGCTTCACACTGATTTTGTTAGGTTTCAGTACGATTGGGAAAACCAGATCCTGTCTTTTTTTGCAGAATGGCCCGCAGATATCATAAAAATATAAATTAAAATATTTATTCTGTGGGGTATACAGTAGCTCTTTGAACGGCCGGTGCAGAACGTATCAATTAAATGCTTATTTTATACGTGATATTTGACGATAAAAAGAATAAGATGAACTCCATTTTTCTAGAATTAGTCATTCTTGAAATATTTTTGTTTTTTCGCAGTTTTACTACGCCGCCTTTGAAAATATGTCCAGTTACCAAATGATACTAAAATGTAATTAGAGGTGCGTAATTTAAATAAGTATGCTTATTATTTTATGCAATGAACCTCAATTTGACGAATTATTAATGAAATAAAAATAAAAGAATTTAATTCTGTAGGGAAAGTCACGTGCTGTCTACAACAGATTTTTTTAATATTCTGCATAGGGTTGAAGGCCTAGACCACACAGCCAACCCAAAGGCTGATGGCAGTTAAATGTGTGGCCGGATTCTGCATAGGGTGACATTATTTTAAAAATTTGATGAATTATTAATAATCTGACGATTTCTAACAGATACTTTGAAAAGGAAAAGTTTAACAAAAAATATAGACCGTTTGAATAAAAAATACGCAATGTTAGAAAGTTTCAATAGAAATAAACAAAATCGTTAAACCCCAAAACTGGGTCTCCCACTGCATTCAAATTTTATGCTGTTTTTAATATGCGGCAAAATATTACGAACGAAGCATCTTGAAACAAAACTTTTTCCTAGCAACTAAGTTTTATCTTATTATGCAGTACACGTTAAAAAGAGCAAAATTTAATAAAACTTGTATACCAAAAAAGCTTTTCCCTTCAAATATTGTGCAACTAAACCCTCTTGGAATTTTAGCGGTTAACTAAAAATGTTTTGAACTCGAAATTCGTTCTTTGGAATACAGAATATAGTATTTATGAAATTTGAAAATACTTTATCTAATTCACAGGGTGTCCCAAAAATATTAAAACGCGCTTTAATTCTTTACCTGTTGGAGATAAGTGGGCAATGTAAATTGCAAAAATGCTGAAAGTAAAGTAGAAAATAAGACTACGTTAATGAAATAGTCCTCCCATTCATTTTCAAAAAGTTACACTTTTTAAATTTTTATTTTACCCCCTTAGACAAATTTTCTCAATCAGAAATTTTTTATTTTTATGCAACAAGATCATTAAAAAACTCGCATATCTGTGTCTTTAAAATCAACTGAATTATGATAAAGCAAAAAATCTGACTTATGCAACTTTTCCGTACCATGCGAAGGGCTGTTTCATAGTGAAAATAGGGATCATAAACAAATTGACGATAGAAATTGTTTAGATCAAAAATACGTTAATATGTGTCAAATTTTTTTATCACAAATGCATCTAAATAAAGCATTACACAGATAGAGATCATATAAAGCAGTGGTACTCACTACGCCGTTAGGTATCCTATGTATTATCGTCCAGTTTTATCTTTTTCGTCATATGTCACAAATTTACATTTCTAATTTGATATAGAGTACCCATTCACAATGTTCAATTTTCAATTAAATATAACTCGCTCAATTTCTAAATATACAGATATGCAGGTTTTTTTTTTTTTTAATTAGCTTGGTGCATTAAAAATACAAATTTTCTGATTGACCCAACTTTTCTAAGGGGGTCGCATAAAAATTTAAAAAGTGTAACTTTTTTAAAATGAATGGGAGGACTATTTCATTAACGTAATCTTATTTTCTACCTTACTTTCAACATTTTTTCAATTTCCCTTGCACACTTATCTCTAATCAGTAAAGAATTAAAGCGCTTTTCAGTCTTTTTGGGACACCCTGTATAGACCATAACGCAATAAATGCTTATTTCAAATGCATTCTTATAGACTTTATAAATATATTTATTAATTGTAAAGCTACTTTTAATTCCCTTTGCTCTTTATACTTTTCCTAGATACTTAGTATAATATATAGGAAAATAATTGTGACGGATCACTTTGAATTCACTCTTTCGTCGGAAGATCAAGTTTCATGAATCACTGAACTCGAATCGGTTGTTGAGGTGATGTGTGTGTGCGTGTATTAATTTGTATGTTAATGTGTGTGTCCCTGAGTCTGAAGAAGCGATATCTCACAAACGAATATGACGATTCAGATTTTTTCTTTTTATTAACTTATAAACATACAAAACAAACGCCACAGGAGAGACAAAAAACATACACAAAAATACAGAATAAGCACAAGAAAGAAAACTCCAACTGCGGCTCTATGAAGTCTATATGTCTATAAATGTTCAAACTATAATAGTTATATATATTATTATATATAGGTTATCGTGTCTATAAGTATATAGTTCTTTAAAGTCCACCAGACTGTAAGGCGCATATCTTCCTTTTTACGTACCAACATCTTTCAAACATTTCAAATGTAGTTTGGTATGTTTTTCACAATCTGTGAATACTGGAAGCCTATTGATTATAAACAGAATAAAATGTTTGGAAAACTCCCTCCGCCACCGCCCCCCCCCCCCCCCGTCCCAATTTTAGAATGTTTCTTTAAAAAATCGTTTAAAACTTCAGAACCTTTAAAAATGTTAAAATAATAATCATTTCATACGTAATTTGTTATTAATAATTTAGTGCCTTCTCCTTTAGAACGGTAGCATGAGCCATTATCAAAATGTATCACGTTTTCAGATAAATGGGTAGAAAAATTTACAGAAAATTAAAAAAGTAGGAAGTAGTATTTAATAAGTTGACCTTGGCGACAAATGCGACGAAAAACAACCCAATTGGCTACTTTTTGCTAAATCGATTATAAATCAATATGGAAAATGAAGCTTGGAAAATGAAGCTAAATTTTCTTTAATATCCCCTTTAGCTTTGATGGAATTAATATTTTTAATTCGAAATATAGTGCGTTTCACGATTAATTGCGTTTTATAAGGGGTTATATAGTAATTACATTTAGATAGATAGTCCTATAAAAATGACTAGTATTGATTTGGAGAAGTGAATAGCCAAAAGATATTAGGAGCACAAGTGCTACAGAAAATAAAATATATTTTAATGAATATAAAACGTTATTAGAATTTTAATTTTTGGAATTTATTGATTGGAATCGAAACCATTGGTTTTATATAGAAAAGTATTAGTTTTTAATTATTAACATTGTGAAACATAAGGAAACTATATCGCTTAGCGGATACTGGCTATATACCTGATAGTGGAGTTGTACTTATGCAAAACACAAGTTAATTTGGTACTTCAAGAAAGTTTTGCAAGTTCTCATTCATAAAAGCGCCTAATTTAAATAAGCAATTCAACTTCAAGAAAGAACTTTGTGTGTGGATACTGTACATCATTATTTTGCTGTGAAAGAAGTAAAGGCATTGCATTATGTGCTGTCTACATCAGATTTTTTACTTTCCGTTCTACAATATAGAGAAAAAATTGCATTCCCCAAAATTTCCGGATTCGGGATTTGGAGGAAAATATATTTTTTAAAAATTCCTTAACTTGCTTCGAGCATTTTTTAAATAATGTCTTTCTGTATGTGTCCGTGAGTCTGTGAATACGATATTTCCAGAACGAATGGAGCATTCCGGACTTAAATTGAAAACCTATTGATTTTAAACGCTATCGAAAGAACGTCCCTAAATTTTCGAATGAATTTTTGAAAAAATCGGGGCATTCAATAATGCTTAATGATTAGTCTTCATTTTAACGTATTATTTTTTAATCTAGAACGAATGACATAAACATAGGTCACTAATTTTAACCATTCTCGAGATATTGCACGTTTTTCAAATAAATGTATCTAAAAAATTGCATAAAAATGAACAGTAGTAAGTGTCACAATTATTTAGCACTTGACGACTAATTTGGCGAAATATCGCCAACTTGGCGACTTTTTTTATATAGTGCCATATCAAGGTTTAACTGTACCCCAGACGCATGATGTTTTAAGGTGTCTACAAACGATCTGTGAATGTTTGTCAAAGAGGCTTGATCACTGATTTTTGATCATCTGAACACGTATTTGACGTGTTTGTCAAAGTGTGAGGTCAAACATTTTTCTTGTAGAGCAGCGTCCTACTTTTTCGTCAAACATTAAGAAGTCAGTATGATTGACGTTTGTATTGACCAATCGCGGACCGATTACCGTTTTGTGAATTGAATATAGTTATTTTTTATTTTGCCCATTTGTTTTTAATGTGTAATCTTTTTCTTTTTGATTCTATTTTTATTTAAATTTGTAAATTTATTCTTTTTATTAAAAATGAGTTGAACTCAAGATTAGATTGGCCAAATTATAAAAGTTTATAGAGAAAAGATTGTCAGAATTTCACAATAAAATTTTTAGAAACCAGTGCTTCTCAGAAATAGCGGAAATTGTTAATTTGCCTTCTGAGGAGGTCAAAAATATAAAAAAAAAAATACTATAATGACACAATTTAATTATAAAAATAAAAAGTCACGGATTCGATGAAAAGTAGAAGCGGTAATCTGGCCAAAAAGTTTACCAATTTTTTAACAAATATAATTAAATATATCATTTTATCTTTAGTAATTAAAGAGGAGAGGCGCTTAGAGAGGCGGGCCTAAAGTATCATTGTCGGGCGGAATTGCTAAAGTCTGGAGACGAAAAAATAATAATGGAACTTTTACCAAATTACAGACATCTATGAAATATAAGAGATTAAAAATATACTTAAAAAACACTAAAGAATGTTTCTTGGAATGAAATCGGAGGCATTAAAGAGGAGGGGGGTCCTAGAAAGGCGGGGACCTAAAGTATCATTGCCGGACAGAATTGACAAAGTCTAGAGATGGAAAAATAATAATAGAACTTTTACCAAACTACAGACATCTGTGAAATATAAAAGATTCAAATTATATGCAAAAAGCACTAAAGAATCTTTCTTGGAATGAAATCGTCGTCATTAAAGAGGAGAGCTTTCCCAGGTAACACACATACGGTATTATAACCGTTGTTAAACCGTTCATACGTTATATTTTCGTATGTGTTATACGATAAACGGTAATACATCGGTTATAATACCGTTATGAGTAAACGGTATATAAAAATACCGTATATCATACGTATGAATTACCGTGTATGAACATACCGTATGTAGAAATATCGTTTTAAATACGTATGTATCACTGTTTATTTTGCATTAAAATAACCGTTTTTATTACATTAAAAATACCAATTTATCATACGTAAAAATAACCATTAACGCTCCCCTCTTGCTCAAATCCTCTTTCAGCTTTGTTCTCGAACCCTTTTCCCGAAGGCATTTTCATGTATTACCGTTTAAAATACATTATAAACAGGGCCGATCCTAGCAGGTGTGCAGCGCGTGCACCACACGCGGGCGGCCAAAACAAGGGGCGGCCGCAGGCCGCATATAGTTCTATCAATCAAGCAAAATTTTTTAAAACTTATAATAAGTCGAATAAATATGCTGAATTTTAAATAGTTATTGAAAAATCAAAATAAGTCCCATAGTTTAAGAAAAATAGAATGTTAGTGCCCAGTGTGTTGGTCCATTGTTGGTCCATTGTTGATCCTTCATTTGATAGCAAAATTCGTGGCAGAGCCGGCAATACGGCATAGAAAAGGATACCAAATTTTAAATTTCTATCTAAACAAATAACCAAGGGGCATATTTTTGAGACGCCTAAGGATGTTTCGTTCCACTGTGCGGCAGCTTATGTATGTATACCACGGTCGGCACGCGGCTCGCAGATCAATGGTCAAAAGAAACTTTATTTTAGCGGTCTCCTTTGTAGATTAGAACTGAATTATTTCGGCAAAGTTAACCCTTTCGCGGCGGCCCAAAGGACGGAGCGCTTCTTTTTCGAACTGTTCCCAGGAGACGGCAATTTTATTGCGCTAAGCCTAACTCTCGAAAAAAATTCACTAAAAATCACCCATTCAACACATCATTCTACTATTTTCAGGAATAAAGGAAATTCTTATTCTCTATTTGATGTATATTTTTCTTTCAAATTTTCTTTTATCAAAATATTAAAAATTTTAGCGTATTAAAAATGATAACTTACCTTGAATAAAATAGTTATCAGTTAATCAGGAGTGTATATAGATTTAAATCAGTTATCAGGAGTGTATACAGATTTAAATTTTGAAACTACTGCATCTAAATACAGGTTTCAATTTATCTAGTTTTTGGGCATTATTATCAAGAGTAAAATGAAGGTAACGTAATATTCTTGGCCTAACATTCTAACGAAAAAAATATTGATTTATTGGTAGAACATGGTCCCAAACAAGTAGCAAATTTTGAATTTCCGGTCGATGAGAGTGGCAGAAAATTTGGCTGTTCATATTATAACAAAACTTTAGTGAACGGGGAGAAAATAAATCGCGCCTGGCTCTGATATTCCATAAAACTAAATCGTATTTTTTTTTGCATGTAAATTGTTTGGTAAAGATAGTTCAACACAACTTGTAAGTACTGACTTTTCTGATTGTCGTCATTGTTTGGATTACCTTAATAAGCATGAAAATACTCTAAAACAAATTCTATAAGATCGTGGTGCGAAATAAAGACGAGGCTGGAAAAAAATTGTACTATTGACGCGGAACAACAAAATGTTTACAATCGAGAGAAAAAGCGATGATCCGCCATCATTGAAAGAATTATTGCTGTAGTACAATTTTTAGCCAGTTAAAATTTGGCATTCAGAGGAACTAGTACGAAGTTGTATCATAGAGATAATGGTAATTTTTTAAAGGCAGTGGAGATGTCGACCAAATTTGATCCAGTTATTTCAGAACACCTTAATAATGTCAGTAAATACAAAGATCACGTATTCCACAAGTATTCCCACGTATTCCACACTACGTACGGCAGTATTTTCAAAATGAAATAATTAATATTTTAGCCGAATCTATTCGTAATGAGATAACAACGCATTGTCAAAAAAGCCAAATATTACACTATAATTCTCGACTCTACACCAGATATTAGCCACACAGAACAAATAATGTTTGTAATTAGATGTGTGAACACTACTGATGGTAAGATAGATATTTTAGAATTTTTTCTAGGATTTTTTTCCAGTAACTAATACCACTGAAGAAGGTCTGTGCAATTTTCCATTAGAGAAGCTATTACCTAGTCTGCAGCTCGAAGTTAAAGATATACGGGGTCAGGGCTACGACAATGTATCGAACATGAAGGGGGAAAATATAGGACTTCAGAAACGGATTCTCGATATCAATCCTGGTGCATTATACGTGCCGTGTGCGGCTCATACATTAAATCTCGTCGTTAATGACGCTGCCAGCTCCAGTGGTGAAATTTCTGTTTTTTTTTTATATGGTACAAGAGGTATATAATTATTTTTCTGCGTCCCCATATCGATGGGATTTACTAAAAAAACACGTGAAAAATCTAACATTAAAACCATTAAGTGAAACAAGGTGTGAAAGTCGCATCAATGCTATTAGACCTCTAAAACAAGACCTAAAAAACATTATTACCGCGTTAAATGCCTTAATTGAAGATGCCAACAGAGACACGAAAACAAAAATGGGTGCTGAATTAATAATTAAAAGTCTTGAAACATTTAAATTTTGGTGTTTTATTATCAAGATTTATTAGCATGATTTATTATCAAGAATTGATGTATTGAGTAAAATGCTTCAAAATCTTAAATTAAACATCGCGGAATGCATTGAAGGCTTAGATAATCTTAAAAAGTATTTAGTTTCCCAAAGATCTGACGATAATTTAAAAATATTTGTCGATTCAGCAACAACACTTGCTAGAGATTTAGGTATTGATCCCGAATTTCCCTTGTCGAAGCTCAGGAAAAAGGTCCGTTTATTTGATTACTAGCCGCCTTTGGCGACCAGCCTGTTCGCAACCCTTGAAAATGCTGATCGTGGCAAATTCCAACCGTGGCAAACTCGACCTACCAGAAAGGTGTAAGGTAACTGGTTGGACGGCCAGGATGTGCCACCCAATTTAGACCGGAACCCAGTGGGGGAGGCATCCACAGGGAACGTACCCTCCTTCCCCTACCACCAACCTCTCGGAAAAACATACGGACCCATATGTTTAACGTGATCGTACTCCGTGTCAGTGGCGGAAATCGAACCCGGGCCTACCGAGTGCAATTCTCGCGCGCTAGTGCAAATCCCGCGCGCTAACCACTGAGGTACTTCGCCCCCCGCGACATTTTCCATAACTTTCTTTTTATTCACCGAATTTAGACCGGAACCCAGTGGGAGATGCACCCACGGGGACCGTACCCTCCTTCCCCAACCACCAACCTTTCGAAAGGACTTACAGACCCACATGTTTATTCCGCGTGAACACGGCGGCAATTTTGGAAATCGAACCCGGGCCTACCGCGTGCAATTCCCGCGCGATAACCACTGGGCTACTTCGCCCTCCGCGACAATCTCCATAACTTTCTTTTTATTCACCCAATTTAGACCGTACCCTCCTTCCCCTACCAGCAACCTCTCGGAAAAACATAAGGACCCATATGTTTAACGTGATCGGACTCCGTGTCAGTGGCGGAAATCGAACCCGGGCCTACCGCGTGCAATTCCCGCGCGCTAACCACTGGGATACTTCGCCCTCCGCGACAATCTCCATAACTTTCTTTTTATTCACCCAATTTAGACCGTACCCTCCTTCCCCTACCACCAACCTCTCGGAAGGACTCACGAACCCACATGTTTAACGTGATCGTACTCCGCGTGAACGTGGCGTAAGTTTTGGCAGTGGCGGGAATCGAACCCGGGCCTACTGAGTGCAAAACCCGCGCGCTAACCACTGGGCTGCCGCGCCCTCCGCGACAATCTCCATAACTTTCTATATATTCACCCAATTTAGACGGGAACCCACCTCCACAGGGGCCGTATCCTCCTTCCCCTACCACCAACCTCTCGGAAGAACTTACGGACCCACATATTTAACGTGATCGTATTCCACGTAAACACGGCGGCAGTTTTGGCAGTGGCGGGAATCGAACCCGGGCCTACCGCTAACTTCCCGCGCGCTAATTTACAATTTAAAATGACCATATGCTCTCTAAGCTCTTAATTCCATCATCCTCATTCCATTGTTCCATCATTTAAAATATCCATAAAATTTAAATATCCATCGTTCCATCATTTAAAATATCCATAAAATTAAAATATCCATCGTTCCATCATTTAAAATATCCATAAAATTAAAATATCCATTTAAAAAATCCATATCGTTCCATCATTTAAAATATAAATATAATAATTTCTACAGTGCATATGTTAAGCTCTTATTTCATTTACTAGCCGCCTTTGGCGACCAGCCTGTTCGCTACCCTTGAAAATTCTGACCGTGGCAAATTCTAACCGTGGCACACTCGCTGGCGCGACCTACCGCTAATTTGCAATTTAAAATGACCATATGCTTAATTCCATCATTTAAAATATCCATAAAATTAAAATATCCATTTAAAATATCCAAAAGTTAAAATATACATTTAAAAAATCCATATCGTTCCATCATTTAAAATATAAATATAATAATTTATATGGAGTAAAGGAGCTCTATTCAGAACCGTGACGTCACCTCCACCTTGACGTCCCTACCCACCACCTTCCCTCCTTCTTCGGGGGAGAAACGCCGGTTAAGAAGCGGCACGCCGAGCGGAACGCCGAGAAATTGAAATTCGGAAACTTTTAAAATCCCGATCCTGTGGGCAATACGGAATATTTCCTGACCAGATTGGACTTGTAAGAATGCCAGATGTTTGACCTTTCTAAAAATGTAAATTATTAGTCGAAATTATGAGTACTTTTTACTATGCGAGAATTAAAAACCAAAAATCGTTTTTTTGAGCCAAAAGTGACTTTTGTTTTAAAATCTTTAAAAAATATTAGAAATCGAAATTCAGATTTGAAATTGATATATTTTTACTCGCAATTGTCTGCTCTTTCCGATGGTGTGATTTGTTTTTTTCTACGACGTCTGGATCGTGGAGAAAAAAGGGCAAAAAGGGCAAAAAACGGTCGAAATCGCATAAAACATTAAATAAATAAAAAAATAATTAAAATTTTAAAAATCGGTTTTCACGTGTCCCCTTCCCTCCCCCCCGGGTCTCCGATTGCCAAATTTCGTAGCTCTCCGACGCGCGGTCGCGAAACGTATAGTGTATAAGACCGACACACACACAGACAGACATTGCCTTTTATTATTTACTAGCCGCCTTTGGCGACCAGCCTGTTCGCTACCCTTGAAAATTCTGACCGTGGCAAACTCGTTGGCGCGACCTACCACAAAGGTGTAAGGTAACTGCTTGGAAGGCCAGGAAGTGCCACACAATTTAGACCGGAACCCAATGGGGGAGGCCGAGAGACCGTACCAAAGAGACCGTACCCTCCTTCCCCTACCACAAACCTCTCGGAAGGACTTGCAGTCCCACACGTTTAACGTGATCGTACTCCGCGTGAACACGGCTGCAGTTTTGGCAATGGCGGGAATCGAACCCGGGCCTACCGAGTGAAATTCCCGCGCGCTAACCACTGGGCTACCGTGCCATCCGCGACAATCTCCATAACTTTATTTTTATTCGGCAATTTTGGGAATCGAACCCTGGCCTACCAAGTGCAAATCCCGCGCACTAACCACTGGGGTACTTCACCCTCCGCGATATTCTTCATAACTTTCTTTTTATTCACCCAATTTAGACCGGAACCAAGTGGGAGAAGCATCCACAGGGACCGTACCCATCTTCCCCTACCACCAACCTCTCGGAAGGACTTACAGACCCACATGTTTAACGTGATCGTACTCCGCGTAAACACGGCGGCAATTTTGGGAATCGAACCCGGGCCTACCGAGTGCAATTTCCGCGCGCTAAACATTGGGCTACTTTGCCCTACGCGACAATCTCCATAACTTTCTTTTTATTCATCCAATTTAGACCGTACCCTCCTTCCCCTACCACCAACTTCTCGGAAGGACTCACGGACCCACATGTTTAACGTGATCGTACTCCGCGTAAACACGGCGGCAATTTTGGGAATCGAACCCGGGCCTACTGAGTGCAATTCCCGCGCGCTAACCACTGGGCTTCTTCGCCCCCAGCGACTATCTCCATAACATTCTTTTTATTTACCCAATTTAGAACGGAACCCAGTGGGAGAGGCATCCACAGGGACCGTACCCTCCTTCCCCTACCACCAACCTCTCTGAAGAACTTCCGGACCCACATGTTTATCGTGATCGTACTCCGCGTGAACACGGCGGCAGTTTTGGAAGTGGCGGGAATCGAACCCGGGCCTACCGAGTGCAATTCCTGAGCGCTAACCACTGGGCTGCCTCGCCCTCCGCAACTTTCTTTATATTCACCCAATTTAGACGGGAACCCTGTGAGGGAGGCATCCACAGGGACCGTACCCTCCTTCCCCTACCACCAACCTCTCGGAAGGACTTCCGGACCCACATGTTTATCGTGATCGTACTCCGCGTGAACACGGCGGCAGTTTTGGAAGTGGCGGGAATCGAACCCGGGCCTACCGAGTGCAATTCCTGAGCGCTAACCACTGGGCTGCCTCGCCCTCCGCAACTTTCTTTATATTCACCCAATTTAGACGGGAACCCTGTGATTGAGGCATCCACAGGGACCGTACCCTCCTTCCCCTACCACCAACCTCTCGGAAGGACTTCCGGACCCACATGTTTGATCGTGATCGTACTCCGCGTGAACACGGCGGCAGTTTTGGAAGTGGCGGGAATCGAACCCGGGCCTACCGAGTGCAATTCCTGAGCGCTAACCACTGGGCTGCCTCGCCCTCCGCAACTTTCTTTATATTCACCCAATTTAGACGGGAACCCTGTGAAGGAGGCATCCACAGGGACCGTACCCTCCTTCCCCTACCACCAACCTCTCGGAAGGACTTACGGGCCCACATGTTTAACGTGATCGTATTCCGCGTGAACACTTCGCAGTTTTGGAAGTGGCGGGAATCGTACCCGGGCCTACCGCTAACTTCCCGCGCGCTAATTTACAATTTAAAATGACCATATGCTCTCTAAGCTCTTAATTCCATCATCCTCATTCCATTGTTCCATCATTTAAAATATCCATAAAATTTAAATATCCATCGTTCCATCATTTAAAATATCCATAAAATTAAAATATCCATCGTTCCATCATTTAAAATATCCATAAAATTAAAATATCCATTTAAAAAATCCATATCGGTCCATCATTTAAAATATAAATATAATAATTTCTACAGTGCATATGTTAAGCTCTTATTTCATTTACTAGCCGCCTTTGGCGACCAGCCTGTTCGCTACCCTTGAAAATTCTGACCGTGGCAAATTCTAACCGTGGCACACTCGCTGGCGCGACCTACCAGAAGGAACGACCTACCAGGAAGTGCCACCCAATTTAGACAGGAACTCAGTGTGGGAGGCATCCACAGGGACCGTACCCTCCTTCCCCTACCACCAACCTCTCGGAAGGACTTACGGTCCCGCATGCTTAACGTGATCGTACTCCGCCTGAACACGGCGGCAGTTTTGGCAGTGGCGGCAATCGAACACTAGCCTACCGAGTGCAATTCCCGCGCGCCAACCACTGGGCTACCGCGCCCTCCGCGACAATCTCCATAACCTTCTTTTTATTCACCCAATTTAGACCGGAACCCAGTGGGAAAGTCATCCACAGGGTGCGTACCCTCCTTCCTCTACCACCAACCTCTCGGAAGGACTTACGGACCCACATGTTTAACGTGATCGTACTCCGCGTGAACACGGCAGCAGTTTTGTCAGTGGAGGGAATCGAACCCGGGCCTACCGAGTGAAATTCCCGCACGCTAACCACTGGGCTACCGCGCCCTCCGCGACAATCTCCATAACTTTCTTTTTATTCACCCAATTTGGACCAGGACCCAGTGGGGGAGGCATCCACAGAGAACGTACCCTCCTTTCCCTGCCACCAACCTCTCGGAAGGAATTATCGACCCATATGTTTAAGGTGATCGTACTCCGCATCAGTGGCGGGAATCGAACCCAGGCCTACCGAGTGCAATTCTCGCGGGCTAACTTCCCGCGCGCTAATTTAAATTTATAACGACCATATGCTAGGCTCTTAATTCCACCATCCTCGTTCCATCGTTCCATCATTTAAAATAGCCATAAAATTAAAATATCCATTTAAAATATCTATAAATTAAAATATCCATAAATTAAAATATCCATTTAAAATAAAAAAATCAACCATATCGTTCCACCAATCCATAAATATAATAATTTCAAATACATCACCACAATTCAAACCACCATAATTCAATCATTTAAATTATTTAAAATATCCATTTAAAAATATCCATTTAAAATATCATATAAATATAATAATTTCGCCCGATGTATACAACACTTATGCTCGTAATTCAGTTAAAACCGAAAGCGCGGTCTCCATGGAGCCGGGGAAGAAACTAATGCGGATGGGGGGAAAATGCCGTTGAGAAACTGAGCCGGTAGCCGACAAATTTAAAATCACGGCGTCTTTAAAATTGCCATCCTGAAGGCAATTTTCATTATTTCTGGACCAGATTGGACTTGTAAGAATGCCAGATGTTTGACCTTTCTGAAAATGTAAATTATTAGTCGAAATTATGAGTACTTTTCACGATGCGAGAATTTAAAAACCAAAAATCGTTTTCTTGAGCAAAAAGTGACTTTTGTTTTAAAATCTTTAAAAAATATTAGAAATCGAAATTCAGATTTGAAATTGATATATTTTTACTCGAAATTCTCTGCTCTTTCCGATGGTGTAATTTGTTTTTTTCTACGATGTCTGGATCGTGGAGAAAAAAGGGCAAAAATGGCAAAAAACGGTCGAAATCGCATAAAACATTAAATAAATAAAAAAATAATTAAAATTTTAAAAATCGGTTTTCACGTGTCCCCTTCCCTCCCCCCCCGGGTCTCCGATTGCCAAATTTCGTAGCTCTCCGACGCGCGGTCGCGAAACGTATAGTGTATAAGACAGACAGACACACACACACACAGACATTGCCTTTTATTATTTAAGACTAGCCGCCTTTGGCGACCAGCCTGTTCGCTACCCTTGAAAATTCTGACCGTGGCAAACTCGTTGGCGCGACCTACCAGAAAGGTGTAAGGTAACTGCTTGGAAGGCCAGGAAGTGCCACACAATTTAGACCGGAAACCAATGGGGGAGACATCCACAGGGACCGTACCCTCCTTCCCCTACCACCAACCTTTCGGAAGGACTTACGATCCCACATGTTTAACGTGATCGTACTCCGCGTGAACGCGGCTGCAGTTTTGGCAGTGGCGGGAATCGAACCCGGGCCTACCCAGTGAAATTCCCGCGCGCTAACCACTGGTGTACTTCGCCCTCCGCGACATTTTCCATAACTTTCTTTTTATTCACCGAATTTAGACCGGAACCCAGTGGGAGAGGCACCCACGGGGACCGTACCCTCCTTCCCCAACCACCAACCTCTCGAAAGGACTTACAGACACACATGTTTATTCCGCGTGATCGTACTCCGCGTGAACACGGCGGCAATTTTGGAAATCGAACCCGGGCCTACCGCGTGCAATTCCCGCGCGCTAACCACTGGGATACTTCGCCCTCCGCGACAATCTCCATAACTTTCTTTTTATTCACCCAATTTAGGCCGTACCCTCCTTCCCCTACCACCAACCTCTCAGAAGGACTCACGAACCCACATGTTTAACGTGATCGTACTCTGCGTGAACGTGGCGTAAGTTTTGGCAGTGGCTTGAATCGAACCCGGACCTACTGAGTGCAATTCCCGCGCGCTAACCACTGGGCTGCCGCGCCCTCCGCGACAATCTCCATAACTTTCTATATATTCATCCAATTTAGACGGGAACCCAGTGGGGGAGGGATCCACAGGGGCCGTATCCTCCTTCCCTTACCACCAACCTCTCGGAAGAACTTACGGACCCACATATTTAACGTGATCGTATTCCACGTAAACACGGCGGCAGTTTTGGCAGTGGCGGGTATCGAACCCGGGCCTACCGCTAACTTCCCGCGCGCTAATTTGCAATTTAAAATGACCATATGCTTAATTCCATCATCCTCATTCCATTGTTTCATTGTTCCATCATTTAAAATATCCATAAAATTAAAATATCCATTTAAAATATCCAAAAGTTAAAATATACATTTAAAAAATCCATATCGTCCCATCATTTAAAATATAAATATAATAATTTATATAGAGCAAAGGAGCTCTATTCAGAACCGTGACGTCACCTCCACCTTGACGTCCCCACCCACCACCTTCCCTCCTTCAGCGGGGGAGAAACGGAGCGGCACGCCGAGCGGAACGCCGAGAAATTGAAATTCGGAAACTTTTAAAATCCCGATCCTGTGGGCAATACGGAATATTTCCTGACCAGATTGGACTTGTAAGAATGCCAGATGTTTGACCTTTCTAAAAATGTAAATTATTAGTCGAAATTATGAGTACTTTTTACTATGCGAGAATTTAAAAACCAAAAATCGTTTTTTTGAGTCAAAAGTGACTTTTGTTTTAAAATCATAAAAAAATATTAGAATTTGTCCCTGAGATTTGAAATTGATATATTTTTACTCGAAATTCTCTGCTCTTTCCGATGGTGTGATTTGTTTTTTTCTACGATGTCCGGATCGTGGAGAAAAAAGAGCAAAAAGGTCAAAAAACGGTCGAAATCGCATAAAACATTAAATAACAAAAAAAATAATTAAAATTTTAAAAATCGGTTTTCACGTGTCCCCTTCTCACCCCCCAGGGTCTCCGATTGCAAAATTTCGTAGCTCTCCGACGCGCGGTCGCGAAACGTATAGTGTATAAGACAGACAGACACACAGACACACAGACACACACACAGACATTGCCTTTTATTATTTACTAGCCGCCTTTGGCGACCAGCCTGTTCGCTACCCTTGAAAATTCTGACCGTGGCAAATTCTGATCGTTGCAAACTCGCTGGCGCGACCTACCAGAAAGGTGTAAGGTAACTGTTTGGACGGCCAGGAAGTGCCACCCAATTTAGACCGGAACTCAGTGGGGGAGGCATCCACAGGGACCGTACACTCCTTCCCCTACCACCAACCTCTCGGAAGGACTTACGGTCCCACATGTTTAACGTGATCGTACTCCACTGGGTTACTGCGCCTTCGCGACAATCTCCATAACTTTCTTTTTATTCACCCAATTTAGACCGGGACCCAGTGGGGGAGGCATCCACAGGGACCGTACCATCCTTCCCCTACCAACAACCTCTCGGAACGTCTTACGGACCCACATGTTTAATGTGATCGTACACCGCCTGAACACGGAGGCAGTTTAGGCACTGGCGGGAATCGAACCCGGGCCTACCGAGTGCATTTCCCGTGCGCTAACTTCCCGCGCGCTAATTTAAATTTTATAATGACCATATGCTAAGCTCTAATTCCATCATCCTCATTCCATCGTTCCATCATTTAAAATATCCATAAATTAAAACGTTCCATCAATCATCCATATCGTTCCACAAATACATAAATATAATAATTTCAAATACATCACCACAATTCAATCCACCATAATGCAATCATTTAAATTATTTAAAATATCCATTTAAAATATCCATAAATTAAAATATCCATTTAAAATATCATATAAATATAATCATTTCACCCGTTGTATACAACACATATCTTAATTCATTTAAAACCGGAAGGGCGGTCTCCATGGAGACGGGGAGAAAATTCAACGGGTGAAAACGCGGTTTGCCGAGAAATTGGAAATCCTTAGGTCATTAAAATCGCGATCCTGTGATTACTATAATTATTTATTGACCAGATTGGACTTGTAAGAATGTCAGATATTTGACCTTTCTAAAAATGTAAATTATTAGTCGAAATTCTGAGTACTTTTTACTATGCGAGGATTTAAAACCAAAAATCGTTTTTTTGAGTAAAAAGTGACTTTTGCTTTAAAATCATAAAAAAATATTAGAATTTATCTCTGAGATTTGAAATTGATATATTTTTACTCTAAATTCTCTGCTCTTTCCGATGGTGTGATTTGTTTTTTTCTACAATGTCTGGATCGAGGAGAAAAAAGGGCAAAAAGGTCAAAAAACGGTCGAAATCGCATAAAACATTAAATAACAAAAAAAAATAATTAAAATTTTAAAAATCGGTTTTCACGTGTCCCCTTCCCACCCTCCCGGGTCTCCGATTGCCAAATTTCGTAGCTCTCCTACGCGCGGTCGCTGAACGTATAGTGTATAAGACAGACAGACAGACAGACGCACAGACAGACACACAGACATTGTCTTTTATTATTTAAGATACACTATAAACGTGTAAATACACTTATTACGTAATAATGTTATACAAAAAAAAAGAATGTTCTTAGAAGAACAATAAATTCTTATCTGAAAAAGAGTCTTATCTCGATACAGAACAGTTAAAAAGAAGTTGCTAACACAACAGATAAATGTTTGGGTTGAGTTGTAAGAAAAAATCATGTTTTTAAAAAAATAATAAATGCATTTAAAATGAAAAGTAATTTAATAATAATTTACTCCAATAAAATGGATGAATAATTTATTCCAATGAAATGGATGGTTTGTTTTAGTTTAATGACGTTAACACTAATAATTAAATTGAAAAGTAATGTATTTCGAATATCGAATATATTCGATGATTTCGCTATTGCGTATTATTCAGAACCGTTACGTCCCCAGCCACCACCTTCCCTCCTTCTGCGGGGGAGAAACGCCGGTGAAGAAATGCTTTAACGGACACCGAGAAATTGAAATTCGGAAAATCTTAAAATCCCGATCCTGTGGGCAATACGGAATATTTCTTGATCAGATTGGACTTGTAAGAATGCTAGATATTTGACCTTTCTAAAAATGTAAATTATTAGTCGAAATTCTGAGTACTTTTTACTATGCGAGAATTTAAAAACCAAAAATCGATTTTTTGAGTCAAAAGTGACTTTTGTTTTAAAATCATAAAAAAATATTAGAATTTGTCCCTGAGATTTGAAATTGATATATGTTTACTCGAAATTCTCTGCTCTTTCCGATGGTGTGATTTGTTTTTTTCTACAATGTCAGGATCGTGGAGAAAAAGGTCAAAAAACGGTCGAAATCGCATAAAACATTAAATAACAAAAAAAATAATTAAAATTTTAAAAATCGGTTTTTATGTGTCCCCTTCCCACCCTCCCGGGTCTCCGATTGCCAAATTTCGTAGCTCTCCGATGCGCGGTCGCTGAACGTTCAATAAAATATCCATTCGTTCAATTATTTAAAATATTCAATATCGTTCCACAAATACATAAATATAATAAGTTCAAATACATCACCACAATTCAATCCACCATAATGCAATCATTTAAATTATTTAAAATATCCATAAATTAAAATATCATATAAATATAATCATTTCACCCGTTGTATACAACACATATCTTAATTCATTTAAAACCGGAAGAGCGGTCTCCGTGGAGACGGGGGGAAAATTCAACGGGTGAAAACGCGGTTGCCGAGAAATTGGAAATCCTTAGGTCATTAAAATCGCAATCCTGTGAATATTTATAATTATTTCTTGACCAGATTGGACTTGTAAGAATGCCAGATGTTTGACCTTTCTAAAAATGTAAATTATTAGTCGAAATTATGAGTACTTTTTACTATGCGAGAATTTAAAAACCAAAAATCGTTTTTTTGAGTCAAAAGTGACTTTTGTTTTAAAATCATAAAAAAATATTAGAATTTGTCCCTGAGATTTGAAATTGATATATTTTTACTCGAAATTCTCTGCTCTTTCCGATGGTGTGATTTGTTTTTTTCTACGATGTCCGGATCGTGGAGAAAAAAGAGCAAAAATGTCAAAAAACGGTCGAAATCGCATAAAACATTAAATAACAAAAAAAATAATTAAATTTTTAAAAATCGGTTTTCACGTGTCCCCTTCTCACCCCCCAGGGTCTCCGATTGCAAAATTTCGTAGCTCTCCGACGCGCGGTCGCGAAACGTATAGTGTATAAGACAGACAGACACACAGACACACACACAGACATTGCCTTTTATTATTTAAGAAGAAGAAGATGAGGGCAGTGATGAACCAGTTTCAAATCCCTTCCAGCAATTCAAGACTGCTTTCTATTTTGCAATTCTTGATCACGCGATCTCTTCGGTAAATGAAAGAATTACCTTATTATCTGAGTGCCATTCAATATTCTGCTTTCTGTGTGAGTTTCACAACATTTCTAATGATGATCTCATGAAAGCCTGCATGGACTTAGATATTAAGTTACAGGTACAAGAGGAAGGAAGTATTGTGAAAGATATAGACGGTATGCAACTCTTTAATGAAATAACTTCATTTAAAGATATTTTTCCAGGTAAAAAACAGCCAATTGAGATATTACAAATTATAGTCAAATATGATCTCATTCCCTGTTTTCCAAATTTTGCTCTAGCAATAAGAATTTTTTTAACCTTAACCGTTTCTGTGGCTTCAGGTGAAAGAAGTTTCAGTAAATTAAAAATTATTAAAAATTACTTGAGAAATAATATGACACAAGAAAGGCTTTCAGATTTGGGCATCATCTCTATTGAATCCGAAATCCCTGAAAAAGTTGATTTCACCGAAATTATTGACAAATTTGCTTCTCAGAAAGCCAGAAAATTTATTTTATTGTTAATTATTAGGTTGTCTTTGTATAAGGGCTGATTTATATACTTTTCGTTTCACGAGATTTATGCTTTAGTACTTTTTTTTATTAGATTATATTTTCTGAGTAAATACTGTTGTTTTGCATTTCTAATTATAAAATGTCTATTTTTATTTCAAAGGTAATATTTTTGTTTGTTTATTATTTTGTTAAAGTATTTTGTCGCTATTATAACCTATTAGCTGGCCAAAAGATAAAGTTTTGCACTTCAAATTTTATTTGCATTTTTATTAATGTTTTACTTTTTACTCTTATACAGGTAGATGAATTTATAACGTCAACGTTAAGTATTAGTCAAAATATGAAAAATTCTGTAGAGGGGCGGCACATTAGGTCTTTGCACGCTGGCGGCCGACACCCTAGGATCGGCCCTGATTATAAATACCGTTTATCATACGTTATAAATACCGTTTATATTACATTAAAATTACAATTTTTCATACGTAAAAATAACCATTAACGCTCCCCCCTTGCTCAAATCCTCTTTCAGCTTTGTTCTCGATCCCTTTTCCCGAAGGCATTTTCATGTATCCCTTCTTGTTTATCTTCACCCTCCCAAGTTCTAACCCCGCCGTGACGTCACGCAGTTCTGGAAGCTTCCAGAACGGACTCATTTCTACCTCAGGGGACGAAGCCATAAGCTTTGTGCATCTGGCAACACTGAGTGCAGTAATCATTCTTTACGTTTCCCGCCATGTTTGTAGAGGTTTGTATCTTGAACTTGATTTTCCCGTTTTAGGTTAGTGTTAGGTTAACATGTTGCTTAATTTATTTATTTTAACTTATTTAATTATATTTAGCTTTAACTTTTATTTTATTTTATATATCTTCCTAGCTTTGTTGTATGTATGCACATATTGCTTTAAAAGCAAACGGGAAAAGTGCATGTTTTCAGCATCGTGGTATGTGCATCCATGCTCGCATTTAATGCTATCTAAGCGGAAATTAAATGAAAACGTGGTTCGAGATTGCATTTGTTGTCATGCATGCATGTTTATTTCAAATATTGTAAAATCAGAAATTATTCTTTTACATGTTTTTATGTATTTTAAACTTGTAAAAGAAAAACGGTATACTTATACTAAATGAAAGTTGCTTCATGTATAACCTACCTGCAAGTAAAAATACTTATTTAGTGTTGGTTAGTGTTTATAATAAAATAAATTTAATCTATCTATATAATAAAAGGCAATGTCTGTGTGTCTGTCTTATACACTATACGTTTCGCGACCGCGCGTCGGAGAGCTACGAAATTTGGCAATCGGAGACCCGGGGGGGAGGGAAGGGGACACGTGAAAACCGATTTTTAAAATTTTAATTATTTTTTTATTTATTTAATGTTTTATGCGATTTCGACCGTTTTTTGCCATTTTTGCCCTTTTTTCTCCACGATCCAGACATCGTAGAAAAAAACAAATTACACCATCGGAAAGAGCAGAGAATTTCGAGTAAAAATATATCAATTTCAAATCTGAATTTCGATTTCTAATATTTTTTAAAGATTTTAAAACAAAAGTCACTTTTTGCTCAAGAAAACGATTTTTGGTTTTTAAATTCTCGCATCGTGAAAAGTACTCATAATTTCGACTAATAATTTACATTTTCAGAAAGGTCAAACATCTGGCATTCTTACAAGTCTAATCTGGTCCAGAAATAATGAAAATTGCCTTCAGGATCGCAATTTTAAAGACGTCATGATTTTAAATTTCTCGCCGTTCCGCTCGGCGTGACGCTTCGTTTCTCCCCCGCTGAAGCAGGGAAGGTGGTGGGTGGGGACGTCAAGGTGGAGGTGACGTCACGGTTCTGAATAGAGCGCCTTTGCTCTATATAAATTATTATATTTATATTTTAAATGATGGGACGATCTGGATTTTTTAAATGTATATTTTAACTTTTGGATATTTTAATTTTATGGATATTTTAAATGATGGAACAATGAAACAATGGAATGAGGATGATGGAATTAAGCATATGGTCATTTTAAATAGCAAATTAGCGCGCGGGAAGTTAGCGGTAGGCCCGGGTTCGATTCCCGCCACTGCCAAAACTGCCGCCGTGTTTACGTGGAATACGATCACGTTAAATATGTGGGTCCGTAAGTCCTTCCGAGAGGTTGGTGGTAGGGGAAGGAGGATACGGCCCCTGTGGATGCCTCCCCCACTGGGTTCCCGTCTAAATTGGGTGAATATGTAGAAAGTTATGGAGATTGTCGCGGAGGGCGCGGCAGCCCAGTGGTTAGCGCGCGGGAATTGCACTCAGTAGGCCCGGGTTCGATTCCCGCCACTGCCAAAACTTACGCCACGTTCACGCAGAGTACGATCACGTTAAACATGTGGGTTCGTGAGTCCTTCCGAGAGGTTGGTGGTAGGGGAAGGAGGGTACGGTCTAAATTGGGTGTATAAAAAGAAAGTTATGGAGATTGTCGCGGAGGGCGAAGTAGCCCAGTGGTTAGCGCGCGGGAATTGCACGCGGTAGGCCCGGGTTCGATTTCCGCCACTGACATGGAGTACGATCACGTTAAACATATGGGTCCGTATGTGTTTCCGAGAGGTTGGTGGTAGGGGAAGGAGGGTACGTTCCCTGTGGATGCCTCCCCCACTGGGTTCCGGTCTAAATTGGGTGGCACATCCTGGCCGTCCAACCAGTTACCAGGCCCGGGTTCGATTCCCAAAATTGCCGCCGTGTTTACGCGGAGTACGAGCACGTTAAATATGTGGGTCCGTGAGTCCTTCCGAGAAGTTGGTGGTATTGGAAGGAGGGTACGGTCTAAATTGGATGAATAAAAAGAAAGTTATGGAGATTGTCGCGTAGGACAAAGTAGCCCAATGGTTAGCGCGCGGAAATTGCACTCGGTAGGCCCGGGTTCGATTCCCAAAATTGCCGCCGTGTTTACGCGGAGTACGATCACGTTAAACATGTGGGTCTGTAAGTCCTTCCGAGAGGTTGGTGGTAGGGGAAGAAGGGTACGGTCCCTGTGGATGCTTCTCCCACTTGGTTCCGGTCTAAATTGGGTGAATAAAAAGAAAGTTATGAAGAATATCGCGGAGGGTGAAGTACCCCAGTTTTTAGTGCGCGGGATTTGCACTTGGTAGGCCCGGGTTCGATTCCCGCCATTGCCAAAACTGCAGCCGTGTTCACGCGGAGTACGATCACGTTAAACGTGTGGGACTGCAAGTCCTTCCGAGAGGTTTGTGGTAGGGGAAGGAGGGTACGGTCTCTTTGGATGCCTCCCCCATTGGGTTCCGGTCTAAATTGTGTGGCACTTCCTGGCCTTCCAAGCAGTTACCTTACACCTTTCTGGTAGGTCGCGCCAACGAGTTTGCCACGGTCAGAATTTTCAAGGGTAGCGAACAGGCTGGTCGCCAAAGGCGGCTAGTAAATAATAAAAGGCAATGTCTGTGTGTGTGTCTGTCTGTGTGTCTGTCTTATACACTATACGCTCAGCGACCGCGCGTCGGAGAGCTACGAAATTTGGCAATCGGAGACCCGGGGGGGTGGGAAGGGGACACGTGAAAACCGATTTTTAAAATTTTAATTATTTTTTTTGTTATTTAATGTTTTATGCGATTTCGACCGTTTTTTGACATTTTTGCCCTATTTCCTCCACGATCCGGACGTCGTAGAAAAAAACAAATCACACCATCGGAAAGAACAGACAATTGCGAGTAAAAATATATCAATTTCAAATTTCAATTTTGATTTCTAATATTTTTTAAAGATTTTAAAACAAAAGTTACTTTCTGTTCAAAAAAACCAACTTTCGTTTTTAAATCCTTCCATCGTAAAAACTACTCATAATTTCGACTAATAATTTACATTTTTAGAAAGGTCAAACATCTGGCATTCTTACAAGTCCAATCTGGTCAGGAAATATTCCGTATTGCCCACAGGATCGAGATTTTAAAAGTTTCGAGATTTAAAAGGTCCGTGAGTCCTTCCGAGAAGTTGGTGGTAGGGGAAGGAGGGTACGGTCTAAATTGGATGAATAAAAAGAAAGTTATGGAGACTGTCGCGTAGGGCAAAGTAGCCCAATGGTTAGCGCGCGGAAATTGCACTCGGTAGGCCCGGGTTCGATTCCCAAAATTGCCGCCGTGTTTACGCGGAGTACGATCACGTTAAACATGTGGGTCTGTAAGTCCTTCCTAGAGGTTGGTGGTAGGGGAAGAAGGGTACGGTCCCTGTGGATGCTTCTCCCACTTGGTTCCGGTCTAAATTGGGTGAATAAAAAGAAAATTATGAAGAATATCGCGGAGGGTGAAGTACCCCAGTGGTTAGTGCGCGGGATTTGCACTTGGTAGGCCCGGGTTCGATTCCCAAAATTGTCGAATAAAAATAAAGTTATGGAGATTGTCGCGGATGGCACGGTAGCCCAGTGGTTAGCGTGCGGGAATTTCACTCGGTAGGCTCGGGTTCGATTCCCGCCATTGCCAAAACTGCAGCCGTGTTCACGCAGAGTACGATCACGTTAAACGTGTGGGACTGCAAGTCCTTCCGAGAGGTTTGTGGTAGGGGAAGGAGGGTACGGTCTGTTTGGATGCCTCCCCCATTGGGTTCCGGTCTACATTGTGTGGCACTTCCTGGCCTTCCAAGCAGTTACCTTACACCTTTCTGGTAGGACGCGCCAACGAGTTTGCCACGGTCAGAATTTTCAAGGGTAGCGAACAGGCTGGTCGCCAAAGGCGGCTAGTAAATAATAAAAGGCAATGTCTGTGCGTCTGTCTGTCTGTCTTATACACTATACGTTTCGCGACCGCGCGTCGGAGAGCTATGAAATTTGGCAATCGGAGACCCTGGGGGGTGGGAAGGGGACACGTGAAAACCGATTTTTAAAATTTTAATTATTTTTTTTGTTATTTAATGTTTTATGAGATTTCGACCGTTTTTTGACCTTTTTGCTCTTTTTTCTCCACGATCCAAACATCGTAGAAAAAAACAAATCACACCATCGGAAAGAGCAGAGAATTTCGAGTAAAAATATATCAATTTCAAATCTCAGGGACAAATTCTAATATTTTTTTATGATTTTAAAGCAAAAGTCACTTTTGACTCAAAAAAACGATTTTTGGTTTTTAAATTCTCGCATAGTAAAAAGTACTCAGAATTTCGACTAATAATTTACATTTTTAGAAAGGTCAAACATCTGGCATTCTTACAAGTCCAATCTGGTCAAGAAATAATTATAAATATTCACAGGATCGCGATTTTAATGACCTAAGGATATCCAATTTCTCGGCGAACGCGTTTTCACCCGTTGAATTTTCTCCCCGTCTCCATGGAGACCGACCGCCCTTCCGGGTTTAAATGAATTAAGATATGTGTTGTATACAACGGGTGAAATGATTATATTTATATGATATTTTAAATGGATATTTTAATTTATGGATATTTTAAATAATTTAAATGATTGCATTATGGTGGATTGAATTGTGGTGATGTATTTGAACTTATTATATTTATGTATTTGTGGAACGATATTGAATATTTTAAATAATTGAACGAATGGATATTTTATTGAACGTTCAGCGACCGCGCATCGGAGAGCTACGAAATTTGGCAATCGGAGACCCGGGGGGGGGGGGGGGGAGGGGATTCGTGAATACCGATTTTTAAAATTTTAATTATTTTTTTTTGTTATTTAATGTTTTATGCGATTTCGACCGTTTTTTGACCTTTTTCTCCACGATCCAGACATTGTAGAAAAAAACAAATCACACCATCGGAAAGAGCAGAGAATTTCGAGTAAACATATATCAATTTCAAATCTCAGGGACAAATTCTAATATTTTTTTATGATTTTAAAACAAAAGTCACTTTTGACTCAAAAAAACGATTTTTGGTTTTTAAATTCTCGCATAGTAAAAAGTACTCAGAATTTCGACTAATAATTTACATTTTTAGAAAGTTCAAATATATGGCATTCTTACAAGTCCAATCTGGTCAAGAAATATTCCGTATTGGCCACAGGATCGGGATTTTAAGATTTTCCGAATTTCAATTTCTCGGCGATCCGCTAAAGCATTTCTTAACCGACGTTTCTCCTCCCACAGAAGCAGGGAAGGTTGTGGGTGGGGACGTCAAGGTGGAGGTGACGTCACGGTTCCGTATATGCATAGCGATGGGTGGGACAATTAGAAACCGAATTAGTTTTTACTTTCCGTTTCCCGCGCTTCCGATTTTAAATGAAATAAGAGCTTAACATATGCATTGTAGAAATTATTATATTTATATTTTAAATGATGGAACGATATGGATTTTTTAAATGGATATTTTAATTTTATGGATATTTTAAATGATGGAACGATGGATATTTTAATTTTATGGATATTTTAAATGATGGAACGATGGATATTTTAATTTTATGGATATTTTAAATGATGGAACGATGGATATTTTAATTTTATGGATATTTTAAATGATGGAACAATGGAATGAGGATGATGGAATTAAGAACTTAGAGAGCATATGGTCATTTTAAATTGTAAATTAGCGCGCGGGAAGTTAGCGGTAGGCCCGGGTACGATTCCCGCCACTGCCAAAACTGCCGAAGTGTTCACGCGGAATACGATCACGATAAACATGTGGGTCCTGAAGTCCTTCCGAGAGGTTGGTGGTAGGGGAAGGAGGGTACGGTCCCTGTGGATGCCTCCCTCACAGGGTTCCCGTCTAAATTGGGTGAATATAAAGAAAGTTATGGAGATTGTCGCGGATGGCGCGGTAGCCCAGTGTTTAGCGCGCGGGAATTGCACTCAGTAGGCCCGGGTTCGATTCCCGCCACTACCCAAACTGCCGCCATGTTCACGCAGAGTCCGATCACGTTAAACATGTGGGTCCGTGAGTCCTTCCGAGAGGTTGGTGGTAGGGGAAGGAGGGTACGGTTTAAATTGGATGAATAAAAAGAAAGTTATGGAGATTGTCGCGGAGGGCAAAGTAGCCTTTACAAAGATAATTCTTGGGTGGACGCGGTAGCACTGTGGTTAGCGCGCGGAAGTTGCACTCGGTAGGCTCGATTCCCGCCGCTGCCCAAACTGCCGTTGAGTACGATCACGTTAAACATGTGGGTCCGTAAGTCCTTCCGAGAGGTTGGTAATAGGGGAAGAAGGGTACGATCCCTGTGGATGCTTCTCCCACTTGGTTCCGGTCTAAATTGGGTGAATAAAAAGAAAGTTATGAAGAATATCGCGGAGGGTGAAGTACCCCCAGTGGTTAGTGCGCGGGATTTGCACTTGGTAGGCCCGGGTTCGATTCCCAAAATTGCCGCCATGTTCACGCGGAGTACGATGACGTTAAACATGTGGGTCGGTAAGTCCTTCCGAGAGGTTGGTGGTAGGGGAAGGGGGGTTCGGTCCCTGTGGATGCCTCCCCCCATGGTTTCCAGTCTAAATTGGGTGGCACTTCCTGGCCGTCCAAATAGTTACCTTACACCTTTCTGGTGGGTCGCGCCAGCGAGTTTGCCACGGTCAGAATTTTCAAGGGTAGCGAACAGGCTGGTCGCCAAAGGCGGCTAGTATAATAATAACTGAAGCAACTTTCATTTAGTGTAATTATACATGTATGTCTAAAACTAAAATCTGTAAAAAAACATGTTAAAGAATAACTTGATTTTACAGGATTTGAAATAAACATGCATGCATAACAAATGCAATATGACTACGTTTTCATTTATTCTCTGCTTAGACAGTGTTAAATATTATAATTAATTTAATGTTATTTGCAGAAATAAAAAAAATATACTAGGAAGAAATTTTAAAATAATACGCTACTTAGAAAAAGTTGATACAGAAGTGAAATGTTTAAAAGCACAATACTAAATTAAAACAAATTTGATACTTTAAGAAAATAAAAAAAGAGTTGATACTTGGAAGAAATTTTTGGAAGAATTAAAAGAAAACATGATACTTAAAAGAAATAAAAACACACATAATTCTTAGAATTATTTTAAAAACACCGCAAAATTATATTTCATAACGTAGTAATTATAATTTTTGCAATTGTTAGAAATTAGAATTAAAAATATACTTAGAATTTTTTTGACTAATTATATTTCTTTTAATTCATTTTATAGCAGTTTGTGTTCTGTGCATCTAGAAACATGTTCTATTTGTGCTTTGTGCCCTTACTCACTGTGTTCACTCTTAAAAATCATTACAGTCCTATGATACCACCGTTAATTTTTTTAAAGGTGATATTTCTATTTTATGCCAATTTAAAATAGAAAATGTTTCTATTTTGTGCCATACTTGCAAAGATAGCAAGAAAGTACTTGTCTGCATCAGCGTTGATAGTGAACGTTTATTTTCAGAAAGAAGCAGGGAATGTTTATGAACAAAAACTTAATAGGCTGCAACCTGAAAATGCAGAACGCTTAATTTTCCTGTACCGTAACTTACCTCTAACTTTGATTACAAAGAATAATTAGTTTGTTTTTAAACAATATTTCATATGGTGTAAAACTTAAGAAATTAAAATACTGCAAAATTGAATATTCATCCAAGGGTCATTCCGAGTCAAATCAACCAATGACCTGAACCTTGACATCATGGAAAATGATAATTTTTGGTACAATAGTAGTATCAGTGAAGCTGACAAAAACTGTAAATATTAGATTTTTTTGGCTCTTAGTTTTCAGTTATTGACTTTCTTAAGGGGACTCATACCTCACCACAACTTATGAGCTGCCTCCATGTTAACCAATGGGGAAATTTGTTTAGAAGATTCCTTCGTAAATTTTACCTGTAAATGTTAACAGTTTGTTCGATATTAAAGGAGAAACACATACGTTTCAGTCGACGTACGATTTTTTTTAATATTTAAATTTAAAGTGTTTCAAAAATGAATTTAAATGTTAACAACACAACGGAATTTGCCATTAGGAAGCTTCTGTAGCAAGTTTGAAAGAAAATTTGAATATTTGGCCTAAAAAAAAAAATAGTAATACATTTTTCTATTGATATCAGCAAATGTTATAATGTTGTCATTATAAAATCCATTTTTAATGATCCAAAAACTACAATCTCTGTCTGTCAGCAATAGATCTTTATGTGGGGAGGGTGATAATGTATTTGTTTGACAGCCGTAATCAAGGAAAGTACAGCCCTCTATAGTTCCCTGCTTCTAGAAGCAACAACTCTCTGGTTCTGTGGTTTCATGGGGGACTGGGACAATAGAGTTTTTCCCCAGAATTCGTAGAAGTTTCCAAAGTAGTTTTGTGCAAGATTTCAGTTCAAACCCTTTTGTTGTTGATACAAATCTGTTTTTCATTTTTGAAAGAAATATTTGTCTTTCCAATTCTTTTTTTTTCTACCAATATTGCAGTACTTCTTGCTGAAAGCATTACATAATTAGTTTTCAGAATGTATAGACTGTCTACAAAAGTGGGTTTAAGATTTTTAGCCCACGGGAGCCGTAGCAAGTGTGCATTATTTTCCTTTTCAGTTCATCACAATATATTTTTACTTTCCCTATATACATAATATATAATACACAGGGAATAATATTGAGGGGGGGGGGGGATCCTAACAACTAAATCAATAGGGTTCCACTAATCATCGAGTGTGAGAATCGTACCAAATTATTTCCAAAGTACTGTGACATGGTTTAAAATTCAAATACGAGTTTTTGACGGAAGAGTACGTTTCAGGTATCCCTGAACTCGAATCGAACGTATTTGAAGTAATCTGTGTGAGCCTGCGGCCGCGATATCTCATAAATTTTTATAAAATACGCTCAAAAATAAATTTCATAAAATACGCCAACATCGACAATCTCGATGTCTATTGCAATTACTGTTGATTTAAAGATTTAAATAAACACTAGTTGCCGATGGAGATAAAATATTTTACTCTAGTATTTTTGAAGTAGAAGATTTCTTTTTTCTTATAGAACGATGTATGTAATAACAATTCAATAAACAGGAATCTTACGATGTATGCAATCACAATTCAATAAACAGGAATCTTACATTGTCTTTCACATCAATTTTCCATTTTTAAACCCAATTTGGTGTTATTAATAAATGTTAAAGTAATTCTGCTGCTGGCTCCAACTTTCAAATAAACTTTATTTGAAAATTTACGCAAATTTCCAATAAAATAATCTAATCATCAGTACGATATGGCATCAGACAAGAGCAATTCAAAACTCTTTCTTTCTCTTCAGAGGGCTGAAACTGAACTGGTTTATTCAATGCAGTGCCCATGACCACAAGGCATTGTATCGTGACACTCCCTCACCCGGGATAAGGGTACGGGAATTTATGGCTTTAGTGCGTCCCGAAATAGGATACAAAGAGAGGCTTACTTTTTGGTGGGAAAGTCATTTCGATGATAGGCAGCTCAATTAGGAAAAGGGACTGTGAAAACAGAGCTAAAAGTTGAATTCTTGCAACCATGCCATTTTTACAAGCGACATCTAGGGAACAGATTGTCGCGGATTTGAGTTCCATTGAACGGTTAGCGGGGCCTTAAAAGCGAAATTTGGCAAAAAAAAAGTATTTGACCTAGAGATCTCAAATTGGTGTCATTTTTTTTTCTTTCAATGGGTCTTAATTTGATATGACTATGCTATTTTCTAAAAACAATTTCTCTTTTAGTTTGTAATTATTTTAGAAACTCCAATTTAAAAAAAGAGTTAAATACCATAATCATGTTGTATATCAAATTAAGGTCCATCGAAAACAAAAGACTGCACTAATTTGAGCTCTCTTGGTCAAATAGTTTTTGATCTACCACTGTTTAAAGATTTCAAAACTGTACCAGATTTGGCTTTTTTAAAAAAGTGAATAACTGAAAATCTAAGAGCCCAAAAAATATGAAATTTTACAGTTTTTTTAAACTTTACTGGTACTATCACTGTACCAAAAATGATCAATTTTTTAGATATCAAGGTTCAAACCATTAAGTGATTTGACACAAAATGACATACATTTAGTACATAACTCATTAGCCAGTTTTTTCATACATTCAGCCCACATATGTTCTCAATTTTTACAATTTGCTACACACTTAATATTCAGGGTGACCACTCAACCGGGAAAAGTCAGGGAATTTTGTGAAAATTCTGTTTTTTTTTTTTAATACTAGTTGTCCTTATAAAAACAGGACTGCCCAGTTTGTATGCCATTTTCGAAAAATTTCGCCAAGTATTATGCTGTACTCGTAACTTCTAAATAAAGGCTGCCATGTGTCCATTTGATTCCGTATAAAAACAAAAATGCAGAGTTTGTGCTCCATTTTGGACAACTGTTGCCAAGAATATTCTATACATTTTACAATATTTTTTCTATTTCAATGACATTCTTTTGACTTTGCTGAATTGACATTAATTATTCAATGGCTGTGGCTTGTTACAGTGTAGTTTTTGCATATCTTTAATGTCTGTCATTGTGAGCAATTTGCAATGCCCATATTTAAGGACATCAGTTTAGACTATTTCTTTTTATTGTCTTCACTGAAAAAAAACATTAAATTCTTTTAAATATTTCAGTAGTTCAATTTTGCTGCATTTACATGTATTTTTTATTAAAAATGTCAAAATTTATTTGTAAAAACAAAAAATGTGTATTTTTTTCTCCTGATTTAATATAACTTTTTTTTAATAGTGGTGTTAAATTATTAAGATTCTTTAATCAAATTTGTAACTAAATAGGGATGTGCACGCATTTTATGTTAAAATTACTGGTCTGGAATTTCTTTTCAATTCACCTGGAAAAGTGGTTAATGAGTTATGTACTAAGTATACGTTACTCCGTGTCAAATCAATTAATGGTTTCAGCCTTGATACCTCAGAAATCGATCATTTTTGGTACAGTGATAGTACCAGTAAAGTTTACAAAAACTGTAAAATTTCAGATTTTGGGGGCTTTTAGATTTTCAGTTATTTACTTTTTTAAAAAAGCCAAATCTGGCAAAGTTTAGAAATCTTTAAACGGTTGTAAATCAAAAAATATTTTACACAGAGCTAAATTTAGTGTCGTGCTTTTGTTTTCAATGAGCCTTAATTTAATATACAACATGATTACGGTATTCTAACTCTTTGTAATTTTTTAAAAACTCCAATTTAAAAAAAAAAAATTTTTTTTTTTTAGAAAATCCAAAAAAAAAACTGATTTCTTTAAAATATATATATATATTAAAGACAATAAGGGACTATTTGTGTGCCAAATTTCATTATCGGTCGTTAAGGGGTTCCTATGGAAATTAAATTTTTTGTAATTTTGCTAATTTCACTTATAGTTTAATACAAAAAAAAATAATTTTCATAGGAACCCATTGGCTTCCCATTATGAAACTTGGCATACAAGTAGTCCATAAAGCATATATTTTTTTTTTCAAAAAAATTAAAAGGGGTGTTTTTGAGATTTAAAAAAAAAATTTTTTGAAGCTTTTCAAAAAATTCAAATTTGAAATAGCATAGTCATGTTATATATCAAATTAAGACTCATTAAAAGCAAAAGAAAATGACACTAATTTAAGCTCTCTAGGTTAAATAGTTTTTGATCTACAGCTGTTTAAAGATTTCAAAACTTTGGCAGATTTCGCTTTTTTGAAAGTCAATAACTGAAAAACTAAGAGCCCCAAAAATCTGAAATTTTGCAATTTCTGTTGTCTTTATAGTTACAGTAAATAAACACTTTTCAACTATGTTGTAAAAGGAAAAGATTTCATTATGAACAAGAGTACATTTTGAAATTGACACTGAAAGAAATGTGAAAACATGAATAGTCGAATTTTCATAAAGAAAAAAAAAATTGTACAGAAAAGTCTCATTTATAAGCATTTAAAAAACGATATTTCGGTATAATTTTTTTGAATACATAATTTGGAAGAATTAAAAAAATATATATACTAGGAAGAAATTTTAAAATAATATGCTACTTAGAACAAATTAAAAAAAAAAGTTGATACAGGGGTGAAATGTTAAAAAACACAATACTAAATTAAAATAATTTGATACTTTAAGGAAATAAAAAAAAATACCTGGAAGAAGTTAAAAAAGCCTTATACTTAAAAGAAAATAAACATGATACGTACAAGAAATAAAAACACGTAATTCTGGGAATTTTTTTAAAAACATTACACACAAAATTATATTTCATAATGTAGTAGATAATAATTTTTGCAATTTTTAGAAATAATTGTGAAACAGTTTGTGTTCTGTGTATCTAGAAACATGTTCTACTTGGCCTCTGTGCCCTTACTCACTGTTTTCACTCTTAAAAATCTTCACAGTTGCATGATACCACCATTGATCAGAGATGTGTAGTTTTAGCATGCACATATATAATTTAAAATAGCCTATAAACTTAATTACAATATTATTAATATTGTTTTTTTATATATTTTTAGTAGAAGAAGACCCAGACCACACGACCAACCCAGGGGTTTATGGTATATATTTTTAGTATTGAAGTTTACTTTTAAAAAATTAACTCTTTAAAAATTGCAAAAATGTTTTAAGTATTATCTGTTTTAATATATCCCAAAAGTTTATTCTGTATTTTTAAGTTATTTTCAATTTAAAATAGCTTATCTTTTAGATTTAAAATTATATTTCATAATGTAGTAGATTATAATTTTTGCAATATTTAGAAATAATTAGAATTAAAAATATATTTAAATATAAACTAAAAATAAAGGGAAAAAAACATTTTTGCATTAAAATTATTGTATTAACAATATATAATATAAATTAAAATAAAAATTTTGTTACATATGAACAGAGTGATTCTATAGTATTGTGAATTTTGCATATATGACACATTTGATATATCGTATCTTTGTAAAAATATAATTTAGATGAATGTATTTTAAATTTTAAAGATACTGTTTCAGATTGTGTTGATTTCAAATTTATAAATTCAAGTACATTATTGAAATCAACACAATCTGAAAATTTGACATCTATTATAAAAATATATTCACCTGGCTCAATATTTTTATTTTACAAAGATGCATAAAACTTTGTAAATATCATGTCTGCAACATGCACTATTCTGTAGAGTTGTCCAATGTGTGATAAATATGTATATAAACACGTAATAAATACGTGTAGAAACACAATATAAACACGTAATAAATACGTGTAGAAACACAATATAAACATGTAATAAATACATGTAGAAACACAATATAAATATGTATGGGAATACATTATAAATTCGTATGGGAACGCATAAATACATATGGGAACACGTTATAAACATGTATGTGGATATACGTAAGAAACATGTATGTGAATATACGTAATATACACGTATATGATATGTAATAAACATGTATCTGGATACGTAATAATAACGTATGTGGATATACGTAATATACACGTATGTGATACGTAATTAACATGTATCTGGATACGTAATAATAACATATGTGGATATACATAATAATAACGTATGTGGATACGTAATATACACGTATGTAGATACGTAATAATAATGTATGTGGGTATACGTAATAATAACGTATGTGGATATACGTAATAATAACGTATAGTTATATGGATACGTAATAAACACGTATGTGCATATACGTAATAATAACGTATGTGAATATACGTAATATTAACGTATAAGGATACGTAATAATAATGTATAAGGATACGTAATAATAACCTTTTTTATAACGGTTGGTATACCGTATTCTAACGTACCATTTTTGCGTAATAATTACGTATGGCCTGACACGTAAAGATTACGTATTGCTTGATACGTAAGAATTACGTATTTGTGCTACCTGGGTTAGGAAAGCGGGAACCTAAAGTATCATTGCAGGGCGGAATTGCTGAAGTTTGGAAATGCAGATAGAAAAAAGAAAATAATTTTTACCAAATTACAGACACTTTTGAGATATAAAAGATTTATATTATACGAAAAACACACTGAAGAATGGTTTTTGGAATGAAATCATGGGCATTAGAGAAAATGGGTCTGTTAAAGAGGAAGGGCCTAAAGTATGATTGACGGGCGGAATTGCCGAAGTTCGGTAATAAAAGTTGTCCTGTGTAATAACACCATTATTCAATCCAAACGGAACCTTTGGAATGTTAAAAGCGATCTTTATAGTACGAAAACTTTAAAATGGTATTCTTATGAGGAAATTACGAATGAATTCCTATGAGGAAATTACCGATGTTACAAAGAACATGGCCGCTGTGCAGTGGAGTCGCGAACGTGATTCCACATAAAACTCATCTATAGGGCCTTTAATTTATGTGTTACGTCACAATGATTCTGCTTCCGGTTCCGCCTATACTTACTTTGAACACCCCGTCTCACTATATATGGAGAGGCCACTCTCTACCGGATCTATAGAAAACTCTAGAGCTTACAAAACCAGATTTATTATAGTTCAATGAATACAATTCCTGGAATTGACGCCCCCCCTCAGACTTCGAACGCATTTCTTGACTTCCTTAAATTCTTTAAGGAGGTAGAAAAACGCTTCGATATGAGTAACCTGCAGGACTTATTAAACATCATCCTTAAAATCATAACCTCTGAAGATGATCCCATGGCAAAACTTTTTTACATCATTAAGATCCATTAAGATGGTCGCAGATATCAAAAAACCCCAGCCCCCCCAGAATTAGTGTATTCAGGGCCAGCAGCAAGTTGATCAGAATACTTCCACCAATACCACGTGCATCTTCTTCAACACCTGCCATCGCCAACACGTGCTACCGCCAACAAGCATGTTCCGAAAACGTACCCGCTATACCCCCTGCTGTGAGGCCGATTCTTCGCTATTGACTAAGTTAAATGACGTCATGGGCGGAGCCTAGTATACACTTTGAAGTTGTCGTCTTTGGGATTATACATGGAAAAAAATGTTGTTAAATCGGGAAGAAAATTATGATAGAAAGAAATAGTGCAAGGATATAACGTTGTATGACAATATACGGAGATATATATACACGTTCGTAAAACAACAAAAATGTCTTAACTTTAGGTAAGTAGTATATGATATATTTATTACAATTTTTGGGAGTAAAATGTTGACACTGGAACGTTATACCTTATACATCTGTAATAATCCGATTGAATGATTTTCTAACTTATTTCTTATATAGTACCTAATTTTAGATAGAAGACCAAATATGAATATATCAAAACTTGTACTGCAATATTTCACCTGGCCTGTTTAAATAACTTAAGTGGTCAGATGTTTTTATTGTTGTATCAGTTAAATTAAAGGAGAAACTTTTGATTTATTTCCTTCTAGGCTAATTAAATTTGTGTAGAAGACTGCAATATATTTTTTTAATCTGATTTATAGTTAATTTGTTTATCACAATAGTGTGTTATAGTATAAGAGTGTTGAAGACCAGAGCCGTCCGACTCATCCTAAGGACTCTAGCAAATAGTATAAGAGTGTTGTTGTTGAAACCCAGACCGTCCGACCTACCAGAAAGGTGTAAGGTAACTGTTAGGACGGTCGGGAAGTGCCACCCAATTTAGACCGGAACCCAGTGGGGCAGGCATCCACAGGGACCGTACCCTCCTTCCCCTACCACCAACTTCTCGGAAGGACATTCGGACCCACATGTTTAACGTGATCGTTCTCCGCATGAACACGACGGCTGTTTTGGCAGTGGCTGGAATCGAACCCGGGCCTACCGAGTGCAACTCCAGCGCGCTAACCAATTTGCTACCGCGCCCAAGTATAAGAGTGTAAAGATGTTATACAAATTAATGAAATTACTAATAAAATTAATATATATTCTATATGTATATACCAAGTTGTAATTTAAATAGCATATATATGAAGTTTCATTTCAATTG
Source organism: Amaurobius ferox (assembly GCA_951213105.1). Classification (NCBI taxonomy): domain Eukaryota; kingdom Metazoa; phylum Arthropoda; class Arachnida; order Araneae; family Amaurobiidae; genus Amaurobius; species Amaurobius ferox. Next base: position 47,674,117 of record OX578148.1, on the reverse strand, counting down.
TATGTTTGTTGATTTTGAGATTTTATTGATATTAAGTAACATTCTGAAGAAAGCAAACACTAATAGCCATTATCTAATGTTTATGAAATACGTTGAAGTTTGATCTGTACCCAGTAGTGAGCTGCCAAATTTTTAACATCCAGTAAGCTATTATGAAGATTATGGTTTCAAATGCTATCATTCTTCGCATGCAGTTCACACTAACATAATATACATTTATTGTGCGTTTAGAATTCATTTGGTGTTCGAGTTAAAATTATTTACATTTTAACTGTTGTTGTTGTTGTTTCTTATGACCTCCTGATTTCAACGGACATTTTAACTCTTAAACATGTTTATTTCAAATTATGTTTAAAATTTAACAACCAATATTTAAACTTTGGAAATGTTTAATAACAATTACATGTGTATTATCCTACACTTTGAATATACAAAATTTTGATATTCATATTTAAAAGGCATGTATTGATACATTATTCAAATTTTTCAGAACATTTTGAATTTAACTCAACGTTAATTCAGTTAAAAGCCTCTTTACACTTGCTATTCTGTATAACACATCTGAAATGTAAAACCTGAAGCTTTATTTTTCAATCTCTTGAATAATTTCAGTTTGAAACATTTAGTCAAAATACTATTAATTTCTAAACCCAAAATTATTTATTTGAAAGTAATATTAATTTCAATATCTTTATTACTTCAACAACTATAATTCGATTTAGATAATATATTACTATCTAATGTTAACGAAATACTTTAGCATCGGTAGGACGCAGTGATAACTAGTCAAACTTTTAATTGGTATATGTATTTTCAGCTTCATTATATCTCATCAGGTTAAATCAGATAAAATAATATAAAATTAAATTAGTAACTACTGTCTATTATTTTCGAAAACAGCATTCAGTAAGTTGATTTAAAATATCTGTTGGATAACCTCCTTCTTTATAAACATGTTATAAACTGAAATTAGGTAATATCATGCAACATTATTATGCAGTTAAAGTTGTTCAAACAGATTGTACTGTTAAATAGAAAATGCATATTTTTAACTATAGTAAAGCACTATTTATACACTACTCTAGGGACCAGTGAAGTAAAGCGTATACCTGTGAAAATATGTAATTGAAATTAATGTCACTGGATAGGAATGTTTGACGAGCTATGTAGAAATGCATATAAATGATGTATGTACTGTATTTCAAATATTTGAAATTTAATATTCACTGATTAGAATGGGAAATTAGACTATATAAGATTTAACAAAATATTTGAAACATTTTTATGTAAATAAAATTAAAATTTGTTTTGATGTGACAACAAATTATGAATTTTATACAAATATTGAAATTAAAATATAACTATCCATATTTCATTACCTGAAGATACATTCAATTGAGTAGTAGAAAATTAGTACTAACTTTTGAATCATTTGTGAGATATCAGTGATTACAAACGTGCACATGCTTATCTCAAAAGCATTCAATTCGAAAATAAAAATATTTAAAAAAAACATGTAAATTCATTGACAGTTCAAATATTTGATCCTATTACAATATTTTCCTTTAACTTTAGTATTATGTGTGTAACAGTAACGTAGCGTCTCCAGGCAATTCTTTTTTTTGAGGAAGAGGAGGTGTGTATGTGTGTGTGTGTGTGTGTGGGTGGGGGGGGGGTTGATTTGGTAACCAAACAGTTAGCTTCCCATTTCACTAAATATCATTTCTCTGAACTTAAATGGGTTTCTAGGGAATATGATTTCCCTACTTGGTAATGCTATTGGTGTGTAGAGACAAAAAATATTTCTTAAATATATTTCTATAATTTTAAAGAATCAAGGGTACTTCCTTATTATAGCGGCCCCCGAGGATGAATCACCAAGCGTCCGAGATTTATCGCCAAGGTAGGTTGTAAAATGTCACCAAACGTTTGAAGTCCTAAAGAAACAGCATGTGTTTATATTATTGTCATATTGCTTTTCCGTTAACGAAAACCTTGGCGAAATCTTAACTGCGACCTTGGCTCATTTGGATTTATGGGAGCCACAATAATAAGATAGTACTGAATCAAGCTACATATGCAATTTCTTTCCAATAGTACAATGATTCTAGCTAAAACTAAATCTGCTTTTCAATTTCTTCGTTTACAGTTAGAATTGCAATATATAGATATCAGTTTATTAAATGGGATGTTTTTATTTACTTTTGAAATTTATTTTTACCTTTACTCTAAGGCAGGAATTTACTTTTATGCATCAAAATTCTATTATCTGTACTACTGATGGGGAAAAATCAGTCCAAATAAGATAAGCATACGCATTACCTAAAAAACATATTTTAGTTCATCCGGTGGACAATATCTTGAAAAATTATAAATATTTATTCAAATGAACCTGATTAACTAGTACCTACTTAATCAAATTTAAAACATTATAATTGTTATTATATAGCGTTTATGTTAATCCATGTCTAGCCAATCCGAATTTCTTATAGAAAGCTGAAAGTTAATTAGGTCCTTGTAAATTGATCATCATTCAATGAATCGTGAGTACAGTTAACCAAATTTAAAAGGTAGCTGCAAAGTTTACAGTTAGTACATTACAAGGGCAGATTCAGGCCGAAATAAAAAGGGATATACTTCGACATGTTTCTTTTATTGAACATTTGTTTTTGTAGTATATCAGTAAATAGTTATCGAAACTGATAAATTTTTTTTGATTAATCATAAAATGAAGCAAACTACCCTGATAAAATGAATTTTATGTCATTTTGGGATTTATGACATTGCAATAAACTTTTATAAGTGAATCTATAGAATCACAAGAAATGACACATATATCTGAAAAAGGGGGGGGGGGGGATAATTGCCACAATGACCCATACCTGGATCTATATTAAGTTTCTTGTTACCATTATAGATATGAGATATTCTATATTGACGAATGCATAATAAGCATGAAACCAGTCCAAGAATGCTCATGCTAGTATCTGTAATAGGAATATTCCCCATATTTTTTAGAATGCGTCTTATAGATGAGCTTTGTGTTTATAAACTTTGCCTTTGCAGCTTCATGTGGCCTAAGCTAAATTGTATATGAATTTTGAGCAGGCCACATGGAAGAACTGAAAATGTTAGTTTACATAGAAGTTCTAAAAAATTGTGGTGCATGCTAACTTTCATGCTGCCACTGCAAATTTTGATTATTTCATGATGACGAGCATATAATAAGTGAGAAACTAGTCCATGGATGCTAGTATCTGCAATAGGAGTGTCTTCTCCATTATATCCTATTCACAAATTGATATATTAGAATGTTGCAAAACTATAAGAGCAAAACAGTTTTATCAAGCTATTTTCACAAAAAATATTATGACTGGAGAAACAAATATGAGCAAGATAAGTAGCAGATCTATTTTGAAGTTGAAATTGGGGCTGCAGCTAATATATTTCACATGACGTCTTTGATAAACAAGTATTTTAGCTATATTTCAAGCATTTAAAACTAACTTAAATGTACTCGGAAAGCTGTATCTATTTACTCATATTTGTTTCCATTCACCTATTATGTGTACATATATTACGTAGATGGTTATCATAGAGACAAAATATCAATTTAGAATGTTCTGATATTAAAATATGGAATTATATGAGGGTCTTGCTGTTGAAGAAAAGTTGAAACCACTTTAAGTGAAATATCAGTTAGCATGAACTGCAGGCTAGGCACTATCAGTGCATATTATATATTCTATTATATATTTATTTGTTACATATAAAATAGTTAACATGAAATTTGAATTAATGTAAAAAAAAAAAGCTATTCCTCTGAAAGTCAAATTTTTCAGGTAACACACTAAGTTAGAGTGCAAATCTCAACCACTTTTTATTTCTGGTGATATCGATTCAAATCCATAGCATATATTCTATTGGTATATAACTTTTTAATACTTCTGTAAAGAAACCAGGCATAAAAAAATTAGGTGACAAATCAGATTCTTTAAGAAAGTATTACAAATTTATATTCTCAAAAGCAACAGTTTATTTAAGTACTTTAATTGTAAATCCATTGACGCAGTTCTATAAAAATATAGGTATGTCATTCTTTTGGTTTTGCCACTTTGTTTTCTTTCGGCCATCCAAATGGTTTCTCTTAGTCCTCGGACGAGACGGATGGTCTGGGCTTTCGATTTTGTTTTCTTTCGGTTAGTGACGGTGGCATAGCATTACTCACACCAATTCAAATGGTAAAGAAACCAATATGCATATCTATTTGTTTAGAATTTAATGGGAACAGCAAACAATTGATATATATAATTTTCGAAGCATGTCAGTTATTAAAAATTTTTAGCATAGAAAATTATTAGCACATCACTGGGTATACAGATTGGGATGGATTACTCATCCTCTACACTAAATATTTTACCCAGGATTACATTGTAAGCCTGCATTTTTATTAATTTTAGATTATTTTTTTTTTAAAATTCCACATTTTTTGTCCAAAATATTCCATTGTATGGCTTTTTCTTTTAAATCAAACACATAGTTTTGTTTACAAACTTGCATAAATATTTGAAATAGACTTCAAAAAAGGTTATGGTAACCCACATTTAAACGGTTATATATTTTGTTTTGGATAGGTAACTTGCTTTTCTGTAGTTAAAACATTAATAAAATAAAACAAATTGCCTCAAGTGCTATAAGTCAACAATGAAAATAGGATTAAAAAAGTTGCGATACACGTACGGAATACCCGGCCGTCCAACTAGTTACTCTAAGTCCTCAGGACGAGTCGGACGGTCTGGGTCTTCAACACGTACGGAATACAATATAAAATGGGCATAAGGTGCCTTTAATAAACATAATACATATAACACAAGCATTTTAAACTGTATGCTGTATATAATTTTTTTCCCGTAAATGAAGCATTTTTACATTGATCAAGTAGTAATAATAATAATATATTTTATTTAATTCTTTAGTTTAAAATCATGTCAAAAGCAAATAAATATGTGTGTATGAAGTAAAATACATGACGAAATGTATCTAAGGAAAATGTAAACACGTATAATCTCGAAGACGACAGATTTTGTCTTAAACTGTCAAACTTCAAAGTGTATGCTAGGCTCCGCCCATTACGTCATTTAACTTAGCCAATAGTGAAGAATCAGCCTCACAGCAGGGGGTATAGTGGGTACGTTTTCGGAACATGCGGATCGGCCCCTCAAATTATTTTGTGATCGGCGTTGTTCTGGAAGCTTCCAGAACTGCGTGACGTCACGTCCGATCACCGAGGTTAGAACTTGGGAGGGTGAAGATAAACAAGAAGGGAGAGGTACCGGGGAAGAAAACAAATTAGCCAGTGTTTCCGATGTCAAGCTTTCGTACATGCGAGCCAAAATTGCCATCTGCCAGCACGCTGTGTAAAATGTGCGCAGGCACATCTTACGAAGGAGTGTTGAAGACCCAGACCGTCCGGCTCGCCCCAAGGGCTTGAGCATCCATTTGGACGGCCGGGAAAAAGTCATCGGAAGCTAACTCCCAAGGCCATCGTCCCAAGGTTCAACCAACACCAAAACCAGAGCCCCACCAGCGGCCCGCATCGGGCGCCGAAACAGGGCAAAGTTTATTAAAAGATCTTTAAAAAGTTTACAGGAGAGTTCTAAACAAGGTACCACCACTAAAGGAAACAAATATTTTCAGGTGGGAAGCACAATAAACTGAAGGAAATCAAACAGTTGTGGATGACACGTAATTATATTCTGCTGAACAATGATAAATCTGATGAAAACAAACATACAAGAACACCAAAGACATAACAGGAGCAAAAAACAAAACAAAACAAAACAACAAGACCAAACAAAACAAGGCAACGCAAAGAGGGGGTAACACCTCCGGGGAGAAACCAACCAGAAAAACAAGGGGGGAGGAACCGACCAGAGGAAAAGGGGGAAACTCACAAGCTGATTATGTGATTTGATTTGAGATGTCTCTTGCGATGAGAACACAGTTTTTAATTTTTTCGATTGAAGATTTGTTTGAGCTGACTCTGGAGAACCAGGCTGCACAATTAACAGAGGAGGGTTTGGAGAGATGAAAACTTTTGGTTAGGGGGCAGGAAAAAATATAGTGATCTGCGTCGCCAAAGGCGCCGTAGGAGCAACTAGAAGTAGATTTATGTTTGAAGTAGAATAAATAATCCATAAAGGGGCCATGTCTAGTTAGAAAATATATTAAGTATTTATTTGTAATTTGAATAGAAGAGTTAACAAGGGGAAGAAAGGTAGAAATACGGGCGGGATCATGGGTCCGAGGGGAGACATAAGCGTTTAGAAAATCTTGCCAAAGGAGTGAGATATTGGATTTACAAAACCTTTTTAGAAGGGAGAAGGGGAAGGGAAGGGAAAAAGGGGAGCCCGAAACAGTAGCTAGTTTGGCAAATGTATCGGCAGCCTCATTCCCAGAGACGCCAGAGTGGGCCTTAACCCAACGTAAATTAATAAGGTTTTTATTTGCAATTGCATTTTGTTTAATTTTTAAAAGGTATTTTGATTTATTTTTAACCGAATCCAAGGCCGAAAGGGAAGAGAGACTATCAGTATTTATATTAATTTTTAAATTATTGGTTGCGGCCCAGTTTATGGCAAAGTCAATGGCAGCAATTTCTGCCTGAAAAATACGAAGGAGTACCAAAACTTACGAAGGAGTGTACCAAACGAAGGAGTGTACCAAAACTGTATTAAAACTGAAGGTGTGTACTCTTACGAAGGAGTGTACCAAAACTTTCGATACGCCCTGCGTATGCGCAAATTGTGGTGGAAGCCACCCTGCTTCTTTTAGGAACTGCCCTAAGTTCCCTAAGTACCGTGCCCCGGCCTCTCAAAATTCTAGATTTCAACGGTTCGTTGACCCACAGCGGTCTTATGCCGCTGTCATGGATGAACGTAGCGAGGTTGTCGAAAAGACCCCTGTGGTCACATCAAAAACGTCGGCCCCTAGCAGAGCATCCACTAAGAAATCCGACACTCAAGATGATTTTCTAAATTTAGCTTTTAGATTTGGTGAGCAGTATGGAACTGCCATTGTTAGCGAGGCCATTAAGAAGGCTCTCCCCCATCTTCGGTCTGCTCTAACCGAGATGGACAAAATCTCAATTCTTTTCGAGGGTGTAAGTGCCCTCATTTGCAAAAATTAACCCCCCTTTTTCGGCCATGGGTTGTTTAATTAGGAACTTGAAGGATCTCACCATTGGCATATGGAATGCCAATGGACTTAGAGGTACAATCAATGAGGCTAGGGACTTCTGTACAGCAAATAACATAGACTTATTCTTGGTCCAAGAGACCCACTTCAGCCCAGGGAATCTCTGCAAGATTGCTAACTACGACTTATACAATGACGACAGGCCTCGTACTAGCCATCGTTCTAGCGGTGGCACTGCTATCTACGTGCGATCCAATCTGCCACACAGCCGTATCCCCTCCCCCCTCTCCGAACCGGAGAGGTCACCGTGGTCGAAGTGAACCTGCCTGCCAATCCAGTTATCACCATTGCGTCTGTGTACCTTCCACCCACTTGCACTAATACTGGCTTGAGTATTAATGACCTTTCCACCCTCTTCAAAATTTCCCCCCATGTGATAGTTGCTGGTGACCTAAACGCTAAACACCAAGCCTGGGGCTGTCCATCATCGAATCCTCGCGGCCAAGGCGTAAAACGCTGGACCGATGAGAACAACTTTGATGTCATAGCCCCAGGTGACCCCACCCACTTAGATAATGTTATAGACTTTGCTATCACCAGCAACATCCCCTATACGTATCACATGGAAGCTGTTAACGAGCTCCCCTCTGATCATCTCCCCATCTTGTATACCCTAGAACTTAATCACTTTTCTCTTAACGTCCCCGCCAAACTTAAGACCGACTGGTCAAAGATTAAAAATCTTCTTCGTCGTAATCAGCTCCCTCTCCCTGATACTTCGGACTGGAACATGGACCTCGCGGATGCGGAGATAGAAAATCTCGAAAATATGCTTCGAGAAATCTACTCTGCATCCTCGAGGCCCAGGACAGCCAAGGTCAGTCACTACAAGCTTCCCCCGGGTATACAAGATTTGATCAGAGAAAGAAATCGCACCCGCAAGGAGTGGCAGGCCAGTAGGGATCCTGACCTTAAACGTGAGCTGAACTTCCTCCGGGCGCAAGTTCGTTCACGGATTAAGGCCTTTTCTAGTGCACGATGGAATACCTATGTTGAGTCCCTAACGACTCAGGACAACACCATTTGGAGGGCAACCTCACGTATTCGTAGGCAGAAAACTTACATACCGGCCCTTAATGGCCCAAACTGCAGGGCAATTTCAAATGCACAGAAGGCTGAACTGCTTGCAGACAGTCTTAGAAGTCAGTTTGAACCTCACCACAATGTAATCGATCCCCGGACGGTTGCATTGGTGGAGCCCACGGTTGAACAATTTATCTCCACACCTTCTCTTAACACGCTCAGGAAACTTGAACGTCCTGACATCGCCCCCTATATTCTAAAACTCAAGAGTAACAAAGCCCCTGGGAGAGACCAGATCTCTACTAACATGCTCAAAAACCTCTCTAAATTCTATCTTCAGTATCTTGTCTATCTCTTTAATCAGCTCATTAAATTAAATTGCTTTCCGCGGGCTTGGAAGGTGGCAATTGTAGCCCCCCTCCCCAAGCCCGGCCTCAACCATTCTGAACCTTCTAATTATAGACCTATTTCTCTCCTTTCCAGCATTTCTAAAATCTTCGAGTATGCCTTGGTGCAGCACCTGGATGAGTTCTACAGCCTTAACAACGTTATTATTCCTGAGCAATATGGGTTCAGAAGTAGACACTCTACCCAGCATCAACTGCTTAGGGTTGTGGAACTCATACATGAGGCTCACGCCAAGCATCTCAACACCACTATTGTCTACCTGGATATCCAAAAAGCCTTTGATAAGGTCTGGATATCCGGGCTCCTCTTTAAACTAATCGCTCTACATTTTCCTGCTCATCTCATTAAAATTCTTCACTCTTACCTAACGGGGCGTAGCTTCGCGGTAAGAGTTTCCTTCTCTCTCTCCTCCCCCAGGAATATACTCAGTGGGGTCCCTCAAGGTTCCCTTGTCGGCCCCCAATTGTTCAACCTGTACATTAATGACCTTCCACGTTTCCCCGGTGTCACCTTAGGCCTGTACGCCGACGACACAGCCCTGATTGCACAACACAAGCATACACATGTCGTGCACGAAACTCTTCAATCTTACCTCGACAGTTTGACGCAATGGTTGACTAACTGGAGAATCAAAGTGAATGTCAGCAAGTGTGCCGCCGTCAGTTACCCATCCCCTCGCCGAACCCCCTCCACTAACTTAACTCTGAATGATGAACCGATTCCCTGGCAAACTAACTACAAGTACCTTGGTGTGTACTTGGATTCCAATCTCACGTGGAAACTTCACATTTCTAACATCTGTCAGAAAGTGAAGTCTGCACTGGCCCAGCTTCGCCCCCTTTTGGCTGGAAACAGCCGCCTGTCAACGAGAAATAAGTTATTGCTGTACAAGTCCTGCATACGTCCAATTATGACATACGGATCCCCGGTCTGGGGAACCGCAGCTGAGATTCACCTACGGAAGCTTCAAGTTATGCAAAATAAAACACTTCGTATGTTTATCAGGTTTCCAACCTACGTCCGGTTTGAAGTTCTGCACAGAGATCTCAATATTAGGCCTTTTTTAGACTACATTCAAAAACTTTCTCAAAATTTTTTCAGAGATCTCAGTAGAGTAAATAATTCCACGCTAGACAGTATCCCGCGGTATAACCCGACACACCCTAAGGCGCGAAAGCGCCCCTGGGCGTTGGTGGGGCGCCGCACAATGGATGCTTTTCTTCGGCCTCCTAAGCGGAGACAGCTCGTCTAGCATTGTTTTATATCTGCTCTCCCCCCTTTTATTATGAACTCTCGCTAACTCCGTGGCCCTCCCTAGCATTTGGGAGTTCACGATTTATCGACGAACCGTTTTCCTTTTTTGTTATGTACGTTCCCCCCGTCTCAAGCTCAAGGCCCTGCGTTCCTCGGGACGCGCTTATCCCCCTCCTTCCTTTTTACTCTCGCTAGGTGCCTGCTTGGGCTCTAGCATACCTTTCCCCTTCTGTAAGACTTGGCGTGGGGCTCGACTTCGGTCGTCGCCCTCCTCCCAAGCAAAGCTCAAGTCAAGTCAAGTCAAGTCGGGGGTGCAATTCTGGAGCGCCTGGTCAACTATGACCGTATCTCCAAGCTGTAAGTGTTGATGTCTCTCTTAACTTATGCTTCTCTTTCTTAGTACTTCTTTTTTCTCTTCGCCCGGAGTTTAAAGGGGGGAATCCTTTCCCCTCCTGGGCACTCCGTATACCCAAGGCCACCTAGAATACAAAAGGCCCGGACATTGACAACTCAACCGCAGCAACGGAGGGAACGTATCTCCCGTGCGTAACACGTACGGGATCTGACACAGATGAATTTCTACAGTAATAAATAAGACTAATATGAAAAAATATATCTCTAAACTAATAAGTAAATTAGAATAAACTTTAAATTGTGATTCTAAGATAAAAAATGATCTACATTGAGAACAAATATTTTTTCACTCTCTTCTGTAAATATTTATGTTAAAGTTATATTAATATAATAAACAACTATATTAATATTTATATAATATTTAAAATATATCAAAAAACAAAACTTATAAACCTTAGAAATTCAAATAATATTTTATAACTATAAATTAGGAAAAAAGTAATTACATATTATTCACTATAATGGGAGAAACTGCTGACACTTACCTATGACTTTAAAATACATATTTTATTAGCTAACATACATATATATATATATATCTCCAGATTTAGCATTTAGTTTTAAAATATAAGCAACATAAAACGCAGTGAAATAGTTATGAATATAAATTTCTAAATTTAACTTTTCCATTTTGTGACAGTAACTTTTGCAACATTATTACTTTTACACTAATACTATATTTCAAAAACTCTTGATACCTACCTATTTAACTTGAACAACATTTTATACTGTAAATCTAGAATTCATAAAAAATGCGAAGAAACATGCCTGTTTAAAAAATCTGAAAATTCGCCATTTAAAATTCAAACAAATTTATGCATAATTTTCTGTCGGACTTTAGATAGGAAAATAACTTAGTAGAAATTTATTAAACATTTTAACTTTCTGACTAAATATAAAGCTTTTTAATTTATTAATGACAATCACCACAATAGTTACACTTCAGTATGCATGCTATATGCTAGTACACACCATTTATTGATTTATATCTTCATGAAATTTAAATCATTTTTTTCTTCTTGAAATGTAAATTACCTTAACTTGTAATGACATGTAGTATATGTACAAATTTTAATTATCCATAAGTTAGGTTACCACACTAAGTAGAAAATCGTTGTCTTTCTACATGCAATGAAACTATTTAAATTATTAAATCCATCAAAAAATGTAACGGCATTTCTTCAAATAAGGAAGTAAAATACAAAAACAGGGCTTTTATGAGTTGTAAAAACATTTTATCTTACAAACCTAATTAACTGACATCAAATTTATATTAAAATGTATCATACTGTATATGTAGCAATAAATAGCTAGATTTGTATTTTGTCTGAAAAAAGTATATTCAAAATTAACTCAAATTTTCTGAGTATCTGAGTACCAGGTATGTGTGTATGTTTTAACTAGTACACACCATTAATATTGTGTTGAAATGTGAAGTTATTAAGTTTTTCTTGAAGCAAGCAAATAAAATACAAAAAAGAAGAGCTTTTTATGAGCATATATAAACTTTATTACAACAAATGTATAAATCCAAGTAGTTGGAGTTAACAAAGTTACATAAAAATAAAATGTATCTGCCGCAAAAGCTAGATCCATATTTTATCTGAAAAGTACCTGCATATCATATGTCACATTCAAACAAAAGTTACCCCCCCCCCCCCTTATATCTACTGAATACCAACCTGATATATATTAAATGATGTACATAAGGTATGGATTATAAATAATATAATAGACATTTTCATTAGATACAAAAACTATTTAATCTGTTAAATCTAAATGACACATTAAATACTTTGATTGTAATGTAATCAAAAGCATCAATCAATAACTTTTGATAAAAAATAAACATTATTAACTTTCTCGATTTTTTGTTTTCAAAATATATTTGTTACAAATCTCAATAATTATGCTTTTCAGAAAAATGAATATCGCTGTTTTGCAATATATATTTTAAGTCAGAAAGATCCAAATTACCAAAATCTTTAAACAAAAAACAAAACAAGTAAATTGGGTAATTTTTTCAACATGGACAAATTTCATTTTATAATCGAAATCATACAAGTTGTATCAGTGATAAGGCAAAATATGTTTCTTGTAAAAAAATCCACCCTTTGTATTCTTTCGTCCAATATTTTCCCACAAAGCTTATAATAGAAATGAATATATTTGAACTTACGCTGATTATCTAATATAAAAGGTTCAAAATCTTATTTACACTTTTGACATGCATTATTTCAACCCATCTAACAATTCAGTCAATAAAGAAGGCTATATTCTCACAAAGTTCTGCTTTTAGCTGATTTTGATATAACTTTTAATTATATGCTTTTACAGTACTATTATACTAATCCCTTGAAATTTCAAATTTTCTCTTAAGCATTTATATGGAAGTATTGCATTTTTGATAATATTTTCCCCATATTATTACATTGTTCAGCATAATTATTCCAATAGATTGTTTATGGAATGTGAAAGCTTTTAAATTTGCCTAATTTGATGTTGAAACTTATTTTATAGGTGTTCTTTTACTTAGATGCAAGTTTATTAAGTTTTCGATCATCTTTTTTCCTTTTTTCCATGTTATTGCATTGTTTAGCATAATTATTCAAACAAATGTTACTAAATGTTCTAATAATCTTTGAAACAAAATAATTCGGAGACTGTTTACAACAAAAACAAATTTCATCAGAATTTGCAAGATCGGATTCTTCCAAAGACATAACAGTCAACTTAACTAAAAGCATTACTTGATTTTTACAATTCAGAAATTCACATTCATGCATATTGGATACCAACTTGATAAATATTAAATAGCATACTGAAAGAATACTAATTACAGATGCTGATGGAGCTTTTAGTCCACCACGATCCATTAAATGTAAATATTGAAAATTTTGTAGGGATTGTTCATCAAGTATCAAACATTTTGCAGTTATGTATAAAGATATACATTGATTACAAGATAATTTTAATTTGAAAACACAATATCCACCTATGTATGTTAAAACTTTTAAATCATTTTTTGATAAATAATCAAAATTCAAGGGATAATCTAATATAGACAGAAAATTTTCTACTTCTACATCATTACAAAGATTGTCTTCAAAAGAATGGGAATAAATTAAATCAGAAATACTAAAATTACCATACTTTTCTGATTTTACACGTAATAAACTTTTAACTCTTAATTTCTTCTCAGCTTCTAAAATTTGCTGAAGTGATATATTATAATTTGAACCAGACATTTCACGATACTGACCAAATCTTGCCTCAAGATTATCGGTTTGAAATTTTCCACATAAAACATAACTAAATTTCAAATCTTTTAATATATATTCTATAATTGAAATCATACCAGTTGTAGTATGGGTTAAGGCAAAAAATGTTTCTCGCGACAAACCACCCTCTCTATTCTTTTGCTTCATATTTTCCCACTGTTCTAACCATGATACAAATGACTGAAGAAATTTTATCCTGTGCTGGTCGTCTACTGTAAAAGGTTCAGAATTAGTGCCGTCCTTTATTTACAGTTTTGATATTCATTATTTCCCACCAACTAACAATTCGATCAATAAAGGAGGCTGTATTCTCCCAAAGTTCTGCATTTGTACAGTTTTCCTTTTCAATAAATGTTTTTAATGCTGCAATATTTGACCTATCAAAGATTTTTAGGGCTAATTTGACATTTTGTTTTTCTAAATTACTCGGGTTTAAAGCCTTAACATTTAATTTTGGGGCAGTTTTCAAAAATGTTCCCAATTCTTCTTGATAGATATCCTGTAATAAAGAAAATGATGCAGCGGCAGATGGTTTAAAATCTGACAAAACTTGGTCATTTTCTCTAGAATAATTTTTGATGCATTCTTCAGGAACAGGAAAAATGAATTTTTTTTTCTGCGTCTTTTTGATTTATCCAATTATTTCGAATTGATTTGAGGAGATGCACTGAATCAAATAAGAAAAATACTTTTTTTGACTTATTAGCTGGATTTGGAATGGAAATTTTCATGCCATTACCACCAGATAACTTTACAAACATATTTCTATTGATACGATTATTATCAGAAATAATACTGAACACAGTAAACCCTACATTTTCTAAAATTTCTAAAATTTTAACTGTCATGCTACATAACTCATCAGCTGTTAACTTAAACACTGGTACTAATGCAATAATTTCTTTAGCAGGGGAAAATATGGAGGAAAACATAAAAGCCTGAACAGTTTTTGCTTGGTTATTTGAATTTTCAGTAAACCCAATCAAAGTTTGATTTTTGAATGTAACACAGGATTTTATGTATATTTCATCAATAAGAACATTCACAATTCTTTCATTTTCAGATAAAGTATTACACCTACCTTTCAAATAACTAAAATTTTCAGCATTATAAACACCAGCTTTTACCTGTAAATTGCCAGAAAGGCGTTTAAGATGGCGAAGACATGGCAATTGTATAATTTTTGTATTATATAAATATGTATATGCTGAGGAAGATTTAATGTACACACAATATGCAAAAATTAACAAATCTGTAGAGTATTTCCTACCATGTATAGGCTTGTCAATAAGTGTTAATTGTTCCAATAAAAACTTAGCACATTCAGATTTTTCACTATTGCAGTCATTTTGTAAATATGCACGGAAGTAATCCAAAGAATTTTCAATATTTGATTTCAAAAGATTTCTGTTCTTATTATTGTTATAACACTTTATAAGATTTAGAGTGTTTTCCAGCTGACTCCATGATGTCAGGCAGTTTATGCTCAGAACCTTGCAGAAAGCCTCATCTGCAAACACTTTATCTCCAACAGAGAAGGTCATTAAAAGATTTTCATTAACTCTTAGACTCTTATCTAACTTTAAATCAGAATGACATGATATAAATAAAAATGCTATACAATTATCACACCGATGAAGAGTTATTGCTTGTTCAGTAATAAATCTACTTATAAGATGTGGTGGAGTTAATAGTTCATTCTGTAATGTATGAAGCGAATCTATTTTGTCTTTATCAAGCCAATCATTTATACATGCATCATCTAACTTTTGCATTTTCTTCAACCGCTCTAATGTGGCTGTCCGCTGTTGAGGAGGCTTATTTAAGTACTCCGGGCATCCTTGAAACAAACACGGATAAGCAGAGTTTGTAAGTTTGGGTATTGTTCTTGGAATGTTTATAGTACTCCCATCTTTTAATGTCAGTGTATCTGATCGAATAATATCATTTTCCATGAAATGTTTTGCACACACAACTGAATCCTTTTTTATGTCAAATTTTCGTGGAATTTTTCTTATCCACAAGTCTCTGATTCTTTCATCCTTAGGAAATCGGAAGCAGGTAACATACTCTTTACCGGGCCTGTTAGAAGTACAGTTTGGTACGCAACAATACCTAGGCATGATATCTAAAAATAATAAATATTAAAAATTAGATAATTGACAACCGTATAGAAAAATAACAATATACAATAAAAAATTTTTTTTTATAATTGAAATATGAACAATATTTTACATTATAAGGATATAATTTAACATTTAAATTTTACTTCCTGTGCTAATTTTTTAGATACAAAAATTTTGAACTTTAAAAATTAACGTGTTTTGAATTTCATCAGAAATATAAATTTACGCTTTTTAAATTTTCATATCATAAATTTGTACATGACAATACATAACACTGTATTGATTAAAATATTTTTAAGGTCTAAATATCGGTTGTTAAATTGTAAACAATGTTTGAAAAAAAATGTTCAAGACTCTAAAATGTAAATAATTTTAAGTTAAGCATCAAATAAATTTTAAATACAATAAATGTATTTTATAGTAGTTAATTACATAACGTGAACTATGAAGAATGATAATAATTGAAAGTAAACTAGTCCATATGTTAATGGTTGATAAAAATGGTTGATAAAATAAATATAGTATTTGCTGTATAGAATGTGTCGAGTATCAAAAAACTAATTTGCAGCCATTCAACAATTAGTTCAAATTACAACGTAGTATATATGTATTATATATTTATATAATTACCTTTATATATGGTTAAATACCGTCTATAAAATAATCCGAAACCCATAATTGGGCAAAAAATCAGCCCAAATTAAAATTTTAGAGATTTCAATGCAAAATTGATCTAAAATATCCATGTAATGTAAAGCAGACGAGTTGCCAAGCAGTAAACAAACCGACGTAACCCTAACTGCAATGTTGCAAAATACACAATTGTATATTTCTCGCCAAAAATGTGATAAAAATACAGTACTTTCACTCGCAGTTTTTCATTTAGCCTAACTTCTTAAATTGTCAGACAACCCTATCACCAACTTCTTTGCTAGAAAATTGGTGGAAAAGTTGTCTGAACTAGTTGGTTGTCCCAAAAGTTCTTGAATGTGATATGGGCTTAGAGACATGAGTAACTATAATTTGCTATTTATTGCCATATGTCTGCTGACTTTGGATAAAAATGTTCGAATGAGCGAATTCTATTCAATGACGTGTTTGCAAATTCGCCAGTTCCATTTTCTGTTATGTACAGTCGCATGTAAAATTTAATCTCGCACGTCATAGACCTCGATTGTATGGAGTGGGAAGTAAGAAAAATTGATCCAGAATACAAGTTGTTGTTTTGGGTAACAAGCAACTTTAAATGACGTGTTTCTAATTTTGTCATCTTTATTTTCTGTTATGTACAGTCGCCAGCCGAATTGAAAATTTTACTTTACTCTGCACATGTCATAGACTCTCGCTTGTCTTGGGTGACTTACAATACAAAGCTCATTAATAAATAAGTTATTCAGGCAATATTAAAAATGAATTAAAAGTATTTTTCTTCAGAAGATATAAGGTAATTCATACAGAAATTGAAACATTCAGTACCACACATGCGAGAAACATCACACAGTTATATATCAACAGATAATTTTCTCAAAATAAAATAAAAAATGCTATGAAATTTAAATTTACAGTTTAGACTTTTGAGTAATAGTTTGGCAGCCCTGGATACTCAAGTGGGCACCGTAGTTAAATGAAGAATGGTAAAATATTATGTTATAACTAATAAACACAGCACAAAAGTAATTATTTTTAACAAAAGCCTGACAATTCAACAATAAATACAAACATCAATATGAAAATTTAAGTGTGAATGCATTATGCAATGATCACAGATACCCCCCCCCCCCCCCCATGCTTTATTTCTTAAACAATTATACAAAGGCATATTGCGCATATTTCATTTGGAATACAGTTTCTATGTTCTATGATTTATCAAGGCTATTTCGATAATTCTACGATTTATTATGGCTATTTCGATAATTCTATGATTTAGCAAGGCTGCAATTTGATTCATTGATACTTTAGATTAACTTAAAATAACATACCATGGTGTAAGGAGTAATTTGTAACAGATTCTGTCTTTCTAACGTCTGAAAAATGTACGATTCACGATCTCAACAAAAAAGGCAAATATTTACATCACAAAAGTCTGTAATAAAATTATGCTTAAAATGCAAGATTCAGTGATGACTAACAAGTCATTCAGGTAATATTAAACATGAATTAAGAGTACTTTTCTCAAGATATAAGACTATTCGTACAGATATAGCAACATTCGGCGCTACACGTGCAATGTGTTACAAGAATGTTCAAATTGCATGCATAAAATAAGACAAAATAAAAAATAACTCACCATTTATGAAGTCCTGTTTTCACTAGACACAATAATCCTCGTGGGCACGTAATCAAATTATTTTTTTTATTCAAAAATATGAATTTTTGAAAGTCACTTCTATAACTTCAATACACTTGCGTACACGCAGAGTGATTGCAGATCCCCCCGCGGCTGACGTCACGTATCCCATGATTCCTAGATGTCCGAGCCTTGTTTTAGACAGCCTTGGTATACCCCGTCCTTGAGACAAGAAGGGAGATAGATCCCTGACCACCTGTGTTGGAGGACAAAGCTGATAGGGGATTAGCAAGAAGTCCCAAGGGGAGGGAGGTGGAATGGGTATTTTTACGTATGAAAAATGGTAATTTTAATGTAATATAAACGGTATTTATAACGTAAGATAAACGGTAATACATGAAAATGCCTTCGGGAAAAGGGTTCGAGAACAAAGCTGAAAGAGGATTTGAGCAAGGGGGGAGCGTTAATGGTTATTTTTACATATGATAAATTGGTATTTTTAATGTAATAAAAACGATTATTTTAATGCAAAATAAACAGTAATACATACGTATTTAAAACGGTATTTCTACATACGGTATGTTCATACACGATAATTCATACGTATGATATACGGTATTTTTATATACCGTTTACTCATAACGGTATTATAACCGATGTATTACCGTTTATCGTATAACACATACGAAAATATAAAGTATAAACGATTTAACAACGGTTATAATACCGTATGTGTGTTACTTGGGTGCATTTTATAACAGTAAATGCACATATTTATGACATTTTTCAATTCAAACTAGAGATCTGAAGACTGAGATATATTTTTTAAATTTGTATCTAGAAATAAATGTTGTCTCGAGTTTCACGATATTAATTTTCCATATGGTGAGCTCTATATCTCTCAAAAAAATTATATACTACGTAAACTACATAAATAGGTACGGCATTTTTGTACAGAACTTTTGTAACATTTTGTATGAAACATAAAATGCAAAATGAAGCATTTTGAATTAAAACCACAGTCAACTTTCACTTTTTGTTGAGAGTTAATGGGGCAGTGGCTTTTTTAAGGAAATTTCAAGAAATACTCCTTTAACATTAACTAAAAATGCAGTTTTATCCATTTTAAAGAATTTTGAAAGCTTCTATTTAGGTAAGGAGGGATTGGACGATGAATCCAGACCCTCCCTTTAATAGAACTCAAAAATTAAATATCAAATTACGATTAGTAAAACAAAATGTTGCTGAAATGTTCATTGTATATATACCGTAATAATTTAAGTAGTTTACGTACCTATATATATATCACAACTGATGTGATAACATGGCTTAGTAGGCGTATTTCCTCCGCCATTCATTGCAACGAGGAGTTCGTATGACAACTGACACTGCCGAAATGGGAATGCCTTGAACCTTGCACGAAGCATTAGAGACAGAGGCCCGTCCTTGGCCATAGTTTCTTATAACAAGCAATCCCACCGGTAACAAAGATAATGTCACATGACATCAGAAACGACCTCTGATTGGAGGGAGAGGCCACTCTCTCTACCGGCTGCACGATATCTTAAGCGTGAAATGCTTGCTAGATAATTTTATGAAGAAAACAGCTTTCCCTCATACATGAAGGGTAGGTAGAAAGAACGTCTACCTTCATGCCCCATAAATCATGAGATTACTAATCAAATCATAGGCAAGGTTTATTCTTTACTAATGTAATAAATAAATTCATTGCACGAAGAAGAGCTGCAGCTGTACGTGAAGGCTGCGAAATGTCTGTTGCTTGTGAAATATGCCATGAAGCATTTGTACATAAAAATGATTTAAATAAGCACTTATTTATGCATACTAGTGAAAAGCCTTTTGTTTGTGAAATATGTCATAAAGCATTTGTACGAAAAGGTCATTTAATTAGCCATCTACGTTTACATACTGGTGAAAAGCCTTTTGTTTGTGAAATATGTCATAGAGCATTTGTACATAAAAATGATTTAAATAAGCACCTACTTGTACATACTGGTGAAAAGCCTTTTGTTTGTGAAATATGTCAAAAAGCATTTGCAGAAAAAAGTGCTTTAAATAAGCACCTACGTGTACATACTGGTGAAAAACCTTTCGTTTGTGAAATATGTCATAAAGCATTTGCAGATAATACAACATTAAATGTTCACCTACGAGTACATACTGGTGAAAAACCTTTTGTTTGTGAAATATGTCAAAAAGCATTTTCAGATTATAGAAATTTAAATGTGCACCTACGTGTACATACTGGTGAAAAACCTTTCGTTTGTGAAATGTGTCATAAAGCATTTTCACAAAAAGGTAATTTAAATAGCCATCTACTTGTACATACCAGTGAAAAGCCTTTTGTTTGTGAAATATGTCATAAAGCATTTGCAGAAGAAAGCACTTTAAATAAGCACCTACGTGTACATACTGGTGAAAAACCTTTCGTTTGTGAAATGTGTCATAAAGCATTTTCACAAAAAGGTAATTTAAATAGCCATCTACTTGTACATACCAGTGAAAAGCCTTTTGTTTGTGAAATATGTCATAAAGCATTTGTACGTAAACGTAATTTAAATAGCCATCTACTTGTACATACCAGTGAAAAGCCTTTTGTTTGTGAAATATGTCAAAAAGCATTTGCAGAAGAAAGCACTTTAAATAAGCACCTACGTGTGCATACTGGTGAAAAACCTTTCGTTTGTGAAATATGTCATAAAGCATTTGCAGATAATAGAACATTAAATGTTCACCTACGAGTACATACTGGTGAAAAACCTTTTGTTTGTGAAATATGTCAAAAAGCATTTTCAGATTATAGAACTTTAAATGTGCACCTATGTGTACATACTGGTGAAAAACCTTTTATTTGTGAAATATGTAACAAAGCATTTGTACACAAACGTAGTTTAAATAAGCATTTACTTATACATACTGATGAGAAACCTTTTGTTTGTGAAATATGTCATAAAGCATTTGCAAATAAAAGTTATTTCAATAAGCATCTACGTGTACATACTAGTAAAAAACCTTTTATTTGTGAAATATGTCAAAAAGCATTTGTAGAAAAAGGTTCTTTAAACAAACACCTACATGTACATACTGGTGAAAAACCTTTCGTTTGTGAAATATGTCTTAAAGCATTTGTACGTAAAGGTCATTTAAATAGCCATCTACGTGTACATACTGGTGAAAAGCCTTTTGTTTGTGAAATATGTCGGAAAGCATTTTCACAAAACTGTAATTTAAATAGGCATCTACTTGAACATAGTTTTGAAAATAACTTTGTGAAATATGTCAAAAAACATTTGCAGAAAAAAGTACTTTAAATAAGTACATATTGGTGAAAAACCTTTCGTTTGTGAAATATGTCATAAAGCATTTGTACATAAAGGTCATTTAAATTGCTATCTACTTGTACGTACTGGTGAAAAACCTTTGGTTTGTGAAATACGTCAAAAAGCATTTGCAGAAAAAAGTACTTTAAATGAGCACCTATGTGTAGATACTGCTGAGAAGCCTTTCGTTGGTGAAATATGTTATAAAGCATTTGCACATAAAGGTCATTTAAATTGGCATCGACTTGTTCATACTGATAAAAAGCCTATTTGTGAAATATGTTAGAAAGCTTTTGCACAAAAGATACTTTAAATAAACACTTACTTATTCATACTGCTGAAAAATATTTTGTTTGTAAAATATGTCAGATAGCATTTTCGCTTAAAAATAATTTAAATCAACATTTTCTTGTGCATACTGGTGAATAACCTTTTATTTATGAAATATGTAACAAAAAATTTGCACATAAAGGTAGTTTAAATTCACATCTACTAATGCACACTCAGGGTTCATCCTAGGCGTTTTTCGTGGGGCGGCCAGCCCATCTGCCCTCAAGAATTAAAAATCCCACCCTGACCCAGTACTACAATTTTGCACCCTGACATCGAAAAATACCACCCTGGAGGCCTCTTTTCAAAATGGCACCTCACCATGCATTCTCAAGTTATCAAAACATCAAGAAAGGTGCAAAGTTTATTTCCACACAAATGTTACAGCAGTATTTACAAACGAATGGGGATTGTACCAAACTGTACACTTCCTGATGTATCCTTCGCCTTTTGTCGGCAGCCTCCTCCCTTCAGGATGAAATCGCATCTCTCTGAGCTTGACCACTCGAGTAAGCGACACCAAAGAGCGATAGACGCCTTGTTATCATAAAGGGCTTTTCATTGTCCCCCTCTCCCTTCGGTTGAATATTCCATAGATATCCTATGCATTTCTCCCCAATCCAACTGTTAAAATTCCCACTCGCCCATGGTGATTCAACTTAAATGAACGATTAACGAAATCATGATTAGTCTAACTGCTATAGTCTAAAATGACTCTTTTCCTAAACAATCCTCTGGCCTCTGAGAAGCGAGAAAAATCTGTCAAAAATCACCATAATACTGCCACAGCTTTTAATTTATTGCACTTGCAGCCGAGAATGGGTGCAATCCACATTCCTATATCCTTCTGCCCGCACCATTATCATGGATATGTTTGCTTTTGAGACATACCTGGGTGCAGTGCAATTTATCAATTGATCCCAGAAGCGCTTTACCGAAATTCGGAGTGTCCCTGCATATACATAATGAACTAATAGGGCTTTCATCATTTTTAAACCTGCCTCAAATTTTAAGCGGTTTCTGAAAGAGGATGCTCAAACGGAATTAAAATTGCTCATTAAAATAAAAATGGTATGATAAATGTGCCCCCGCTATTTTCGGCTTGTAAATTTATTTATTGGTTAAATATTCATAACATATTTTGCATCATGATAAATTAAAAGAAATTAATCTATGTGCAATTGTTTCGGTTAGACGCTGTAGCTGGGGGTACCAGGTGCTAATACAGGGTGTCAATCTTAAGGGTTTCTTTTTCGGAGCTAAATTGACGATATTGCAAGCAACGTTATGTATTGTTCTATTTCAACTTACATATGCACAATGAATAAACTGTAATATAGTAGCACGATGATGGCAAAAATAGCGCGTTTGGAGGCTTCTATGCTGGCTGGATATTATAGATCGCAAGAATTTTGCAATTTTTAAAGTTTCAGAGCACAATATTTTCTCAATCAGAGAAATTTCATATTTCCTGTTGATAACCCTGTTTTAGGTTATTAATTTGTCATCGATGAAGTAAAAACCTAAAAATGTTTGTATTCTTAAACTGTTTACGTCTTAGTTGTGTTTTCAGAAGTGCCAATGGTAAATAATTATTTTTAATTCAAAGTGAAATCGGCTCGATTTTCAACTTTGATTACAAAGTTGGTTCATGCCCTTCCCCGTTAATTGGAAAATTCGAGTAAAGCAATAAAATGGCCTATGTTTTTAGTGAAACAAACTGATATTTTTTAAATTCAGAAATGTCAAAATATTAAATAAAATAAAATTTCTTCAAAAGGATAAAGAATTTATTTGTTATAAAATAAACGTATTGGGTTAATTTTACAATAAAAATGGTTGCCAAGTTTATAATTATAATGTCCGATAATATAACGGGAAAAATGATCGAAATATAGGGATCGCGATGATTTAAAAGTTACAGAGTAAGTGATCAAAAGGTAGAAACAAGAATATAGATTACTTAAAAATCGCCGAAACTCATTGGTAAAATCCCATAAATTAAAGAAAAAGGATTGCCCTGCTTTCTTAATAAAAAGGCGTAAATATTAATAGTAAATGCTTCATCAGCTGTGAAAAAAAAAAGAAATCAAGATAAGAGAATTTCGAAACTTAAGAAACAGGCATATTCAGAAATAATCTGTACTTTTTGGCAAAAATTAATGCTGAAAAAATGTTGAATAAGTAAAGTGTTATGGGAAAAAAGAAATTTAAAATTGCCCCCAAAAGTATTTGAATGCTTCATGGTAAATGAATTTTTTTAGATGACTTGGGAAACAATTATAAAACACTGAAAAAGGCCTATAATAAAAAACTTTGGCGAGATTTGAAACAAGGTTAAAAAAATGAGTGACAATAAATGCTTAAAATATTCAGAAAATGGATAAATGAAAGATCAAAATTTTAAAAACTTTTAAGAAATGGAAAAGATGCCAAAGATGGGAATACTGACAGTGGCTTGCAGAAAACTTGAGATTTAGAAAAAGCACTTAAAATAAGTTTTGAAAATGTGTTCAATATCAAAAATGAGAAGTTAGCAATAAATGCATGTTAACAATATTACTCATTAAAAAATAAAAATATATTTGCAAATTTGTGTTAATCAGAAAAGGTAAGTTTTGTATTTTGCCAATCTCTTAAATTTCCCCTAACTTTTGCTACCGCTCTTCGCCAAATATTAGATCTTACAAAAGTAGATCTTTTAAAGAAAGTTTTCCTTGTTAATAGACATAGTAGTGTCTTGCACCTAACTGATACTCACCAGCTCAAGGTATGGAGAGAAGGATCAGTTATGTCTACCATATAATAAACCTGAAAATAAGTATGGGCAATTTATCTGTAAATTTTTTAATTATTATATAAAATATTTGAACATAATTTTCTATAACATCAAACAAGTTGAAAAAAAACATCGCACATTTTTCAGTTGTCAACAATGAGGAATTTGCACACGTGGGGAAAATGCTCACTTTTATACTTTCCTGGTAATTTTAGGCTTACGATTTTCAAATATGTCACATTAAATGTCAAAATGATTTTGAATAAATTAAAAATTAAAGTTTAAATAAGCGAAAAATGATGGGATGTCGTGATCTTGAAACGCTACGTGATTGGCTCTAACGTCACTGTGCATGAAGTATCAGTGTTTATGTTTTAAAAACAATGCTAGATCAATTCGCATCTTCACATTCATAGTTTAGAAATCATTTTTTGAGCTGCAAATTTTATAATCTTTTTTAATTTTACTTTACATTTTAATTGTATAACCCATCCATTTCATTTTGTTTAAGATGTCGATTTTTCCGGGATTTGTCAGAGGACAATCTGATAATCTTCCTAAAATTGACGCTATATGTATGTTTTCGTTTTTGGGAACGAATCCCAATTTTATTGGAGCAGAAATGTGAGGAGTTAAGACTAAGAGGTATGTATGGTCTTCATTAATATTGACAAATAAATCTAAAACTAATTCAAATGCATGAATAATTCTTTTACATTTAAAGCTTTAATTTTGATTGCACGTGGAAATAGTCGCACACTACAATGTCCTATTCTGCATTTAAGCTGATAATTGACTTTTTATAGTAGTTTATATTGTAGTTTGAAATTATGTAAAGACAAATAAAGCGTGCCTGAAATACTCAAGAAATTTAAATACAATACAAACTACAAAAAACCAAATTTGAATAACATAATCTGATTTGTGAGGTTCCATTGCCAATAATTCTCCATACCTTCCTTTAACTGAAATATAGAGAGGAATCAAAAAACAGTTCTAAAAAAACAGTTGCATTTATAGTTTGATTTAATGTCTCCCATTACAAAGTTAAAAGGATTTATCGAAACTTAAAAAAAATTTCGTAGAATATTCTGTAATATCTCAAATTATATTATTTTGATATATTTGGAAGAATTAAAGCATTATAAGAGATAGTTTATTTAATTTTTTGTCTCCCCCCCCCTCAAAACAAAGGAATATTTTATTTAGCAGATGAAGGGGGGGGGGGTCACACAGATTTTGTGCTCTGTATATGGGGACAAAAGTTAATAGAACCATTACTGTATAAATACTGCATAAGTTGAAGATATAATGCATTTATACTGACAAATAATAGTTAAAGTAGTATATATATATCAGTAGTATATATATATATATATATCAGATAAATATTGGTAAGATATATCTTTATTTCACAAATGAGGGTTGCACAACTTATGATCACAACTTATTTGTTACACAAGGAATGACAGCCATTTATTATTATAAATTACTATAATAATGTTAACATTTCTATTTATGCAATAGATATCATCAAAAAGAAATAATTATAAATTAATGTGTCATTGTTTATTTCAATAAATTGTTTGGCTTAGTAAGGGTGAAAACATTGGCGTCATTTTAAGATATTTAATACTGCCACCTCTTCCCCCCCCCCCTCTCGGGCAGATTCTAGCACCACCCCTGTTTAATAAATTGTGAGATACTTTTAAAGTTTGATTCTATGTTTTTTAAATTTATTATTTTGAGATACAAGCTAGAGTATGTTTTATTGTTCAATCCCTAATTTTACCACAAAATTCTTTAATTTTAAATTACTATTTACACAGGATTATTTATAGTTTATTATTGATCCAAGCAAGATCATATCCAGGATTTGATTTCGGGGGGAGGGGGGGGGGTTAAACCCACATTTCATATCTTGATGGATCTTTACCTTTTCAATGTTAACTTTTTCATTTTGTGGGGTTTGAACCCCTGAAAAAAACCCTTGGTTATGGCCATAAATCCAAGTAAATAATATTTAAACAGAAGCAAATGTTTACTTACCGAAAAATGATCTTCACAACACCAAAGAGGTGTTTTATTCGATAATTTTGGATTTTTCTGCTCATCCCTTTTAATTGCTTTAGTCCATGCTTTTCGTTTAATTGGATCTTTTAGAACATTAGAAAACAGCTTATCAACTGAATTAACTGTTGTATTTGTGCATCAAGGTACTAAACAGTACTTGTAGGTCGGTTTTAGAATATAACTCATTATAAAAATATGATAAATAAAATATTTTGTCGGAGAATCAAGTGAGCACCTCTCAGAATCCACAGTAAACAGTGCATTGCGTTCTTTGTTTACATGCATAGTCACATCACAAGAGCGGCCATTACAGATACAGCGTTTTCATGCTGGATTGCTAAGTGCGAGTTTAAATATTTTTATATTAACTATCTAAGTTCAAAAATTAAAAAAATATAGGTATACTATCATTCATGATTTTTTCTCTACTACACTATAAAAAACAAAGAAAAACGTGAAAATTCCTCATTGGCCTCATCATGAACCTACTAGCCAGTGACTAACTGCTTTAAGCTCAGGCATTGTTTACAATGGGTTTTATTCCTTCTCTTTAAGTAATATTCTTTATTGCTTCCTATCAATAAGAACTGTATTAGCACTTGCATGACACATGAATATTTATTAGGAAATAACTTATTAGGAACAGATTAGGAAATAACTTACAGATTAGGAAATAACAGATTAGGAAATAACTTACAGATTAGGAAATAACAGATTAGGAAATAACTTACGAATAACCATCATTGTTCTTTTATGAACCCCTCATACCTCCCCCCCCCCATATTATAAAAATTTATGTTTCTGTAATAAAATGATCCATAAGTTTTTCTATCTACTTTTGCGATCTTCAGTAAGCAGCCTAAATTATGAGGATTCTAATTATTATCTTCAATTTGTGCAGTTAAAAAAATAAATTTATAAAGAATATAGAGTATGAGATATGTAATAATAAAATTTTCTGTATATTTGCAATTTTGTTTTATTAATTATTTATATGCTTTGAATTTAAGTTTTGAAATAGATAAATTATCTGTATCTTTTTTACATTTTACATGTGGGCCACATTATGCAATGCATTCTTTAACTAAAATTTATAATTGTGCCCTTTCGTATGTAATGTGCCCTTTTCGTATGCAATGTGCCCTTTTTATAAAGTTAGCACCCTGCCCTTTTGAAATCCTAGAATGAACCCTGCATGAGGTTTAATATATTTCATTTTCTCAACCCTAGTTCAATCCAAAACTAATTGGATCATATTATTCATTTATATTCCCATACGTCCCACAAACCGTCTGAACATACTAAAATTTCATTTTGATAAAGTCATTTTTACAGCAGTTATCATGAGAACGTACAGGCAGACAGAATGAACAAAATCATAAACACTTCACAACTATTTTGTAAAGTGTTAAAGAAAGGCATTTCAAACTCATTATCCCTAATTTCCCCCAATAAATTAAATCCTTTGTTCAAAATGATAGTTCTAAATATATTTAGAGAAAGGATATTATTCGAATTTTCGATGAGAGAGCACGTTTCAAGCATCCCTAAACACGAATCTGACATTTTGAATGTGATGTGTGTGTGGGTGTCAGTGAACCTGTGGAGACGATATCTCATGAACAAATCAAGCGATCCGAACAAAATTTGGTACAAAAATCACAATCAGTGGATACTAGAAGCGCATTGTTTTTACATGCAATCAAATGTTTAGAACCTTCTTGAATTTGAAATGAAATATTAAAAAAAATCATCAAAAAATTAAAACACTCAATAATGTTACATAAATAATCATTTCTTATGTAAATTTCCATTATAAAATGATTGACATAAACTTTAGAATGCTAACATGAACTGTTCTCGAGATATTGCCCATTTTTCAAATAAATTTATCAAAAACTCACATAAACATAAAAAAAATATTAACTTTTGTGAAATCTGGTCACTTTTCATATGTAATATTATGCGATAAATTTATTATCATCATTCTCGTAGATCTAGCTCGTTCCATTCACGAAAGAAGACACTTTAGGTAATAGCTATGGAATTTGATGCCATTAGTCATTTATCTGCCATAAGACTAACATATTTCTCCATAAACAATGCTTGGCAAAATTTTGGCGGTGAGTTTGGCGAAATATCGCCAACTTAGGTATTTTATAAATGTTATCAAATTGACGAAAATATCGCAAAATTGATAAAAAAAATATCACCAAATTGATAAAAATGGCGCTAAATTGATTACAATATCACAAAATCGAAAAAAATGTCGCCAAATTGATAAGAATGGCGCTAAATCAATGAAATAACAACTAATTAATTAAAATTCAATATTTTGCAAAGAATATAAGACTACCATAGGACTCCATCTGTAATGCTTGGCAAATTTCTGGCGAAGAATTTTGGCGGCATATCACCAACTTGGCTAAATTGATAAAAATGTTATTAAATTAAAAATGTCGCTAGATGGATAAAATGGCGCCAAATAGGATGCAATATTTTGGAAATTTTTAATGGACATACTTTTATCATATAAGAAATGCTCTTCTAAATATCACCAACTTGGCGGTATTTATCCCCCCACAAACCCATTGATGAAAATAACATCAAAATATATGGACTATATCGCTTTTTGAGAATATTATCAAATTGATGATTATTTATTTAGATTTGGGCAATTAATTGGGTACTTTGAAATAATTTTACATGTTATCATCCGGAAAACTGATAAATGTTAATTCAACTTTAAAAATACAGTACCTTGAAACTTCTACATTATTTATTTTTACTGTAATAGGAGTAAATTCATCGCATTATGTATAGTCATGTACTGCCCACATCAGCTTTTTTTTGTATTCTTCCAATACCATCCCAAGAAACCCCAAATAGATAGCTATTATTCGCATCGAAAAAATCAATTAGTAATATTTACGCCATACTTAATTAGGGTGCAAGAAATTTAGCGGATACCTTTCGATGAAAAATTCTCTGAAATATCGATAATTAAAATCCAAATTCTTTTTATTTTACCTGAACTGCAAATGTGAATAGTTTACTACCTATTAAAGTAAATATGGAGGGCATATAGCTACAAATCTATATAAAAACAGATAATCCGCCAATTGAAATTTTCTACTATTTAGTTTTAAATAATTTTCTTACTCTTGACCCCTTTCATACACAAAAATATCTAAAATGTGTCAGCAACCAATTTGTTTAAATTTAGCTGATTTGTTTAAATTTGACTACGATATTTGTATCCTCGGAACGGATGTTTTGTAAAAATCTGATGTAGGCAGCACATAACTTTGCTCATGTAACTCAATGAATTTACTTCTTTCACAGGAAAAAAAAATATGTATAAGATGCCAGGAACTGTGGTTTGCCCTTCTCACCGTTCACATGTCCAAGCGGACAAAATCGGGACCCTCGGTACAAAGAATATACATATATACATGCTCGGTATTCTCTCTTTTCTCCTTTTCTTACTAGCTTACTTCTCTAGGAAG
Organism: Amaurobius ferox; assembly: GCA_951213105.1. Classification (NCBI taxonomy): domain Eukaryota; kingdom Metazoa; phylum Arthropoda; class Arachnida; order Araneae; family Amaurobiidae; genus Amaurobius; species Amaurobius ferox. The sequence goes on along the minus strand of OX578148.1, from coordinate 47,644,035 downwards.
ATGAGATGAGAAATCACGATAGCCCCGGAAAAATACTGGTCTTAAAAGGGGGTCAAAAAGAGGGTAGAATTTTGCTCTCTTTACCCCAATTAACGCACTCGGCTGTGAAGTCTTGAAAACATGGCAGATACTGTTGTACGAATTTTTTTTTTTAAATGTTAAATTTAGCTAGAGAAATTTAAAACACATTTTTCTTTTATTTAAGTATAAAGTAACAAAAGAACATGTTGACCAAAAATGAGCATTTGCATATGCAAAGTACTGAAACTAGAACCGTTAGATCAACACACACAGACTTTCACGGTCTTTGTGATTATTGCTATTTATAAGAAATGGTAATGCTGAAAGTCTTTCTGTATAAGATTATAAGCTTTCTTACTATGTAAGTTAGCTCATATCTTATCACGCTTCTTCAGAAAAAGCATAGATGAATAGGCAAAAGACGAATTGTTCCTTAAAATACGTATTTTAAAATACAAAGAACATGGAAACCTATGTTCTACAGTTTTAAAAGTCAAATGCCTGTAATCTGTCTAGAATACAGTTGAACTTCATGAACACGAACCTCAATGGAAACAAAAAGTTTTTTGTGTTAAAAGTAGTGCACGTTATCCGTTATCGATTGCTAATGTGAATCTTGTTAAGAATTAAAATAAATTCTCGTTAAGCGTGTTTGCGTTAATGAAGTTTGAATGTAACTGAATATATTGAACTTTAGATATCCCATATACAGTGGCGGCCATTGGAGGGGCCGCGGGTACGCGCGACACCATTGAGTAAACACCCCAAATAATTTTTTTAGTTATACAGATTTATTACAATTTCTATTGAAAAAATCTGTATTTTTGGTTTAATTAAATCGAGAATTATTAAAAAGTTCTGAAAAATGTAGCTAGATGGCAGCACTACACCTTTCTTCGGGGAAAGTCGACTCACGAAAGCTGTATTGCACAGAATTTTCAACACATAGGGGAAAATACAGGGATATTTTTAAAGCCGCGTCCCTGCCATCCGCATCTCCTGAGTGAAAGAATGGTATAGGAGCAATATTAGAAATTTGGCGTGAAAATAAACCAGACATTGCAGATTTACTAGTAGATTGTGTCCCGGGACTGAGCGCGCCCCAGCCAAAAAGAAACAGAAGAGTAGAAAAACATGAAGAGGGACTTCTCAAATTGGCTCAGTTTCGCTAATTTGGCTTCAATTTTCTACATTTAAGAATGTGTTTCTTCTCATTCTCGTCTTTGTTATAAATTTGGAAGTTTAAATAAACATTTGAACAAATGAGAGAATTAAGTGTACGCGTGTGGTGACGGGAAGGGTGGGGGTTATGATATTTAAGGGGTTTCTGGCCATCGTGAATAAAGTGTCTTGTTTAGGACACTCAGTTTGAGGGATCGCTTGACCCACCCAGCTGTCTTAATTATTGAAGTTGTTTCGCATTTCGTCATTTCTGATGTAGTTTGTCTGTTATTCTGTTCTTCCGGAAGGGATTTATTTCTATGCTCTGGTTGATCTGCTGGTGACGAATTTCAATATGTTTGACTTCAAAATAATTCTTTAAACGTCACGAGTTTCCAATTTTTGGCACACTGTGACATATAGGCTATTTTTAGTGACACTTTCATAAATGTGTTGTTTCGGACATTTAGTTTGAGTTGACTTACCCAGCTGTCTTACCTTTTCAGCTATTTAACATTAAAAAATGCCTAAAAATTAAAGAAATTCTAAGTATTTGTTAAAAAACTTAAAAATTAAATTCAACATGATCCTGTTATCTGACGTCGTTTTTCGGGAAATTTTGGCCCGACCGCTGGCGACTATATTGGGAGCCCCCAAATTGGCTCTAGACTTATAATATTGGCCCTAGGTTTATATTTAAATTGAGGTAGCCCCCAAATTTCTTATTTCGGCTTCTAATTCAGCGAGTTTGATTCTAATGATGGTTATAGTCTCTGCACCATCTGTACGTGTCACCTGAATATATATTTTGTGCCAACCCCCTGGACGTAACTTTTAGCTTAGCTCCCTCAATTTTACATCTCGTTTCCTAACAGAGATTTTGGTTCTGCTAGTGGCTAAAGCCTCTGCACCATTTGTACATGTCACCTGGATATGTATCTTTGTGAGAAATCCTGAGATTAACTTTTACTTCAGTTACCCCCCCCCCCCCCCCAATTTCCCATCTCACCTCTTAATTGAGCGATTTCGATTTTACTGGTGGCTATAGTCTCTGTACCATCTGTATCACCTTGATATACATATTTGATGGATATAATATACATACTTTTCTTGTGTTTACCCCTGGGCGTAACTTTTATCCACCACAATTTTACATCACTGTTCGTAATTGAGCGATTTTGGTTCTGCTAGTAGCTATAGTCTCAGTACTATTAGCACATGTCACCTGCATCTGCATCTTTATAGTGATAAATATCTGAGCATAACTTTTACTTCAAATAGCACCCCCCACACACACACACATACACACACTTATCCATCTCGACTCCTAATAAAGCGATTTTGATTCAGATGGTGGCTATAGTCTCTGACCCACATGTACGTATTAACTTGATATACATATTTGATGGATATAATATACCTACGTTTTTTGCGTCAACCCCTGAGCGTAACTTTTAGTTTGACTAGTCCCCATAATTTTACATTTCAATTCCTAATTGAGCGATTTTGATTCTGCTGGTGACTATATAGTCTGAGCAACATTTGTACATTTCACTTGGATACATATATTTTTGTGTCAACCCCTGGGTATAACTTTTCGTTTAACTAGTCCCCAGAATTTAGCATATCTGCTCCTAATTGAGAGATTTTGGTTCGGCTTGTCGCTATAGTCTCTCCACCATTTGTACATGTCACCTGGATATGCAACTTTAATATGGCAAATCCCCGAGAGTAACTCTTACTTTGGTTACCCCTCCCCCCCCCCCCAATTTTTTATCTCGCCTCCTAATCCACCGATTTTGATTTTACTAGTGGCTATAGTGTCTGAACCATCAGTACGTATCGCCAGAATATGCATATTTTTAGTCAACTCCCTGGGCATAACTTTTAGTTTAACTAGCCCCTACAATTTCACTTTCATGTAAATTAGGACTATGTAATGTTTGTCACTAGGAAAGATACGTTCCATGTGTTCAGGATTTTTATGAACGAACGAGCAGGTGGGAGGTACGTTATTTTACTTAATACATCCGTCGTTTATATTTTTAATACTCCCGTTGCTATGCCCAAAATACGTATATGTATATACATATGCTTTATATATATATATATATATATATATGTATATTACTAACACATATATAGGCATAAATACATAGATGAGCGCCCCCTTCTACATGTCGCTCACGAGCCGCCACTGCCCATATACTTGTTGCTTTTTAGTGTAGGGTGATAATCGTATTCAAACAAGCGTGATGCTATGGATTTGCAGCTTTGAACTTGGTTCAACTACTCTGATTTTTTTTTTTTTCAAAAAACATGTGTGAGAAATGAGATGTAAGTATGACATAATTTCATTTTAAACATTAGAACACATTCAAACCTTAGCCCTATTAGGATATCAGGCATTTGCTTATTAATTTTTTTTGTCCCGGGCAATAAAAATTATGTAATTTTTTCAATCAAGTCAAAGATATTCTTGCGTACTTAACTACTGTACTAAGTTACTGCATCCCATACAGCAGCAGATTTACACACTTTATTAGAAAACCTCAGATTTACACATTATATTAGAAGATTTTAGGTATTACTATTATGCATTATGTACCAGACTTTTATAAATTCTACGCTGAAACATCCTAATTTCATGGATAGATTTTCGAAAAGCAGTATATAAATCTGCTTTAAAAACATTTTTTTTCTTTAATTTTAAAATATAGTCCTAATATACGAAAAGTTTCTTTTTCGTTTTTTTTCTACAAAAGAAAATTTCCTTAAAAGTTCATCTGCGGGCTGGCCCACAGTCGCGGGTTGAAGACCACTGATCTAGAGTTTTAAAGTTTGCGTTAAGCTTTTTGTAATAAAGAATTATTTATGAAATGATTTTTTAAAATCAGCATTAAAAGTTATGATATTTTAATGATTTTTCAAATATGTAATCGAAAACCGTGCAATATCTCAAGAACGGCGTTTGATAGTGTTCTAAAGTTTCCATAATTCGTTTTCTATTAAAAAATTACGTCTGAAATGATTATTTTCTATCGTGTTTGAAAGTGCTGATTTTTTAATGATTTTTACAAGATTTTCTTCGAAAAATGGGAAAAGGAGGGGGGGGGGGGGGTTCTTCTCAGAATTCGATTACTTTTAGTAGGGTTGCGAAATCAATAGTGTTCCAGTGGTCACTGATTGCAATAATCGTACCAAATTATATTCGAAACGCTTCCTTTGTTCTCAATTTACCGCGTTGGCAATCTCACGGGATACACACACGCTAACATACACCCCCACTAATATTATACTCACACAACATGCTGTTATATCTAACTAGCAGATATACCAGCCGTTTTAGTAATTTAAAATATGTGCTTATCCCATTAGTATTCTAAATTATATTGTTCTACAAAAAATTATAAATAAATAATTTATTTTATTCCCTTAAAATTAAATATACAAATTTTTGTATTTTGTATCTATGTTTATTATCTTCACAGGTAGATCGGGAGAATAAAATATTCCGATTCCATTTTCAAATCAATTTACAAAAAGTATGAAGCTTGGTTAACATAAACTAATATGGTAGAAGATATATATATATATATATATATATATATTTGAAATGTAATAATAAGAATTATGTAAAAATAAAAAAATAAAAATACAATTCAAGTAATATTAACATCACCAAAGAAGCAAATTCACGGCCATAATGCCGATAAGAGAAAAGAACAGAACCTTCCCAAATTCGATGATTAATCAGAATTAAATTCATCTTCAGGTCTGAGTATTTAATTCTAATTAACCCAAACAAATGCCTGTTTCAGATTAAGCAATAGTACATTACTATAAATGCTTAAACTCAGACTACAGGCATCAAAAAATGAAAAGAGGATACATTAAGAAAATTGTATTACCATGCGGCATGAACCCTTCCTCTTCTACCACGTGTATACACGATCAACCTCAACAGCTTAATCTAGAAGCACCGGAATGTATATATATATATATATATATATATATATATATATATATATATATATATATATATATATATATATATATATATATATATATATATATATATATATATATGGGGCAACTTTGAAATTTTCAATGGGAACTCCCATTTTTTATTGCAGATTTGGATTCTTCAGAAAAAATTACATACATTTGACCTACGATTTTTTATTTTTGCTCCCACAAACGGCGCTATAATCGAGAAAAACGGAAGTGGGACACTAATGTTTAAAAATGGAAATGTCGTTTACGTTAAAAAATTACGTGCTCAATATTTTCAAAAAAATTATCCAATGATGTTAAAATTGACCCCTTTTCCCCGCTAATCGTTCACTTCAGCGACAACTGTTGACTTCAGTTTAGAAAACGGTTCAAAACTACTTTTAGCACAACCCAGGAACAACGATGTGAACGTAGTAGTTTTCTGTTCCCTTCGGGGTGCTTGATTAACATGAGTCCCCTTGCCTCTCATGATCAGAGTGCTTTTTTCTGTACCTCCCCTTGCCTCTCATGAGCAGGGTGTTTTTTCTGTAACTTTTAAACGTTAGTGCCCCACTTCCGTTTTTCTCGATTATAGCACCGTTTGTGGGAGCAAAAATCAAAAATCGTAGGTCAAATGTATGTAAGTTTTTCTGGAGAATCCAAATCTGCAATAAAAAATGGGGATTCCCATTGAAAATTTCAAAGTTGCCCCACCCCCCTCCTGGAGGAGGGGGGTGGGGCAACTTTGGGGGGCCAATTTTGGTATCATTGGATAGCTTTTTTAAAAGCATTGAATACGTGCTTTTTTATTTTTTTATTCGAAGTGTACTTCTCGAGATATTGCGCCGTTCCGGAACTTTCTGGACACCCTGTATATATATCGGTTAAACACAATGGAAAATATATGAGTTTGAAAAATATTTGCCATAATAAAACAGATGAGTTTACTCAACTGGCCAAAGAGAGGAAGCTGTTGGTTGCATTCAAAATCCTGCAGAGTTTTATAGCCTGATCACAAACGTTTTATGGTATCCTAAAATTCTGGCATTAAAGTTTGGCGTCAGCTTCAATTGCCATAGAATCTATTGCATTGTGCACAATTGCCAAAAAATCTATTGCAATGTGCAACAATAATTTGTTCTCAGTAATCAGCGAGTTTTCTCAAATAATAGCAACATTACCAGTTGCATCTTCTACTGCGGAAAAATATTTCTCAAGTATTTTTTTATAGTCTAAAATGTGTCTTAGTAGTAGTACAATCGAGTAGTACCTCAATGGACTATCGCAGATGTATATTCCTGATAATGATAAGGTATACTTATCCACTGAGGAAGTTCTAAATGATCTAGCTGATAAAACAAGAAAACTTGACATAAGATTGAAGTAGTTAAAAATGTACTAGAAATTTAAAATAAACGTACTGTGCTTTTCTGTATTTTATTCATTTATTATTTTATTAAACATTTTACTACTTATATCCATTTGTATAAGGACTAAGTTTCTCTCTGATGTTGGGCTCCGACAAAAAAAATATATATAAAAATTTTAAATTCATTTATGACACTGACGGATCTGAAACGACCCCCCCCCCCCCACACACACACAGGAAAGAAATTACCCAAGGTTATAACATAAGGCTATAACATAAAGCTATAACTGATGCAACTCAAATAAAAAACCTTTCATTCACAAAATTTATTTTTATATTAATTTGCTTATTATACAAATCGTATAAATTAAACGAAAATCGTCTACCATATGAATCCATTTGATTTATTTCCGTTGCTAAGCAACTTGATATAATTTTATTCACATAAATTTTTATAAAAATATCGTCTACATAGTTCTATTTCTATGGTAGATCTAATTTTGTGTTTTTTATTAATATATAGACAACCCCTGGTTCTAGAAACTCGAAACCTGAATGGTGTTACCTGCAGGGTAGTACAGAATAAAATCAATTGCTAAGATAATCAATTGATAAGATAATTAAAACAAAATAACAAAATCAATTGCTAAGATAATTAAAGATAATTAAAAATCCGTCAAAAACTGTGGATTTGTATACGAAACGAACTAACAAAAAAAGAAATAAGGAAACAAATATACTTCTAATTTTATATGTAAAGATGGGAAAACTATTCCATTATTAGAATGATTTTATTTGAATTAAACCGTAATAGCATAATTGAAAACTTATAAAATTACTTTCCCTGCAATACATGGTAATGTGTATAAGGAAATGATGGTAATCATGTCGAATGTTGCAAGTCGAGTTTTCGACGGATCTACACGTTTTGAGACCTCTAGAACACAAAAAAACTATTTTTAGCGTGAAGTATGTGTATGTGTGTGCGTGTGTGTCTGTCTGTCTGTGCACAAGATGCATCCACTCCAACTCAAAAACTAATTAACCAAATTTCTTAATATTTTATAGATAAGCCACTTGAGGGTTGGTTACCTTGGTGCTGATTAGATTTTTGTACAATTCGGGATAAAAGAACCTGCCTTTCTTTGCTAAATGGATAGCAAAAAATGTCTGTATCCGCTCAAGCTGAAAGACCAAATTTCACAAAACTTGGTGGACACGTCACTTGTGGGTCACTCTGGTACTGATTAGATTTTGGTATGATTCGGAAGAAAGAAACCTACATTCACTGCGAAATGGCTCGCTAAAATCATCAAAATCTAAAATAAATGGTTACGTATGCTGAAATATATCAATTGGATGCTTGTTTTATACGTAATTTTTGGCGATGAAAATAATAAAACATAAGAGCAATGCCAATACTCTAGGACTAGACGGTATCGAGATATTTTAGTTTTTTCTCATTTTCGCTACGCCACCTTTGAAAACAAGTCGAATTATTAAAGACATAAAGAGAACATGGTACGAATCTGCAGGAAAAGTCATGTGCTGCACGCATCAGATTTTTTTTAATTTTGGACATACACTTTTAATTTTCCATCAATCATAATTCATTGCACAGTGCATAGTGGAAAGTGGACACAGTTGGATATGCTGTGATAAAGGAAAAAGGAAATTTGTCTTCCCGTAAAAAGTTTAAGGGTCGTACATCTTTTTCAAAAATCTTAATAGGGTTTCGTAAGATTAATAGTTTTCGTGGGGTGGGGATGCAGGATTAATTATACTCTTTCGAAGAAACATAATAAAGAAACACTGTTTGTTCTAAACCGCTCTTATAACTTATTTCAGAAACAAGGAAACGGTAAAGCGATTAATCACGATCTTAAAAACATTGTACTTAAAAAGGATGTGTTTTTTTATTCGGGACATTCCTTCAACTTATTTCTACATTGTTTTATTATTTTCAGTATATTTCCAGAATGACAAGATTTAATATGTGGCTTAAAAATAAGTAGTACGATGTCTTGGATATTTTATTAAAGTTAAGGTAGTTCCGATAATGATAACTTGTACAGTTATACAAGTTATTAGGCTGCCTTGTACATTAATTGTTGAATATTTGGAGAGTTTTGCTACTTTCATGCAATAAATGTCACCGTTGTAAGACGTGTAACAGAAAACTCTGCTTTACATCCGTCTCTATTTACATTTGTGCTTTACTTACGCCTGTTTTTATTATAGCACGTTAAAATTGTAGAGTTCTTTGGAAAAAACCCTTCCTAAATAATGCTGGTGGTACAACTGAGGCGGGTCAAGAGAATCGCGGTCAGCCAGCCATGCAAAGCACTTTTACGGGACGCCTGTATTCTACGGCCGCATATATCTCCTCTAATAAAAATTAAAATTGAAATAGCTGCATGAGATTTTGCATATTGTACTTGTAACCAATGAGTGCTAGTAAAAGTCCACTGAATGAAAAAATTTCGAATAAACTCATCATGGCGGTGGAGAAAGCCGAGTGGGGCCTACCGGAAAACGGCTGGAGGGAAAAGGTCAGTACAAAAATAAAAGGGTATCTTTAAGTGGGTCAATGAGAGTGGAACATTGTTTAGACGGTTAGGTCACACCAATCAATTCATGGGTTTATATTGTTTACTTTGGATAATCACTTTCGATGAATTACTGAAAGTGAAAAGCGTAACCGAACTGAAAGTGAAAAGTGTGAACTATATTCACTGTAAGTGATTGTCGAAAGAGATGGTTGAAAGAATCGATCTGTCAGGAAGGGATATCTTAATAATCATGCTGTTTACAAACCATTAAAGCAATTAAGTAGTATAAGACCGTAGCAATCCGATTTTAAATTGCTCTCAAGAAAGGGAGCCAACCTGCCTGTCTATTAATTCTGCAAAGTAGGTGTATAGATAGTAATTTTGGAACTAGGAGTTCAGTGATCTTCAGACCAACACATACACAGCGATACCACAATTAACGAGATATTTGATTTGTAACTTCGCGACTGGTGTAATACTAAAAACGCCTTCTGGCAGGGAAGTGAATTTTCGATTGAAATGTCTGTATGTTTTTGCGTTCTGCGTTCCATGCAAAGTTTTACTAGTATTCTGTCAAGATGAGGACGATTGCACCAACAAAACCAACAATCTCACGTAATAAAATATGTTTGCCTTTGCGTGTATTGTCTGTGGCGAAAAATCCAAGATTGGGACAGCCGCGAAATTCGGTACAGAGTTAGCTAAACTCTCAATATGGCAGACATTGCATTTTTCTCCTTTTACTGTTATTATTATTACTTTCCCTGCGATACATGGTAATGTATGGAAAGTATTGGAATCATGCCGAAAATCGCAACTCGAGTTTTCGACGGATCAACATATTTTGGGACCTCTAGAACACGAAAGCCCTACTTTTAGAGTGACGTCTGTGTGTGCATGTGTACCTGCGTGTCTGTCTGTATGTATGTCTGTCTGTGCAGATTTTGTATCCACTGTAACTGAAAAACTAATTGACCGAATTTCATAAAATTTGGTAGGTGAGTTCCTTGTGGTTGACCCTGGTGCTGATTAGATTTTAGTATGATTCGGGTTAAAAAAGAACCTGCATTATTTTGCGAAATGGTCCGAAAAAATTGCCTGTACCTACTCTGGCTGAAAAACTAATTGACCAAATTTCACAAAATTTGGCAGATAAATCCCTTGTAGATTAACCTGGTGCTTATTAGATTTTGATACGATTCAAAAAATAACCTGACTTTTTTTGCAAAATGGCAAATGAAAATCGTTAAATCTGAAAATAAAAAACTACATATGCTCAAATATATCAATTAAATGCTTATTTTATACATATTTTTTGACGACGAAAAGTATATGACCAACCCCATTACTCTAAATTCAGCCGTTATCGAGATATTTTAGTTTTTTCGCATTTCCGCTACGCCACGTTTGAAAAAAATCTGATGTGGGCAACACATGACTTTCCTTTTATAATGCAATGAATTTACTACTTTTACAGTTAAAAAAATGTTATTCTTATAGTAGATACTTATATTCTTTCCAAGATATTGAATTTTCTTCAATTAGTTGTAATTCCGATTGATTTAGCGTCATTTTTATCCATTTGGCGAGATTTTTGTTAATTTGGCAACAATTAAAAAAGTTGCCAAATTGGCGACATCTCGCCAAATTCGTCGCCAAAATTTCGCCAAGCATTATGGACGAAGAAATAAGTTATTCTTACAGCAGATAAATAACTATTGGCGTTCAAATTCAAAAGTATTACTCAAAGTATCATTTTTCATGACTGGAACGAGCTAGATCCACGAGAATGATGCCACCCAATTTATCGCATAGTGTTACACATGAAAAGTAAACATGGTTCTCAATAGGAAATATATTTTTTATTTTATGACTTTTTGATTATTTTTTTGAAAAATGTGCAATATCTCGAGAACGGTTCGTGTTAGCGTTCTAAAATGTATGTCAATCGTTTTCTAATGAAAAATTACATAAGAAATGTTTATTTGCGTAACTTTATTAGCGGTTTTGATTTTTTGACGAATTTTTCAAAATTTCACTCAAAAATTTAGGGGGGGTTCTGTACATTCGATTGCGTATAAAAACAATAGGCTTCCAGTGTTTACGGATTGTGATTTTTGTACCAAATTTCGTTCGAATCGGCCCATTCGTTCGTCAGTTATCGTCTCCACAGACTCACTGACACACACACATACACACACACAGACATCACTTCAAAAATGCTTGATTCGTGATCAGGGATGCTTGAAACGTGCTCTCCCGTCGAAAACTCGAATTCGAATTTTCGACCCCGTCACAATACTTTCCTTATACATTATGTATATAAGGAAAGTAATAAGTCCAGTTACCGAACGAAAACGAAAATTGCATTAAAAGTGCAAATTGGGGGGTAAGTTAAAATAATTACGGCTGTTATTTTGTGCAATTAAACTCAATGAATAATTGCAGAAATAAAGAGAACGTAAATATGAATCTGCAGGGAAAATCATGTGCTGCCCACGTCAGATTTTCGTATTATTTTAATTCGAGTTGTATTGAAATTTGCAACCTCTCAAAGTCGAAAACAGCCCATTTTACGCCATTTACTCAAACGTATTATGCCGATTATTATTGTGTCGTGTCTATTAATAAAATCAAGTGCCTATTTAATATGGTGTCGAAAAATGCATTTAATTAAATATTAATTTAATTAGTATATTAATCATACATTTAATATGCTCTAAACTTACTGCTGTGTACATTGCGTTTGGTGGCCGCAAAACCCACCTAATTTTGTGCATAACGTGATAACTAAGTTAGAAGATTAAAAAGGCTATTAGAAAAAGAACAAATTTTAGTACATGATTATATTACACTCTTAAATTTTACAAAATTAAAATAGTAGCACAATATTTGAATACATCTCAAAGGTAGTTTGGGGATTGTAATGCCAGATAAATTGAGACCTTAGGTTGGATCAAGTGATGGGACTAATTAATTAGCTTTTTCTATAAAAACACAATTATTGAGAAAATCCTCATCTAATTTAAAATGTACCTGATACGATCTTGCACATCTTGGGAGAATCGTCGGGTTTTTTACCATTTCAACACCAGCTGAATCTGCGAGCTCATCACACACAATTTACAAACTGCTATACTATCTTGCTCTACATAAAGGTCCAACTCCAACAGACTGCCTTGACCAACTCTCTCCAAGTACTGATTTGTCGTCCATAATGGAGCACCAGGCGCGAAGCGCCTTTAATCTCCAGTCTCCAGATATGGTTCTTATCATCATACTGTGGCATTAATTCATTAGCCCATAGTTGGAGTTTCGAGGTTTTTGATTTACTGTTTCTATTATTTGACCTAGCTCCTAGTGTGGCAGTTTGTTGCACATTTAGAGTTTAAGCAGTTTGGGGGGTTGTTGCAGATCGGAGGGTTACCTAGCATTTTTAGCAGTTTAGGGTTTAAGACATTTTTAGAGAAAAAAACATGGGTCGCGAATTTTATTTAATTTCTGCTGTTTATAGTGGGACATTCCTAGTTCCGAATATCAAAGTTAAGTGCCGCGCGGGGTCTCTTACGATATTTGGACTTGCAATGATCATAGTCATGCAGATTGAATAATAGTTCATTTGGAACAGATGGCAGATTTTTTGTAGAATTTAAGCGCTAGCTTTTTAAATTGAGTTCTAACATTTTTTATTTTAAAGTCATTTCTAATTACCGTGTTTCTTAATTACCTGGGAGCTTTCCTGATAATCCGTAGGATTTTATTTTGTTTTGACTCTAAGAAGTCAATGGTGGTTTTACAGGCATATCCTCATACGGGTGCTGCATACAGCATTCCCGGGCGGATGACTGATTTATAAATTAGTAATTTGTTTTGGTAACTAAGATTTCCGTTTCCTATCATTGGGTATAAGGCACCTGTAGTCGCATGCGCTTTTTTGATTATATTTGTTACATGTAATTTCCAGGTTAGGTGGGAATCTACCGTTACAGGTAGGTATTTAGTGTTCTTTTCCGCTCGTAGGGCATGGCTGTTTATATACAGAGGCGGCGGAGGTTTATGTTTCTTAGAGAAATAAATCCAATGACATTTGTTGGGGTTTAATTTTATTCGCCACGTTTGAAGTATGTCTAAGTGTTGTAGCTGTCTGTGCATTACTGAGAGATAAGTGCGTTTTGCAAGTATCGCACTGTCGTCTGTATAGAGTGCCAGCTCTGTGTTAGGAGTCCTGGGGATGTCGTTCATGTATATGTTAAAAAGTGTCGCGTCCAGGATAGAACCTTGCGGTACACTACTTTTTAGGAGCTTGGGTGTAGATAAGTTATCCTTTACTCTAACTTGAAAGTGTCTGCTATTTAGGTATGAGATTAAAAGTTTGACAAGTGCGTCAGGGACTTTTAGAGTGATCAGTTTGTATGCTAATCCACAGTGCCACACTTTATCAAAAGCTTCTTGTATGTCAAGAAAAATCGCAGCTGTGTGTGTCTTACTATTAAGTCCAGAAGATATGTACTTTGCCACTCTCAGCAATTGATGAGAGGTGGAGTGTTTCGGCCGAAATCCAAACTGCTCCGGAATGATAATGTCATTCTCACTAAGGTGCGTGTTCAGTCTCTTAAGAGTCTCTCTAACTCCGAGCAATTCTCCCTTATATCCCTTTCCCACTGGACGGTCTATGTGCTGGTATGTAGACATTCCTCCTTGGTATACCGCCATTCCGACGTCGAATCGCTACCGACATTGGACTTCGCGTGGTCTGTCGACATGGGGCACCGGTCTGTAGACATGGAGGCACCGGTATGTTACAGCCAATGTGCTTAGCGTGAGGATTTCATTCCCCCCGCATTCCTTGCTCCATCATTTCTTATTTCTTCCAAATCTTTAATATTTTACATTTCTGGCATTACATTCTCACCCCCCCCTCCCTTCCGCGAAAAAAAAAATCCGAAAGTTACTCTCCCACAGTTTCACCTCAGTGGTAAGAAATTGAGTTCACCATGGTTTATCGAAAACACATAAGTTCATCCACCTTGATAAAGGCTGATTTCAACTTTTTAGCCTCGTAAAATTCAGAGCTGACTGCTTGTTCCCTGTCAAGTTAATCCATTGTTCATACTTGACACACTGTACCATAAATTACATGAGGATTACCAACATAGTATAACTATTTTTAAATTGTAAATTTTTGATATATTATTTGCAATGCATAATTTTCATTTCTCCTTTTTCAGAATTATTTACATATAACATACAATTACATAACAGCATTCATTACTTTATAATCATCATACATTTTCTTGTTATCATTTCATTTTATAAAATATTGTAGTAGTGCAAATATCAATTTCCGATTTTTGATTATGGTTGAATTGCATATCACATATATTATTTATTAATTACTTTGTTATTTCACTTAATTTTTCTTTCTTTTTTTTATTCGTTTAGTTAATATTCAATTGAAAATTAAAACTATTTTTTATAAGTCTACATTAAATTGCATATTATCTGCCTGCAGATATTACGATTTATTTGTCTCTTACATAGATAAGATGTTTCAATGGGCCCCTATGGACAATTTTTCAAGATTCAATTAATTTCCTTATTTTTGAAATTTTGAAGAAAAAATATTTAATAAAAAAATTTCTTAATCAACAACTTATAATAATTTATGAATCTAATGTTTATTTCATGCTGCTACTATATATTATTATATCACCTTATTTAAGCTAATTTTATTAAATGTTTTAATTTGTTAAAATCTATATCATATTTTTCTTAATTTTCGATTTTTATGCTGCTATATATGTATCTTGCAACACCATTATTTTTCATTCATAACCATGCTATATTTCTTTTACTTAATATTGATACCATTTTTTTACATTGCAATTTCCAATTTCTTTATAATTTGACATATATGTAATGTCAGAAATACATAAACAAACTTTTTGAAACATACTTCTACATGCAATTTAGAACATACACATATACACTCAATTATCAATTTCTAATTATGACATTAATTACTAACTTTTGAACATATTTTTCACATTCTTTGTCTTATGAAATTACTATTTACAACAACTCGAGGACGAAAATTTTACCCTCTGGTATTATAACAAGATTCATCATCATCTCTATTCTCTTCACAGTCTAATTGCTTTTCTTTAGGGACCTTCCCTTCCTTATTTTGATTGTGATAATTATTTCTAATCACTTTCTCATTTTGAATTTTTTCTTTGCCCTGGTTTGATTCGCTTTTGTCACTATTTTTTAAATATTGTTTTCGCTCCTCTGCCACGTATAGTTTATTTATGTGCACTTTATAAGTTTTACTTTCATCACTTTTAAGACATATTATAACATTATTATTTCGGACTATTTTCGTAATTCTAAATGGTCCATCATATCGATGCTCTAATACCTTTAGTTTTAAGAACTTTTTTAGGTAGACTGTCACTCCTATAAATATATCGTTTTTTCGTACTATTTTATATTTCTTTATTTGCTTGTTATTTATCAGCTTTTGCTGTTCGGATGCGTCTTTCACGACTTTGTCTATATTTTTTAAATGGTGTGCCACGTAATTTTTATAATTATTTACATCACTATATATTACATCTATTTCTTCCTTACTTGGAATGTTTGTTTGTTTAATATTTTCAAATGGCAATGATAAATCTTAACTTACTGTTAATAGTGTTATTCACATAAAACTTGAACCATTGTAAGGATTCATCCAATTCAAACGTAGTTTTTGACAAACACATTAGACATTGTTTCATGTATCTGTGTATTCTTTCACAACGTCCTAAAGAACTTAGGAAATAAACTGAACTCTATCGCCTTTCAATATTCAATGCATTTGGAAAATCGATGTATTCTTTACTCTTAAAAATTTGAGCTTTGAATAATAATTGGAACTTCATACGTTGTCACGAAGTTTGTTAGCTTATTCACTATTGTTTTAGCAGTAATGTCTCTGACTTCATATGCCTCAAAGTATCGTGAAAACATGTTTACAATTGTAATTACAAAATTATTTGCTCTAATACTGCGCGGTAGCTTTCCTACGCATTCTAGTTGTAAATATATTCCTGGTTTTAAAATTTCTGGCATAGCCTGAAGTCTGGCTGGTAGTAGATTGTGTTTTACTAACAAACATTGACAAGACTTACAAAAATTTTCCACAGCTTGGAAAGCCCCTATCCAAAAATATTTTTTTGAAAGTAATTGGTATGTCTTTTTCACTCCGAAACGAGGGAAATGTGCGATCTCTATTATCTTTCCCTTTAATGAGTGCGGTATTACAATCTTATTTTCATTTATTTTCCTATACGTTTGTCTTTTATTTTCCTTCTTTACCATTAACAGTTTATTTTGGCTATCAATATAGTATACCTTATTATTGTGATATCGGTTTCTTCCTTTTTGTAATTCCTCTCTAATGTTATTTAATTTTTCATGTACCATTTGTTGCTCTAATATTTTCTCCAAATTTATCTCATCATTTTTAATTAAAGTACAATTTACAAATTTGATTTGGTTATCATTGTCAAATACGTATCTTGAGCAATAATCAATTGCGTTATTTTCACCTTTTTGATATTTGAATTTAAAATCATACTGACTTATGTCAATTAGCCACCTCGATATGATATTTGGCATTTTATCTAATTTTATGTGGTACATAAGGGGTTTTGCGTCACTCAGCAAGGTAAAACTCCTTCCAAACAGATATTCTTTGAAGTGCTGTAATGATGCGTGTATAGCTAACAATTCTAGCTTTATTGCAGGATAACGCTTCTCTGCCGGGTTCACAGGTCTTGAATAAAATTCGATAACATGATCAACTCCATTTATTCGTTGCATCAAAATACTACTAATTCCCTTACCTGAGCCATCCGTAGTTAAGACAAAAGGGTTTACTTCATCAGGTTGTATTACAACTGGTTCCTTAAAAATTGCATTTTTTAATTTTTCAAATGATTTTCTACATTCATTATTCCACTCGAACCTAACATTCTTATTGTCAAATTTACCAACGGTTCTACAATTTGTGCATAATTTTCTATCAGACCTCTAGAATAGTTTGTTGTCCCAAGAAAACTTTTTACACGTTTAACCGTTTTGGGTTGTTTGAAATTTTGCACTTTTGCACAGTTTTTTTATTGATGGGCTTACACCATTCTCATTTACTTTATATCCCAAAAATTCAATTTGCGATTTGAGTATCTGTAACTTCGCCGGGTCGAGTGTTAAATTATTTTCTTTTAATCTTTGGAAAACAATTTTGATTTTCTTTAACATTTCGTCGTTATTTTGTGCGCATATTACTAAATCATCCAAGTAAAAATATATTTTTAACTCTGATAGATTAACACTTTGTTCATTAAAAGTTGAAATATGCTCCCGAGTTTTTAAGACCAAACGGCATTCTTTTAGGATTAAAATTTCCCATAAAAGTTGTGAATGTTAATACCTTTCTATCCTGTTTTCTTATTTCGATCTGAAAAAACACCGCCTTCAAATCCATAACTGTAAAATTTTTCTACCAGAAATATTCTGTAATATATCCTTCACCTTCGGTAAGTTTATTGACAAAAGTGGTAAATACGCGTTTATGGCCCTATAATCAATAGCAAGTCTATATTTAGGTTCTTCATTTGGTTTACTTGGTTTCTTTACAAGAATAATTGGACTAGCATACGTGCTTTGTGAATTTTCAATAATATCATTTTCCAATAATTCCCTAATTTCTTTTTGCGCAATTTCCCTTATTGCTCTCGGAATTGGGTATGGTCGACTCTGAATAGGATAATTGTGCATAAGTTCGATTTTCGGTATTATTGCTGATGTTTTACCTAGTGTAGCATATGACTTTGAAAAAACCTCTGTATTGGTCATCATTAATTCAAGAACTTTATTTCTATCTTCCTTATTTAAGTGCTGTATTTGAAAATCGTCTGGAGATATTTCTTTCTTTCTTAATTCCCGAATTTGTTGATAAACTGTTTTATTTAAATTTTGAATATTATTAATTTCCAACGTGGGTTTATTGCTTTTTATTTTTTGTATCAATAATTTCGATTTGTTCTGTTATTACACCCATAGTCATATATTTATTAAGTGTAATTTGGAAATTTTTTTTCATTGTATAACAACATTCTAATCTTATTTTAATTTTCTATTCTTTGGATCGCTTCATCCGTGATTAATGTTCTTGCCATTTTTATTGGAGAAAATAAAACACCCTGTCCCTCACTTAATTCCTGTGACAAAATCAATTGGACTATCTCTGACTCCCCTGGCTTTAATGTTATTTTTCTTTTCAACTTAGCGAAAATCTGCTTTTTCTCCTTCTCTTTGCCTTTAACATTCTTATTTTTATTATTTTCATTAGAACTTGGTAACAATTTTTCATCATTTACATTACCGCGAGTGCTACAATTTTGCATATCAAAATTTTTCCTATCGTTATCGCTTGCATTATCCTCGCTTATTCTATCTTCATTCTCATTATTGCATTCATTACAACAATTATTTATTTCCCCATATTCGTCGTCATCAGTATTATAATTTTCATAATTACTATTATATCTATTTTCATGGCGCATTCTCTGGCTTTGTGGTTTTCGATTCGAATTCTGAATTGGGTCTGTATTTTCACTTTTATGCAATTTAATTGCAGTATTCCTAAATTGTATTTCGTTATCTTTTGTGTTTAAAATTGCTTTATGTAAGGATAAAAAGTCGTAGTCTTAAAGCATTTTATAATTCCCCTGAAAGTTCTGTTTTGTCACGAAAAAATTATTTTTGCATGCCTTTTCCCCATTTCTAAATGAAAATTGAATGCAATTTAAAAATTCTATATTTTCTTTAGTAAACGTCTGAAGTATTACTCTTCTTGTTACGTATTTTATTTTTACATTTTTATTATGTTTTATTTTTTGAAATGCTTCCAAATCTATAATACTAACGTGAGCACCACTATCAATTGCACTCATTATTTTTATTCCTTTGCAATCTATTTCTTACATCGGCAGTTGTGGGCTAGATGCGTTTTCACATTCGCTTGAAAGGATACTTTTGGTATCATATTTTGCTTTATCGTTATTTTCATAATTTTGTCCTCGCTTGAAAATTTTATAGTTTTGCCAGTCCTCTCCATTTTTTTTATCTCTATATGTTTGTGAACCGAATTATTTATTTCTCTGGAATTTGTACGGTTCGTTCCTCGGTCCCAAATCGGCCCCCCTCAGTCCCAAATCGGTTCCCCCTCGGTCCCGATATCGCTCCGTTTCTTCGTCTTTCCAAAAAATAGTAAAAAGGAAAACGGGATCGCGAAGGTCCTACTTCTGAAACCTCAACCTCTGGATTATATTGTTTTACTGATTCAAGACTATAATACAGTCGCCAAACAATTGACATTTTGACGAATTTATCGCTGATGTCATCATGTTTATCGCCTGGTTTGCGTGTTAGCACACTCTCTTTTTATATATATATATATATTATGTAGTTTATAAAATATGTGAAACTTATTTTTCCTTTCAAACAACTACAAAATGAAAAGAAATAAAAAGAGATTACAGATAATTACAATAATACTACTGGACAAACTTTATCCAGTAGTATTATGAAAGCATATATTCTATAACATATTTTTGTGTATCCGATCTTAGCAATTATGTACACAAGTGAATATAGAAAGAAGTAAAATATTCAATGCTGGTTTGTAATTGCGTATAATGATCATTTTATTTTTAATCGATGCTAGAAATGATGACTATATATTTTACAGTTAATTATAGTATGTTCAATTTATAAAATAAGTAGAAAATATACACGGGTAATGTCGGTTACAAAGTAAATTTTACATAATCGGACTTTTGGGGTTTTCTATAAAAACCTGACTACAGATATGTTCTGTTTTGTCAGTTCGATATTTCTTTATTCAGGTGCCAGCCCTTCAGATATTTTAAAGTAGATTGAGTGGCAGACCGCCCGACTCATATCAGGGTAAAGCACAGAATGCTACAGACTATGTGGGGTATATTTATTCTGTAGGGTATACAGCCGCTGTTTGAGCAGTCGGTGCAGTAGATTGAGTGTATTTTTTACTTCTTACAATACATGGTAATGTATAGGGAAAGTCTTGAAAACTAGTCGAAAATCGCAACTTGAGATTTCGACGGATATACACTTCTTGGTACTTCTGGAACACAAAAAATCTATTTTTAAAGTGACGCCTGTCTGTGTGTATGTCTGTCTGTGCAATTTACGTAACCACTCTAACACAAAAACTAATGGACCAAATTTCAGAAAATTTGGTCGATAAGTCACTTGTAGGTTAATCTGGTACTGATTAGATTTTGGTACGATTCGATGTAAAAGAACCTGTCATTTTTTGTAAAATGGCCGTCAAAAATATTTATTTCCACTCTAGTTTAAATACTAATTGTCCAAATTACACAAAATTTGGCAGATAAGTTACTTGTAGTTCACACTGAATTTGACTAAGTTTCAGTACGATACGTGAAACCAGATCCTGTCTCTTTTTTTGAAAAATGGCCCGCAGATATCATAAAAATATAAAATAAAAGACTTATTCTGTGGGGTATACAGCAGCTGTTTTAGCGGTCTGTGCAGAATGTATCAATTAAATGCTTATTTTATACGTAATCTGTGACGATAAAAAGAATAAGAAGAATTCCCTTTTTCTAGCATTAGTCTTTCTTGAAATATTTTTGTTTTTTCGCAGTTTTAATACGCCGCCTTTGAAAATATGTCCAGTTACCAAATGATACTAAAATGTAATTAGAGGTGCAAATTCAGCGTAATTTGAAATAAGTATGCCTGTTATTTTATGCAATGGATCTCAATTTCACGAATTATTAATGAAATAAAGATAAAAGAATTTAATTCTGTAGGGAAAGTCATGTGCTGTCTACAACAGATTTTTTTTTATATTCTACATATGCTGACATTATTTTAAAAGTGTGATGAATTATTGAATAATCTGATGATTTCTGGCAGATACTTTGAAAAGGAAAAGTTTGACAAGAAATATAGATCGTTTGAATAAAAAAATACGCAATGTTAAAAAGTTTCAAGAGAAATAAACAAAATCGTTAAACCCCAAATCTTGGTCTCCCACTGCATTCAAATTTTATGCTGTTTTTAATATGCGGCAAAATATTTCGAACGAAGCATCTTGAGACAAAACTTTTTCCTAGCAACTAAGTTTTATCTTATTATACAGTACACGTCAAAAAGAGCAAAATTTATAAAAACTTTTATACCAACAAAGCTTTTTCCTTCAAGAATTGTGCAACTAAACCCTCTTGGAATTTTAGCGGTGAACTAAAAATGCTTTGAACTCGAAATTCGTTTTTTGGAATACAGAATATAGTACTTATGAAATTTGAATAATACACAGGGTGTCCCAAAAATATTAAAACGCGCTTTAATTCTTTACCTGTTGGAGATAAGTGGGCAATGTAAATTGCAAAAACGTTGAAAGTAAGATAGGAAATAAGACTACGTTAATAAAATAGTCCTCTCATTCATTTTTAAAAAGTTACACTTTTTAAAATTTTATACGACCCCCCTTAGACAAATTGGGTCAATCAGAAAATTTTTATTTTTAATGCACCAAGATCATTAAAAAACCCGCATATCTGTATCTTTAAAATCAACTGAATTATGATAGTGGAAAAAATCTGACTTATGCCACTTTTCCGTACCATGCGAAAGGCTGTTTCATAGTGAAAATAGAGATCATAAACACATTGACGATGGAAATTGTTTAGATCAGAAATACGTTAATATGTGTCAAATTTTTTTTTATCACAAATGCATCTAAATAAAGCATTACACAGACAGAGATCTTATAAAGCAGTAGTACTCACTGCGCGGTTACGTATCCTATGTATTATTATCCAGTTTTATCTTTTTTGTGATAAGTCACGAATTTACATCCCTAATTTGATATAGGGTCCCCATTCACAATGTTCAATTTTCAATTAAATATAACTCGCTCAATTTTAAAGATACAGATATGCGGGTTTTTTTTAATGATCTTGTTGCATTAAAAATAAAAATTTTCTTGTTGGCCCAATTTGTCGAAGGGGCTCGTATAAAAATTTAAAAAGTGTAACTTTTTGAAAATGAATGGGAGGACTATTTCATTAACGTAGTCTTATTTCCTACCTTACTTTCAACATTTTTGCAATTTATATTGCCTACTTATATCCAACAGATAAAGAATTAAAGCGCGTTTCAATCTTTTTGGGAAACCCTGTATAGATCGTAACGCAATAAATGCTTATTTCAAATGCATTCTTATAGACTTTATAAATATATATATTAATTTTAAAGCTGCTTTTTAATTCCCTTTTCTCTTTATACTTTTCCTACATACTTAGTATAATAAATAGGAAAATAATTGTGACGGGCACTACGAATTCACGCTTTCGACGGAAGATCACGTTTCGTGAATCATTCAACTCGAATCGAACGTTGTTGAGGTAATGTGTGTGTGTATTAATTTGTATGTTAGTGTGTGTGTCCCTGAGTCTGAGGAAGCGATATCTCAGGAACGAGTATGACGTTTCAAATGTTTTTTTGTTTTTTTTTAACTTAAACACACAGGACAAACGCCACAGGAGAAACAAAAGAAATACACAAAAATAGAGAATAAACACAAGAAAGAAAACGCCAACTACGGCTCTATAAAATCTATATGTCTATAAACCCATAAAGTAGTACTATAAGTACATAGTTCTATAAAGTCAACCAGGATTGTATCTTCCCTTTCGCGTACCAACATCTTTCATACATTTCAAATGTAATTTGGTATGTTTTTTCACAATAGGTGAATACTAGAATCCTATTGATTATAAACAGAATCAAGTGTTTGGGAGACCCCCCCCCCCCCCCCGTTCCAATTTTAGAATGTTTCTTTAAAAAAATGTAATATGTTTTTTTGTAATTAAAATTTTTTTTAATTGCAATATGTTTTTTTTTTTTAATTTATGAGATTTTTTGATACATTTATTTGAAAAATGTGCAATATCTCGAGAACGGTTGATACTAGCGTTCTAAAGTTTATGCCAATCGTTTTCTAAGGAGAACTTACATAAGAAATGTCTGTTTGCGTAACTTTATTAAAGTTTTTATTTTTTTTATGACTTTTCAAAAATTCACTCGAAAATTTAGGGGGGGGGGGTGTTCTGAACATTCGATTGTGTTTAAAAACAATGGCTTCCATTATTCATGGATTGTAATTTTTGTACCAAATTTCATTCGAATCGCTCCATTCGTTCGTGAGATATCGTCTCCACAAACTCACTGACACACACACATACACATACTTTCACACACACATAGTTTCACACACACACACATACTTTCACACTCGCAGACATCATCTCAAAAATCTTCGATTCATGATCAGGGATGTTTGAAATGTGCTCTCCCGTCGAAAACCCGATTTCGAATTTTCGACCGGTCACAATACTTTCCTTATACATTATACTACAAGTATGTATGTAAGAAAAGTACAAATGAATGACATCTCCTTTAGAAAGGTAGCATGAGCCATTTTCAAAATATATCATGTTTCCGGATAAATGAGTAAAAACAATTACATAAAATTAACAAGAAAGATCAATCATAAAGCATTGATTATGAAACACTTTCCAACTTCAATGCTATTTTATTTAAACATGTCTAAAATGCAATACATTCCTCGTTAATATTTTAAAACTTATCACAATACTACATTAATTTATTATATTTGAAAACTTAAACCTTCATCGAAAAAAATGAACTATATTCAAATGACGGCATTGAAATATAAATTGCCTGGTTTAAACTTTTCTAAAATGTGATACATTCCTCGGTAATAATTTTAGAATTATCATAATACTACTATAATTTATTATATTTGAAGACTTCATCGAAAACAACTGAAATTCATTCAAATGACGTCATAGAAAAAATAACACGTCTGGCTCTCTCTATAAAAGCAGGATTTCATTCATAAATAATTTCCCATTCTTGTCATTCATCACAATACTACAATAATTTATTTTATTTAAAAATTAAGACCATGGAGCTGCAAGTAATTAAACTATATGCGTAAAACTTCATCGAAAAAAAAATCGTCCTTCTCTTTTTAAAATCAGTGATTATTTCATTCATATCATCTATGCAGACTCCATGAACTAAATGATTTTGTATTAAAGAAATACAGCAATTGTAATACAACTCATTCTACATATTTTGCTGTTTACATTTTCCATAGGTGAAAAATAGGCTTCGTTGTAGAAATAATCAAATTTGGATGAGCATTTAAACTCAAATATATTCCAATTGCGTTGTTTCAGTATGTAGATGCATAGAATTGAAGCAAAAATAAAGTAGTTTTAGGACGGATACAACACTCAATATGAATTAAAAAGAACTTTAAAAATCACGATTTTGAGACAAGATGGTTGCCATATATAATTTTGAAGTGGGTCACGTGATCGTTTCATATCATGGTCGCGTGATCGCTTCATATAAGAGGTGTTATTATTATTTTAATTTTTATTTAAAAAACTACTGAATATATTTCGCTGAATTTTTTTTATATATTTTATGGAACAATTTGAATATTATCTAAAATTTTCGAAACAATTTGTGAAGTTTAAATCCGCTTAAAAAATGTTTGAAAAATTAGGTCCCAAGGGGTTTAATGTATTTTATTTTTTCAACCCGGGTTCAATCTAAAACTAATTGGGTGATATTATTCATTTTTATTCCCATAGGTCCTACAGACCGTCTGAACAACATACTAATATTTCACTTTGATTAAGTCATTTTTACGGCAGTTACCGTTCTAACGGACAGACAGACAGAATGAACAAAGTCATAAACACTTTTCAACTTTGTTGTAAAGTGTTAAAAATGTAGGAAGTAGTATTAAATAAATTGACCTTGGCGACAAATACGACGAAAAGCAACCCATTTAAAACTTTTTGCTAAATCGATTATAATTTAATATGGAAAATGAAGCTATATTTTCTGTAATAGCCCCTTTTACTTTGATAGAATTTATATTTTTAATTCGAAATATAGTGCGTTTCAGGGTAATTGCGTTTCGTAAGGTGTTATATAGTAATTACATTTAGATAGACAGTCCTATTAAAATTACTAATATTGATTTGGAGAAGTGCGTAGCTGAAAGATATTAGGAGCACGAGTGCTAAAGAAAATAAAATATGTTTTAATGGATATAAAACGTTATTAGAATTTTAATTTTTGGAATCTATTGGTTGGAACCGAAACCATTGGGTTTATATAGAAAAGTAATGGTTTCTAATTAAACATTGTGAAATATAAAGAATCTGTATTGCTTAGCGGATGCTGGCCATATACCCGAAAGTGGAGTTGTACTTACGCGAAATATAAGTTAATTTGGTACTTCAAGAATGTTTTGCAAGTTCTCATTTATAAAAGCGCCTAATTTAAATATGCAATTCAACTTCAAGAACTTTGTGTGTGGATACTGCACATCATTATTTTGCTGTGAAATAAGTAAAGGCAAGCATTATGTGGGGAAAATTATGTGCTGTCTACATCAGATTTCTTACATTCTGTTCTACAGTATGAAGAAAAAATTGCATTCCCCAAAATTTTCGGATTCAGGATTTGTAGGTGAACGCATTTTTTAAAAAATTTCTTAACTTGCTTCGAGCATTTTTTAAATAATGTCCTTCTGTATGTGTTCGTGAGTCTGTGAATACGATATTCCCAGAACGAATGGAGCATTTCGGACGTAAATTGGAAGCCAATTGATTTTAAACGCTATTGAAAGAAAATCCCCAAATTTCCGAATGAATTTTTGAAAAAATCGTGAAAAATCGGGGCATTCAATAATGTTAAAAGATTAATCTTCATTTAAACGTATATTTTTTAATCTAAAACGAATGACATAAATATAGAACACTAATTTTAACCATTCTCGAGATATTGCACGTCTTTCAAATAAATGTATCTAAAAAATTACATAAAAATAAACGGTAGTAAGTATCATCAATTATTTAACTCTTGATGACTAATTTGGCGACATATCGCCAACATTGCGACTTTTTTATCGTTTTCTTTCTTCTGCGACTTTTTTTATTTCGTGCCATATTAAGGCTTAACTGTACCCCAGGTCCCCGAGGTTTCATACTGTACAGGCAGTCGTCACCATTACTAGTCGATTTGCTTAAGTAGTCATCGCTATCTATCGTCAACGAATGCAAACAAACTGTCGAATCGAATGTAAAACAGAACAGACCAAGACAAAGTCGAAAAGGCTTGCCATATTCACTTTATTTGAGAATAATTTTAAAAAACATTAAGCGTTCCTCTGTTTATTTCATATTATTGCTGTGTGTGCGTGTACCATGTCTTATATTGTATCATAACAAAGATACAATATAACGATTTTTAACACTTTACAACAAAGTTGAAAAGTGTTTATGACTTTGTTCATTCTGTCTGTTTGTCTGTCTGTTCGTTAGCACGATAACTACCGTAAAAATTACTTAATAAAAATGAAATTTTAGTATGTTGTTCAGACAGTCTGTAGGACCTATGGGAATACAAGTGAATAATACCACCCAATTAGTTTTGGATTGAACCGTGTTGAAAAAATGAAATACATTGAGCCCTATGGGACCTAATATTTGAAACATTTTTTCAGCGGATTTAAAATTAACAAATTGCTCCGAAAATTTTAGGTAATATTTAAATTGTTCCATAAAATATATAAAAAGAAATTCAGCGAAATATATTCAGTAGTTTTTTAAATAAAAATTAAAATAATAATAACACATCTGAAGCGATCACGTGACCATGATATGAAAAGATCACGTGACCCACTTCAAAATGATATATGGCATCCATCTAGTCTCAAAATCGTGAATTTTAAAGTTCTTTTTAATTCATATTGAGTGTTGTATCCGTCCTAAAACCACTTTATTTTTGCTTAAATTCTGTGCATCTACATACTGAAACAACGCAATTACAATATATTTGAGTTTAAATGCTGATCCAAATTTGATTATTTCTACAACGAAGCCTATTTTTCACCTATGTAAAATGTAAACGGAAAAATATGTAGAATGAGTTGTATTAGAATTGCTGTATTTCTTTAACACAAAATCGTTTAGTTCATGGAGTCTGCGTAGCTGATATGAATGAAAATTCATTGATTTTACAAAGATAAGGACGATTTTTTTCGATGAAGTTTTGCGCATGGACTTTAATTACTTGTAGCTCCATGGTCTTACTTTTTAAATAAAATAAATTATTATAGTATTGTGATGAATGACATGAATGGGAAATTATTTATGAATGAAATGCTGCTTTTATAGAGAAAGCCAGGCGTGTTATTTTTTCTATGCCGTCATTTGAATGAATTTCAGTTGTTTTCGATGAAGTTTTCAAATATAATAAGTTATCGTAGTATTATGATAATTCTAAAATTATTACTAAGGAATGTATCACATTTTAGAGATGTTTAAACCAGGCAATTTATATTTCAATGCCGTCATTTGAATGAAGTTCATTTTTTTCGATGAAGGTTTAAGTTTTCAAATATAATAAATTAATGTAGTATTGTGATAAGTTTTAAAATATTGCCGAGGAATGTATTGCATTTTAGACATGATTAAATAAAATTGCATTGAAGTTGGAAAGTGTTTCATAATCAATGCTTTAAGCATGATTGATCTTTCTTGTTATATTGTATCATAACAATGTATTCATTAAAATGCGATGTGTTTAATTTTAAAGTCAGACGTACTAGTGCTTTGGTCTGCAAATCTAGTTTCATAATATAATTTAGCAGTGTTCTATTGTCCTTCTATTCCTTTCCAAAGTATCCATTGGGACTATGGTCCTCTCTCTCGAGTTATGACCATCCCCAGGGCTATAGAAAATATAATCTAATTTCTACAGCTCAGATCCATCCCCCCCCCTTATGGACATCCCTGTCCCAATTTAAAAACCAGCATCCATATATCGGTTTTGTAAATTTTAAAACAAATTCCAGCAGTGTAAAGGTCCTCCATTTGATAGTCATTTTCCTTCTTCTCTAAAATTTTGTCTACGCCTATGAACTGTGCCGATATTTAAATAAATTTTTAATATCCTATAACATTATCTTATATTAAAACCCACAAATTTTCCGTTCCACCCATGTCTTTTTATTTCTTTCCCAAGCAGTCATTGGGGCGCGGGCCCTTCCACTCGAGTTGAGTCCATCTCTCCTTATAGGCGGCCCTGTCCCAATGCAGAAACCAGCATCCATAGATCAATTTTGCAAATTGGAAAACAAAATCCAGTCCTGTAAGTGTCCTCCATTTGATCGTCATCCTCCCCCTTCTCTAAAATTCTGGGTGCACGTCTTTAAAGGCGGTTCTGTGACGGCTGCGCGGTATCGGAATGAAGTCCTAGACCTCATTACGAGACTCTATGCTGCAACAGTTGGTCCTGATTTCCTCTTTATGGACGATAATGCCCGTCCCCATGGAGCTAACATCATTGACGCATACCTGGAAAGTGAGAACATTTCTGGTATAGAGTGACCGGCGTATTCCCCCGACCTCAATCCCATTGAAAACCTTCGGGATGCCTTTGGGCGTGCTGTCTCTGCACGTTTACCTCCTCCAGCCAGTCTCAGAGAGTTGGAAACTGTCCTATTGGAGAAATGGCCATTGCTCGCATCTGCGATTGTTGATCACCTCATTGAAAGCGTGAAAAATCGTTGTAAAGTTTTTGTGAAGGTCCGGAGTGGTCACATACCATATTAATGTAAGTTTTGTTTGGTTTATTTGCCTTTAAACATCATTTTGTTAATGATCCAAATGTGACGTCATCATATAAGTTACGAAAAGTAAATATTTTTTCCATCTTTGTACATACTTCTTGTTTTCTTTAATGCATAAACACATTTGCTACCTTCAAGTACAATTGAGTTAATAAAAGCTTTACTTTTCCATTTTTGTTGCTTTTACCGTCCGTGCTTAACTTTTAGAAGCCAGTGTATTATAATAACTTTAATTACACCATTAATCTTCTCTTTAACAACTTTATCTCTCTTTCACATAATGTTATTCTAAGCCATTCTAAACTTTCGTTGTTCTAAGCAATTAGCCAATAAATTGCGATACTCTGTATCAGCAATTACATAAAAGTAATAATAATTGTACATTATTATTACATAATATTATTATAATATTAATTACACCTTAAATCTTCTCTTTAAAAACGTCAGCTCTTCACTAAACACATTTTCCTTAGACATTAGCCAATAAACTACGACATACTATTTCAGTGATGACATAATAGTAACACTAATTACACATTATTATTGCATTTTATTATTATTGAAGCATTAATTAAACCTTTTATCTTCTGTAAAATCTCTAGCTTCTTCACATAACACACTTCATTATTCTTAGCGCCAGTAAACAAAGATACTCTATCTAAGCGATAACATAATAGTAACATTATTACATATCATTATTATAATAAATTTAATTAAAATCTGATGTGGACAGCATATGACTTTCCTTATATAATGCGAAGAATTTACTACTTTTACGGTAAAAAGAAATAAATTATTTTTATAGTAGTTATTTATATTCTTTCCAAGATATTGAATTTTCGTCAATGAGTCGTAATTTTCAATATCGTCATCATCAATGAGTCGTCATTCATTTAGCGCCATTTTTATCCATTTAGCGAGTTTTTCGCTAATTTAGCAACATTTAAAAAAGTCGCCAAGTTGGCGACATTCCACCAAATTCGTCGCCAAAATCTCGCCAAGCGTTATGGACAAAGAAATAAGTTATTCTTACAGCAGATAAATGACTATTGGCGTTCAAATTCAGAAGCATTACTCAAAGTATCTTTTTTCATGAATAGAACGAGCTATATCCACGAGAATGATGTCACCAAATTTATCGTATGGTATTACATATGAGAATTGAACATGTTTCTCAATGGGAAATATTTTTTTTTTATTTTATATGACTTTTTGATAATTGTTTTGAAAAATGTGCAATATCTGGAGAACGGTTCATGTTAGCGTTCTAAAATTTATGGCAATCGTTTAATAACTTTATTAGCGGTTAACTTTATTAGCGGTTTTGATTTTTTTGCGATTTTTTAAAACTTTCACTCTAAAATTTAGGGGGGTTCTGAACATTCGATTGCGCATAAAAACAATAGGCTTCCAGTGTTTACGGATTGTGATTTTTGTACCAAATTTCGTTCGAATCGGTCCATTCGTTCGTCAGTTATCGTCTCCACAGACTCACTGACACACACACACACACAAAGACAGACATCACTTCAAAAATGTTTGATTCGTGATCAGGCATGCTTGAAACGTGCTCTCCCGTCGAAAACTCGAATTCGAATTTTCGACCCCGCCACAATACTTTCCTTATACATTATGTATATTAGGAAAGTAATACCTTAAATTTCCTTTTTAAAAACTTTAGGTCTTCTTCACATAACGCACATCGTTACTCTCAGCCATTAGCCAATAAACTGCGATACACTGTCTCAACGATAACATAGAAATAACAATAAGTATACATCATTATTACATATGTATTATTATTATAATTATTATAACTATAATTACACCGTAAATCTTTCATTTAGAAACTTTGACTCTCCATTACTTAACCTTTTTCCTAGTCATTAGCCAATAAAGGTAAGATACATTATCTCAACGATGATATAATCGAAAATACGTAAGCAGAATCTTTAATAAAAACATTTTATCTCAGAAAAAGATACTCGCATCGATTTAATTTTCTATAACTGTTCGTCTAAAATAATATCTCGACCAAAAATGCTTCGTTGCTCCAATTAATTTCCTTAGAACAATCTTTGAAATTAGATTATCTAGCAACCTTGTTCTCATCCGCCGATGAAATTGAAATACATTCCGGTTTCATATCTGCTGATAGCAGTTTTTTTCCCCTTTAGTTCTTTCAAACGCTCTTTATGATTGGTTCATATCAAAATCTGTTGTCTCAGCAGCTGGTAGTGTATCATATGTGACAGACATTTTTATTGGCTACTTGAGTGATTACTCGCATTTGAACGGGAAAAAAATAACCTTGTTATTTCTCTGTAAAATAATTGTTTGGTGTGAAACAAATTCTTCTGTTTCTTGGACAACTTTCTCGTCTTGTTTTTAAATGGAGTGTTAAAAAAAACTAAAATAAATAAAATGGCAAGATATTGTTTTACACAGCAAAGAATATGAAGATTAAAACAGCATGGCGCATTTTAATGAAGAACAAAGTATATTAAATTTATTAAAAGTTTGAAAGAAATTCCACTGAACTAATTTCCACGCACCATTAATTATGAAAATCCCTAAATTAGATAAATTATGTTTCGTAAAATGTAAAGTATACTTTCCCAAAAGCCGTATTAAAACATAAAAACAACCCTTTGACGAAAACTTTCCAGGATTTAAGAAGGAGGTAAGGTGGCTATTTGAAAGGGGGAGGGGGTCTTAAAGCTGATAATTAATTATGAAAACATGTTTTATAGACACAGTGGCGTCGGAATCCATGGGTGCAATTTGCACCCGCAGATTTTTTCCTGTGGGTGCACTGAACCCACAGAAATTTAAAAATAATTAAGGTTTTTTGTTATTGTTAATCTTCTTTAAATAGTATTGGAATGAGATTTTTTCCCAAAAAAAGATTGAGGTAAAAATAGCATGAATGAACAATCCAAGCTCGCAGTTCAAAACTAGGTGTGAATATTTATATAAAAGCAGTTGTTTTTATATAAAACATTAAAACAACCCTTTGACGAAAACTTTCCAGGACTTAAGAAGAAGGAGGCAAGGAGGTAAGGTAGCTATTTGAAAGGGAGGGGTGTCTTTAGGCTGATAATTAATTATGAAAACATGTTTTACAGACACAGTGGCATCGGGATCCATGGGTGCATGGGTGCAATTTGCACCCGCAGATTTTTTCCTGTGGGTGCACTGAACCCACAGAAATTTGAAAATAATTAAGGTGTTTTGTTGTTGTTAATCTTCTTTAAATAGTATTGGAATGAGATTTTTCCCCACAAAAATATTGAGGTAAAAATAGCATGAATGAACAATCCAAGCTCGCAGTTCAAAACTAGGTGTGAATTTTTATATAAAAGCAGTTGCTTGCGTACCCTGCCTCACTTTGCAACACTGGTTTAAAAGATCAGTGCAGTTAATGGTCGGGTCATAATTTGGAGTTGTTGAAAAGGTAGGTGCTCGGGTACACTGTTCGGACAATGATAGTATTATTTAGCCTTGTTTTCCAGACTGTGGGTACTATGGGTGCATTATCATATGTAGGATAATCCTGCTTAAAATAAATTGTAACAAATTCTAGGGTATAGGTGTTAAATGACTTAAAATTACCAAATAAATCTGCTATGGGTGCTTTGTACAAACGGCAAAATTATATACAAATATCTTTTATTGTTGAGGAAATTTATACTAGATATACATTGTGGGTGCAAGAACAATATGTATAAAAACCAAGGTCAAAATACATGTGCTAAATAATTGAATAATATATGAATCAAAGGTTTAGCTTAGAAATTCTTAAAATTTTACATGGATTAAAACTTTTATTTTTGTTTATTTGGTGGAAAAGATATGCCAAAAGAAAAATATCTGATGTGGGCAACACATGACTTTCCTTATCTAGTGCAATGAATTACTACTTTTACTGTTAAGAAAATGTTATTCTTATAGTAGATACTTGTATTCTTTCCAAGATATTGAATTTTCTTCAATTAGTCGTCATTTTCATTGATTTAGCGTCAATTTTATCAATTTGGCGAGATTTTTGTTAATTTGGCAATAATTAAAAATATCGCCAAGTTGGCGATATTCCGCCAAATTCGACGCCAAAATCTCGCCAAGCGTTATGGACGGAGAAATATGTTATTCTTACATCAGATAAATGAATATTGGCGTTCAAATACAAAAGTATTACTCAAAGTATTTTTTTTTCATGAATGGAACGAGCTAGCTCCACGAGAATGATGTCACCCAATTTATCGCATGGTATTACATATGAAAAGTGAACATGTTTCTCAATAGGAAATATTGTTTTTATTTTATATGACTTCTTGATAATTTCTTTTAAAAATGTGCAATATCTCGAGAACGGTTCATATTAGCGTTCTAAAATTTACGTCAATCGTTTTCTAATGAAAAATTACATAAGAAATGTCTATTTGCGTAACTTTATTAGCGGTTTTGATTTTTTGACGATTTTTTCAAAATTTCACTCGAAAATTTAGGTGGTTCTGAACATTCGATTGCGTATGAAAACAATAGGCTTCCAGTGTTTACAGATTGTGATTTTTGTACCAAATTTGGTTCGAATCGGTCCAATTGTTCGTCAGTTATCCTCTCCACAGACTCACTGACACACACACACACACACATACTTTCACACGCACACACACACACACACAGACAGCACTTTAAAAATGTTTGATTCGTGATCAGAGATGCTTGAAACGTACTCTCCCGTCGAAAACTCGAATTCGAATTTTCGACCCCGTCACAATACTTTCCTTATACATTATGTATGTAAGGAAAGTAAAAATCTGATGTGGGCAGCACATGACTTTCCTTATATAATGCAATGCATTTACTTCTTTAATGGTACAAAAGTGTTAAAAAAATACACAGCACAGTGTTTGTAATGTTAAACCGTACATTTGGCACTTTTCCAGAGGACAAGTTAAACTATTTCGTACCCAATTAACTTAAATTTTACGCAACTCTAAATTAACAATTATCAATATTGATATCATCCTTAATAAGCAATATAGTCCATATATTTAAATATTTTAATAATAAATTCATCAATTAGGTGTCATTTTCATTACTTTGGCATGAATTTTACAATTTTGACGATATGTTTGTCAATGTGGGGCTAAATATCGCCAAGTTGGCTATATATAGAAGAGCATTTCTTATATAATAAAAAGTATGCCCATCATATGACGGAATTAAAAATTCGCAAAACATTTCATCCATTTGTCGTCATTTTTATAAATTTAGCGACATTTTTATCAATTTGGTAACATTTTAATCAGTTTGGCGACATTTTTATAAATTTGACAACATTTGTATCAATTTAGCAAAATTTAAAAGAAGTCGTCAAGTTCGCGATATGCCAACAAAATTCGTCTCCAGATTTCCAAGAATTACAGACAGAGAAACAGGTTATTCTTATGTTCTTATCAAAATAATGAATTTTCATCAGTTACCATTTTCATTGACTTTGCGTCATTCTTCTCAATTTGGCAATATTTTTATTAATTTGCGGCATTTAAAATATTGCTAAGTTGGTGAAATTCCGCCAAATTCGTCGCCAAAATTTCGTTAAGCATTGTGGATGCAGAAATAAGTTATTCATAAACGACTAATTGCGTCAAATGAGAACGCTATTACCCAAAGTGTCTTCTCTCGTGAATGAAACGAGCTAGATCTACGAGAATGATGATAATAAATTTATCGCATAATATTACATATGAAAAGTGAACAGATTTCACAATAGTTAATACTTTTTACGAATTTTATGTGATTTTTTGATAAATTTATTTGAAAAATGTGTAGTATCCCGCAGGGCCGGCTTAAGGCACTTACTTAGGGCATCACATTTTAGGGGCGGTTTTTAAATTAGCAAGGTCTTATATAAAATAGGCGCGAGTAGTTGGATTTTCATGTAAGTTAAAAAGTAGCACAAAGACATCAACTGAATGTTAACAATTTGTTTCTAGATAAAGGAGTGGAACCCATTATTTTTCATTCTCTCGTTCCTGGGAAAAGAAGGCCAAAATATGATAGTTTCCATTATATCGCTCCAAATGTGTATCTATGTATCTTACAAAGCAAGTAACAAAGAATTGTTGTAGCATAACGAACGACAACTATATTTGTATTTAATATTCAAAAGTAAGGAGATCAGTGAATACCCACTCTTAAAAGATAATCTTACAGTAAGAGATGGGTAAACATGGGATCAAATGATATAAAAACAGTTACAGATAAAGCAATTATAATAAATCATTACATCATAACATCTAAAAAGAAAATCTGATGTGGGCAACACATGACTTTCCTTATATAATGTAATGAATTTTCTACTTTTACAGTAAAAAAAATAGGTTTTTCTTATAGTAGATACTAATATTCTTTCCAAGATATTGAATTTTCGACAATTAGTCGTCATTTTCATTGATTTAGCGTCATTTTTATCCATTTGGCTAGATTTTCGTTAATTTGGCAACATTTCTAAAAGTCGCCAAGTTGGCGACATTTCGCCAAATTCGTCGCCAAAATCTCGCCAAGCGTTATGGACGAAGAAATAAGTTATTCTTACAGCAATAAATGACTATTGGCGTTCAAATACAAAAGTATTACTCAAAGTATCTTTTTCATGAATGGAACGAGCTAGATCCACGAGAATGGTGTCACCCAATGTATCGCATGGTATTACATATGAAAAGTGAATATGTTTCTCAATAGGAAATATTTTTTTTTATTTTATATGACTTTTTGATAATTTTTTTTAAAAAAAATGTACAATAACTCGAGAACGGTTCATGTTAGCTTTCTAAAATTTATGTCAATCGTTTTCTAGAAAAGAAATGTCTACTTGCGTAACTTTATTAGCGGTTTTGATTTTCTGACGATTTTTTCAAAATTTCATTCGAAAATTTAGGGGGGTTCTGAACATTCGATTGCATATAAAAACAATAGGTTTCCGGTGTTTACGGATTGTGATTTTTATACCAAATTTTGTTCAAATCGACCTATTCGTTCGTCAGTTATCGTCTCCACAGACTCACTGACACACACACACAGACATCACTTCAAAAATGTTTGATTCGTGATCAGGGATGCTTGAAACGTGCTCTCCCGTCGAAAACTCGAATTCGAATTTTCGACCTCGTCACAATACTTTCCTTATACATTATGTATATAAGGAAAGTAAAAATAATATTAAATATAATATACAGGGTGTCCAGTGCTATCGGTGCGGTATTTCCTCAACCGTAGTCACAGAGATACACTTCCAATTGCAAAAATGTTTTAAATTTTAAAATCTATTATCTTAGAAACAGTTTAAATCAATAAATTCATTTCTGAAAAAGATACGAAATATACATTTTTATACAGTCCTCAGGTCCTACTAATTATATTTAGGAAAATCATCCTCATACAATTTTATGCAAAATAAAAATAAAAATCATCCTTTTACGACCAAAATTGACCGATTTATAGCTGTTTAAATTTGGAACACTTTTTGTGCTGAGAAATGGTCAATACGGTCCCTGATTGGTTGGTTGCCTGAAACGGGACATTTTTTTGCGTGGAAAAGCGACTTAAGTCATAAAGTTTAATGCTTCATAACTCGGTGAATTTTGGTCGGAAAAGAAAGATTTTTTTTTTATTTTGCATGAAATTGTATGAGGATGATTTTCCTAAATATAATTGGTAGGACCGGGGGGCCGTATAAAAATTTATATTTCGTATTTCTTTCAGAAATATATTTATTGATGTAAACTGTTTCTAAGATAATAGATTTTAAAATTTAAAACATTTTTGCAATTGGAAGTATATCTCTGTGACTAACTGTTGAGGAAATAGCCATTAGGCACCTATAGCACTGAACACTATATATATATACATATATATACAGTCGAACCTGTTTAAAACGGTATTCCAAAACGGAATAAGCGGAAAATATTTTTAGTCCCATCCAAAAATATAGGAAATGTAGGTTATTTTCCCCTGTGTGAAAAGGAACCTGCACAACGCTAAAACGGACGGCCAATTTAAAATATTTTGTTAATAAAAAGCACCTGTTGTAACGAACAGAGTATTAAAAAATCATCCAACTATTTCAGCCATTTATTTCCATGAGCAGCATTTTTCATAGAACTTTCTATTAAATTATATCACGGTTTTCTGAAAGCCATTTCAGAACTTCAAAAATTTTCCGTTAATCAGGGAGTCTCTGAAATGCTAGAAATATTAATCAATGTACGTTTTTTAACCGAAAAGCGCATCATTAATAAAGACGCATGTCCGAGAAACCATGTTGGATTATTTTGAAAGTTCATCTCACATTTTTATTTTTTAATTTTTTTTATGGTAAGCAGTAATATTTTGCGTATAATTCAATTGATCTAGGTTTTAAGGTGTGGTAATAAGCTAACAGTTAAGGACATGAGATACACTCTATTTTTATTTACATATATACTCCTGTGATCGCATTATGCAAAAATGTACGTATATAATACTTAAAATAATTAAATTAGCTATTATGGTATAATATAGTATTAAGGGGATTTATTTAGATAAATCAGATAACCACTTTTCAGAATTTTTAAAGTCTAACGTATATAGATGAGGAATTACATAGAGACTATCAGTATTTCCAGCTAAACTTTTCCTGAAATGACCAGCATGAAACAGAAATCTTTACAAGACGGAAAATTCTTCCGGTCCCCCGAATTCGGACTGTGTAGTATATATATATATATATATATATATATATTTTTTTTTTTCATGCATTACATACATCGGTAAA
This sequence comes from Amaurobius ferox, assembly GCA_951213105.1. Taxonomy (NCBI): domain Eukaryota; kingdom Metazoa; phylum Arthropoda; class Arachnida; order Araneae; family Amaurobiidae; genus Amaurobius; species Amaurobius ferox. The sequence goes on along the minus strand of OX578148.1, from coordinate 47,606,245 downwards.
CACAAAAAATCTGATGTGGCCAGACTTTCCTTATATAATGCAATGAATTTACTACTTTTACAGTAAAAACAAAATAGGTTATTCTTATAATAGATACTTATTGTTGCGTGGATTTTCACCACACGTCCGGTCAGAACGCAAAAAATCATTATTATTACCCATTAAAGCAATCTCCGACATTGGCCGTGTTGAATAAAAATACATATAATCAAACAATAAGATATTAATTAGAAATGAGGACAGAGAGAGAGAGAGAGAGAGAGAAAGAGAGAGAGCATAGCGTCAACAGACTGAGTGTAAAGGACATGCATTGCGTACCTTCAATATTTCGTTCGGGTTATAGGCGAATGACTGCCATGTGTTTAGAAATACTAAAATAATAATTTCTGTTCAGTATATAATAAGTTTTGTTCAGTTTAAGTACATGAACAGAAACGCAGTGTATAACCTGCCTAAATGCCCTCCGTCAGAAACAATGCACCATTGAACATGTCCGTGAAGCATTGCAGATGTCACCGTGTTACAGGCCCCAATAATACAACTTATTGACATGCATTTATTGCCTTCCTTATACGCGTTTCGTACATACCTAGTGTTGATTCTTACTCATTAGTCAATTTTCTGAAACTTTGTAATTGTCTTTTCTCGTCTATCTTGCTTTGTTGTCGAGTTCATAATACCAACTTTATAAATTAACCGCTAGGGGCGTTACAATTCCTGTTATTCGATCAGGCGGGTTCAGTTCACTATAGACAGTTCTAAGGTGCACACTCATGGACATGTCTTTACAAAGTTATTGGGGTGTTTAAGGACTTTTCTGGAAATGCTGGGATTAATCCTGGAACCTAACTTCCTGGAAATCTTTCCACTCAAATCAGTTTTATCATTTCATGTATTGAAACATGTAATAACGCATAAACGAAAACAAAATTAGGATATTAGATTAATACCAATAACATAAAATACTTAATTATCCACAATAAACATAATAATTCTAAATAAAGAATTATAAATTTCAGAGTCAAAAATTGGCAGAATAAATGTACACCGTCAATAAGTAAAATACACTTTATGCGAAGAATAAGAAAAACTAGAGCAAAGTAAGTAAACTCATGCAGCCCAATGATGTAGCCTACAGCTGTTTCGAGGATACGCTGGATCCCCCTTCGTCAGTGCAAGAGAACCATTAAACCCGAAGTTCATGAGAGGAATGAGTATCTAGCCTTCTTGTGGACTTGGGGTTTGTTGGTCCTTTTGAGCTGATGAAGGGGATCCAGCGTATCCTCGAAACAGCTATACGTTGCAGTATGTGTTATTTATGCTCATTTATGTTGCTCTAATCTTCCTTAAATTTATACTAGCTACCAGTATTGCGTGATTGGCCGTTTTGTAACTGCTGATCCCTACAATTAAAGTACGTCGTATAAACGTGGTTCTTGTAGAGGGAAGTGGAAAATAAGATTTTTTTATGCATGAGTCATATAGGGTCAGAAGGTGAAGTAAATTCTTCCCTATAACAGGGCAAGAATGACCACAACTATTCATACATTACTACCCGTAGACCACGGTTTCGTAGTCATTATGAGGACGAGTGCAGGCGATGAGATGATTAGTTAGCACAAAACTGCTTAAAGCAAAGATTTTTTAATTTTTCTCGTAGAAGTATAGCAACTTCGAATCCAGTAACGATAGAGGACATTTTTAGACCGGCCCACCGTTAAAAATAATTTTTGTGTTGAGGAATATAGTGATGTAACTTCTGACATATAGCAGGGTGCTGCTATGCTGAAGAACAGCAATGATTGCAGAATCATGGTCAACGAGTGGATATGGATGCTTAGTTGACCCTCTTTCTTACTTTTATACAAGGTAGGATAAAAAAATTCGGAGACTGTACTGATATCTCTAACCTTGCTTGGAGGAGAGGGGAGCTGTTTTACCGTGGCGTAGAGGCACATGTGACGCGAGATGTGAAAAGGAAGAAGCTTTTCCAGAAGTTTCCAAACATTGCACCTGCTGCAGCAGGTGCAATGTTTCTGTCCGTGATTTCCCCAAACGCTTGTGGAATTTGATATTCGCACGTTGTTCTTCAAACGCCATTTCCGTTTTCGACGAACGCGAACGACTACAATTCACTGACACGCACTGTCTGGGAAAATACCTGCCTCTTACTTTTCGCATCTCGTGTCACATGTGCCTCTACGCCACGGTAAAATAGTTCCCCTCTCCTCCAATCAGGGTTGTAGATATCAGCACAGTCCCCGAACTTTTTTATCCTACCTTGTATATGGTCATATTGCTAAGGGAGGGATGGATTTCATGGAGCATTTTATAAAAGCAATTAAGCCGTATATGTTTATACTAGCATTGGTGTGACGAAGGTTTTATGGGTCATAATGCGCCTACTGGCGACACAAATAAATCTATTCTCTATTAGCTAAACAATATCTATCACTGTAAATACACCCTCTCTAAGTTGGTTGTCTATCCCCTTTTTCACAGGTACTGGATACGCGTAGACATACTAGGAAACTACAAAAACCTAGTATTCTTAGGCCAGAAGTTCTTCTAACTGAAGGATCAAACTCGTGACTTGCACCTTGACTTTTCAATGAGTGAAGAAGTCTGTATGATTCCCAGAAGTCTGTATGATTTCAATTTGTCTACTTACGCTCAGTATGGACTTGGCAAATTGGTTTCATGTAAATGGAATCCACGATCGTTTGCATAGGTAGAGAAATTTACAACTGCCTGACACATCGGAAAGAACTCATACAAAAAAAAAATTAGAGTGTGGCGGGACTGCAGCATTGCGTCACTCACTAACTCTACTCACATCAGGGTCACCAACTGTGGAAGGGGGGGGGGGGCGCAAATCCTCTGATGGTGAGGGATAGGCTCTAACTCTGAACCTTTATATTGCTGATCCCGCGCTATGCCATCAGGCCTAAAAGAGTTCTTCGAGACGGAGGGAATAATTTGGGATGCCTTTCGTAGCAGTGATGCAATGCTACAATCCCGCCACAAGAGAATTCACTTTCAGTATTGGAGGAGTGACTAGCTTCCCCAGGTTCCATATAAAAAATGGCGCATGTCGTAGAGTAATTCCATAAAATTAAGTAAATTTAATGTTTTGATTTTTTTTTAGATTTTGTCCCTTGAGCTACATTGACTTGTTAAGACTCATTACAACGAAAACACATTTCTAAGTGGATTACTATTATGTAAAAGGTTGGGTAATTTTGTCTCATCCGACCCGTGTATATATTAAATTTCTTTGTTATTTTTAAATATGTTAAAAAATTCGATCATTCAGGGTAACACATATGCAACTTTCACCTTAATCAACATTTTTATAGAGTTGCTTGTGATCATGTATAGAAACACAAGCACGGTATGTGTTTCAGTTAGATTTTCTAATTTATGTCAAAGTGGGCCAACAATATTCCGTCCAAACTGCACGGATATTTTCTATTCTACCCGCAGCGTAATGCAACAAGTGACCATGTTTTCTATAACCGGTCGATAGTTCTGAACATATCCTAGAATTTTTTTGCCTTTGAACTTTTCACCTGAATCTAAAATATAAAATACCAAAAGCATTTATTACTTTTGCAGGCTATACCAGATGACATCTGAAAGAACCATGGGGTAAGTCAGCTGGCTTAACTGTGATTTTCATCGTCCTCTCAGATATTCACAACCTGATCGAACTAGTAACTGAAACAGCCCAACTCCATTCCAAAGTGGCTGAGGATTCTGACCCCGCCCCGGTCTCACCGGACGGCTACTATCGGCAGAATGCTGTCAAGAAAGGGGGCGGTGAGCTCGCCCCGCAGATTGCTCTGGTTGGGGCATCCCCACCGGGGCCTCCTCTCCCGCAAGCCCTTCGTCGCAGCCACTCCTGGTCGACATCCTCTCTACCACCTGAGCCCTTCATGATCATGAAAAGCCGGACCCTGAACAAACGGGTCACTCTGAATGTTGGGGGCGTAAAGCACGAAGTGATGTGGAGGACGCTGGACAGTCTGCCCCACACTCGGCTGGGGAGGCTGAAGGATTGCAACACTCATGAGACCATCATGGAAATATGCGACGATTACAGGTAGAATTTGAAAATATTTATTTATTTTTGGTGAAAAATACTTGTTGTAGATATATAGCAATACTTATATATGCAGTATTTATTCCTTCGTGCTTGGGATATGTTTTAAAAGAACGTAATACTCTTGATAGTCGCGGAGGCCAGGCGTTCGAATCTGGCCTCAGGCATTGGCGCCTATAAATTTTTTTTACGGGAGGGGGGGATGTAAACAACTGATGTCAATGTGGCAAACTCAACTTTTAAGATTCCTAAGATTAGAGATAACTCCTCAAGATTTACAACATCCACTAGCCTGTGGCTCACTTTTATGACCTTGAACGTCCAGAGGGTTAAGTGCCCCCTCTTTGCCTCCAATATGGACGCCCATGCCACCTTACTATAAATTTTCAATATACTCTAAAAATAAATTCGAAATCTTTCAAATCATATTCATATAATCTGGAACTTTAACAAGGTTGGCATTTCCGCCGATATTATGCATCGATCAAAGGAAATGGATTTTTAAATGAAATAATCAGATCAAATGAAAATTGATATGATCATTTTAAGCTGAAATTGCAGGGAATCTATTTTATTTATAGCCAAGCAAATCATAAGAAGACGTTATTGTTTTCTTGCGAAATTAAAATTTGTTAGTTAATCGGAAATTTCGCTTGAGATATTTTTTTAGTATTAATGAGTCAGGAGGAAAAAGGTGTATGGGCTTGTAAACCTTAAGTAGCACCAGCTCCTGTAATTTAACACAGACCGTCCAAATTGTCCAATATTTTTTTTGTCGATCAACTATAGCTCCAAACTCCTATTCTCTAACCTAGTTTTAAACTGATTTGAGCCCATTTGAAAAAGTTACGCCAAGAACCTTTGTGAAAATTACTTTTTTCATTTACACAGAGAATGCGACTCACGTGGTCTTGAAGAAAGTCTTCCATATTAATGAGGCTCAGATTGATCACACTAATCCCTTCAAATACCCGCAATCCCTCAACCACTTACTAGTAAATAAACCGTAAGCTTATTTCCTCAGGTCTTCTCCCAACACTTTACATCTGCGAGATTTTTTTTTTTATCGTAGGTTTGGCTTATAGGCAATTCGTATTCCTATTTTATGTGATACTCGTACCTATATGAATTGCTTTGAAGAAATTCTTTTTAAAATTTAAAACTGTTAATACGGTTTCAAATGATGGTTCAGGTATGTGGATGATATTTTCGTGTTGGTTGATAACAATATTAGTTGCTCAGTTTATTTAATTCCATCTAACCTTGAATTCAGTTTACTCATGAAGAAAACGGCAATAGTCAATATTGTTTATAATTCTCTTGTTAAAAAAATGGTTTCACTTTCTTAAATTGTGTTTTGAAGAAATTATTTTTAAAATTTAAAACTGTTAATACGTTTCTATATCTTCAAACAATGTATATTTTTGAATACTTTTTACTAATTTAATTCGGTAGATAAGTCGCTTGTGGGTTACCCTGGTACTGATTAGATTTTGGTACGATTCGGAAAAAAATAACCAGCCTTCTTTTGCAAAATGGTCCGCAAAAATCGTCAAAATCTAAATTAAAAACTACGTATGCTCAAATATATCCATTAAATGCTTGTTTAATACGTAATTTTTAACGAAGAAAAGAATAAGACCAACCCCATTACACTAGGACTAGCCGTTCTCGAGATATTTTAGTTTTTTCGTATTTTCTCTACGCCACCTTTCAAAATAAGTCCAGTTACCAAATGAGAACGAAAATTGAATTAAAAGTGAATTAAATTTAATTAAAATAAGAGAACGTGGATATAAGTCTCCAGCGAAAGTCATCTGCTGACCACATCACATTTTGTTTTTACTTACTTCCGGAATTTTTTTTAAATTCCTTTAGTATTTATCGACGAAGCTAGCTCATATAACTTTCAAATCGCTCCTTCATTTTGTTATCCTAATTTCAATCTTCTGTTCACTAGTATTTTCGCAATTCTTTTTTGATTATATACATATTTTATTTTAGTAGTTGGTTTTCGGTCATATAGTAACCTAATGCTTGCCGTTATGTGCTGTTAAATTATATTTATTTTTCGTAGATGTTTAAAAAACTCATTTTACTTTCCTACAGTATGTAATCATATATAGGGAAAGTATGGGAATCGTGTCAAAAATCGCAACTCGAGTTTGCGACTAATCTATCTACACGTTTAGAGCACCCTAGAACACGAAAATACTCTTTTTTTTTAGTTTGATGTCTGTGAAATCAATGTATGCGTTCACTCTAGCTGAAAAACTAATTGACCATATTTCATAAAATTTGGTACATAAGTCACTTGTGGGCTACTGTGGTGCTGGTTAGATTTTGGTATGATTGGAAAAATAAACCTTATTGTTTGCGAAATTGCCCATAAAAATCGTTTTTAAATCTACTATAGGACTACATATGCTCAAATATATCAATCCAATACTTGTTCTATACAAAATTTTTCATGACGAAAAGGAAAAAAAACATTATTATGGACTATTCTTGAAATTTTGAAGATATTTTGGAATTTTGAGGAATTGGAGACGTTTTTCACTGTAGTTAAAACTATTTAATGAAATTTCTTAAAATTTATTATTTAGTCTTTTAGGGTTTATGCTGATTACATTTTACATTTTGGCATGATTCGGTTTTTATTTTTCAAAATGAGACTGGGAATATTGTCAAAATCTAAAAGATATAACTGAAATTGCTGAAATATATAACTAAATACTTCATGCAATATTTGACTGTAGTGAAAGTCGTATGCTGCCCACATCAGAGTTTTTCATCAGTTTCTTGTCACTTTGTGTAATATTGTTGATACATTTGTGAGCAATTTGTTATATATCCCCTCTAATAATTATAAAGGGGGTCTTGAATTTTACTTTTACATAGGAGCTCAGCCAATGGACATCGCCAATGGACTCAGCCAATGGACTCAGCCTCGACAATGACTATCATAAGAAATGAAATAAATTGAAAATCCTGACAATTATTTTTGTTTATAGACAATTAGCAATATTTTAAGATTTAATTGTGAATAGCCAAGATATGCATTAATTGCGTATATGGCCACGCCCACATTTGTACACTCCCATTTTTAGCGTTCGGATTTTTTGCGACGCGTCGAAATAATGTTTATTTGCAAGAAATAATGAAACACTGGGGTAAATTTTTAAGAAGATGGTTTAATTCCAAATCATTATTTTCTCAGATTCTAAAAGGACCCAAGGATAAATAAGGAAATTGAAAAAACTTTTCGTTGTGGATATTCCATATTGGAACTAATTCTATCATTTTAAGTCTAAATTTCATTTTATTTTATTCATAAATCAGCAGGCCATTGGTAAATATTTTGTCTGCAGCCATTTGGACAGCCCATATTTATACCCAAAATGGATAACTTTATTCCATCTCCCCACAAAGTGATTACAAGAAATTAAAATTGAAATATTTTCTGTACTTTTAATATGTACCGATAACATTTTAAAAGTATATTTTATATAATAAATGATTTCGATTAATCGTGATTTCTTAAGTGTAATCTCCTGACTATTGTATCCAGAAAGCTGTGCCGATTAAGGTCGCAGCCAATTGACATAAGTAGAACAGATAGATAAACGCAACGTAAATTATCATTTGGCTGACTTTTAGGAAACCTGTCTCTCAGGATAAAAATCTTTTATTTTTGCAGATTCGAAAAGACAAAGGATAAATACGGAAATTTTCATAACTTTTCGGAATTTTGAGGGATTCAAGACATTTTAAAATGCAATAAGTTGCCAAATAAAATGAAGATGCATCAAGATGCAAATTGGATGTAATAGCAAGAAAGTATCCACGTTATTTTCTGCAATTAAACTCAATTTAATGCATAATGAAACAAAAAATAAATTTGTCTGTAGAGAATTTCATGTGCTGCCGACACCAGATATTTTACAGTTAATTTGATCAAACTTAACGAAACCGTTAGTTTTCAGTGTAAATTATCGTGGGGCATGTGACCCTACAATTAATTGAATAAGAAAAATAATTTAGCGTCATCGTATCCACATGAAGTTCGTAGTTTTTCTCATTGAGCAGCTGCTTTGGCATTTCTGTTGATTGTTCACATTGGTGTTTTACCGTTCATTTATAAAATTCTGCTATTTTTCTTCCTTCGTGTTTATCATTCATTCATATTACCCGCTCCTTGCTCCGTGGTTTTTAACACTTTACAAAATACTTGAAAAGTGCTTGACTTCGTTCATTCTGTCTGTCAGCACGATAACTGCCTTAAAATGACTCTATGAAAATGAAATTTAATATGTTGTCCAGACGGTCTGTGGGAGCTATGGGAATGTAAATGAATAATATCACCCAATTAGTTTTGGATTGAACCCGGGTTGAAAAAATGAAATACATTGAAAACTATGGGACCACATTTTTCAAGCGTATTTAAAATTCACAAATTGCTTAGAAAGTTTTAGAAAATATTAAAATTATCCCATAAAGTATATAAAAAAAATTTCAGCAAAATATATTCAGTAGTTTTTAAAATAAAAATTAAATAATGATTACACCTTTTATAGGAAGAGATCACGTGATCATTATATGAAGAGATCACGTGACCCACTTCAAAATAAAACATGGCATCCATCTTGTGTCAAAATCGTGATATTTAAAGGTTTTTTAATTCATATTTATTGTTGCATCCGTCCTAGAACCGCTTTATTTTTGCTTAAATTCTGTGCATCTACATACTGAAACAACGCAATTACAATATATTTGAGTTTAAATGATCACCAAACCTTGATTATTTCTACAAGGAAGCCTAATTTTCACTTATGGATAAAGCACACACCAAAATATGTAGAATGAGTTGTATAAGAATTGCTGCATTTTTTTAACGCAAAATTATTTAGCTCATGGAGTCTTCAATATAGCTGATATGAATGAAACATTCATTGATTTTACAAAGAGAACCAGACGATTTTTTCAATGAAGTTTTAAGCATAGATTTAAATTACTTGTACCTCAATGGTTTTAATTTTTTAAACAAAATAAATTATTATAGTATTGTGATGAATGAAATGAATGGAAAAATTGTATGAATGAAATGACGCTTTTATAGAGAGAGCCAGGCGATTTATATTTCGATGACGTCATTTGAATAAATTTCATTTGTTTTCCATGAAATTTTCAAATATAATAAATTATTGTAGTATTATGATAATTTAAAAATATTACCGACAAATGTATCGCATTTTAGAGATGTTTAAATAAAATTGTATTGAAGTTGGAAAGTGTTTCATAATCAATGCTTTATGCATGATTGATCATTCTTGTTATATCATTGTTTTTCTTCCCGCTGTTGTCAACCATCTCTTACTTTAGCCGCGTTTGTTACTCTGAAAAGACTTCTAGCTTCACTGTTCCTCTACAGGGTAGATGTTTGTCGTGCTCTGACGCGTGTATAGTCTTAATGAAGAAACTATTCTTACTTTCGAAATCGGTTAGTATCTTTATTTTTGCGTTTTATGTTGCTTTTTATGAAGCGTTTTCGATGATTTCTACGATGATTATACTTGTTAATTCTGGTCATTTGATACATGTCACACCGCCACATGACTGATTAGAAAATGTACCCAGCGTTGCTTAGGATTTAAAATGAAAACATCTAGTTAAAATACACCAGAACATACAGCGAATACTCGGAATCCAAACAACGCATTTTCTATATTCCAGCTTAGAACAAAAAATAAGTAACTTACTGCGCAAGCGTAATTCGTTTTAAATAAGTTTACAGGCAATCCAAATATACGGCATACGTTAGCTCTAGTTAAAGGGAATAAACTAAGCTCTAGCATAATTAGAAGCTGAGATTCAAAATTATCAAACTAATATATTTCATGTTTACTTTCAGAAAACCTTACACGGAGAAAATAAAGCATCACTATGATTAATTCAGAATGAAATAAAAAGTTACTTTACCCGAGAAGTAAAATTTAAAAAATCTGATGTGGGCAACACATGACTTTCCTTATATAATGAAATGAATTTTCTACTTTTACAGTAAAATAAATAGGTTTTTCTTCTAGTAGATACTAATATCCTTTCCAAGATATTGAATTTTCGACAATTAGTCGTCATTTCCATTGATTTATCGTCATTTTTATCCATTTGGCGAGATTTTCGTTAATTTGGCAACATTTCAAAAAGTCGCTAAGTTGGTGATATTCCGCCAATTTCGTCGCCAAAATCTCGCCAAGCGTTATGGACGAAGAAATAAGTTATTCTTACAGCAGATAAATTGGCGTTCAAATGCAAAAGTATTACACAAAGTATCTTTTTTCATGAATGGAACGAGCTAGATCCACGAGAATGATGTCACCCAATTTATCGCATGATATTATATATGAAAAGTGAACATGTTTCTCAATAGGAAATTTTTTTTTTCTATTTTATATGACTTTTTGATAATTTTTTTGAAAAATGCGCAATATCTCGAGAACGGTTCATGTTAGCGTTCTAAAATTTATGTCAATCGTTTTCTAATGAAAAGTTACATAAGAAATGTCTATTTGCGTAACTTTATTATTGGTTTTGATTTTTTGACAATTTTTTCAAAATTTCATTCGAAAATTTAGGGGGATTCTGAACATTCGATTGCGTATAAAAACAATAGGCTTCCAGTGTTTACAGATTGTGATTTTTGTACCAAATTTGGTTCGAATCGGTCCATTCGTTCGTCAGTTATCGTCTCCACAGACCCACTGACACACACACACACCTACTTTCACACACACACACACACACACACACGCACACACACGCACACACACAGACATCACTTCAAAAATATTTGATTCGTGATCAGGGATGCTTGAAACGTGCTCTCCCGTCGAAAACTCGAATTCGAATTTTCGACCCCATCACAATACTTTCCTTATACATTATGTATATAAGGAAAGTAATAAACATAGACAATAAAAAAGATAAAAATGACAGTAAAAGCAGGTAAAAAATTAGTTATCAATTCGGAAAAAATTCTCAATTTCAACTGAATTATAAACAAATAACCAGTTCTTGATGGCCCTGGAAAAGGAGCGATAGGTAACAATGCTTTTGAAAGATTGAGACAGGAAATTATAAACTCTAGGAGCTAAAAAGAGATAAAATTTCTGAAGCTTTGTAGAATTGGCTCGAAGAGGTTTGATAATACCCCGCCTTAGCCCGAGGTTACATTGACTACCACCCGCATTCCAATTTTTAATATAAAACGTATTAAGATCTTTGTAAACCTGAAAATGCCTAAATGGCATAATCATAGAATCGAGGAAAAGAGGAAAGGATAGTGTCTGACGAGGTTTACATAAGATAATCCTAATAAATAATTTTTGGAGCAAAATAACAGGCCTAAGGGTATTCAGATAAGACAGGTTATGCCATATTGAATTCGAGAGTGAATTGAGGAGTAATAAAGAAATCTAAGAACATCAGGGGGACAAAACTGGCGTAGAAAATAAAATTTTCTGATGTTTAACTTTAATTATTTACTAAGTCCAGTAATATGGGGCTTCCAAGACAGCAAGATATCGATGGTAATACCAAGGTATTTAAAGCTACTCACCTGCTTAATAGCTTCATAATTGCAAGTACTATCTGGATAACAACAAAAGTATGATATCACAAAGCTAAATAAAGATTTTTTTGGACTAGGCAAAACAAATAAGTCCAGATTTTGACATTGAGAAAAATATTATCAGCACAGAACCATTATCTGATAGTACCCAATTTAATAGTAGTCTTCCATATTTCTCAAGACATCAGTATTTGTAAGTACATGATAAGATAAAGCAATATCATCAGCAAAAACAAACAAAGTCCCATTAAAATTAAATAAACAGAAGGTCATTAAAAGAGACAAGAAACAAGATCGGACCCAGGACCGAACCCTGGAAAACACCGTGCTTAACTAACTTTTTTTACTTATAGTAGAACCAATTCTAACGAATTGCTCATGTCCATTAAGATAAGATCTGAACCAATCCAACTCAATTCCCGAAAGCCAATCCTTTGCAATTTATACAGCAAAATATTATAATCAACACAATCAAAGATTTTCTTGATATCCAAAAACACATCAATAACCCTATGGCCAGCATTTAAACCCTCATTGGTTTCACCAAGAAATGTCATTAATGCGTCTTCAGTACTTTTATTTTCTCGAAACTCAAATTGGCAAGAAATGAAAAAATTTATGGCGTTCAAATACTTAATCAATCTTTTCTTAATAATTTTTTCAATACTTTTAGTAAAAATAGACAAAAGGGAAATAGGCCTGTAATTATCGGGATTATTTTTGTCACCTTTCTTATAAACTGAAATAATAACAGCAAATTTAAGTTGGTCAAGAAATAGGCCACTTTCAGAACTTAAATTGATGATATGAGAGGAAACATCACGTGTAAATGGGGAAATATTATGAACGATGGTAGCAGTAATGCCATCGAAGCTAGGCGAGCTAGATCGTGGAAAACTCCCGCAATAGGTGCAAACACCACCACGCCTAGGGCGGGATGGTAGCCATCACCGATGTCTCAAAAGAACGATGGGGTCATGGGAGCCCGTAGAACTTGGAGCAAACTCAGGAATAAAACTTACAGCATTGACTAGCTTACTGTTCTTATATGTGTGCTTGCATAGCCTTAAATATCCTAATATCTATATGAATATTTGGGGGGGGGGGGGATGCCCTCTTATCCTCCCTTATGGGAGCATCGTGCCCATCGTAAGTATCCTAAAGAATAGATTGAGGCTTCGGATCTTTCACAGTACTAAATATCCAGAGGTAACATTGTCACTCTTAATCTGTGTCTGGTTTTGACGAGAAGGTGTCAAACACCTGTCTCTGATTGGCTATTTCTGCTTGGTTAATCAACGGTTAATCACTTTATTTCCACACCGTCTCTTCGTACACTAATAGCCCCCCCCCACACACACACATACACACCGTGTGTGTCCGTGCTCTATGGAAAGTCACCCAACTTGTCATCAACTTGAATGGTAATAGCTATCAGAAATGACAAAACTTTGAAAATCAATTAACATTTATTACCTTACACCTTTCTGGTAGGTCGGACGGTCTGGGTCTCAACAACAACAACTAAAAATATCAATTGATTAGTTCACTCAAAATTATTCGTGAATGAGACTGGAATTGAAAAGGATAAAACGAAATTGAAAGAAAATTATCTTTTAAAGTCATAAATGAGTATACAAACCACTGTTGAATGAGATTGGAATTAAGAAGAAACTTATTAAATAAGTGACCAAAAAACAAACAAAACACTCTTTCGGAAACTATATGACCTGATAACTGAAGAAATAAATAAATGAAGCTGATAAATAAATTATGTGATAAAAAATATCCATTCCAGTTGGATATTTTTTACTTCATTACAAGGTCATTCATTTAATAAATCTTTCACCTTCTTAGCATAAGTAGATTCAGCAAACAAAACTATTTGACCCCTTTTGTTAGCCTTGCAAGGAGTGTGGGGGGGGGGGGGGGTCAAATAGTCTTGACAAAGAGGTTCTCAAGAACTGTATCAAAGAGCATTTTAGAATGATCGTTAAGCAAGAGACATCATTCTAAGTCATCTATTTCCCAACAGTCTGAGAATCATTCATTTCAATTTTCTAATGTAAAAATCATCGCGCATGCTCGCACTGTATCTAAACTTGATTTTTTGGAAATATTTACTTGGACTCTGAATAATTTTGTTAATGATAAATCAACAGTTCTTTACGACTCCTTAGCATGGAAAAAATGTCCTCCATCCTTAACTTCATTTACAGCTCATATAGCTTCTGAAACATCTTTCTGTTTTTTGTTTTGTTTTGCTTTTTTTGTCATTTTTTTAATTAATTCCTTCTTAATTACAATCTCCTCCAATAGTACTCTAAAGTTGTTTGTATACTTGTCTTTGATTTCAAAAGTTGGCTCATTTAGATTTTCTTTATCAATTTTGTTATATCCTTCTTAATTCCGGTCTCATTCACAGATATTTTGAGTAGATTAATTGATTGATATTTTTATATAGTTGATGAAGTTAAATTATACAGCATCTGAAACCGTTTTTCTTTCTTATTTTCTGTGTTTATCCTTTTTCAACCTAGTCTGAACCACTGTTAATGATTTAGTAGTTTGAGTGATGAATTTAACTCTCGAAACTAGTTACTTCCTTTTCTTATTCTCTTAATTACACCTCATTCCCTGTAATTTTCTAAATTTTTTCTATTTCAAGGGTTTAACTATTTTTCCTCTCTCTAAACTCTGTAATTTTTTTACAAATAATTTAACGGTTTATAAATTTCTATTCTGTTTTTTAAATCTCATTTCAATGCTTAAGATTTCATTCTCAGTGCCAACTCCCATTGTATTCCTAGGTGGGAGAGGAACCATTTATCATTCCATGATGTACGGATATGTTTGTGAGACCACAAATTGATCTCACACTTTGATGAGACAGTTTTACAAGAATATTTATTGTGTACGAAACATCGAACAATACTTGTAGTCTGGATGGCACCGAGTTTTACAGCCCGTGAACCTAAAGGTCCGAAAACCATAAATTTTGGGGTGCCATGATTCAAGGATCCACAAATTAAGGAGTACCTAGGTCAGCCGAAGGCTGACCTTTAACCTCCATCTAAGGGTCAGCTGGGAAATAATGATAAAAGATAACTTACAGAAAAGAGGTTTCAAAAAGAAACGGGCGCTGCTCTTATGATCCCTATTGCGACGAATCACAATAAAGATCTATAGAGTCGCAGAATTTGGAATACGAGGAATAATGGGGGTGCCATGACAGAGGGGCCGAGCTGGCCCTTACGAGGATGTGGAATGGTTCCATTGGTTAAATAAGTAACCAATGGAAAGAGGAGCTTGTGGCGTCACACTGAATGCGGCAAATGAAAGTAAAGGGGAAATGACACCCCCAAAAAAGAGGGAACCACAACCTGTGACCCGAGAACGACGAACGATATAACTTATCGGGCGCGGTAGCCCTGTGGTTAGCGCGCGGAGGTTGCACTCGGTAGTCCCGGGTTCGATTCCCGCCGCTGCCCAAACTGCCGCCGTGTTCATGCGGAATATGATCACGTTAAACATGTGGGTCCGTAAGTCCTTCCGAGAGGTTGGTGGTAGGGGAAGGAGGGTACGGTACCTGTGGATGCCTCCCCCACTGGGTTCCGGTCTAAATTGGGTGACACTTCCCGGCCGTCCAAACAGATACCTTACACCTTTCTGGTAGGTCGGACGGTCTGGGTCGAAGAAGAAGAACGATATAACTTGTACAATATGACTAAAACAGATAACTGAAATCATGACTTGGGTAGATGTAAGCAACGACTGCGACGTTATGACTTATGCGGAGGCTTGCCTGCTATTATGATAGAACGACAATACTAAAGAAGCAAAGTATTGCGTAGAGGTTCCCAAATAAGAGAGATTTAGGATGTGTTCAGTACAACCAAGTATTTGCAAGCATTATGGTCTATTGCAAAGGCCCAAATTGAAGGTATGTGTTCCTTAAATATCCACAGGTTATTAAATACATTAGGTACATGGTTAAGTGTCTCACATGCTATCTTCCTAAATGATTAATAAGCATGTAAATATCGTAATCGAATTTAATAAGTATTTTATGTTTTTGTTAAAGTTAAATTGGTGCAATCCTTTTGGTAAAATATTAATTAATAATTCCTTTACAGGACTCACGCAGCGGTTAAATAATTGGAGGGATTATAGCGGCACAATAAAGCAATGTACGATTTAGTTAATAAATCCACTATGTATGAATTTAAGGCCATGTTAAGAGATAAAGATAGAAATGTTAATGATAAATAATTGGAGGGTTATTGCGAACACAACGTAGTAGTAATATTAATGTTAATCATAATTTTAGTTCTTTTATTTTCTATTAGCGCACCACAATGTTTATGGGTGTTTTTAAAGTGCCGATACCACCCGTTCTGCGAATTTTTTTTACTGTAAGTGTCCTAGCTCTTTTGACTTGCTCATTGCTTGCCTCTTCGCAATTCTCATGCTTTATTAAGGTGCATATTTTTCTATCTGTTCCGTTTTGGCCTGATGAACAGGGCTTATAATGCCCTCGAAATAATTGCAGTCACCTTACTGATACATGCTTGCTTTATTAAAATAAGTTTTGCAAGCTTTTATCTTACAAGGAGTTTGATTTATTGTAATCTAATTTTTATTTTACCAAAAATTAAATCAACACAATTTTAGAACTTGGCAAAAAGTTCTGTATATTTATTTTCGTATTCTAACAAAAACTTTTTTGATTTCATTCGTAATTTCATTTTCTGCGATATTTTAAGCGATCGAACCTGATTTTCAATCCCACACACTTACCCCCTTCGTTTTGGTATCTGCGCATGTGCTTAAAGCCCTCTGTCTTATAAAAGGTTTTCTTTTTAAATATTTTAATTTATTAATTATTTTATTTATTTTTTGCTTAGTCGCACAAGATACTGCGGATGTGGTCGTACCGTACACGTTACGTGCAATTTGTACAGTTAATTGTATGAATAGTTATTTTTTATGGATTATTGAATACAATTTATTCGTGCTTTAACTTCTTGGCAACGAGTACACACACACACACACACACACATATATATATATGTATATATATATATATATATATATATATATATATAGTATTTATAAATGATTAAGGTGAATTCAAAAGGAGAAGTCATAAAACCGATAAATATTAAGGAATTTGGAAAGAAAAGAAAATGGGGGGATGTACTTACGGGTAAGGTATGAAACGGCCAAGGGGGATTTTGACCCTTTGTTCCCGGTTTAAGCATGCTTTTAATCCACAGAAACACTCCCGGAGCCAATACCTTCCCGAAGCAACCCTCCGTCTGTTATAACAAGAATCGCCAACAACCTGAATGAATCAAAAAACCAAAGTCCTGGTTGGAGACAAGGAATAAGGCAGATTGAGCAATGGATCAGAACCATATACGTACGTCTAACCTTTATACAGACCCATATTCCAACACACGAAAGATCACACCAAATACGGTAATAGTCCGAGATAAAATATATATATATATATATATATATATATATATATATATATATATATATATATATATATATATATATATATATATATACATACGTAATGCTCGAAATCTTGAATCTTGCACTCACAGTGCAAAATGACTTCCGACGCCTCTGTATATACATAAGTTTAAATGTTCACTTCTCGGAAATGAAAAACTATTCATATAATTATTGTGTACATTGTTCAGCACACCAAATTAGAAAAATGCTGAACAAAAAATCGATAATTATAATAGAATGTCTGTTGGTTGGTTTGTTTATTTGTATCATCTGTAGTGGAAAATGCAAGCCCGAAATGAAATTTCGAATACAGGTATTTCAAAACCCAGGAGGGTACACCTAGGTGTTATTTTTAAAAATTGAATTACGTTTTTAGTTATTTTATGTTTTATCCCGATTTCCACACTTATGCGTACCTTCGCGATCAAAACTATTACTTCAAACTTTCCATGTTAACACCATAGGAAAAACCAAGAAGGCCTTCTTCAAACATTGAACGGAAACCATACGATTAATGGTCGTATTTTTGTAATTCTTTTAAAAATATATATTTTTGCCGTGTTGAAAACGGAACCTCCCCAAGTATTAAGGGGGTCATACCTCACTTATGTACTGCCTCCATATTAACCAATGGGGAAATTTGTGTAGAAGATTTCTCCGTGAATTTTGCCTGTAAATGTTAACTGTTTGCGTGATATGAAAGGTAAAACACATATATTTCAGTCGAATTACGATTTTTTTTAATATTTAAATTTAAAGTGTTTCAAAAATGAATTTAAATGTTAACATCACAATGGAACTTACTATTAGGGGGCTCCTGTAGCAAGTTTGAAAGAAAATGTGAATATTTGGCCAAAATAAAACAAAATCTGATGTGGGCAACACATGACTTTCCTTATATAATGTAATGAATTTACTATGTTTACAGTAAAAAAATACGTTTCTCTTATAGTAGATACTAATATTCCTTCCTAGATATTGAATTTTCGACAATTAGTCGTCATTTTCATTGATTTAGCGTCATTTTTATCCATTTGGCGAGATTTTCGTTAATTTGGCAAGATTTCAAAAATTCACCAAATTGGCTACATTCCGCCAAATTCTTCGCCAAAATCTCGCCAAGCGTTATGCACTAAGAAATAAGTTATTCTTACAGCAGATAAATGACTATTGGCGTTCAAATACAAAAGTATTACTCAAAGTATCTTTTTTCATGAATGGAACGAGCTAGATCCACGAGAATGATGTTACCCAATTTATCGCATGGTGTTACATATGAAAAGTGAACATGTTTCTCAATAGGAAATATTTTTTTTTTATTTTATATGATTTTTTGATAATTTTTTTGAAAACTGTACAATATCTCGAGAACGGTTCATGTTAGCGTTCTAAAATTCATGTCAATCGTTTTCTAATGAAAAATTACATAAGAAATGTCTATTTGCGTAACTTTATTAGTGGTTTTGATTTTTTGACGATTTTTTCAAAATTTCATTCGAAAATTTAGGAGGATTCTGAACATTCGATTGCGTATAAAAACAATAGACTTCCAGTGTTTACGGATTGTGATTTTTGTACCAAATTTGGTTCGAATCGGTCCATTCGTTCGTCAGTTATCGGCTCCACAGTCTCACTGACACACACACACACACACACAGACATCACTTCAAAAATGTTTGATTCGTGATCAGGGATGCTTGAAACGTGCTCTCCCGTCGAAAACTCGAATTCGAATTTTCGACCTCGTTACAATACTTTCCTTATACATTATGTATATAAGAAAAGTAAAAATAGTAATACATTTTTCTATTGATATCAGCAAATATTATGATTTTATCATTATAAGATCTATTTTAATGGTCCAAAAACTATTTCAAGTGCAGATATGTAGAACAGAGTTAAGATAAGTTTACGGCAACCCTGTAAGTCACACGCTTGTGGGCTTTCGAGATATTCTCCCAGAGTTTCCATCTCAACCCCATCGGCACAGCGGTATTTATTTTGTTTTTATTATTATCAGCGGGCGTGTTGTTAAGGCGTTTTTTTGTATTCAAGAATTCTTTGCGAACTCCAGTACGAGTGCAGTCACAGGTTTGCATCTTAAATTCCGGGCAACGGCCAGTACATGTTCTAGAACGTTTTCGCATTTCCAAGGATTTAAGATACAAATCTCTGTTAAAAGCTGTACCTGAACTCACAGAGAATTCCCGAAAATTTGTAAAACATTACGTCCCATTAACGTAATTTATAACAATTTGGTCAACGCCCTTAAATATATAGATGTAATAAACCTGTTGACACTAAACTGTGCTGGTAAAAGAGACATCCCAGATACGATACTGCTCTATGCATGATTAACTAAAAGTACGCAGAACCCGAGTGGACTAGAATATATACACACGGGTCAAAGATCAACAATGCTGCTGAAGCTGTACTGCTAGATTTTTTCTCAATATGCCTCTGTTGAGCTGTGTATGTCTAATTTTGATGCAGAAATCTATGCCATCTTTTCGGCAACCTTAAATATAGAATTGACTCTTTTTCAAAAGTTGTCATACTGGTAGACTCCAGAGCAGCCATTCAAGCTGTCTCGAAAATTAATCTTTTCGAGACATCGACAATAACTGAAATAAAGCAAATTCTGGATTTTCTTAGAAGTAGAAACAAATCTATTGTGTTTCAGTGGATACCGTCTTATGTCGGAATCGACGGTGATGAATTAGCTGACGTTTTAGCAAAAAAGGGTACCCTAGTTTATCTTGTAACAAAACCTGTTTACGCCGGAGTCTTGCAAAAAACTAGTTTATAATAAAATTATAACGAATTGTAAAATAGACCTGACAATTAAATAGAGAGGCAAGGTTTGGGAGAATATCCAAGATAGTGGAAGGCGTTTAGCAACCAACCACGCAGGGAGGCAGTGGCCAATTTTAGATTGAAAATAGGTCATGATTGCCTGGCTGAACACCTTAATAAGATAAAAATTCTCCTCCATTTGTGTGCTGATTTTATGAACTCAAGTCACCTTTCAGTGTGCCCGGGTATAGATAAAGATTCTCAGCTGCAAAGTGATGTTTCCAGACTGTATTGGGAAGCTAGAACTTTTATGAACTGTCCCTAAGGTCGCGACCCCCCCCCCCCTTCGACTTCTTCTCATTGTTCTTTGTTTGATTTGAAATATTCTTGTTTTGTGTTTAGTTAGTTTTCTCTGTTTTGCATTTATACCTTCATTATCACTATTTACATTGTGAGATGCCATATATGTAATGGATTGATTACCAATAAAGCCATATGTAACAACAACAACGGAAATTCTCATCACTTAGTATGTATATAACGCTTTGGCGATACATTTGCACATTTGCAAACATGGGGAATAATCTAGCGAAATAATTCACTTGGGAATATTTCTCCCCCCAGATTGACGAAACTTTCGTTAAAATTACAAGAAAAAAAAATAACCCGCCAGAAAAGTGAAAATTATGCCTTATTGATGAAGTAATCATTAAATTATTTTGATATATGGATTATATTACTTTTTTAGGATGTTATCAATATTGACCATTGTCAATTTAGAGTTGTAATAGGTTAATTGGATACTTCGGAATAGTTTTGCATGTTTTCACACAAAAAAGCCTCAAATCTACAATTTAAAGTTAAAATCAATGTGTCGTGGATCATAAGATTCGTCCATTAAACATCATTTTTGACTGTGAAAGAAGTAAATTTATTGCATAATATAAGGAATATCATGTGCTACCCACATCAGATTACTTTATAAACGGTGATCGATATTAATCGGAGAAGGCAGTTTGGGTAGTCTTATTAGCTTTCGAGACTTTTTTATATTTTAGATCCAAAACATGCAATATCTCCCTATAAATGAGATCAATCGCTGTAAAATAAAATAAAAAAACATATAATATAACTTTTATCGTAATCTATTTATTTTTTAAAATGTTGTTTTATTTTACATAAAATAAAATTTACTTAATAAATGTTCGAAAAATTGAGCAAGAGCCTACCCGCATTCCGTTCGCATGAAAAAATCAATAAACCTCTGTAGTTTATTGATTAAAATACTAGTACTACATTTCATTTGACTTTTCCGATTTGTTGCGTATTTTGCAGGGTCCACTTCGACTACAACTGTTAGCAATTCCGTCTTAGTAGCTCAACGGTAGAGCGTCGACTCCCCAGTTCAAAGATCCAGGGTTCGATTCCCGGTTGGGGAAGCAAGGTTCTTTACAATTTGTTCCATACAAACTCACATCTAAGTCGACACACAGAACACAGTCTTCATTGAACGAATAGTTGATTCAAATTCAGTAATGATTAAAACGTGTAGTCATCAAATTTCAAAGGTAACAATATTTTCCCTAACCAGTACCACATTATTCTTGAAAAAAAAAAATACCAATATTATTAACTAATAAAAATGTATATTTAATACACCGTACTGTAATGAAAGACCAGCTTAGACAGCCGTGGCCATTTCAATTCTTAACACTCACAAAATCGAAATCCGTACAAAAGTAAATTAAAATCGCAGGGGCCAAGAGCTCCTCACAAGGGACTTTGGAAAGATAGAAGATTCTGTTAGAACTTGCCTATAGTTGATTAATTTGGTTTCTTCTCTTCGGATGGGTAAGTCTAACCCTGAGGGAACATGTCCCCTCTTCTCAAGTCTCCTCTCAAAGCTGTAGAACTAAGTATACGATCTAAATTAATGATACTTTATACAGTTTGGAATATGTGGACAATATCTTACAAAAGTTCCAGTAATTGAATGAATAGCTCAAGTTATATTGAGTATCTAGTTTAATTTTTTTATTCCATAAATAAATTGCGATTTCTATTCGAAGTATTTAATTTTGTTTTTGTTATTATTATATTTACTCCATAAAAAGTTTCTAGGAAAGCCAATACGCACTCCAAAAACTTTGTAAGTAAAGAGTCATAAATGTACATGCTTGATCTTTGAATAGTAAAGTGACGATACTCTATGAAATAAAAAAGACTGAAACGTCTTTAGAGGAGAATTTAAAAAGTGAGAATAATTCTCGGAAACAAAGCGAGATAAACGAGAAAAGCCAATTGCAAAGTTGTATACAATTGTTTAATCAGGAATGAACAATAATGTTACATTTGATACAATAGAATTATTGCCGAATTACTGATATATTCGAGAATTCTAAAATAAACAACCTTTACATGCACAGGAACATAATGCACAGCTTGTTCAATATATGCTCTCCGTAAGCATTAATAAACATCTGAATTTGAGAAAGGATTTTACGGCATATTTTGAAAAGCTGTGCATTGAGCGTGTGTTACAGCGTCTGTCAGAAAAAAAATGTATGACAGGTATTTATTGCTTCCCGTGTATGCGTTTCATGCGTTCTGAATGTCAATTATTATTAAACATACAATTCTTTATAATTTTGTATTTGACATTTTTCTTCTATATCCCTTTGCTACCAAGTTCATATTCCTACTTCTTCAATTCTACGCTGAGGACACTGCAGAAACTTTTCATCGATTTGAAAAATATTTTTACTGTAGATAGACAAAATGTTAGACATAAAAACTATTCATTCTGAAATTATTTGGGTTAAGTACATTCCTAGGAACCCTGCGTATACCATTGAATTATAGGGAAAGTAAAAATAACAAACACAAATAACTACTCCATTAACTAATTAAAATCTATATTTAATAAATCGTACTCTCAAAGAAAAGACCACAAAATACTAATTTAAATTAAATAAAAATCTTGCCATGCCGCCCGGGTCCTAAAGGACCTCTGTACCACATTTCGGCGTTGTCCGATGCTTAGATCTACAGACGACACACACCACTGCCTCCTTTATAGGCGGTGCACACACACACATACACAGACATTTTACTTTACTGTGTAATATAAATTGTACAATTTCAGGAATATTTTCAAATTCGAGATTTTGATGCCAATATATGTTTTATATAAGACCTCCTGAACACGTTCTGACTATTTTTGAAGTGAAGTCCGTCTTTCTGTCAGTTTTTCGCCAGTCTGTCTGTCAGTCTATCTGTATGTTTGTGGTCGATTTCTTGTATACGCAATAGCGGCCACAAATATTAATGGATTTTCACGAAACGTTATATCCGGCTTTGTTCTAAAAAAAAAATCTGGAAATAGATGGAATGCTTTTAAATTCGAGTTAAAACTTCGAAATTTATTCGAAATATTATTATTTTTTAACATGGCAGCATAGGACAAAATTTGATATAATCATGCATAAAAGGGTTTATTCATAGCTCAATGATCACGAGACTTAATTTTTTCAATCATTTTTGTGAAAGATAGCCGCGATACAATCTTTTTCTTTGTCCCGTCATTAACCCCTCCTCAGGGGCAACTTACCCCCCCTCGGGGGGGGGGGGGTACATTGTTATGTATGGTATCAATCAAAAGATGATTTCAAACCCTTCAAAATGAAAGGTAACACTCTATAATTGTAATAATTTGGACACACGATACTAATACTACAAAAAATTTCTTGTAAAATTTGACAAAAAAAATATGGATTCTAGTATGTTAAAGTCGAATTGATCCACACTAAAGTTAATTTATCATGTAGCACATTCACAAAATCTATTCTCTTAAAACCGTAGAACTACGACCTAAATTAATTGAACTTTATACAGTTTGAATATGAGTGCAATATTTTCTTTTAATTTCCCGTAATTTAATTGCCCAATATATATAAAACACCCAATTTAATTTCTACTCCATAAAGGAATTATGTTTTTCTGTCGAAATCCGAGCTTTCGTTGCCAGTTATCACCATCTACAAAGGAGATTCCAATTGACAAAATGTTTCTTAAACATTTAAAGATATTTTGATAAAAAAAACACTGTCTCTGGTGAAAACATAAATTAAAAGTAGTACAAAAATTAAATCTTGTTTGATAAAATTTCCAATAAAATCCTGGGGGAGTACACATCTTAAGCAAAAATCTTGTTCCCCAATTACATTTCGAAAATTTTAATGAGATCTTGGACAGTAGTGTTGAATTGCAGTCTAAACTTTTAAATTTTACGACTGGTGTACAATAATTCGCCTGTTCTTAAATATTGAAAAGTGCTTTATCATAACTCATACAAGAAGATCTAATCCTGTTGTGTGTAATTATAAAATTGAGGGAAAATTACTCAATAGAAAAGACAATATTTCCGATCTTCGAATTATGTATGATTCTAAATATACTTTCATTATACATGTACCGGGAATTATAAAAAAAGGCTTGTAGGAAACTTGAATTTTTGAAAAGAATATGCAAAGATTTGCAAAATATAGAAGAATTAACTCTTTGGAATGTAGACGATGTCTTTCTGTTTTCATATTCTGTTATAATTTACAACATAATAATATAGACTGTTCTAGCCCACTAAATCAGATTGACATCTGTGTACCTTCTTTCAATACTAGGAATAGACTTCTACTTAAAGAAATCTTCCACAATAACAAAACTTTAAGGAATCAACCTACAGCGCAATGTTTGTCAAGACGCCAAATATTTTACTTTCAACTTTCAATATTTTTATGATCCTTCGAATGTTTTTAAAAACATTATGATGCAAGTTTTAAGATTTTAGAAATTCTGATGATTACATCATAATGTGAAATGTATTTTTTAATTACTTATTTTTATTTTCATGTTTTAGGTATTCATTTTATTGTGTTTACATGATCTTTATGTGTTTTTATATTACCTGTATTTTCCCCCTTCTCCATAACTGTGCTTGTGCCTGTTGAAAAGTGTATTCCAAATAATTAAATAAATAAATTTTCTGCTACATTTTCGTAACAATATGATGCCAAATCTGTAGCATGTACTTCCGTTTCATCTAAGTCACATTTTTATCACACAGGTCTCATACTGTACCCCACGCCTCAAGATATTTCACATCCAAAACGCGCAACCAGTCCAAGGAGCTGATTCCTAACTTTTGAAACGTTTCTCATGCTGGGTTTTATGACTTTAAAATATTAATATTTAGATATATTTTCACCTTTCAAGTGACTATTAATATCACTTTGCCTTATAAACATTTAATTTCATTTATATTCTAATTAGAAAAGATACGATATTTTCTGTGTAATACTTATCATTCGAATTAAAGGCCAACAAATCCATGTCTGTAAGCTCTCATATTGCACAGAAAATCAGAATCCTCACAGAAGTAAATTAAATTAACAGAATCCCGCAAGGGAATCTGCACGATTTTATTAGAAGTTGCCTATGATTGATTAATTTGATTTCTCCACTATCATATGGGGATTGCAACTTTGAAGCATCTCCAAGTTTCCTCTTACCTAGTCTCCTCTTAAAGATTATAGGATAAAGCTCACAATCTAAATTAATATATTTTACTATCTGGTATGTGCCTAGTTTTTCAGGTTCTTGCAGTTGAGTAACTAAAAACAATTGAACATCTTATTTGTGTTATTATATGAAAGAAGTGTGCTTTTTACATCCGAACGCTTTGCCTGTTTTTTCTATTTAGTGTATTCAATCTGAATTACTATATAAGCGTCAATATTTGGTATAAAACTATTTCGTATTTTAGTTACGTTATGTCAGATTTTGATAAATTATGCCATAATAAATTTATGAACCATTTTATACAATTAAGATACGAGGACGCAGTAGCCCAGTGGTTAGCGCGCAGGAATTGCACTCCGTAGGCTCGGGTTCGACTCCCGCCACTGACAAACCTGCCGCCGTGTTCACGCGGAGTACGATCACGTTAAAAATGTGGGTCCGTAAGTCCTTCCGAGAGGTTGGTGGTAGGGGAAGGAAGGTAAGATCCCTGTGGATGCCTCCCCTACTGGGTTCCGGTCTAAATTGGGTGGCACTTCCCCACCATCCAAGCAGTTACCTTACACCTTTCTGGTAGGTCAGACGGTCTGGGTCTCAACAACAATTAAGATACTTTTTTAAAAATTTGCGATTTTTTGGCACTGTATCACGAACAGAAGACAAGTCGCACATTCTTGAAATTTTACATATAGACTAATATGAACTCGTAAGTATGCAAGACGAGCTTAGAAGTTTGTTTTATGTCTTAGTTAATTAAATGTTTAGTAATAAAATTTTGCATTATGAGCAAAGATTTAATGAGAACCAATCTCCAACTTATCTGTCATTGGTTGGTTGCTTGCAGAAACGACATAAAGATGGTCCAGGAAAACGATATGTCTTACTGTTCATTCTTATAAATAGAACGTTTCGATCTATTGTTGTCATAAACTATTCCGATTGAAACATAATTATTATTTCAATTCACAATTGTGTGTCTTATTGTTGATAATAAACAATTAAAAGAAATAATTTCAAAAACTGACTTTAATCATCACGATTCTTAAAATTTTTATCATGATAACTGTTTGTTTAATTGAAATCAGTCAATATGTTTGCATTTTAAAGTGTTTTATACGTGCTTTGTACAATAAGTTAAATCCCGTATTAAATATTTATATAGTTATCAATACAGCTCAGTTTCGGTTCCTTACATTAATTTAAAATTTTACCAAAGTGAAAACGATCCTATCATAATAGAAATGAAAATCTTTATGCACCTATAAAATGGCGGACAGGGGGCGTTCGACCGCTACGTGGTCAATAAGAATACGCTCGCGAAGCAAACTCCGGTGATTGGTAAGAATCGGTATAATAAGAAGTGGAACACAAACGGGGTATTACGTATCCGATATAGAAAGAGAGAGAAGTATAATTTTTGCTCAATTTGTAAAGTAGTAAGTTCGTAATTCGGAAGACAATCTCATTGCAGACGACAGAATTTTTGGAGAAGTTTTGCGTATATTATGAGCTTATAAACATGGAATATTATCTGCAATGGCAGCAACAAACTCGTTATAAGCTTCAACTAGGGCTTATAGGCCTCCCCCCCCCCCCCCCGAATGCTTGCTAAGACTCGGAGCTCCGCTAAAAATTAATCAGGCTATGAGCGCGCTTTAAATTTTATTATTAAGTTTGTTATTAAATTATTAAATTCTTTTAGTTATGCTCATTTTGAATCTGTGTGCATGCCTTCAATCTGTTCATATATATGGGGCGCCACAGCCCAGTGGTTAGCGCGCGGGAATTGCACTCGGTTGGCCCTGGATTCCCGCCATTGACAAATCTGGCGCCGTGTTCACGCGGAGTACTATCACGTTAAACATGTGAGTTCGTAAGTCCTTCCGAGAGATTTGGTGGTAGGGGAAGGAAAGTAAGGTCCCTGTAGATGCCTTCCCCACTGAGTACGGTTTAAATTGGGTGACACTTCCCGGCCGTCCAAACAGATACCTTATACCTTTCTGGGAGGTCGGACGGTCTGGGTTGCAGAAGAATCTGTTCATATGGGGCTCGACAGCTCAGTGGTTAATTCGCGGGAATTGCACTCTGTCAGCCCGGGTTCGATTCCCGCCACTGCTAAAACTGCAGCCGTGTTCACTCAGAGTACTGTTACTTTAAATATGTGGGTCCTTAAGGTCTTCCGAGAGGTTGGTGGTAGAGGAAGGAGGGAACGGTCCCTGTGGATGCCTCTCCCACTGGGTTCCAGTCTAAATAGTGTGGTACTTCCCGGGTGTTCAAACGGACACCTTATGCATCTCTGGTAGATCGGATAGGTCCGGGTCGAAGAAGAAGAATCTGTTCATATAGTTTTCTACCATATGTAAAAATAAAAATTCTATTGATAGGATTAAAAACTGATATTCTGATTGCAAACGGTATATCATATAGTGTTTGTTAATTTGTTTATGAATAGCTTATGCTCTGAATGTTGTTCTGATCAATGAATATAGGTTTCACTATCTATGCTTTTCTATTCTATCTCTGTGTTTCGATTAGTGTTTAGTTCACATTTTTCTTTGTTTAGATTTCTTTTCTTTACTTTTTTTTAAATTTTCATTTTATTGTTATTTGTATAATCATGTTTCATTACCTAATATGTATTGTATTTCTATACATATTTTCTATGTATATATTTGCATGTTTTGTTTATGTTGTTGTTGTTGAGACCCAGACCGTCCGACCTACCAGAAAGGTGTAAGGTAACAATGTCTTGTTTATGTGTATTGTCTTGTTTATGTGTTTTCTGTATTGTTTTTCTATGTTTTTCTCGGACGTCTTTTATAACTGCTCTAAACCCTTTGAGTGAGCTGCTGTACGGTCTGGGTAATAAACAAATAAAATAAAACCTGCTCACATGGAAATGACCATCATAGAGTAGCAGAAGAGCTGTGGGCAGAAACACCAAAGTTAAAGTTGAGTGAAGAGGGAAGTTACCAAAATGTTGAGCCCAAATATGAATAACTTTCGTAGGTAAAAATTTGCCACCTGTCCGCTACGCATTATTTTAAAAGTATCAACAAAAATTAATTGGGATCACATCAATAGTGTATATGACCACGCCATTAATTGGCCACTTCCATGTTTTCGTATTCGGAGTTCTCTTGATGAATTGAAATAGTGTTCATTTGGAATGAATATGAACGAGAAGTTAAATTTTGACCAGATAGTTTAACTCCAAATATGTTTTTCTGCAGATAGCGAAGTAACCAAGGACTAACACAGAAACTGGAACAACGTTTTGATGTGATTTTCATATTGGTACTAATTCTTCTATTTGAAGTCACAATTTTCATTTTACTTTATTTATGGTTCGGCAGGTCATGAGTAATTTTTTTTTCGACAGCAGTCATTAAGCATGAAATGAATAATATTATCATTCTATCTCCTTATAAAATATTGCAAAAAATTTATAAAAATTTAACTATGCTTTCATACGTACCGGTAATATTCCAAAAGTATATTTTATGTAATAAAGGATTTCGTTTAATCAATGAGTCGGCGATCATCAATTCATAGCTAATCTAGAAAACTGTGAAAATAAGGTCGCAGCAATTTGATGTAGATAAGTGGAATAACTTCTCTGTATAACCCTGACTGGTGGTATAAAGACGTCCTGCTTGCTTTAACATGAAAATCAGCAATGCGGTATTGCTGAAAATTTGTCCAATGTTAATTTAGAGCCATTTTGACTTGTTATATTAGAAGGGCTACTTCGCTTTTTCGTAAAAACTTTTAAATCTAATAAATAAAAGACAAAATTCAAATAAACATTTATAAGTGAAAGATGCGTTGCAGAGCTTTCCCTTATTTTAGCAAATTTTAATAAATTTTTTCCGCACTAAGGTTGGTGCTATGGAATATTCTGTTTGGAGATCTGAAAGGTACGAGCGGAATTTCCTTGACATCGACTTAAATATTTTTCTTGCTGTTGACGCTGTTTCTCAGCAATTATTTGACCGATTTGCTCAAAATTTTTATAATTTATAAAACTCATCAGGTTGCAAAACATGACGAAGTTCTAATTTTAAAATTTAATTTGTGGACTGAGATAATTGATATCAAATGTCCCTATATTATATCTATGGGGGATATTATTTTCGAAACTTCCGCGCACTATGTCCCTAACTAAACCAATGTTACAATTTAATGTTTTGTGTCATACGGAAAATATGGTTTGCAGTTAATTTAATTGGCTTTGTTTACTTAAAAAACAGATCACGTGGCATGTGGTAAAACTTGTAACTCAATATCAACGTTAAAAAAGAAACTCTGATTACTAGGATAAATCCAGCAATGCTTTCTATCGCAGGAGAAACGTTCATTATGACTACGGAGCTTAGTATGACTATACTTTAGGATTTATGATGAAACAATTAAATTACAATATCTTTTAAACGTTATTACGGTGTTGTTGTTGATTGTTGAGACCCAGACCGTCCGACCTACCAGAAAGGTGTAAGGTAACTGTATGGACGGCCGGGAAGTGCCACCCAATTTAGACCGGAACCCAGTGGGGGAGGTATCCACAGGGACCGTACCCTCCTTCCCCTACCACCAACCTCTCGGAAGGACTTACGGACCCACATGTTTAACGTGATCGTTCTCCGCATGAACACGGCGGCATTTGTGGTAGCGTGCAAATCTAGCGCGCCGCAAACCACGGGGATACCGCACCCGAGATGGCCAACAGCACGCGGTGTTCCGGGGTGGTCACCCACCAAGTACTAACCGCGCCCGATGCTGCTTGACTTCGGTGATCTAACGAGAAACGGTGTTTTCAGCACGGTACGGCCGTTGGCCCACGTTATTACGGTGTGGCAAAGTTCGTCGTTCTGTTAATATAAAATGATTAATCCTGTCAATTCTCCGATGTCAATGTATTATTTCCGTTGGATAGGAAAGTGTCTCAATTTCTCAATACTCTATTATGAGTAGGGGTCATTTCCCGAATACTTGCTAGGACCCGAGCTTCGAGAAAACTTAATCGGACCATCAGTCCACTTTGACTTTTATTATTATGTATGTTATTAAGTTATTAAATTATTTTCATTTTGTTCTCTTTTAGTCTATGTGCATGCCTTCTACCTAGTCATATAAAAATGACCAGCATAGAGTAGTAGAAGAACTTTGGTCAGAAACACCAGAATAGCCCAAACGTTTATTACTAAATCTACGAATGAAGTGGTAAGAGAGCAAAATTTTGTGCTCAAAAAATCAAACAACTGCCGCTGATAAAATTTGGTCACTTGTCCGCTACGCATTATTTCAAAAATATCAAGCAAATTTAAATGTGAATAGCCAGGGCGTGTATCAAAGGTGTATATGACCACGCCCACAATTGACCACGTCCATTGTTCGCATTTGGAGTTCTCTTGGTGCATTGAAATAATTTTTATTTTTCAATGCCTCGTCAATGATAGAGGAGGAGGGATAAAATTTTAAACAGATAGTTTAACTCAATATCTTTTTCTGAAGATAGCAAGGTAACCAAGGAATAGTTGTGAATTCCACATTGGCTCTAATTCTTCCACTTCCAGTCAAAATGTTCATTTTGCTTTAATTATAGCTTAACAGGTCACAAATAATTTACTTTCGACGCAGTAATTTGAGCAACCTGTAGTTAAACGCGAAACGAATAGTATTATCATTCTATCGCCTTACAGAGTATAAGATTGCGAAAATATACTATACTTTTTTATACATTTATATACCAGTAATATTCTAAATGCATATTTTATATAATAAGAAAAAAATACTTTTGTTCGCTTTGTAATGTCTTAATCATGCATAGTTGCGAATTGTAAAGGCCCCCATCCTGCAAATTTCAGGCTCTGTCCAGCAAACCCACAAAATAAAAATCAAATCTTAGCCACTGCTTTCACGCCCCCCCCCCAGCTACAAACCGGCTGCCCCTCAGCCCTCTGATTTCCCCCACCCCCACTCCCCACCCAAAAGACGCACCAAATAACGCTAGCTCCCAAAATAAAGGAAACCCCAACCCAAACCAAGTATCAACCCCCAGTATAAATTCTAACAATAAATTCTTCGCGGAAATTGCATCGGGAAAAGTTACCCCCAACATCATCCAACCGGCTCCCCCCTCCATCCCCAAACTCCTCCCCAGATCTCAACTTCTAGCTAATGTTAAAAAACAGACCCTTCAAAATATATCTATACATTCCTATATCTACCCCGCCCCCTCCGCTTCGGAATCATCCCAGAAATCTCCCACTGCTGAAATGCCCTCCCAATCTACCCAATCGCAAATCTTAGATTTCATCCAACTAATAAATGAATTTAAAAAATTGTTCTCAGATCTTGACCTTAGCTTCATTAAAATAAAAATTTTTATCAACATTGTTCTCGCCACTGTTAACAAGCCAATTAACCCTCTTGACAAATTTCTAAATATAATATCGGCCCTTGGAAAGGTCTTCTGCACAGCCCTCCCTCCCCCCCCCCCCCCACCATGACGAATAAAAACCTTGATTCATTAAAGATCCTGTCGTGGAACGCCAATGGCCTCCGCGGCAAAATCTCCGAACTTCGCAACTTCGTACAAAATAATCATATCGACATTATCTTGATTCAAGAAATTAGACCTGGACCCCGCCCCCCCCCCCTCAAAATTGTAAACTTCATAAATTATACGGCACTTCGGAACCATTCCAATAACACTCAGTCAGCCCACGGTGGTGTCTCCATTTACGTTAAATACAATATCCCTCATCACGAACTGAACTCGATAAATACTAACTTTATTGAAAATAAAATGATCCAACTCTCCCTCCCTAACTACCCCCCACCCCCATAGTCATCGGTTCCATCTACATTAAACCCACCCAAAACATCGACATTACCCCCGACCTCAATAGCATCTTCAATGTAAATCATCGTCCCATTATGGTAGGAGACTACAATGCACACCATCCCAACTGGAATTGTAGGAGAAGGAACTAGTACGGAAAAGCACTGCAAAACTTCATAAATACGAGCGGCATTCATATGGCCATTCCCGCCATGCCCACCCACTACTCACATTCTGCCTCCCCGTCCACCATTGACTTTGGCCTTTTTAAAAATATCCATCTGCTCTTTTCCATTGAAACCCTTAATGAACTAAATTCAGACCACCTCCCCGTCCTCCTCTCCCTGCAGCTAAACTCCCTCCTCCAAGTTTCCAGCCTTCCTCCCTCTGTTAACTGGAAAAACTTCAAAACTAAGTTAAGAAAATCCTCTCTTCTCATAATCAACATTAATAGTCAGGCTGATATTGATGCTGCTGTCCTCAAAGTTACCCAGGAAATTCAAAGATCCCTTTCTAGCGCGTCCTTACCCCCCCCCCCCCCCCGTTTTAACTCCCTTCCGCATTATATCCAAACCCAGATTATCGCCAGAAACAACATCCGTCGTATGTGGCAAGCTACTAGAGACTCCAGAATTAAAATTAAACTCAATACCATTAATAAGAAAATTAGGCACTCTATTCAAAAGCACAACCAAAACCAATGGAAAATGTACATAGAATCCCTCTCCCCCTCTGACCGTTCTATCTGGAAAGAGATAAAAGGAGTTCGAAAGCCTTTTACACAACTCCCTCCTCTTCAAACCACTACCGGCACTGCCTTCTCCGAAAGGGAGAAAGCCAATGCAATTGCGAATTGCTATACGAAGCAATTCGCCATTGATATTCCTCTCTAACAACGCTTTTCATGATCAAGTACAGCACTCTATTAACAGCTTCCTGTCCGCCCCCTCCCCACCCCGTCCCCCCCACCACCGTCAGTGAAATTCTGGAAATCATCTATAAACTTCAAAATAAAAAATCTCCTGGCATCGATAAAATCTCGAATAGGGCGCTTAAATTCCTCCCCTTAAATATTATTTTCTACCTTGCTTTAATGATTAACTCCATCCTGTCCCACTGCCACTTCCCCTCCTGCTGGAAGACCGCCATTGTCATTCGCTGCCTTAAACCCGGCGCTGACCCCTCTAAACCTGTTTCCTACCGCCCCATTTCTCTCCTCCCTCAGTAAAGTTGCGGAGCATATTATCCAATCTAGGCTTATCCATTTTATTAATAAAAACAACATCCTCATCCCAGAGTAATTCGGCTTTCGCCCTCAGAACTCAACCACCCATCAGCTCCTCCGTGTTGTGGAATTCATCGCAGACGGCCTTAAAAACAAATCCCCGGTAGGTGCCCTTCTGCTGGACATTGAAAAAGCATTTGATAAGACCTGGAACCCTGGGATCATTTACAAACTTATAAACATCCCCCCCCCCTTATATTCAAATCATTAACTCTTACCTCAATAATACGAAATTTCACGTAAGGACGCTCAACACCCTCTCCGATATCAAACCTGTCCAAGCCGGGGTTCCCCAAGGATCCATCCTCGCCCCCCTTCTCTTTAATTTATATATTAACGACATCCCTCGCTCCCCCCACACCATCCTCTGTCTGTATGCTGACGACACTTGTGTCATTTCGACCCACAAAAACCTTAAGTACCTTCACGCTCATCTCCAAACCCATATTAATACTTTAGAAAAATATTATGATCAATGGAAAATTAAAATCAACGCTGCTAAGTCACAGGCTATCTTCCTTTCTGGCACTAGATCCCCCCCCATCATGATTAATAACCAGTCGGTCCCATTTCAGCGTACGGCCAAGTATCTCGGCGTCCATTTGGACAGTCGACTAACTTGGAGTACGCACCTCAATTATGTAATTCAAAAATCCAGAAAACTGGTAGGCTCCTTAAATCATCTTCTCCTTTCGAAGCATTTAGATCTAAACAATAAAATACTCCTCTACAAAAGTATAATCCAGCCTATCCTTCTGTACGCTTGCCCTATCTGGGGCTTCGCTTGCAAGTCTAGTATCAAAAAGCTTCAGGTAGAACAAAACAGAATCCTCCGTAGTATACGGAAAGCTCCACGTTACCTACGGAATGATGTAATTCGTAGAAACTACAAAAGTAAAACCATCAAACAGATCATCAAGAAGCAGACCACCAAATTTTTCCAAAATCTCCCCAGCGTACCGAACGAAACTCTTTTTAACATTCAAGATTATGACCCGCGGCAGAACAGAAAGAGACCCCCGGGCAGTCATGTATGACCCCCCATAAGCATTATAATTTCTTACGCCTTCCCAGTTCGCTTATTGTGCGACTTTCATCCTTTTATTAACTTATCGTCAATTTCCTTAAACTTTTACCCCCCCCCCCTCTGCCTATATCTAATATATACTAGGCAATCTCGTGGTATCTCCACACTCACATAGATGGCAGCACTGCTGCAGTAAAGTCATTTCCACTTTCCCTAAGGAAGGATCGGACCAGGTCGTCCGTCGTCTGTTTACAAACTTTTTATGCTCAAGTGATAACAAGTTTACAAATATCATCCTCAAATCGGAGGTTAAAGCCTTTGTGGCTAGGCACTCCTGCACGTATACTACATTCCTCGACTTTGTTATCATTTCATTCCAGTTCTGGAACTTGTCTTGTGCTGACGTGCTCTCATTCGCTCCTGTGCTGTTTGCGCCACTTTGACATCGAATTCGAACATTCGTATTCTGCCTATCTCGGGAGTTTCTCCTACTGAAACGGACATGGCGTCCGCCTTTTCATGTCCTACTGATCATCCCGGAATTCCACCTGACTTGGAACTTATCATCTCCCGTTTTCGGAATGGAAATTTTCCACTGCCTGACCCATCTTCCAGTGGATATCTCCAATATATCAATGATCTTTCTTATACCGGAAGTTTCCTGATGGCCGAGTGGCACAAGATTGCTGCTGGACTTTCTGAAAATTCCATGGATACATATATCTCAACATGAACGCATAATTAAAGCTAATGCTAACTGTAATCTTAATGCTAATTCTTTTGCCTATTCTGACTGTAATATTAATGCTAACTCTTTTGCAAACTTTAACTGTAATATTGATGCTAATTCTTTTGCCAATTCTGACAATTCTAATATCAAATGCAAGACTAGTGTAAACACTGGTAATATTCTTAAATCTAACTTTAACTCTAATACTGTTGCAACTATTCATGCTAATGCTAATTCTAACCTTGATGCTACTTTAAACTCTAATCTTAATGCTAATAATGTTAACAATCCTGAGGACCTGGAAGGATTCATTTAGCCCAACCACAAAAAAGTTTGCCGTGAGGCTGAAGTTCCCACCGGATTTGAACCTCTCACTGCTCACAACGCTTTTGAAGTGCTCAGCATGGACACTAATGGTCCCCCTGAGGAAGAAAACCTTCAATTAGATAATATTCAAACTCCTAATAACTCTTCAAACCAAAACATTAGAGGAAATTCTAACGCGGAAAATCCGCCCACTAATTCCCATAAACCAGAACCATTCTATGTCAATTGTCCGGAAAATTGGAGGATTTTAGTCAAAGGACTCAACTCACTTGTCTCTACCCCTGTAAAAGCCCAGCTTGCAGGTGAACACATTAAAATCTGCCCTCAAAGCATAGAGGACTTCAGAATCGTACAAAGAATTCTGATAGAGAAAAAATTAGAATTCCATTCTATCAACATAAAGGCAGAAAGGCCAATAAAAATTCTGATTAAGGGACTTCCAATCAACTCCCCAATAAATGAAATTTCAGATGAACTCCGCCTCCGCGGATTTAATGTACACAGAATTACTCAATTAAAAGATTTGAAAAACAAAACCCCCCTCCCAATATTTCTACTGTATCTAAACCCCTCTGAAAACTGGGAAACCTTTCGGGAAATTCATACCCTCCTTGATATGTCAATCAAAATTAAAGATTTTGAATCTAAAGGTGTTAAAATGTGTTTCCGCTGTCAGCAGTACGGGCACTCGAGCGATTGCTGTTTTCAACCCCCCCCCCCCCCCAGATGCCTTAAATGTAGTCTTGGACACTTAACACGGGAATGTACAAAATCTCAAAACACTCCTGCTAAATGCGCAAACTGCCTTGGTCCCCACCCCGCCAACTTCAGGCTTTGCCCTTCCAACACTCAAAACAAAAATAAATCCACCCTGAACTCAACCCATACTGTCCCCCCCTCCCCAAAATCCTCAACAACCCGCACCCAATCCCAAAGACTTCCCCACTCTTCAAACGGCCGGCACTAAGCCTACCCAATCCAAACCTGTGCAAAACTCTGCTAGCAAAACCACCACCTAAAACTCCAACCCACCTAACGCTGTCTCAAAAACCTTTGCCGAAGCCGTTTCTGACTCCACCACCACCCGTGGACAAAATCCTGATGGCCCCCCCTGCTCCCAGCGTTAATACCCAAGCTTCTACTAGTAAACACCCCGACCAGGAACTCAGTAAACAACCTCCTAACAATATTACTATCCATTCTTTTATTACCGCTCCTACCTCTCCTCCTTCTGCTACTATACCTGCTACTGCTACCATTCCTGCTACTAATGCTAATGACAATCAAACTAACTCATCACAGTTCTTAGACTTCATTCTGCTCATAGAAGAGATGAAAAAAATATTTACGGACCTCAACTTGGACTTTGAAAAAATCAAGAAATTTCTCTCAATCATCCAAACAAAATTCCAGCAACCCACTGGACAAGCTACTTGAAGTCATATCGGCCATCGACGAGGTCTTCTGTTCAGCTGCTTCGCCCCAGGATGGGGAGTAATCAGCTTCTTTCTTCTGTTCACCTCTTGTCCTGGAACGCAAACGGTCTCAGATCGAAGATCACCGAACTTCGGGACTTTGTTATTAATAATCCCATCGATATCATTCTCATTCAAGAAATCAGGCCTGGGCATTTCCCCCTTCCTCTAAAAATTGCTAACTATAGGAATTACACTGCTCTCCGAAATCAGAATCAAAGTCCCCTCCGTCTTCGGCGGAGTCACGGTTTATGTCAGAAACAACCTCCCACCATCATGAGCTGAATTCATTGGACACGGAAATTATTGAAAATAAAGTGATTCACCTATACCTTCCTAACCATCCTCCCATCATCCTCAGTTCTGTGTATATTAAACCTGAACAATCTACGGACTTAAATAGTGATCTTAATAAAATTTTTAATGTTAAGCATAGAGCCATTATGGCCGGTGACTTCAACGCACATCATCCAAATTGGAACTGCAGGCGCCGCAACAAGTACGGTAAACAGATTATGGACTTCATCTCAGCCAATGAAATTCATGTTGCCGTCCCTTCCAAACCCACCCACTTTTCTGTAACAGCCTCCCCTTATCCGATTGACTTTGCCCTCTTAAAGAATATTCATTTCCCATACACCCTGGAAACTCTTGAAGAACTTTCATCTGACCACCGTCCCATCCTGCTTACTGTCCACCTTAATACCCTCCTCCCTGTTTCGAATCTTCCCACTTCTATTAATTGGAAAAGATATAAAAATAATCTTCAAAAATCCTCCCTTCTCATTCCCAAAATTAATAACACTGCTGACCGGGACACAGCTGTCCTCGATCTGACGCAAGAAATTCCAGAGATCCCTGGCAGATGCCACTTCCTCCCGCCCTGGCCCCCGCTATAATTCTCTCCCTCAGCATATTAAAACTAAAATAAAAGCGCGTAACGCCACACGCTGAATCTGGCAAATTACCAGAAACCCCCAAACTAAAATTACCCTTAACACCCTCAACAGAAAAATCAGAACTGAAATTAAAAAACATAATCAAAAGAACTGGAAAGATTATATCGAATCCCTTTCCCCTTTCGACAGATCCATATGGAAAGAAATCAAGAGAGTCAGAAGACCATTCGCTCAATTCCCGCCTTTGCGCGCGAGTTGTGCGATGGCCTTCTCCAATCTTGAAAAAGCCAATGCCATTGCTGAAACTTATGAAAAGCAGTTCGAAACCAACAGTCGGGATGATGCCTGCCACTTGCAAATTAATCAGTCTGTGGATAACTTCTTATCTACCCCCCACCCTGAGACTACCCCCCTCTCCTCTCCTTCTGAAATCCTTGAGCATATTCATAAATTAAAAAATAAAAAATCCCCTGGTATTAATAAAATTTCCAGGGCACTCAAATTCCTCCCTCTTAACATTATTTTCTATTTGGTTTTTATCATTAATGCTATTTTAAATCTCCGTCACTTCCCAGCTAGCTGGAAAACTGCAATTATTACTCCAATTCTTAAAGGGGGTAACAACCTTTCTGAGCTTACTTCTTACCGCCCCATTTCTCTCCTCTCCTCCCTCAGTAAACTCTGTGAACGTATTATTCAAACCAGACTTCTAAACTTCATTGATAATAATAATTTAATCATTCCTGAACAGTTCGGTTTTAGAACCGCCCACTCCACTACCCACCAGCTCCTTCGTTTAGTTGAATTTGCAGCCGAGGGTCTTAAAGATAACAAATTCGTCGCTGCTCTTATGCTTGACATCGAAAAAGCTTTTGACAAGACTTGGATCATCGGAATCATTTACAAACTCATACAAATGGATATCCCCCCCCATTCAAATTATAAATTTTTACCTTAATAACAGATCTTTTCATGTTCGTATTACAAACTCTCTTTCTATTCAAAAGCCTATCAAAGCCGGTATCGCCCAGGGTTCTATCCTGGCCCCCTTCTGTTTAATTGTTATGTTAATGATCTCCCTCGCTCCCCCCATACATCCCTTTGCCTGTATGCTGATGATACTTGTATCATTTCTGCCAATCACAATATCAACTTCCTGCATCATCATCTCCAAAAACATATTCAAACCCTTGAAAAGTATTACAAACTTTGGAAAAGTAAAATAAATGCTCCTAAATCACAAGCAATTTTCTTCTCTGGTAAACGTTTCCCTCCCCCTCCTGTTATAATCAACAATCAGCCTGTTCGTTTTTCACGCACTGCCAAGTATCTCGGTGTCCATTTGGACAGCCGACTTACTTGGAGTGTGCACTTCAATTACATCCTTAAGAAACCGCGAAAGCTCATTGGTTCCCTCAATCATCTGCTCTTTTCAAATCACTTAGACACTGACAACAAAATCCTTCGCTATAAGTCTATTGTTCAGCCCATCCTTCTATATGCCTGTCCCATTTGGGGGTTTGCTTGTAAAACCAGCATTAATAAAATTCAGATTGAACAAAATCGCATTCTCAGGATTATTCGTAAAGCTCCCCGGTATCTTCGTAATGACGTGATCCCTAAAGATTTCAAAATCAAAACTATAAAATTCACGATCCATAAACACGCGGAAAAATTCTTCCATAATATTCCCACCATTCGTAATGAAGAACTCTTTAATATCCCAGACTACGAACCGCGGGAGCAGAGAAAGCGTCCGCTAGCAGTGCTTTTTGACCCACCGTTGATTTAATAATTCTCTGTCCTTCCATATCCTCACCTTTAAATTTTAAAATTCATTTAATATCTTAAATCTTCCTGCTTCATCTCGTATCTTTTGATACTTTTTCTCCCCTCTTTTCCTTCATCTGTTTAATAACAGATACGCTGCACTTGTTTTCCTTCCGATTGGAAGGCGGGACTTTTCGCCCCATGTTTCGTCCTTTTCTGATGTTTTTATGTTGTTTTCATATCTATTCTGTCATGTCTGTTTCATATCTATAATGTCATGTTGCACACCTTGTCTACAAATCGGAGGTTGAAGCCAACTGACTAGGGACTCCTCTCATCGGCACATTGCTCGATTTGTTATCATTTCATAGACTTTGTCCTAACGAGAAACATAGATTACGCTCACACTATTAGTACCCTGGATGAATTCGACTCGGATCATCTGCCGGTACTGGTGACATTCGAACTGAACACACACCTTCCAGCCTCTCTGGGACAAGAGAGGGTCAACTGGGAAGTATTCAAAAGAGCACTCTTCGAGCCGCACTTAGCAGTACCTGACATATTGAGCACGGCGGATATTGACTCTGCCACGCACTCACTCACAACAGAAATCAAGAGAGCAATTGCCTCTGCCACAACACATCGTGAGTCTCCAAAAATGCCCACACTTTCCCACCATGTCAAACAATTAGTTAGGCAGAGAAATAGAATGCGTAAGACATGGCAGGCTAACAGAGACCCCGCCCTTAAAAGGGAGCTTAATAGACTCACGTGCAAAGTCAGGGAAAAAATTGTCGCAGAAAAGCAGCAACAGTATAAAGATCTAATCGAATCCCTTAGTCTAGAAGACGTATCACTCTGGCAATTCGCAAAAAGACTCAGGAAACTTCAAATTAAGCTCCCTAATAGATGGCGCTAAAATCGAGTACTCAGACGAGGAAAAAGCCGAGGCGCTGGCAAACCATTATGAAAAACAATTCCAACCAAATCACGATTTAATGTGTCAGGACACCCTAAGAATTGTCAGACAAACTTTAAATAACTTCAGGAATTCCCCGGTAACGGCTGATATTAACCCAGCCACCCCGCAGGAGATAGTAGAAATTCTCAAAAACCGTAAAAGCTTAGGACCCGACAAAATCAGAAATGCCACGGTTAAAAACCTACCCCTAAACGTAATATGTTACTTGACTATCTTAATAAATAAAATATTAAAACCGAACTATTTCCCCAAAGAATGGAAGGAAGCTATAATTATAACAATCCATAAGCCAGGTGAGGATGCCACAATTCCAGCCAACTACAGACCAATTAGCTTGCTACCGACACTTAGTAAAATTACTGAGAAAATAATTCTTAAGAGACTGAACACGCCCCTTAGTGAGAATGACATTATTATTCCGGAGCAGTTTGGATTTCGGCCAAAGCACTCCACCAGTCATCAATTGCTGAGAGCGGGTACATATCTTCTGGTCTCAATAACAAGACACCCACAGCTGCGATTTTTCTGGACATAGAAAAAGCCTTTGATAAAGTGTGGCACTGTGGATTAGCGTACAAATTGATCACTTTAAAAGTCCCTGACGCTCTTGTCAAACTTTTAATTTCATTCTTAAATAACAGACACTTTCAAGTCAGAGTAGGAGGTAACTTATCTACACTCAAGCTCATTAACAATAGTGTACCGCAAGATTCTATCCTGGGCCCGACACTCTTTAACATATACCTGAACGACATCCCCAGGATTCCAAACACAGAGCTGGCACTCTGTGCAGACGACAGTGCGATACTTGCAAAACACCCTTACGTCTCAGTAATGCACAGACAGCTACAACAACACTTAGACATTCTCCAAAATTGACTGGAAAAGTGGCGAAAAAAATTAAACCCCAATAAATATCATTGGATGTATTTCTCGAGAAAACATAAACCTCCGCCGCCACTGTACATAAACAACCATGCCCTACGCGCGGAAAAATCTACTAAATACCTAGGTGTAACGATAGATTCCCATCTAACTTGGAAACAGCATGTAACGAACTTAATAAAAAAAGCGTATATAACTACAGGAGTCTTATACCCAATGATAGGAAACGGAAATCTCAGTTATCAAAACAAACTACTAATTTATAAATCAGTCATCCGCCCGGGAATGCTGTATGCAGCACCCGTATGGGGATATGCCTGTAAAACTACAATAGACTTCCTAGAGACAAAACAAAATAAAATCATACGGATTATCAGGAAAGCTCCCAGGTACTTAAGAAACTCGGTAATTAGGAATGACTTCAAAATAAAAACTGTTAGAGCCCAAATTAAAAAGCTTGCGCTTTAATTTTACAAAAATTTGCCATCCGTTCCAAATGAACTATTATTCAATCTGCATGACTATGACCATCGCAAGGCCAAATGTCGTAAGAGACCCCGCGCTGTTCTAAACATCGATAATCCGAATTAAAAAATCCCACCTCAAACATCTGATATTAAATAAAACTCGCGACTAATGTTTTATAAAAAATGTTCTAAACTCTAAACTGCCAAAATGCTAGGTAACCCTTAGATCTGCATCAACCCCCCAAACTGCTTAAACTCTAAATTTGCAACAAACTGCCACATTAGGAGCTAGGACAAATAATAGAAAGTAGAAAATAACAAGAAAGATCAATCATGCATAATCATTGATTATGAAACACTTTCCAACTGAAATGCAATTTCATTTAAAAATTTCTAAAATGTGATACATTCAGTGGTGATATCTTTTACATTATCACAGTACTACACTAATTCATTATACTTAAATATTTAAAACTGTATCGAAATATAAATGATCTGATTCTCTATGCAAAATCAATGAATATTTCATTCATATAACTTGTATTCCAGACTCCAGAGCTAAATAATTTTGTGTGAAAACAATTCAACAATTCTTATGTAACTCACCTTACAATCGCTTGAAATATTTGCATTCTGCATACGTTAAAATTAGGCTTCGTTGAAGAAATAATAAAAGTTTAGGGATCATTAAAATCACAACTATTGTAATTGCATAGGCACGGACTTTAGATACACAGATAATACACAGATACACAGATAATATATGTGTG
Source organism: Amaurobius ferox (assembly GCA_951213105.1). Classification (NCBI taxonomy): domain Eukaryota; kingdom Metazoa; phylum Arthropoda; class Arachnida; order Araneae; family Amaurobiidae; genus Amaurobius; species Amaurobius ferox. The sequence continues at coordinate 47,563,144 of OX578148.1, read as the reverse complement.
TGAGTGTGTGCATGTATTCAAAGTATTGGAATCGTGCCGAAGATCGGAACTCGAATTTTCGAAGGATCTACACGTTTTGGGACTTCTAGAACACGAAAAAACTATTTTTAGGAAGACGTCTGTACGTGTAAGGGTGTATCTGTGTATGTTTCGGTGTGTCTATGAAGATATTACATCTACTCTAATTGAAAAAACTAATGGACCGAATTTCATAAAATTTGGTAGGTATTTTTCTTTTTTTGTGGGAAATCCTGATGTTCATTAGATTACTGTACGATTCGTAATAAAAGAATCTGCCTTCTTTGCGAAATGGTCGGCAGAAATTGCCTTTATCCACTCTAGCTAAAAACTAATGGAACAAATTTAACAAAATTTGGTGTATAATATTTCAATAACCTACAAGTGATTTTATCAAATATATATACCAAATTTGACAAAATTTGGTATATAAATCATTTGTAAGTTATTCTAGTACGATTCGGGAAAAAGAAACGAGCTATTTTTGCGAAATGGCCCGCAAAAATCGTTAAATATAAAAATAAAAGACTACGTGTGCTTAATTATATGAATTAAATTCCTATTTTATACGTGATTTTTGACAGCCAAAAGAATAAGACTAACCCCATTACTCTAGGACTAGCCGTTCTTGAGATATTATAGTTTTTTCGCGTTTTCGCTACGCCACCTTTGACAATAAGTCCAGCTATCAAATGAGAACCAAATTTAAGTTTAACGTGCAAATTCAATGTCATTTAAAATACTTATGGCTGTTATTTTGTGCAGATAAACTCAAATTATTATTGAAGAAATAAAGAGAACGTGAATATGAGTCTGCAGGGAAAGACATGTGCTGCCCACATCAGAATTTTTAACAATATTACAACAATGATTTATATAAGTGAACGGGGATTATTTGCAGGCCATTTCGAAAAAAATGTATGATCTATATTTAAAGATCAACCAAATTTTTGTTGAATAAAATGTTCAACAAATTTAAGCTGTGTACCAAATTTTAACTCTGTAGGATGTAGGAAAGTGCATTAAAAATGCCATCAAATAAGCATATCATGAAGAGTTATATAAAATTAAAAAACAATTTGAAAAATTGTTATCTACCAAATTTATTTTAAAATGTGAAGCCTCTCTCATATACAAAATTTCAACCGGGGTTCAATAAAAAATTAATTGGGTGATATTATTTATTTACATTCCCATAGGTCCCACAGACCGTCTGAAAAACATACCAAAATTTCATTTTGATAAAGTCATTTTTACGGCAGTTATCGTGCTAACGGACGGACAGACAGACAGAATGAACAAAGTCATAAGCACTTTTCAACTATGCTGTGAAGTGTTTAGAATCTCGAATTTGGAAAGATATTTATTATACAATATATCTCTTTTTTCTTTCTGGAGAATATCTCAAAAGTCAGAATTTAATTGAATTTGTTTTTTTCTTTAGATTAAATAATTTTTAATTAAAAAACTACTTAACATATTTTACTGAAATTTTTTTTATATATTTTATGGGTTAATGTAAATATTTCCTAAAAATTTCGAAAAAATTTGTGAATTTTAAATTTGCTTAAAAAATGTTTGAAAAATTAGGTCCCATAGGGTTCAATGTATTTCATTTTTTCAACCCGTGTTCAATAAAAAACTAATTGGGTGATATTATTTATTTATATTCCCATAGGTCCCACAGACCGTCTGAAAAACATGCCAAAATTTCATTTTGATAAAGTCATTTTTATGGCAGTTATCGTGCTAACGGACAGACAGACAGACAGACAGTCAGACAGAATGAATAAAGTCATAAACACTTTTCAACTATGTTGTAAAGTGTTAAAAACCTCGAACCTCCAATTAGGATCACAGAATTAATGTCACAGTTTGACGATAAGAATCACATATTGAAACTGGAGATTAAAGGAAGGTAACTGTTTGGACGGCCGGGAAGTGCCACCCAATTTAGACCGGAACCTAGTGGGGGAGGCATCCACAGGGACCGTACCCTCTTTCCCCTACCACCAACCTCTCGGAAGGACTTACGGACCCAAATGTTTCACGTGATCGTACTCCGCATGAACACGACGGTAGTTGTGGCAGCGTGCAAATCTGGCTACCGCGCCCAAAATGTCCCAACAGCACGCGGTATTCCCAGGTGGTCATCCACCCAAGTATAACCTCGCCCAATGCTGCCTGACTTCGGTGATCTAACGAGAACCGGTGTTTTCAGCACGGTACGGCCGCTGGCTCTGGTTGGCTGTGTGGAGAAGTGCTGCTTACTTTGACATGAAAATCAGCTATACGACGTTGCTGAAAATGAATTAATGTTAATTTAGAGCAATTAAGCGCTACTTCGCTTTTTCGTAAATACTTTTAAATCTAATATATAAAAGCAAAATTCAAATAAACACTTTTAAGTGAAATATGCGTTACACAAGTTTCCCTTTTGAAGTTTCCGATAATTTGAATATTTTTTTTCAGCACTAAGTTTGGTGCTATGGAATATTCTGTTTGAAGATTTGAAAGGTACGAGCAGAATTTCCTTGACATCGACATAAATATTTTTCTTGTTGTTAACGCTGTCTCTCAGCAATTGTTGACCGGTTTGCTCAAAATTTTTATCATTTATAAAATTCATCAGGTTGCAAAACATGCCAAAGTTCTAATTTTAAAATTCAATCTGTGGACTGAGATATCATTGATATCAAATGTCCCTATATTATATCTGTGAGGGATATTATTTTCGAAACTTTCGCACACTATGTCCCTAACTAAACCAACGTTAGAATTTAATGTTTTGTGTCATACGTAAAATATGATTTGCAGTTAATTAAATTGGCTTTGTTTACTTAAAAAACAGATCACGTGACATGTGGTAAAACTTGTTACTCAATATCAACGTTAAGAAAGAAACTCTAGTTACGAGGATAGGTCCAGCAATGCTTTCTATCGCAGGAGAAACGTTTATTATAACTGCGGAACCTAGTATGGCTATATTTTAGGATTTATGATGAAACAATTAAATTTCAACATTTTTTAAACGTTATTACGGTGTGACAACGTCCGTCGTTTTATTAATATAAAATAATTAATCCTATTAATTCTCCGATATTAAATTTTTATTTCCATTGGATAGGAAAGTGTCTAAATTTTCAATACTCTATATGAGTAGGGGTCACTTCCCGAATACTTGCTAGGACCCCCGAGCTTCGGAAAAACTTCATGGATCCATCGGTCCAATTGGACTTTTATTATTATGTATGTTATTAAGTTATTAAATTATTTTCATTTTGTTCTCTTTGAGTCTGAGTGCATGCCTTCTACCTGGTCATATAAAAATGGACAGCATAGAGTAGTAGAAGAACTGTGGTCAGAAACACCAGAATAACCTAAACGCTTATTACTATACCTACGAATGAAGTGGGAAGTGATCAAAATTTTGTGCCCAAAAAAGCAAACTGCCGCTGATAAAATTTGATCACTTGTCCGCTACGCATTATTTCAAAAATATCAAGCAGATTTAATTGGGAATAGCCGGGGTTTGTATCAATAGTGTATATGGCCACGCCCACAACTGACTACGTCCATTGTTCGCATTTGGAGTTCTCTTGATGCATTGAAATAATTTTTATTTTTCAATGCCTCTTCAATGATAGAGAAGGAGGGATAAAATTTTAAACAGATAGTTTAACTCCAGATATCTTTTTCTGAAGATAGCAAGGTAACCAAGGAATAATTGTGAATTTCATATTGGCTCTAATTCTTCCATTTGCAGTCAAATACTCATTTTGCTTTAATTATAGCTTAACAGGTCACAAATAATTTATTTTCGACGCGCTCATTTGAACAACCTGTAGTTAAGTGCGAAACGAATAGCATTATCATTCTATCGCCTTACAGAATATAAGATTGCGAAAAATTACTATACTTTTATACATTTATATACCGGTAATATTCTAAGGACATATTTTATATAAAAAGAAAAAAAATAATTTTGTTAACTTTGAAATATTTTAATCGACCATTTGCGTTTAAAAAGCTGTACTAAATAAAGTCACAGCAAATTAAAATAGATAGGAAAAATAGCTTCCGGGTATTCTCTCAATATGACTCTGGTTGACTGTGTGGAGAAGTGCTGCTTACTTTGACATGAAAATCAGCTATACGACGTTGCTGAAAATTGATTCAGAGCGACGTTGATGAACGATTGATACGACGTTGCTGAAAATTGATTCAGTTAATTTAGAGCAATTAAGCGCTACTTCCCTTTTTCGTAAATACTTTTAAATCTAATATATAAAAGCAAAATTCAAATAAACACTTTTAAGTGAAATATGCGTTACACAGGTTTCCCTTTTGAAGTTTCCGGTAAATTTGATTAAATTTTTCAGCACTAAGGTTGTTACTATGGAATATTCTGATTGAAGATCTGAAAGTGGAATTTCTTTGAGATCTATTTAAATATTTTCCTTGTCGTTGTCGCTGTTTCTCAGCTGTTATTTGACCGGTTTGCTCGAAATTTTTATCATTTATGAAGTTCATCAGGTTGCAAAACATGATGAAGCCCGAATTTTAAAATCCAATCTGTGGATTGAGATAATTGATATCAAACTTCCCTATATTATATCTATGGGGGAAATTATTTTCGAAACTTTCACGCACTATGTCCTAACTAAACCAATGTTGCAATTTAATGTTTTCTGTCATACGTAAAATATGGTTTACAGTTAATTAAAATGGGTTTGCTTACTTAAAAAAAACATATTACGAGGCATGTGGTAAAACTTATTACGCAATATCAACGTTGAGAAAGAAACTCTGATTACGAGGATAGGACCAGCAATGCTTTCTATCGCAGGAGAAACATTCATTAAAACCATCGAGCTTATTATGGATATATTGATGATGAAACAATTAAATTTCAACATTTTTTAAGCGTTATTACTGTGTGGCCACTTTCGTCGATTACGATTATAAAATGATGGTAAAGAAAACTCTCTAACTTAATTTATGATGCATTTAATAAAATTATTATTATTATTATTTTGTTTTTCTCATTGTAATTCGTTAAGTTCTGATATATACACTCATGTTTAAGAAAATTGCAACAACATGAAGTAGTTGTAAAATTAGAATGAAACGTACGGTACATGCAAGGCAGGGTAGGACATGCAATTGATTAGAAATGCAGAGTGAATACGCATGCCTAATGCTCCGCAGTGCAGTCTGAACGGTCGTTCAAGGAATATGAATAGAGTGCTGCGGAAGAGACAGACAAGTTTGGTACCGATGTCCGCGAATTGAAAACTGTTCTATTGGAGTCACTATGCCCCGTCAACGTCAGAGGGCGCCTTATAAGCAAACTAACAACGGAGACGCATAAAAAGTTCCAACGGGGACTCATAATCGGCCTGCTGGAAGGAGGTTTTTCGTACCGGGATATTGCTGCCCGTACAGGGCATAATTCCACGACAGCAATGCGAGTATGGTAGCAATGAACCGAAGATAACCAGAAGAGTCAAGAATACGGTACTGGTCCACGCAATATGACAAAACGGAATGATAGATATATCATCCGCATGGCGGTCACAAACGGTACAACTTCTTCTCGAGTGTTAGCACAGCACTGGAGCACTGCAGCAGATGTGGCATTCCTTTGCGGAGGATACTGTTGACCCAGAACCATCGACGCCTCAAGTCAGAATAGGTGGAGGAATACAGATTATGGCATGCGTATGACACCAGATCTTGTTTTCGGACGAGTTTCGCTACAACCTGGACTACAATGATGGCCGCACACGCATTAGATGGTATTGTGATAGCCATCTTCCTGCATGCGTTTCAGAGCGTCATACTGCACGAACGTTAAGTGTAATGGTATAGGGTGCTATTAACTATCATGGGCGAACGCTGCTGCTACGCATTGCAGGTACGTTCAACAATTGCTGCATAAGGGAGATTTTGGAGGCCGATGTTGTACTCATCCTTCACATTCCTGATGCTATATTCCATAAAAATAACACCCGGCCACATGTTGCACGGAATATCCAAGTTTTCTTCACTGCATTTTTAATAACGGTCTGTATTTGTAGTAACCTCATTCTGAAACATATTTACCGTTATAAATTAAATAACTTTATTTCGGTATTTCAAGAAAAAATTTCTACAATTAACTTTGCTATTAATTGGGTCAAGGATAACAATACTGTCTCAAACATATTTACGGACAAGCTTTCCTCAATCTCTACTTTTGATTGGGTTCATTACAATTCTACTTCAATTAATAATATTAAGGTTCCCTCTTTTACAGGAAAGCATCTTGTCGATGTTCATTGGGTAAAAGCGGATTATGGGCTCATTGTCAATGAAATTGTGCATTACTTCGGCAAGATAGCTACCATTTCTGGTGAATTCCAGAATATTGCAGCTCCGCACGCTTTTCTTTTTTCTAAAGATTTACTTATTAAATTTGTGCAATTCTTTTGGGATAACACTGGTACGGGATTTTGCATTAAATTTTATTTACCTGAGGTTAATTCTCCTTTCCAAATTATTAATAATTTTTTTATATACATTAACTTCTAAAAGTTAAGCACGCAATGGGAAGTTTCAATTTTTGAAAGAGTATTTGAATTTGAGTAGCTGAAAAGCGCTGCGGATGTAGATGGCAGCATGCAAATATCGTATGTTACAGCCAATCACGATTGACGATCCGGATATATGATAATTAGGCAGTCGTTGAAGAAGTCTGCATTCTATAGGGTTTTAGGAGGTTCATTTAAATACTGTTACGAAGTGTTTATAACTTTTGTAGGATTACTTTTGAGGAAATTCGTGTTTCTATGGCTGAAAGAGGACGAATAACAGATAGTGAGAGCTGGCGTGCTGTCGGACGCAACGAAACAGGACAGTCAATCAAAGATGTCGCTATTTTCTTTGACTTTGATCATTCGGTAATTTCTAGATTAGGGAAACAATTCCAAACAAGTCATACAGTTGTCGGGAGACCTGTGCCCGGTTGTCTAAGAGTTACCACCCCATCTGATAATCGATATATTGCTATACTAGCCAAGCGAAATCGACGAGCGATCTTCACAACTGTTACATCCATGATTGCAACAGCACTTAGTAAAACAATATCTGCCGGTACTGTGACTGAAGGCTTCACGTGAAGGGACTGTACGCCCGAGTACCACGTTTCGTGTTACACTAACAGTCCAAGCCAGAGGTGCAAGACTAAATGGTTGTTGAGACCCAAACCGTCCGACCTACCAGAAAGGTGAAAGGCAACTGTTTGGACGGCCGGAAAGAGCCACCCAATTTAGACCGCAACCCAGTGGGGGAGGCATCCACAGGGACCGTACCCTCCTTCCCCTACCACCAACATCTCGGAAGGACTTACGGACCCACATGTTTAACGTGATCGTACTCCGCGTAAACACGGCGGCAGTTTTGACAGCGGAGGGAATCGAACCCCTGCCTACCGAGTGCAATTCTTGCGCGCTAACTACTGAGCTACCGCGTCTTTAAGATTAAAGTGGTGTCGTCAACATGTCAATTGGACTGTCTAAGATTGGTGCAACGTCCTGTTCACGGACGAGTCCAGATTTGCCTTGGAACCAGATGATAAGCGTGTAAGGGTTTGAAGAGAGCGATGCACACGCAATCAGGTCAAGAACATCTTCGAACACCACACATTCAGAGGTGGCAGCGTCATGATGCTGGCTGGAATTTTGATGGGATGTCGCACAGAGCCGCACATCTTTAAAGGAGGTTCTGTGACGGCTGCGCGGTATCAGAATGAAGTCCTAGACCCCATTACGAGACTCTACGCTGCAGCAGTTGGTCCTGATTTCTTCCTTATGGACGATAATGCCCGTACCCATCAAGCTAACATCGTTGACGAATACCTGGAAAGTGAGGGCATTTCTGGTATGGAGTGGTCGGCGTATTCCCCTGACCTCAATCCCATTGAAAACCTTCGGGATGCCTTTAGGTGTGCTGTCTCTGCATGTTTACCTCCTCCAGACAGTCTCAGAGAGTTGGAAACTGCCCTATTAGAGAAATGGCCATTGCTCGCATCTGCGATGATTGATCACCTCATCGAAAGCGTGAAAAATCATTGTAAGGTTTTTCTGAAGGTCCAGAGTGGTCGCATACCATATTAATATAAGTTTTGTTTGGTTTGTTTGTCTTTAAACATCACTTTGTAAATGACCCAAATGTGACGTCATCATATAAATTACGATAAGTAAATATATTTTTTCATTTTTGTACATACTTCTTGTTTTCTTAAATGCATAAACACATTTGCTACCTACATGTGCAATTTTGCGTTAATCAAAGTTTTACTTTTCCATTTGTTGATTTAACCGTTCGTGCTTAACTTTTGGAAGCCAGTGTACTTTATAAGTGAGTATGGCCATTTTATTGCATATTTACATATATTTAAAATCAAAAAAACTCTATATTGCTTATGTAATAATATGGGCGATACAGAACACTACGTGTTTGAATATATTTATACTAAACAATATCACTTAGTGAAACCCTCTGACGGGAATAAAATAGCTTGGTTCAAAAAAGTTATGAATAATAAAAATTCTATTAATTATATCGAAAATGGTATACTTTAGGCGGGTGAAATTTCTGACAAAATTACATAAATTTTAGTTAGTACCTATAAAAGTCTCTTTCCTATTAAACTATTTCATTTTTATCTAAAGTACATAGTTGTATCTCTGTTTATTTTTGACACTGTTGTCAATATTTTTATACTGCTTTTACATAAAATACTATATATATTTTATTACCCAACTATAGATGGATATACTGTTTTGGAATTTTTAATACGTTAGCTTAACAATTTGTTATACACTGGCTTCCAAAAGTTTAGCACAGACGGTAAAATCAACAGAAATGGAAAAGTAAAGCTTTGATTAACTCAAAATTGCACATGAAGATATTAAATGTGTTTATGCATTAAAGAAAACAAGAATTATATACAAAGATGAAAAAAATATTTACTTTTCGTAAGTTATGTGATGACGTCACATTTGGGTCATTAACAAAATGATGTTTAAAGGCAAACAAATCAAACAAAACTTACAATAATATGGTATGTGACCACCCTTGACCTTCACACAAACTCTACAATGATTCTCCAAGCTTTCAATGAGATGATCATCGCAGATGCAAGCAATGGCCATTCCTACAATAGGGTAGTTTCCAACTCTGAGACTGGCTGGAGGGAGGTAAGCGTGGCAGATACAGCACGTCCGAGAGCATCCCCAAGGTTTTCAATGGGATTAAGGTCGAGAGAATATGCGGGCCACTCCATACGAAATATGTCCTCACTTTCCAGGTATTCGTCAACGATGTTAGTTCGATGGGGTCGGACATAAGGAGGAAATCAGGATCAACTACTGCAGCGTCTCGTAATGGGGTCTAGGACTTCATCCCGATACCGCGCAGCCGTCACAGAATCGCCTTTAAAGATGTGAAGCTCCGTGCGATATCCCATTGAAATTTCAGCCCACACCATAACGGTGAAACCTCTGAATGCTTGATGTTCGATAATGTTCTTGGCCAGATTGTGTGTGCCTCGCTCTCTCCAGACCTTTATACGCTTATCATCTGATTTCAGGGTAAATCAGGGCACTCGTCGGTGAACAGAACGTTGCACCAATCTGAGACAATCCAATTGACATGTTGATAACACCACTGTAGTCTTGCCCATCTGGCTTGGACGGTTAGTGGAAGACAAGAACGTAGTACTAGGGCGTATAGTTCCTTCACGTGGAGCAGGGGTGCTCAAATCATGGTCGACCAACGTATACAGAAAACAGCGTATCAATGTACAAATGCAAAATTTCTTTTTACCCAATTATTACCTACCTGTTTGATGGCATTCATTATATTTAATTATCGAAAACGAACACTGAAAACTCTTTCCTTTTAACAGATTTTACTTTCTTCTTAGAATTAATTAATCAGTTTTTAAAAAGCGCACCTAATTTAAATTTTAAAATATAAATAAAATAGAAATCCCTACGGAAGTGAAAATCGAGCGAAGGGAGGGAGACAGTCAATGGGTTTGCTGTCATTCGATCGAGATGGGGGGATGAAGAGGGGGAGCAGGTGCAGATTGTGTCCAAGGTATTTTGTGTCAGATGCTTTTGTTTGGCATTGGCTAATTAACATTAGGCAATAAGGTAGCCGGTAGCAGAATCGTATTCCTCCGTGAAATCTCGTGTTACCACAATATACGTTGGTGAAAACGGCGTGTGCTAGCAAAAAGTGTGCGTACAGTGAAGGTTTTCGCTGTGTCATAAGGTAAAATTGTCCTTATCAAAATTACCAGTATAGGACTTACCTATGATGCCGCCACTAAGGGTGGAGCATGTAAGCTCCCGGTTCTCAAACTAGGGATACGAACACACAAAACATAAAGAAATACACATGCTTAATTGCTCAATTTATTTTAATATTTTGCTTAATAGATATCCATTGTAATCTTGAGTAATTATGCTATAATTAAATCAATTATTAAAAGACACATAATACTGACAATATTACATTAATACATATATTTACACACATAATAACTTTGACTTAAATTTCTTAAAAACAGTTTCCTTTAAACAATCGATAAAGAATAGTTCTTATAGTTCAATATTTACGAACTCGTTCATATGATCTACTCATACGAACTGGTAGTTAATTATTTTAATAATCGTTAAAGGTGTGCCTTCCGTGCTAATAGTGACAATTGAAAGTTGGTTACCTCTACTCTTTGTGTTACGTGCATGTTCGTGCCATCTCAATGATGTAGGAAAACCGTTGCACCTCTCATACTTGCACACGCTACCATTCTATTGCTCACATTCTACAGACACTTTTCACAAAAAACCAAGAACATGATGCTGACTCGTTCGAAAGTTTTAAGTCGACTGGAGTTTTTTTGAATACGGCATTGGGGCGCTTTTTCTTTCCCCCATTTATTCCCTACCACATCTACCATTCGCTGTTGCTGCAGACGGGGATGACCACTGTTTATATATGCATTTGTTGTGATTGGCTCCCTCTGCAGCATTTAGATAGTTCATTATTTAGGTTGGCATTTGTAATTGGGGTGGAAACATGTAATACAAATATTGTGTTACATGATATCCCCCCTTGCAGAGAGAAAATTTCAGCACACGGTAAACATTGCACTGAATACATATGTGTACACATTGCGGCCACTGTGGAAATGTTGCTTTGATCCACTACACATATATCTGTCACTGAAATGCAGATCACCGCATGTAAGACACATTATATTGTAACATTGACATACATATATCGGTGCATTACAACCGACATGTCACTAAAATGAAGGAACTCACTGTTCGGAAGATACACCATATCGTACTTGGTAACACATATACTGATGCACATGAAGAAATTATTACTGTTCGGAAGGCACACTATATCGTACTTGGTAACACATATATTGATGCACATGAAGAAATTATCACTGTTCGGAAGGCACATTATTGTCACATTGAATTATCATGAGCACGGAAGAATGAGTCACCATCCTGTGACTTAACTTTCAAAGTTCCGGTACTTAAATATTTATATTTTCATTATGTTGCTTAGTACAGTCTATTGTACACTTCAAATGAAGACTATATCATAATTGTTATTTGCATTTCTATTTATATACAAATTCACAACATTACATTAAAATATACGCAATTCATTACCTTGATTTCTCATTTTCACAGACGTAAATAATTTTTAGACAATTTTTTTTTAGCTGTATATATTTCTTATTTGTTATAATGAATAACATATTATATATTTTTGTGTGTATAAATCATGGCTATTTTGAACCCCATATTTATATCATATTACATCGCGGCATTTAAAATTTCAAATATATATCATCAATATATATCACATATACTCATTTCGCTACTCCAAAATACTGTGCATCTCACAATACGCACTTTAAATTTCCTCTTCGACTGCCGTTTCGTGTCAAACAACTGCGCGGAAGGAAGGGGAGAAAAGAAAAAAAAGAAGAAAATTCGCTTGACCACAAAGAAGATTTTCTCCATTCCCCTCAACGCGTTTCCATGACAACTGCGAAATCGGTCATGCATGGAAACCCTTTGCGGCTTGACCTTCTGATGTTTGTAACATTACATAAGATTGCAACTTTGTTCCCCGTGTTCTGGCACAATAATCGTAATCGTTTGCTTTTTGGCGGTATCCTATCTTCAAAGCGCGGGCTTTTAGACTGTGCGTACGCTCTACATTGACGTGGGATTTTCTGGCTGTATCTTTTAAGGCATTTTTTCATTCATGTTTTTTGTATTACTATTTATATTTATTCTACTTATATTGCTATTAATTCTATCTAATTTGACATATATATATATATATATATATATTATCTTATGACCTTAACACAGATCTGATTGTTCACTACTCATGATTTTAATTTCATGTACTCTTAATTCATTGGATTTATTTATCCCTTGTTGCAACAACGCGTGATATATTATTTTATGTGTAGTATTATGAATATACCATGCTTTTGTTATGTTATTGATATAATTGACTTTATGTTCCCATTTCAGCATAAATTTACATATTTATTTATTTCAATATAATTATTTTATATTTAATTTTATCTGTTGTTTCTTTTTATTTCCAGTGATGCTTAATTAATGCATTAATTTCTTACTAATACTAAATAATTCATTTTACATACAATTTATGTCTTTTCCTAATGTATTTTATTTTTATATACCGGCCGGTATTTTTAAATAACTATAATTGCCTGCAATTATAATTTTAAATTTTGAAACATTGATTGTATGCTTGCAATAGAAATTCTTTCGTATTATTCTCGTACTATGCAGGGGAGATTTTCTCCGATGTTTATTTTTAGCCTGGATATTTACTTTGAAGGGAACTTACGCTGACTGTGAAGGATGGGAAACTACTTACTTCTTCAAGTTTATTAATCCATTTATGTAATTAACTTTTATTTTGTTTTATAGATTGCGTGTTTTTGTAAAAGGTCTGTATACACTATTTATGCAATATATATTTATTAATTTACTAATTATTATTTATATCAGCTGTGACTGTTATTTTTGACTTAAAATTTTATTTATTTATTTATTTATGATTTTGCTTTTATTCTGTCAGCTTTTTATGAGGTATTTAATTAATACCTTTATGATTTTGAATATTATATACTTGCATTTACCATGTTCCATGACTTTATTTTGAATTTTATTAATTATATTATACTATTTTTTCAAAACCCGCACAAGAAAAGGAAAAAAAAAAGAAAAGATATCGTGAGGAATTCCATTCCATGCCTGCCATTACAGAAACACTTGATAAATTTTTATGTCTCTTACTGACTGTTACCACCTTTCGTTTTCAAGCAAGGCAAATTGCAAGTAAGTGAAATTTAATTATCTCTCTCCTTCTTTCTTCTAACACCTTAGTTTATTTTATTTTAGAACATTGAGGGGTATTGTATGTATTTTTTTTAACACTTCTACATATTTTTTCTGATATATATTGCTCTATTCATAAGTTATGTATCCATACATAAATGTTCATTTATTACCTATATTTTTGTTTTATCCTCATATTTACAAATCCTCATATTTATTTTACAAAAATATTATCCTCATATTAATTTTACAAATATATTATCCTCATATTTATTTTACAAACTACCTTTATTTAATTATTAAATTTTTAAAATTATACATTTAATGCCTTCATTACCGTTACACTAATATAACATATTTTGCATTTTCGCACATAAAATTTTCATATTACATTTTTATAATTATATATTATTTTGCTTTCGAATACTATTTTTTGCGTGTCCTCAGATTATAACGTCTAGGACTCCCATTATTTGGTTTATTGGCGTTATATTCTTTGTTTACATGCGATTGACTTCTGTCAACAGTTCGCCGTGTTTGTTTATTTTGTAAATACTTTTTACGCGGTTCTGTTTTATATAATTTATTCGCGTGAACAACTATCCATTTTTTATTTGGATCGTACATAGGCGTGATAGCGTAATTATTGTTACGGATCACCTTTACGATGCGATATGGCCCTTGAAATTTTTTTTGTAATGCTGTGGTGGGCCTCAAATTTTTCAAATATACAATTTGCCCTTTTACCAATTTTTTTTCTCTCACTATTTTTAAAATTCTTTCTTGGCGACTTTGGGCTTGAATTTGTTTTCGTTTTGTATATCTATTAATTTTTTCCGCTAAAGTAAGTGCTTCACTGACCTCATTATCATATTCATTTTGCGTTAAAATTGGGCTGTCATCGGGATCCGCTATTTCCAGATTATTTTCTCCGGGTAATTTCAAATCTCTGGTAAGAAACAAGATAGCGGGACTGTGGTCTATATTTGCGCTTGGTGTTGCATTATGAAATAATTTTACATATGGCAAGACCTTGTGCCAATTAAAAGTTTGGTCAGCCATTGCTGCCAAAGAATTTTTTATTCCCAAGTGACTTCTTTCTAAAATTGCATTTGAGCTGGGTTTGTAAATTGAAGTATATTTGAGTTTTATACCATGTTGCTCTGCGAATTTTTTAAATTCCTCGCTTTTCAGTTGCCTTTCGTTATCTAATAACAACCACATTGGAACGCCATTTTGTGAAATCCAATTCGTTAGGACCTGTAATACACTCGCAGTTGTAATATTTCTCACGGGTACTGCCTCCAGGAATCTCGAGTAATGGTCTATCATCGTTATGATGTACTCGTGCTGTCCGTTACTTCTCGGTAGCTTCCCTACCATGTCAAATGCCACCGTGTGATTTTGTTTACATGGACGTGGGACACGTTGTAATGCCATAGGTCTTATAGCCTTATTTTTGTAACATAAACATGCATCACATGATGCGCAAAAATTTTTTACATCACTGTATGCTCCTTTCCAGTAATATTTTCTATTCAGAATTTGATAGGTTTTTTCTACTCCAAAATGTGGTGTATGAGCTAACTCAATAACTGCAAATTTTAGACTGTGAGGTATTAGAATTCTGTCGTTTTGCATAGGATTTCTGATATATCTAGCAGTCTTTATCATAATTAATCCCGTATTTACATCTTTATAGTATTTATTTACATATTTTGGCTGCTTAGATTTTGCATTCAGTCCGTTAATAATTTTCTTTATCTCTCTATCTTTTGCTTGCTCTTCTAAAATTTTGGCTATTGTTATAGCGCTGTCATTAGCAATAATGTTATTTATTAATTTAGTCTTAGTTTGTTCAGAAAAAATTTGGCGTGACATAAAATCACTGGGATTATCTTGTCCTTTAATGTATTTTATGTCAAATGAATATTGTTGTAAATTTAATAACCATCTTGCGATTAAATCAGAATTTTGATTTTCCAAATTAATAAAGTGCGTTAACGCTTTAGAATCAGTAAATACCGTAAAATGCGTACCATATAAAAAATCTTTGAAATGTATTATAGCGTCGTGAATTGCTAGCAATTCTAGTTTCATGCTCGGATATTTCTTTTCACTGTCTGAAAGTTTCCTGCTATAATACTCGATAGGATGGAAATTTCCATTCACTGATTGAAGTAAAATTCCTGACGCGGCTACTTTTGAACAATCAGTCGACAAAAAGAACGGCTTTGACATATCAGCTGCCCTGACTACCGGTTTCGATAAAATCGCGTTTTGCAATGTTACAAACGCTTCTTCGCATTTCTCCGTCCATATAAATTTCTTATCTTTCTTTGTTAACTCAATTAATGGATTGCATAGTTCAGAAAAATTTGGTATGATCTGCCTGAAGTAATTACATAAACCTAAAAATGATTTTACTTTTTTTACTGTCGTTGGCACAGGGAAATTCGTTATTTTTTGTACATTATCATCTGAAGGTGTTATGCCTTCCTTACTTATCTTAAATCCTAGAAATTTAATATTCTCTTTACACATTTGTAATTTTGAAGGGTCAATGGTTAAACCAAATTTACCTAATCTCGAAAAAACAATTTTTAATCTCTCCAACATTTTCTCGAATGAATTTGCGGCAATTACAATATCATCTAAATAAAATTCAATTTTCTGATCTTTTAAGTCTCCTAAGCATTTCATCATTAATAATGAGAAATATGCGGATGAGTTTTTTGCCCCAAAAGGTAATCTATTAGGTCTATAGGCGGCGTCCTTCGTTACGAAAGTGAGTATCGACCCATGTTCAGGTTTGATTTTTATTTGAAAGAACGCGGCTTTTAAATCAATTACAGTATATAATTTGTGGCCTGCGATGTTGTGCAGAATATCGCTAATTTTACCAATATTTACGGGCAGTAATTCAGTAATCTGATTTAATAATCTGTAATCTACGGCTAAACGATACTTTTGTTCTTTATTGATATCACTACTATTAAAATTATTTTTTTTCTTAATTAGTAAACATGGGAACGCATAACTACTTGTACTCTTTTCAATTATTCCAGCTTCACACAATTGTTTTACTTCACTTTCGAGTACAGGTTTTAACATTTTTGGCAAGGGATAAGGTTTACACTGTATTGTGTACTGGTGTAGTAAATTAAATTCCGGTACTATTTCTTCCGTCATTCCCAGCGTTTTGTATGATTTCGAAAATACATCATTATTTTGTAACAGTAATTTTAGCAATATATGTTTTTCATCTTCTTGTAAGTGATCTAGTTTAAAATCTTGCGGTGTTAATTCTGCTTTTCGTAAAACTGAAATGTCCATTTTTTGTGGGTTATTTAAACTCTCTATATTATTGACCTGTAAAATTTTATCATCATTATGTTTTTCTTCAAAAATTTCAAATTGCGGTGTTACAGTTCCGACAATCATATTTTTATTAAGTTGAATTTCTTCTTCTGTTTTGTTTGTTAAAAAAGTAGAAATAAATTTTCTATTATTTACATAATGTAAAGAATACTCGGCGTGTAAATCTTTTAACGAATTTGTAATATTTAACAATACCTCCTTATCCTCAAAATAGTTTTCATTTAATTTTAATTTTATTGATTTTGTTTCTTGAGGGAGTAATTTAATTTTATGCGCTAAGCTTGCATTTAAGCATTGAATATGTTCAACTCTTGTATTATTAGTTTCTGGTTCCTGTGCTTTTTTCTGATTTTTGTTTTTAAATGGAATAGATATGGATTGTTTGATAAACTTTAATATTAATTTATTTGTGTCAATTATGGCATGATGATTTTTGAGAAAGTCAAATCCTAAAATTATTTCATAAGGTGTGTTGTTTAATTGTTTAGTT
Organism: Amaurobius ferox; assembly: GCA_951213105.1. Taxonomy (NCBI): domain Eukaryota; kingdom Metazoa; phylum Arthropoda; class Arachnida; order Araneae; family Amaurobiidae; genus Amaurobius; species Amaurobius ferox. Next base: position 47,545,792 of record OX578148.1, on the reverse strand, counting down.
ATAAAAAATGAATTTTTGCATCTTTTGTTTTCAATTTTAAAGCTGAAGCTGATACATTTTGAAAATTGTATGTTTTCCTTGGTCATGGTTTGGATTTTAACTTGTCTAGATAAATAGTTAATTTTAATTTTATTTTTGATTTTTTGAAATATTTGATCTGATAATAAACTGACACTTGCGCCACTGTCTATGAGAGCCACTGTTTTTATGTTCTCTAAATTTACGTTGATCATTGGCAGTGCGTCACTCTGTCCATACGTTGAATTCAGTAAATGTTCATTTAAATTCTGTGCATCCTTATTTTTAATTTTGCTTGCAATTTTATGGGATCTCGAATCCTTATTTGATGCATTACAACTTTCTATTTGTCTTTTATTTCGAGGTCCCTTTCTTAGTTTAAATATTCATTATTCTGATATTGCCTATGATTGCTTTCATAATGTGGTCCATTATTCTGATATGATCTTCTGTTATTACTCTGAAATTGTCTGTTGTTATTTCCTGCACGACGCCGTATACCCCGGTTATTTATGAAATTGCCTCTTCTGAAATTTGGTTTACTATAGTGTGCATAATTATTTTGATTAGTGGGTCTTTGTTGATAATTGGTGGTTCTTTGACTGCTGTTTTCATTTGTGAATGCCCTTTTTAAATTATTTTGTACTTTTTGAAGCGTAAAGCATTCTGACATCCAGTGATTGTTACGGCCACACGCTATACAAAATTTCTGTGGCGGCTTTTCTGCATTATTTTCAGTTTTTACATGATTTATTTCCACATTCTCAATTATTTTATTTTCTATTTCAATATTATTTACACAATCACTATCTTCCTCCAATGCGGATTCTATTACCTCAGCTATTTTCACTGCTTCGTCAAAGGTTTTCGGGTCATTTTTTTTAATTTCTGTTCTTAAATCTTCTCTGACTATCTGTAAAAATTTGGTCAGTTTAATTTTTTCTATAATTTTTTGTACATTTGCATCAATTGTTCCGTCTATTTCTAAAAATATTATCGCCTGGTTTTCGATTTCTTGTGCAAGCTCCTTAATTGTCATATTTGGTAAATGTTTCAGATTATTAAAATTGTTATGCTTTTGCACTAAGGTTCGTTTTTTCTCAAATTTGTTTTTTAATAATTCCATGAATTTTTCATATGATTTTTCTTTTTGCAGAGCAATATTTTCTGCCAAAAATTGTTGAGCCTTTCCCCTTAATCTTGATTTGACAATTATAATTTTCTCTTGTTCGGACCATGATGTTAAATCCGCTATTTCCTTAAATTGTATGATAAAGAAATTTACATTATTTTCCTTTTGCCCATCAAATGATGGCAACATCTGCATAATTGGCAACGATGTATTTTGCTGCGTTTGATTTGTGGGCATTTGCACATGGACCGCGTTATTTGTTACAGCCGAATTATCTGTTATACTGCTATTTACATTTACCTCCTGCTGCATATTGTTAATCGGAGGATCTTGCCTCGCTCTTTTATTTGATTGCCTAGTTTTATTCGGCGCCATGATTTAATACACTGTTATACACTTCTGACTATATACTAAATATTTATACTAATACACACATATATATACAATAATACAATACATATTTAAATTATCATTTTCATGCATATTCCTATCATTATACTGAGTTACATCTCATTATTAAATTCATTATTCAATTCATTATTAAATTCACTATTATATTCAAACTCATTATTAAATTTAATTTTGTCTTTTATTTATTTTTTTACTTTCTCTTATTCAATTATAATTCTCTCCGAGCTTGACCACATACGGCACCAATTCACGCGGCGACATCATGTCATAAGGTAAAATTGTCCTTATCAAAATTACCAGTATAGGACTTACCTATGATGCCGCCACTAAGGGTGGAGCATGTAAGCTCCCGGTTCTCAAGCTAGGGATACGAACACACAAAACATAAAGAAATACACATGCTTAATTGCTCAATTTATTTTAATATTTTGCTTAATAGATATCCATTGTAATCTTGAGTAATTATGCTATAATTAAATCAATTATTAAAAGACACATAATACTGACAATATTACATTAATACATATATTTACACACATAATAACTTTGACTTAAATTTCTTAAAAACAGTTTCCTTTAAACAATCGATAAAGAATAGTTCTTATAGTTCAATATTTACGAACTCGTTCATATGATCTACTCATACGAACTGGTAGTTAATTATTTTAATAATCGTTAAAGGTGTGCCTTCCGTGCTAATAGTGACAATTGAAAGTTGGTTACCTCTACTCTTTGTGTTACGTGCATGTTCGTGCCATCTCAATGATGTAGGAAAACCGTTGCACCTCTCATACTTGCACACGCTACCATTCTATTGCTCACATTCTACAGACACTTTTCACAAAAAACCAAGAACATGATGCTGACTCGTTCGAAAGTTTTAAGTCGACTGGAGTTTTTTTGAATACGGCATTGGGGCGCTTTTTCTTTCCCCCATTTATTCCCTACCACATCTACCATTCGCTGTTGCTGCAGACGGGGATGACCACTGTTTATATATGCATTTGTTGTGATTGGCTCCCTCTGCAGCATTTAGATAGTTCATTATTTAGGTTGGCATTTGTAATTGGGGTGGAAACATGTAATACAAATATTGTGTTACACGCTGTTTCAACGAAAAGTGGGCGGAGTTATATTTTTTCGTGGAAGGGGAAGTTAAGCCAATTTATTTAATTTGTCAGGAATCAATGTCAGTTGTTAAGGAGTATAATTTAAAAAGACATTATGACACGAAACATGCAGCCACGTTTTCGAGTCTCCTGGGGCGGCTACTCACAAAGTTAACATTCTGAAAAATTCGTTAAAATCTCAACAGTCAATTTATTAAAAAGTATAGGAGGATGATAAGGTTTATGTTAAAACCAGTTATTAAAAATCGCTCCAAAAATTGCCAAAATGTTAAAACCATTATCAGATGAAAATTTTGTAAAGGAATGCTTGATTTCAGAGGTAGAAATTTGTGTCCAAGCAAAGTTGATGCGTTCAAAAAAATTAAGTTTGTCTCTACCGATTATTACTAAGAGATTGGAAGAAATGGCACTGAATGTTGAAGAGATATTGAAAACGAATTTGCAAGCCTGCACATTACTCGTTAGCATTGAACGAAAGCACGAATGCACACAACTCATTTGGCTGGCACAGCTCAGTTGGCAATTTTTATTCGGGGAATTGACGAACGATTTCAAGTGTTTGAAGAGTTGTTGGCTTTATGTCCCTTAAAAGGAACTACCAAAGGAACAGATATTCTGGGGGCCACCAAAAACACCCTTCAGAGATATCACCTGAGTTTAAAAAACATTTCAGGGTTGGCAACAGATGGAGCGCCTACTATGGTTGGCAGGAAAGCTGGGGTTGTAGCTCTTCTAAAAGAAGAGCCAGAGGTGAATACTACTAATTTAATCAGCTACCATTGCATTATTCACCAGGAGAATTTGTGTGCTAAATATTTTGATGTTGATAACGTAATGAAGATTATCGCAGATATTGTAAATTTCATCACAGCAAGAGGTTTGAATCATCGACAGTTTTAAAACTTTTACAGACAGAGTGGGATTCTAATTATGGCCATGTTGTTTACTTTCGTAACGTGCATTGATTAAGCCGCAAAAAAGTTCTCAAAAGGGTTTTCCAATTGAAGGCAGTCATGCAGGAGTTCATAGTAGAAAAGGACAAGTTAATTCCACAGTTCAACGACCCTAAGTGGATGGTTGATTTTTTCTACTTGACGAACATTTCTTCACATTTGAACGATTTAAATTTGAAGCTCCAGTCAAAAGATCAACTGGTGCTTGTTTTGTTCAATCACATCAACCTTTTGAACTGAAATTAGAACTCTTTAAGCAGCAATTAAAAAACCGGAACTTGACCCATTTCAAAACAATGTTAAAATCACATTCTGCAGAATACGGTCTTCAATATCTAGCTGCAATTTCTCAGCTACAAAATGAGTTTGAAGAGAAATTCCGTGATTACCGTTCTCAAGAGAGAAATCCGTCGATGTGGTGACTAACCCTTCCACTGTAAATGTCGCGGGAATTCCAGAAAACCTCCAAATGGAAATTATTGACCTTCAATGCGACTCAGCCCTGAGGTGCAAATTTGACGAAGTATCCCTTCTGGAATTTTTTGGGAAGTATGTAGCGAACGATAAGTTCACGAATTTACGAATTCATGCTGCAAGAATCTGCTCCTTGTTTGGGAGCACTTATTTGTGTGAGCAGTTAGTTATTCTCGCGAATGAAGCATAATAAATCACATATAAGAGCGAAAATTACCAATTGCCATTTGAAACACTGCCTCCGATTAGCTGCTTCAGAAATAGCTGCATCCAATCTCTCTTTTATTCAATTCCACGAGATTTAAAACATCTTATTACCCCTAGGGGCGACTTCACAAAATACTGATTTTGTGCAGCAATGTATTTGTATCGGTCTGAAACTGTAATAATTTATTTTTACCACCATTAGTAAAATGTGTTATAAATGTCATTCTAATCTGATTATTCCTTCGTGATGTTGCGATTTCAATAAACGAAAGTGTATAATTCTATATAAAAATACCTTATCTATGTCTGTCCGACTTTCAGCAACAGTTGTATAGGAACAGTTGTATTTTGTTCCAGCTAGGACCGAACCAGGAAACATCAGCTTACAAAACAGACACTATATGATCAGACCAGCGACAGGTCTAACCTGATAGTGTCAGTCTAGTATGTTCAAGGTTTCGCATTCTGACCAGAAGTACGGAACCACAACTTTCGTTCTTGCAGTGAAGACCCGGACTTTATCCCCTGCAAGATGTGCGACAGCCAACTCTTCTCCTTCCAACATTAATTGACCATGTTAAGAATCTGTACCCGAAGTATAAAATCGGATTGCATTTGGTATAACTTTATATTTGGTAAACTATTTTGGTAGCCTTATAATATGATGGGTGTAAGCTCATAATCCTGGGCTCAGGCCTGTTCGTGACCAAATACATCAGTTTCTACACTTATTTCTTTTCATGTTGATGTTGAGTTACTATCGCAAAAAGTTATGGTTCGTATTGCTGGCCTTTCTATAAATTCTGTATTGTTGCGAAAGCAAAAGTAGAACAACCCTTACAGCATTCTGGAAAGAAATTTTATACTGGAATTGCAACATATAAAAACTGGAACCCGTTTGATTATAATCAAGAGGGTCACAGTTTTCACACATTGCAAATATGGCACTAAATTTCTTCTCAATCGTCCGCACTTCATTTATAGTCCTCTACAACATATGAACTCATTCAAGCTCATAAATACACATCATTTCTAAACCATTGTGGTCAGGCTTGCTCAAAGCGTGTATATACACTCTTTTGCATAAAAAAACCAAAACCCCTAAAAAATAATCCGATCATCTCGAAATTTCGCATGCAAATTCCTTTATACCAAGTATGCAAATGATTAACTTTGCAATGCCACTGAGTGTTAACTTCGGCCATAGCGAGCGCTTCTGCGTCGCAACTAGCAGCCTATAAAACAGGTTAAAAATGTGGACGGTTTATCTTTGCTCGTTTTCGGCGTTGCAGTTTCGTGGAGACACAACCAATAATGCCATTACGACGTTGCCGAAGACCTTATAAACAATTGGACGAGTTCGAACGTGGTAGTACAGTCGGAATGCGTGAAGCTGGCTGGTCATACCGAGCAATAGGCCGCCACCTGCACCGAACGGACACTGCTGTGTAAAGGCGCTGGCAGCAATGGTTGCTGTAATTAACACATCGGCGGAATGAAGGCTCGGGAAGGTCAAGGTGCACGAATGCGACTCAAGATCGGATGATTGTGAACAGGCCCGAACTGGCCGAACGGCATCATTGTCCGCCATCCAGGGTGGTGCAACAACCTCTTCCATTCCACCCGTGGTATCTTTCGCAATCTCACGGGGCTTGGCTGAGGTGGGGTTACGCTCCCGGCGGCCTCTAATACGTCTGTCCATAACCCCATAACATCGACAGAGTCGTTTGGAGTGCTGTAGTATCCGAGCATCATGGGTGCCAGCAGACTGGCATCGCATAGTGTTCAGCGATGAATCACGCTTCAGTCTTTTAGCAGATGACCATCGGGTACTATGTGAAGACGCCAGGGCCAGTGGTCCCAATCAGCCTTTGTTTTACACAGGCAAACAGCCATTACCCTTGGTGTGATGGTGTGTGGTTCTATCTCTTACGACAGCAGGTCGCCCTATTCATCCTGCGTACAAATTTAATAGCTCAACGATATGTTGATGAAATCCTGCGACCGTTTGAGTTACTCTTCATGACACTTCATTCTGGGGGCAATTTTCCAACAAGATACTGCCACGCCACATACGGCACGTATATCTGTGAAATGTCTCCGTGCTGTTGATACTGTTTCTTGGCCAGCAAGGTCACCAGACCTTCCGCCAATTGAGCATGTATGGGCATGCTAGACCGCCAGATTCGGGCACCCCGAAATTCAGCAGATCTGAAACAACATTTGAGGAACGTCTGGCAAAATATATCGCAGGATGACAGTAGGAAACTTTATCACTCCTTACCTAGAAGTATACAAACATGCATTGCCGCCAAGGGGGTTTTCACCAATTGCTGATTTGGAAATTCAATGTGCAATTGCTAACCAGTGATGAATCCTGCGGCCTTGATTTTGCAATCATTTCATTACCTGCGTATGAGCTGTACGCATATTCAATTTCAATAAAAACAGTCACTTTTTTCATGGTGTTTCGTTTGTTTTTCTTTTCTTTTTTTTTTTTTTTGTAATGATTTTGTAATCATTTCATTACCTGCGTATGAGCTGTACGCATATTCAATTTCAATAAAAACAGTCACTTTTTTCATGGTGTTTCGTTTTTTTTTCTTTTCTTTTTTGTTTTTTTTTTTGTAATGATTTTGTAATCATTTCATTACCTGCGTATGAGCTGTACGCATATTCAATTTCAATAAAAACAGTCACTTTTTTCATGGTGTTTCGTTTTTTTTTCTTTTCTTTTTTGTTTTTTTTTTGTAATGATTTTGTAATCATTTCATTACTTGCGTATGAGCTGTACGCATATTCAATTTCAATAAAAACAGTCACTTTTTTCAAGGTGTTTCGTTTTTTTTTCTTTTCTTTTTTGTTTTTTTTTTGTAATGATTTTGTAATCATTTCATTACCTGCGTATGAGCTGTACGCATATTCAATTTCAATAAAAACAGTCACTTTTTTCATGGTGTTTCGTTTTTTTTTCTTTTCTTTTTTGTTTTTTTTTTTGTAATGATTTTGTAATCATTTCATTACCTGCGTATGGGCTGTACGCATATTCAATTTCAATAAAAACAGTCACTTTTTTCATGGTGTTTCGTTTTTTTTTTCTTTTCTTTTTTGTTTTTTTTTTGCAAAAGAGTGTATATCAAAGACTTGAATTGCAATTATCAATTTCGTCACAATGCTTTCCCAAAGCGTAATGTGCATAGAAAAGTAATTATGGAAATATACAGGGTTTCTTGGGAAAGTATTTAAGCACTCCAAGGAATTTATAAGAAACGGTTCAAGAAAAGGCACATCAAATCTATCTACTGTAAAGTGACCATCCTAGATCGAATAGAAGTGATTGCAGCGTTTCTAATGGCAAATTAAAAAAGTTAAGGATATCGTTAGCAATAATTTTAATTTTGTTGATCAAACGAAATTGCAAATGGATTGTCTAATTAATAAGAATTCTCAATTCAACTCAAAATAACTTAACTTGCTAAATCGCCTTTTTCAACTCTTGCGGGAAGCATTAATTTGACACAATATGGCTATTGGCGAGTTGCTGTCCTATTCAGAAAGGATACTATAAACGGCACATAAATGAACAGAAATCTAGTGTGAAGCATGTTTAAAATACACTTAGTCAGAGGCAATATATATTTAATTATCAAAAACATCATTATTGCGTGCATTAACAAGCATTACAGGTATCACCGTGTTAGACTCCTTGATGGTACAACTTTTTGACAGGTATTTATTGCCTTTCATATACGCGCTTCGTTCGTTCTTGGTGACGACTCCTAATCATTTGTTTGTCTCAATTTGTTGCCTAAACCTAACATGATCACTCATGGAATTTTTCTTGGGATGTTATTGGGATACTTAAGGAATTTACTGGGAACCCTGTGTAAATAATAAGTGCGGAATAATGTAATAAAAATAATTGTTTGGAACTGTAGTTTTTACTAGTCATGTCATTAATATCTTTAGTTGTTCAAATCATCAATTTCCCCTTTATACTATGCATGTTATTAAGTCCGTCATAGATAGGGACACTATCACTCTTAAGAAATGGTGTTGCAACTTTTTTAAAATAAGGATTGTTTTATTTAGCAATGTCTGACCCTTAGCCGTGAAAATAATCATCTTAATTGAGAATTGACTCAGTTGGTTTCTATCTTATGGTCGATAAAATGTTTAAAGTTTCAGACTTGCGAGTCACTGGCGGTCTTCTGTTGGATGCAGAAAAAAATTTCGACACCTCCCCCCTCCCTGTTTTTACCACACCTTGAAGTAAAATTAAAAAATGTGTTTATGTTCTGTCCTGTAGTATATAATATAAATGTGCAAATATAAAGTCTTCTGCGTCAATGGGGAAGAGGGATTTTGCAGTTATACTCAGTTAGAAGTTAGGTTCTGTTCCTTAGTCAATTCAATAAGTGTGCAAAGTTTCAGTCTTCTAAGTAACCAAGAGGCTTTTAGAAGGAGCGAGACATCCCAGTGGTTAAGGCGCAAAGATTGCACTCAGAGGACCCGAGCTTGATTCCCTGCTAATCCCAAACTGTCCCTGTGCTTTCGCGTAGTTATGGAACGTCAACTATGTGTGTTCGAAAGTCCTTTCGAGAAGTTGGTGGTAGGGGAAGAAGGACGCTATATCCCTGTGGATGGCGCTTCCACTAGGTCCCAATCTAAATTTGAATGGCACTGCCCCGATCGTCCAAACAGATATCTTACACCTTCGGGTAGGTCGGACGGTTTAGGTCGATGAATAAGGAGCTTTTGGAGGTCCACGTTAGACAGTTACTGTATAGATACACCACCATCATTAAATTTGTAAATTATCATTGCTTTTCATAAAAAAATAATCATGCTATGAAATTTTTATATTGCATAATTCGAGTTTTACTGATGAGACTTACTAAAAATTATATCTTGATCTAGTTCTCCATATAATGTTTCAATATATAAAATTTAATAGCAACATGACCATTTGTATTTGAGTTATCGTAACCACATACACAAAGACGGGTATCTTTCCAAATGTGTCGAAATGAATTCAGATTATGTTGAAACGTACTTAAATCTAATAAAATTTCGAATTCGTAAATTTTTAGAAAAACAACATTTTCTTGTTACAATATGTGAGAATGAAAATATAATTTTTTTATACACTATATTCTACGGTTTCTCTAAAAAATAACCACTTCAATCTAATATGTTCGATATATCTGCTATTCCAGAGTAATTAATTTGAGTTTTATATTTCTAGCCCACCGGATTACACTTATCCCATCATTCTTTGCTGTTGATTAACACAGAAATATGTTGCCTCATCCACTGACAACTGCGTTGTATGTGAGGTGCATTTTTGTTGTACACTTGAATAATCACTTTGAGTTGTCAATAACAATCTTGTACCTTAGCTTAAAAGTCCTTCAGAGTTTTTTTTACCCGATGGTCCCTAATTTTTCGCTCTGTTAGTTCTTTTTACTGTTTCTTTCGTGTTGAAAATGGTGAAACTGTTAGTGTTGAAAAGTATAATTTTTAATAAATCACACAAGCAAATCGGAAGTCGGCAAGAGATAACTTCCCCATACACCGAATAACTTTTAACTTTCAATAATCTTATTAAATTCGAATTTATTAGCATTAATCGTTTAGTAGTACTCTTTATAATAGCTTATTCAATTTGATCTAATGTTTGTCAGTGTGATTCAAATATTTGATGCGCTAACTGATCAAATTCCAGTCACCACAGGAATTTGGAATAACGTTGTTTTCAGTGGTAGTTGAATTATTTTAATTTTGAACCTTATCAGGCTAGCCCGTTTAGACCCGTAAGAATAACTCAAATTAAATTAAATTGCAATGACTAAGCTTCAATGTTCATACAATTAAGTTATATACAAATAATAAAAGGGAAAACTTTAAAAACCATGTCCTTTTATTTCAATTGTTATTTTCTCTTTTAGGTGCATAATGCTGAAACTGATTCCAGCGCGTGTTAATTTTTTATTAATCACACGTACAAAAATCTCATTTAAAATCAAGTAGGAAAGAAAAAACTCTCTCCTTATATTCTGATTAATCAAAGTTTAAAATATCAATAATTTGATATGCAATCTAAAATTTGTGATGTGCAAATTTAACTAATGCGATGTTTCTCTCACTGTGGTTGATATTCGCACTTTCGAGGTTCTGCGAAATGGTTCAAAGTAAAATATTTTACCTTTAAACTTGTATCAACATTACCATTTCTGTTTAGTTTCCTTACAATGCATAATATATGTAAAGAGAAACCATCTTTATGGAGTTAAAAATTGTATTATCGGAGTTTTGATGCATCTGTACGTTTTGGGCTTCCCTGAATATGGAACAAACATTTTTTCATGTCTGTGTGTTTGTTGGTGGGCACCTCTCTAACAGCTTCAAGTTTGAAATCATCCTTTGTCGAAAATAAAAATAATTATAAAAACATATAATTACTAGTATTTAAGCATGTTAAAAACAGGGAACCTAACACTCTTAAAGAGCAAGTTGTATTTTTTTCAATAAATTTTATTTTGTTTAATCATGCATACGATTGGCGTCGAAACTAGTAGTATTAATCAAAAATTGACTCCGTGATGTTCTATCCCGTTGGAAAAATCTTAAATGTGCAATAATTCAGACTTCTTAATCGTGACCAGAGGACTCTTGTATGGTCTGGAAAGTCTACTATTACTTTAGGTTCGGTCCCGTAGTTGATACGATAAGTAAGCAAAGGTTCAGTAGCGACGTTCTGGAAAGAAACAAACATTTTAGACAATTATTATATAAATGTTTAAAATTTATTACGACAAACATTTTTTATATGTAATTTTTTAATTAAAAGCGAATTGTAATCCGCATCATTTTTTCAGATATTACACATTTGTTTTATCCAAAATAATAAAAAATAAAATATTTTCCTAATTCTATTAGCCAAATAATATGAACATTACTACTTAGTAGCTAGCATGATCTATTCGTTAGATTAAGAATTTGATCTATTCGTTATTAATCAAGGAATTACGAGAAATTTGGAATTTTTATTTTAACCGGTAACAGCAACAATCCCATTTACTTTTAGCGAAATGTGTTTTCCATCTCACATAAAATCAAAATTTATTCATCTGTAGAGAAATTCATGTACTGAACACATTAGATATTTCCATGTTCTGTTTTATGAAACACAAAATTAATTAATAAACTATTTTAGTTTAATCCATTAAACTACCAAAAGTGTTTAATTTTAAGTCACTCAAATTGATTTTAATTTGCAAATAGACGTGCTCGTCATGTTGGGTAGGTCTGATTATCCCATGGGTTAATTACATCAACTATGACTCCTAAATATACAGGCTGGAGTAACGGTGGCCATCTTGACTCCCAGTTAAAGAGACGGTTGAACATGGCGAAAAGAATGTTACTCTTGTCCTTTTCTCTGGATCTCGAGATAATCAAAACATTCCAGACTATTTTCTTGAATCATTAGTACAATTTTTTGAAAGCAGAAGCACCTATTTTACAACTAAATTGCATATCAAATACCAGCCATGTAAGATGGGCGTACCATTGAAATATCACAGGCAGAAGTAAACTGGCTCAACCGGTTGGAATCAAAATGGCGGTTGCGTTAGCCTGTATATTTAGGAGCCTTAATCCCAAGAATAATTTCTCAGCCATAAGATGTCCTACACTGTTCTACTTTCTGTGGTTGAGGTGTGCCAACATTACCATTTGTTGCACCTAGTTGAAAAGCGCCGGTCATTTCATTTTCGTAGTTAGAGAAAAAAAAAACTCAACACTAAGTATATATTTTGAGTCTTAATATATGTATTTATTCTGTACTCTTTATGATACACTTTGACGTATTATTTGATATAGATCATGGAAGCTTATGACTTTGTTATATTATTTACTGTGTTGCTTTTGAATGTTGAATCACGGCAAGTTCAGATAGAATATGTTTAGGCCAAACTACTGCAAAGGCATGCCGTCTCATTTCACGAGGGTCTAAATGTCATATGTTAAGTTGACACCTGAATATTTTTCCACATTTCTAAATGTGGCTTCTAGAAAGAAAATTAATTAGAACGATAGCCAAAAACACGAAACATCTGTTTTTAAGGAACTCTCCGTAACGAAAACTAGAAGGAGAAGAAGTTGATACGAGAAGAAAAAAAAAGAGCAAAGGTACCATAGAGAAATATAGGTAATATTGCTTCCATTAAATCCAAAAAATGCAACGAAGCAAGGAAATAAGAAAAGCATACATTGTGCTAATTATGAAGAAAAAAAATGATTCATTAAAAAAAAATGATTCGTTAGAAAAAAAAATGTGGATCATATATGCCCAGAGCATCAGGGTAGGGACTATGAAGATTGTACCCAAGTATAATCCGCTCTATGTGTGTCACAACTATGAAAATGATAATTCAATAGCGACTGATTAATATAACTATAGCTGAACCTAACTGTGAAGTCACTAATTGGATTGCTCTGTTTCGTTTCTAAAAAGTAATTTTTATTTTCATGTTATACACATTTCCTTTTACTTTTCTTTATTAGTAATTTTTATTTTATTAGAATAGAATTTACTTATAACGCAAAATATCCCGTTTTAATAACTTCTATAAGTTTCAAAATTTATACATAAAGCAAATAAAAATTGTACAAAACAAATAATAACATAAAAATCTCTATAAGAGATACACGAAACAACTATCCCAAAGAGTTTGGTCATCTGATCCGCAGCAAATTGTCAAACTCTTTTTTTACTATCTTTAAATTTTTAAATTAATTATCTGACAATTATATACAATTTGCGTAATTTTCCCATAATTGACCAAAAAATGAAAGTTGCAAATGGTGAAAAGAAACTTTGATTTCTGTTTATAAAAAAAAAAATGTGAAAAACGGAAATATTACAATTGAGGCAATAATCCCCTTTCTACCCCATACCGGTTTCTCTGAAAAATAAATACCACAATCTAATTTGTTCAAAATGCATGTTATTCCAGAGGGTGGAAATGCAATTAGTCCGAGTTTTGTATTTCTGGCAGACAGAAGCACTTTTCTGTCCCACGAGTCTTTGCGGTTGGTCAACACTGAAATATGTTGTCTCAGGCACTGACATTGCGTTGTACGTGAGTAGCATTTTAGTATGCTTGGGTTGCCACTTTGAGTTGTCAATAACAATATTTCGCATCAAAAGTCTCTCAGAATTCTTATCTACTGTTCAGTAGTTCGTTTCGATTCGTTTTTTTTTCTTGTTTTCTCTTAGATTTAAGTAAACAATTAAAATTGAAATGAGATAAAAATATTGCCGACCTTATTCGCAGCTGAATAAATCTCGCAAATGAATAAATGGTAAAGTGATAGAATTACGTGTACTAAAGAAACTAGCCCGAAGTTGAAGGCAACTAGCCGAAATTGATTTATCATACTCAACGTCAGGATGTTTATCCGCGTAATTCTATTGTTTTACTTTTTGATGTGAATAACATTTGTGCTTGGGGAATCTGTGGCGGACATCAGAGTGTTACTAAAAATCTGATGTGGGCAACACATGACTTTCCTTATATAATGCAATGAATTTACTACTTTTACTCTTTAAAAAAATGTTATTCTTATAGTAGATACTTATATTCTTTCCAAGATATTGAATTTTCTTCAATTAGTCGTCATTTTCATTGATTTAGCGTCATTTTTATCCATTTGGCGAGATTTTTGTTAATCTGGCAACAATAAAAAAATGTCGCCACGTTGGCGACATTCCGACATATTCGTCGCCAAAATCTCGCCAAGCGTTATGGATGGAGTTATTCTTACAGCAGATAAATGACTATTGGCGTTCAAATACAAAAGTATTACTCAAAGTATCTTTTTTCATGAATGGAGCGAGCTAGATACACGAGAATGATGTCACCCAATTTATCGCATGGTATTACATATGAAAAGTGAACATATTTCTCAATAGAAAAAATATTTTTTTTATTTTATATAACTTTTTGATAATTTTTTTGAAAACTGTGCAATATCTCAAGAACGGCTCATGTTAGCGTTCTAAAATTTATGTCAATCGTTTTCTAATGAAAAATTACATAAGAAATGTCTATTTGCGTAACTTTATTAGCAGTTTTGATTATTTGACGATTTTTTCAAAATTTCACTCGAAAATTTAGGGGGGTTCTGAACATTCGATTGCGTATAAAAACAATAGACTTCCAGTGTCTACGGATTGTGATTTTTGTACCAAATTTCGTTTGAATCAGTCCGTTCGTTCGTCAGCTATCGTCTCCACAGATTCACTGACACACACAAACACACACACACACACACACTTCCACACACACACACAGACATCACTTCAAAAATGTTTGATTCGTGATCACGGATGCTTGAAACGTGCTCTCCCGTCGAAAACTCGAATTCGAATTTTCGACCCCGTCACAATACTTTCCTTATACATTATGTATATAAGGAAAGTAAAAATGTAAACACTTTCGAAGCTTATACCAATGTACCTAATAGATAAACTTGTACATTTTTCTTGTTTTATCTGAAATAGTGTGCAGATTATGAATATGTAAACGCTATTTCAATATTTTTAATTTTTGAACATTTTTTTTTCTAAAAAAACTAAAAAACTTGAAAAAGTATCTGTTGGAGTGAGTGCTTTTTTCATGTTTCTCACTTCCACTCGAAATATCTTCTAAACTATAAAATATAGATATAAATAGTAAGCGATAAAAATATGTATTAGAAAATTTAGTTTCTTGATCTATACTTATTTTTTTTTTTTTAAAAATAGGTCTGATAGTTTTCGCATAATCGTCTTGTATATTTTAAAAAGATTGGAAATGTTCCATATTTCAAGATTGTAATGCCTCAAAAACTAAAAGTGAGAACTATGAGCAATAAGCAAGAATTTGCAGCTCTTTGAAAGCCTTGTAAGTGTATGTGATTGTATTTTGGGACGAGCTCCTAGTTTTCGAAGTATAGTTGGTATAATTTCAGAATCACAGCATTTTATCCGGAGTTTTTCAATGGGTGGGAAGGCTGTAATACTTAAAATGTCCCGAGTGTTACAGCTCAATGAGTTAATCACTGCTTAGTGAAATATTGGTGCACAAGAACAATATGTTTTGATATATTTAAGAAATTTATAAAGTTAAATGAACATAAGGATTCTAAAGAAAATCACTGATGAGATTTGAAGAGAATAGATGGGAATTTATGTATTTAAGTACACATTTATATTCCATCAAGTAATTTTATAGATTAAATTGAATCTAAAATCTAGTCAGATATATTGTTGAAGTTTTGTTTATGTACCGCCAAGCATGTTAGTAAAATAATTAGATATTTTGATGTGAAATCTATAGTTGATGTATTCAGATGAACTCGGAGCAAAAGAACCAACTAGCTATAAAGATCTAGTGAGGAATTTGTAACTTTTTGAAAGCCTGTAAACGAAACAAACGAATCTGAAAAATTCGCATAAACTTATTGAATTTTATTGGAGTTTTATTTTACAAAATGTTATTCACGCTAAAATATTTCGGCGCCATCGGACAAGAGCCACCGCCAATTCTTTTATTCATCTGTGAGTTATAAAGTCGTCAAAGTCTTATTTCAATTTTAGGTGTGCATTTTAATCTCTTAACAAAATTCATTTCCCTTTACTTAAAAGGCGCCATTCTTGCCTTGAATCATTGGGGGATTCATCACATTCCATGTGATTCTGGTCTTGGATACGAGGATAAACCAAGAACAGCTCTTAAATTTCATATTAAGAAACACGTGAGCCATGTTTCTAAACAAGAAGTTTCGAAGTCTTCAATTGCTGAACATTCTTGTGATTTTAATCTTGTAACTTTTCGGACGTTTACATCATTTTGACTACTAATTAAATTTTTGAAATTGGACTTGAAAGTTTTTTGATTGTTTCTCACTCAAACTCACTTGTTAACGATAATTACCCTTTCTTCTCTTCGGCTTGGAAATATCTGGCTCAATTTTCTAATCCATTTGCTTCCTCCTTCATTTGTCGGTTATTTCGGAAAACCTGTCTCTCAAAATTTTGTTAATTTTTATCCTGGTTGGCAAAATTAGCTCGTATAGCTTACAAAACCAATCAGTTCCTTCATTTTCTTTTGAGTTGTACTTATTTTTCGTAGTTATTTATATGTTTTTAGTATTCATAGTATCTGCAACCCTTTTCTACCTCCGCAGCTACTTTCCTCCGGTGTCATTGGTCGCTGTCGCTTACTTCAGCGACATTTGTTGTACAATCGGCAGATACCAATCTTGCTCTGGTGAATACTGGTTGCGTTTCTTGCTAATACTGACGAAGAAAACAATGTTTAATCTTCGAGAGTAGTTGATATCTTTCTTTTTATTTCGTTTACAATGCTGTTTTCTACAAAATATAACTTTTAATCTTTAAGCAGCAGTTTGAGATTTTCGTAAAAAGCATGCCAAAATTCATGTATTTCTCTGGATTATTTCGAGCTATATCGCGCTATAACTCTATATATGGAAAAGTCAAAATTCAAGTACCTTGAGTTCGTCTCATGAGAAATAAAAACAATAGCGTTCATTTAATTGTGATTAAAAATACTTACAAAGCATTTATTAATTTGGTAATATTGATAATATTTAAATTACTTCAAATTTTCTGCATTTTAGATCAAAAACGTGCAATATCTCAAGAACTACACAATTTATCATTCTGTAAATTATGCCATGTGCTTCAAAGTAAAAAATTAAAATTACCCTCTACCCTCCCGGTAGGCAATAGTTTTCTGACTTTTATTAATTGGGAAATTCCTACCAATTTTTTTTTTTTCAATTTGCTCATTTTTGTTGAAGAAATATAACATTCCATGTGAAAAAAATGTAATTTTTAATATCTCAAGAAGTCTTCGAGATAATCTTCGATGAAGAAGTCTTCGATGTTAAAGATGTCGGATCATTTCGGATTAGAAGTATTTAGAAACTTCTCACTTCTTCAATAAAAGTGAGTTTATTTTATTTCTTTTGAATTTTTTCCATTTTAAAATTATAAAATATCACGAAAATTGAACGTGTCAACGTCTTATAAATGATGGTATTCGCTTTTAAATAAGCAATATAGTATTAAATAAATTTCATAATATTTATATGTAAGATTTTCTTACGTAATTATATCTTTAAAATAATTTTCAAAGGAAAATGTTCGAAAAAATGAATGAATGTCGTTACTCCGTTTTTACCGAAAATCAGTATGCCTCTGGTATTGACCGTTCATACTAAATTTCATTCAATTGTTCGAGTAATGCCATGCCCACGGACAGACTCACAGACATCACTGAAAAATGGTTGTATCGTATTCAAGATGATCCGAAACATGTAAACTCATCAAAATTCCAAAATTCGATGATCTGAGTTCTGAACTCCATCTCAATGCTCCCCTTCACACCTATAATAATTTAAAAAATGTTGGTCTATTTATCTGTATTTTTAATCGCGTAACGTAAAATCTAAAACTACTCACAGTTATGAAATTCAGTACAAAGAGACCTCGACTCCCGAAAGGAAATATCTCGTCGAGATTTTTCTTAAATTTCGAATTCGTTTAGAAGCTATGAATTTAAGGCCCCGCTAACCGTTCAATGGAACTCAAATCCGCGACAATCTGTTCCCTAGATGTCGCTTGTAAAAATGGCATGGTTGCAAGAATTCAACTTTTAGCTCTGTTTTCACAGTCCCTTTTCCTAATTGAGCTGCCTATCATCGAAATGACTTTCCCACCAAAAAGTAAGCCTCTCTTTGTATCCTATTTCGGGACGCACTAAAGCCATAAATTCCCGTACCCTTATCCCGGGTGAGGGAGTGTCACGATACAATGCCTTGTGGTCATGGGCACTGCATTGAATAAACCAGTTCAGTTTCAGCCCTCTGAAGAGAAAGAAAGAGTTTTGAATTGCTCTTGTCTGATGCCATATCGTACTGATGATTAGATTATTTTATTGGAAATTTGCGTAAATTTTCAAATAAAGTTTATTTGAAAGTTGGAGCCAGCAGCAGAATTACTTTAACATTTATTAATAACACCAAATTGGGTTTAAAATTGGAAAATTGATGTGAAAGACAATGTAAGATTCCTGTTTATTGAATTGTGATTGCATACATCGTAAGATTCCTGTTTATTGAATTGTTATTACATACATCGTTCTATAAGAAAAAAGAAATCTTCCACTTCAAAAATAATAGAGTAAAATATTTTATCTCCACCGGCAACTAGTGTTTATTTAAATCTTTAAATCAACAGTAATTGCAATAAACATCGAGATTGTCGATGTTGGCGTATTTTATGAAATTTATTTTTGAGCGTATTTTATAAAAATTTATGAGATATCGCGGCCGCAGGCTCACACAGATTACTTCAAATACGTTCGATTCGAGTTCAGGGATACCTGAAACGTACTCTTCCGTCAAAAACTCGTATTTGAATTTTAAACCATGTCACAGTACTTTGGAAATAATTTGGTACGATTCTCACACTCGATGATTAGTGGAACCCTATTGATTTAGTTGTTAGGATCCCCCCCCCCTCAATATTATTCCCTGTGTATTATATATTATGTATATAGGGAAAGTAAAAATATATTGTGATGAACTGAAAAGGAAAATAATGCACACTTGCTACGGCTCCCGTGGGCTAAAAATCTTAAACCCACTTTTGTAGACAGTCTATACATTCTGAAAACTAATTATGTAATGCTTTCAGCAAGAAGTACTGCAATATTGGTAGAAAAAAAAAGAATTGGAAAGACAAATATTTCTTTCAAAAATGAAAAACAGATTTGTATCAACAACAAAAGGGTTTGAACTGAAATCTTGCACAAAACTACTTTGGAAACTTCTACGCATTCTGGGGAAAAACTCTATTGTCCCAGTCCCCCATGAAACCACAGAACCAGAGAGTTGTTGCTCCTAGAAGCAGGGAACTATAGAGGGCTGTACTTTCCTTGATTACGGCTGTCAAGCAAATACATTATCACCCTCCCCACATAAAGATCTATTGCTGACAGACAGAGATTGTACAACCCACAACGTGTGACTTACAGGGTTGCCGTACTTGTAGTTAACTTATCTTAATTCTGTTCTACATATCTGCACTTGAAATAGTTTTTGGATCATTAAAAATGGATTTTATAATGACAACATTATAACATTTGCTGATATCAATAGAAAAATGTATTACTATTTTTTTTTTGTAGGCCAAATATTCGACTGAAACGTATGTGTTTCTCCTTTAATATCGAACAAACTGTTAACATTTGCAGGTAAAATTTACGAAGGAATCTTCTAAACAAATTTCCCCATTGGTTAACATGGAGGCAGCTCATAAGTTGTGGTGAGGTATGAGTCCCCTTAAGGGTGAGCGTCAGTAAATCTTCTGCCCTATCCGCGCTTTGTTAACTTTCTCGGAACACGTGTTTCACAGAAATTCTGCTCAAACAGTTCTGAAATATTTTCTAAAAGATAAAATGCAACGCTTAGATTATATTAAAACTAAATTTAACACCCAATAAAACATAGAATATATTTCTTATTTTTATCAAAAATATTTTTAGTGCTGCCATCTGTTGTCGTAATTTAATTCATACCGACTATTTTTATTTTTTAATGAACATTTTTAAATATCTATTCCTTCTAATACGCTATTAAATACAACAGATCATATATAATAATGCCACAATCATGGAAACGTATTTGAACTTGGACTTGAAGACAAAGCTGCAATCCTGTAGTACATTTAGATCCCTTTATCAAATTTATAGAATGAGAAATTACCTTTCCGTGAATGTGGCATTATAATATATGATCTGTTATTGTATTTAATACTGTATAAGAAGGAATAAACATTTAAAAATGTTCATTAACAAATAAAAATAATCGGTATGAATTAAATTACGACAACAGACGGCAGCACCAAAAATATTTTGGATTAAAATAAAAAATATGTTCCATGTTTTATTAGATATTAAATTTAGTTTTAATTATAATCTAAGCATTGCATTTTATCTTTTAGAAATTATTTCGCAACTGTTTGAGCAGAATTTCGGCGAAAAACGTGTTCCGCGAAAGTTAACGAAACGCGGATAGGGCAGAAGATTTGTTGACGCTCACCCTTATTAGTCGAAGCACGGCACAACACTAATACAGAGGTAATTTGGATTGGTGAGGCCATCTATTGCACGTTGCTAAAATTAAAATCATTATACCTCTAGAGTCACGGATCAGGAAATTGGATATTGGCTGCTGGTTTGAGTCGGGTTGAGGGTCGACAATTTTCTTTGTTACGAGTACGGGTCGGATCAAACCCTCCCCTAGCATATCTCCAGCTCAAACTACTGATAATATAATAAAACTGAGATACCTTTGTTAAGAGAAATATACAACTCAGAATAACAGTGCCGACCAGTTTTGAAAGCTGTCAGGTTTCTATAGAAACCCGAAAAATCCAAATATTTACAATCTA
This sequence comes from Amaurobius ferox, assembly GCA_951213105.1. NCBI lineage: Eukaryota > Metazoa > Arthropoda > Arachnida > Araneae > Amaurobiidae > Amaurobius > Amaurobius ferox. The sequence goes on along the minus strand of OX578148.1, from coordinate 47,524,930 downwards.
CTTTATAACCGTCGTTGCCTGCAATTTACAGCAGAAATCCATTTAACCAACATCAGCCCTGTCGTCTTTTGAAAAATTTATGAAATGAATTCATTGAATCCCTGCTTTAAATTCAGGGCAATGGCGGGTGCAGGTGCATTTTCTAGTATACTATATTGTAAGGAAAATAAAAAGCGTGTTATGTGAGTGAAGGTTAATAATTACAGTCTCCTGCAGCCTAAACTCAATCTTTTTAAAATGTGATGCCAGCTGTGTGGCAAGAAAAAATTGCTGTCAGCTGTGTGGCAAGAAAAAATTGATGTCAGCTGAGGGGCAAGACAATATTTGATGTCACCTGTGTGGCAAAACAAAATGTGATTTCAAAAGTGTAACAAGACGAATTTTAATGTCAGCTATATAACCCATCGAGATATAACCAACAAAATTTCATGCCAGCTATGTAACAAACAAAATTTTATGTCAGCTGCGTGGCAAGACAAAATTTCATGTCAGCTGTGCGGCAAGACAAAATTTCATGTTCGTTGTGTAGCAAGACCAAATTCATGTCAGCTGCGTTGCAAGATAAAATGTCATGTCAGCTGTGTGGCAAAACAAAATTTGTCAATCGCCACAGCGTTTCGCAAAGTTTCGCACATACCGTATGGAAATTCAAGGAATGAATTCATTAAATCACTACTTTAAATCTAGGGCAACACCGGACACATTTTTTAGCACAGTAACTGAATTTATTTTAATTCATACTTTTTCAAAATTATATCATTTATTTGAAAAAAAAAAACAATTTAAAACTGACTATTTGTAAAAGTTCTGTCATTTTTAAAAATTTAATTTAGATCTGGTTATAGAATAAAAAATAAAGCTGATGTCATGTTAAAATTTTATTCATAAGAAAATAAAAACAAGAATATCATACCGAAATTTCCGGAAAAACAGAACAAACGGGATCCGGAAAGACAATTCTCATTTTTCTTCTGAATAGTAACATCTGGATTTTTCTTGTGATTTCTCAATCTCACATTTTCAAATTAATTTACACAAAAACAAAACTGCTGTTTCTAAGACAAGAACTTATACTGCTTCCTTGTATTAAGCAGTCATATGTCAGTTAGGTGACTACAATTGTTTCGATGATGCTATAATCCCCCTTCTTCAAGCCAAAATAAAATAGTTAGAACAGAATGCACCCTTTACAAAAGTTGAGAGCGAACTGCGAAGAGATAAGTGTCGAACAATTCAGAAGAACTAGGACACAAACACCGATAAAAATCGTAAACGAGTGGTACCGGCGCTTGTAAAACATTTTTCAAGCGCCGATACCACCACAATGATGGCCAGAGTGACTGCAAACATTACATCCATTCGGTGTTTGTTATCCGATTTGGACGAAATAAACTACAATTTATTAATCAATCGAAACTGTATAATTTACCAAAAACAAAATTATTAAAAACTTAAAAATAAAAAAAAATTGCCGGTGCCTCCAGTTCGATGGAGCCAAAATGGTTAAATAACATTTCGTAAAATAAAACGCCACTAAAGTTCAATATGTTTATTCCATTTTTTTTTCAGATTCATTTGTTTCGTCTTAAATGAAATTTAAATAAAATAACGCATTTTAGCCTTTTCTCATAAAATCTGCTTTTTCGTAAAATGCGAGTTTTTGCAACTTTAAAAAAAATGGCGTATTTGAGTACTTTAAAGAAACTTTTAAATATTAACGATTTTAAATCCGACTTCAGAATTTTTCAGAGAATTTTAACGCTTTTAAATAAAATCTCAAAATTTAGTTTTTCAATAAAATCGCTAATATTAGGGCTTTTTATTACCATCAGGAATTTTATCACTTTTTATAAATGTACACAGTTGATGTTTGTGAAAACCAATGACAAACATAAAACAAGTCATTGAAAAATTACAATTAATATTAGTACCTTAAAGAAAATTTGAAATTTTGACGTTTTTAAATAGAATAGCAGGCTTCAGTGCTTTTCAGTGAATTTTAACACTTTTAAATAAAATCTCAAAATTTAGTTCTAAAATAAAATCGCAAATATTAGGACTTATAAAAAATCCCATCACGAATTTTAGCACTTTCTGTGAAAGTACACAGTTGATATTGATAAGAACCAATGACAAACATTAAACGAGTACTGGAAAAATTGTTTAAAGATAAGAAATGCACATCTGAAGTTAAAGTTAAATTCCCATTTTAATTAATGGGCTACAGTAGCTTATTATTCTAGAATTTTTAATATTTTTATTAAACATTTTTACAGTAATTTCTGTATTTTATTAAACAAATATCCTACTTTAGTAATTTTTTATTTATGTTCTTTAAACTTTGAAATAACTAGCTAATATACCATTCAAATATTTTATTGCATATAATTATATTATATCCTGAAATTGTTCTGAAATTTTGTAAAATTGGTGTCCTGAATTTTGATTCTTTCCCTTACATATAAACAATATAATTTAATTTTAAACATCTCAGCTTTTAAATTGAATTGCGTATAAATTCAAAAATCAAAATCAAAATTTCATTCTTTATCCTTCCATTTCATTCTTTATCTCTGACAAATTACCACTAAAATCCAGTTTCTTCGAAATTTATATTCTTTTCGAAAATTAAAATGCAATTAGTTTGAGTTTTGTATTGTCATAGTGAGACTACTATAATGTTCTAACGTTCTTTGCGGTCGATTAATAGAAAAATATGTTATCTCAACAACTGACACTATTTTGTACGTGAAGAGCATTTTTAGTACACACTTCACAGTGATCACTTTTAGTTGTCAACAGTCTTTTATTGTAGTTCGAAACTCTATCAAAGTTTGAGCCCAATTATTATTCTTATTTTTTTTATTTTTAGAAACTGATAGGATTTAGAATTAAATGCGATTGTTGAATTATAAAAAAAATATGATGTGGGCAGTACATGACTTTATCTATAGAAAGAAATTATTTTACTTCTTTCACAGTGAACAAATGATGTATAATATCCACGACACAAGGTCTTTAAAGTTGTATATTACGTTTGGCGCTTGCAGGTGACAACGCGTAAAACTATTTCGATGCACATAATTAACTTATATTTCGCGTAACTTTAACTTGACAATTATCAATATTTATGAAGCATCCGCAATAAGCGATATAGTCCATATATTAAAACATTTTGATAATTCGTCAATTTGGTGGCATTTCCGCGTCATTTTTGCAATTTCGACTATATTTTCGTCAATCTGGGGGCGATATTTCGCTAAATGAGCCGCAAAGTTAGTCAAATTTATCGCCAAAAGTTACAAATGGACGAAGAGAAGAGCTTTTTTAGATATAAATGACTGTTGGCAAATTGTTGGTCGTAAACATACAGAACTATAATACCAATACCTTCTCGTGAATGGACCCATGTGAATGATGTTAAAATATTTGTCGCATAATATTGCATGAAAAGTGAACATATTTTACGATAGTTAATAATTTTCTTAATGTTATGTAATATTTTTAATAAATTAATTAGACAAACGTGCAATATCTCGAGAACGGTTCATACTAGCTTTCTAAAGTGTATATCATTCATTTTCTAATGTGAATTACTAATACGAAATGATAATTTACGTAACATAATTAAAGATTTTGATTGTTTAATGACTTTTCCAAAATTTTCTTCAAAAATGTAGTGGTCTTCCGGACATTCGATTGCGTTTGAAATCAATTGACTTCCAGTATTCACTGATTGTTATATTTGTGCCAAATTTCGTTTAAAGCGCTCCATTCGTTCGTAAGATATCACTTCCATAGTCTTACGGGGACACACACACAGGCATCACTTCAAAAATGTTTGATTCGTGATCAGGCTTGCTTTAAAAGAAACTCGAAACTGAATTTTTGACTTCGTTGCAGTACTTTCCCTATACATTATACTATGTATATAGGAAAATTAAGCATCAACGGTGGTTTCAGTCCGAGGGAGCCTAGGTGAGGTTTTAAGTGAATAGCATCTTGTAAATTAAAAAATCTGATGTGGGGAGCACATGACTTTCCCCGCAGACTTATATCCACGTTCTCTTTATTTCATTTAAATTTAATTCACTTTTAATTCAATTTTGTCCTCATTTGGTAACTGAATTTATTTTCAAAGGTGGCGTAGAGACAATGCGAAAAAACTACAATATCTCTAGATCGGCTAGTCCAAATGTAATGGAGTTGATATTATTCTTTTTTTCGTTAAAACTTACGTATAAAACAAGTATTTAATGAATATATTTGAGCATACGTAATCTTTTTATTTTAGATTTTGGTGATTTTTGCAGGCCATTTCGTAGAAAAAGGCAGGTTGTTCTTTTTTCAAATCGTACCAAAATCTAATCAGCACCGAAGCATCCTACAAGTAACTTATCTACCAAATTTTGTGAAATTTTGTCAATTAGTATTTTAGCTAGAGTGGATACATGAAATTTTAAAGACCATTTCGCAGAAAAAAGCGGGTTCTGTTCTTACGAATCCTACCAAAAACTAATCAGCGCCAATGTCTCACCCAAGTGACTTACTAACCAAACTTTATGAATTTCGGTCCATTAGTTTTTTAGTTAAAGTGGATACATACATTGCACAGACACACAGACACACAGACAGACAGACAGACACACAGACACACACACAGACGTCACGCTAAAAGTAGTTTTTTCGTATTCTAGAGGACTCGAAACGTGTAGATCCGTCGAAAACACGAGTTGTGATTTTCGGCATGATTCCAATACTTTCCCTATACATTACCATATATTGCAGGGAAAGTAAAAATTAAAACTTCAAGTGGATTGATTCATTGTTATACCAGATAATATGGGCCTAAGGGAACGAAAATGCAACGCTTAATTGAAACAATTTAATCTTTATAAATTAGAAGCGAATGCTAAGTTTAACTGCAGTGACACGTGGCCAGAGCACTGGACTTCACTACATTACAGAAATGATTTCAAGCTGCATACCCTATACCTATATCTTGAAAAACGATAGTGGTTTAAAAAATTTGATATGACCCGTGAGATAGTATAAAGAATTATTCCAAGGTCGCATAGGTGTATCTTCAAAAGCAATAAAAATACAGCCTTTGGAATTTCAGGAAATGGTAGTCATTTTACGGTTTTCTTGTCTCCTGTTTTCCATTCAGACAAGGTATATTTCTCAAAATGCCATCTGATTTTGATGAAAGTTTTAGGTATATGTTTACAAATAAGTTGAAATAGGTTCTCTAAAAAATTTGAATTTCTGAGTCAAATCCTTCCCTTATTTTAAACAAAAGATAAAAAAAAATATCATATATTTTTGACAAAAATCTAGCCATTTACTCACAAGGCGAAAAGTTTTTCAAATGTGTGTTCTTTGTTTCAAATGGCCGTTTAATAAAGCATTAAAAATTCGAGTTATATAAAATAGTAGTAATCTTTATCAGGTTGATCGATAGCGTTCATAAATTTTAAATTAATTTTATATATTGGTTGAGTTAGACTTAATGTTCTTGGCCTTTTTCAAAATGTAGCATGCAAATATTGTTTATTATATGCTAATATTTTTTATTATAAGCTAATATTATTATAAAAAGAAGGCAGTAATAAAATAAAATAAAAATCTACTGGAGATTTCAATTAAATATTAATGTTTTAAAAATGAATTTTGTTTTATATTACACAACAAAATGTAGGGGGCGCGGTAGCCCATTGGTTAGCGCGCTGGAGTTGCACTCGGTAGGCCCGGGTTCGATTCCAGCCACTGCCAAAACTGCCGCCGTGTTCACGCGGAGTACGATCACGTTAAACATGTGGGTCCGTAAGTCTTTCTGAGAGGTTGGTGGTAGGGGAAGGAGGGTACGGTCCCTGTGGATGCCTCCCCCACTGGGTTCCGGTCTAAATTGGGTGGCACTTCCCGGCTGTCCAAACTGTTACCTTACACCTTTCTGGTAGCTCGGACGGTCTGGGTCTCAACAACAACAACAAAATGTATGCTTTCAACTAAGGAATGTAATGCCAAATGTAGCTGGTGTCTGTGCCGTTATCGTCGGTCGTATTTTTCCCCTCGATGATAACATGGGAAAGGAGATGAAAAAGATATTGCCACATTATCGATATTAATGCATATTTGATAGCGAAAAAACCAACATTTTGTTTGATAAGGGCAGTGAGTCAACGATCTTCAAACTTAGCAATACAAAAGATTGGGGTGAAAAGTAATGATACAATCACCGATTCACATCCTTCTTATGGCCGTTAGATAAGGCCCCCTTTTATGCAATAAGAAAAAATACCACTTACGCCCTTTTCAAAATCAGCCATTCAGTTGCACAATGCGCTTTAAAATCCATTGTTACTCTTGAATATGATATTGACAATTTTTCAAATTATTGTAATCGTCATTATTTTCCACAGCCTATAATCTATATTTCTGATAAAATGATTTGCAGTTTTGCATTAAAAAACAGTCCAGCGCATGAACTTAAACCATTTCCGTATGTTTTTATGGCTAGGAAATTTTAAATTCTAATTAAAATTTAAATTCCATTTTGTAAGCAAATAGAACTAACTGTCCATTCATTTATACAAGAATACCAAGGGTACACAAGGGGGCATTCCAACAATGTTAGTGGCGCATTGCATTTAGGATAAAAGAAAGGAGGTAGAATGTGTGCTATTTTTGTTATATTTACATACAAAGCTCTGATGAGTTATCTACAGCCAAAAGCTCTAAAGTAAGGGATCACAGTACCGTGCTGTTGAACTCGATAATTTATGATGCCAAATGGCTGTGTTTTTATTAACACTAAACACGCGTGGAGTGAAGTAGACCTGACTATTAAGAACAAATCTGTTGTAAACACTGCAAAGATCTATTCGGCATACTCTAGTCTATACCATAGATCCTAAGTGGATAATCATGACACAAAAAAATATGAGTGAAAAATTAACAAAGTGAGAAATTAATTAAGAACAAAGTTTTGTTTGAAGCAGATTAAAAGAAATCGTGATTAAACCGTTAGTTATAGACGGATGTGCGGATTTGAGGTCAGATTTAAAATGTGAACTATTAAAAGGCAAACGAAACCTTTTTAAATTTTTAAATAATTAACCAAACAAACTATAAGATATAAATTAAGGGGACGGTGGACGTTGAAATGAGCAAAAATCGACTAAAAAAAGTTTTAATATATAACATTATTTTTCACATTTAACATTTGCTTACGAGTGAGACAGCGTCCATCCCAAGCGAAGAACCTCCCAAAAAGACAGGTATTTGACATACTCTATCCCAAATAGTTCGACCCCCTTTGCAGGCATTGGCGTCCATGGAAATCGCTGACAGAAACATTGCATCTGCTGCAGCAGGTGCAATGTTTCTATCAGCGGTTGTGCAATGTTTCTGTGTTTCAATGTTCGCAGGTGCAATGTTTCTGTCAAACATTGCACTTGCTGTAGCAGGTTCAATGTTTCTGTCAGCGATTTCCATGGGCGCCAATGCCTGCAAAGAGGGTCGAACTGTTTGGGATAGGGTATGTCAAATACCTGTCTTTTTGGGAGGTTGTTCGTTTGGGATGGATGCCAGAAATATTGCACCTGCTGCAGCAGGTGCAATGTTTCTGTCAGAGATTTCCATGGACGCCAATGTCTGCAAAGGGGATCGAACTGTTTGGAATAGGGTATGTCAAATACCTGTCTTTTTGGTAGGTTCTTCGTTTGGGATGGACGCTGTCCCACCCGTAAGTAAAAAGGTTGAATGCATTTTTTTCAAAACGGAATTTTCAAAGGTTTTGCATTTTTAAAATGTTTCATGAGTCTTAATTTTTGTCTGAGATGCATGAAATTTGGCAAGAAGATACCCCTCATACATTTTAATGAAACTGGGTATGTATTTTATAATTGGACTTTATTAAGATAATTAAAAGTGAATAAGAACCTAATTAAATGCTGAAAATTAAGTTTTAATGCAGAAAAATATTTAAAAAAAATGAACTTTCTAAGGGATTTAAAAATGAATACCCAAATTTGTTTATAATGTATTTTTGAGTGATCACAATGTAAAATTAATTAAAAATGTGAACAAATGGCCGCAAGGAGCATTTTCAAATTTTTGTTAAAAGAAATTAAATAAAAAAAAATACAAAATTATAACAAAATTGAAAAAAATTTAATGGTATTGTATATAGCAATGTTAAGAGGAATATTTATATAAATTTTCACGGTTCTAAATCAATCAATCAATAAAAAAAATTTCAACGTCCACAATCCCCTTAAGAAATGAGTTGTGAGCTATAAATAACTCAGATTAAAATTGATTCCGTAAGGTTGGGAAAATAAAATATCAAAAATATTTTGCTAAACCTAACTTTTATTTATAAAATCTTATCTTAATTTCAAAAAATATGATTTACGCCATCATAAAATCTGCCAAATAAAATATTTTTTTACTTTTATAATCGCGTTTAGTTCAATGATCTCTACCTACTTACACGTCCACCGTTGCTACATAGAATTTTGCGCCTTGAAAGCCAATCTACCAAATGGCATCTCGTAACGTTTTAAGTAGGGATTTTCACGTTTCCTTATAAGTTGCCTATTTTTACGCCTTTTTACTTCTTCAAACCTCGACTTCTACGCCAAAAGTACGGTATAATATAAGTGGTGAATTGCTCAATCAGCCTTAGCTAGAAATTTGTAGTTTTACAAGAAAGTGTTGTCAAGAAACATTGAAAAGTACGTGCTTTGTGATTAAATTGGTTATAAAACAGTATTTTCCAAGTGAGATACAAATACGCTTTTATAAAAAAAAATACGCTTCTATCTCTAGCTTAAGTTCTTTTGTAATCGTCATTAAATTGTTCCAAAGTTTTCCACAAATTCTATATTTGTTTGCAAAAGAACGATTTATATATACCTTGAGCATCAATAATTAGAACATTTATATAAAATCGGATACATATAAATATCAATATGAAAAAGCAAAACTATTTACTGCTTCTACCACGTAAAAAATTCAAAGCTTCTTTTATCTGTGATAGCTGTGTCCAACAAACAGCTGACAATTTTTCTAAATTCGGCTTATCAAATACTAAGTGGAGCACATATCGATTAAACTTAGAAATGTGTTTTCCAGTGAACGAAATGTGTAAATCCGTCACAAAGTTGAAGGCGAATATCAAACATCGTCACAAATCTTTTACAAAACGGCGTTGTCCATCAAAATCCCGTAAAACCCTATATGTATCACACCCGAAAATTAAGGCCAAGGACCCAAAAACGTAGGGACTCAAAGTGAGCTAAGGTATTTGCAGCTCCCGGAACAAAACAACTTTTTCTTCAGTTTAATTGAAAAATAAAAATATTGTTATTATAAGAATTATAAGTGTTAAGTTATTTATGACTACATAAACCACTTTATACGATAAATACGAAACCAATTTTTTACCAAACATCCATTAATTGGCAAATATAAATAGATATGTTTCTCAAACCTCGAAAAACCCAGTCCTCTACACTGTAAAACATTTACAAGCATGTTAATAAAAGTTTCAAGGAAAATCAGATGTCCATAATGGGGAGTAAGTTTCCTGATAGTTATGATAATATTTAATTTAATATATATATATATATATATATATATATGTATTTTAAAAAATACCGTAGCAAACTTTAAAAATTATTGTAAATGGTATAGTTAAAAAATTTAGAATAGCTGGATTTTCTTGAATTTTATTTATTTAATATTGCTTTAAATTTTAGCCTGACTTCTCCCTTCTCTTGTTTTAATATTTTATTTATACGTCCACTTTGACATTAGCCTTTCTTTTATTGCACCTCTTGATGGTATATTATCTCTTGTACATGTCGTTTAGCATTACTGTTATTTATTTCTTACGAATGGCAACAGTATATCTTATTCCTTTGTGAATGGCACCACTTGTCACTTCTTTTTGTGTTTCCATGCTTACTAGGTTAGTGTGTTTTTTCAGGCCGTTGTTTGGTATCCATTTTTCCTTTTATTTTTATTTTTTATGTATGTCGTCTAAGTAGAAATAGTTTATAGATATAATCTATCTATTTCTTCAGAAACTTACATTTTTGTGTTTGCTTCTACAAAAAACTTGGGCATGAATACGATTTTTGTGGAAGTGAACAATTCATGATTTAGGCTTAGAGCCTTGTCCAAGTGTATAGCGTTTGTGCTTGATTTCGTTTGTTATTCTTTTTTCGATTCCATACTTTTGTATTTTGATACTTTTCATTGACTTGTTGATTCGATATTTATTTTATTTATTTTCTTTTTTTTTTTTCCATTTACTTGAGGATTTGTTGATTTATACTTTTATTTCGTAAGCCTGTTAGATATTTGAATTTTCGTGTTACAGATTCTCACTTTTCTTTCATTGGATCTTCAAACCTTTTTATCTTATATATATATATATATATATATATATATATATATATATATATACAAAAATAACTTTTCGTCAGACAATAATTAGCTAAATATTTCAGAAATGAAGCTAGAATTTTCATGAATGCCTGTAATTGCGGCATTTTTTTTTATAGTTTGCCGAAATCTATATATATAAAGAAGAAAAGTGCGTATGTATGATCCACCATGACTGGAGAACGGCTGAACCGAATTTCATTAAATTTTTCTTGGTAGCCTTGAAATCGCCCCACCAAAAACATAGGCCATGTTTCGAGTTTCTACGACCAGTGGTTCTCGAGATATTAGTGAAAAACGACACTTTTCCTAGGAGTTCTACTCTCTAACTCCATGATACACAACGAAAAAAGTTGGACATTGTTGGTTTAAAACGTGAAAGTCAATTAAATCTCTGAGTTTTGTGGGAGTTTATTGAACGTCTTAGACACTTTTGAAAATTGCAGGTTTGAGATATGAATTTAAATGAAAACTATCGTCATGGTTCATTTCTCACATGCTTACTCAACACTCAGTTTTGGGGGAGTTTATTGAACTATAAGACACTTTTGAAAATCGCAGGTTTGAGGTATGAATTTAAATGGAAACTGTCAGCATGGTTTATTTCTCACAGGCTTACTCAACAAAAAGTATTAAGAAATCACAAGAAAGATCAATCATGCATAAAGCATTGATTATGAAACACTTTCCAACTTTAATTTTATTTAAACATCTCAAAACAGCGATATATTCAGCGGTAATATCACAATCACAGCGGTAATATCACAATATCACAATCGGTCCTACATGTTCCGATGTAATTTTTATCATAATTTTGCATGGTAAATCCCGAACAACGCCGGGTAATCGCTGCTAGTTATCAATAAAGTAGCTGAAAACAAGAAAGATCAATCATGCTTAAAACATTGATTATGAAACACTTTCCAACTTCAATGCAATTTTATTTAAACATGTCTAAAATGCAATACATTTATATATTTGAATTTATTATATTTGAAAACTTAAACCTTCATCGAAAAAAATGAACTTCATTCAAATGACGGCATTGAAATATAAATTGTCTGGTTTAAACATCTCTAAAATATGATACATTCCTCGGTAATAATTTTAGAATTATCATAATACTAGGATAATTTATTATATTTGAAAACTTCATCGAAAACAACTGAAATTCATTCAAATGACGTCATAGTAAAAACTAACGCTCCTCTATATACGAGCTGACTCATCAAGTATATTGAAGCCCACCATAGCTGGAAGCGCAATTCATTAGCATTAAATCTATTCTTATTTTCACTTTAGGAAGTATAATTAAAATAATTATGGGTAGTTGTTCTGCGCCGAACTGCTCTAATCATTCTAGAAAGGGTTTTAGGCTATTTCGCTTTCCTAGAAACGAAGAAAGAAGAAAACAATGGTTGATAAATAATTGGATACCCGGTACTGGAGCATACTTGTGCGAGCTAAATTCTATAATATTCTAATTGAAACTTCTTTTTTTATATAAAGTATTTATTTTAAACACTCATTTTACAATTTCTGTAACTGTAGTATGGAACCCTATGGACTTCAATATGCTTGATAAGTCAGCCTGTAGTAGAGGAGCTCTAGTAAAAACAAGAAAGATCAATCATGCTTAAAGCATTGATTATGAAACACTTTCCAACTTCAATGCAATTTTATTTAAAAAAGTCGAAAATGCAATACATTCCTCGGTAATATTTTAAAACTTATCACAATACTACATTAATTTATTATATTTGAAAATTTAAACCTTCATTGAAAAAAATGAACTTCATTCAAATGACGGCATTGAAATAAAAATTGCCTGGTTTAAATATCTCTAAAATGCAATACATTCCACGGTAATATTTTTAAAACGATCATAATACTACGATAATTTATTATATTTGAAAACTTCATCGAAAACAACTGAAATAAATTCAAATGACGTCATTGGAAAAATAACACGCCTGGATCTCTCTATAAAAGCAGGATTTCATTCATAACTTTCTCCATTTCATTCATCACAATACTATAATAATTTATTTTATTTAAAAATTAAGACCATGGAGCTACAATTCATAAACTTTATGCTTAAAACTTCATTGAAAAAAATCGTCCTTCTGTTTATAAAATCAATTAATATTTAATTCATATCAGCCATGCAGACTCCATGGACTGAATTATTTTGTGTTAAAGAAATACAGTAATTCTAATACAACTCATTCTACATATTTTTCTGTTTACATTTTACATAGGTGAAAAATAGGCTTAGTGGTAGAAATAATCAATTTGAATGAGAATTTAAACTCAAATATATTGTCATTGTGTTGTTTTAGTATGTAGATGCACAGAATTTAAGCAAAAATAAAGTAGTTTTAGGACGGATACAACACTCAATATGAATTAAAAAGAACTTTAAAAAATCACGATTTTGAAACAAGATGGATGCCATATATCATTTTGAAGTGGGTCATGTGATCGTTTCATATCATGGTCACGTGATCGTTTCATATAAGATGTGTAATTATTATTTTAATTTTTATTTAAAGAACTACTGAATATATTTCGCTGAATTTTTTTTTATATATTTTATGGAACAATTTGACTATTACCTAAAATTTTCGAAGCAATTTGTGAATTTTAAATCCGCTTAAAAAATGTTTGAAAAATTAGGTCCCATAGGGCTCAATGTATTTCATTTTTTCAACCCGGGTTCAATCCAAAACTAATTGGGTGATATTATTCATTTATATTCCCATAGGTCCTACAGACCGTCTGAACAACATACTAAAATTTCATTTTGATTAAGTCATTTTTACGGAAGTTATAGTGCTAACGGACAGACAGACAGACAGACAGACAGAATGAACAAAGTCATAAACACTTTTCAACTTTGTTGTAAAGTGTTAATAACACGCCTGGCTCTCTCAATAAAAGCAGCATTTCATCCATAAATAATTTCCCATCATGTCATTCATCACAATACTATAATAATTTATTTTATTTAAAAATTAAGACCATGGAGCTACAAGTAATCAAATTCTGCATAAAACTTCATCGATAAAAATCGTCCTTCTCTTTCTAAAATCAATGAATATTTCATTCATATCAGCTATGGAGACTCCATGAGCTAAATGATTTTGTGTTAAAGAAATACAACAATTCTAATACAACTAATTCTACATATTTTGCTGTTTACATTTTACATAGATGAAAAATAGGCTTCGTTGTAGAAATAATCAAATTTAGATGAGCATTTAAACTCAAATATATTGTAATTGCGTTGTTTCAGTATGTAGATGCACATAATTCAAACAAAAATAAAGTGGTTTTAGGACACAACACTCAATATGAATTAAAAAGAACTTTAAAACTCACGATTTTGAGACAAGATGGATGCCATATATCATTTTGAAGTGGGTCACGTGATCGCTTCATATAAGGAGGTGTTATTATTATTTTAATTTTTATTTAAAAAACTACTGAATATATTTCGCTGAATTTCTTTTTATATATTTTATGGAACAATTTGAATATTAACTAAAATTTTCGAAGCAATTTGTGAATTTTAAATCCGCTTAAAAAATGTTTGAATAATTAGGTCCCATAGGGCTCAATGTATTTCATTTTTTCAACCCGGGGTCAATCCGAAACTAATTGGGTGATATTATTCATTTATATTCCCATAGGTCCTACAGACCGTCTGAACAACATACTAAAATTTCATTTTGATTAAGCCATTTTTACGACAGTTATCGTGCTAACGGCCAGACAGATAGACAGACTGAATGGACAAAGTCATAAACACTTTTCAACTTTGTTGTAAAGTGTTAAAAATGAGCTAAGGTTGCAGAATGTTTTAGATTGTATCAAACGTAAGGCAAGAACGAGACAACACACGTACTAAAACTAAAGCGTTTAACGATGGTTTATTCCGCAACTGCCTTCATTTTACTGCAATGCTCCCAGAAGTAGGGAAAATCAGAAACTTTTAGGGATCTAAAGAAGGAACTATCGAATCTAGGGAAATTTTCAACTCTTAATATTTTTGGTTATAAGTTTTCAGCTTTATGAATGATTATTACTATTACGTCACGCATAACATCCAAACCTCATATTTTATGACGTCTTATATCACCTGACCTCAAAATCTGGGGATATCAAAAGAATTTAACTATTATGTGGCCATTTTTGCATATTTTGCTTAAGGGACCAAAATATCAAGTTACACTGCTATATCCAAGGGCAAAGATTATAAATGAAAAGGAAGAATTCTACACAACAAAAGTTCGGGGGCGCGGTAGCCCAGTGGTTAGCACGCGGGAATTGCAGTCGGTAGGCCCGGGTTCGATTCCCGCCACTGCCAAAACTGCCACCATGTTCACGCCGAGAACGATCACGTTAAACATATGGGTCCGTAAGACCTTCCGAGAGATTGGTGGTAGAGGAAGGAGAGCACCGTCCCTGTGGATGCCTCCCCCACTGGGTTCCGGTCTAAATTGGGTGGCACTTTCCGACCGTTCAAACAGTTACCTTACACCTTTCTGGTAGGTCGGATGGTTTGGGTCTTAACAACAACATAACAAAAGTTCGTTCAGAACAAAGAGAGAAGGTTACAGGTTTTCAATCACTACAAATACATCAATGACAGACGATAAAACATTTAGCATGAAATAATTTTGCAATCAATACAATACACAAAAACAGGTATATCGCAATAGAAAGTTTATAAATATTTCCGTCTTCCCCGGGATAAAATACTTGCATATTCGAAAAATTTCTGCAAGTAGCGTCTGTGAGAATTTATTCCATCGAAAGTGGCACATACAAAATTTGCCGATTATTACAATTGCGCGCTCTTTTCCACTCTCTAGCCATGGTATTGCACAGGGCATCCGAAGTGATGACAATACGTGCTGACTGAGATATAGTGATGACTGCAGCTCTGTTGCCAACGTAAAAGCAAAGAAGACCCAAATGGTTTAAGTATTTCCATCATTCCAAGGGAACCAGAGACGGATTCAAAATTCAATAGACGCAACGAATAGACAGAAAGAACAGATAGAAAGAACAATCAGACTAAGTTCACAAAATCAAGAGCAACTCAAGAGAATCAAGTGGGAAAATGAAGAGACAGAGTCAAGCGAGAGCTCAAACAGAAAGATATAGTAGAGGCGAAAGATGCAGAATCAGCTCCCTCTGAAACATGGAACGTCCGCCGGTGGAGGTGCACCCCCTAACCTAGATGGAAGTTAAAAGCCTTAACTGTACAGAAAAATTATGGTGTTCTCGAAAGATGAGCCCTGCAATACTTTCCACGAGATTGAACTCACTCCACAACCAGGAACGCCGCACATCTATATATAAAGTATAGTATTCTAGAGTTCTTCGTTGGGCATATCAGGTACTGAAAACGATGTTAGATATTGGACTTCATTTTTAATTCATTTGCAATGTTTATACATGATAACTCCTTTTATGTTGTGGCTACGTAAACAATGATTGAATGTTATATTTTATTTCAGTAAAAATATCTCATGATGAAACCAGTTTTTTAAATTACTTACAGGCAGAATGCCCACGGTCCTCACTAGCACATATCAGCACAAACTCGATAAACAAAAGGCAAGCCCGCCCCGCCCGAAAGCACGTTGAAATGACGATAGAGTGTTACGGCGGCAATCCGGCACACCTAGCACAACCCAGCAGGGCAAGTACTCCACTACCACACACAAGATCGCGCCCCCCCCCCAGTTGGCCCCACCACTGGCCAGTACAACGAGGCCATCTGTGCGCACAAGTCGACGGGGCCTCGAACACCGATCCGAAAGGGCCAAAAAAACACCGCCCCAGCAACCACCATAAAAGTATCTGTCCAGATCCAACTATAACTAGAAGCAACAGGTATAGAAAACTCAACCAAAGAAACATACACAATAACTTGAGGCAATACAAGAAAGGATAGTCATAACAGAACAATAGGCGCTTGTCAGGCCAAGCCCAGGACAACTTATGAGGATAATCAAGGTACAAAATCAAGGATAATCAAGGTACAATCAAGGTACAATAAAGGATAATCAAGGTACAAAATAGTGATATGGTAAAGGTTACATTTTTGACAGAAATCACTATACAATTGGTCGAGAAGGAGTAGTTCGAGCTGTTCGAGATGCATGCTCCATCGGTACAATTGCAATACGGACATCAATTAGAAGTACTGGAGAAACGAAAGAAGTGGAAAATGAGAGGAATCTCTTGTTACACAAACTTGATAAGCAAAAAATTCATTCAATTTTATACAAATACATATTTTTGATAGAAAACTTTCACTAATTTGTTTCCCCCAAAATAACCTTTCATTTTATCACCCTTTCTTATGTTAAATATATTCGACACACATATGAAACAACATTCCTGGAACAGAAAAATGTAATTAGCTTTACGAAACAATCCTTAGAAGTTACTACTAACCCCTTTCTCACAAATAAAAAATCTGATGTGGGCAACACATGACTTTTCTTGTATAATGCAATGAATTTACTCCTTTTATAGTCAAAAAATAATGTATAAGATCCACGGTACTGTGTTTTTAACGTTGAATTGTATATTTGGCGATTTTCCGGGTGAGAACACGTGTAATACTATATCAAAGTACCCAATAAACTTATATTTCACACAACTCTAAATTAACAATTATCAATATTGATAGCATTCTCAATATGCGATATAGTCTATATATTTAAATATTTTAATAATTTATTCATCAATTAGGCGTCATTTTCATTAATTTAGCGTCATTTTTGCAATTTTGACAATATTTTCATCAATCTGGGGCAAAATATTGCCAAGTTGGCGGTACTTTGCTAGATTATTCGCCAACTTCCCAAATACATCACCAAGTGTTACAGACAAACGAATGGAAGCGCATTTCTTATATACTGGAATGTATGCCCTGCCGACTCGGTGGTTAAGGCAAGCGTTTCTTAGCGATCGTTCGGGTGGCGGGTTGTGGGTTCGAGTCCCACCTGCGGGCATGGATGTTGTGTCGTTGGGCGCAGTGTGTTCCGCCCCCACTGGTGCGCCGGGGCAACGTCATGTGACGACTAAATGGACCACGTTTCTGGCCGGTGTATAGGCGAATGATGAATATATCAAGTCCCTGGCCATTTGTAAAAAAAAAAAGAATGTATGCTCTTCATATGACGAAAATCAGAATTTATGAAATATTATTTCTCATTTGGCGTCATTTTTATCAATTTGGCATCATTTGAAACAGTCAAGTCGGCGACGTCCCGCTAAATTTCACCTTAAGCGTTACGGACTGAGAAATGGGTTATTCTATGTCTATTCTTATGTTCTTTTCAAGATAATGATATTTCATCAATTAGTCGTCATTTTCATTGATTTAGCGTCATTTTTATCAATTTGACGACATTTTCGTAAATTTGGCAATATTTAAAAAATGTCGTCAAGTTGGCGACATTCCTACGAATTTGTCGCCAAAATCTCGCCAAGCGTTATGGACGCAGAAATAAGTTATTCTTATAGCAGATAAATGACTATTACCGTCCAACTACAGAAGTATTACCAAAGTGTCTTTTACCATGAATGGAACGAGCTAGATTCACGAGAATCATGTAATCAAATTTATTATATTATATTACATATGAAAAGGGGACATATTTCACAATAGTTAATATATATTTTTTATTTTATGTGATTTTTTTGTTAAATTCATTAAAAAAATGTGCAATATCTCAAGAACGGTTCATGCTAGTGTTCTAAAATTTGTCAATCATTCACATAAGAAATGACTATTTGTGTAAGCTTATGAAATGTTTTGTTTTTTTGATGATTTTTTCAAAATTTCACTCGAAAATTTAGTGGGGTTCTATATTCGATTGCGTTTGAAAACAATAGGCTTCCAGTATTCACACATTGTAATTTTTGTACCAAATTTCGTTCGAATTATTCCATTCGTTTGTTAGATATTATCTCCACACACACACACACACTCACAGACATCACCTCAAAAACGTTTGATTCGTGTTTGGGGATCCTTGAAATGTGCTGTCGAATTAGAATTTTCGACCCCGTCACAATAATTTCCTTATACATTTTGTATAAAGTTATACCATTGCACACATTTATCAATCAACCTTACAGATATGATGACCAACAAACGATATTTCTATCACACCATGTATCATACTAGACTCGAGATTAATTACATACTACACTCGAAGCAATTTGTAAAATTTAACTTCGCTTAAAATATGTTTGAAAAATTACACTCTTCAAAAGTGAAATTGAAACACCATGAAAGAATGAACATATAGCCATATGCAAATGATTAGGTTTTCGTACGAATCAGCTCACGTGATATCCAGTTTCGGGTGATAAACACAAGCAGACGACTCGTCCGTAAATGTTATCAGCGACGATTTGCAGTAGTCGATCTCTCGAAAAAGTGAAAAAGAGAGGACTTAAAGACGCCAGCGAGATGTATACCAGCAGTTAACTTCTAGGGAACAAGACTGTATCGTGGAGTTGCATAAAGGGGTTTGTCGATGCGTGCAATTGCCACACGTATTGGACACGATGTGTGTACCATCCAGCGATGTGTGACACGATTGACGCAGGAACATCAGAGAACACGCCGGAGAGGAAGTAGATCGAACAGACGCACGACAAAGCGCATATACCATCAGATTCGCTGGACGGCTCATCAAGACACGTTCGCAAGGGCAAGTGACATCCGCAACAGCCTGCCATCACCAGCGGTTGCACCTGCATGCACCCAAAGCCCAAACCCTTAGCAACAGGTTGCATGAAGTACAGCACGGCGGCCAGCCACTGGAGTGCTATTAAGCACTCGACACAGGGATGCACATCTGGGATGGTGTCGTCGTCATCGCAACTGGACCAATGAATGGCATCGGGTGTTGTTTACGGATGAACGTTTCTGCCTGTGGAGGAATGACAGCCGTGGACGGGTGTGGCGGCTATCCGGGGAATGCCACTTGCAAGCCCATATCACTGAGCATCACACCGGCCCCAAACCAGGAAACATGGTTTGGTGCGGTATCATGTTCGATCAGGGTCAACTCTGGTGCACATTTCAGGTAATCTAACAGCGAACCGGTACGTCACACAAGTTGTGATGCATGTGGTTCGGTCAGTGGTGTAGGCCGTCCCCACAGCACGGTGTTCCAGCAAGACAATGCCACTGCGCAAGGCGAATTCTCAACAATTTGAACGGAATTCATTTCTTTTCCTAGTCGCCATCCTCGTCGGAACTCTCTCCCATTGAACACGTGTAGGCACTCAGATCTCAGTTGCATTAGCAATGCATTTAGAGTACATTTCCATTGAATGAAAACCTATCAAGGTAGCGGGAGTTTTATAGTAAGTGCACGTATGTTATTTACTGGCAAAATAGGATTTTTTAAATCTATCGCAAATTAAAAGCTATTTTAAAAAGCAAAAAGGTCTTGTCGCCAGAGATAGTTGGTAACACATGAAATATTAATCTTGGTCTCATCTATTACATAAACAAACTATTTATAACTTTTTCTAATATTTAATTTGACAAACTAAAATAGATTGGCATTCCAATTAACTTTTTAAAACAGTATAACGTATTTCATCCTACCCGGTGTCACCCGGATCCTAAGTATGCCCGCTGTGTAAGTAATACAAATGAAGATAACACAACTCAATTTCTGCAGGAATCATTGTCTATGATCATATTTTAGTTTGCTAAGGAATATATTTGTGTAAATATCGCTCAAAACGTTGTAAATCAGAATAAAACATTAAATAACTAAGAAACTAATTCGAAATTTAAAGAAATAGTGCCAAAGTGCACCTATTCAGGTCCTAAGTATCTGTGTTTCAAAAGCCATGGTTGTACGATGCTTGGATTTCCCGTTACACGCTGCACACACACACACACACACAGAGAGAGAGAGAAACACAGACATCTTCCTTTATTACGTAACAAAAATTTTCCCGAGAATTCATCATTATTATATATTTTGAATTCTGTAGAAAGGGGGCAATTTGCATTTTTGTGTATGTTAATTTCCAAAGTATTTTTGTATTTATATTTATAAAAGGTTTTTAATTCCCAGCGTTGTTTAGATGTATGTATATTATTTGCAGTTATCATTTTGTTGGCTTTTGAAATTTTATCATCAAAATATATGGAGAAAAAACAAAATGCTTTACGTTTTTCAATCAGAAGGGCTCTCCTTACAATTTAAGTAAGAGGAAACAGTAAACAATATAAAAATTTTTAAAGTCAAATATTCCTTTCCTTGCAGTTCTCTATCTTCAGCCAAATCTCAAGAAAAAAAAATACCATTCTTTTATAACCTGTTGACTACTATGGTAGTGCATTTACTATCATATCAGTCAAAGGTTAAAAATCGTACAATGAAAGGGTTAAAAAGAAACAAAATTTTCAGGATAAAATTTTATACGTTCTCTAAATGATAACATTTTAAATACGAAAGCGTTTAAGAAAGGTAACAAAACCTGCGAAATGATTTTTGCGGATGCATTTATTAGTAGGAGGAGAGTAAAAATGAAATGCAAATTAAGTAAGAGGAGACAGTAAACAATATAAAAACTTTTAAAGTCAAATACTCATTTCCTTGCTCTTTTGACAGCAGTTCTCTATCTTCAACCAAATCTCAAGAAAAAAAAACCATTCTTTTATAACCTGTTGACTGAAATGATAGTGCATTTACTATCATACCAGGCAAAGGTTAAAAATCGTACAATTAAAGGGTTAAAATGACACAAAATTTTCAGGATAAAATTTTATACGTTTTCTAAATGATAACTTTTTAAATACGGACGCGTTTCTTTAAGAAAGGTAATAAAACCTTCTGCATAATTTTTGCGGATGCATTTATTCTTATATTGATGTAAGGATGATAACAGAAGTAACTTGCATGGACATACATTATTTTCCACGTAACCACCATGCTTGTTAAAGCATTTGATACACCAAGGCATATAATACACACCTGAAAAAAGCAGTGTCAAGGTCCTGCAGCTTAGGCACTGCATCTTGTTGAACTTGGTTGTCTGTTGCAAATTGTTTTCCAGTCAGTTTCCACTTCAAAGGTCCAAAGAAACGAAAATAGATAGACGACATGTCAGGACTAAAAGATGGGTATTCAACCCCCCCCCCCCCAATAATGTATTGTCAAACACTTTGCACTAAATTCAAACCTGTTTACTTTACATGAAATTACGGGGAGATGATTTCAGCTGGTGTTATGCCATGAACTTGCAGAAATCTCATCACACTACTGCAGAATTCCGTCGATCTGCCCCTCAGATGCAACAAAAAATCGCCGAAAATTTAGAGGGGGGGGGGGTGCTTACTAGGAATTTTCTGCTGAAAAATAAGTAGAGTTCCGTCAATCCTTCCCCTTATATGAGACGGAAAATAGCAGAGTATATAGAGAGGATGAAGCTATTTAACTAAGCGTACATCTGATCGACGGAATTCTACGGTAGGTATCTCAATGTTTGACCATGTTTCCGTAAGTGCCGCTATTTTTAAATGCTTGTTAAACAATGCGCCTGATGTGTGCTATCTCCTAGTAACAGGGGAAACAAATACAGATCTGAGCAATGTATACTATCGGAACGTTTCCAACTAATAATGAATTTCAGTGAAAGATAGATTGTGTTACCCTATTTACTCAAACACCCTCACACATATGTTTTGAAACTAATTGCATTTAAAAATGTGAAAAAAAATGGTAAAGTTATACATTGTATATTCGAAAACACCATTAAGTAACTACAAATAACTTAATGAAAAATGTCACAGTAACTCGTAACTGTAACCAAAACTTTATTTTTCACTAATAACCGCTACGGTAATTTCAGTTACTGCCTAACAAAGTTGCAGTAAGTCATTCGCTACATTTACAAAGTAGCTTTATACATTTGTTTATATGGTCCGCATTTTAAACACACTACACATTTACAGCTACTGTTTAAACATAAGTAGAATTGACAAAATTACAATAATATATTGCAAAATATAAAAAGTATTTAACTAAATGATCCAAAGTTTATTTTACATTTCAAAAATCCATAAATAAAATTTTGTACATTAATTGACATTTTTCAATCGTAAACTTTTATAGATATTCACTTTCCACGATTTTTCTTGTATTCAAACACCTGCTACTGAACATTTTAATCAGTTTCCATTACTGCTTTCCTTTCTAAAAAAAAAAGAACTTTCAGATATTCATCCATCAACCTGACACGTATGATGGATAGAAATGTACAATTGTTTCTGTCCATGCATCACTCCACTCCGAGAACACAAAGTCATTCTGAAACATTCCATATCAATAGGGAAGTGGAATGAAGAAAAATGTCACTTTCTATATATATTTATCAATGAGAGGTGTAAGTTTCTCTTATTTCATGAAACAAAATCCCCGAATGGGATTAATTATCTGATTCCGATGTTTCCTGATAAATTGCAATCAAATCAAATCCATACTGAAGTAAAAGTATCAGAGAACGGTATATACACTTTGTGTCATAAAATAAACGAACCTCTCGATGAACGTTTTCTACCACTATGAAACTTCACCCACTCAATAATTATATAAAATAAGAAATTATTACATTTTTATTGCAATGAACTTTTATTAGAACACAATAACAACATAACTGCCACATGTTAATTCGTAGTAAATGTTCGCCTAGCAGCAGCAAAAGACGATATATGGTTCAATATGGAACAAATATTCATCCTTTATTGTCTTGTAACAGATTATTTCAAATTATTTGTAACTGCTCAGCAAAATCAGTCAAATTCTTCATTAGCTGCAACTGCCATCCCAGCAAATCTCAGACATACTCGATTGGCGAAAGTTCTAAGATTCTGGCTGATCATGAGAGAATATTAACACTTTAGTGGCATACTTGGACATTTATGCCCATAGAACTTTCTCCAGAGGAAGGGGGGGGAGTATCCTTGAATCTGCCCCACTGAAGTCTGTGGGGCAAACTCAAGGATACGTACAGCATCTATTAGTTTAATGCTTACCTTTGTGACCTTTGACGTCCAATGGGGGAACAAGTTTCCACCTTGTCCTCCCCTATTGGTGCACTTGATCCTAGAATAGTATGGTATGTGTGTCTGAGCACTATCATATTCGAAAATAGTTCTCAGAAGCCGTCACAATAGATACAGCACAACTGTCCAAACAATATCATACATGTACAGTTGAGATTCCAAAGTACCATGTATCAAAAATAGAGAATACTGGCTGTCATTGAATATATCTATGAAAAATGTCACTCCAGATGTGAAGCCCGGTCCGACTTTGCAGCTGAACTTGTTTCAAAGAGCGCACCTGACTTCCTCCATACACAAATAATGTGGTCATTTGTTCTCACTCAGAAGCAGTATTAATGGATAAACATTATACAACGCCATTCAAATACCATCCAGGATTCCTGCGCATTCCAGGAATCCTGGGCATTCCAAGATTCTTGGGCATTCCAGGATTCCTCAGCATCCCAGGATTCCTTGGCATTCCAGGATTTTCATTGTAGACAAAAATGCCTATGTTACGCAGTCTGTGTTATCTTAAGGGATTTCGAGAATGGAAACCTGCTTATGCAGTCACTTCCCAACGGTACGTACTGATACTGATTGATAAAGAATGTATGTGCTTCAGAACATTTCATAACAATGATATCTCTCCTGGGTACTTTACAAAATCTGGTATGGCGTGATGAACGTCATTACATTATGAACCGCTACTTACAATATATAATGCTGTCTAAAAGTATCTTTGCATGCACAAAAACGATGCTTTCTCAACAACTGTTCAATACAATTGAATGGAATTTTTGCGGGTGATACATAACATCATAACACATAAATATAAAGTGCAGCATCGAATATGATGATTCTGAGTGTATAAGCTGCAAAACTAATGAAATAAATAAATTTAAAAAAATGTGTGACAAGGATATTTAAAAAAAATCGAATTACTTGCATAGTTTTAACATTACTAGGGAGGTGATCTACCCTAACTAGTATATACATATCGCAACGCAATTCCATACTCTCGAATGCAGTTAATTATAGGTTGGGGCTGAAAGGTCGTTTCTCCATCTTCAAGGCATTGGGATCTCTAGGAAGTTAATTTCGCTGTGTAACAGCTCTTCCAAGGGCGTCCCATAAGTTCTCAATAGGTTTCAAATCAGAAAATTTAGCCGGCCAGTTTATTCGCAATGTCTTCGCTTCCAAGAAATTCATCAACCAGGCTTGTTCGATGTGAACATGCGTTATCATCCATAAAATGAAAATCAAATTCACAAACACGTCTAAAATTACTTTCGTATAGATCTTAAACATTATCTGGATATCTCTGGGCATACGCAGAACCTCTGTTGAATACATGTAGGGGTATAAATCCATTGATCATGATGCCTTCCCGTACCATCAGATCTGAACCATCGTAACGATCCTATTCCTTAACGTTGGTGCAAAGACTTAGAGTTCTTGGCTCCCTCCAGATGTAAAAGCGCTTAGAATCAGAAATTAAACTGAACCTGGAATCTCCACTAAAGAAAACACATGTCCATTATTATTGACTTAAGCTCTGATGTTCTCTGCTCTAATTCAGACAAGCCCTCTTATGTTGTGAGGTCAGAGAAACACATATCAATGACTTTCTGGCATAAAGTCCTTTCTTATTATCCCTTCTGTATAGAATTAGTTACTATGCTAAAGTTTCAGTGACGGCTGCAAGATCTAACCTCAGCTGCCTAGCTGTCAACTCCCTGTTGCGATGGGCATTTACGGAAAGGTACCGATATGGAGAAGCAGTTTTTATTATTTAATGGTCTTGTCCAGGTTTTCTAGCAACAGTTTCATTGTCTTGAAATTGCTTCTAGCGGTCAGAGACTGTCTATCGTGAAATATCCAGTCATCTTATCATCTTTTCACTATATGTGTTGCATAATGTTACATAATATAGCCTCAATGTCTGCCCAGCCTCTAAACGACCGACAGCTCATCCTATCAAAAAAAAATTCCAAATGATACTTCGGAACCATAAAAAAGCTGTTTTGAGTCAAAAAACACCAAAATGAAATCCTAAATTTCTGAAGTTCGTAGGGTAACATATTACGAACACATCGCTTGCGTCGCCTTTAGACGTATTAACACCATTATTTGCATACCATTATAGTTTGATCAAAGTGAATTAGATAAGTACAAGTATAATCAGACTTGCTTTTTGCTCATCCCCCTCAAAAATAAATCGGATTGATTGAATATTTAATGAAATATCCTTATTTTTATGTATGTATGTATAGATAATTTTGGATATTATATATATATATATATATATATATATATATATATATATATATATATATATATATCAATTAATTCAATTAAAATACATTGGGTGCAATGTCGAATCACTTTCTTTCCACAAAGACCTTGCGGTCATTCGTCCATCAACTTGAAGAGTATGATGGATAGCAAGTCACTCCCCTTCCCCCGCTTCCTACAATAGTTTCTCCCAATTCATCACTCCGAACATGATGTTATTCCTGAACAACCAATGTCAATTACGAAAGGTAAGAAGGAGAATATTTTTTCTTTTTATATATCAATAAATATGTGAGTTCGATATAAGATGCTGTTTATAATAAAGAAAACGTATGATGTGGGCAGCACCTGATTTTCCCTACATAATACAATGACTTTAATTCTTTCATAGCATAAATAATGATGTACAAGGTCCATGGTGAAATAATTTTGACATTTAATCAACACCACATGCATTGAAATTAAGGCACTTTGAGCCAATTCTGAGTCCCAGGAGAGTGATTTATTAATACTCGCACACGAAATACTCATCAAAAAGTAATTGACATTTAATTAATATGTCGTGACATAAATAACTATTTATGAATTCTCCGGCTCCAAAATAAAAAATCTGATGTGGGCAGCACATGACTTTCCTTATATAATGCAATGAATTTACTACTTTTATTGCTAAAAAAATGTTATTTTTATAGTAGATACTTATATTCTTTCCAAGATATTGAATGTTCGTCAATTAGTCGTCATTTTCATTGATTTAGCGTTATTTTTATCTATTTAGCGAGATTTTCGTTAATTTGGCAACATTTAAGAAAGTCGCCAAGTTGGCGACATTCCGACAAATTCGTCGCCAAAATCTCGCCCAGCGTTATTAACAGAGAAATAAACTGTTCTTACAGCAAATAAATGACTATTGGCGTTCAAATACAAAATAATTACTCAAAGTATATTTTCTCATGAAAGGAACGAGCTAGATCCACGAGAATGATATCACCTAATTTATCGCATGATATTATATATGAAAAGTGAACATGTTTCTCAACAGTTAATATTTTCTTTCAATTCATAGGAGTTTTTAGTGAATTTATTTGAAAAATCTGCAATATCTCGAGAACGGTTAATGCTAGCGTTCTAAAGTTTATATCAATCGTTTTCGAAGGAAAAATTACATGAGAAATGTCTATTTGCGTAACTTTTTTAAAGGCTCTGATTTTTTGATGATTTTTTTCAAAATTTCACCCGAAAATTTAGGGGGGTTCTGAACATTCGATTGTGTTTAAAAACAATAGGCTTCCAGTATTTACGGATTGTGATTTTTGTACCAAATTTCAGTCGAATCGCTCCATTTGTTCGTCAGATATTGTCTCCACATACTCACTGACACACACACACACACACACACACACACACACACACACGCACACACACAGACATCACCTCAAAAATGTTCGATTCGTGATCAGGGATGCTTGAAACGTGCTCTCCCGTCGAAAATTCGAATTCGAATTTTCGACCCCGTCACAATACTTTCCTTATACATTATGTATATAAGCGTGAATGAAATGAACTAGATTCACGAGAATGATGTAAAATAGATGCGCTGCATAATATTATATAGAGAACAGATGTCTTGCATAATATTATTTGGAATATTCGTACATACCATATCTTGAGAATGGTTAATGCTAGCGTTCAAAATGTGTGCCATTCTTTTAATAATAAAAGAGTATGTCGTAAAGAATTATTTATTTATAAATTTTGTAAATCCGGATTTTTTATATGAATTTTCCAAACATTTATTAGAAAATTGAATGATTTTTCGAACTTTCAATTGCGTTTAATATCAATAGGATTCCAGTATTTACTGATTGTAATAATCGTATCAGATCATTTTGAGAACGCTTCATTTGTTCGTGAGAAATCGTATCCACAGATTCACGGACACACAAATCCATACACTAACATATATCTATATAAATAAAAATGAAAATCTGTCTGTCTGTCTGACTGTCTGTTTGTCCCGTCATCACGGGAGAACGGCTGAACCGAATTTGATAAAATTTTGTGGGTAGCCTAGAAATAGCCCCACTTAAAATTTAGTCTATGGTTGGAATTTCTACGACCAGTGGTTCTCGAGATATTAGTAAAAAACGAAACTTTCATTTGTCTCATCATCACGAGAGAACGGCTGAACAGAATTTAATGAAATTTTGTAGGTGGCCTTGAAATAGCCCCCCATAAATTTTGCCCAAGTTTCGAGTTTCTAAGACCAGGGGTTGGCGAGATATTAATGAAAAACGAAACTTTTTTTATAGGAGTTCTACTCTCCAACTCCGTGGTTTATCCAAACGGAAAGGATAAAAATCTTTTGTTTAAAACGCCAAAGGGAATTAAAACTTTATTTTTGAGTTTGATGCAGGATTTTTGCATCAAATAATCACTATCTGAAAGCATGAATTGTATGAAACATGAATTTAAATGGAAAAATCTACCTCCATGTTTTATATTTTACAAGCTTTTACTCAACGATTAGAAGTATAAAGAAATTAAAATGGTTATTTAATTTCGCATTTTATGAGGAAGATTCTATCTTATATCATGTTGCTCGACAAAGGAATGGAATTAAATGTGTTTGTTAATGATTATTATTATTTTTTCGATTTGAATAATAAATAAATGGATATTAAAATATATCTTATAAATGAACGGTTTGATATTTTTAAATTATATTAATTGCGAACTGCATACATCACTTTCATGTATTTTAGCAAAGAGATTTTAAGCTTATATATTGTGTTTAGCTAATAAACTTATATTCTGTTTACCCAATAAATTCATTTATCCAATTGTTTAAACAGAAAAAGAGTATAATGGGTATATCTTCTAATAATATTTTAGTGTTTTCATTTAGTATATACAAACTGGATCACGATATTTTATTCAGATCTGCGAATTTAGAGCTACGAATTTGGCTGGATATCGCTAACTTGGTAACTTTTCTTAAACTTTACCAAATTAGTGGAAATGTCTCCAAATTGATAAAAGTGACGCAAATCAATGAAATTAAATTTGTTTTGTTAAAAGAAAGTACTGAAATGGTGTTTCGTTAGCATTTGTCTGTTAGTCCAACCGCCCTACTTAGTAACCCATTTAGCGAATTTTTAAAATGTCACCAAATTGATAAAAATATTTATAAATCCATAAAAATATTTTGAAATTGATAAATTGCCCTAAATAAACGAAATTGTGTTTTTTTAGGGGATAATATTTTGATGATGGTTCGTCAATTTATCGCCAAGTGGGACTGTCAGTTCTACAGTCCCACTTGGCGATAAATTTGGCGATTTTTTAAAATGTCGCCAAACCTTCATTAGAGATATTCAGACGATATTTTGACCACCAATTTATTTGAAGCAAATCATAACATGTCGCTTAACAACGGATTTAAATTTAACGTGTTTATGAGGAAGAAGATTTTTATTAAATCTTTTCCGATTTTAATGATGAAGATATGTATATAAAATAAATTTCATTGCCATCGTATTTTTGACTGGATAATATCAATTACGATCTTTATGTTTAAACATTATTATTATTGATGTTTTCGGGGATTATTGATTCAGAGATTATTGATATTTTCAATTTCTTATGGCATTGTTTTATTGCGGCAAAAATTGTTGAAACTCATATATTGTACGTTGTACGAGTAATCTTCTACAAATGCACGGGTATATCTTCTAATGTAAGAGAATATAAGTAGTGCATGTATATTGGCATATATTGGAATCAAGCCTTCCAGTATGAAGATCACGGGGATTATTGATATTTTTAATTTATTAAGTAATCTGTTATATATTGGCAAAATTTTTTCAAACTAAATATTATAATACGGGTAATCTTTTACTAACACTGGGACATATCTTCTAATCTATGACATTATAAGTAGTACGGGTTTATCTTTCCATATAATTTTAACACTTTCATTTGGGCACATATTGGAATTAATTACTGCCTACTGCTTTAAAGATTACGGATTTATTGATATTTTCAATGTATACATGTAATGTCATAATATAGGTTATATCTTCTAATATTCGCGTATATAAGTAGTACGGGTCCCATACAATACGCTATTATTTTGTATATATTGATTCAATTCTATATTTTTTATAAATTTGATTGCAAAAAAGGCCAGGATATTTTATTCTTCAGATCTACCCGTGAAGATAATTTTGTATAGTGAGAACAGAGATCCTGAGGTTTCTTTTTAGGAGCATTGTATTAAATATTTTAACAGAATATTTTGATTAAGCATGTCATTTAGTATACTATAGGAATTTGCACATGATTGTGAATTTTAAGTTTATTTATATTATATACTCCGTTCGAAGAACGGGTATGCTGCTAGTACATACATAAATATACACACACATGCACATATTTCCATACGTACATACACATAAACATTACCTAAAAAACTTTTTATTCGTGTTCAAGCATCCTTCGAACGTTCACTTACTTCGAAATCTCGAATGCGAATTTTCGAACCAATACTTTCCCTATACATTATACTATGTATATGGAGAGAAAGTAATAATACTCAGAGTGTAAATCACCCGAAGTAAAAATTATTGATACTTTATGCCATCGCTATCGGAATTTCATTCGAAAGCACTAATACAATGCAATCTCGTTAAAAAGGAAACTGTTTAAACTTTTTATTTTAATTATATAATCGGGTACAATACAGTCCCGATTATCCGAGGTTCCGTGTTATCCGAGTTAGGTCTTTTTTCACTGACTTGTCACTTTTTCTGAAGAAATGAAAACATCAATTCTTGTGAGTCCTCTTTGACTTACTTCCGCTAATAGTGGTAATAAAAAAAAATTCCAATTTCAAAACCTACTACGGCAGAAGACATTCAAGATTGGATGAATGAGAATGAGCAACAGTAAAGAGAGATGATTAATGATATTGATCGAGTGGTCAAGGCAAGCGTTTCCGTAGCAATCGCTCGACCGCCACGTTGTGGGTTCGATCCCCAAGTAAGGCATGAATGTTTGTGTTGTGGGCGCAATGTGATCCGCCCCCCTCTGGTGCGCCTGGGGCAACGTCAATGGTTCACACTCTGGCCGCTGTAATAAAGGCAAATGACGAAGGTCAAAGTGCCTGGCCATTTGATAAAAAAAAAAGTGATATGATTATAAATTTAGTGAGAGGGGTAAAACAAAAGAGTGAAGATGAGGATGATGTGTGTCTAAGAGGAGATTCTTCGTCTGAGGAGGGTCTAAATACGGTTGAGGCTGTGATATATGAAACAGTATTAGGAGAATACTTCCGAGTATGTACAGTATTGATAAACAAATGAACGCATAGTTAGAAATTTATTTATTGTATTTTTCTTACAGTATATATTTCTTTAATGGTAGGAATGGGGGATATCTTAGTGGGTGTGTCATTGTGGCAAGGTCAGCTAAATATGAGGAATTCGGGATAGGAAGCTGTTTCCGTGTTAACCGAGTTTGCCGTATCCAGGCATACACACATTGGATTAACACACATTGGATCAAACTGCGAAAAAAAAATGGCTATCTTTTGCGGGTTTTCTAACCAGGAATACTAACTCGCGAGACTCAGGGACTTTTCTTTCACCTTTCCGATAATATAATGTCATGAAAATTCAAGGACTTCTCTTTTTTTTTGCAGTGTATATTTTCGACAGAACTTCTGCACTTTTCTGTCTTCTCTCGCAGGATATACTCGTATTTTTGCAGTAGCCTGTAAGCTTCTTTTTCTTCAGTTTCAGGATACATCTTCCTGCGAATTCAGAGACCATAAGAATAAAGTAGCATTTTTATTAATTAGTGTATTCATTATTATATATTAGTGTATTGTCCAATATTGAACTAATACTGTATATCTTGCCATTACATTAAAAATATATACATTGGCCTAAATATTTTCATTACAATATTGGTGTTACAGTGGAAATAAGTAGATATGAAATGGGCGTTCTGCCCCAGTGGGTGCAATGGAGTAATATTACTCCTGCCGATGACGTCATCGATGGATGACTTTGGTTTGATGACTCATGAGGAAGGTGACCTTTGAATCAATGACGTAATCAGATAATCTTATCGTATGAACTTTGAACCGATGACGCAATGAGGTAAAGCGAATTTTGAACCGATGACTTAATGAGGATGACGTCATGTGAATCTGAGACATTCTAGAATATTTGGAGGCCAATGAAGATTTCAATGGTGCCATCTATCGGTCGCTTTTTAAAGTTCTTTCATCCAGAATTTAAAATGTTATATAGCTTGGGGAACTGCATAGACTCGAACCCGCAATCTGTTGATTGCCAGCTGAGCGCGCGAAACCACGATGTCTTGGCTAAATAATATCCATGAAGGATATATTTCCTGATAGTTTTAATTTAGGAAGATTTTCGATAGGTTGAATGGATTGGAAAAAATATAAATATTAAATATAAAATATTTTATAATAAAAATACAAATATTTTGTAAAAATGATATCTGTTTCGTTTTAATATTTTAATTTTAGCGAATGTTCGGCGAACTAGGGATAGATATTCCAAGGGGTCTAAAACCTCAAAATTTCAGTATTTTAGTGAATTGTTTGATACTTAGCTAATGTTTCAGGAACAAGGGTATATCTTAGTGTTACAGGGGATCTAAAATTTCATTATTTTAGTGAATTGTTTGGCCCTTAACGAATGCTTCGGAAACTATGGGATATGTTTTTTAGTGTTACAGAGGGTCAAGTATTTCATTATTTTAGTGAATTGCTTAATACTTAGTGAATGTTTCGGGAACTATGGGATTTTTTCAGTGGTACAATGGGAGGGGGGGAAGTCTAAAATTTAATTATTTTTGTGAATTATTTGATATATAACGAATATTTAGAGCGTACAGAATACAAGGCAACCCATTGTTATTTGGTTAATGAAACAGTTATTCTTTTTAATTAAAATTTATTTAAATTATCATACTAACAAAATATTAAATAAACAAGAGAGTGGCTTTTCAAACCTAGCACAACTTGCCATTCGATATTCCAAAGGGGGTTTTAGATTCTGAAGTTAAGATTTGAATGGATTTAGTAAATTGCGCGATACTTACTGAATGTTTGGAGAATTAGCGAATGTTAGTCGAACTAGGGGTAGGGATTAAAATGAGGGTTGCTAATTTTTTTCTTAATTTTGAGGGAGAGTTTAATTTTAAAATGTATATTTTAATTGTTTTAATTGAAATTTAATGAAGAGGTTAGATTTAGTAAACGACTTAACGAATGTTTGGAGCGTAGAGAATACAAGGCTACCTATTGTTATTTGGTTAATGAAACAGTTCAAGTTCAAGTTAATTTTTTTAATTGTTTAACTAAATGATCCTACTAACGAAAATATTAAATAAACAAGGAAGTGTCTTTTAAAACCTACCACAACTTGCCACTTGATATTCTAAAGGGTTTAAGACTCTAAAATTTCATTATTTTAGCAAATTGCATGATATTTACTAAATGATTGGAAAAATTAAAGGTACGTTTTTAATGTTACAGAGAGTCTAAAATCCAATTATTTTAGTGAATTGTTTGATACTTAACGAAACTATTCAATATTTAAATGAAATTTAGCAATTGCACGATATTTATTGAATGTTTGGGGAATTAAAGGTACTTTTTTAATGTTACAGAGGATTTAAGACCCTCCATTCGATATATGTACAAAACTTCACAAATTTTAGGCGAATACAGTGACACTTTTAAGGATATCTGATTGTTAACATTGAATTTAAATGAATGAGTGACCCTCTATGGGAAAGTGCAGTACATTCTAATGACATTAAAATACGAAAGATACGCAATTACTTCTGTAGGAACTTGAGTTGCCAGACCCGAGCCAGGACTGAACTTGGGACCTCATGCTTATAAGACCGACATTATAAGATTAGAGCAAAAGCTAGCTTCCACTCCGAACTTATAATTCGGGTATCCTAGCATCTTCGATCGATATCTTTGGCAGGATCAGAGTCGTCTGCTGCCACACACTCCCCCACCTAATGAGAAGTCCGGGTCGAATTTCGGCGAGAAGGGGTCCACCCAGAAAACCCCCCGCGCGTCCCCATCCGAAACTCAGTCGAGGGACTGAATGACCGGGAGGCGTGTCGTACCTCGGGCGAGACGTCAGTGGTGGTCAACCAGGAAGGGAGTGGTAGAGCCTCTGACTCCGTGTAGTGATGCCACTTTGTGTTGAGAGGTGAGATCATTGGAGAGAGAAGGTTGCGTGTTTCAAACGTCCAGTCATCATTGTAGGAACTGATGTTGCCAGGATCGAACTCGGGACCTCGTGCTTACAATACCGACATTATATGATTAGAGCAGCTATCTTCCACTCCGAATTTATAATTCGGGTATCCTAGCATCTTCGATCGATGTCTTTGGCAGGAGCAGAGTCGTCTGCTGCGCCACTTCTTAAAAAAAAACGATATCTCACTGCGGGGAGCTATCGTTGACATACAAATAGAAATATCATGACTGTAGGTACATCGTAAAAACCAATGGTTTCTTAATAAATATACGCACATTATCAAAGGTGTGGGATTTTTTTTTCAATCTGTTCTTAAATATATATATATATATATATATATATATATATATTTAGGATTGTACAAATCCAACAGCCCAATGCCTTATACACTTACAATGTATCTTATCGTAAGTGATTTTAAACGACAGAACCCTGTTATCGCTTTTTGAATTCGCCGGTTTACTATCGCTCGCCTCTTTATCATATGAGTGACCATAAGACAATGTTCGAATCGTTGTTTATTTAGGCCAAAGTCAAACTCGCGAAAGGAATCCATGCTCGTTGAATATTGTTATGCGTTAGGAAGACATTATTTGTTACTTACACAACATGGCTTTAATTACATGTTAATGAAAAAAAAATAGTGTTTTGTAAATGAAAGAAGCAAAAAACTGTATTTAAACCACATGAATTTATAGAAATACACGAAATGATCTTCTGACATTCTCATTTAAATTATGAATGCCGCTAAACATGTAAATGATTAAGGTTTATAGCTTTCAATAAACATTTTTTTTCTTATGCTTAAGAATTACGAGCACTTTTAGGGAACTAGAGTATTTTTTCCAAGAAGACAATGACCCTAAAATCATAATATTTGAATGAAATTTACCACATTGTACGATGCTTAACGAATTTTTGTAAAACTATTCAATATTTAATTGAAATTTAGTGGATGTTTGAGGAATTAAAGGTACTTATTAGTGGTGGATACTTAGTGGATGTTTGAGGAATTAAAGGTACGTTTTTAATGTTATAGGCGGTCTAAGACCCATTTTTTTCTTATTGATAATATCTAATTGATAATACCTAACCAAAACATCGTGGTCTAATGGTTTTCGTCCAGCTAACAATCAAAAGATTGCGGGTTTGAATCCATGCAGTTCCCCAAGCTATCTAAAATTTTAAATTCTAGATGGAAGAACTTTAAAAAGCGGCCGATAGATGGCACTACTGAGATCTACATTGGCCTGCCTCCAAATACTCTTGAATGTCTCAGATTTACATGGCATCACCCTCATTACGTCATCGGTTCAAACTTTAACTTACCTCATTACGTCATCGGTTCAAAGGTCACCTTCCTCATGGGTCATGTAACCAAAGTTCATACGATAGGATTAACTACCTCATTACCTCATCAGCCCCAAGGTCACATCATAAAGTTATCAGTCCAAAAGTCACCCTCCTCATGACGTCATCCTCCTCATGACGTCATCCTCATGACATCATCGACATCATCCATTGCTCCTACTGGGGCGTGAAAGTCCATTTTCTATCTACTTATTTCCAATGTAACACCAATATTGTAATGAAAACATTTAGCCAATATTGGAGGTCAATGTAGATATATAAAATGTAATGCCAAGATATACAGTGCTAGTCCAATATTGGACAATATTAAATGCTACTAGGGATGCTGCGTTGTATATGAATTGTTTAATTTTCACTATCCTTTGCATAATGTGTGTTTAATTACTGAGCACCTGCTATATTTAACATTTTGTTTTTATATTTCGGATTTTAAGCGAATTAAGGAAATAATATACATTAATGTCTAATCTATATATTTAGATTTGTGTTTTAGTACAATGTGTTTTAAATTTTTGCTTCAATTTTGGACACTAATGTAAAAAAATGCTACTTTATTCTTATAGCCTCTGCATTCGCAGAAAGATGTATCCTGAAAATGAAGAAAAAAGACGCTTACAAGCTACTGCAAAAATATATTCTGAGAGAGAAGATAGAAAAGTGGAAAAGCTTTCTCGAAACTATACACAGAAAAAAAAGAGAAGCCCTTGAATTTTCATGACATTACATTATCTGAAAGGTGAAAGAAAAGTCCCTGAATCTCGCGAGTCCCTGAAAAACAACTCGGATATGGCAAACTCGGTTAACACGGAAACAGCTTCTTATCCCGAATTTCTCATATTTAGCTGATCATGTCACAATGACACCCCCCTCTAAGATATCCTCCATTGCTACCAATAAAGAAATATATACTGTAAAAAAAGTATGTACAATAAATAAATTTTTAACTATGTGTTCAATTGTTTAGCAATATTGTACATACTCGAAAGTATTCTGATAATACAGCTTCATATATCACAGCCTCAACCGCATTTAGACCCTATTTAGATGAAGAGTTTCCTCTTGGACACACATCATCCTCATCTTCACTCTTTTCTTTTACCCCTCTCATAAATTTATAATCATATCATTGGTTATCTCTCTTTACTGTTTCTCATTCTCATTCATCCAATCTTGAATGTCTTCTGCCGTAGTAGGTTTTGAAATTGGAATTTTTTTTTATTACCACTATAAGCGGAAGTAAGGGCACGGAGGACTTTACAAGAGTTGATGTTTTCATTTCTTTAGAAAAAGTGATAAGTCAGTGAAAAACCACTTGACTCCGATAACACGGAACCTCGGATAATTGGGACTGTATTGTACCTGATAAGCGCTTTAATTAAAAAAAAAATCTGATGTGGACAGCACATGACTTTCTTTATATAATGCAATGAATTTACTACTTTTACAGTTAAAAAAAATGTTATTCTTTTAGTAGATACTTATATTCTTTCTAAGATATTGAATTTTCTTCAATGAGTTGTCATTTTCATTGATTTAGAGTCATTTTTATCCATTTGGCGAGATTTTCGTTAATTTGGCAACATTTTAAAATGTCGCCAAGTTGGCGACATTCCGCTAAATTCGTCGCTAAAATCTCGTCAAGCGTTATGGACGGAGATATAAGTTATTCTTACAGCTGATAAATGACTATTGGTGTTCAAATATGAAAGTATTACTATAGTATCTTTTCCCGTGAATGGAACGAGTCAGATCCACGCGAATGATGTCACCCAATTTATCGCATGATATTACATATGAAAAGTGAACATGTTTCTTAACAGTTAATATTTTTTTTTATTTATGAGATGATTTTTTGATAAATTTATTTGAAAAATGTGCAATATCTCGAGAACGGTTTATGCTAGCATTCTAGAGTTTATGTCAATCGTTTTCTAAGGACAAATTACATAGGAAATGTCTATTTGCGTAACTTCATTAAAGGTTTTGATTTTTTGATGATTTTTTCAAAATTTCACTCGAAAATTTAGGGGAGTTCTGAACATTCAATTGTGCTTTAAATCAATAGGCGTCCAGTATTCACAGATTGTGATTTTTGTACCAAATTTCATTCGAATCGCCCCCTTCGTTCTTGAGATATCGTCTCCACAGATTCACTGACACACACACACACATATATTTTCACACACATACTTTCACACACACAGACATCACTTCTAAGATGTTCTATTCGTGATCAGGAATGCTTGAAACGTGCCCTCCCGTCAAAAACTCGAATTGGAATTTTCGACCCCTTCACAATACTTTCCTTATACATTATGTATATAAGGAAAGGAAAAAAAGTTTAGGCAGTTTCCTTTCTAAAGAGTATTAGTGTATTAGTGCATTGTATTAGTGCTTTTGAATGAGGTTCTGATAGCGATGGCATAAAATGTTAATAATTTTTACATCGAGCAATTTACAATCTGAGTATTATTACTTTCTCTCCATTTACATAGTATAATATATAGGGAAAGCATTGGTTCGAAAATTCGCAAGAGTTTTCGACGTAAGAGCACGTTCGAAATATGCTTGAACACGAATCAAACTGTTTTGAGGTAATGCCTATGTGTACGTATGTTTATATATGTGTGTGTGCGTGTATTTATGTATGAATATATGTTAGTGTGTGGATGGGTGTATCCGTGAATCTGTAGATGCGATATCTCACGAACGAATGAATCGTTCCGAAAATGATCTGGTACGATTATTACAATCCGTAAATACTGGAAGCCTATTGATTTTAAATGCAATCGAACGTTCGGAAGGTCACCCAATTTTCTAAGGAATATTTGAAAAATTCATAAAAAGATTAGGATTTTTATAAATTATGAATAAATAATTCTTTACGACATACTCTTTTATTAATAAACGAATGACACATATTTTGAACGATAGCATTAATCCTTCTCGAGATATGGCACGTATGAGTATTTCAAAGAATATTATGCAAAACATCTGTTCTCTATATAATACTATGCAACACATCTCCTTACATAATTTTCGTGGATCAAGTTCATTCAGGCCCGGTTTAAGGCGTGGGCGGCGTGGGCAATTGCCCACAGCGGACGAATTAGGGGCGGCCATTTGGAAGTGAAATTAGGTGTAGTAAGAATGACTTTTGTGGTCGTATTAAAAAAAATATTTTGAAAATGAACCAATTTTGTGCCACTTTAATATAAATGAATTTACTTTTTTAGATAGTATTAAAATATAAAAAGGATAAAATCGTTTTTCTCCCATAATTATATCTTTTTCGAAGCAATGTACAGTTCTGCTTGAAAGTACGTACGCTCAAACACTTGGGAGATTACCAGATTTTAAACAACTTGCAGCTGGGTGCAGCCTGCAATCCCTTAGGGGACTTTGTTTACCCCAAATACTGGGAAAAACCCAAGGGCCGATTCTCAGAATTTTTTCCTGTTTTCAAATTCAAATTGCAAACACATGGATGCGGCCTCTATGATCGCACTTCTAAAAGGACGGGAGGGAGGAGATTAGTCCAGATGGTCATTCTTTTGGTCGTCTACCGTTTTAGCTGATTTAGGCATTGAGCCTAGCTGGAGACCATGTAGATAACAAACACAATGACTACAAGTAAAAAGCTACTTCTTATTGTTCAAAGTGTTGTGTTATGCTGCCATGCAGGATTCACAAATCCATCGACAAATATGGCTGTC
This sequence comes from Amaurobius ferox, assembly GCA_951213105.1. Classification (NCBI taxonomy): domain Eukaryota; kingdom Metazoa; phylum Arthropoda; class Arachnida; order Araneae; family Amaurobiidae; genus Amaurobius; species Amaurobius ferox. The sequence goes on along the minus strand of OX578148.1, from coordinate 47,485,643 downwards.
TTTGTATGTTCTAACTATTCGGGTAACTTTTTCTTTCAATTATTTAAAATATTTTTGCAAAATTTCTTAATTGACTAAATTTTTTTGTTGATTTTTAATGTGTTTCAACCAATAAAATTAATTTGGTACTGAATTTAGTCTCTGGTATTAGGCCCAGAATAATATTGATAAAAGAATAATTTTTCATATTTTTATCCAAAATAATATGCCCCGTGGCTGTTCTATGAGGAATTTCAGAGGCAAATAACTAAGCAATGGTGTAAAATGATCTTAATTTTGTATTTTTTCCAGTTTCATTGCAAAATGAAAAAAAAAATGGTACAAAGTATTTTTGCGAAGTAAAATATTCCTTTTTGAATATCTGCATGAAAGTGCAAAAGTTGTTTATAAATTGTTAGGGCTGTTTCATAAATTAATAAATTTATTCTATAGACTCAATCTGGGAATTATATATATTCTTTTGCTCATGCATACAAATTTCTGTCTAGATATACGTTCAATAATCCGTAAATACTATTTTATTTTTTCATAATTACACTTTTAATTATAATTTAATACACTTTTAAGTAAAATGTTAATTAAACAACCTTAAAATTTGTAATATACATTTTGATATTGTGATTTTTTTTATTTCTACTCAAACAATTCACTTAATATCCCCATGTTCTAGTCAACATTCGATTTATTATTATTCTTATATAAAGTTGTATTGTATGATATGTAGTATTTTTTTGTCCATTTTTTATTTCAAAACCAAGAAAAAATGAAACATTGACGTTCCTCTTTTCCAACGAATGGAATTTATTTTTTATTCTTAATACACCCTATTTTTATTACCCCACTCGAAAGTTCATATTTTTAAATTTCTAACCCCCCCCCCCCCCCCGTCCTTTTTTAAATGAATTTGGAAGCATTTGGATATTTTCCTGTGTTTCTGTTAGGCCCATGTATCTCCAAATTTTTTTTCAGATGTTTTCTTTTATTATTTCTTTCAAAATTACGAAAATAAATATTACGTGTTTTACCGCCTTGTTCTCTAATGATTGCAAATATGATTTCCCCCTCTCTCTTAGTTTTGTTATGCACTTTATCTTTCGGCAGAAAATGAGAATATTTTTAATTTTTACCCCCTCCACCTTTTTTCCTAATTGTTGTCCCCTTTTCTATTCTATATATTTTTCCTGCTTTTGAATTAGGTTTTGTATCTTCGAGCATTTTTTTATATTTTTTCATTCACTTGTCACAAACTCAGGGGCATTTTAAACATTCCATTTCAATCGTCTTCATTCCCCAGTGAATCTATAATAATGAAAAGAAGAATCTATCTGTGTGTTTGTCCACAATGCCGACCGATATCTGTCTCATTGAATTTTTTCACCCATTTTGTTACTCCATGTCTTCGGACGAGTCGGTTGGCCTGGGCTTTCGACACAGTCTCATCTATGCCCGAACTAATGCATCTCGAAGGCCTTTTACCAAAATTTACATCCGATTTTTAACGAATTTTTAAATTCCAAAATCAGATAATCTCCAGCTACTGATATGACCTAGCAGCTTTATTCTCGATTTAACAGTTACAGAATCTCCAGCCATCGATATGATCTAACAGCTAATCATACCGTAACGATCTAATGCCACGTTCATCTCCTAGAGGTTATTTATCTTTCATTCATTTATATTTTGCATCACGGAGAGCGTTAATTTTTTTTTTCGCTTTGCGGATAGCGTACTGGTAGTTTGACGTCGGTTTAGGATTTGAAGAAAATTGAGTAGTGTTATTTGTAAATGTAGTAACGGGGGTTTATTTGCATTCCAGATCAAGATCAATACCGGGTAATTCGTTCCAGTGATACAATAAAGCAAATGTTAAATTAGTCAAAGTGTAAAATTTTGTTGTAATTTGGATAGTATTCCATTATTATGTATATTTCCGTAAGTATATTTCCACCTATTCTGTTCAAACCTCATCAATCATTAAACATCTTTAGAATCCCCCAAGTTCATTTAACTTTCTAATTTTTCTTTTAAACAAAACAAAATATCTCGTGTTTGTGCACTAATATTTCCCAAAAGAATAAGTAACCAGACTGATGTGCAATAATCGTGCCATTTCAAATATTACAGCTTTCCCACCCATTGGAATACTTGGTTTTTAAAGTATAGTGGTTATAATTTCGATATACTTCAAAAACCAAGAAAGTGACCTAAAATCCAATTATATACACTTGTAGGATTCTTAAAGAGCAATAAATTCATACTAATTGTTTATAGTTATCACTTTTAGTTTTTAAGATATAAGCATTACAAACTTGAAATACTTCAAATTTTCAAACTTCTTCCACTTGACAAGATGATTACTCGAAAACTATAAAAGCTTTTTTAAATATACATATAAATTTAGAAACTAAATTTCCTCATACATATTTTTTTATCACTTAATATAATTCTATTGATCTTTTATAATTTCGAAGATATTTCGAGTGAAAGTATGAAACATGGAAAAAAACTCATTTTTATGTTTCAAAGTTTAAGCCACCCTTCCCCCAAAAAATAGAGTTCGATCCAAAATCCAATTATATACACTTGTAGGGCTTTTACAGAGCTACAAATTTATGCTTATTGTTCAAAGCTAGTTTTTTTAGTTTTTGAGATGTTACTAACTTGAAAAATGGAAAAATTTCAATCTTCTTCAATTTGACAAGACGATTACTCGAGAACTATAAAAGCTTTTCTTAACAATAAATATAGATTTTGATACTAAATTTCCTAGTACGTATTTTTGTCGTTTACTATTTATATCTTTATTTTATAGTTTAAAATGAAAACAAGAATAATAAAAACACTCGCTGGGACAGACACTTTTTGTTTTCTAGAAAAAAATTTTTAATATTAAAATATTGATATTATTATTATAAGTGTCCAAAAGGTTTACATTTTTCATAACACTTCGTTTTCCCTACACAGAAACCTCAAACATAGATGTTATTCCCATAAACTTACATATAATATGATTGTTTATTTAATATTTTTGAATGCCGTTTTCTTCTTATGATTTAAAAGAAGTTTGAAAATTTGCGACCTTCCGAGTGTTCATTTGCCTTTAAAATCATAAATTTTGTTCACTTCACTTCATTTGTTCTAGAAATTTTGTCTCTCTAGACTCCTATACACACCCATACATACATTACACTCACGCACAGACACCCATTTAAAAATAATTGATATGGGTTAAAGGATGTCCAAAACGTATATTAATCCGTCGAAAATTCGAGTTTTCGACCCCATTATTTTCCAATGCATCATTTGTGTGCAGGGAAATTACAAATAAAGTCCAAAATTCAGTTATGTATTATAAATTACTGCTGCATTATGCATGCATGTATGCATGTAGAAAGAAATGTAAGGCATTACATTTTCTAAACCGCAAATTAAAACTCTAAATTTAGATGAGAATAAAATTTGATAGTGTGAGACCAGAAATAGATCTCACACTTTGATGAGACAAGCTTATATGTGTAATTTATTGTGTACAAAACGGCAAACTGTCAGCCTGGATGGCGTCGAGTTTTACAACACGGGAACCCAAAAGGTCACAAAATCATAAATTTAGGGGCACCAAGATAACGAGGGGGCCGAGTGGACCCTTATGAGGAAGTGAATCATGCCATTGGATAAAGATTAACCAATGGAAAATGGGCTTGTTGCGTCACATTAAGAAGGCAGGAATTATTAAGGAAACATTAAGAAAATTTTTATTATATATTTGTATTTTATATTTATATATATATATATATATATATTTATATGAAAGGCGGCCCCAAACTGTCTTGCCCACACACGAAAATATCCTTGAACCGGCCCTGAGTTCATTCCATTCACAAGAGAAGATACTTTATGTATTCGTTTTATATTTTGGCGCCGGAGAATTCGTAAATCAATCTATCTATCTATATACTCGTATATATACTAATTTCCAAGTGTCCGCCTGTCCATCTGTTTGTCAGGCTTTTTTAAGCACTTCCCAAGTAGATAAAGACTTGCAATTTGGTACACGATTCTATCGTTCAATAAAACCCACTGGAAAAATCGAATTTTTCAAAAATGTTCTGCAGAGGGCGGGTGCTCCACACCAAAACGTTCGAAAAGTGAAATGATAGGAAAGCACACTTTGCGATGAGATAAAGACTTCAAATTTAGTGTATGGGTAAACCAAGAAAGTGCGCAATTTCAGATTTTCAATATTTGCTACTCTAGGGGGTGCTGCGCACCAACATGTTCAATTTGCCGAACAAATGAGAAACGCCTCTTTAAAATTTGATAGAGGCTTACAATTTGGTATATGCGCTAATCGTTGAATGAAAACACCCAAGACAAAAGAGTTTTTCAAAAGTGTTCGATTAGGGGGGTGCTCCAGAGAAAAACGTTCGAAAGGTGAAATGATAAAAATCCGTGCTTCGAGATGAGATAGAGACTTCCAATTTGGTGTACTGGTAGATAGTTCGAAAGGAAGAGCATGCGCAATTTCAGTTTTATGATATTTTCAACTTTAGTGAGTGCCGCAAACACAAATGTTCGATTTTCCGAATAAATGAGAAACAAAACCTTCTTTTAAAATGTAATAGAGGCTTAATATGTGGTATATGGGGCAATCATGTGATAAAACAAAATAGAGTTTTTCAAAAATGTTCATTTAAAAGGGTAGCTACGCCACACGAAAACGTTCGAAAACTGAAATAATAGAAAAAATATGCTTCGCGATGGAATGGAAACTTCAAATTTGGTGTATAGGTAGATAGATCCAAAAAAAGAAAGCGTGCAATAGAAAATTTCCAATATTTGTAATTTTGGGGAGAATCTACACACAAAGACCTTCAGGCCAACGGCCGTACCGTGCTGAAAACACCGGTTCTCTTTAGATCACCGAAGTCAAGCAGCATCGTGCGCGGTTAGTACTTGGTGGGTGACCACCTCGGAACACCGCGTGCTGTTGGCCATCTCGGGTGCGGTATCCCCGCTAGATTTGCACGCTACCACAAATGCCACCGTGTTCATGCGGAGTACGATCACGTTTAACATGTGGGTCCGTAAGTCCTTCCGAGAGGTTGGTGGTAGGGGAAGGAGGGTACGGTCCCTGTGGATGCCTCCCCCACTGGGTTCCGGTCTAAATTGGGTGGCACTTCCCGGCCGTCCATACAGTTACCTTACACCTTTCTGGTACCGGTCGTCCATCCTGTTGCTCCAAGTCCTCTGGACGAGCCGGACGGCCTGGGGCTTTCACACCTTTCTGGTAGGTCGGACGGTCTGGGTCTCAACAACAACACCAAGACCTTCAAAAAGTGAAATGATAGAAAAACATGCTTTGCGATGAGATAGAGACTTTAAATATGGTGTATGTGTAAAGCATTCGAAAGGAAGAAAGTGTGTAATTTCATATTTCCAATGTTTTCTACTTAAGGGGGTTGTTGTTGTTGAAACCCAGACCGTCCGACCTACCAGAAAGGTGTAAGGTAACAGTTTGGACGGTCGGGAAGTGCCACCCAATTTAGACCGGAACCCAGTGGGGGAGGCATCCACAGGGACCGTACCCTCCTACCCCTACCACCAACCTCTCGGAAGGACTTTCGGACCCACAAGTTTAACGTGATCGTACTCCGCATGAACACGGCGGCAGTTTTGGCAGTGGCTGGAATCGAACCCGGGCCTACCGAGTGCAACTCCAGCGCGCTAACCAATGGGCTACCGCGCCCCCTACTTAAGGGGGTGTCGCACACTAAAATGTTCGACTTGCCGAATAATTGAGAAACGGCTCCTTTAAAATTTGATAGAAGCTTGAAATTTGGCACATGGCCTAATCATTTGATGAAAACACTCAAGACGAATATAGTTTATCAAAAATGCTCGTTTAAGGGGTGCCCCAGAGAAAAACGTTCGAAAGGTGAATTTATAAAAAAAAAAATATGCATCGGGATTTAAATGTGTTGTGCGGGTAGATAGTTTGGAAGGAAGAGAGAGTACAATTTCAGTTTTCCAATATTTTACACTTTTGGGGGTGCCTCACATCAAAATGTTCTATTTCTGAAATAAATGAGAAACACCCCTTTTAAAATGTTATAGAGGCTTGATATTTGGCATATGGGCCAGTCATATGAAAGAAAACCCAAGAAAAACAGAGTTTTTCAAAAAATTTCTTAGAAAGGGGTGGGTACTCCACACAAAAACATTCAAAAAGTAAAATTATGGAAAAAGCATGCATCACAATGAGATAGAGACTTCAAATTTACTGTGCAGGTAGATAGTTGGAAAGGATGAAAGTATGCAATTTTAGTTTCCAACATTTGCTACTGTAGGGGGTGGCGCACACTAAAATATTCGATTTGACAAACTAATGAAAAACGCCTCCTTTCCAACGCGATAGAGGCTTGAAATTTGGTATATGGGCTAATCATTTGATAAAAAATCTGATGTAGGCAACACATGACTTTCCTTATATAATGTAATGAATTTACTACTTTTACAGTAAAAAATAGGTTTTTCTTATAGTAGATACTAATATTCTTTCCAAAACATTGAATTTTCGACAATTAGTCGTCATTTTCATTGATTTAGCGTCATTTTTATCCATTTGGCGAGATTTTCGTTAATTTGGCAACATTTCAAAAAGTCGCCAAGTTGGCGACATTCTGCCAAATTCGTCGCCAAAATCTCGCCAAGCGTCATGGATGAAGAAATAAGTTATTCTTACAGCAGATATACGACTATTGGCGTTCAAATACAAAAGTATTACTTAAAGTATCTTTTTTCATGAATGGAACGAGCTAGATCCACGAGAATGATGTCACCCAATTTATCGCATGGTATTACATATGAAAAGTGAGCATGTTTCTCAATAGGAAATATTTTTATTTTATGACTTTTTGATAATTTATTTGAAAAATTGTACAATATCTCGAGAACGGTTTATGTTAGCGTTCTAAAATTTATGTCAATCGTTTTTTAATGAAAAATTACATAAGAAATGTCTATTTGCGTCACTTTTTTAGTGGTTTTGATTTTTTGACGATTTTTTCAATATTTCATTCGAAAATTTAGGAGGGTTCTGAACATTCGATTGCGTATAAAAACAATAGGCTTCCAGTGTTTATGAATTGTGATTTTTGTTCCAAATTTTGTTCGAATCGGTCCATTCGTTCGTCAGTTATCGTCTCCACAGACTCACTGACACACACACACACACACACACACTTTCACACACACACACACACAGACATCACTCCAAAAATGTATGATTCGTGATCAGGGATGCTTGAAACGTGCTCTCCTGTCGAAAACTCGAATTCGAATTTTCGACCCCGTCACAATACTTTCCTTATACATTATGTATATAAGGAAAGTAAAAAACACAAAATTAATACAGTTTTTCAACAGTTCATTTATGGGGGTGCTACACAGAAAAAATTTGAAAGGTGATATGAAAGAAAAAGCATTCTTCCTGATATGATAAAGAGTTCAAATTTGGTATACGTGTAGATAGTTTGATAGGAAGAAAGTGTGCGATTTCAGATTTCAAGTATTTGTTACTTAAGAGAGCGCCGCACACCAAAACGTTCAATTTTCGGAATAAATGAGACACGCTTCCATTGAAATGTGATAGAGGCATGATATTTGGTATATGGGCCAATAATATGATAAAAATCCCAAGACGAATGAGTTTTTCAAAAATGTTCATTTATGGGTGTACTTCAAAGAAAAACGTGCGAAAGATTAAATGATAAAATAACATGCGTCGGGATGAGATAGAGACTTTAATTTGGTGTACGGATATATAGTTTCTAAGGAAGAAGTGTGCAATTTAAGTTTTCGAATATTTTCTTCTTTAGGGGGTGCTACACACCAAAATATTCGATTTGCCTAATAAATGTGAAACGGGAATTATTCACAAATTTACATTGTTCAGGGGTTGCTTATTGCGAGACCGTTCATTTTCAACGGGTATTCAACTAGTATATAATAATTGCCAAATGTCCGACTGTCCGTCTGTCTGTCTGCCTCTCCGTCTGTCTGTCACGCTTTTTTAGGTACTTCCCGAATAGATAGAGACATGCAATTTGGTACACGGCTCGATCGTTTGATGAAACCCCCTGGAAAAATTGAATTTATCGAAAACGTTCTCTAGAGGGGGTGCTCCACACCAAAACGATCGAAAAGTGAAATGATAGAAAAGCATGCTTTGCGATAGAGACTTCAAATTTGGTGAATGGATAAAACGTTCGAAATGAAGAAAGTGTGCAATTTCAGATTTCCAATATTTTCTACTCAAGGGGGTGCCGCACACCAAAATGTTCGATTTACCGAATAAGTGAGAAACGGCTCCTTTAAAAGTTGATAGAGGTTTGAAATTTGGTGTATAGGCTAATCATTTAATTGAAACACCCAGGACGAATATAGTTTTTAAAAATATTCGTTTAAGGGGGTGCTCCAGAGAAAAACGTTCGAAAGATGAATTGACAAAAAAGCAGATTTCGGGATGAGATAAAAATTTTAAATTTGGGGTACAGGTAGTTTGTTTGAAATGAAGAAAGTGTACAATTTGAGCTTTCCAATATTTTCTAATTTAGGAGGTGCTGCACACCAAAATGCTCGATTTTCGGAATAAAGGAGAAACGCCCCTTTTAAATTGTGATAGAGGCTTGATATTTAGTATATGCGCGAATCGTCTGATAGAAAACACAAGAAGAATAGAATTTTCAAAAATGTATATTTAAGGTGGTGGGTACTCCACACAAAAACATTCGAAAGGTGAAATGACAGAAAAAGCATGCTTCGCGATGAGATAGAGACTTCAAACTTAGTGTACATGTAGATAGTTGGAAAGGATGAAAGTGTGCAATTTCAATTTTTCAACATTTGCTACTATTGGGGGGTGCCGCACACTAAAATATTCGATTTGACAAACTAATGAAAAAGCCTCCTTTCCGACATAACAGAGGCTTGAAATTTGGTATATTGGTTAATAATTTGTTAAAAAAACACAAAATGAATACAGTGTTTCAACAATGCTCAATTATGCTGGTGCTACAAGGAAAAAAGTTTGAAAGGTGATATGAAAGAAAATGCATTCTTCTTGATAGGATAAAGAGTTAAATTTGGTATACGGGTAGATAGTTTAAAAGGAAGAAAGTATGCAATTTCAGATTTCCAATATTTGTTACTTTAGGGGGCTCCGCACATTTTTGAAAATCGAATTTTTCAAAAATGTTTTGTAAAGTTTGTGTTCCACATCAAAACGTTCCAAATGTGGAACAATAGAAAAGCAAACGTCGTGATGAGAGAGAGACATCAAATGTAATGTATGGGTACATAGTTCAAAAAAAAGAAATTGCGCAAGTTTAGTTATACAATATTTGCTACTTTAGGGTTTGCCCCACCAAAATGTTCGATTTGTCGAATAAGAGAGAAACACTATATTTTGAATGAGATATAGACTTAAAATTTGATACACAGTTCAATCGTAAGGTTACAGAAAAATTTAATTTTCAAAAATTTCTGTGGTGGAGGATGGGGTGGGGTGTGCTCCACAGCAAAACGTTCGAAATGTGAAATGATAGTAAAACAAACTTTGCAATGAGATAGAGACTTTGAAATTGGTGCAATAATAGATAGTTAGATTGAAGTAAAGTGTATAATTTCAGCTTTCTATTATTTGATAATTTAGAGATGCCAACGCTTAAATGTTTACTTAGCGGAATAAATGAGAAAATTCCAGATATTTGAAATTTTGTGCACGGGTGAACAGTTAGTTTGAAAGGGACCACAGGAAAAATCGAATTATTCAAAAATTAACGTTATTCAGGTTTGCTTATTGTGAGACCGTTGATTTTCAACGGGTATTCGGCTAGTAGTTATTATTTCACGACATATTAATTAAATGTCAATTACAATTTGATGAATGTCTTGCATAAGAGTATTAATAAATCACTCTGCTGGGACTCCGAATAGGCCCAAAGCGCCTAATTTTGATATATGAGGTGTTGATTGAATGCCAAAATCATTTCGGAATGGATTTTGTACACTATAATTTATACTGTGAAAGAATTAAAGTCATTATATTATGTAGAGAAAGTCAGGTTCTCCCCACATAATATGTTTATTATTATAAACAGCATCTTATACCCAACTCATACATTTATTGACATATAAAAAGAAAAGTTATTCTCATTCTTACCTTTCGTAATTGACAATGGTTGTTTAGGAATAATTCCATGTTCGGAGTGATGAATTGGAAGAAACAATTGTAAGAAGCGGGAGGGGGGGGGGATGACTTGCTATCCATCATACTGGTCAGGTTGATGGACGAATGACCGGAAGGTCTCTGTGCGGAAAGAAAGTATTTCGACATTGAGCCTGATGTATTTTAATTGATTTTACTCTCTCTCTGTATATATATATATATATAAAATATATAATATAAAGAAAGTGGATTATCAGAAATATATGTGTTATAGTAATTATGCGCAAAGCAGCAAGAAGTACTATACACCATATAATGCATTAATAATATGTATATATATATATATATATATATATATATATATATATATATATATATATATATACATATATACATATATATATATATTTATATATATATATATATATGTATATATATATATATATATATATATATATATATATATATATATATATATATGTATATATATATGTATATATATATGTATATATGTATATATATATACATATATATATATATATATATATATATATATATATATATATATATATATATGTATATGTATATATATATATGTATATATATATATGTATATATATATATATATATATATATATATATATATATATATATATATATATATATATATATATATATATATATATATATATATATATATATATACACTTATGTCCAAAAGTTAAGCATAATTCGTAAAATGCGAAAAGTTCGGAGTTAATATGGATACAATGGTTCACAATCAATTGTGGAGAATCGTGGGACGAAGATAAATCATTGTGAATTTGCAAAACAGTTCAGTCGACGTCGACATGCGCAAAGCACCGGCGCACGTCGGAACGAGTATAAAACGGTCTCGAGCGGCATGGTCAGTTGAGGCAGAATTTCGTAATTGCTGTGGTACGGAGCGTTGTTAACAATCAAAAAGGACGAAATATGTCACAAAGATGCCAACTGGACATGTTTTTGAAGGGACGAATTATTGGAATGCTGGAATCCGGTCGATCCCAAACAGAAGAGTCTCTGATTCTGAATGTGCCTCAGTGTGTAATCTCCAGACTGTGGCAGAGGTTCCAAACCACTGGAAATGTTACCCGGCGACCGGTACCAGGTCGGCCAAAGGTAGCAACCGCTCGGCAAGACCAAGATTTGGCGATAACTACGTGATGTCAGAGGAACCGTTCTGCCAGACAACTGGGTTCAGCCCTGACAACCGCCACAGGAGTCACTGTTTTGATACAAACTGTATACAGGAGACTCAGATACGTTGGTCTCTATGCCAGACGACCAGTAGTTTGCATCCCCCTGACGTCTGCACAGAAACGCGCATGTTTACAGTGGAGTTTGGAACATCGGCAGTGGAGTGGACAACTGTGGGGCATGTTCAGTGACGAGTCCAGGTTTAGCCTGCACATTGATTCTCGTCATACCACGATCTGAAGAGAATGTGGGACGCGTTTTCACTCGGGAAAGATCACGGAAATACATCGTTTTCGGTTTGGAGGAGTCATGGTCTGGGCAGGCATCTTGATGGACTGGCGCACAGACCTCCACATCTTTGACAATGGGTCGGTTACCAGCCAAATATACAGAGACGAAGTCCTTGAGCCTACCGTTCGATTATTTAGAGGTGCTGTTGGCCCTGATATCACATTCATGGATTATAACGCGCCTCCTCACCGGGCGTCCTTGGTCGACGACTTCCTTCAAACTAAACAAATCCAGCACATACTGTGGCGTGCCAACTCTCCTGATCTGAATCCAATAGAGCATGTGTGGGATATGCTCGGGAGAGACATCTTACAGCCCTCCGCTACCCACCAAGCTCCATTCCGAGATTGAAAACTGCTCTTCGTGAGGCTTGGAAATCTTTGCGTACACAACTCATCCAAACCCTCATCTGAAGTATGGGAAATCGTTATGCAGCATGCGTGGCTACCTGAGGTTCCCATACACCGTATTAAACTGTAGCATCACATTATTTTAATCATTCTGTTTCACTGAAGTTGACACTGGTATTGTGACCCGTTTTCATTCAACTCTTTTCTTTGAACAATAAAAGTCGTTATTATCCTTGTTTTGCATCTTTTTCTTCTTCTATAACCTTATTACATCCGCATACCGCGTTTCCTTCCATTCCCATCTAGATTTCCTGAAATTTTCACATAAACAGCAACTATGCTTAACTTTTGGACATGAGTGTATATTTATATACATATTTATATATATATATATATGTATATGTATTTATATATAATTGTGTGTGTGTGTGTGAAGATTTTAATTTTTTAATTTACTTGTATTATTTATACCTAAGATTGATCATATATTGAAATAGTTCTGTATAGCAAAAATAAAAATATGATGGTCTGAAGTGAATATTTGATATCAATAATGACTATACGACAAGCTTGTGAAGATGTTAAAAAGAACATTATAAATAAAACATTATAAATAAAACAGGTACTAAATTGGTATAAAATACCCCTTTTCCCTGTTCTATATATAAGTTAAGGAATTGAAAAAGAATTACATTGGTAATTATAATTCCTTAACTACACCCTTAAATTAAATTTTTGTTATAAATCATATATGTAATACAGGTACTTAAGGTACTAATCCCCTTGTTCCCTGCATAAACATACATGGTGTAAAAACATGAATAGTGTATAAGATGAAAAGTTTCAAAACAGAAAAAAAAATGGCCTTTCTTGCTCCCAAAAATTTTTTTGAAAATGAATGAATTAAAAAAAGTGAAAAGCATTTCCGAAACCATGTACGTTATCAAGGGCCATACCTGGTTCGTTAATATTGATTCTTCGTTTCTGTGTACATTACTGCAAATTGTATTACAGAAATAATGCACATTGCCCGGAGAAGAAGTAGAAATTGGATCAGATATAAATATAAAAATAATCAAATAAAATAATCAAATATACCAGCGTATGGCTGTGTATTTAGATGAGAATACATCGTAATGTATAAGACGAAAATAATAATAATAATAAAATAACACAGATTGAGTTACCCCTTGTGCTGCTTACGTTGGAGAGTAATTGATACTAACTAAGCTTTTTCTAACTCAAAACAGGTTACAGTTAAGCTGGTGGACTATGAATGCAACTGTTGGAAGTGAAACATGGAGATGATAATTTATTTAAAAAATTTTATTCAAAAATGGTTGATACTGAATGGTTGGCTGATGCTGTAATTGAAACAATGTTTTGCATTTTAAATTAAATTGTGTTTTAATAAATGAAAAAATAAGATTTGGCTGGTATGTATTTTGTATAGTGGTGTTCATGAATTTAATAAGATGATCTTTGTAGTAACATGGTGTACTTAACATTTTTATTCTTAATAACTGATTATTAATAATATTTTTATATACTGATTTTGATAAATTGGATAAATAATGTTGAAGTTTATTTACTTTGAAGTTATATGATTCAGTTTTCTCGTATATTTTAATTTTTGATGATTCTTCATTTTGAATTTTTAAACTAACGCCTAGGTAATTGATCCAGTGTGATTGATATACATTTTCAATTTGTAAATTTTGAGGATAAAACTGAAAGTTTAACAATGTGGCATCATTAGTAATTTTAATAATAATTAGATCATCAATGAATCTGCACACGATATGACTGTTGAAAGGGTAGTGAAGTTCATAAAAATGTAGATAACGGTTGGCCAGTATTGTGGATGAGATTCCTCCCTGTGGAATTCCCTTATTGCATTTGTATATGCAATTACCGTGAGAGAGATACTGATTGAACAGAATGAATTTTAACAATGTTTTGAATTTTGGAATAGAGATGTTTTTGATTGAGTAAATTGTTCATATAAATTTAGTATGACTTTAAATAAATCATTAATATCAATGTTATTAAAGACTTCGTTGAAATCAAAAGTTTTAATATCATGTATGTAAGGTTGTTGCTTTAAGTTATTAATCAGTTCTAAACTATTTTTGATTATATGTGTTCGTTATGTAGTAAAATGATCATAAATTTGATTTAGTATAAATAGTAGTTGCTTGTCCGCAGCATTGGTATATGAATTAAATCCTATAGTAACAGTTCTAAAAGTAATTGGTGATTTGTGGAATTTAAGTATAAGTATCAGGTAAGGAAAATTAAGATTGTGTTTTTGTTTAAGTAGTTTGTATTAAGCAATAATTTGTTTACTGATAATAAAGATAATAGTGTGTATAGAAGTTAATGAAATTGAGGAATTGAGTTGTAGTTTGAGATCGTCCAAATAAAATTTTTTGCAAATAAACGCATAATTACTTGATGCTTTATCAACATAAGTGATTATAAATTTGTCTTGTAGTAACTTGATCCCTTTTAAGATGTCTTGGTAATTATGCTTATATTTTTTATAGGAATTTGTTGAAGTAATTGTTTTACATGCCAGGTAACTTGTACTTGCCAGCTCTTAAAGGCTTCTAAAGGGCCGTTGTAATTACCGAATTTCATAAAATTTGGTAGGTAAGTCCCTCGTGGGCGAATCTGGTGCTGATTTATTTTAGGTATGATTCGGGATAAAAAAAACCTGCCTTTTTTTGCGAAATGGCCAGCAAGAATTTTATCCACTCTAGCTAAAAAACTAATGGACCGACTTTCACAAAATTCTGTAGATAAATCACTTGTGGGTTACCCTGGTGCTGATTAGATTTTGGTATGATTTGGAAAAAAATAACCCGCCTTTTTTTGCAAAATGGCCCGCATTAGGGTTACATCATTAGGGTTATCAGTTGCAATGCTACAGTTCATGTTATCATGGTCACTAGATTTTAAGTTTAACAGTTCAAACTGGTTTTTGGTAGGAACTTCCGTAGTGAAATTTTCCTCTATCCTAGCCTTTTTACTTGGATTTAAAACCGGTTCAATTTCATCTTCAATTTTAATTTCCTGTATCAGTCCTATTTCTAGCAGTTTAGTTTCAATTAATTTACTACCCAACATATTATCCTCACATTTATAAATTACATAAATATCACTATTCTCAAATTTCTCAATATCATGGGTCAACAAAAAAGAGTTTACAAAAGAAAACGAACCTATTATCCGGGAGACTTGGTCCTTGTCCTGTCCAATCAATCCATTCCTGAGCATCTTCTCGATGTGCAGAGTCAACACGCAAATCACGAGTCTGCAGAAGTTCATCGCTTGCTTCACATCCTGAGTCCACGTGAATATCGATCCATCCTGTGGCAGGGAGTCGCAATAGGTAGCCATGGCATCCTTAAGAGGCCGAGCATCTTCCCCATCCAACTCACCAGCAATAGTGTATTCTAATTGAGCACTGTCCAAATCCATAGTCGAGAGAGGGTGAAATCAATCCAAAAGTCCCTAAAAAGCACAACCACGTGGGGAAAACACACGTGGCGAACCAAGTTCGAAAAGCACAAAAGAAATGGCGACTACAAAGTACGTCACCAAATACGAAAATCACAAAAGTCGGCTGCAAATTGCTTAGCCCGACGTGCTCTACCATTACCAGGTATATCACGTCCAAGCGAGAGCAAGAAAAATCACCACAAGGTAAAATCTGGAGCGTCACTAAGGCACGTCCGTACAGCTCGGAGTCTGGGCTCCGAATGCGAAGGAGAGAAGTTTGCAGCTTCACTTTTATAGAGGCTCCCTGATGGACGGAAGTCTGACTTGGCTTCGACATGACAACATCCATGCCCGCTGACGGGACTCGAACCCGTAACCCGGCAATCCAGCGATCAGACGAAAACGCATGCCCCTGACCGTTCGACCACCGGATCGGCGGTCTGTATTTCAAAATATATTAACAGAAATTAACTAAAAGTTTGTTTATCAAAGTTTTTGATAATGCTCAATCGATTGTCGTCAAAATTTACAAATTTTTTGTTCATATTTTTTCCCAAGTATAAATTTCGTAATTAATAATTATAATATTCAGAATTTGTTCGAATATTAAAAATGGTATGCATTTTGTTTGGGTTATTAGTACCACAACATGACAACGAAATTAGTTTGATGCGCTAAAGGTTTAGGAAAATTTAAGAGAAAAACTGCAGCACCAATTTACCATTGGGAGCTCAAAACTTAATAACTCCCAAATGACTTGCACAAAATATGTTTGTTTTATATGAATCCGAAGAGCTTTGACCTGGAGAATTAGAATCTACACTACATGATAATGAAAATGAGACACCAAGAAGGAGTAGGCAGAAAAATATGAAAATTGCAGGGTAGACGCAGATCACCAAATTATGTAAATGATGTGAAATGCGCAGCTGTCCCGCGCAAGTTGAGTGAGATATAAGGGAAGGAACCTGCAAAATCGGCAATAGTCGCGCCACTCTGTCTGCCAGAGAAATAATTTTGAAATTTTCTGTTGTCTCAAAGAAAACGTGTAGTAGCAGAGAATGCCAGATCGCAGCCAACCGAGACAGTTCCAGCCGACAGCCGATTTCACGAGGAGTAACCTACACGCGTCCACGGTGCACCGGCCGTGGCGAAAATGGTTGGAACAAGGGAATGGGGCACGTTTGAGGGGTACCGGTATGGCCACAGTGACGTCAACACGCGTGGACAAGTGTTGGCGGCCCCGCAGACCACTTTCGTCGCCCTTTTGCAGCATGTGCAGGACACCCTTGATGCTCCCATACCGACCAGGACTATTATCCCCCGATTGGTCGCTGGCGACCTGCATTCATGGCGCCCATTAAGAAGACTGCCATTGACCCAATGACATAGACGCCTCCGTTTGCAATGGTGTCGGGGTAGAGCCACGTGGAAGACCGAATGGCACAGGGTCGTGTTTTCAGAATGAGGCATGCTTCTGTTTTAGCAATGACAGTTACCGTGTACGAGTCGAGCGCCGAAGTGGTGACAGGTCCAAGTCGGCCTCATCTGTGAAACGCCACACCGCGCGACAAAGCGGCAAGATGGTGTGGGGCGCCATCGCCTACGATAGCAGGTCACCTCTGGTCCATATTGGGGGCACTATGACGGCCGAACAATACGTGGATGAAGTGCTACGGTCGCTGACACTACCCTGCCATCAGAGGGTACCCAATGCCATTTACCAGCAAGATAACTCTCGACCACACACGGAACGCATCAGTTAACATGTCCTGCTAGGTACCCAGGTACTTCCATGGCCACCAGTCTCCCCTGATCTCTCACCAATCGAACACGTCTGGGACGTGATTGAACTTCGCTTGCGTGCTCTGCAACCGTCGCGTTTTGAAGACGATCTCTGGCATATGGTAGACAGGGAATGGGCAGCCATCCCTCAGGACATCATCTGCATGCTTATTGACTCTGTACCTAGACGTGTTGTTGCCTGTATCGCTGCCCGCGGTGGACCTACAACCTACTGCTCATGGGGTGTTATCGCTCAGTGTATAGGTGTATCATGTTGCAACAAACATCATTTATTGTTCGTTGCTGTCTCTCTTTGTTTGCCGATTTTCAACCCACTCCTTCTTGGTGTCTCATTTTCACTGTCACGTAGTGTATTATCAAAAGTGAGTCTTGCGCTTTGAAATAATTGAGTTGGTACAAAGTTTAATATGAAGACAGCCCCTTGCGCACGTTTATTTTTAGAAGACATAATTACGAGTCTAATGTTATAATTGTTTTACTGTGCGAGCCGAAGAGCCAGAATAACGACTGGTGTTCGGTTTTTTTTTTTTTTAAATGGGGTAGAGGGTGCATTTGTACACCTTAGGGTAATGTAAACCATTTAAAATGAACTTTGTGTCCCTTTACTATACCAATATTTTACATTTTTTTTTAAATTTAATTTAGTACAGATTGTACCACTGAGACATGCATTCTCATCAAAACTAATTCTTAAATATTTTGTGTTATTATATCCGGGAAATGTGTATAAATCTGAACATATAGAATGGACTTCAACAATAAAAATTGAAATGTTAATAGTTGAACTTTACACAAAATATACAATGCCCTCCGGATTTTTACTGAAACTTCAATTTTTCAAAAATGCTAACAGCACTCTTTCCATTAAATACTTTTTCATCCAACTTTTTGAACTAACATGAAAACTTTTGAAATGAGCAATACTTCTTCCAGTTTCGCAAACTACATTTTATTCGCGTTACAAATGCATCCCACAAAATGCGGAAGAAATACATGAGGCAAATGCTCACAAAGAATTATCGGCCAAACTTTAAAACAGAAATTCTAAAACATGCTTCAGGGTACAGAAGAAATTTCATTGACATTTAACATAAAACTATTTTTCTTTGGATGTACAAAAATATAATGTATTTTCCATCAGATTTCCTTACTAATTGACAAATTTTGTGATTCTGAAAAACAATAAGGCAAATCAGAGCTTTTTTTAATATCCATATCTCGCTGAAAATCAAAAAGACTTTGAGTTGCCATTAAAATAAGTATACTAAATATATATAATAATTGTCTAACATGTTATTATCTTTCCAAACCCTTCATAAGCCTCCCGATAACCAAGAAGTCTGGGTATTTGCATACTTATTTTATTGACAATGAGACAGAACCTAACGGAGCCAGATTTTTCACTCTTCTCCGAGGATGGAGAAAATGAGGGTGAAAAGTATTTCCAAATCCTCCAGAAACCCTCTCAGTGACTTAAAAGACTAAACCTGTGCACACTTATAGCTGTGCACACCTAAGGAGAAATATCGATTAAGAGGCAGAACCTTCCTAAAGGAACCAGATTTTTCATTTCTCTCCCCCCCCCACCTCAGAACGGCGAATAAACGGGGGGATCTAAAAACCTTTGCAGACTCTCCAGAAGCCGGGGAGCGCGACAGCCCAGTGATTAGCGCTCGGGAATTGCCCTCGGACGGCTCGGGTTCGATTCCCGCTACAGCCAAAACTGCCGCTGTGTTCTTGCGAAGTTCGATCACATTAAACATGTGGGTCCGTAAGTCCTTCCGAGAGGTTGGTGGTAGGGGAAGGAGGGTATGGTCTCTGTGGATGCCTCCCCTACTATGCTCCGGTCTAAATTGTGTGACACTTCCCAGCCGTCCAAACAAATACCTTATACCTTTCTAGTAGGTCGGATGGTTTGGGTTAAAGAAGAAGACCCTCCAGAAGCCGCCTTGTGACCTAAAAGGCTGAAACTTTGCACACTCATTGTATCGACCATAGGATAGTTTCTGATTGAGCCAATTTTTAACTAAAAAAATTATTTTAGATGCCAAGCGCCACACATTGTTAAATAAAATAAGTTTTTATTTTTAAGAGTATTAATTTCCATATCTTTAACAGAACAGGCTTAAATATTAGTTTCATATAATTAGATTGATTATTAGAAGCATAATACGGCCTTCTGTGTAAACTCAAAAAAGTTTATATCACAAGAGTGGCCCCTGATAACTGCTAAACATTGATATTGATTTGTTTCTGACTGAAAATACTCATAAAGCAATTACTCATTTTAATTAAAGGGAATACATTTGATGAACTTCATGAAGCTTTTAATTTTCGATTAAAAACTTCATGAGCTTGTAAACGTTTTATTTTACTGTAAATTATTTCATTCACGTTTGAGAAAAAAGTACGTATAAGAGGGCTATTTATTTATATTTCGTTCTAATTTCTTCAAATTGTTTGAGGAGACTCAATGGTCCATATGATAACGTATAGTGACCAATATATCGAAAACGCCGCTTGATATCTCCTAAATAATTAATTTATTTCATGTTGTAAGTACTTACAACGCGTTTACGCATTTGATAATAGTGGATTTATTTATTTCTCTTAAGATTTTTCTATTTTAGATAAAAGTGATATAAAATGTCTCGAAAACAGTACATATTAAAATTATGCAAATTTTCCATTCTTTTCTAAATTTAAGAAAAATGCAAACAACATTACCAATTTTGTAGGAATCTTTATAGATATCTTTTATAATTTTTATCGATTTTTGAAAACAACTTAACCTTTTTGAAAATCAATAGGCTTCTTACATAAAGAAAATCGTTCCAAATTTCGCTTTATTATATGAATTGTTTAAAAACAATATCCTCCTCACGGTTTAGATTTCAGACACACGCAGGCATTGATTAAAACATGGTCGTTTGCCTTCAAGGATGCTCAAAATGTTAAAAACCCAGACCGTCCGACTCATCCAGTGGACTTGAGCAACTATTTGGACGGCCGGCCGGCATGCTCAAAATGTGTAGATCCATCGAAATAAATAGTCGGAATTCCCTCTCTCCCACCGCCACCACCATCACCATCATATCACAATACTTTTCCTTTAAGTATACTAATCATTCTATTCATGGAGAAATTGTAATCTATCGTTTAATTAACACCATTTGACCTCAGCATTAATCTGTAATAATAAAAATATTTGTCTGTCTATATGTATGTTTGTATATTTGTGCTGCTCATACAGGAAAATAGAAGTGAGGCAAAACCACGAAATTCTATACAGGAATTCTTGTGGTTAAACGGCAATACACCTCAACCTTATTTTCTTAATTCAAAATAGTTTTTTAGTTACTTAATGTTGAAGCATAAATTTAAGCAATTTTTACAGAAATTGATTACTTATTAAAAATATTATCGCAGAATTTCCAGATTAATACCATAATGAACAAAGAACAAAGAACACTCCTTGCAACGAACTTTAATCGTTAAACAATTAGTTCATTTTAAAAATAATTTTCAAAACTAAAAACATGTTCTCTTGATCTTTGAAAGGGGTGTGTTTTGAACATACACTTGAAGGAGGTTTGGCGTGATATACACCTCTGAGGCGGTTTATGCAGGAAAATAGTCGTCTAAAATTAGATAACAATGAGAGTTTTTAATACCGTCTTATGGTTACTTACCTAACAGCTTGCAGTTTCGAAATTAACATTTTCTATTCCTCCTATAAATGCGCCTCTGACCATACGTCCACACTATAGCAACAATATTTTATTACATTCATTTATTACATTCAAATCATGATTTCAGACTTAACCCAATACTCGAAAAAAAATTCACAATACAATACTAATGAACATCGTCACAAGAAATAATCGATTTCAATCTAACTTTGCCGTGTAACATATTTGCCAAAGAGCGACATTCTTCGATACCAAGAAACGCTGATGTGATTTTTTTTTCCAATCCAATCCAGACGATAATCTTTTTCTATAGCATAAAACAGATTACCCCAGAACAAATAAAAACTTATTTCTTATTGATCTGGTTGTGAATAAAACAGAATCACTCGCTTTTATAAAGCGATTGTTCAGTATGGATACCGAGAGTGCTTATAGGTATCTAAGTAATAAAAAATCTGATGTGAGCAACACATGACTTTCCTTATATAATGTAATGAATTTACTACTTTTACAATAAGAAAAAAATCTGATGTGGGCAACACATGACTCTCCTTATATAATGAAATGAATTTACTACTTTTAGAGTAAAATAAATAGGTTTTTCTTCTAGTAGATACTAATATCCTTTCCAAGATATTGAATTTTCGACAATTAGTCGTCATTTTCATTGATTTAGCGTCATTTTTATCCATTTGGCGAGATTTTCGTTAATTTGGCCACATTTCAAAAAGTCGCCAAGTTGGCGACATTCCGTCAGTTTCGTCGCCAAAATATCGCCAAGCGTTATGGAAGAAGAAATAAGTTATATATATATATATATATATATATATATATATATATATATATATATATATAACTTATTAGATATTGAATTTTCGACATATATTATATAACTATTATTATATATTTATATATTATATAACTTATTAAATATTGAATTTTCCACAATTAGTCGTCATTTTCATTGATTTAGCGTCATTTTTATCTATTTGGCGAGATTTTCGTTAATTTGGCAACATTTCAAAAAGTTGCCAAGTTAGCGACATTCCGCCAATTTCGTCGCCAAAATCTCGCCAAGCGTGATGGACGAAGAAATAAGTTGTTCTTACAGCAGATAAATTGGCGTTCAAATGCAAAAGTATTACTCAAAGTATCATTTTTCATGAATGGAACGAGCTAGATCCACAAGAATGATGTCACCCAATTTATCGCATGATATTATATATGAAAAGTGAACATGTTTCTCAATAGGAAATTTTTTTTTTCTATTTTATATGACTTTTTGATAATTTTTTTAAAAAATGTGCAATATCTCGAGAACGGTTCATGTAAGCTTTCTAAAATTTTTGTCAATCGTTTTCTAATGAAAAATTACATAAGAAATGTCTACTTGCGTAACTTTAATATTGGTTTTGATTTTTTGACGATTTTTTAAAAATTTCATTCGAAAATTCAGGGGGGTTCTAAACATTCGATTGCGTATAAAAACAATAGGCTTCCTGTGTTTACAGATTGTGATTTTTGTACCAAATTTGGTTCGAATCGGTCCATTCGTTCGTCAGTTATCGTCTCCACAGACCCACTGACACACACACACACACACACACACACACACACACACACACATCACTTCAAAAATGTTTGATTCGTGATCAGGGGTGCTTGAAACGTGCTCTCCCGTCGCAAACTCGAATTCGAATTTTCGACCCCGTCACAATACTTTCCTTATACATTATGTATATAAGGAAAGTAACATTTTTCAATTCATAAGTGCAAAAAATCTGATGTTGGCACCACATGACTTTCCTTATATAATGCAATGAATTTAGTACTTTTACAGCAAAAAAAAAATAGGGTATTCTTATAGTAGATACTTATATTCTTTCCAAGATATTGAATTTTCGACAATTAGTCGTCATTTCCATTGATTTAGCGTTATTTTTATCCATTTGGCGAGATTTTTGTTAATTTGGCAGCATTTCAAAAAGTCGCCAAGTTGGAGACATACCGCCAAATTCGTCGCCAAAATCTCGCTAAGCGTTATGGACGAAGAAATAAGTTATTCTTACAGCAAATAAATGACTATTTGCGTTCAAGTACAAAATCATTACTCAAAGTATCTTTTTTCATGAATGGAACGAGCTAGATCCACGAGAATGATGTCACTCAATTTATCGCATGGTTTTACATATGAAAAGTGAACATATTTCTCAATAGGAAATATATTTTTTTTTATATGACTTTTTGATAATTTTCTTGAAAAATGTGCAATATCTCGAGAACGTTTGACGTTAGCGTTCTAAAATTTATGTCAATCGTTTTCTAATGAAAAATTTCATAAGAAATGTCTCTTTGCGTAACTTTATTAGCGATTTTGATTTTTTGACGATTTTTTCAAAATTTCACGCGAAAATTTGGGGGGGTTCTGAACATTCGATTGCGTATAGAAACAATAGGCTTCCAGTGTTTATGGATTGCGATTTTTGTACCAAATTTCGTTCGAATCGGTCCATTCGTTCGTCAGTTATCGTCTCCACAGACCCACTGACACACACACACACACACATACAATAATGATGAACAAGATCAACGAGACATTTTTAACACAAATCTATTTTTTCTGTACATTATTACTAGACAATAAAAATCTGATGTGGGCAGCACATGACTTTCTCTGCAGACTTATATCCACGTTCTCTTTATTTTAATTAAATTTATTTCACTTTTAATTCAATTTTCGTTCTCATTCGGTAACCGGACTTATTACTTTCCTTATATACATAATGTATAAGGAAAGTATTGTGACGGGGTCGAAAATTCGAATTCGAGTTTTCGACGGGAGAGCACGTTTCAAGCATCCCTGATCACGAATCAAACATTTTTGAAGTGATGTCTGTGTGTGTGTGTGTGTGTGTGTCAGTGGGTCTGTGGAGACGATAACTGACGAACGAATGGACCGATTCGAACCAAATTTGGTACAAAAATCACAATCTGTAAACACTGGAAGCCTATTGTTTTTATACGCAATCGAATGTTCAGAACCCCCCTAAATTTTCGAATGAAATTTTGAAAAAATTGTCAAAAAATCAAAACCAATAATAAAGTTACGTAAATAGACATTCCTTATGTAATTTTTTATTAGAAAACGATTGACATAAATTTTAGAACGCTAACATGAACCGTTCTCGAGATATTGCACATTGTCAAAAAATATTTCCTATTGAGAAACATGTTCACTTTTCATATATAATATTGTGCGATAAATTGGGTGACATCATTCTCGTGGATCTAGCTCGTTCCATTCATGAAAAAAGATACTTTGAGTAATACATTTGCATTTGAACGCCAATTTATCTGCTGTAAGAATAACTTATTTCTTCGTTCATAACGCTTGGCGAGATTTTGGGGTCGAAATTGGCGGAAAGTCGCCAACTTGGCGACTTTTTGAAATGTTGCCAAATTAACGAAAATCTCGCCAAATGGATAAAAATGACGCTAAATCAATGAAAATGACGACTAATTGTGGAAAATTCAATATCTAATAAGTTATATAATATATAAATATATAATAATAGTTATATAATATATGTCGAAAATTCAATATCTAATAAGTTATATATATATATATATATATATATATATATATATATAACTTATTTCTTTGTCCATAAGGCTTGGCGAGATTTTGGCGACAAAATTGGCGGAATGTCGCCAACTTGGCGACTTTTTGAAATGTTGCCAAATTAACGAAAATCTCGCCAAATGGATAAAAATGACGATAATCAATGAAAATGACGACTAATTGTCGAAAAGTCAATATCTTGGAAAGGATATTAGTATCTACTAGAAGAAGAACCTATTTATTTTACTGTAAAAGTAGTAAATTCATTTCATTATATAAGGAAAGTCATGTGTTGCCCACATCAGATTTTTTTCAAAGATGGCGTAGAGAAAATACGAAAAACTAAAATATCTCAAGAACGGCTAGTCCTAGTATAATGGGGTTGATCTTATTCTTTTTTTCTCTAAAAATTAAGTATTAAACAAGCATTTAATGGAAATATTTGAGCATACGTAGTTCTTTAGTTTAGATTTTGACGAGTTTTGCGGGCCATTTTGCAAAAAAAGCAGGTTATTTTTTTTCCGAAGCTTACCAAAAGCTAATCAGCACCAGGGTGACCCACAAAAGACTCATCTGCCGAATTTTGTGAAATTCGGTCCATTAGTTTTTCAGTTAGAGTGGATACAAGCTTTTGCGGGCCATTTCGCAAAAATAGGCGGGTTCTTTTATCCCGAATCGTACCCAAAACTAATCAGCAACAGACTCGCCCACAAGTGACTTACCTAGCAAATTTTGTGAAATTCGGTCCATCAGTTTTTTAGTTAGAATGGATACAAAATCTGCACAGACAGACAGACAGACAGACACACAGACACACACACAGACGTCACACTAAAAATGGTTTTTTCGAATTCTAGAGGTCTCGAAACGTGTAGATCCTTCGAAAACTTGAGTTGCGATTTTCGACATGATTCCAATACTTTCCCTATGCATTACCATGTATTGCAGGGAAAGTAAAAAATCTGATGTAGGCAGCACATGACTTTCCCTGCAGACTTATATTTACGTTCTATTTATTTAAATTAAATTTAATTCATTTTTACTTTCCCTGCAATACATGGTAATGTATAGGGAAAGTATTGGAATCATGCCGAAAATCACAACTCGAGTTTTCGACGGATCTACACGTTTCGAGACCTCTAGAATACGAAAAAACTATTTTTAGCGTGACGTCTGTGTGTGTGTCTGTCTGTGTGTCTGTGTGTCTGTCTGTGAAGATTTTGTATCCACTCTAACTAAAAAAATAATGGACCGAATTTCACAAAAATTTGTAGGTAAGTCACTTATGGCCGGGGCTGGTGCTGATTAGTTTTGGATACGATTCGGAATAAAAGAACCCGCCTTTTTTGTGAAATGGCCCGCAAAAGCTTGTATCCACTGTAGCTGAAAAACTAATGGACCGAATTTCACAAAATTCGGCAGATGAGTCACGTATAGGTCACCCTGGTGCTGATTAGATTTTGGTACGATTCGGAAAAAAATGACCTGCCTTTTTTTGCAATATGGCCCGCAAAAATCGTCCAAATCTAAACTAAAGAACTGGGTATACTCAAATACATCCATTAAATGCTGATTTAATACGTAATTTTTAACGACGAAAAGAATAAGACCAACCCCATTACACTAGGACTAGCCGTTCTCGAGATATTTTAGTTTTTCGTACTTTCCCTACGTCACCTTTGAAAATAAGCCCGGTCACCGCATGAGAACGAAAATTGAATTAAAAGTGAAATAAATTTAGTTAAAATAAAGAGAACGATAATATAGGTCTGCAGGGAAAGTCATGTGCTGCCCACATCAGATTTTTTATTCAATTTTCGTTCTCATTTGAAAACTGGACTTATTTTCAAAAATGGTGTAGGAAAAATAAGAAAAACTAAAATATCTCGAGAACGGCTAGTCCTAGTGTAATGGGGTTGGTCTTATTCTTTTCTTCGCTAGAAATTACGTATTAAACAAGCATTTAATGGCTATATTTGAGCAGACCTTAAGTTTAGATTTTGATGATTTTTGCGGGCCAAACAAAGGCAGGTTATTTTTTTTCGAATTATACCAAAATCTAATCAGCACCAGGGTGGCCTACAAGCGACTTATCTACCAAATTTTGTGAAATTCGGTCCATTTGTTTTTCAGTTAGAGTGGATACAAGCTTTTGCGGGCCATTTCGCAAAAAAATGCGGGTTCTTTTAACCCGAGTCATACCCAAAACTAATCAGCACCAGATTCGTGCACAAGTGACTTACCTACCAAATTTTATGAAATTCGGACAATTAGTTTTTTAGTTAGAGTGGATACAAAATCTGCACAGACAGACAGACAGACACACAGACACACACACAGACGTCACGCTAAAAATAGTTTTTCTTATTCTAGAGGTCTCGAAACGTGTAGATCCGTCGAAAACTCGAGTTGTGATTTTCGGTATGATTCCAATACTTTCCCTATACATTACCATGTATTGCAGGAAAAGTAAAAACAAAAAATTTACATAGTGTATTTATGAAACGATATTTGGTTAAATAGAATAACCAACGTAATTTCAACAAGAAAGATCAATCATGCTTAAAGCATTGATTATGAAACACATTCCAACTTCAATGCAATTTTATTTAAACATGTCTAAAATGCAATACATTCCTCGGTAATATTTTAAAACTTATCACAATACTACATTGATTTATTATATTTGAAAACTTAAACCTTCATCGAAAAAAATGAACTTCATTCAAATGACGGCATTGAAATATAAATTGCCTGGTTTAAACATCTCTAAAATGTTATACATTCCTCGGTAATAGTTTTAGAATTATCATAATACTACGACAATTTATTATATTTGAAAACTTCATCGAAAACAACTGAAATTAATTTAAATGACGTCATAGAAAAAATAACACGCCTGGATCTCTCTATAAAAACAGGATTTCATTCATAACTTTCTCCCAATCATTTCATTCATCACAATACTATAATAATTTATTTTATTTAAACATTTTGTTTAAGACCATGGAGCTACAAAAAATTAAACTCTATGCTTGAAACTTCATCGAAAAAAATCGTCCTTCTCTTTATGAAATCAATTAATATTTCATTCATGTCAGCCATGCAGACTCCATGGACTAAATTACTTTGTGTTAAAAAAATACAGGAATTCTAATACAACTCATTCTATATATTTTGCTGTTTACATTTTACATAGGTGAAAAATAGGCTTAGTTGCAGAAATAATCAAATTTAGATGAGCATTTAAACTCAAATATATTGTTATTGCGTTGTTTCAGTATGTAGATGCACAGAATTTAAGCAAAAATAAAGTAGTTTTACGACGGATACAACACTCAATATGAATTAAAAAGAACTTAAAAAAATCACGATTTTGAAACAAGATGGATGCCATCTATCATTTTGAAGTGGGTCATGTGATTGTTTCATATCAT
The DNA here is from genome assembly GCA_951213105.1 of Amaurobius ferox. Lineage (NCBI taxonomy): Eukaryota > Metazoa > Arthropoda > Arachnida > Araneae > Amaurobiidae > Amaurobius > Amaurobius ferox. The sequence continues at coordinate 47,457,471 of OX578148.1, read as the reverse complement.
GGTCACGTGATCGTTTCATATAAGAGGTGTAATTACTATTTTAATTTTTATTTAAAAAACTACTGAATATATTTCGCTGAATTTTTTTTTATATATTTTATGGAACAATTTGAATATTACCTAAAATTTTTGAAGCAATTTGTGAATTTTACATCCGCTTAAAAAATGTTTGAAAAATTAGGTCCCATAGGGCTCAATGTATTTCATTTTTTCGACCCGGGTTCAATCCAAAACTAATAGGTTAATATTATTCATTTATATTCTCATAGGTTCTACAGACCGTCTGAACAACATACTAAAATTTCATTTTGATTAAGTCATTTTTACGGCAGTTATCGTGCTAACGGACAGACAGACAGACAGAATGAACAAAGTCATAAACACTTTTCAACTTTGTTGTAAAGTGTTAAAAACTACCGAAGTAGTTTGGATCCAATTCTGGTGGTACTGTGTATATTGTATAGATGTGAATGCAGAAATTTTGTACATAGTTTGTCTCAGAGGTCAAATGCTCACATTTTTCGCGTTGAATGTCTCAGAATCATCCCGATCCTCTAGTTACTTTCCTTATATACATAGTATAATGTATAAGGAAAGTATTGTGATGGAATCGGAAATTCGAATTCGAGTTTTCGACGGGAAAGCAAGTTTCAAGCATCCCTGAGTACTAATCGGAGGTTTCTGAGGTGATGTCTGTTTATGTGTGATGTGTGTGTGTGCGCGTGTGTGTGTGTGTGTGTACGTGTGTGTGTGTGTGTGTGTGTGTGTGTGTGTGTGTGTGTCAGTGAGGCCGTGGAACCGATATCTAACGAACAAATGGAGCGAGTCGAACGAAATTTGATACAAAAATTACAATTCGTGAATACTAAACACCTATTGTTTTCGAATGTCCGAAAGACCCAGAAAATTTTATTAATTACTGGTAATATACTCGTTCTTCGTATGGAATATATAAAGAAACTAAAAGTTTACAATTGTGTGAAAATTCCTGTAGTACTCTAAATGACATTCTTATTGAAGCAGTTTATTAAAATATTTAATTTAATTCTCCTAAAAAGAAATATAGGAATCTCTGTTCTCCATATACAAAATTATCTTCACAGAGTCTGGAGAATAAATCATTCCGGTCCCGTTTGTAAACAAATTTACAAAAAATTTAAAATTTGATCAATATATACAAAAATGAAATTGCTATGAAATTGGATCAGCATATGCCAAAATGAAGATATTTGCCCTTCTCTGTATGTGTGTGTGTCAGATGTAGCGGAAAATAAAAGCTTCGGATAGCCGCGAAACTAGGTACTTGTTTAGCTGATTTCTTTGGTGAATAGTCTGATAAGGAACTTATCTGATAAAGATTAAAATCCAAAGAATGAAAATATATCCCCAAAAAAAAACCAGTGGCTCAGCCATAGACATATTGAGGGGGTGGGGGTGGGGGTGCTGAAGCACCCCTCATGAAAAATTGTTAATTTAATTAAAAATCATTTCTTACAGAACATTTTAATACCATTACAAGTGAATGCAATTTGAACACAATTGCGAAAAAAATCCATACATTTTTGCTATGTTAAAATAATATGACCACAAAAAATCTGGTATAAATGTCGTAGAATATGAGAGAAGAAAAATACGAAATATTCTGGTATTAGAACATTTAGCCACAAATGTGGGTTTTTAGAAACAATTTAAACTTACCTAACTGGAAAACATATATTTTTGTATTTGGTATGTTTATGAATATCTAATTTGTTAGTTTGGTTGTTCTGTCTTCAGGAGCGCAGGATGCTATCAAAGGGGGAGGGGAAGGGAGTGTGTATTTTAAGGGTGGTGAACACTAATTTTTAAAAAGTGATGCATACTAATTTTTAAAAGTGCTGTACAGGCTAATTTTAAAATGTGATACTCATACCATGTATTCACATTTACTTTGTAACAATACATATAATTACCTCAGAATGCTCGATCGTCTCCTTAGACGGTATTATTTACTGCATGTATTAGTTTTCATAGATTCCATGTCACGTAACATTAAAAAATCTCAATATTTAATTAGCTTTTGTTTTCCTTTTAATTCAGAAAAGTGTTTTATTTTTATTTTTTAATCATTTTACTGTCAAATTTGTAACTTTTTCATAATTATTTCCAAATTCTTCAGATAAAACATTGGAGAATTTGCAACTCGCTGGCAGCCCTGTCTGTCTTTTTCATCAGGTAGAAGGTTCGTTTTGCCTCCAGGATTAAGAAAAATCTGATGTGGGCAGCACATGACTTTTCCTGCAGACATATATCCACGTTCTCTTTATCTTAATTAAATTTAATTCACTTTTAATTCAATTTTCGTTCTCATTTGATAACTGGACTTATTTCTAAAGGTGGCGTGGAGAAAACACGAAAAAACTAATATATCTCGAGAACGGCTAGTCCTAGTGTAATGGGGTTGGTCTTATTCTTTTCTTCGTTAAACATTACGTATTAAACAAGCATTTAATGGATATATTTGAGTATACGTAGCTTTTTAGTTTAGATTTTAACAAATTTTGCGGGCCATTCTGCAAAAACAGGCAGGTCATTTTTTTCTGAATCGTACCAAAATCTAATCAGCACCAGGGTGACTTAACGTGACTCATCTACCGAATTTTGTGAAATTCGGTCCACTAGTTTTTCAGCTAGAGTGGATACAAGCTTTTGCGGGCCATTTCGCAAAAAAAGGCGGGTTCTTTTATCCCGAATCTTACCCAAAACTAATCAGCACCAGACCTGCCCACAAGTGACTTACCTACAAAATTTTGTGAAATTCGATGAATTAGTTTTTTAGTTAGAGTGGATGCAAAATCTGCACAGACAGACAGACAGACAGATAGACACACACACAGACGTCACGCTAAAAATAGTTTTTTCGTATTCTAGAGGTCTCGAAACGTGTAGATCCGTCAAAAACTCGAGTTGCGATTTTCGGCATGATTCCAATACTTTCCCTATACATTACCATGTATTGCAGGGAAAGTAAAAAAAATAAATCAGTTGATACCCTTGCATATTTGCTGATAAAGATTTAATCCACACTATACTTTAACTGAAGATTTAGCAAAGATTTGGAATAAATGGCGTGTGATTTATGATTACTCATAAAACATTGTCCTTAAACGATACTGGGAAAACTTTTACCATAAGGAAATTAGGCAAACTCTTTAGCACTGCGATTTTTTATGTGCCCATTTCTCTAACACCACCAATATTTCAGATACTTTTGAAATAGTTGTTCTTCCTCGTCCAATAGATTTTTTGTTTCCGCGAAAGGCGTTATTTGTCTTTCTCGGCATAAAAACATTAAGCAAGTACAATTATGAATGACTTTCAAATATTTTGGGTTCTCAAAAAATAAGAGTAGTATTCTGTCGTAGGATGCTATTGATTCCTCATCCACCTTTTAGTCAGGAAGAATCAAAAAACATACAAATAGTGTAATATAATAAAGATTTTAAAAAGAGAAAAATAGAGAACCAGTGAAATTTTACGGCAATCAATTGCATACAATGAATTGATTAACTATAGAATTAACTATGCAATCAAACTACAATTATTTTATTAACTATTAAAATAAAAATATCTTATGTAAGAAGTATGAGTACTACGAAATTTCATGAAATAGGTGAAGAGAATTAATTATAAGCAAATTTCTTAAGGAAAATCTTCAAATTTTCAGAGGGGATATTAGTTAGGGAATATTTTAGGAAGTATGTGGTAATTTTTACCTTCCCTGCAATACATGGTAATGTATAGGGAAAGTATTGGAATCATGTCGAAAATCGCAACTCGAGTTTTCGACGGATCTACACGTTTCGAGACCTCTGGAATACGAAAAAACTATTTTTAGCATGACGTCGTCTGTGTGTGTGTCTGTGTGTGTGCCTGTGTGTCTGTCTGTCTGTCTGTCTGTGCAGATTTTGTATCCACTATAACTAAAAAACTAATCAAGCGAATTTCATAAAATTTGGTAGGTATATCACTTGTGGACGAATCTGGTGCTGATTAGTATTGGGTACGATTCGGGATAAAAGAACCCGCCTTTTTTTTTCGAAATGGCCCGCAAAGGCTTGTATCCACACTAGCTAAAAATCTAAGGGACCGAATATTACAAAATTTGGTAGATAAGTCACTTGGGAGTCACGTTGGTGCTGATTAGATTTTGGTACGATTAAAAAAAAATAACCTGCCTCTTTTTTAAAATGGCCCGCAAAAATCATCAAAATCTAAACTCAAGAACTAGGTATACTCAAATATATCCCTTAAATGCTCGTTTAATACGTAATGTTTAACGATGAAAAGAATAAGACCAAACCCATTACACTAGAGCTAGCCGTTCTCGAGATATTTTAGTTTTTCGTTTTTCTCTACGCCACATTTGAAAATGAGTCCAGTTACCAAATGAGAGCGACAATTGAATTAATAGTGAAATAAATTTAATTAACTTAAAGATAACGTTAATATAAGTCTTCAGGGAAAGTCATGTGCTGCTCACATCAGACTTTTACTTTCCCTGCAATACATGGTAATGTATAGGGAAAGTTTTGGAATCATACCGAAAATCGCAACTCGAGTTTTCGACGGATCTACACGTTTCGAGCCCTCTAGAATACGAAAAAACTATTTTTAGCGTGGCGTGTGTGTGTGTGTCTGTCTGTCTGTCTATGTAGATTTTGTATCCACTCTAAAAATCTAATTGACCGAATTTCATAATCCACTCTAGCTGAAAATCTAATAAACCAAATTTCACAAAATTCGGTAGGTAAGTCGCTTGTAAGTCAATGTGGTGCTGATGAGATTTTGGTACGATTCGGAAAAAAATATCCTGCCTTTTTTTGCAAAATGGCTCGCAAAAATCGACAAAATCTAAAATAAAAACTACGTATGCTGAAATATATCCATTAAACGCTTGTTTTATACGTAATTCTTAACGAAGAGAAGAATAAGACCAACCCCATTACACTAGGACTAGCCGTTCTCGAGATATTTTAGTTTTTACGTTTTTTCTCTACACCACAATTGAAAATGAGTCCAGTTACCAAATGAGAGCGAAATTGAATTAATAGTGAATTAAATTTAATTAAAATAAAGAAAATGTGTATATAAGTCTGCAGAAAAAGACATATACTAACCACATCAGATTTTTACTTTCCCTGCAATACATGGTAATGTATAGAGAAAGTACTGGAATCATGTCGAAAATCGCAACTCGAGTTTTCGACGGATCTACACGTTTCGAAACCTCTGGAATACGAAAAACCTATTTTTAGCGTGACGTCTGTGTGTGTGTGTCTGTCTGTCTGTCTATGTGTCAATGTATGTATTCACTCTAACTCAAAAACTAATGGACCGAATTTCATAAAATTTGGTAAGTAAGTCACTTGGATGTGACCCTGGTGCTGATAAGTTTTTGGTAGGATTCGTAAAAACAGAACCCGTCTTTTTTTGCGAAATGGCCTGTAAAAATTTCATGTATCCTCTCTAGCTAAAATACTAATTGACCACATTTCACAAAATTTGGTAGATAAGTTACTTGTGGGATGATCTGGTTCTGATTTTGATAGGATTCGGAAAAAAACAACCTGCCATTTTTTACGAAATGTCCCGCAAAAATCGCCAAAATCTAAAATGAAAAAACTACGTATGCTCAAATATATCTATTAAATACTTGTTTTATACGTAATTTTTAACGAACAAAGAATATGACCAACTCCATTACACTAGGACTAGCCGTTCTCGAGATATTTTAGTTTTTTCGTATTTTCTCTACGCCACCGTTGAAAATAAGTTCAGTTACCAAATGAGAACGAAAATTGAATTAAAAGTGAATTAAATTTAAATAAAATAAAGAAAACGTCAATATAAGTCTGCATAGAAAATCATGTTCTGCCCACATCAGATTTTTATTTCTTGCTATATGAAACTCTGCACAATGCCCAAGATATGCATGATTTCTCTTTCTACGACAAAGATAATCTAAATCTGTGTCTGTGGAGCCACAGTACTCCAGAAGTCCAGAGAGTTAAAAGACACCTTTATAAAAATTAGTCCATTATTCACGATGTACATATGGGCCCTACCAAAGGCACACATATTAAAAGTGGCAGAGGCTCTGTGGTCAAATTATTTCTAAAATTTTGCTCCGCGGGACAAGACGTGTGGTAAAGGGGTGGGACAGTCCTGTGGTTAGAGCACGGGGATGTAGTCGGACGACCCAAGTTCGATTCTATAGACAGGTTTACGTAAATGAGCTTATTTACAGTATGTATATAAGCTTGTTGGTTTACTGAAAGTCTGCGCATCTATTGCTCATTCAACTAACTACACTGCCTGGCCAAAAAGTCGCAGTGTGAGCTGAAACATGTAAATATTGAAGAGATAAGAAATGAGGATTCTTTTCGAAAATATACATAATTCTGCGATCAATACAACCTTTAAATGTAACGGGATTAACTTGCAGCTGATCAGTTCACAGCGATCATGGCTGAATACATTACACACGGTCGTGGAAAAGATGTCACAGAGTTAAAAAAAAAGGCCAAATAGTTGGCCTGTGTCAAAGCCAGAAGATATGCAAAGTGGTTACTGAAAACACTGGCCCTGGATTACGAACTATCTAGCGAATTATTAAATCTTGGAAAAATGGCGGTGAACTATTAATTTCCCGGGAAATGTGTGGTCGAAAAGTAGTCCGGAATAATCGTAACAGAAGATCATTAAAACGATTAGTAAAATCGAATCGCAAAATAGACCCTAGAATATAGAAAAATAGACCCTAAACCATAGAAACTTAGAACCTAGAATATAAAAATTAGACCCTAGAATATAGAAAAATAGACCCTAGAATATAGAAAATAAACCCTAGAATATAGAAAAATAGACCCTAGAATATAGAAAAATAGACCCTAGAATATAGAAAAATAGACCCAAGAATGTAGAAAAATAGAACCTAGAATATAAAAAGACCCTTGAATATAGAAAAATAGACCCTAGAATATAGAAAAAAAGACCCTAGAATATAGAAAAATAGAACATAAATATAGAAAAATAGAACCTAGAATATAGAAAAATAGAACCTAGAATATAAAAAGACCCTTGAATATAGAAAAATGGACCCTAGAATATAGAAAAAAAGACCCTAGAATTTAGAAAAATAGAACCTAGAATATAGAAAAATAGAACCTAGAATATAGAAAAAAAGACCCTAGAATATAGAAAAATAGAACCTAGAATATAGAAAAATAGACCCAAGAATATAGAAAAATAGAACCTAGAATATAGAAAAATAGACCCAAGAATATAGAAAAAAGACCCTAGAATATAAAAAAATAGAACCTAGAATATAGAAAAATAGACCCTAGAATATAGAAAAATAGACCCAAGAATATAGAAAAATAGAACCTAGAATATAAAAAGACCCTTGAATATAGAAAAATAGACCCTAGAATATAGAAAAAAAGACCCTAGAATATAGAAAAATAGAACCTAGAATATAGAAAAATAGAACCTAGAATATAGAAAAATAGAACCTAGAATATAGAAAAATAGATTCTAGAATATACAAAAATTGACCCAATAAAAATAAACCTTGGAATAACAAATATTTCGAACAAATTACATTATGGTGGTTATGTTTTAGAGAAACCGAAGAATATAATGAATTAAACTTTACTTTCACATATTGTAACTAGATAATACTGTTTTATCGAAAATTTTAGAATTCGAGATTTTACGAGATTTAAGCACGTTTCAACACAACCTGAATTCATTTCAACACATTTGAAAAGATGTCCATCTATGAGTGTGTGGATACGATACGACAAATGCTCATATTGCTATAAAACTTCATGTGTAGATACATTATATAGAAAACTAGATCTAATTTAAAGATAGAAGTATCTATATAGTAATAGTCTAACGTGGACATCCAAAAGTCCCTTTCTTTCTTCAGCACAGACCGTCCGAACTATCCGAAGTTTGCAAAGTATCTCTTTGGACGGCCGAGACAGTGTCGCCCAACTTAGACCGGAACCCAGTGGGGGGAGCATCCACAGGGATCGTACTTCTCCCCTACCAAACAATTTCTCGGAAAGACTTATGGACTCACATACTTATCATGCCAGTACTCCACGTGAATACCAGGAAAGTTTAGGCAGAGCCGGAAATCGAACTCGGGTTTTCCGAGTGCAATCCCCGTGTCTTAACCACTGGGCTGTCTAGCCCCTTCCAAAAGCCATTTGGTTACCTAGAAAGCTGGAACTTTATACACTTATAATACGGGCTACGGGACAGAACCCAACTCCTAAGTGAGTAGAACTGCAAGAAGCCGCCTCCCCCCACACGCATGATGCCCTAGAAGACTTAATATTTGCACACTTATAGTATCAACCACGGTACAGAACGTAGATGGATTTTTTATTTTACTTCAAGATGTGAGAAAAAGGGGAGGGAGTTGAAAAATATTTCCACCTCTTCCAGAAGACCACTGGTGACTTCGAAGTCTAAAAGATTAAACACGTTATTGTATCGACCACAAGATAGAATCCAACGAAGTCAATTTTCAATTAAGATGATTATTTTCGCGGCTAATGGCTAGACATTGTTAAATAAAGCAAACCTTATTTAAACAAAGTTGCAATTTCAATTTTTAAAAGTGATAGTTTCCCTGTCTATAAAGGGGTTAAATACTATGAATAGTACACTGTTTTGCACAAAAAAAACGAAGTACCTCTAAAAAATAATCCAATCATCTCGAAATTTTGCATGCGAATTCCTTTATACCAAGTATGCAAATGATACATTTGTAATGCCAATGAATGTTAACTTCGGTTGTTCATCCTACAAAACAGATTAAAAATGTGGACGATTTATCTTTTCTAGTTACCGGCGTTGCAGTTCCGTGGAGACACAACCAATTATGCCGTTGCGACGTTGCTGAAGACCTTATAAGCAATTAGACGAGTTCGAACGGGGTCGTATAGTCGGGATGCGTGAAGCTGGCTGGTCATACCGACCAATAGGCTCCCACCTGCACCGAACGAACACTGTTGTGCATTGGTGCTGGCAGCAGTGGTTCCTGCATCGGCGGAATGGGTTCTGGAAGGCCAAGGTGCACGAATGTAAGGCAAGCTCGGATGATTGTGTGACAGGTCCGAACTGGCCCAACGGCATCATTGTCCGCCATCCAACAGCCTCTTCCATACCACCCATGGTACCTTCCACCATCTCTCGGCGCTTGGCTGAGGTGAGGTTATGCTCACGGTTCCTTTTAAGACCCCATAACCCCACAACATCGACAGAGTCATTTGGAGTGGTCTCGTAGCCGAGCATCATGGTTGCCAGCAGAATGGCATCGCATAGTGTTTAGCGCTGAAATCACGATTCAGTTCTTCAGCAGCTGGTCATCGGGTACGAGTGTGGAGACGCCAGGGCCAACGGTCCCAATCAGCCTTTGTTTTACACAGGCCCACAGTCATTACTCCTGGTGTGATGGTGCAGCAGGTCGTCCCTAGTCATACTGCTTACACATTTAACAGCTCAACGATATGTTGATGAAATCCTGCAGCATTTTGCGTTACCCTTCATGGCACGTCATTCTAAGGACCATTTTCCAACAAAGATATAGCCACGCCACATACGGCTCGAAATATATGGGTACTGTTGATACTGTTCCTTGGCCAGCAAGGTCACCAGAACTTTCGCCAATCGAGCATGTATAGGGCATGCTAGGCCGCCATATTCGTGCACCCCGAAATGTAGCAGATCTGGAGCAACAATTGAGAAATGTCTGGTAGAATGTATTGCAGGATGATATTAGGAAACTTTATCACTCCTTACCTAGACGTATACAAGCATGCATTGCCGCCAAGGATTTCACCAATTACTGATCTGAAAATTTCTGCAATTTCTATCCATTGATGGGTCCTGCGGCCTTGATTTTGTAATCATTTCATTACCTGTGTATGAGCTGTACGCATATTTAATTTCAATAAAAACAGTCACTTTCTTCATGGTGCTTCGTTTTTTTATTTTTTTTTTACAAAAGAGTGCATAAGAGGATATAATTGATGATTTGAAAAACTAAAGATATTAATGACATAACTAGCAAAAACTGCAGTTCTAAACAATTATTTTTATTACATTATTCCGCACTTATAACTTATACAGGGTTCCAAGTAAATTCCTTGAACATACCAATAACTTTGTAGGGAAAAGTCCATGAGTGTCCACGTTTGGTTTACGCAAAAAAGTGAGATAGACAAAATGGTTGAGTATTGTCCCATGATTAGGATTCGATACCAAGAACGAACAAAACGTGTATATGAAAGGCAATATATACCTGTCAAAAAGTTGTGCCATCAAGACGTCTACCACGGTGACACCTGCAATGCTCGTCAATGCACGCAATAATGATATTCCTGATACTTAAATATGTATTGTATCTGACGGAGGGCATTTTAAACATGTTTCACTCTACATTTCTGTTCATGCGTCGTTTATAGTGTCCTGTTTGAATAGGGCAGCAGCTCGTTAATAGCCATATTGTATCAAATTAATGCTTCCTGTAAGAATTGAAGAAGGCGTTTATTTAATAATGAGTTAAGTTATTTTGAGTTGAACTGAGAATTCTTACTAATTAGATAATTTATCTGCAATTTGGTTTGTTCAACGAATTTGTAATTATTGCTAACGATGACCTAGCTTTTTAAATTCGCCATTAGAGACGCTGCAATCACTTCTATTCAATCTAAGATGGTCACTTTACAGTAGATAGATCTGATATGTACACTCATGGGCCTTATCTTTTAAATTCCTTTCAGAGTTCTTAAAAACTTTTTCAAAAAATCCTGTATATTTCCATAATTACTCTTTCATGCATGATACATCTAAGGAAAGCATTGTGACGGGGTTGAATTGCAATTCAAGTATTCTGTATAGTATATACGCGCTTTGAGCATGCCTGACAACAATGGTTTAAAAACGATGTGTGTTCATGAACGTGAATGTATGCATATGTTGTAAAGTACTATAAATGAAGTCAGAACGATTGAGGAGAAATTTTGTACCATATTTGCAACGTGCGAAAACTGTGGACCCTCTTGATGTTGTTTTCATATTTTGTCTTGTTTTCATATGTTGCAATCACATCATAAAAAATTTTCCGACCCAGAATAAGTTTTTTTCTTTATATTTCATAACAATACACAATTATAAAGGCCAATACACAATTTATATAAAGGCCACCAATACGAACCTTAACTCAACATCAACAACAAAGCAAAAAACAAGTGCAAGACCTGAAGTATTTGGTTTTGGATAGGTACGAATACGGGACTATCAGCTTACAAGATCGACACTATAAGGTTACCACCATATTATAAGAATACCAAAATAGGTTATGACAAAATTTATCAAAATCTGACATAACATAATTAAAATATAACAAAGTTTTATGTCAAATATTGGCACTTATAATCATTCTGATTGAATATAGAATATACTAAATAGAAAAAATAACAAGAAAGATCAATCATGCTTAAAGCATTGATTATGAAACACTTTCCAACTTCAATGCAATTTTATTTAAACATGTCTAAAATGCAATACATTCCTCGGTAATATTTTAACACAATACTACATTAATTTATTATATTTGAAACCTTAAACCTTCATCGAAAAAAATTAACTTCATTCAAATAACGGCATTAAAATATAAATTGCCTGGTTTAAACATCTCTAAAATGTGATACATTCCTCGGTAATAATTTTAGAATTATCATAATACTACGATAATTTTTTATATTTGAAAACTTCATCGAAAACAACTGAAATCCATTCAAATGACGTCATAGAAAAAATAACACGCCTGGCTCTCTCTATAAAAGCAACATTTCATTCATAAATAATTCCCCCATTCATGTCATTCATCACAATACTATAATAATTTATATTATTTAAAAATTAAGACCATGGAGCTACAAGTAAGTAAAACTCTATGCGTAAAACTTCATCGAAAATTATCGTCCTTCTCTTTCTAAAATCAATGAATATTTCATTCATATCAGCCATGCAGACTCCATGGACTAAATGATTTTGTGTTAAAGAATTACAGCGATTCTAATACAACTCATTCTACATATTTTGCTGTTTACATTTTACATAGGTGAAAAATAGGCTTAATAGTAGAAATAATCAAATTTGTATGAGCATTTAAACTGAAATATATTGTCATTGCGTTGTTAAAGTATGTAGATGCACAGAATTTAGGCCAAAATAAAGTAGTTTTAGGATGGATACAACACTCAATATGAATTAGAAATAACTTTAAAAATCACGATTTTGAGACAAGATGGATGCCATATATCATTTTGAAGTGGGTCATGTGATCGTTTCGTATCATGGACACGTGATCGCTTCATATAAGAGGTGTTATTATTATTTTAATTTTTATTTAAAAAACTACTGAATATATTTCGCTGAATTTTTTTTTATATATTTTATGGAACAATTTGAATATTGCCTAAAATTTTCGAAGCAATTTGTGAATTTTAAATCCGCTTAAAAAATGCTTGAAAAATTAGGTCCCATAGGGCTCAATGTATTCCATTTTTTCAACCCGGGTTCAATCCAAAACTAATTGGGTGATATTATTCATTTATATTCCCATGGGTCCTATAAACCGTCTGAACAACATACTAAAATTTCATTTTGATTAAGTCATTTTTACGGCAGTTATCATGCTAACGGACAGACAGACAGACAGACAGAATGAACAAAGTCATAAACACTTTTCAACTTTGTTGTAAAGTGTTAAAAATCATCTACCAATGTAAAGCTTTTGGAGGCAAAGTGTAGCACTTCTTTCATATGATAAAATCTAAACAAGATTATCAATTGTATTTAGTTACTCACATAAAATATCTGATGTGGGCAACACATGACTTTCCTTTAAATAATGCAATGAATTTACTACTTTTACAGTTAAAAAAACATGTTATTGTTATAGTAGATACTTATATTCTTTCCAAAATATTGAATTTTCTTCAATGAGTCGTCATTTTCATTGATTTAGCGTCATTTTTATCCATTTGGCGAAATTTTCGTTAATTTGGCAACATTTTAAAATGTCACTAAGTTGGCGACATTCTGCTAAATTCGTCGCCAAAATCTCGCCAAGCGTTATGGACGGAGAAAGAAGTTATTCTTACAGCAGATAAATGACTATTGGCGTTCAAATACAAAAGCATTACTCAAAGTATCTTTTCTCGCGAATGGAACGAATTAGATCCATGAAAATGATATCACATAATTTATCGCATGATATGAAAAGAAAACATGTTTCCCAACAGTTAATATTTTTTTTAATTTATGGGATTTTTTTGATAAATTTATTTGAAAAATGTGCAATATCTCGGGAACGGTTCATGCTACCGTTCTAAAGTTTATGTCAATCGTTTTCTAAGGACAAATTACATAAGAAATATCTATTCGCGTAACTTTATTAAAGGTTTTGATTTTTTAATGATTTTTTCAAAATTTCACTCGATAATTTAGGGGGGTTCTGAACATTCGATTGTATTTTAAAACAATAGGCTTCCAGTATTTATGGATTGTGATTTTTGTACCATATTTCATTTGAATCGCTTTATTCGTTCGTGATATATTGTCTCCACAAACTCACTGACACACACACACATACACACATGCATTCACACATACAAACACACACAGACATCACCTCAAAAATGCTCGATTCGTGATCAGGATTGCTTGAAACGTGATCTTCCGTCGAAAACTCGAATTAGAATTTTCGACCCCGTCACAATACTTGCCTTCTACATTAACATTATGTATATAAGGAAATTAAAAAAAAAAACTTGGGCATATACCACACAGTAAAATATATTAATTTAGATAGTGATCTTTATTCTATGATCTTAAGAGGAGTCTTGGGAAGAGGATATACGTTTCCTTGGGGCTTGACATCCCCATGCGATAGTGCAGAAACCAAATTAATCAACCAGATTCAATTTCTAATAAAATCGTGCAGATTCCCTTGTGGACTTCTGTTAATTTAATTTACTTCTGTGAGGATTCTGATTTTCTGTGTAATATGAGAGCTTACAGACATGGATTTGTTGGCCTTTGATTTGAATGAAAAATATTACACAGACAATATATTTTTCTAATAATTAAATAAATGAAAGTAAATGTTTGTAAGACAAAGCGATATTACTAGTAATTTGCAAGATGGAAATTCATTTAAATATTAATATCTTTTATTCATAAAACCAGGGGCAAGAAACGTTTAAAAAGCTAGGAATTCGCTCGTAATATAGCAACTAGTATTCTTCAGCTAGTTGCGCGTTCTCGAAGGGAAATATCTTGAGGCGTTGGGTAGAGTACCAGATCTGGAAAAAAAATGTAACTTAGATGAAACGGAAGTATGCAGAAATGGCATCATATACTAGCAGAAAACTATTGCTTTTTATTTATCTATTTAATTATTTGGAATACACATTTCAACAGGCACAAGCACTGTTACAAGGAAGGAAAAAATTATAGATAATATAAAAACACACATAAAAGAACATGTAACCACAAAGCAATGGGTATCTGAAACATTTAACTTAAAATATCTACACGTTTCGAGACCTCTAGAATACGAAAAAACCATTTTTAGCGTAACGTCTGTGTGTGTGTCTGCATGTGTGTCTGTCTGTCTATGTGTCTGTCTGTCTGTGTGTCTGTGCAATGTATGTATCCACTCTAACTCAAAAACTAATGGACCGAATTTCATAAAATTTGGTAGGTAAGACTCTTGGGCGTGACCCTGGTGCTAATTAGTTTTTGGTACAATTCGAAAAAAAAGAATCCGTCTTTTTTTGCGAAATGGTCCGCAAAAGTCTCATGTATCCACTCTAGCTGAAATACTAATTAACTAAATTTCTCAAAATTTGGTAGATAAATCACTTGTGGGATACTTTGGTGCTGATTAGATTTTGGTACGATTCGGAAAAGAACAACCTGCCCTTTCTTACGAAATGACCCGCAACAATCGTCAATATCTAAAAAAATGTCTACGTATGTTCAAATGTATCAATTAAATGCTTATTTTATACGTAATATTTTATACGTTTTATACGTTTATACGTTTCATAGTACGAGGGAAAGAATAAGAACAACTCTATTACTCTAGGACTAACCGTTCTCGAGATATTTGAGATTTATGCATTTGAGATTTATGCGAGATATTTGCATTTTTCATATGCCGCCTTTGTAAAGATGTCCAATTAGCACATAAAAGCAGAAATTGGATTAAAAATGAAAATTGTGTTATTTTGTACAGTTAAACTTAATTTAATGAGTTTTTAAAGAAATATAGAAAGAATGAATTCGCGTCTGCAGGTAAAGTCACGTGCTGCCCACATCAGATTTTTTCTTTTCAAGATATCGTTAAATAATTGAGGAGCATTTTGCTAATTTGAATCTCCTTTATAGAAAGCATATAACTGATAACGAAAACACAGATTTCGACAAAGAAACATAATTCATTTATGGAATAAATATTAAACTGGGTGTTTGATATATATCGAGTAATTCAATTACGGGAAATTAAAAGATGTAGAGTAAATATTGCACTCCTATTCCAAACCGTATAAGGTTCCATTAATTTAAATAGTACTTCTACGGTTTTAAGAGAATATATATTTTGTGAGTGTCTTACATTATAAATTAACTAGAGTGTTTCTCAACTCGACTTTCGCATACCAGAATCCACACATATATATTTTTTTTCAAATTTTACAAAAAAATGTTTGAAAAATCGGTATCGTGGGTGCAAATAATTATCCCTCACTTTAAAAATCTTGAAAAATATTTCGCTTGATATCATACATGACAATGTACCCCCGGAGGGGGTAAGTTGCCCCTGAGGAGGGTATAACGACGTAACAAACAAAAAAAAACTGTATCGCGGTTATCTTTCATAACAATTAATAATACAAATAAGTCTTTTGATTATTGAGTCATAAATGAACTATTTTATGCGTGATTATGCCAAATTTTGTACTAGGCTGCCATGCTAACTAAACATAAAATTCCAATAAATTTCGAAGTTTTCGCTCGAATTAAAAAAAATTGATCTAGTTCTAGATTTTTTATAAGAAAGACGGATATAAAGTTTCGTGAAAATCCATTAATATTTGATCGTTATCGTCTGCATAATAAGTCGATCACAGATCGACATACACACAGTCAGACGGCCATCACTCCAAAAACAGTCAAAACGTGTTCAGAAGGTTTTAAAACATATATTGGCATCAAAATGTCGAGTTCGAAATACGATACTTTCTCTATATTATATCACATAGGATGAGAAGGTAAAAAATATGTCTGTGTATGTGTGTGTGTGTGTGTAGGTGCGTTGTCTGTAGCGAGAAATAATTGCTTAATAGTATGCAAATTCAGATGTTCATTATTGCTTACTGAGAGCATTCTGAATACGCTGTGCATTACATTAATGTGCATGTAAGTGTTGTTTATTTTAACATTTCTGAATAAGACAGTAATTCGGTAACAATCGTTTGTATCATAAGTAACATTCATATATGTATCATATGTAAAATATGTAACATATGTATTGTTCATTCCGAATACGTAGACAATTCTATACACTTTTTCGTGTATCTCGCTTTGTTTCCGAGTCAGTTATCAGAGTTTTTTAAATTCTCCTCTAAGGGCGTTTCATTCTGTTTTACTTCATAGGGCTTACTATACTTACTTTACTATAGATAGACCAAGAATGTACACTCATGGACACATTACATTGGACACATGGACATCATGGACACATGTACATTGCAATGCTTGCAGTATTTCCTAAAAACCTTTTATAGAACTAATGTAATAATAACAAAAAACAAAAGCCAATACTTCGGATGGAAAATACAATTATGGAATAAATAATTAAACTAGATGCTCAATATAACTTGAACCATTCATTCAATTACAGGAACTTTTGAAAAATATTGAACATATATTCCAAACTGTATAAAGAATCATTAATTTAGATGGTATAGTTCTACAGTCTTGAGAAGTGACTTGCGAAGAGGGGACATGTTCCCTCAGGGTTAGACTTTCCCATCCGTAGAGAAGAAACCAGATTAATCAACTATAGGCAAGTTCTAACAGAATCTTCTATCTTTCCGAAGTCCCTTGTGAGGAACTCTTGGCCCCCCTGCGAATTCAATTTACTTTTGTACGGGTTGCGATTTTGTGAGTGTTAAGAATAGAAATGACCACGTTTGTCCAGGCTGGTCTTTCATTAGAGTACGATGCATTAAATATACATTTTTATTAGTTAATAGTGTTGGTATTTTTTTTTCCTAGAATAAAATGGTATTGGTTAGGGAAAATATTGTTACCTTTGAAATTTGATGACTACACGTTTTAATCATTACTGAATTTGAATCATCTATTTGTTCAATGAAGACTGTGCTCTGCGTGTCGTTCAATCTGTGAGTTTGTAGGGAACAAAATGTAAAGAATCTTGCTGCCTCAAACCGGGAATCGAACCCTAGATCTTCAAACGGGCCAGTCGATGTTCCTCGTTGAACTTCTGGGACGAAATTGCAAACTCTTATAGTCGAATTAACTCTGCATTCTTTTCCCTCTGATGTCAGATTGGAGGACGACTAACAATCAGACTGGCCACCCCCTGCTATTTTTACCCCATGTTAGCCTCTTGCTGCGATTTTTGTCCTTCAGGTTAGCGTCCTGCGTGGTCGTTGTCCTCCCGATTTGAATTCCGAAAATTGGCATCACAATCTGTACACAGTATAGTTAGTATTTGGTGGCGCTGTTCTCTCAAAATCCAAGTTTTCAACGATTCTGTCCATTCAGTAACGCTGGTTAGATCGAATCGCTACATTTTATTTCTATTAATTATTTTATTAACACTTTACAGCAAAGTTTAAAAGTGTTTATGACTTTGTTCATTCTGTCTGTCTGTCTGTCTGTCCGTTAGCACGATAACTGGCGTAAAAATGACTTTATCAAAATGAAATTTTAGTATGCTGTTCAGACGGTCCGTGGGACCTACGGGAATATAAATGAATAATATAACTCAATTAGTTTTGGATTGAACCCGGATTGAAATAATGAAATACATTGAATCCTATGGGACCTAATTTTTCAAACATTTTTTAAGGGGATTTAAAATTCACAAATTGCTTCGAAAGTTTTAGGAAATATTCAAATTATCACATAATATATATAAAAACATATACATAAAATATATAAAAAAAATTTCAGAAAAAGATATTCAGTAGTTTTTTAAATAAAAATTAAAATAATAATTACACCTTTTATATGAAGCGATCACATGACCATCATATGAAGAGATCACGTGACCCACTTCAAAATAAAATATGGCATCCATCTTGTGTCAAAATCGTGATTTTAAAAGTTCATTTTCATTCATATTTAATGTTGTATCCGTCCTAAAACCGCTTTATTTTTGCTTAAATTCTGTGCATCTACATACTGAAACAACGTAATTCCAATATATTTGAGTTTAAAAGATCATCCAACTTTGATTATTTCTACAACGAAGCCTAATTTTCACTTATGGAAAATGTAAACAGCAAAATATGTCGAATGAGTTGTAAAAGAATTGCTGCATTTCTTTAATGCAAAATTATTTCGCTCATGGAGTCTGCAATATAGCTGATATGAATGAAATATTCATTGATTTTACAGAGAAGGACGATTTTTTCGATGAAGTTTTAAGCATAGAGTTTAATTACTTGTACCTCCATGGTCTTAAGTTTTTAAATGAAATAAATTATTATAGTATTGTGATGAATGAAATGAATGGAAAAATGTTAATAAATGAAATGCTGCTTTTATAAAGAGAGCCAGGCGTGTTATATTTTGAAGAAGTCATTTGAATAAATTTCATTTGTTTTCGATGAAGTTTTGAAATATAATAAATTATTGTAATTTTAAAAATATTTCCGAGGAATGCATCGCATTTTAGAGATGTTTAAACCAAGCAATTTATAATTCAATGCCATCATTTGAATGAAGTTCATTTTTTCGATGAAGTTTTAAGTTTTCAAATATAATAAATTAATGTAGTATTGTGATAATTTTCAAAATATTACCGAGGAATGTATCGCATTTTAGAGATGTTTAAATAAAATTGCATTGAAGTTGAAAAGTGTTTCATAATCAATGCTTTATGCATGATTGATCTTTCTTGTTTATATTGTCTGATCATTTATTTCTACACAAGAATTCCCGAAAATGAAAAATAAATTCACTGGATACTAAATTCTCCAAAATAAAATAAAATAAAACACACGATTACATAAAAGTAACAAGAAAGATCAATCATGCATAAGCATTGATTATGAAACAATTTCCAACTGAAATGTAATTTCATTTAAAAATTTCTAAAATGTGATACATTCAGTGGTGATATCTTTTACATTATCACAGTATTACAGTGACTTATTATACTTAAATATTTAAAACTGTATCGAAATATAAATCATCTGATTTTTTATGCAAAATCAATGAATATTTCATTCATATAACTTGTATTCCAGACTCCAGAGCAAAATAATTTTGTGTGAAAAAATTTCAGCAATTCTTATGTAATTCATCTTACGATCGCTTGAGTTATTTGCATTCTGCATATGTTAAGATTAGGCTTCGTTGAAGAAATAATAAAAGTTTAGGGATTATTTAACATCACAACTATTGTAATTGCATAGGCATGGAATTTAGCTACACAGATAATACACAGATGCACAGATAATATATGTGTGCACGTGTATGTACTCAAAGTACTGGAATCGTGCCGAAGATCGGAACTCGAATTTTCAAAGGATCTACACGTTTTGGGACTTCTAGAACACGTAAAAACTACTTTTAGGAAGACGTCTGTGTGTGTAAGGGTGTATCTGTGTATGTTTCTGTGTGTCTGTGTGGATATTACATCCACTCTAATTGAAAAACTAATGGACCGAACTTCATACAATTTGGTAGGTATGTTTGTTGTGGGAAATCCTGATGTTCATTAGATTATAGTACGATTCGTAATAAAAGAATCTGCCTTCTTTGCGAAATGGCCGGCAGAAATTGCCTTTACCCACTCTAGCTAAAAACTAATGGAACAAATTTAACAAAATTTGGTGTATAATATTTCAATAACCCACAAGTGATTTATATACCAAATTAACAAAATTTTGTATATAAATCATTTGTAGGTTACTCTAGTACGATTCGAGAAAAAGGAACGGGCTATTTTTGCGAAATGGCCAGCAAAAATCGTTATATATAAAAATAAAAGATTACGTGTGCTCAATTATATCAATTAAATTCCTATTTTATACGTGATTTTTGACAACAAAAAGAATAAGACTAACCCCATTACTCTAGGACTAGCCGTTCCTGAGATATTCTAGTTTTTTTGCGTTTTCGCTACGCCGCCTTTGACAATAAGTCCAGCTATCAAATGAGAACCAAATTTAAGTTTAACGTGTAAATTCAATGTCATTTAAAATACTTATGGTTGTTATTTTGTGCAGATAAACTCAAATTATTATTGAAGAAATAAAGAGGATGAATATGAGTCTGCAGAGAAAGACATGTGCTGTCCACATCAGAATTTTTAACAATATTACAACAATGATTTATAGAAGTGAACGGGGATTATTTTCAGGCCATTTCGAAAAAAATGTATGATCTACATTTAAAGATCCATCAAATTTTTGTCGAATAATATGTTCAACAAATTTAAGCTGTGTACCAAATTTTAACTCTCTAGGACGTAGGAAAGTGCATTAAAAATGCCATCAAATAAGTATATCATGAAGAGTTATATAAAATTAAAAAAAAATGAAAAATTGTTATCTACCAAATTTATTTAAAAATGTGAAGCCTCTCTTTTATGCAAAATGACTAAGCACTTGGAAAGATATTTATTATATAATATATCTCTCTTTTCTTTCTGGAGGATATCCCAAAGTCAGAATTTAATTGAATTTGCTTTTATCCCTATATTAAATAATTTTTAATTAGAAAACTACTTAACATATTTTACTGAATTTTTTTTTATATATATTCTATGGGATAATGTGAATATTTCCTAAAAATTTCGAAGCAATTCGTGGATTTTAAGTTTACTTAAAAAATGTTTGAAAAATTAGGTCCCATAAGGTTCAATGTATTTCATTTTTTCAACCCGGGCTCAATAAAAAACTAATTGGGTGATATTATTTATTTATATTCCCATAGGTCCCACAGACCGTCTGAAAAACATACTAAAATTTCATTTTGATAAAGTCATTTTTACGGCAGTTATCGTGCTAACGGACGGACAGACAGACAGACAGACAGAATGAACAAAGTCATAAACACTTTTCAACTTTGTTGTAAAGTGTTAAAAATAGCCAAACGCACAACCCCAATTATCACCCAGATACCCAAATATTAAACACTGAATATTCAATTATCCCACACATATTAATAATTATAAACACTCATGCATAATGAAACATTCATAGATTGTTAATTTTAATTAAAACAAAATGCAATAAGTTATCCAAATGCAAAATATTTGAAACGAGAGGACAACTGAAATTCATTTAGTTTTAAAAGTGTGCAAGGCAGGGCGCCATCTATAATGTGAAGAAGCAGTTGTCCATTGCCAAGTATGCGGTTTTCGCTCCTATTCTCTATATTCATATCTTTGTGATTCAAGATTTTTACCTGCATTCTTACTGGTGGTTGCACTTGATGTTATGTAAATTTTAAACTGGATGTTGAACTGTATAGCTCCATTGAACTGTTACATATTTTATGCCTCTGACGAAGGGTCATACTCTCGAAAGCCCTAAGGCCAATTTTTGTGTTTTGTAAACCTCCTATAATGTGAAAATAATCTTTTATTATTTTAAAAGTGCCATTATTTGAATATTGATTACTTATATCCATAACTAAAAAGAAGGAGTAGTTGGAAAACAAAAATTTTCTTATAGAAAACTGGAAAATGTACCGGCCGTTCCCCGGGATTTAAGATAAACGATCTTGGCGTAGCCGTGTGTGCACCGACAAAACAGTTATTTTATTTTATTTTTGTATCAATCCCACCGTACACTCAACCCCATTTGTACTTAACCTCATCAGCGCAGCTGCTTTCTTTTGTTGTTATTTTTATCAATGGGCGTATTGTTAAAACATTCTTCGGTATTCAGGAATTTTCTGAAAATCCGGTGCAGTCTTTATCAGAGATTTGCATCTTAAATCGCTGGAAATGCGGTGACATTCTATAAAATGCACTTGGAATTCCAGAATCAAACCTTTGATTACAATGGCACCTCAATTCACAAAAAATTCTCCAAAACCAAAGAACACTTTAACAATACGCCCACTGATAATAACAGCAAAAGAAAAACCGCTGCGTCGATGGGGGGGGGGGAGGGGGGGAGATGGAAACTTTACGATAATATCCCAAATGTCTAATATCTGGGGAGGTTCCGTCTTCAACACGCGAAAAATATACATATCTCAAAAATTTACAAAAATACGACCATTAATCGCATGGTTTCCGTTCAATGTTTGAAGGAGGATTTCTCAGTCTTTCCTATGGTATTAATATAGAAAAGTCTGAAGTAATAGTTTTTGTCGCTGAGTGATGCATGTGAAAATCGGGCTAAAACATAACATAACTAAAAAACTTATTCGAATTTTTAAAAAAAATAACACCTAGGTTGCACCTTCCCGAATCCTGAAGTACCTGTATTTAAAATTTCATGACAGGCTTAGATTTTCCGCTACAGATGGCACAAACTAACAAGCAAGCCAACGAACATTCTTTTATTATTACGTAATTTTTGTTTAGTATTTTCGTAATTAGGTGTGCCAAACAATGTACCAAATAATTATATGAGTAATTTATAATTTTTGAGAAGTGAAAATTTAAACCAATTTATATAAAACATGTTTTCATAATTAATTTTCGGCTTAAAATCCCCCAAATAGCCGCCTCACCTCCTTTTTCTTAACTTCTGGAAAGTTTTCTTAAAAGAGTTGTTTTTATGTTTTAATACGGTTTTGGGAGAGTATATTTTACTTTTTAAGAAACATAGTGTATCTGATTTAGAATTCTTCATAATTAATGGTGCATTGAAAAACTATTTAAGTGGAATTTCCTTCCCATTTAAATAAATTTAATATTATTTGTTCTTTATTAAAATGCGCCATGCTGTTTTAATTTTTATATTCTTTGCTGTGTGAAACATTATATCCAATATGTATTTATTTTAGTACTTCTTCGAACACTCCATTTAAAAACAAAACGAAAAAGTAGTCCAAGTAACAGAAGAATTTGTTTCACACCAAACGATTATTTTACAGAGAAAT
The DNA here is from genome assembly GCA_951213105.1 of Amaurobius ferox. Taxonomy (NCBI): domain Eukaryota; kingdom Metazoa; phylum Arthropoda; class Arachnida; order Araneae; family Amaurobiidae; genus Amaurobius; species Amaurobius ferox. Next base: position 47,434,008 of record OX578148.1, on the reverse strand, counting down.
AACAGGGTTTTTCCCCCGTTCAAATGCAAGTAATCACTCAAGTAGCCAATAAAAATGTCCATCCCATATGATACACTACCAGCTGCTGAGACAGCAGATTTTGATATGAACCAATCATAAAGAGCGTTTGAAAGAACTAAAGAAAAGAAAAACTGCTATCAGCAGATATGAAACCGGAATGTATTTCAATTTCATCGGCGGATGAGAAAAAGGTTGCTAGATAATCTAATTTTAAAGATTGTTCTAAGGAAAATAATTGGAGCAGCGAAGCATTTTTGCTGGAGGTATTATTTTAGACGAGCAGTAATAGAAAATTAAATCGATTCAAGTATCTATATGAGATAAAATGTTTTTATTAAAAATACTGTTTACGTATTTTCGATTATGTCGTCGTTGAGAAAGTGTTTTATAGTTTATTGGCTAATGGCTAGGAAAAATGAAGTGTTAAATGATGGAAAGCTAAAGTTTTTAAAGAAAAGATTTAAGGTGTAATTAATGTTATAATTATAGTATTAATACATATGTAATAATTATGTGTAATTATTTTTATTTTTATATCATCGCTGATATAGAGTAACGCAGTTTATTGATAATGGCTGAGAATAATAAAGTGCGTAATGTGAAGGAGAGAATGATTTTAAAGGGTAAATTTAGGGTGTGATTAAAGCTATTATAATAAAGATATGTAAAAGTAATGTGTAATAAAGTTACTATTATGTCATAGCATAAATAGTGTATCGCTATTTATTGGCTAATGGCTAAGAATAATAAAGTGTGTTATGTAAAGAATCTAGAGTTTTTAAAGAGAAGATGAAATATTTAATTGATGTTATTATAATAATAATGTGTGATTAATGTTACTATTATATCATCGTTGAGATAATGTATCGTAGTTTATTGGTTAATGGATAGGAAGAATGTTGTGTTTTGAGTGATGACGAGCAAAATTTTAAAGGGAAGATTTAAGGTGTAAGCAATATTATTAAAATAATAATATGTAATAATAATTTATAATTAGTATTACTAATATGTCATCTTTTACATAGTGTATCGCTGTTTACTGGCTAATGGCCAAGAATAATTAAGTGTGTTGTGTGAAGGAGAGCTGAAGTTTCAAAAGAGAAGATTTAAGGTGTTATTAATGTCATTATAATAACAATGCCTAATAATGATGTATAATTATAGTTACTTTTATGTCATCACTTACAAAGTATATCGCTGTTTATTGGCTAATGGCTAAGGTGTGTTGTATGAAGAAGGGCTGAAGGTTCAAAAGAGAAGACAAGGTGCTATTACTGTAATTATAATATCAATGCCTAATAATAATGTGTAATTATTGTTACTCTTATATCATCGCTGAGATAATGTTTCGCTGAGATAATATTAGTTTATAGGAAGAAAATATAAAGTATTTTGTGTGATATATAACTATTGGATTTCAAAGAAAAGTTTGAAGGTGAAATTAATTTTTGCATTAGAGTCTCACGTCTACTGCAGATAACGGCCTCCACGGACCTATTTCTTACATTTTAAGAAGAATTTCTCATAGAACAGACGATACTACAACGGCAGCTAGAAAAAGTGCTATGTGTAACAATTTTGCAAACCTTCATGGATACAGACAAATTCAGTTCTACCAAGCAGTCGGCTTGAAATTTCTGAAAGATTGAGCTCAGGTTACGCAAGGCTGTAAGAGTCCAGTTCATATTCTGTAGAGTCTGAACGTGTCCGTTTCAGCTAGGTGTAGCTTGAACTCAATCTTCAAAGAATTTGAAGCCAGCTTCATGAATAAAAGGAGTGAATTTGTTTCTCTAGTGGTACATAGTACTATTGTGGTACATAGTTCTCTTGCTGCCATTGCAGGTATCGGTTATACCATGCAGATGAATGTATAACAAATACGAAACAAGTCCATGGATTCTATTATCTGCAATAGGAGCATGACATTAACTTTGAGAATTACCCTATAGTCTGACTCTGTGAATGTAATTGGTATAATTGTATGATATCTAAAAATAATTACAGTTAATCAATTTCTTCCAAACAATATTGTTAATTCTAGAAAAATTATGTAATTGCCAATCCTGCTACTTAAATTAACATTTACCCTATGTAATCTTGGTAAAATATTTTGATTTCTTTTTTTAAAAAGACTTTTCGCCAAATTCCCCATCAAAAATATTCTTTTAACCATTGAGGTATTTTGTGTAATTTTTTGTTGAAGTTCTAGGAATACATTAAATAAAAGATGATATTTTTTCTAGAAATACACAATCTACATTAAATCATTACATGTGCTCTGTCAGCATTCTATGAAAATATTTTTGATCAGTTTCTATATTGTTATTTTCTGTCAGGTAAATATGTATAACTGGTTATAAGTTAATCTTGCATCAGAAACAAATTTGAACTTCATGTTTCTGTCGGAGAATCATCAAATGCTTGTTTATAAAATAGATTGTCAAAAAGTTCTCTTAAACATATTACCAATGACCTCAGAAGTTATAACTTCTAGCTTAAAAGTCTAAAACATTCATGTCATTATTTGATGTATAATCGGATGAATTGTTGTATTTACCTGCATTGTTTTAATAAAAGCTGCACCTAAAAAGGTGTATATTAAGCTGTAAAACTTGTGCATGTCATGAAATGTAATATTTTTTATCTTTAATTTTACATCTTAGGTTGCACCAAAATCGAATGTTGGACAAACAGCTGGAGATATTGCTACTCTTAAATGTGTAAAACTACTCAACGGATATGTAACCTACTCCTCTTCTGTGGTCCGTTGTGGGCAATAGGTGTAAAATTACAAGATGATATCGAAACTTACGGTATTACATATATTACCATAAAAAATAATCGACTGTGGCTTCAATCCGACGGAGTTGAAATAGTTTTACATGAACATTTTCTTGTAAATTGAAACTCCAATAAAGTTCAATAAGTTAATTCGTTATTTTCTGTGTCATTTGTTTAATTTACAACATATATGTGCCTATTGTAACTAAAGTTGCATAGCTGAAACAACTTAATCTTTCTACATACGATCGAATATCAAGTGTATGATTACAACGTATCCTCTTGAATCGTGGGTGTATGCTCAGGATACAAGAATGAATCCACGGTTATGGATAACTAACATGTTTATTCACACGCACAACGAAACCAGGCACAATGCAGAGTAAAACAGCCCTTAAATGCTCCAACTAATTTCAGAAAATAACTGATACTATTCTCAAAACATTGACGTAAATCACAGTTCAATGTAGCTCGTATCTCGTCAACAGCTCTCCAACTCAGTAGTGACGCTTTTATAGACTCTCAACAGAAACTTCTGGAAATCTCTCATATCTCGTAGAATATTGGTTATTTCGAGGTGCTTCTCGAACTTTCAAAAGTCGCCAAATTGCACCAAATTGGCAATAAATCGCCAAATATGGCAACTCCTCTTTAAACTTCGCCATGTGGCATGCCTAGATTCAAGTCATTGGAAGGGATGCCTTCACGGGTGTTTTCTCCGTCTGGTCTTTGAAAGAGACGAAAGTGAGGGAGGGGGGGGGGAGAAAGAGCGCTCCAAAGCATGTTACCAGTTCGTAACAATATACAACTTTTACCCAACGTAGTGGATTTTATAGTATACGATGCAAGTTATAACCATTATATTACAAAAACAGAGAATCCGATCTGTAATTTAATTATATATACTTGCAGGGAATTCAAAGCGCTACATATTACTAATTTACTAGTTGTAGCCAGCACTTTTGGTTTTTGAGATATATGCATTACAAGCTGTAAAAAAAGAAAATTTTCAATTTTCTTCAATTTAACAAGACGATTGCTTAAAAGCTTTGCAAAAACAAAGTATTATATTTTTGTCACTTACTTTTTATATCTATATTTCATAATTTATAAGATCTTTTGAATGGAAATAATAAAAGTGAATCAAAACTTTTTTGAATATAAAATAATTTAAAATATTGAAATTACTTTTGCATAATTACAAATGGTACCCAATGTCTTATAAAGCAAACATAAATTGTTTACATTTTCATCTATTAGATTTGGAAATATAAGCGCCCAAATGGTACATTTATCGTAACGTTCCTATTTATCCTGGATACCCTGAACATAGAAGCGATTTATTTAAAAATACTACAGGTGCTGCCATCTAGTGAAAATCATCACATTTATTTTTGATCATGGTGGATGTAACTAAATCGATGGTTATAGATGGATATAGAAAATGTTACGATCCATGGAGGAATTCGATTTTCCGCTCTTCTGGATTCTCAAAGATTTGTAGACCAAATGCTTCTCTTCACAGCCACCGGAGCGAAAATAAACAATTCATCCATATTTATTACAAGTTCAAAATATTAATAGCGCTAAAAAGCGTCAGTAAATCTTCCACCCTATCCGCGCTTCGCTAACTTTCCCGAAACACGTGTTTCACCGAAATTCCGCTCAAACAGTTGTGAAATATTTTCTAAATGATAAAATGCAATGCTTAGATTATATTAAAACTAAATTTAACACTCAATAAAACATAGAATATATTTCTTATTTTTATCCAAAATATTTTTAGTGCTGCCATCTGTTGTCATAATTTAATTCACACCGACTATTTTTATATTTTAATGAACATTTTTAAATATCTATTCCTTCTAATACGCTATTAAATACAACAACAGATCATATATAATAATGCCACAATCATGGAAACGTAATTGAACTTCTGAACTGAAGGACTTGAAGACAAAGCTGCAATCCTGCAGTACATTTAGATCCCCTTATCAAATTTATAGAATGAGAAATTACCTTTCCGTGAATATGGCATTATTATACGAGATATGATCTGTTATTGTCTTTAATACTGAATAAGAAGGAATAAACATTAAAAAATAAAAATAATCGGTATGAATTAAATTATGACAACAGATGGCAGCACCAAAAATATTTTGGATTAAAATATAAAATATTTTCTATAGTTTTAGTTCTTTAGTTTTAATATAATCTAAGCATTGCATTTTATCTTTTAGAAATTATTTCGCAACAGTTTGAGCAGAATTTCGGCGAAAGTTAAAGAAGCGCGGATAGAGCAGAAGATTTACTGACGCTCACCCTTAATCATGAACACTTTTGTGAATAATCCTGCACTCCTATATAATTTATGTCCAAAAGAGGATACTGTAGACTCATACATTTAAAATATCTAAACAATTGATTTTATGATCATTAAACTATGTGGATCGTCCGAAATTATTCAAAGGATATCCTAGAATATTTAGGTGTAATCTGTTAATGCTGAACATCCCTTCTAAAGTAAAGTATATAATTTTTTTTTCGTTTTGGTAATATTAAAAACCAGGGCCAGTCTCCACCTAACTGAAGCCTGGGCAGATATTTTCTCCCTTTTATCTCTTGACATATATGAAATGAACAAAAATATCTTTTTTAAACTATAATTGTATTTTTAAAAAATGTATACAAAATGAAGTCCTTATATATTTAAACAAAATTTAAAAATTTGGCAACTTTCTTTCATAGCCAAGATATCTACATGCTAATTCGGTAATTCCTATATATCTCCAAAATGAATCTTTTCGCAAGGCAAACCTAATCCGACGGCATAATTTATTTTCCGAAAACAGTCGTTAATTTTTCGATGTTGCAATTGTCTAATTTCGGGGCCCTCTGACACAGGGGGCTCGGGGCAACTGTCCCGTATGTCCTTACATTAGTCAGGTCCTGTTAACAATATTAGGCGAATGGTATGTATGTAAATGTAATAATTCCGAATTCGCTTAACACTGAAAATATTTGTCACATTTAGCAAATAAGACCCTAAAATTGGCTAAATATTGAAAAACGTTTTCAATATCGAGTCAATATTGGGGAAATATAGAAAATAACTTGGAATGTAATAACTTTTTAAATATAGGTTCATTGCTGATATGTTGGTAAACGATCCATATTCAAATATTTCATATAAATATTACAAGCTAATCCTGTATCAAGCACTCTTTCAATCATTTCAAGTAATTTTGGACAAAATTCGGTTACACAACGATAAATGCTGGAATTGGTGATTACAATCCGTCCTCCTTAAAATATCAATATATTCAACTTGGCCGTAAAGTATTTTCGACATAAAAAGCAAACCTTTCCTTTAGGAAGGGAATTCAAAAATTAATTCTTTTGTCTTTATCTTCTTAGAATTTAGTTACAAATTTTGATAGGCACTCAAATATGATTTATGAATTAGAAAATCATCTTTGGAGAGAAATTGAAAGTAACTGGGAATAAATATGTCGAGTGTAAGTCTCCACTAGATTTTCTCATAGATGAATATTTCATATACAGATTAGATCTACTTCTTAATCAGTATCAGAATAATAAAAAAATAGGCAATTATGTTTGAGCTAACAATCACAAGTTTTTATTCAAAATTTTCTTAAAAGTTTAAAAAAAATCTCTAAAAATTTTCCCCAAAAACCAATAGATTGATTATTAATGCATATAAGCAATACTGTTTCTCTTTGTTCTATCATGAACTAGTTACAATATTTCTAGAATTCATAAAAAATTCAATTTCCAAATGGTTTTCCCTCTTATTAATAAAATGAATTGTTCTTTCTTTAATTCTATTGGATATTTAAAATATATGGCTGTTTATCAAATTTCTTGTAAGTGTGGGTTATCGTATATGGATAAGATTGCGCATGTTTTAAAACATCACGAAAGAGAACATAAAATGTATGTTAAAAATCAAGTTTAACAAATAAGTCTTCAATAACAAAATCACTGCTAGATGACCAGTCATTGTTATGAGTTTTTGCCTCTATCTCTAAAATTTAAAAGTGCTTATTTATTTTTTTGCATAAAATAGTTTGTTTATTTTTGACTTAACTATTTATTTGTGACATAGACTTGAGAGTTAAGGCTTTTAAACATATTAAATTCATTTCTTTTAGTCTACTCTTCTTGTTGTCTTATCTTTTTTTTCGCATGCTTTTTACTGGTTTTATTAACACTTTACCGCATAGTTGAAAAGTGTTTATGACTTTGTTCACTCTATCTGTCTGTCTGTCTGTCTGTCCGTTAGCACGATAACTGCCGTAAAAATGACTTTATCAAAATGAAATTTTAGTATGTTTTTCAGACGGTCTGTGGAACCTATGGGAATATAAATGAAGAATATCACCCAATTAGTTTTGAAGTGCACCCGGGTTGAAAAAATGAAATACATTGAGCTCTATGGGACCTAATTTTTCAAACATTTTTTAAGCGGATTTAAAATTCACAAATTGCTTCAAAATTTTTAGAAAATATTCAAATTATCCCATAAAATATATAAAAAAACAGTAAAATATGTTAAGTAGTTTTCTAAATAAAAATTATTTAATATAGGGCGAAAAACAAATTTAATTAAATTCTTACTCTTGCTATATCCTTCAGAAAGAAAAAAGAGATATATTACATAATAAATATCTTTCCAAGAGTTTAATTATTTTATATATAAGAGAAGTTTCACTTTTTAAAATATATATGGTAGATAACAATTTTTCAAAATGTTAAATAATATTAATTATTATACTATTGTGATGAATGAAACGATTGGAAAAATGTTTATATATCGCCTCTATATAAAGCTGCTTTTATATAGAGGCGATTTATATTTCGATGACGTCATTTGAATAACGTTCATTTGTTTTTGATGAAGTTTTCAAATATAATAAATTATTGTAGTATGTATTATGATAATTTTAAAATATTACCGAGGAATGTATCACATTTTAGAGATGTTCAAACCAGGCAATTTATATTTCAATGCCGTCATTTGAATGTTCATTTTTTCGATGAAGATTTCAAATTTAATAAATTAATGCAGTATTGTGATAATTTAAAAAATATTACCGAGGAATGTATCGCACTTGAGAGATGTTTATATAAAATTGTATTGAAGTTGGAAAGTGTGTCATAATCAATGCGTTATGCATGATTGATCTTCCTTGTTATATTTCATTTCATTCTTGCTAGATAGATAGCACTGCTATAAATTTCTAGTCGCTTGCACGTGGTAAACTCACCTGGAGTGTAGCCATGAACCTGAAAAGAAAGAGAATCATCAGCATAGGTGGATTTTCGAAAAATTTAATCTTGAGAGAATAAGTCCAAAACTGGAACGGCTAGAAAGTTCAAATTTTGTATGTGATTGTGTTATGAACTCCATCCTTCCATTTATTAATTTATTTCTCCTAAATTCTATTTTCGGAAATGTGGTTTCTAAATTCCATTTAGTTCCATCCTATTTGGCAAAAGCTTAATTTCGTTTTCGATTCACAATTATATTTCTAATTTTATTCTAAATTGAAAAGTCGCCATGTTTGCCTGACCTTTAGGAGACGTTCGGTCTGTGTCGGTAACCTGAGGAGTTATGATACACTTTTTTTTTGCCTCTGGCGTTGAACCCGGGTGAAATTTTATATTGGGATGTATTGGATCTATATTTCGTGACGTCACGCTTGATCGCACTTCCACTAATGATGAGGATCGCTTTGAAAAAAAGTTATTAGTTTGAGTTGGTGATGAAATCTTGAAGGGCAAGGTCGCGTTTTGCCCTCAGGGCAATGTTGGAATCTTTTATTCGCATTCGGAACAATGCATCGCGCATAATTGAAATTAATGAAATGAATATAATCCGTAAATTTGAGCACTTCCCGAAGTGGGGAAGTATTTAATTATTGTGTTACAGGATCTGCTTCATTTGAATAATTCATAAATCGAATATTCGTAGTTTGTGAAAATCGATGTACCTTACGATGCTGGTTGCTGATCTGACTTCGAATAAATAATATTTTGTAAAGTATCAATCTCCTAATTCTGCGTGCTCATTCTCCGATTAACATCCAAAATGGAATGCTTCAGGTACGATCCTCCAATACGATCACGACCATCATAATCAATTATTATACTGTTGCTATCTGTTGTTCCCCGATACTTCAAAGAGTTCATGTGATAATGATTTCGTCTTGGAGACCGCACCATATTCGTTCAACACCTTCTGAGACTATCTGGTAATGAACGTCTGGGTATTCCTTGTACCAACCGATATTTCGCCTTCTGTCGGTCCTCCTGCAGTGACAGCGCTACATCATTTCAAGCAGAGCAAATTCCCTTCCGGATGGTTATCCCCCCTGCTCGCAGCATACTACTACAATCGTCTTATAATTTAATTTTTTGTGGATTATGCATCATTTGGAGCATAACATAATATTGAAACATAATTTTGAAACTACTGTCTGCTTTTTACATTTTATTTGTGAATTATTTTACTGCGTGATTAGTTTTTTGTTTGTACTGAAGTTACGTGCTACATTAAACATTCAAAGCTTATACGTTTATTTTAATTATTATAGATTTTTGTTGAGCCGTCGTCCTCTGAAATGTGACAAAAAAAACACGGAGAATGCAAGAGGGGGAGGCGATTACCGGGAATTTACCGCTAAAACAAAGTATACTAAAGACACGCCTTGAGGGCTATGGTTGATTTCAGCCATCACGGTGTATGTTTTTTATCAATAAATTTATGTTATACATTGTCGAAATTAAAGATATTTTTCATACGTTAAGGGAGAGGTTGTTTTACGAAATTTTTCAGATTGAGACTAAAAAGAATATTATTTAAAAATTCATTCGAAAATTTGGGGGGGGGGGGGGGGCGTCTTCCTTCGATAACGTTTAAAATCAATAGGCTTCCAGTATAGTCGGATTGCAATAATCGTGCCAATTTACGTCAAATTGCTCTATTTGTTCTTGAAATATCGCAATCACAGACTCAACTGCACATACAGAACGACATTATTAAAAACGACATTTAAACAGAACGACATTTAAAGAACGGCATTTAAAAAATACTCGAAGCATATTAAGGAAATTTTGAAAAATCTATTTTCCTCCAAATTCCAACTAGAATGGAAAGTTGTTGTTGTTGTTGTTGAAACCCAGACCGTCCGAACTACCAGAAAGGTGTAAGGTAACCGTTTGGACGGCCGGGAAGTGCCACCCAATTTAGACCGGAACCCAGTGGGGGAGGCATCCACAAGGACCGTACCCTCCTTCCCCTACCACCAACCTCTCGGAAGGATTTATGTACCCACATGTTTAACGTGATCGTACTCCGCATGAACACGGCGGCAGTTGTGGCAGCGTGCAAATCCAGCGCGCAAACCACCGAGCTACCGCGCCCGAAATGTGCCAACAGCACGCGGTGTTCCCAAGTGGTCACCCATCCAAGTACTAACCGTGCCCGATACTGCTTGACTTCGGTGATCTAACGAGAACCGGTGTTTTCAGCACGGTAGGGCCGTTGGCTAACTAGAACGGAAAGTGAAAAAGCTGATGCCGACAGCACATAATATTCCCCACATATGGCAATGCCTTTACTTCTTTCACAGAAATAGATGATGTACAGTATCCACAAAGTTCTTGAAGTTGAATTGCGTATTTAAATTAGGCGCTTTTATGAATGAGAACTTGCAAAACTACCAAATTAACTTATGAATAAGTACCAAATTAACTTATATTTTAAGTAAGTACAACTTCATGATCGGATATGTGGCCAGTATCCGTTGAGCAATAAAGCCCTTATATTAAAGAACTTTTAATAATTAGAAACTAATATTTTACTCAGCAAAACCAATGGTTTCGGTCAATAGATTCCTAAAATCAATATATCCCTAAAATTCAAAATTCTAATTCTAGTAACGTTTTATATTTGTTAATATATATTTTATTTTCTGCAGTATTTGAGCTCCTAATATCCAAACCAATACGACTATCTATCTAAACATAATTACTATATAACCCCTTACAAAACGCAGTTAATTGTAAAACGCACTATATTTTGAATTAAAAATATTAATTCCATCAAAGCTAAAGGAGCTATTAAAGAAAATGTAAATTCATTTTCCAAACTTCACTTTCCATATTGAATTTTAATTAAATAGCAAAAAATTGCCAATAGGGTTATTTTTCGCTGTATTTGTCTCCAAGGTCAGCATATTCAATAACACTTCCTAATTTTTAATTTTATGAAATTGTTTCGATAAATTAATCCGAAAATGTAATATATTTCGAGAATACTTTATTCTAGAATTCTAAAGGGGATGCCATTCGTTTTTTAATTACAAATTACGTATGAAATGATTATTATTTTAGCATTTTTAAAGATCCTGAATTATTAAATTATTTAAAAAAAATAATTCTATAATTGGGAGGGGGAGTCTTCCATACATTCAATTGCGTTTATAATAGATAGGATTCCAGAATTCCCAGATTGTGAAAAACATTCCAAATCACATTTAAAATCTATGAAATATATTAGCAGGCAAGAAGGAAGATACAAACCCTACGGCCTGGTTGATTTTATAGAACTATCGACTTATAGTACTGCTTTATAGATTTATAGACCTTATAGGGCAGCAGCTTGCTTTTTCTTTCTTGTTTTTATTCTATATTTTTGTGTATTTTTTTTTTGTCTCTCCTGTGGTGTTTGTACTGTGCGTTTTTACACACTAGCGATTAATCATTGTATCAACTGCTACTGTTAGGAAAAAAAATTTGAAATGTCATACACGTTCGTGAGATATCGCTTCCTCAGACTCACGGACACACACACTAACATATAAATTATTACATACATACACATCACTTCAATAGCATTCGATTCGAGTTCAGTGATGCATGAAAAGTGCTCTTCCGTCGAAAACTTGAGTTCGAAGTTTCGACCGATCACAATTATTTTCCTATATATTGTACAAAGTATGTAAGGAAAGTACACTACTAAAACAAAAAAATCGACGCACCAAGAAAGAATTGTCCAAATGAGACAAAATTTGGTGCGTGTAATGTGAATGTGCGGAAAAAAGAAACGATTAGAATTTCAGAACAATTGGATGATTTATTGGACTGAAAGATCTGCACAACGCAAGCACGTCAATATGGCGTTCGTCCATCTCTGACCTTAATACAAGCTGTTACCCGACGTGGCATTGATGCATAAAGTTTCCGAATGGTGTTTTGAGGGATGTCGTTTCAAATGGCCTCCAATTGACGAGCTAATTCGTCTACATTCTGGGATGGTCGCAGGAGATGCCCCATCTCAGCCCAAATGTACTCAATAGGCAAGAAATCTGGGGATCTAGCTGGCTAAGGAAATGTGTCGTAAGCACGCAGACAATCAATAGAGAGGCGTGCAGTTTGTGGCCTGGTATTATCTTGCTGAAAAGTTATCCCGGGGTGTCGCGAAAGGAATAGCAATACAATGGCAACATACTCTGTGCTGTGATGGTGCCACGGAGGGCTATCAAAGGGGTTCGGCTATCAAACGAAATGGCACACATACCATAACTCCCTATTGTCGGCCGTGTGGCGTGTGATAGTAAGAGTAAAATTCTGATGATCCAGGGCGCCTCCAGACACGTCTGCCTTTTCGAACCCAGTCCTACAAACATCGTCTAATTGCTGCATAGCTCCTACCCAAATGCCGAGTTATTCGTTGGTGTGCCCATCCAACCTCATGCAGTCCGCCCTCTTTCAAACTCCTTCATATGCTAGTAGTGGCTGCGAATTCGTCGGCGAGGCATTGTTATAATTAAGATACGTAAACACAATTGAAATCCACTGCACGTTTTGTTCCTGAGGTCGAGGGATGTTGTAGCCGTGCAGGAGTGCCTAGCCCGAAGGCTTTTACCTCCAATCTGTGGATAACATGTGTATACATTGTCATCATATGAGCTTTTGAGATCTGGGTATAACCTTTGACAAGGATAGCATTGTCCAGTCCAGAGTCCAGACCAACGAGTTAGTATATATGGAGGGAGTGCGGTCCTATCTTCCCCATGCTAGTAGCAAGGACAAACACAGAGAAGGTGTAGTAAGGACGAGGAGGAGAAGGACTTTCATGATTTGGCTATTTATCGCCTAAACTGCGTAGTGTACCTTCTGTTTTTTTTTTTAACTTCTATTAAAGTCGAGGATGAATGGGAAGTTATTACACGTGTTATACGTTATAAGATTTTTAAAAATATGTATGAAGAAAAATGCGAAATAGGATTAGAATATTTTTATTACCAAAAAATTTTATTACTAAAGAATAATTTTGTTAATGAAGTCATTTTTGTAAAACAACTTGAACTACAAAGCAATTACAAATAAAATATGATATGAAGTAGATTACAAGTATACAAATTGAAGAATATGTATAATATATTTAAAAGCAATTATAAAGTATATGAAAAAATTGTGGGCATGCTTGCTTAAAATGTAGAATTCTTCACTTTTATCTAGATAAACTTTATCTCTGAAAGTTATGTTAGCATTATCCATATCTGCTTTGAGGCGTAATACGACTGAGTCATTTTTACATCTAATTTATTTTAATATATTGTATGTGTACCGTCAAATATAAAACAATGTAATATTTGCAATAATAAAATATTTAACTTTCCCGAGGAAAACTGAAAAATATAAAACTTTATAATATTTCTTATATAGGGAAATATATATATATATATATATTCGCTATTTTATCTCATACGAACTAAAAAATATTAAAATATGTGTAACAATTATTGCCTTTTCATCTCTTCCTCCTGACAACATTTTTATTTAATTCCCATTACCTCCCCCCCCCCCTTCCTTTTTTTGAGTTTTTCGTGTGATATTATTTCATTTAAATCATGTTGTAACTAGTTGATGAAGATGATATATGTAGTCCTATTTCAATATAAAATTATTACTTTTGAATCACCTAAGCTAGGTGTCCCAATAGCTTTATTTTCGTCAAATTTCTGTAATTATAATAATTTGGACTTCAACTTATATTAGTCGCACTTGAAAGACTCTGAAACACGACTTTGGTACATAAAACATGATGTAAGTAAAAATATTTATATTGGTAGAGCTGTTTCTAGATCAAAAAGCCTATTACTTAAATTATGATGAGGAGAATGTAAGGTTCTTTCAGAGTTAAAATTTCTCATTTAATAGATTGCTAACGCGTGATCAAGAAGTCGGTGATTCAAATATTTCTTTGGGCAAGGCATATTTCTTTCTCGAATACTAAACAAGAGTGTAATACCAAAATACTTCTACTACACTGGGAGTTTGATGATATATCCTTTTATATTTAATTTGTGAACAATCGAGATGTTTATATGAAATTAATTCTAACCAACATCGGCATGTATAAAATTTATGCAGAGAGGGTGAGGGGGGGGGGGGGACAATCTCATGGATAAGATTAATAACATCGACTTATTAAGTACAATTTACTCTGAACTAGAAATAAGATCATGCTCATATTTCAGATCATATATCTTTACATAAAATGCACTGAAAAATTGTGATGTAAAATCTAACTAACAATTTCAATGAATGTAAACTATTATATTTTATTTTGAAAGTAAAATTTTATCATCCGACACGTCTTTACGCTCATTATCTAAACACCCTATGTTTCTTCCCTAGCCACCCAATCTTGCCAAACGTCGCCAAGTTCTACCTCGAAGGGAAAACATATGAGGATACCGAAAATAACTCTATAACTATCACAAAAGTACTCCGAATGTTTTTTTAAAGTGTTAGAATGATATTATAAGTCTTCTGCAATATCACAAACACCAAAAATAGAGCAAAACTTCTAATAATATAGCATTAAAAGCAATAAAATTAATAGCCAAATGAAATGCACCACGCTAAAATCTAGCAAAATGACTTCTTAACTATATTCGTAAGATATATAATGAAAAAAAAAACTTTCCCATAGAAAGAGTAAAGTCCTCCTTTTACATGCTTTTCCTTGCAGCCGTAAGCACAACAGTACATAACCATTATTTTACTATTTATATTTCTCAAACACGCTCTCGGTCAGAAATCGCCATTGAAATGTACAGGGTCACAGTCGGAAGAAAACGGGTTCTCAGGAAATTCGTCCTGACTACAACTCCCTTTATCTTTGGCCCCGATTGCAACCCTTAAGCTCTCTCCATTATATACTACCTCGATGGTCCAGACCATCGAGGTGAGATATAAGTAGAGAGACTTACGGCAACCTTTTCTTGACCACTGAACTAAGTCACATGACTTATGCACTCCCCTACGCGCATATTTTCTCGCGCACCTCTCCTTCCATTGCAATTGCATTACGTTTTCAAAAGCGAGAAGTCCTGTCGCACGTTTGGGTTTAATTTTCAGCAAAATATGGTAATGTCCTGCGCTGCATATGGATGTACTTCAAAGTTCATCAAAGGTGGAGACACTACGTTTCACAGGTAAGTCATTTTCATTCATCTTAAAACATATTTTATATAAAATAACGAGTTAATTGGCATGTGCGACCATGACGTACTATAATAAAAGTAGATTTTCTGGCTTTGTAAATAATGTATAGCCTCGTAATAATTTTTAAAATAAAATATTTTATATATATTTCCGTACTTCCATAAACTGAACCTCTATAAATGCTTAAAATTAGAAGAAAAAAAATAAAATGAACGTGAACTTTTAATAGGCCTAGTTTTCTCACTTGGCGATATTTTTCTACGCCAAATTGGATTGTTTACTAATTCATGCTCTTTTCTCCTGACAATGTTTTTATGCCATATAATGCTATGAAATGATTAATAACGCCCAAGAAAATTTATATAAATATCACTAAGTAACTAAAGATTTCTGGAATTAAGTATCGGAATTATTATTCACTCGGTGAAAATATGTATTTAATTATAATAAAATTATAAAATGGCAATGTTATAGTTTTTTTATCTTGAACATTGAAAATATGTTAATATTTTTAAATATACATTCTTAAGTTTTAATATATTACTTAAAAGTAAAATGATTAGTTAGGTTCGCTATACTTCAGAAATCTAATGCTTTCTACATTGTAGAATACATTAGTAGAAAACCATGTATTATACATTAAATGTAGAACACATATTTTACTTGCTCAATTTTAGTGGCTAGGAACTTTTTTAACATTTGTATTGCATTAATTTTAATATTTAAAGGATGGCATTTTCCAAAACATTTTTAGCAAGTAAACTGGTGAAAAATTGGTCTTGCATTTCCTTTTTTGTATCTCTTTAAAAACATTTTTAAATGTGTGTAGTCTAAATTGCTTTCTGATTCTGTTAAACTTCTTTTGTTATAATTAATTGCTTCTTTATTTTATGTATGTGATGATATGATATACTTAATACATATGACCTAAATTTTATGTATGCAGATTACTAGTTATATATGAATTGGACATATAATAAAGAAAGTTTATAGCCTATTGTTTGTATTTTCTTTTATATTTATTTAATAATGTATCTATAAGGGAATCAATTGCAAAAGGAAACCAATTTAATATTAAAACCATGCGCACGGATATGCACAACCTTACAATCATAAAAATTGTCGGGGAAAATTTTAATTTCAGTAACTGATAACACTGTGTCCAAATATCTTTAAAAACATTTTTTTTCTTTTTTTTTTTTTTGGGGGGGGGGGGGCAAGGAATATAAAGTAGCTGTTGCATAATTTGGGAATAATATTCAAGATTTTGAATAGTTATATAGAATTGTATATTGCTCAGCTATATTTCTAAATTTGAAAATTGGCATTGAGGCAATTTTGCACTTCGTTTATACAAAAACTAAAAAAAAAGTATTTTGTTAAACATACACGTTTACTGAAGTAAAAGATTAATTTTAGTGGCACTTTTATAATACTAAATGGTATGGTAGCTCTGTAAATGCATACTTATAAAATCTCAAAGTTTATACAGGTTTTTTATTCATTATTAAAATGTTGATGCATTAATATTAAACATCAACAACCTTAAATAATATAATTAATGTTTTTTTCGAAATTAAGGGCAATTTCACTGATGATTTTATTAATTGAATTGAAAACAAACAAAAAACAACTTTTCAAATACACCCTTTTATTAGTTGTATGTAACTTAAATATATGAAGGACAACACCATACAAAATGTTTGCTCCGGTTCCCGAGGTTTTCCTTAGAATAACATTAAGTTATTCTTCAGTGCATTACTCTTAACAGTTCCTGTACGGGCTCGGATGGTAAGGTTCAAAATCCAATGAATTAAAACATACCATGAAAGATAATCATGCCAAATATGATATGATCTTTCTAGATACAACGGATCTCGAGTTATTCCCACATAATGAGTATATATCTATGGCGGGCCCAGGATGGGCTAGCCCGATAAGACTCAAAATACAAGAAATCAATATATACCGTAAAAGACAACGAAATACTAAATTTGGACCTTCTAACTAGGAAATTAAAATATATCACAAAAGACAACGACATGCCAAATTTCATGCTAGTGTGATTAATGGAACTTGATTAGTTAAAACCTAAACAATATGCATTTTGAAATACATCAGACGTATTTAGCACTGTTTTACTCCAGTACAAAAAAATTATTTTATAGCGCCAAGCGCGGCAAGAAGTCGCCAAATCTGCGAGTGTTCGACCCTAAGTCACGTGATACATGCAGTGTTCACGTTTTCAATCTCTTCTGAATAGCAATGCGCAGTCTACTTATATCTCTGGTCGAAGGTCCAGACCTTCCTTAGTGGAAGGGATATAGTGAAAACCTATATGCAGCGATGCTGCCATCTGGTGGCGAGTGGGAATACCACAAGCTGTCATATATCATTGAAATACATGACGGGGGGGGGGGGAAATTTATTGAAAATGATGCAAGAAATGAAGTTATAATATAAATATACGAGTACAAAAATTAAGGTTTGCACAATAAGCAGATTGGGAAGACGGATTTATACAATGCTTAGGGTGGTTCAAATAAAACTGCACGGGGACGCTTCTTGTTCGCCCGGGGGTCATAGTCTTGTAAGCAAAACAGGGTTTCGTTTGGAATTTTAGGGATGTTTTTGAAAAAATTTATTGAGTGTTTTCTGATAGCCTGTTTTATGGTTTTAATTTTGAAGTCTTTATGAATGATATCATTCCTGAGATAACGTGGTGCTTTCCTTATGATTCTTAATATACGATTTTGTTCCGTTTGTAATTTACGTATGTTCGTTTTACATGCATACCCCCAAATTGGGCATGCATATAAAAGAATCGGTTGGATGATACTTTTGAATAGCAGGATTTTATTACTCATGTCAAGATGCTTGGAGAACAAAAGGTGATTTAATGCCCTACGAGCTTCCTAGATTTTTTAACTACATATTCAAAGTGCGTACGCCAAGTAAGCCGGCTGTCCAAATGGACGCCGAGGTACTTGGCTGTGCGTTGGAAAGGGATGGCCTGATTTTTGAACATAATGGGGG
Source organism: Amaurobius ferox (assembly GCA_951213105.1). Lineage (NCBI taxonomy): Eukaryota > Metazoa > Arthropoda > Arachnida > Araneae > Amaurobiidae > Amaurobius > Amaurobius ferox. The sequence continues at coordinate 47,415,624 of OX578148.1, read as the reverse complement.
GGGGGGAGCGTGCGCCTGATAGGAATACTGCCTGTGATTTATTAGCATTTATCCTGATTTTCCATTTATCATAGTAGTTGTCCAGTATGTCAATATGGTTTTGAATTTGGGAATGCAAATAATTAATATTTTTATTTGATGAAATGATGCATGTGTCATCAGCGTATAAACATAGGGTGGTGTTAGAGGAGCGGGGGATGTCGTTGACATATAAATTGAAGAGAAGGGGCCCGAGGATGGATCCTTGAGGTACTCCTGCCTGAATGGGTTTAATATCTGAAAGGGTGTTAAGGGTGCGGACATGAAACTTCCTATTGTAGAGATAAGAGTTTATAATTTTAATGAAGGGGGGGAAGGATGTTAAGCTGTATTAATTTATAAATTATTCCTGTAATCCACGTTTTATCAAAAGCCTTCTCAACATCTAACAGGAGGGCACCTGCATGGTTTTTATTATTAATGGCATTTGCTGTAAACTCGACAACACGGAGAAGCTGGTGAGAGGTAGAATGCATGGGGCGGAAGCCAAACTGTTCCGGGATAATTAAATCTTTTTCGTTAATGATTTTATAAAGTCTAGTTTGTATTACACGTTCGGTTAGCTTACTAAGTGACGGGAGGAGGGAGATGGGGCGGTAAGACACAGGATTAGAGGGGTCAGAGCCGGGCTTTACACAGGGTATGACAACGGCAGTTTTCCAACAGGTGGGGAAGTGACAATAATTTAGTATGGAGTTTATCATAAGTACGATATAAAAAATGATGTTAAGGGGAAGAGACTTTAGGGCCCTATTGGAGATTTTATCAATTCCGGGTGCTTTTTTATTATTAAGTTTATGAATTATTTCTACAATTTCGTCAACAGAAGTGGGCGGGACGGGGTGGGGGGGGGGAGGAGAGAAAGTTAATGACGGAGGTTTGAACATGATTATGAAATTCGTTATTTGGGATATCGATCGCAAATTGCTTCTCATAGCAATTTGCGATAGCATTTGCTTTGTCCCGTTCAGAGAATGCGGTGCCTGTAGAGGAGAGGAGGGGGGGGGGGAGCTGTGCAAAGGGTTTCTTAACTCTTTTGATTTCTTTCCAGATGCTTCTATCATCAGGGGAGAGGGACTCGATATAATTTTTCCATTTGTTCTGATTATACTTTTGAATTTCAAGTCGAATTTTTCTATTAACAGTGTTAAGGTGGGTTTTTGTTCTGGGGTCTCTTGTAACTTGCCAAAGACGGCGGACAAAATTTCGATAAACAATTTGAGTTTGAATGAAATGCGGGAGGGAATTATAACGGGGGGGGGGGCGGGAGGAGGATGCTTTTGCGAGGGAGCTCTGAATTTCATGTGTGATTTTAAGGGCCACCTCATCAATGTCAGCAGGGCAATTAATTTTTGGAATGAGAAGAGTGGTATTACGTAAGTTGGCTTTGAAATTATTTCAATCAATTGAAAGAGGGAGGCTGGAGACAGGCAGAAGGGAGTTTAGCTGTATGGTAAGGAGGATGGGGAGGTGGTCCGAGCTTAATTCATTAAGAGTTTCTATAGTATACGGCAAATGGATGTTTTTAAGTAAACCAAGATCAATGGTAGAAGGGTAAGGGGAATGGGAGTAATGGGTGGGTAAGGCAGGGACAGCAAGATGAATTCCACTATTAGTTATAAAATTTTGGAGAGCAGTTCCATAAGTATTTCTTCTTCGGCAGTTCCAGCGCGGGCTGTGGGCATTAAAATCACCTAAAAGGATGGCACGATGGTTGATATTGCATAAATTTTGGAGGTCCGGGGTAATGTCATTATTTTGTGCGGGTTTGATATAAATAGAGCCTATGATAATGGGTGGGTAGTTAGGGAGGGAAAGCTGTATCATTTTATTTTCTATTATTGAGGTGTTGACGGAATTTAGCTCATGGTGCGGAATGTTACGTTTAATATAAACGGATACTCCACCAGCCTGTGTGGACCGCGAGTTGTTAGGGTTGTTATTACGGAGTGCAGTATAATTAAAATAATTTGCAATTTTGAGGGGGGGGGCGGGGGCTAGGACGGATCTCTTGGACAAGAATGATATCGATGTTATTGTTATGTGCAAAGCTGCGCAGTTCGGAAATTTTGCCGCGGAGCCCATTGGCGTTCCACGACAGTATTTTAAGATGATCAAAGTTTTTACTCGTCATGATGGGGGGGGGGGGACTGTACTAAATACCTCACCGAGGGCCGAAATAATGTTTAAAAGTTTATCAAGGGGGTTAATAGGCTTATTAATGGTAGTCATGATTTGATTTATAAAATTTTTTATTTTGCTGAAGTTTATGTCAAGTTCAGTGAACATTTTCTTAATCTCTTGTATTATCTGTATAATATCTGCAATTTGTGAAGAGGAGGAGGATGTTCCTTTAGTAGCGTTTTCCGGCAGTGGTTCGGTGTCAGAGGGGGGGGGGGGGCAGGGGTGATGTATGAATGTACAGCAATTTGTTGGAGGGTTTGTTTTCGCGAGTTTGCAATGATTTGATTTCTGGGGAGAAGTTTGGGGGAAGGAGGGGGGAGCTGGGTTATTTCTACCGTCCGCTTGGCCTGCAGCGATTTCAGCAAATGTTCTATCTTCGATTTGTTTTACCGGAACAGGAGCTTGACTCAAATTAGGATTAGTTATATTTTGAGGGATAATTTGTTTAGGGGTGTTAGCTTGTAGACGGGGGAAGTTTGAGGGCTGCAGATTAGATGGGTTGCTTCTGGGGGGGGGGGGGGCAGGTACATTTTCATTATTTATCAGTTGATTTTTATTTTGGGGGTTGGAGGGGCAATGCCTATAGTTGGCGGGGTGGGGGCCCTGACAATTAGCACATTGTGCAGGGGTATCTTTAGACTTTGTACATTCACGAGTCTGATGGCCGAGTCCGCATTTAAGACACCTGGGTGGAAGTCTGCAGCATTCGCTGGAGTGTCCGAACCGCTGACAGCGGTAACACATCTTGGTTCCCCTTGAATCAAAGTTGGTAACCCTAATAGTCATGTCGAGCACGGAGGTAACGTTCCTAATTTCTTCCCATCCTTTTGTAGGGTTGAGGTAGACGAGAAATATTGGTAATGGAGCTTGGTTTTTTAGATCCCTTAATTGGGAGATTCGATGTACACTGAAGCCAGTTAGGGAGAGTTCTTCTTTTATTTCTTCAATGTTTGAGTTTGTGGGCAGTCCTTTCAACAGGATTTTAACGGGCCTTTCCGCTTTAATATTGATGGAATGAAATTCCAATTTTTGCTCAATTAAGAATCGTTGTACAGTTCGGAAGTCGTCCAAGTTGAGGGGGAGAATTTTAATTAGGTCACCTGCAAGCTGTGCTTTAACATTTGAAGAGGTTTTGGAGTTTATCGCTTTGATAAGTTCCCTCCAGTTATGAGGGCAATTCACATAAAAAGGTTCGGGTTTGTATGCGTTAAATTGAGGTTGTTCTGAGCTATTATCATTAACAGTACGAGAGTTATCATTGTTAGATGTTTCGTTTTCCAAGGGGGGGGGGGGAGGTATCCATATTGGACGAAGAAAAAGGGTTCCGTGCAATTTCAATATTAGTACTGGGTTGGACGGTCATCATGGGGCAATGTCTTTTCGGATATCTAAAGCCTTCCGAATCTACTTGTGCAGCAATGTCATCAATTCTAGTATTATTCTTACTTTTACAATTAAGATTATCATTATTAATGTTAATAGATTTGTTTATATCATCAGAATTATTATTCAATTTATTTGGATTAGATTGAGCATTTATGCAATTAGAGTTATTTTTAAGATTAGTATTACAGTTTAATTCCTTAACAGTTATGTTAAATAAATCAGTAGAATTCTCAGAATTAACTTTAGCATTATCATTAGGCATGCGCATGGTTAGTCCAGTGCGCTCAATATATGCATCTATTTCAGACTTAAAGGGGGTATTATTGTCAAAGGTATCAGTAAGCTCAAAATGATTTGACAATGAAATACACTTACCCATGAATTCTTCTATGGATAGGGAGGAGAGGCCGTCGTTGATCTTGTGAAACTCGTGCAACAGGAAGTCGCCTATCAATCTGAAGGTGGTCATGCTGGAGAGGTCACCAAGTTCATTTGTGTTCATGGGAGAGACAAGTTTCGGAATTTATCAATAATACAGCTGATATCAGGTGGTATACCAGTAATGGTAGTTTGTGATGAAGAATTGGACGCCATGTCCAGGCTGGGAAAGTCGATGTAGCAAGATGGCGAAGCACGTTGAGGGACGTTCCACGTGGAGAAAATTAGTTCAGGAGGAGAGCAGAAAGTTTTGTTCCTGAAAGCGAGATTCGCTCCTTATATACACCATCATGGTGCTCAGCTTCAATACGCTGTAGTTCCTACCACAGACTATTATACAGACCTGTCACTCTCGATAGTTTCGTTTTCGCGGCGGCCATTAGAGATAGACCAAACAGAGGGTTGGCGCGCTCTTGGCGATGGTCTGGTTTGGGTCCAAGCCGATTTTCAATGTTATAACCCTATTTCGCCCGGCGAAAACTTAGAACAACAGACTAGCGTGGTTTGAGTAACGTGAAAAGGATTATTTGTTAAGTGTTTAGATTATTTCATAGAAATGGATTGATAAAAGAAAACTGGTTGCGTTACAGGGTATGTAATTTATGTTTATTAAAATTGAAATAATTTTAGTTATCACCATCCTACATACGTGTTCATTATAAGTATACACGTGTTCATAAGTATACACGTGTTCATATAAGTATACATGTGTTCATCATACGAAATTAGTGCTGTGTTGTTATTACTGCCGGATTAGACTAAATTTTAAGAGGTAGTGGTATAATTAGTTAAAAAATATTTTCCGTATTTTTATAAAATGTGAAATAATTGATATTTGGATAGCTTTTTCTTAGTTGAATGTGATATAGTATGTGTATATATTTATGTAAAATTTTTATGAAGTGCCTTACGGTGGAAAATCCCCCCCCCCTCCGGTAATTAATGATTGAGTTCCAAAACTTCGATAGTGCATTTATGTAAATTTGATATTTACTATATGAATATTTTTATATTTAAAAAAAAAAGTCTATTATCAGTATCCCAGAATAAATTAAGGATCAAGTAATTAACGATCAACACGCTAGTATACATTTTAGACTGAAAATATTATATAATATTTCAGTCTTTTGAGTATGTTAGCTTGTAATTTTTTGTGCATTATGTTTTATAGTGAGACAATGCAATGTGTCTATTTTTTAATCTATTTTATGATTATTTGAATTAAATATATAACTATGTTTATTTAAATATTCTTAAACTAATGAATATATTTATGTTGCAGATTAATGTATTTGTAAATCCTGATCCTTTCTATAGTTTCAAAAATTATAAAAGTACAGTCCTCAACATTTTGTTCTCCTCCGTTTAAAAAAAAATCGCCAAGCGAGCGATAACGCGCCAAATCTGGCAGACGCATCGTAGTTCAGTTGGTTCAACTCAAGGTAAATGGAAGTAAGAGAGGTACTGTCCTACCGCCACGAGAAAGTCTCTGAACAGGGTTGCCGCAAGTAGACGAGTCGAAGAAAGGAGGGAGAAAGGTTTAAAATCGACTGCAACATTTGGCAAATCAAGCGCACTTCGTTAAGCGAAGAATCCGTTTCGTTTATCATGATGTACTAAAAGAAAATAGTAGATGTTTTTTATTCGACAGTTAAACAAAATTTTCGTATTAAATGACATTAAATTATAAATTACCTTAAAAATTTCTCGTCATTTAAACTCGGAAAATAATTTGTTATTATAGGCGACAGCGGCTACGGGAAGCCATCAATCTATTAGAACAAAGTAGTTTTAGATATTTTCTTTTAGGTTCGGGCGATTTTGGAAGAGAAAAGCTTACAATTTAAAACTAGAATTTATATCATTTTGTTTAAAGCTAAATTTCGAATTAAATGAGATTTATTACAGTTTTCAATCAGCAAGTTACACAATTATTAGCCAGCAAAAAGGAAAAAATAAATGATATATAAGCAAAATTATGACTAAAATATTCATTCTTTTCATATTTTTTAATCAATTATAAAATATTCATTCACATTCATTGGAATAACTATTATCTACTATGTCCGAATCACTTGAAATGTTTTTACATGAAGAAGAGTCTGAATCGCTATCCGACAGATTTATCACTAATTTCTTCACAATATCTTCTATCAGTCCATCTTTCTTTCAATAAATATTCTCTATTTTTTCAATGTGTTCGCAGTGTTTTTTCCATTCATTTTGTGTTACTTTTAAAATAGCTTCTTTAAGCAGTAATTGTAAATTATTCAAATAGATAAAATACTTATCTCAGAGTCATTAAGCGATTTCCCCCCACGCTTTATCTTTTTAACTGATGACGCTGAAACCTCTGTCGCTTCCGCAGTTCTCTTCATTGCATTTAAAATTGGTATTTTTAGAGAATTTGTGGTTTTTCCTCTTCAAAAAAACGCCGTAACATTGTGGACTATTACACATGCTTGTTACTATTACACATGCTTGTTACTATTACACATGTGGACTATTACACATGCAAAATCTTTCCACTTTTAAATGTAGTCATTTTTCAACTAGACAAAATCCACAAAGTGTGCAACACAGTACAAGTTAATTCACAGCTTTCAAAATCACAGAATGCGAGCGTCTAGCATTGACCCCAGTACAAAGCGAAATGCGACTTTCGTCGGTTCTATCTGCGCCAAATCGAAAAAAGCGCTTTCCGTCACACCTAAAATGCAGTGGAATAACCTGTTTCCATAGCGACCGCCACCAAAACGTCTGCTGTCTGGGGACTTTCTCGTGGCGGTAGGACAGTAGGCCATTCGTTTCTGGCAACCTTCTCCTGTCCCGAGTTCTTGGAATTACTGACGTCACTGGTCCCTAGCCGGACCTTTCCGAAGCATGGGGAAATGTGTCGATGTTTTTAACTCTCGTGTTCCTAATGATGAAAATAAATCAAAGCTCTCAGCTTTTGGAAATAATATAAATGACCAAATGCAAATTCTGAGTCAAATGCAAGCGGATATTACGGAACTCAGAGTCATTTCTAAAACTTCAATACTGTCTTTCCAAAAAGGCATTCTTGTTTCAATAGCAAGCTTAAAAGGACTTTATGACGGCATGAAAGAAAATAATATTAAATACATAATGACAAGTAAGTCAATCAAGATGCTTTAGAAAATATATTTTCCCAAATTAGAGGTCTTGAACGATTTTATAACCATCCTCTTGCTACTGATTTCAAATCCCGACTTAAAACATTATTGATTGGGTCTAAGCTTCCTATGCCAATAAATACACATGTGGAAAATGACCAAGATCAAACACTAACTACGACTTTATTTTTCAAATTAGAAGAAAAAGACGATGCAATCAGTATCACTGCAGATATTGAGCCTCAACATGACATTCATTTCAGTCCTGATGTACATGAAAAAGAAGCCTTGCGGTTTTTTTTTTGGCAGGATATTTGGCGTATCGTCACAAAGAAGCGCAGTTAGGAACTTATTCATATCTAGTGGAATCAACATCCGAAAATGACAAAAAATGGATTGAATATTTATCAAGAGGTGGTTTAATTGTTCCACATGATACCTGGGTAGAAACAGTCACCAAATTATAAGATTTTTTTTAAAACTACACGGACATTTTATTTCTGATTCAAGAAATATTTTAGAGAACCTCCAACTGAAAATAAAAGAACAATTTCCTGAAATAGCTCTTGATGTTGTAAGAACATATACCAGAACCTTCTTTCGAATAAGTCACATAAATGAACAGATGAAAAGAAACGCCATGAAAAGAAAAGCTGAAAGAATTTCTGGTCATTCACGTGAAGAAATGAAAAATAAGCAATGGAGAGAGAGCTTTAAATTTTAAGGTTTACTCATGACCTAGTAGTTAGGAATTGACGGACTGCGTGTGTTAGGTTTTCATGGTTTTCCTAACATGTAACATAAATGTGACGCAGCTTCCCTTAAAAAGTCCTCCATGAAGGCATTCCTCCTTTATAGAATGGCCATTTTTAAAATTATTCTTCTCTCCCATAGGGGAAAATCCGTAACCCAGTCATTTGATCACTGACCTTTGTAACACCAGAATTAGTTGAAAGATTGTGAGATCAAATCTAGTAAAGTCATTAAAGAGGTATTGGGAGATATACCCCCCCCCCCCCAGAAACCTATCGAAAACTATTGAAGTTAGAAGGAAGGATATTAGGAGAAATAGGAAACAACTCATTTCATTATCGCCCCCCCCCCCATTTTTTCTGTCGATGCAACCTACTGACTGGTTGGACGTGTTAGTTTTCATTGATTTTCAAACATATAGCTTAAATACGGCACAATTTCGGTAGATGTTCCTTTATGAAAGGCATTTTCAAAATCTGGTCACAACTGAACTTATCTAATCAATATCTCGTCCTATCTCTTTACTTTTTTTAATTTTTAATTTTTTTTTATCATGAAGTACCCATATTCAAAAATTGCCTATCGTTATATGAAATTCAGTGCTCATTTAATTTCTTGAATAATTCAATTTTTTGACCATCATGAAACAATAATAATACATAATTAAAGAAAATAATTGTACTGATCTTTTGTATCGTACAAAATATGATTTCCACATTTGTTCGCATTTGGAGAAGTCTTTAAATAATTGGATTTCGTACACATATCAATTTCATTATGAAAAAAATAATAATAATACGAGCATTTTTCTGCCTGAAATCTTTAAGGACGTCACATATTTATTTATTTCTATAATTCTGAAAACTATTTTTGAATTACATTCAGCAAGTCATTCGCTGTCTTCTAATTTATTTTATCATGTCAAGTCTACAAGCATGATATTTTAAAGCAGTTCGATAAAAATGGACAGGTTTTGTTTGCTTATTATTCTAGTCTCAGATAGATTAATAGTGTCTTGTATTTTAGCTAAATCCTCCGATATTTTACTATGCACTTATTAAAGAAAAACTAATAACAATTTTAAAATGCAGAAAATATTTTAGCATAGTTTAAACAGCTCAATTGCTAATGTCATCGTTAGAGATGCTTAAAAACAACTCTAACAATACAGTCCTAAATAAAATTTACCATAACTAGTTTTATTTAATATTATATTCTTATATATGAATAATGAAATCTAATCTATCATTTACTCGGTAGAAATTTCAATATACTATATGATGTATATTTAAATTAAGAAAATTGCTGCGGTATTCAATGTATTTCTTATGACAGCAACGGGCTACGAACCTGTCTTTGGGACCAGTGACGTCAGTCGCGAAGGGAGGGGAGAATTTCAGCTGTTGGCGTACAATCTTTGGCCAACCTTACCTTTCAATAGACCTTGGGTTCAACTCACGAGCTCTAGTGTCTATGCGACATCCCATGTTAAAGATGTTGCCATAGGGTCCTATGGGAGTGCACCTTCTGAATATAGTATTCTGTGGTTCCGACTATTCATTCATTGGCTGCGAATTTTTGATCACTTGCATATTCGGTCGAAAGGTGTTTGCATGGTGTCGGTCGAAAGGTGTTTGCATGTGAAGTTTCATTACTATCGGATTATTTTGCGGGGTGCTTCGATTTTTTTTGTCTTAGAGTGTATAAAGAGCAAAGAGAATTAAAAAGTAGCTTTATAAATAATAAATTTATTTATCAAATTTATTTTTGAAGGATGCATTTGAAACAAACATTTATTCCTATAAGGTCTATTTAGTAGATAAAATAGTTTCAATTTGTTACGTAATGTATTCTGTATTCTAAAGAGCGCATTCCGAGTTCAAAATATTCTTAGTTTACCGCTAAAATTGTAAGAATTTTGAGTTAAGTTGAGTAATTCTCGAAGGGAAAGTTTTTTTGGTATAAAAATTTTTATAATATTTTGCTTGTTTTGACATGTACTGCATAATAAGATAAAACTTACTTGCTAGGAAGTGTTGTCTCAAGATGCTTCGTTTGAAATATTTTGTCGCATATTAAAAACAGCATAAAATTTGAATGCAGTGGCAGACCAAGTTTTGGGGTTTAACGATTTTGTTTATTTCTATTGAAATTTTCTAACATTGCGTACTTTTTATTCAGACGATCAATATTTCTTGTCAAACATTTCCTTTTCAAAATATCTGTCAGAAATCATCAGATTATTCAATAATTTGTAATTTTTTTTAAAATAATGTCAGCATGTGCAGGATATAAAAAAAAATCTGTTGTGGGCAGCACATGACTTTCCCTACATAATTAAATTCTAATCTTTGTTTCTTTAATAATTCAATAAATTGAGTTTTATTGCACAAAATAACAAGCATACGTATTTAAAATTACACTGGATTTGAACCTTTAATTCAATTTTCATTTTCATTTGGTAACTGGACATATTTTCAAAGACTAAATAGCAAGAATGTGAAAAAATTAAAATATCTCAACGGTCAATTCTAGAGTAATACGGTTGATTTTAAACATTTTATTGTCAAAAATTACATATGAAACAAGCATTTAATGGATACATTCGAACATACGTGGCCTTTTATTTTATATTTTTATAGTTTTTGAGGGCCATTTTGCAACAAAAAAAGAAAAACAGATTCTGTTTTTCCTAATCGCACTAAAATGTAATCGAAAGCAGTGTGACCTAACAAGACGGGTTCTTATTCCGTACCAAAATCTAATCAGCACCAGGATATTCCGCATGTGACTTATCAACTAAATTTTGTGAAATTTGGTCAATTAGTATTTAAACTAGAGTAGGTACAAAAGATTTTTGAGGGCCATTTAATAAAAAATGGCCGACTCCTTTACACCGCATCGTGCCAAAATATAATCAGTGTCAGGGAAACACACAAATTACTTGCCTCTAATTTTTAACACTTTACAACAAAGTTGAAAAGTGTTTATGACTTTGTTCATTCTGTCTGTCTGTCTGTCCGTTAGCACGATAACTGCCGTAAAAATGACTTAATCAAAATGAAATTTTAGTATGTTGTTCAGACGGTCTGTAGGACCTATGGGAATATAAATGAATAATATCACCCAATTAGTTTTGGATTGAACCCGGGTTGAAAAAATGAAATGCATTGAGCCCTATAAGACCTAATTTTTCAAACATTTTTTAAGCGGATTTAAAATTCACAAATTGCTTCGAAAATTTTAGGTAATATTCAAATTGTTCCATAAAATATATAAAAAAAGAATTCAGCGAAATATATTCAGTAGTTTCAAATAAAAATTAAAATAATAATAACACCTCTTATATGAAGCGATCACGTGACCATGATATGAAAAGATCACGTGACCCACTTCAAAATGATATATCGCATGCATCTTGTCTCAAAATCGTGATTTTTAAAGTTCTTTTTAATTCATATTGAATGTTGTATCCGTCCTAAAACCGCTTTATTTTTGCTTAAATTCTGTGCATCTACATACTGAAACAACCCAATTACAGTATATTTGAGTTTAAATGATCATCCAAATTTGATTATTTCTACAACGAAGCCTATTTTTCACTTATGGAAAATGTAAAGAGCAAAATATGTAGAATGAGTTGTATTATAATTGCTGTATTTCTTTAACAAAAAATCATTTAGTTCATGGAGTCTGCGTAGCTGATATGAATGAAATATTTATTGATTTTACAAACAGAAGGACGATTTTTTTCGATGAAATTTTACGCATAGAATTTAATTACTTGTAGCTCCATGGCCTTAATTTTTAAATAAATTAAATTATTATAGTATTGTGATGAATGACATGAATGGGAAATTATTTATGAATGAAATGCTGCTTTTATAGAGAGAGCCAGGCGTGTTATTTTTTCTATGACGTCATTTGAATTAATTTCAGTTGTTTTCGATGAAGTTTTCAAATACAATAAATTATCGTAGTATTATGATAATTCTAAAATTATTACCGAGAAATGTATCACATTTTAGAGGTGTTTAAACCAGGCAATTTATATTTCAATGCTGTCATTTGAATGAAGTTCAGTTTTTTTCGATAAAGGTTTAAGTTTTCAAATATAATAAATTAATGTATTATTGTTATAAGTTTTGAAATATTACTGAGGAATATATTGCATTTTAGCCATGTTTAAATAAAATTTCATTGAAGTTGGAAAGTGTTTCATAATCAATGCTTTAAGCATGATTGATCTTTCTTGTTTTTTTTAATTTGGTCCATTAGATTTTGAGTTAGAGTGGTTACGTAAATTGCACAGATACACACACACAGACGTCACGCTAAAAATATTTTTTTGTGTGTTCTAGAACTATCAAGAAGTATAAATCTTCCGATATATTGAATTCCGACTCGATTCCAATGCTTTCCCTATACATTACCATGAATTGTAGGAAGTAAAAAATACATTCAATCTACTGAAACGGCCGCTAAAACAGCTGATGTATACCCCACAGTATAAGTATGCCCCACATAGTCTGTATACCCCACACAGTCTGTGGTATGCCCTGATGTGAGTAGGACGGTCTGCCACTCAATCTACTGTAAAATATCTGAAGGGCTGGCACCTGAATAAAGAAATATCGAACTGACAAAACCAGAGCAAACCTGTAGTCAGGTTTTTATAGAAACCCGCAAAAGTCCGATTATTTAAATTTTACTTTGTAACCGCCGTTACCCGTTGTTGTTGAGACCCAGACCGCCCGACCTACCAGAAAGGTGTAAGGTAACTGTTTGGACGGCCGGGAAGTGCCACCCAATTTAGACCGGAACCCAGTGGGGGAGGCATCCACAGGAACCACACCCTCCTTCCTTACCACTAATCTCTCAGAAGGACTTACGAACCCACATGTTTAACGTGATCGTACTCAGCGTGAACACGGCGGCAGTTTTGGCAGAGGAGGGAATCTAACTCAGGCCTACCAAATGCAAATCCCGCGCGCTAACCTCTGGGTAAACCGCGCCCCTACCGCCGTTACCCGCATATATTTTCTACTTATTTTATAAATTTAACTTACTATAATTGACTGCAAAATATAGTCTCCATTTTTAGCATTGAATAAAAGGAAAATATTCACAATAAGCAATTACAAATCGGCATTGAACATTTTACTTCTTTCTATATTCAATTGTGTACATAATTGCTAAGATAGGATACACAAAAATATGTTATAGAATATATGCTTTCATAATACTAATATAAATAATGCTACTGAATAAAATTAGTCCTGTAACATTATTGTAATTACCTCAAATCTTTTTTAACACTTTACAACAAAGTTGAAGAATGTTTATGGCATTGTTCATTCTGTCTGTCTGTCTGTCTGTCCGTTAGCACGATAACTGTCGTAAAAATGATTTAATCAAAATGAAATTTTAGTATGTTGTTCAGACGGTCTGTGAAACCTATGGGAATATAAATGAATAATATCATACAATTAGTTTTGTATTGAACCCGGGTTGAAAAAATGAAATACATTGAACCCTATGGGACCTAATTTTTCAAACATTTTTTAAGCGGATTTAAAATTCACAAATTGTTTTGAAAATTTTAAAAAATATTCAAATTATCCCGAAATATATATAAAAAAAATTTCAGCAAAATATATTCAGTATTTTTTAAAATAAAAATTAAAATAATAATTACACCTCTTATGTGAAGAGATCACGTGACCATTATATGAAGAGATCACGTGACTCACTTCAAAATGAAATATGGCATCCATCTTGTGTCAAAATCGTAATTTTTAAAATTCTTTTTAATTCATATTCAGTGTTGTATCCGTCCTAAAACCGCTTTATTTTTGCTTAAATTCTGTGCATCTACATACTGAAACAACCCAATTACAGTATCATCCAAATTTGATTATTTCTACAACGAAGCCTATTTTTCACTTATGGAAAATGTAAACAGCAAAATATGTAGAATGAGTTGTATAAGAGTTGCTGCATTTCTTTAACGCAAAATTATTTAGTTCATGGAGTCTGCATAGCTGATATGAATGAAATATTCATTGATTTCACAGAGAGAAGGACGATTTTTTGTACCTCCATGGTCTGAAGTTTTTAAATTAAATAAATTATTATAGTAGCGTGATGAATGAAACAAATGGGAAAATGTTTATGAATGAAATGCTGCTTTTATAAAGAGAGCCTGGGGCTCTACCACCAACACATCGTAAATCAACCCGGGTACGTAATAACCGGTTATTCCGCACGTGAATCAAATTTTACGAAATGTGGTACCACGAAGTCTTATGAAGGTACGTAAAGTTATACGAAAGGTACGTAAAAACCCCTGGAAATTCCACCATCTAAGGAGACGGTGAAATCTGAATTACGTAGGAAAAAAGTCACAAATTCAAGATGTCTGCTATCGTGCCTATCATAACACTTGCTCTTTTAGAAGAGGAATCCAGACAAACTCTAATAAATCGAATTATTCGGCCAGAACGAATAAAATCTTTCCTATTGCCTGACAATGAATTTATTTCTCTGTTCCGACTAAATAAACATTTAGTGGCAGAACTAATGGAAGTACTACGCCCGGAACTTGAGCCAAGAACTTCAAGAAGAAATGTCCTCTCAGTGGAGACAAAAGTAAGTAATAATTTAATTTAAGTAATATATTAATTTAAGAATAATGCTGTGTTCATTTATCTTTACTTTTTTTTAAAAAGTCTTAATAAACGTATGTTTTCGGAAGGTTACCGCATGCTTGAAAGTTTGTTTACTTGTAAACGTGTAAAAATCTTTTTATTGCTGACCAATTTTAAAAATTTCAGGTTCTTTGTGCTCTTCGATTTTTTGCCACTGGATCCTATCAAAAATGTGTCGGAAATGACATAAATTTAAGTGTAAGCCAACAGAGTGTTAGCAACTGTGTCATAAAAGTATCAGAGGCTATAAACAACACTTTGTTGGAACAGTGTATAAAATTTCCTGTAGATAAAAAGTAAGTAATTCATAAATTATTTTCATTATAGATCGATATTTTGTTGAAATTAAATATTTTGAAGTTATCAATATTTTCTTACTCTG
The DNA here is from genome assembly GCA_951213105.1 of Amaurobius ferox. NCBI lineage: Eukaryota > Metazoa > Arthropoda > Arachnida > Araneae > Amaurobiidae > Amaurobius > Amaurobius ferox. Next base: position 47,400,595 of record OX578148.1, on the reverse strand, counting down.
ATCACTTATGTAGAAAAACTTAGTAAACAGTATCAGTAGATATTACAAAAACCGAAATCAAATAAGTAAATGCTTATTTGATTTATTTATTATTTTATATATAGGAAAGAGGTTTTTACCTTGTATTATAAAGTATACTTAACATGTAGATACTTGTAATTAATTTTGTTATTGTATTTAAATTGTTAAAATTTCTAGTTAGTTTTATTAATTTTTATCATTGAATCCATTTATGTAAACATATTTTACTTTTTAAAAATACTGTAGAATTTAGATGTACATGCATATCATGTAGATGCTTATACTTTCAAAATTTCAGTTAAGTTTGCTGATACTTTACAAAGAAATACAAATTTAAGGCATTTCATAGTGCCGTACATAATAATACTATGCTATTTTCTCATATATGATACTTAAAATTCTAAAGCAATTGTTTTAGCAATTTTTTTTTTATGCTGTATAATTAAAACATTTGCAAAACATATTCTTGCAAGATTCATTCATTCACATATGAGAATACATTTCATGTTTACTAACTGCACACAAAATATGTAATTGCCGAAACAGGTATACTCATTTTTTATCAAAACCAGAATTAGACATTTCCAATTCTTAGCCATAACATGTTTTCAAGTTAATCTGAATTATTATATTTTTACTTTTAGAGAACATGATATGCTGAAACAGGAGTTTATGGTGTATAGTGGTTTCCCAGGTGTTATAGGAGCTATTGATTGCACACATGTTGCAATCATAGCTCCTAGTGATAACAACAGCCAGAAAGAGAAAAATTATTTGAATAGAAAAAATTTTCATTCACTTAATGTTCAATTAGTAAGAAAATTTCTTATTATTAGACAATTTGTTTCAAGTCATTTTATTAGAGTAAAAAAATTTAAAACATGTTATCATTTACATCTAGGTGTGTGATATGAAACAAGTTATTATGAACATATCAGCACGATTTCCAGGCAGTGTGCACGACAGTTATATATGGCGAGCATCAAATCTACATGATGCATTCGAATATGGATGCTTAGCAAACTGTAATGGTTGGCTATTAGGTAGATATTAATTGTTTTATAAATATTATATTATTTTTTTTTAAATGTGTGTAAATGCCAAATAAAAGTATCTTTCACTTTAAGTACTTTTAAAATTGACTTTCTTGAAGAATTGAGAAGTATATTAAATCTGCACTATTAAAATGTATTGATCCAGGGATTTAAAATGCAAATGGGTGTAAAAAGTTGCGCTTTCTCTTCAATAAGAGGCACAGATATTTGAATTTAAAAAAATTATATATATTTACAATTAACCAGCAACTTTTTTCAACTCCTAACCATTTGCTTAAAATTTCTTTTGACTCTAAAGATTGTACACACATGATAAACATTATGATATCCCATTTATCGCAGACTAACTGACACGACATTTAGGGGCAAGTACCAAATGTAATAAATTGACTAAGAATTAAAAATACAAAATTAACTATTCTAACTTTTTAAATTTTAACAGTTAGTGCTTCAAATTGAATATATACTGGCTTTGCTGATCAATTATGTTATTCTTACTTATGAACAGAGTCAGAATATAGACGAACATGTGAACACCTTTCACAGAAAGTTTTTCGAATTGCAGAAATTTTTAAGAATTATTAAATTTTTTTTTTGTTATGAGCAATGCATATGCACTGTTACTTTCATTTTCAAAAACTATATTATATATCTAACTCTGGTAAATCATGTTCCTCCCCCCCCCCCTTTTTTTTTTCCATTTACTAGTACCCTGAAAATATTACCTAAATAAATTAGGTAACCAGACAATCAATATTTTTGTGTGACATGTGTGCGCATATACCGTATATGACTCTGCAGATTTTTGCAGAAATTTTTTAGGCAAATACTTTTGTTTATAGACAGTTTTAAATTTTATACCACTCTGCTTATGAATTACTGATTATTTACTGATGAGTATTTTTATATTTAGAGAGCATATAGGGCAGGTTTATAATAGACAATTCTATGGAGGGACATTCGAAGGCATGTATTGGAGGGGGGGGGGCTGAATAGAGTGCCGCAGTCTGTGCCACTTAATTTCTATCCTATTATCAAACTGTGTATCGTTAGTTGTGACTTGCAGTATTTGCTTAATATGCAAACAAGTAGGAAGGTCTACTGTTTTTAAAAATAACTGGGCTGGTTTCTGTAGCTGGCTAGTAAGGTTTTTTCAATTGGATTATTTTTTTATTTATCTATTTCACCATTATTGTATCGAATTTTCTGATCTGTTTTACATCATTTAGGTCTGGTTTCACCAACATTAGACTAAAGACGGATCAACTGAGCTTGATCAAAGTTAGTCAGCGGAGTTCACCTCAGATCATCGATTTTGAGATAGTTGATCCAGATGTTTGAAATTAGTTGATTCAGATTAAATTGGGAACTTGGATGTAAGCTGTGCTGTGATTGGTTGGTTGCATATGGGTAGAAAATATAAACAAACACTAACTTTTGATGATTTAACACGATAAATTTTGTTGAATCTAGTACTAATAATACATATACTTTACAGAAGCGGTTCTTAAACTTTTCCATCTTCATTTGCTTTTTTAATTTGTTAATTAAATCCAGTACTCAATTGTAAGCTGTGTTGCTTTGCTCGTCTGCCAAAAATATATTCCAAAAATATTTATGTTCACTCTCATTTATGCCCACAATAAAAAATTTATACATTAAAATTTGGACTATTGTCTAAATAAAATATATTCATACATACAAAGTCCAAATCAAAATAACATTGGTATTTAATTAATATTAAGCAAAATAATTAACATTTGGCAAATCAGTTTTAAAACATAAAATTGGACTTTTTCTGTATTAATAGAACATACTAAATCCACAAAAATTAATTATATTAAGGAACTTTTAGTATAATGTAGCATATGAAATGCTAACTTTTTTTTATAATACTTCATTTTTACGTGACTGTCTTTTGTAAATGTATTATAAAATGTGTAATCAAAAGAATGGTTCATATCATCACTCTAAAATATATATTATTAGTTTTCTTATAATGAATTATGTATAAAGTGATGGTTTATTTAACGTGATGAACTAACTTGATCATATTTTTAAAAATAATAATTCAAGGTGGCTTTCTTTGACTGTGCTTATAATCAATAGAGTTCCAGTATTTACTAACTATGTCAAGTATACCTAATTTGAATCAAATTAATTCATTTGTTTGTGAGATATTGCATTCACAGACATCACATTACCACGAGTTTTAAGTTTAATCCAGCTCATGCAACTGTTAGTATGTTATTTAATCATATCCATTCGGATAAATATAAGGATAAAAAAGAACTTTAAGTGGCAGGCTGGGGTGTATGTTGTCTTCCTTTTATCGCCTGATAATAACTTTAAATTCTATATTGGCAGTACTAAATGTACCGTCTGTATTTGTTTAGCTGAACATGCTCGAGATGTTAAAAATGGTAAACTGTCTACGGCTCTTGCCCAGTATGTTATTAACGTTATATTTTAGCTTTTGATTTTAAAATAACATTAACAATGTTTGATTCAAGTTTAGAGATGATCAAAATGTGTAAATCTGTTAAAAACTTAATGGCCTAAAAACCGGCTTTAACAATAGATTTTATATTAGCTAAATTTTAAATGAGTACCTTGGGAAAATGTGAAATTGTAATTTGCTGTTTAATATGTATTTTGACAAATATTTTTCATTTTTTTCAACAGGGGATTCTGGTTACCCGTTACAGTATAATCTGATAACCCAATATCCTGAAGCAGTGGAAGGATCTGCAGAAGACCGCTTTAATAAATCGCATTCCCGTGGCAGATCTGTAGTTGAAAGGACTAATGGAACATTAAAATCACGTTTTCGATGTTTGTTGCGCCACAGGACACTGCATTACACACCTCCTGTGGCAGCTAGAATTATAAATGCCTGTGCTGTTTTACACAATATGTGTGTAAAGTCGAATATTATTATCACAGGTACAGAGATGGATGATGATGATGATGATATCCTGTTTAATACTGGTGCACCTGAACCACCTCACAGGCAAAAAGATAGAGGAGCTCGGGATATAATTTTACGAAATTATTTTTAATAAAAACCTTTAACATTGTGTGCCAAGTTCTTTTTTGACGTTTATTTATAATCTTTCATGAAAATTATTTATAAAAACGGTATTACCAAATTTTGAAGTATTAGTATTTAAGTATATAAACTGTACTGTTATAATTACTTACAGATGTGGTGAAATTTATAGTATTTAGATTAAATTAAATAATTTTTGTTCGAGAGATAGTGTGTACAAAATCATGCATCCGGCAAGTGAGTTATTTGTTGGATGCATGATTTTGTTGCACTAGCTCCCAAACCCAATTTATTTAATCTAAATACTATATAAATTTTCACCACAATATATACCAGCGTGCAAACCACTGGGCTGCCGTGCCCCAAATGTGCCAACAGCACGAGGTGTTCTCAGGTGGTCACCCACCCAAGTACTAACCGCGCCCAAAGTCAAGCAGCATCGGGAGCGGTTAGTACTTGGGTGGGTGACCACCTGGGAACACCGCGTGCTGATGGCACATTTTGGGCGTGGCAGCCCGGTGGTTTCCGCGCTGGATTTGCACGTTGCCACCGTGTTCATGCGGAGTACAATCACGTTAAACATGTGGGTCCGTAAGTCCTTCCGAGAGGTTGGTGGTAGGGAAGGATGGTATGGTCCCTGTGAATGCCTCCCCCACTGGATTGCGGTCTAAATTGGGTGGCACTTTCCAGCCGTCCAAACAGTTACCTTACACCTTTATGGTAGGTCGGATGGTCTGAGTCTCAACAACCACAATATATACCTCAAAAACCATATGAAATAAATATATGTTTTGATATTTTATTATTAAAATATTTGATTAAGTTTTATTTTAATAATTCTTACAATATATAACAACTAAGAAAGTGTTTTGCATTTTATAATAGATAGCATTAGGTATCATACAGCTTCGAACATAGAATAAATGTACACCTGTACATGTTACAATTGTTTATAATTCCATAACTGAAGGATATTTCAGATATAATTTTTCAGCAAGATCACGCTTCCCTTTGGTTGGACCAATGTTTCCCATAATATAAAATCGAGGATGAACGCCTTAAAGAATGGCCATACCATTCTCCTCATTTTTTACCCAGTGTGATTTTTTCCTTTAAAATTTATTAAAACCATAGTTTACATAAGGAAGATGATGCCACCCTCCTCTATATAACTCCCAAAATTCTGAAGTATAAATGAGATGAATGAAATTATATTCTAGATAGCCACTGAGCAATCAAAACAGTGTATGTGCTGACTGTGAAGGCTGATTTTTAACACTTTAAAACGTAGTTTAAAAGTGTTTATGACTTTGGTTATTCTGTCTGTCCATTCATATAATATGAAGAGATCAAGTAACCCATATCAAAGTAAAATATGGCCATCTTTTTTCCCAGAGTAAAAAGTGTGATTTTTAAAGTTCTATTAAATTTTGATTTAGTGTTGCATCCATCCTAAATCAGCTTTATTTTTTTATTATTTTCTGTGCATCTATATTCTGCACCAACACAATTACAATATTTTTTAGTTTAAATGATCATTAAACTTTGATCATTTCTACAACGAAGCCTAACTTTCACATATGGAGAATGTAAACACATCAAGATGTAAGATAAGTTGTATAAGAATTGATGATTTTTTTTTAACTCAGAATTATTTAGCTCTGGACTTTGGAATATAGGTGATATGACTGAAATAGCCATTAATTTTACATAGAAAAGCAGATGATTTTAAAGCATTACCTTTTTCAATACATGCAGAGCCAGACGATTTGATTTATATTTCGATGTCATTTGAAAGTTCATTTTTTTCAATGAAGTTTGAAGTTTTCAAGTAAAATAAATTGTTATAGTTTTGTGATAATTAAATTTTTTTTCGTATTTTAGAGATGCGATACATTCAGCTGATTGCATTTCAGTTGGAAAGTGTTTCATAATCAATGCTTTATGCATGATTTATCTTCCTTATTAATATACTCCAGCGTTATCACTTTGAAAGACGCTTTGGCTGACAACAATGAATCTGACTTTCTAAATGCTAAAAAATAATTTAAAATCGAATATTTTCTTTAATTTTTGTTCTTCTAGCAAAAATATTTCAATGTGCAATCCAAATTTTTAATTTTAAGATGGATAGCAAGAATGTGTTAAGAAACACAACCATTCATTACTTGAGAGTAAATCCACAAGTACCATCCTAACAGAAATATATGATCTTACCGAAATTTACTAACAGTACTAACAATAACACAAGTATTAACAATAATGGATACCGAACTCTGTCAAAGCTCAAAAGCATTTTGCAATCTGAAGCCCAAGTTCAGGCCGTTCAAAACTGTTAATTATTTATCACATCACCAAACGATATACAGTAGAACCTCCATATATCGAAGTCGATGGTTCGACGAAAAAAAATAATTCAATATAAAGGTTCTAATATCTGGTTGCACAACAGGTTTCGATGATAATTCATCAGAAAAGTGTTCACATTTATTAAGTCCATGAAATACATCATCAGGAATATTTTTGTCAAATTGAAAACCATGATATATTGTATCAAACGCAATCAACATTTCTTGTTTAGAAGGCAAAAAAAATTGAACATGCACTGTCATCATATAACTGTATCCCATGCCCCCGTTCAAATGTCCCATTTGTAAGAACGGAAAACAGTGGGTGCCTTGATATTGATTGGATGAGCTGATGAGGGTGGGGGCTCACAGTAATAGTGACCAGTTGGCACCCAATTCGCAGTGACCTTGACTCACCCTTCTTTCTTCCTCTCGAGTCGAGGCTTTTACGTTTTTTTTTTCTTATAACATTCGTCAGTGCTATAAGTGTTCTATTATGATTCGGCTATGTTAATGAACATTACGTAACTATCTCTCTCTAGAATCGTTAAATAAACGTCCGATACAATTTAGAAAATAAAATCCCCTATATTTTCTCTACATTTCCTTTGCTTTTCTGAAACAATATTAAAACAACTTAAAAATATATTCTGCTTTTAAAATAACACCCTGAAATAGCACTATAAGTTTGAGAGCATGTAATTTCTTAGTTCACAGGAAATGGTATAATACTTCTGGCTTGACGGTAGAAGAGACGCTATGCAAATGTAATGTCTTCGGTTCGAATCAAAGCGGATATCTAAGTTTTGCAACTTGTACTGCCATCTCGTGCCAAAATACTCCAAATTATTTTCTAATAATCTACAGAATTTTCTGTTTAAAAATCTGAAGTTTTATCAACAAATTACCTAACTTAAGCAAATTATTAAGCTTCCTTTTTTATATAAATTTATTTTGATATCAATTTGAAAAAATTCTTAAGTATCAACCACAGATGGAAATTACATTATCTATTATGGCAGAGGATGTTTTGCCTTAAAATTAATTTTCTTGTAGTTCGTAAAGTAAAATTTCTTCTGTCTAATAAACATTAGTTGATATTTCTGTTAAGTGTTAGCATTAAAAAATTATAATGTATTTGGTATTTCCTTTTTTAGGGACTTATTTATATAAACTTCCCTAGTATTGTTGCTCATAGTCTCCCCTTGCCACTCATTAATCGTTATTATGAAAAATTAGGATTCCTTGTTGAAGACCCATGTCTTCCGACTCGTCCTGGGGACTTAAAACAGCTATTTGGATAGCCGGATAAGATTCCTTGTTGTAAATGCTGTTGCCATTTCAAAAGAAATAATATTTAAAAGAAGCGCTGAATAATTAATACTATTTTAGTTGTTTAAATAAAAAATTTAAATATTTTTTAAATAGCAACAGTATTTTAACAATGGAAGCTAAATCATATAAATATTACTTCTTAATGGCAACAGCTTTTCAACAATTAAAGTAATAATAAGTATAATTAAAGTAATTTATAATTAAAGTAATTATAATTTCACTTTTCGAGCGTTTTTTCTTAGAGCTTTTGTGAAACGCTTAGTCTTGTGTGATTTCATGAAATGATTAGCCCATATACCAAATTTCAATCCTGTATCAAATTTAGAAGGAGGTGGTTCTCATTTGTTCGGCAAATCGAATATTTTAGTAAGCTGCACCCCCCTAAACTAGCAAATATTGGAAATCTGAAATTGCACACATTTTTTCTTTCGAACGATTTACCCATACACCAAATTTAATTTGAGGTTTCTATCTCCAAGACCAAGACATTAGGTTACGGGGTGCCTGCCTCTAGGAGACTCATCCCCACATCGAAAATATGGATGTCAGACTGTATGGTGTTAGTTTTAGCAATAGCAATATGCATGGTCAGCATGTGCGCTCCACTCCTGTGGGCGTGAAGTATTTGGTCAGTTGAATATTTGGAGATTGGTCTGGTGATGATGTTGTCTTGGCAATGGTACATGCTTGCTCGGCTGTAAAAGAAAGGGCGGGAAGGGCAAGAAATTCTCGAGAGCGAGCCACATTAAAAAATTAATAGGCGCAGAAATCTATTTCTACAACTATAAAAAACTCAAGTCTACAAGTTAAGAATATATAAAAATTAAGATTAAAGATTTAATACAAGTATTTACATTTACATTTAAGTTTAGTTTTAGATTTAAGTTTATGATGTCAAGAATTTAAACAATTAAAAGAATTAAGTTAAGAGATAAAGACAGAGATTTGTAAGTACATAACAGATGTGATGATGTCCGCGGTCAGCAATGATATAATTTGCAAGTACTGCGCTGGTGTCAAATGTGTGGGCAAGTGCTAGCCTCCTGAAATTCTATTGGACAGCTCAGAATCCGCAGTTGGAACCACCTCCGCTCACCGAAGTGACCAGTTGTGGCGTCATCCGCCGATGCCAAGTGGAACCTATCGGGAAAAACGTTGAAGTTTATTACTTCAACTAAATAATCTATTTCATTGCAAAGCATGCTTTTTTATCATTTCACTTTTTGATGTCGAGATCCTCTACAAAACATTTTTAGAAAATGTTATTTTTTCAGGGGTTTTTATCGAACAATTGACCCGTGTACTAAATTGCAAGTCTATTCAGAAAGTGCCTAAAAAACCATAACAGACAGACACTTAACAATTAGTATATATAAATTGAAACATAATCAGTACCAATACAAAACCACTAAACCTATTCCATGTTCAAAATGGATAAATTTTTAGTAATTAATCAGAACAATCGCATATCAACTCCAAAGAAAATTTGCACATCATGAAGTTTTTAAAACCATAAAATAGTGAATTACTAATAGAACACACAAGTAACATTATTTGATTAATATTGAAACATTATTTTAAAAAATTTCCGATTAAAGCCAATGCATCCTGTCTCAATTTCACAAACACACACAATAATATATGCAAGAAAATATATATTACTTAGAGCTTAACTTTGCTCATGCTCTAACTCTATAAAAAATAATACTGCATTCATGAAAAGACAATATGTGACAATTTATTTTATAATACATATTTTATTTTAAATTTGCTAAATAATTAGCTATTTTTTCCATAGCTGCCACGCTTCTCTCTTTAGCTACAACATCTCTTTCAATCAAGTCCAATTTAAGTCGTTTGGCCTTCAGTTGGCCTTCTGCTATTCTGTTAGATAAATCTAATTGCAAGGCAATATCAGCTAGTGCTTGAGCTGTCACTTGTTGGGAATCAACAAGGCTTTGTGTTTTTTCGGCAGGAAGCACTAACGGCCTGTTTCGCCTTCGTTTTCCATTTTTCAGTGTGTTTTTTGTATTGTGTGGAGTGCCTATTTGTGTGTGTGAAGTGCTTGGTTGTACATCTGGAGCGCCTATTTGTGTGTGGGGAGTGCTTGGTTGTACATCTGGAGTGCCTATTTGTATGTAGGGAGTGCCTGTTTGTGTGTGTGAAGTGCTTGGTTGTACATCTGGAGTGACTGGTTGTATATGTGAAATGCATGTCTGTGAGTCTGTGTATATTTGTGAGTCTATGTATATTTGTGAATCTATGTATTCAGTGTCTTGTGAAATGTGCTCTACTTCTTGTGTTGTTTGGAATGTTTGAATTGAGTCTGGAATGCTTGTCACGTCACAGACAATTGTTGGCTGAAGCTGAAAAATAAAAAAAAATTATGTCTTTAAAATGAGGCAACATATACAAAGTTTCATTAAAAAAATAATGTGTGTGATGTATATTATAGAAAATATTCATCAACAAAATTATTATAAGACATGGGTGAATATCATAAACTGTCACCTAAAAATATAAATTAAAGAATCATTTTACATTGTTAAATTCATAAAAATACCTTAAATTTATTAAAGTGCACATGAGCAATAATTTCTAATCTGGCAAAGTATATATGTAAATACATTAAGAAGAAAGGTTCTGTTTAATTTAATAATTTAATTTCAGAATGCAAACTAACATCGATATTAACAAATATTCCAGATTATCTTACACAAATTTAGACTAAACACAACTTCAGCTTTTAATTTTTCTGAAATAGGGCATGTAACAATTTGATTGTTAAAAATATATTTATATAATATATTATTTATATACACACAAGATATATTTATAGACATTATATATTTCATTTTATGGCGATGCGGTGGTCGAGCAGTCAAGGCGAGCTTTTCCAAGCGATTGTTCGACCGCCACGTTGTGGGTTCGAGTCCCATGTAAGGCATGGATGTTGTGTTGTTGAGCGCAGTGTGTTCCACCCCCCCCCCCTCTGGTGCGCCTGGGGCAACGTCCTGACCGATGTATAGGCGAATGATGGAAGTCAAGTGCCTGGCCATTTGATAAAAAAAATTATTTCATTTTATTATATAGTGTATAAAATGCTGCGACTGCCTTTTAACAGACTAGAAACTGACATTACATTTCTATTATTTATAAAAATAATTATCAACTGTCTAAAATAAAATGTCCAAATATATTTTAAGCCAATGTAATTCGAAAAAGATAATAAAGCACGTTCTACATTAAAATATGAAATTGAACTGTTAAAATTCTTTTAAATTTCATTATCATTAGATATTAAAGACTGAAAAACCTAAGTCACAGTATTATTAACAGGGTTCATCCTAGGTGTTTTTCGCAGGGCGGCCCGCCCCGCTGCCCTTAGAAATTAGAAAACTCGCTCCGCTACCCTCACAAATTAGAAAACCCATCCTGCATGCCCCAGTACTATAATTTTGAGCCCTGACATCAAAAAATGCTGCCCTTCTTTTAAAAATGACACTTCTACATATATTATCAAATTTTCAAAACATCGAGAAATGTGCGACATTTTTTCTCATTCATAATTTATTAATTTTTTAAGAGTGTCGTTTATTTCCCTTCACGTGCACTGCAGTGGCGAGTTTTTTTCACCCATACCCTTTTCCCCATTGATTGCACGTTGAATGAGGTGGTATTTTGCTGAAATAAGTATTAAGTAAACATGTATAATAACAGATAAGTAAATAAAAAACATACAACTCCAATTTTTAATAGTTCCTCTTCGTGTGATAAATTTTAAGGACTAGTTGGTTCTTTTTGGCAGGGTGAGATAACTTACGCTTTGCTGAAATAAGATTCAAAGCATTTGAGGCCGCCATTGCTTAGAATGTAAAATCCCAACAAAACTGCATTTATTTTACGCACATTTACGAAATACTACATCTGATAAAATGTAGTTTGTAGGACTGTTACTGCCATCAAATGTAAAAGATTGTAAACACAGTTAATATCTCATAAAATCATATGGCGTGTTATTTCCGTTAAACACACAGGAGTCTCGGCTTTAAAAGTGCCTGACGAGTCTACCTCGTCAAATCAGCTTAGCGGTAGTGCAATGGTAAATTATGCTGCAGAATTCAACATTTCTTCTGAATTTTGTTTTTTGAACAAATGTTGACAAAATGTAAAATCATAAAAACTGGCTCCAACATTGGGGAGAAGTTTTTCCAGTCCTACCAGATTCCACAAAAATTATTAATTAATAAATTTATTATTATGGCAATTTTATATATTATTTGCTATTTATGCGAATTGTAATAAATAATTAATCAATTTGCTATTTATTTGCCTTTGATGATTTGGGCTGTAGGAAAAAAGAACGTATCAACTTTATAGCCCTGTATATAATATTGTTCTACAAATAAAAACAATAAAATACATATTATATAAATATTTAGATAAATTAAAGCATTTATATATCTATAAACTGCAAAATATTTACCATGCTTTCTTTTATTCCAATTATGCCTTCTATGGCATCCATTCCAATTAAGGCTAATGTTCGCTCGTCTAAATCGCTGAGTGGTTTTGCTTTTGAAGCTCCTCCACCAGTCATGTTGGCTTCTCTTTTAAAAGCATTGTACCTTTTTTTCGTTTCTGACTTGTAGTCACTCCAACACTGAAAATACAACGTCATGTTTAAATCTTTTGAACTTAAATTTTGCATGGTTTTACATAAGCAAACATATATACAAATATTAAATGAAAAACATCTATAAAATATTAAATGAAAGTATGACATTCATAAATATAGAAATATTAAATTTAAGATATGGGTGTAACAACAAAAATTGTCTATAAAATTTACTAAATTTAGATTTACAATAAGGTAATTTTACTGCATAAAGAGGACAAATTCACAAAAAAGAGTGGCACTATTACTTGAAACTTAAGTAACAGTATCCAAGTTCCATTTATTTGCAGAATTCCTATCACTTATATTAACTTTGTATAAAAGCCCATAAAAATTAGATGAATGAAAAAAATAAATATGCTATATTATACACTGAATATCTCTAAAGTTTATAAACATCCCTGAACGGGAAAATTTGGTTTAAAACCATGTGATTTGAACACCATATTAGTAATATATCTATTGAAATAACGATACATTCCTTAATAATTGTATAAATTAAAAAATAATTTTTACTTAAAGTAGTTTTATTTGCAATAAACAATATTACAAGCAAAAGTAATACCGACTACACAAGCCTCAGTAGAACTAATGCATTACAATCAAAATTTAGTGGAATATCAGAAACGATGAAATATAGCAAATTTATAAAGTGATATGAATCATCGTACTATATATATTTTATAAATTAAAAAATAATTAAAGTTAACTTACCTTTTGCCATTTATCCACAGTTTTATTAGCTCCACCATGAGAATTAAGCAAGTCACATAAATCTTTCCACATGTGATTTCTCTGGCTATGTGTAAAAGAATTGGAGAGTAAACCTTTATTTAATTCCAGATTATTTTCCATATATGAAATTAGAGTTTCAAGTTGGCCTTTGCTAACTTTAGTTCTTTTTGAAGCCATGTTAATTCACAATGATAAAACTAAATAATTATAAACGAAGAGAAGCAACACGAGGTATAACAACAAGTTGAAATAAAATGTAAACTTGAAGCAGACGATTCTCGCAGTACAATGTCCGCATTTGATTGGTCTAAATAAGCTCCGCCTTAAAGCCTCGATCACAGTACAGCTTGGTGCAGAAAATATTTACGAATTCACTTTACGAAGTGTTTGTGGTACGGAAACTGCATATCTTCGTAAACGATGGACCGGAATTACATCGGAATTAGACCGGTGAGAAAACTATTACGATGTGTTGGTGGTAGGGCCCCAGGCGTGTTATATTTCGAAGGCGTCATTTGAATAAATTTCAGTTGTTTCGATGAAGTTTTCAAATATAATAAATTAATGTAGTATTATGATAATTTTTAAAATATTACCGAGAAATGTATCGCATGTTAGAGTTGTTCAAATGAAATTACATTGAAGGTGGAAAGTGTTTCATAATCACTACTTTATGCATGATTGATCTTTCTTGTTATTATTTTTCATTTTGAAGTTTTTTGAAAGGAAAAATGAGTTTTACATGTTTTATAAACCACTTAATATTTATGTAAAAGTAGAGTGTGTTAACACGCAAACCTGGCGATAAATATGATGACATTAGCGATAAATTCGTCAAAATGTCAATAGTTTGGCGACTATATCATAGTGTTAAATCAGCAAAACAATGTAATCTAGAGGTTGAGGATTCAGAAGTAGGACCTTCGCGATCTCGTTTTTAACACTTTACAACATAGTTGAAAAGTGTTTATGGCTGTGTTCATTCTGTCCGTCTGTATGTCCGTCCGTTCGTACGATAACTGTCGTAAAAATGACTTTATAAAAATATAATTTTAGTATGTTGTTCAGACGGTCAGTAGGGCATATGGGAAAGTAAATAGAAAATATCACACACTTAGTTTTGGATTGAATCCGGGTTGAAAAAATGAAATACATTAAACCTTAAGGGCCTCAATTTTCAAACATTTTTTAAGCAAATTTAAAATTCACAAATTGCTTCAAAAATTTTAGATATTCAAATTATTACATAAAATATATATAAAAAAAATTCAACAAAATACGTTCGGTAGTTTTTTAAATAACAAGAAAGATCAATAATGCTTAAAGCATTCATTATGAAACACTTTCCAACTTCAATGCAATTTTATTTAAAAAAGTCTAAAATGCAATACATTCCTCGGTAATATAACAAACTTATCACAATACTACATTAATTTATTATATTTGAAAACTTAAACCTTCATTGAAAAAAATGCAGTTCCTTCAAATGACGGCATTGAAATATAAATTGCCCAAATCTAATGGACCAAATTAAAAAAAACAAGAAAGATCAATCATGCTTAAAGCATTGATTATGAAACACTTTCCAACTTCAATGAAATTTTATTTAAACAAGGCTAAAATGCAATATATTCCTCGGTAATATTTCAAAACTTATAACAATAATACATTAATTTATTATATTTGAAAACTTAAACCTTTATCGAAAAAAACTGAACTTCATTCAAATGACGGCATTGAAATATAAATTGCTTGGTTTAAACACCTCTAAAATGTGATACATTTCTCGGTAATAATTTTAGAATTATCATAATAATACGATAATTTATTATATTTGAAAACTTCATCGAAAACAACTGAAATTCATTTAAATGACGTCATAGAAAAACTAACACGCCTGGATCTCTCTAAAAAAACAGCATTTCATTCATAAATAATTTCCCATTCATTTCATTCATCACAATACTATAATAATTTATTTTATTTGAAAATTAAGACCATGGAGCTACAAGTAATTAAAATCTATGCTTAAAACTTTATCGAAAAAAATCGTCTTTCTCTTTGTAAAATCAATGAATATTTCATTCATATCAGCCATGCAGATCCATGGGCTAAATTATTTTGTGTTAAAGAAATACAGCAGTTCTAATACAACTCATTCTACATATTTCGCTGTTTACATTTTACATAGGTGAAAAATAGGCTTCGTTGTAGAAATTATCAAATTTGGATGACCATTTAAACTCAAATTTATTGTATTTGCGTTGTTTCAGTATGTAGATGCACAGAATTTAAGCAAAAATAAAGTAGTTTTAGGACGGATACAATACTCAATATGAATTAAAAAGAACTTAAAAAAATCACGATTTTGAAACAAGATGGATGCCATATATCATTTTGAAGTGGGTCATGTGATCGTTTTATATCATGGTCACGTGATCGTTTCATATAAGAGGTGTAATTATTATTTTAATTTTCATTTAAAAAACTACTCAATATATTTCGCTGAATTTTTTTTTATATATTTTATGGAACAATTTGAATATTACCTAAAATTTTCAAAGCAATTTGTGAATTTTAAATCCACTTAAAAAATGTTTGGAAAATTAGGTCCCATAGGGCTCAATGTATTTCGTTTTTTCAACCCGGGTTCAATCCAAAACTAATTGGGTTTATATTATTCATTTATATTCCCATAGGTCCCACAGACCGTCTGAACAACATACTAAAATTTTATTTTGATAAAGTCATTTTTCCGGCAGTTATCATGCTAACACACAGACAGACAGACAGACGGAATGAACAAAGTCATAAACACTTTTCAACTATGTTATAAAGTGTTAAAAAAACATCTCTAGCACCTCTATTACAAATAAGTGTTAACCGAAGTAACTATAGACCAAGACTAATAGGATAAAAATAGTAGTTAACTTATCGCTATAATGGTAAAAAGACGGAATATTTATATATATATATATATATATATATATATATATATATATATATATACATTCAGCATCGAATTTCGGAGGGTATGGAGGGTTTACTAAGGATGTCCACTCTCGGTTTAAAATTTTTAACTTTTCTTAAAACATCTATCATTCTTAGATTCGTCTATGGATGCATTTTAGATTATAACTTATATGGATTCGATATCACGTTTCTTAGGTGTGGTGGGTATTCTCTAAGGATTTCAACTTCTAATAAAAAAAATTTTTTTAAACGTCTACTTTTAATTCACAATCGGCTATATGAAAGAAACCTTTGATAAGGACTGGTGTGAATTCAACATCACATTCCAGAAAAGCGAAGGGACACGCTAAGGATTTCCACTTCTAGTTCTAGAGGTATCATTTGCGGTTGAAAAGTTTACATTTTCCTGGCAAGATCTATTTCTCGGATGGACTATAAATGGATCTCAGATAATGACTGTTTAGATTCAGTATCGAATTTCGGAGGTGGATGGGCGGTTGACTAAGGATTTACGGTTCTAGTTTACTTTCAATTTTTCCGTAAATCCGTATGACTATCTATAATAATAAATGAAGATATCTGTCTGTGTCGTATATAGCGAAAAATCTAAGAATCCATAGGTACCACTCTTCTAAAGAAGCGCCTTTTTAAGATTTTTTTAATCCGAATTAGTTTGAAAGTAATGAATTTAATAGTCTAAATTTGGTCCTAAACTAATACAGCGGCCAATTCTGACCGGTAGAGCCATCTACTGGGCATTGCTAATACTAAAACTATATTTGGATTTTACGTACAGTACAAAAGAAGGACGATCCACCCTTTCAACTTCACATCACCGATACTGCACATTCAACTGCATTCACATTTTCAACTGCACATTACCGATAAAGACAAATAATAATAATATCAATAAGCACAAATATTATCAATCGGGTCGGACCTGCCAGGAAGTCTCCATAGGTCCTGCTGGACGTATTTGCGCCTAACTTTCACTGATGAGATTTTGAGAAATTTAAATCAATAGAAGTAATAATAAACAATAAAAATTATAATCAATAAAAATGAGAATTTTAAAATAAAAAGTTATATTTATATTTGACACTATTAAATAAACATTTTTATTTTGAAAATAAAGAAATAATGATTTTAAAATACGTATTTTAAATGGATGAAAACCAATATAAATGCAAGTTCTATAGAAAAAAGTGGAGGCGCCGGGCATCGATCCCGGTACCTCTCGCATGCTAAGCGAGCGCTCTACCATCTGAGCTACGCCCCCCGACAACCAGACACCGTGAAGAAGGGCGTCTTCAAATAAATAAATAGAAGTAATAATATATAATAGAAATTTAAATCAATAGAAATAATAATAAATAATAAAAATTATAATCAATATAAATGATAATTTTAAAATAAAAAGTTATATTTATATTTGACACTATTAAATAAACATTTTTATTTTGAAAATAAAGAAATAATGATTTTAAAATACGTATTTTAAATGGATGAAAACCAATATAAATGCAAGTTCTATAGAAAAACGTGGAGGCGCCGGGCATCGATCCCGGTACCTTAGAGTTATCCCCGTTACCATCTGAGCTACGCCCCCCGACAACCAGACACCGTGAAGAAGGACGTCTTCAAATAAATAAATAGAAGTAATAATATATAATAGAAATTTAAATCAATAGAAATAATAATAAATAATAAAAATTATAATCAATATAAATGATAATTTTAAAATAAAAAGTTATATTTATATTTGACACTATTAAATAAACATTTTTATTTTGAAAATAAAGAAATAATGATTTTAAAATACGTATTTTAAATGGATGAAAACCAATATAAATGCAAGCTCTATAGAAAAAAGTGGAGGCGCCGGGCATCGATCCCGGTACCTCTCGCATGCTAAGCGAGCGCTCTACCATCTGAGCTACGCCCCCCCGACAACCAGACACCGTGAAGAGGGACGTCTTCAAATAAATAAATAGAAGTAATAATATATAATAGAAATTTAAATCAACAGAAATAATATTAAATAATAAAAATCCTAATCAATAAAAATGATAATTTTAAAATAAAAAGTTATATTTATATTTGACACTATTAAATAAACATTTTTATTTTGAAAATAAAGAAATAATGATTTTAAAATACGTATTTTAAATGGATGAAAACCAATATAAATGCAAGTTCTATAGAAAAAAGTGGAGGCGCCGGGCATCGATTCCGGTACCTCTCGCATGCTAAGCGAGCGCTCTACCATCTGAGCTACGCCCCCCGACAACCAGACACCGTGAAGAAGGACGTCTTCAAATAAATAAATAGAAGTAATAATATATAATAGAAATTTAAATCAACAGAAATAATATTAAATAATAAAAATCCTAATCAATAAAAATGATAATTTTAAAGTAAAAAGTTATATTTATATTTGACACTATTAAATAAACATTTTTATTTTGAAAATAAAGAAATAATGATTTTAAAATACGTATTTTAAATGGATGAAAACCAATATAAATGCAAGTTCTATAGAAAAAAGTGGAGGCGCCGGGCATCGATCCCGGTACCTCTCGCATGCTAAGCGAGCGCTCTACCATCTGAGCTACGCCCCCCGACAACCAGACACCGTGAAGAAGGACGTCTTCAAATAAATAAATAGAAGTAATAATATATAATAGAAATTTAAATCAACAGAAATAATATTAAATAATAAAAATCCTAATCAATAAAAATGATAATTTTAAAATAAAAAGTTATATTTATATTTGACACTATTAAATAAACATTTTTATTTTGAAAATAAAGAAATAATGATTTTAAAATACGTATTTTAAATGGATGAAAACCAATATAAATGCAAGTAACTGCTATAGAAAAACGTGGAGGCGCCGGGCATCGATTCCGGTACCTCTCGCATGCTAAGCGAGCGCTCTACCATCTGAGCTACGCCCCCCTCCCCCCCCCCCCCTATAGGCGGTGGTCAAACATCAAACGCACGAAAGCCGCTTTTAGGGGTGGGAGGAGTCTTGACTTTTTTGACGTCACAACGGGACAAGCAGAGAGGAAGATATGAGGATCTATGGAAATTGTAGGCTTTATTTTATCAAATAATTCTGTTCTTTTTTTAGTATTGCCTTAGTCTAAGAGCTTTTATCGAATATACAGCAATAATCTATCTTAATATCTTGGAAAAATTAATGCAGCTGCAATTATTTTCAAGTAATTGATTAGTTTTTTATAACAGTTACAATATTGATGGAGCAATGATGAATTATGCGGCACTACTGTTATAGCTATACGAAGAAAAACAAAATAGTGGATGTAAGCTTGAATAAGTTTTTAAAGCTCCAAAGTTACAAAATGAATGGCTAATTAAAAGTTGAAAGGAAAAATTACTTTTAATCGTACTACAATATGCTCAAGGTATTTTCCATTCCATGATTAATTCAGCTCTCAAAAATGAAATTCTGGTTGGAAAAAAAACGGTGATGTAGTCATCACTTTCCCTATATACATAGTATAATGCATTGGGAAATATTGTGACGGGATTGAAAATTCGAATTCGAATTTTCAACGAAAAAGCAAGTTTCAATTATTCCTGAATTGAACTCGAATCGAAAGTTTTTGAGGTGATGTTTGCATGTGTGTGTCCATGAGTCTGTGCGATATCTCCCGAAAGAACGGAGCGTTTCGAACGAAATTTGGTGCAAATATTAAAATTAGCCAATACTGGAACCCTATTGATTTTAAACGCAATTGTATGCTTAGAACACCCACAAATTTTCGAATGAAATTTTGAAAGAATCATTTAAAAATTAGAACTTTTAATAATGTTACACAAAGGATCATTTCCTATATAATTTTTCATTAGAAAACGAATGACATAAACTTTAAAACTCTAGCAGGAATCGTTCTCAAGATATCGCAAATGTTTCAAATAAATTTATCAGAAAAATCCAATAAAATTAAAAAGTATAAATTATTGTGAAATTGTTCAATTTACATATGTAATAATATGCGATAAATTTGTTAACATCATTCTCGGGAATCTAGTTCGTTCCATTCGCGAGAGAAAATACTTTGAGTAATAGTTTTGCATTTTGACGTATAACAATTGAACAGCAGTCATTTATATGTAAGAAATGCTGTTCACTTCGTCTGTTTTTGACACTTGGTGATAAATTTGGCGAACTTGGTCCCAATTTGGCGAAATATCACTATTGTCGTAAAAATTGCAAAAATGACGCCAAATTAATGGATTCATTCTTAAAATATTAAAATATATAGAGTCCATTGCTTATTGCTGATGCCATCAATATTGATAATTGCCAATTTAGAGTTGTGTGAAATATAAGTGAATTGGGTATTACGAAATAGCTGTGATCCCGGAAAATGTCAAATGTACTATCCTGTATTAAAAATCCAGTGTCGTGGATCTTATACATCCTTTTTCACTATAAAAAAGCTAAATTAATTTCATTATATAGGGTTAGTTGTGTGCTGCCACATCATACTTTTTGATTTAAATAGTTACTGGGATCTTCAGTCTCAAAGAATTCCACTATTGGTTCTGCAGAATTTTAAAGCGCCCACAAATCAATGATATACGGGAATAATACAAATTTATCATATACAAATTTATTGCAGTTCGCTTTAGAATCTACATAAACAGTAGCAATATCTAAATATTTTCCCAGGGAAACAATTTTCATTTTAGTATATGCTCGTGTAACACAAAACTCTTTTAAAAAGTTGTCTTTAAAAGTTACAGTAATAATAGTTGAATATATTTTATTTTACAAAACAAAACATAAATACCAAAAAGGAAAAATGAATTAATTGTTTCTCAAGAGTTAACATTTTCTTTCTTTTTTTTCGGGGGGGGGGGGGGGGGGGATAAATTTATTTGAAAAATGTGCAATATCTCGAGAACGGTAAATGCTAGGGTTCTAAAGTTTATGTCAATCGTTTTCTAAGGAAAAATCATTTAAGAAATGTCTATTTGCATAACTTTATTTAAGATTTCGATTTTTTGATGATTTTTTCAAAATTTCACTCGAAAATTTAGGGGGAGCTGAACATTCAATTGTGTTTAAAACCAATATGCTTCCAGTATTCATGGATTGCAATTTCTATACCAAATTTCATTCGAATCGCTTGATTTGTTCGTGAGATATCGTCTCCACAGACTCACTGACACACACACACACATACTTTCACACACACACACATACTTTCACACACACACACATACTTTCACACACACACACATACATCACCTCAAAAATGTTCAATTCATGATCAGGGATGCTTGAAACGTGCTCTCCCGTCGAAAACTCGAATTCGAATTTTCGACACCATTACAATATGTTCCTTATACAGTATACTATGTATATAAGGAAAGTAATAAAACTTTTATTGTAATGCAATATATGATGGGATTCATTTTACTAATTAATCACAAATTTTCTTGCAATTAAATCGAATGCTGGAAAATTTTGTTCTCATATTAGGTGTAATTTATAAAAATACTCAAGCCTCACCAGTGATTCGTATGATAGATTAGTTACAAAATTAATATTAGACAAAAGTTAAAATTAGCCGTATAACAAAAGTTAAAATGAGTCCATAGCTGTATAGAGTGCTTTTCATTAAGCTAGTGGGATGATATTGTTATGTTCTAAAAGGATGTGAACCCTGTAAATTCAAAAAGTGACAGCAGAAATTTATATATTAAATACATTATTTTAGTATTAAACTCTGTACTTCATTGAAAATAAGAAATACACGGTAATAAATACCGTTTTCCTCTATTTTACAATTATTGTTCAATCAATTTCAATTACGGAGAAGGGATTTCTATTTAAGTTTCTTTTGAATTAATTATTAATTATTTTTGTTCTATCCTTTCCAAATAGAGAAATCGCGTTTATTATATCTTAAACCTGCAAGTTTATGTTAATTCATTAAAACATAGACTAAAATTATTCATAAATCTGTTATAATATAAAATCATTTTCTAAAAGTTCAATAATAATTGAAATTTGAAATCATTTGAAAAGCGCAGCAGAACTCAAAACATATAGAAACTATATGAAGAAATTCCCTTCAGTCCCGATATGACGTCACGGAGCGGGAACGAATGGTATTCTCCTGCGCTGTTTGACCTACCTTCTTTCTAAATACCTTGCCTATAGGCAGACATCGTAAAAGGGCTAACTGTTGGCTAACATTGACCAGCATTGATCTCAATTGGAGGTGATTTTATATCATACCTATGCTAGCAGCTAAAAAACTTGAATGCTTGTCTGGGTAACAAACATTTCACTTCAATGTATGAAACAGAGTAAACAATGCATTGAAGATGTTCGAAAGCTAGTGTGCTTGACTTGGCTTGTCAAGGGTATATAAATGTTACTATAAATATTTTATAAATTATTTAGTATGTCATAATTACTAATCAGTATCTTTTATTGTGCTTCTAAATATTTTTCACGACAGAACTAAGCAGAAGCATGCAGCTCCCTTACCCCATGCAAGATATATATCCAATTCATTCTTAACAGTTAATTTTTTTTTTTTGTAATTTATGGGGCAATTTGATAAATTTATTTGAAAATTGTGCAATATCTCGAGAACGGTTCATGCTAGCGTTCTAAAGTTTACATCAATCGTTTTCTAAGGAAAAAATTACATAAGAAATGCCTATTTGCGTAACTTTATTAAAAAGTTTGATTTTTTGATGATTTTTTCAAAATTTCACTCAAAAATTTAGGGGGTTCTGAAAATTCAAATGCGTTTAAAAACACTAGGTTTCTAGTATTTACGGATTGTGATTTTTGTACCAAATTTCATTCGAATCGCTCTATTTGTTTGGGAGATATCGTCTCCACAGACTCACTGACACACACACATACACACATACTTTCACATACACACATACTTTCACACACACACACACAGACATCACCTCAAAGATGTTTGATTCGTGATCAGGGATGCTTGAAACGTACTGCCCCGTCGAAAACTCGAATTCGAATTTTCGATCCCGTAACAACACTTTCCTCATACATTGTGTATATAAGGAAAGTAATAATGCAGATACTATTTTAATACTTTCCAATTAAGCTTAATTGAAGCCGCAATAGAGTAAAAATGTCCCTTTATCCCAGAAGTATAAATTGCAAAATTAATTGCTATATTAGCGAGTTGTCGATTTAAGTCAAATTTTCAGAGTATACGTATAATATTGAATAACCTCTGTTTCAAAAATTTAAAATTTATCTTATAAATTCACAAATTTAGAAAATATCAATATTTTGCAAAATTCATGTCTTTTTCATGCAAAATGCAAAATGTCTAAGATTCATGCAAAATGTCTAAGAAATCGTTCGCAGGAACGGCAGTACGGAATATCGTCTGCAGCTGATAACCATAATAATAAAGGTGTTCCTCTGTCTATTTATGTCGTCTGTAGAGGAAAATCTAAAAGTCGTACGGCGATGAAATTTGGTGTACATACACTTTAGGACCCGGGGCGATGCTTCTTTGTCGAGATCTTTTAATTTGAATAAGTGTTTTTGTTATTCTATATTTCATCACGATTTTGTACAATATTCACACAAATCGGTCTCTTAGCGATCGGAAATATCAAAGAAGAGTTTCTTTATTAATATCATCAGATAGATTGAAAAATTCTTTTTCAAACAAATTTCGAACGGAATTCATATTATTAATATACGAATTTCCATAAATTTAAAAATGTATATATACTACTTTTTGTGCCTTTTGAGACAGGAGGCGACACTACTTACTGATAAGATAGTAATTCAAAGGAAACATTCTATCATCTTCTTAAAAAATCTGATTGGGCAGCACATGACTTTCCTTATATAATGCAATGAATTTACTACTTTTACAGTTGAAAAAATGTTATTCTTACATTTTAAGATATTGAATTTGCTTCAATTAGTCGTCATTTTCATTGATTTAGCGTCATTTTCATTGATTTAGCCTCATTTTTATCATTTGGCGAGATTTTCGTTAATTTGGCAGCATTTAAAAATGTCGACAAGTTGGCGACATTCCGCCAAATTCGTTGCCAAAATCTCTCCAAGCGTTATGGACGGAGAAATAAGTTATTCTTACAGCAGAAAAATGACTATTGGCGTTCAAATACAAAAGTATTACTCAAAGTATCTTTTCTCGCAAATGGAAGGAGTTAGATCCACGAGAATAATGTCACCAAATTTATCGCATGATATTACATATGAAAAGTGAACATGTTTCTTAACAGTTAATATATTTTTTTAATTTAATGGATTTTTTGATAAATTTATTTTAAAAATGTACAATATCTCGAGAATGGTTCATGCTAACGTTCTAAATTTTATGTAAATCGTTTTCTAAGAAAAAATTGCATAAGAAATGTCTATTTGCGTAACTTTATTAAAGGTTTTGATTTTTTGATGATATTTTCATAATTTCACTCGAAAATTTAGGGGGGTTCTGAACATTCGATTGTGTTTTTAAAACAATAGGCTTCCAGTATTCACGGATTGTGATTTTTGTACCAAATTTCATTCGAATCGCTCCATTCGTTCGTGAGATATCGTCTCCACAGTCTCACTGACACACACACATACACACACACACAAACATCACTTCAAAAATGTTCGATTCGTGATCAGGGATGCTTGAAACGTGCTCTCCCGTCGAAAGCTCGAATTCGAATTTTCGACCCCGTCACAATACTTTCCTTGTACATTATGTATATAAGGAAAGTAAAAATAACAAAAATTAAAAAAAAAAATTACTAATTTATTATGTGTATAAAAATAAATTATTAAATATATAAACATATTATATGATAAAAATAAATTTTAAAAAATGCTTGTAATTAAGCACTTTTAATATAAAATATTGGTTAATCCGGAGAATAACCATCCTCACTTTTAGCTCGCTCGCCAAGTGTTCCGGTTACGAGCGCTATATGTTGTAATCTTATGAAGATACGCTTTATGTTGTAATCTGGTAACCACTTGTTTAAAACACAGGAAAATGTGCCAACTTGGCGCGATTTATACTTAGAAAGAATACGTGTGGGGGGC
Organism: Amaurobius ferox; assembly: GCA_951213105.1. Lineage (NCBI taxonomy): Eukaryota > Metazoa > Arthropoda > Arachnida > Araneae > Amaurobiidae > Amaurobius > Amaurobius ferox. The sequence continues at coordinate 47,375,279 of OX578148.1, read as the reverse complement.
TATTATCCAGATTTACCAAAATGGTTTATATAATATTTTTTTTTTTAAATACCTGCTTGTAATTGAACGAATGAGTATCACGAGACAGAAGAGACAATATGCAAGAGGAATTAAGCATATGTTTAGTGCTATTAAAACATTTTCCCTCAGCAGAACTTGCGAAAACATTGTATTTTTTAAACATTTTTATAAATTTTGGAGAACTTAACACTAAAAGGATAGGCATCTTAAAACATTATTTGTCTTTCTCTGAGAATGTGTAAAACGTCACTAGTACCTTTTTGGTTGAAGTGACGTTTTACACATTCATTCTTTTTCTTTAAAATAAAGCACATATACACACTTCCCCTCGCCCTTCTTCATTTTCACTTCAAAATTGGAAAACTCAATGATCAAAAATTTTTTATAAACCTACTTGGTTTTCAAAAAAACAATTTGGAAAGAGTATTACATTCTACTTTCAAATTAATTAAAAATAAAAAGTACAGTGGAAAATTTACAGAAAAAACATTGAGGAAATTTTCGGCAGAAATTTTTCCGACCCACATCTCTATTATTCATATAAATAATAGTCAAAATTGTATGCCACAATTTAAATAATTATTTCAACAATTTTAGCACAATTAAACCAATTTGTATTTTGGCCACCGTAAAATAAGTGCCTGTTTCTTAATTAATGCAGATACAGGTAACACTCAAAACCTCAGAGAATCTCAAATGAGATATCTCAGGAGTCCGGAAGGGAGAAGGTTAACACCCCACTCCCCCCTCAACAAAATGAGTCTTTTCCTCATCCGTACACGGAAGTGGTAGAACCTTCAACACTGCATTTCGCCTCGATGGGGTAAGCGGTCCACTAAATGCTAGGTTAATTAAAAAAAAATCAAAAATATGGCTGGGTTAAAAATTTTGTAATTTATCAACGGATGGGTTTATGTAATTATTTTTTTCTGGAGTAGTCGGTAATATATTTAGGAGCTGTTGTTGAAATATGAACGTTGAATCGCATGTTAAATTTTTTATATCATATACAAAATGGAGAGGTTTAAAATGCACAAAATGTATATATTTTTTAAAAAAATCATTAAATTTTTGTGAAATTTGAACCATTAGTCTTTTAGCTAGAGTGGATACATTCATTGAAAATACGTCACACAGACGTCACGATTGCGATTATCGGTACGATTCCAATATACGTACAGTACCATATATTGTAGGAAAAGAAAAATATATAAAATTAACTTTAGCATTCATAAAATCGAATAAAACATTTTTTGTAAAAATACAGTATCAATTTCTGATATGTCAACACAGAACCTTTGTTCTAATATCAAATAGCAAGATGGCTTGAATATCCTTCTCTAAACATCAATGTCCCTTTTTTTCCCCTTCTAACTTCAACTAGAAAGAATTTGAATACAGTAGAAAAACTGAAATGCTCCACAACCACCAACACCTCAAAAGTCAATTGTTTATGCCATTAAGGGGTGAAAATTTTCTCCATTACACAAAATCTGATGGATAGCCTTTTGTGTTAAAGCTTCCCATTTTCTTAGCAATTCCTTTCTTCTAGAGCATATAGAAAAAGTTTCCAGGAAAACAATCTGCTTCTTCCACTTAAGAGTTTTTCTGTTGCAAAATCCATTCTTTTGAAAGAAGCAGATGTTTTTTTTTTAAGGGGAAGGGGGGGTTGTGGTGTGGACTGCTTATTTTTTCAGGAAAAGAACTACTTTAATAAAACTACTGTTTTTTAAAGTAAAATTTTTTTTTTAAATTTGAGATAAAAATATTTGTTTTTGGCATTTATAGAGGTTCTTCCGTAATGAATTATGTTCGTAAAATATTTCAATGATGGATTGATGTTTGGATCATTGATCAAGATTCAGAACAGTATAGAAAATAAAAATCTGATGTGGGCAGCACATGACTTTCCCTGCAGACCTATATTAACGTTCTCTTTATTTTAATTAAATTTATTTCACTTTTAATTCAATTTTCGTTCTCATTCGGTAACCGGGCTTGTTTTCAAAGGTGGCGTAGGGAAAGTACAAAAAACTAAAATATCTCGAGAACGGCTAGTCCTAGTGTAATGGGGTTGGTCTTATTCTTTTCGTCGTTAAAAATTACGTATTAAATGAGCATTTAATGGATATATTTGAGTATACCTAGTTCTTTAGTTTAGATTTTGACGATTTTTGTGGGCCATTTTGCAAAAAGAGGCAGGTTATTTTTTTTTCGAATCGTACCAAAATCTAATCAGCACCAGGGTAACCCACAAGTGACTCATCTACCGCATTTTGTGAATTTCGGTCAAGTAGTTTTTCAGTTAGAGTTGATACAAGATTTTGCGGGCCATTTCGCAAAAAAAGGCGGGTTCTTTAATTCCAAATCGTACCCAAAACTAATCAGCACCAGACTCGCCCACAAATGACTTACCTACCAAATTTTGTGAAATTCGGTCCATTAGTTTTTTACTTAGAGTGGATACAAAATCTGCACAAACAGACACACAGACACACAGAGACACACACAGACGTCACGCTAAAAATGGTTTTTTCGTATTCTAGAGGTCTTGAAACGTGTAGATCCGTCGAAAACTCGAGTTGTGATTTTCGGCATGATTCCAATACTTTCCCTGTACATTACCATATATTGCAGGGAAAGTAAAAAAGATTGCATAAATATGATCTAATTTCCGTATAGCTTTCTATATTTACAGAGCACCCTAGAAAGTCCTTATGTGCCCCCATAACGTTGTATGGAACGTTCCATGAGTGTACACATTTGGTAAGTATATTAAAGTGACCATGCCTAATGAAACAAAAGTGATTATAACTAACCTAACGGATCATTTAAATAGTTAGGATAACAAACCCGGAGATATAGCGAGATAGACGGAAAAGGTGAATTCAGATCTGTTGGGAATTGTCGAATGTTTAGAAATCGATATTAAAACTGTTACAGACAGTTTTTATTTGACACACTATGTCATTGGCGAATGGCTGTCTCGTACAGTAATACTAAAATAAACCACACTTACATGCCCAGAATCCTAATATACAACTTGCTCAAAACGACCTCAGTCAGGAAAGAGGCACATTTATATACGAGAAATAATATTGCCACGTAATTCGATATGCATTGCAGGTATCACCGCGTTGTATAGGTTAGGTCGTAATGATACTACTTTTTAAAAGTTAGTCATTGCCTTCTATATATGCGTTTCGATCGATACTGGTGTCGATTCCAAATCATTAGAAATTGTTCTCCAAATTTGCAATTGTCTATTTTCGTCTATATCGCTTCTTTGCCGAATTTGTCATCGTCACATTTTCAATTCTCGGTTAGCAGCGCTGCAATAAAATTTATTCGATCTGGCATGATCACATTACTATAAACAAAGATCTAAAGTGTATACTAAGGAGGAATGAAAAATATTTTCTTCACTTAAAGCTTAGGATTAGATGTCAAAAGTTGTTTATCAAAGTAGATAAACTTGCTGATTTTCTAAAGGGAGAAAATTCTTTGAAATTAGAAGCACGATCATAAAAATATTTTCTAAATAATAAAGCACATGTGGCTAAAAGTTATGCATCAGCACATGCCTTTACTTACATACTCCCTACAGATAAATTTATAAAAATTATAAACACTTAAGTATATGTATTCTTTAATTTGGATTTTAATGATTTTTACTGGTCATTTTGCACAGAAAGGCAGGTTCTTTTTTTCGGAGCCCTACCAAAATGTAAATAGCACAAGGGTAACCCATAAATGCCCGAGCTACCATTTTTTTTTTCAAATTTAGCCAATTAGGTTTTGAGCAAGAGTGCATACATATCTTGCACACACAGACACACACACAGACGTCACGCCGAAAATTGTTTTTTAGGATTCTAGAGTGCTCGAAACGTGTAAAACCGTTGAAAAATTTAGTTGCTATTTTCGACACAATACCAAAACTTTTCTTATACATTACTACGAATTACAGGGGAAGTAAAAATGTTTCCCGTAGTTTTAGCTTTATGTATCAAAAGTTATCTTTTAAGAACTTTGAAACCAATAATTGTATGTAAAATTTTAGACATTATCTTCCTTTGCAACAAAATCCTTAAAATATTGAATTTACTAAATATTTGCTATATATTCACTAAATATATAAATCTGATGTAGCCAGCACATGACTTCCCTTATATAATGCACTAAATTTTCTTCTTTCACAGTGAAAAAAGGATGAAAAGATCCACGGTACAATGTTTTTAACGTTGAATTGTACATTTGGCGCTTTTCCAGATGACAACAGTTAATACTATTTCAAAATACCCAATTAACATATATTTCACGCTAGTCTAAATTAACAATTATTAATATTAGTAGCATCCTCAACAAGGACCATAATCTATATATAAAAATATTTTAATAATTCATCAATTAGGCTTCATTTCCCTTAACTTTGACGATATTTTCATCAATGTGGGGCGATATGTCGCCAAGACGATGATACCCCACTAGATTAGTCGCCAAGTTAGCCAAATTAATCGCCAAGTCTTACTACGCCTTTCTTATATACTAGAAGGTATGCCCATCATACGACGGAATTCAAAATTTGCAAATCATTAGCTCCCATTTGCATCATTTTTATCAATATAGCGGCTTTTTCCTCACTTTGCAACGTTTAAAAAGTGGCCACGTTGGCGACATCTTGCTAAAATTTTCGCCTAGGGTTACGGACGGAGAAAAGGGTTATTCTTTTAGTCGATTCTTATGTTTTTCCCATGATATTGAATTTTCATCGATTAATTGTCATTTTCATTGATTTAGGGTCATTTTTTACCAATATAGCCACATTGTCGTCATTTTGGTAACATTTAAAAAAAGTCGCCGATATTTTGTCAAATTCACCAAGCGTTATGGATGAGTTATAGGTTATTCTTATAATAAGGTATTCTTATAGACTATTGGCGTCCAAATAAAAAAAACTAGTACCTGAAGTATCTTCTCTCGTAAATGGAACGTGCTAGATCCACGAGAATGATGTTAATTTATTGCAAATTTATCGCATAATATTATATTTGAAAAGTGGCATATTTTACAATAGTTAATTTTCTTCTTTTACTTTATGTGATTTTTTGATACATTTATTTGAAAAATATGTAATATCTCGATAATAGTTCAGCATTCTAATTTTTATGTCAATCGTTTTATAATGAAAAATTGCATAAGAAATTATTATTTACGTAATTTTATTGAAGGTTTAGATATTTTAACGATGTTTTCAAAATTTCATTCGAAAATTTAGGAGCGTTCTGAACATTAGATTGCGCTTAAAGACAATAGAGTTCCAGTGTTCACAAATTTTTGTACCAAATTTCGTTCGATTATCTCCATTTGTTCGTGAGATATCGTCTCCACAGACTCACGGACACGCACATAAGCACAGACATTATCTCAAAAACGTTTTATTCGTAATCAGGGATGCTTGAAAAGTGCTCTCCAGTCGAAAACTCAAATTCGAATTTTGATCCCGTCACAATACTTTCCTTATATATTATAGTATGTATATAAGGAAAGTAATAATTTAATGTATTTACTTAAATTCTAATGAAATCACGATCATTCACAAGCTTTGCTGCAACCAAATTTTCGGCATATGCAACAAATTCATTTATATGAATTACTGAATTTATGACTGCAAATATTATTTATTACTGCATTTATTACTGCAAATTAGGGACTCCGGTCCCTGCTCGCTACGTTCGGCAACCCCTTAATTCCCTTCACGAGTCGGGGTACCCTGTACTCGCTGGCGCTCGATGAGATCACTTCGCAAGTTCTTTCGTGCCACCTGCTATGCAAATGTAATACCCCATTGAGTTTAAAAGCTAGGATTTTTACATAGAAGAAGACTGCTTCATTCAGGGTACAAATTAATTTGCACATTAGAACATAAATAGACTTATTATAATACGAATAAATAAAACACATACAGTGCAAAGGATAAAGAAAACTTGACTACGTATTTAAGAATAAATATAATAATAATTTAGCAAACAGCTGTTTCGAGGATATGCTTGATTCTTTTCGACAGTGCAAGGGGACCAACAAACCCAAAGTTTAAAGAACAAGTGGGCGTAAGTGAAAGTCAAAAGACGACATGAGCCCATTTTGTCTTTTCTACTTGAGGTTTGTTGATTTACTTGCAAAGACAAAGGGGATAATGCTTATCCACTAAACAGCTGTAATATTTTATGTTTACTTGAATACGTTGCTCAAGTTTTCCTTATTTTATAATATGTTTTTCTTCTTGTTCATGTTCTTCTCCATGCCTAACTTCTTTACATTCTGTAAAATTGTTCTTTTTTCCATAAATTTCGGATTTAATGTTAACCCCAGTGTAGTTAGTGCATAATTTCAAACAATGAAATAGCACCTCTATTTGGCGAGTTTTGTGACAGTGACAACACCCGGTACTTACCATTTGAGAATGCATATTCAAAAATTCTTTTTTCCAGAATTTAATCCTAACATAATTAAACCGGAAAACTACCTTGCCACAAGACGTATTCTCTGACCTATAAATAGAATAACGCGTGTAATTCTTTCAAAACTGCAGAGAAATGTAGATTAAAGAAGGGGTGTAGTGTATATTGTTCTTAGTTGCTTTCTACTGGATCTCTGCCTCAAAATAATCATATTCACCATGAAATGTTTTATGATGAAATGTGAATCTAGTTCACGGTTTTAACAAGATTAATCATTGAGTTATATATATGAAGATATATTTTGATTTAAGAAAAATTCAAGTTCTAGCTGTCATTGTAGATTTATTTCAACCTCTGATTACTACAGCAAATCGTTTAGGAAAATAAATTAAATGTCGAATTTGAACATGTTTAATTGACATGAAAAAAATCTAATGTATCAATTGTTACAGGTTAGCAAATTTTTTTATATTATTTGCAAATTTGTTATATAGCAAATTTGTTTTGGATAATAATACAATTTTCAGATTTCTTATGACTAATCTTGTTGAACATCCACAGATAACTATGCGAAATTTTAAAGAATTCTCTTTATTGTTTTCAACAGATATCCCGTTGTCTCTAAAAGTTAAATTTGCAATATTGCGAGAGCATATCTTGATAACATCTAAACAATAGTATGTATTTTAGATAAAATAATGTTCAATATATCGAGAATGTCACCTTAAAGAGTTATGTAAATGGTAGTATTCGCCTTTAAATGAAAATTTACATATACATAATTCATTCTGTAATTATTTGTAATGTTTTTACTTTCCCTGCAATACATGGTAATGTATAGGGGAAGTATTGGAATCATACCGAAAATCACAACTCGAGTTTTCGACGGATCTACACGTTTCGAGACCTCTAGAATACGAAAAAACTATTTTTAGCGTGACGTCTGTGTGTGTGTCTGAGCAATGTATTTATCCACGCTAACTCAAAAACTAACTGACCGAATTTCATAAAATTTGGTATGTAAGTCACTTGGGTGTAACCCTGGTGCTGATTAGTTTTTGGTACGATTCGGGATATAAGAACCCGATTTTTTTTTTTTTTTTTTTCTGCGAAATAGCCCGCAAAAATTGCTTGTATCCACTCTAGCTGAAAAACTAATGGACCAAATTTCACAAAATTCAGTAGATAAGTCGTTTGTGGCTTACCCTGGTGCTGATTAGATTTTAGTATGATTCGGAAAAAAAATAACCTGCCTTTTTTTGCAAAATGGCCAACAAAAATCGTCAAAATCTAAAATAAAAAACTACGTATGCTCAAATGTATTCATTAAATGCTTGTTTTATACGTAATTTGTAACGAAGAAAAGAATAAGACCAACCCCATTACAGTAGGATTAGCCATTCTCGAGATATTTTAGTTTTGTCGTATTTTTTCTAAGCCACCTTTGAAAATAAGTTTAATTCCCAAATGAGAACGAAAATTGATTTAAACGTTAATCAAATTTAATTGAAATAAAAAGAACGTGGATATAAGACTGCAGGGAAAGTCATGTGCTGCCCACATCAGATTTTTACTTTCCTAATTATTTGTAATGTTTTTACTTTCCTTGCAATACATATTAATGTATAGGGAAAGTATTGGAATCATACCGAAAATCACAACTCGAGTTTTCGACGGATCTACGCGTTTCGAGACCTCTAGAATACGAAAAAACCATTTTTAGCGTGACGTCTGTGTGTGTGTCTATCTGTCTGTCTGTGTGTGTCTGTCTGTCTACCTGTGTGTCTGTGCAATGTATGTATCCACTCTAACTCAAAAACTAATGGACCAAATTTCATAAAATTTGGTAGGTAAGACCCTTGGGTGTGACCCTGGTGCTGATTAGTTTTTGGTACAATTCGGAAGGAAAAAACCGCCTTTTTTTTGCGAAATGTCCCGCATAAATCTCATGTATTCACTCTAGCTGAAATACAAATTGATCAAATTTCACAAAATTTGGTAGATAAATCACATGTGTGATACCCTGCTGCTGATAAGATTTTGGTATGATTCGGAAAAGAACAACCTGCCTTTTTTTACGAAATGGCCCGCAAAAATTGCCAATACCTAAAAAAAGACTACATATGTTCAAATGTATCAATTAAATGCTTGTTTTATACGTAATTTTTGACGAGGAAAAGAATAAGAACAACTCTATTACTCTAGGACTAACCGTTCTCGAGATATTTGAGATTTTTCGCATTTTTTTATGTCACCTTTGGGGAAATGTCCAATTACCAAATAAAAACAGAAATTGAAAAAAAAATGGAAATTTAGAATCATTTTGTGCAATTAAACTCAATTTAATGAGTTCTTAAAGAAATAAAGAAAAATATGTATTTGAGTTTGCAGGGAAAGTCATGTGCTGCCCACATCAGATTTTTTTTATTATTATTTTCTGCGATTTTAAAAGTAAAATTTGGGATATTTCGCTAGTGGTTCCTGATAACTTTATGAACAATAGTGTCTATTTTAGATTAAAAATATATTAAGAATGGTACCTGTGACATTCTGTGCTTGATGCCATTCACCTTTAAATAACATTTTGCACTGTTTTTAAATGAGTTGCATATGATTACTTTTAGATTGCCAAAGAAAATATTCAAAAAACCGAGGGACTACTTGTGGACAATCCACAAACAATATAAATCGGCCGCATGTGTTCAGGGATTGCATGATGTCGTACTAAATTTAGTTTAATTCTCGCAAATTATTCCGGAGTTGCATCCAGATATCATATACTTCAACATGTAGGGCGCCCTTGAAAAGTATCTGCGGTCAAGAGTTATAGAATACTAAGTATAGTTCTCTACTAGTATTCTATAAACCTTGGTCTTTAGCTGCGTTGACGTCACAACCACAGAATACCATATTCAGAAAGTTCACTCCCATAGGAACTTATGGCAACATTGCTAACATAGGATTTCGCATAGACACTAACGTTCGAGGAGCCAACCATCGCAGCTATAACGTAAATAGAGCTCGACTGCTAGATTTGGCGACTATTGCTCAATTGGCGATTTTATGCTAATGCAGCCAAAAGAAAAAAAATTACGTAACTGTACTTTTATAATTTTTTAAACTATAAACATGATAAGCATTTAAAAATCCTTTTCCTATAATATATGTAAATTTAAATAAATAAACATATATATATTTAGTTCGTGGAATCATAAATTGAATAAAAAATTGACGCATTACATCACTGTAAATCATTATACACTAAAAATTACACTCTAACATACCCAAAATACTGAAATATTATATAATATTTTCAGCCTAAAAAGTATACTAGCGTGTTGTTAAATTGCTGTGTTCTTGATTTATTCAAGGATGCTGTTAATATATTTTTTTTTTAAAATGCACTTATATTCTTATAATAAATAGCAAATTTACATAATTGCATTATCAAAGGTATCGAATTTCAATATCAATTTTTATACATTTTATATAAATGCGGAAAAGGTTTTTTAACTAATAATGCCATGCTACTGCTTCTTGATAATACGGCACCATTTTCTTATGATGAACACGCGCATAGGGTGAAATATGGGATGCAAAGCAAATAATCTTTTTATTTAAATAAAAAGAAATTACATACCTTGTAAACGTAATCCGTCTTCTTTTAGTAATCCATAAAAGATAAAATAATTGATTATAAAATACGAAATAGAAGAGAAATGATTTAAACGTATAAACATGCGATCGATGATAGAACAAAATTATTCCAAATGTTTCGTTTAGTGCCAAATAGGGTTATATTAGCAGAACGTCTTCGCGAAAACCGCCACAGACCATCGCCAAGCTTGCCAATCTTGACATTTTATTTAATTTTGGTTGGCGGTTGAGGGCGCTGGGGTAGCAGTGAAACATCTTTATATATTAATCTGTGGTCACAACCAAGGTTACTATATCTAGTCACAACCTTCCTCCCATTGAGGTAGTATATAATGGACAAGGTACTTTAAACATAAGGTAGGTCAGAGAAGGGGGGTTGCTTTTCGACCGGGAGAGAAACTTGAAGCGTGACGTCACTGACTTACAAGTCAAGAAGAGGGGACATAGAGATACGTGTATAAAGTTTAGAAAGTTCGCGTTTATCATTCGAAGAGGAGATAAGATCATTCGTAATAAAATTTTAGAAGAATGAAATTAAATGATTCTACTCATAAATGCATAGGGCTATCATTAAAATATTATTATACATATATTATTTATAATAAAAGCTGAAATATATCGTGAGAAGTGTAGTAAATATAAAAATTGCATTTCAAGTGTTTTAATACAAATATGATGATATGAATAAATATTTAATCATCGGATTTTTAAAAATATAGTATCCATTATCTTAAACATTGATAATACTTTCTACATGTAATATAAATATGTATTTCAAAAATATCTAATTGCGTAAAAAATCCCACATACATATAACATATATTGATGGTTATGAAATATCATCAATCTAGTAGTTACATAACTATATATTATATTAAGAAGCGTAGATAGGATCTTGGGAAAAGGGGGGAGTTGACGGTCGAATGGATGGTCAATGGCAGTAGATTTATTTTATTTACCCAACAAAAAGTGATGCATTTTGTGAGCTAGTAGAGTATTATGACTCTTGGTTAAGCCACTGGATCTATCAATTTCACAAAGATATTTTAAGCATTCAAAATTGATGTTATTAAACTTTATAGCGTTTTAAATATATAAACTATGTACAGTTTTAAAATTTTATAGCAATGTTCACGTGGATCATAAATAATAAATCAATACATACCATTTTTATGCCATGATACAGCTTTTACGCCATTTAGAGGCTTTTCTTTGCTTTTTTCTCTCTACTAATTGTGGCATGAAAGTCTTATTTAAGTGTTTAATGCGAATGAATGTTCTGGTTCGTGAAAACAAAGTTACGGCTTTTAGTGGTATAGAAGGTGAAATGTTTACTAACTTTGACTGCAAGTTCTTAATGACGCATTTCTCTTTTAATATATATGCGCCATGCATTTCTAAGAATGTATGCTCCCACTTTTTTATTTCTTTTGAAAAATGTGCTTCTGGCTTTTAGTTTTATTGTAAATAAATTTTTATGCATTATATTTCAACTTTGATGATTTTAGTTTTGTATTCTAAGCTTTTTACATATCAAAACGAAATGTCCCATAACTTAAGATGATGTGAATATAATGTTAATATTATGATTACTAAAGAATTGCGTTTTATGATTATGTATATTAATAACAAAGTAAAATGCTTAAGGTATTTAAAATTAACTTTACATACATTTTGCAATAAACTAAACTGTGTAAATTAGCTTACAAAATGCTAATATCTCCCCCCCCCCAAAAAAAAAAGATAATTCCATAATTGCTAGTATCAGAAATATAAATTATTTTTATACATTTTAGATACTGCATATGAAGTCGTTTTTATTTTATTAATTTTGTTTTTTTTGGATTACTTAGAGGACCACCTATTTTACATATCAATGAAACATCTCAATCATAAGTATTTTTTATACTGCTATATTAAAAACATTATTTTTAACTGCGGTATTAATGGTATGTGAGATTTTTGTGCCGTTGGCTTCTTGTTTTAATCGTTTAACCGGCTTCAAATTCAAAATTAACCCGAAAATCTTCTTCAAAATCTTCATCAAAAAAGTGACTCGAACAGACAGTTGCGTTAGCAATGTTTATTTTATCCTCTCTTTTGCACTTCACGATCCATAATTTTTCTATGAAAACTGATATATCCCATTGACTTCTTATAATAATTTGAACACAAAGCAACCGAGCATCAACCAGGCATTTTTGTGCTTACCAAAATTATATTTTATATACGTGAAAATACTAATATATATACATCTATAATACACAAATTTACACTTAAACTTCACTTTTACGATAGAATTACAAATTATATTAAAACAACGACTGACACAGTCTATGTTTTCCCATAGAAATGAATGCTAGTCGGAGAAACTGGCACTTCTCCTTCTAACCCAGTGACGCCACGACCGGCGATAACGTCCGCCTTCTAGAATACTGTCAACGGTGGTATTATGGTCTTTTGATCTCTGACCCTCCCTGTATAATGGAGAGAGCCCCGCTTACCGCTCAATGGAACTCAAATCCGCGACAATCTCTGTTCCCTAGATGTCGCTTGTAAAAATGGTATGGTTACAAGAATTCAGCTTATAGCTCTGTTTTCACAGTCCCTTCTCCTAATTGAGTTGCCCATCATCGAAATGACTTTCGCACCGAACAGTAAGCCTCTCTTTGTATCCTATTTCGGGACGAACTAAAGCCACATTCCCATACTCTTATCCCAGCTGAGGGAATGCCACAATACAAAGCTTTGGGCAAGGGGCATTGCATTGAGTAAACCAGTTCAGTTTCAGCCCTCCGAAGAGAAAGAAAGAGTTTTGAACTGCTCTTGTCTGATGCTATATCGTACTGATGATTAGATTATTTTATTGGAAATTTGCGTAAATTTTCAAAAAGTTTAGTTGAATGTTGGAGCTAGCAGCAGAATTACTTTAACATTTATTAATAACACCAAATTGGGTTTAAAATTGGGAAAATTGATGTGAAAGACAATGTAAAATTCATGTTTATTGAATTGTGGTTGCATACATCGTTCTATAAGAAAAAAGAAATATCCCACTTCAAAAATACTAGAGTAAAATATTTTATCTCCATCGGCAACTAGTGTTTATTTAAATCGTTAAATCAACAGTAATTGCAATTGACATCGAGATTGTCGATGTTAGCGTATTTCAAAAAATTTTAGAGTATACACACAGGACTTAAGTCACTAGTGGAGGTGGGGGGAGGGTCGATGCCAGACTCACTGATTTCCATTGACACTGCAAATTTCTACCATTTGCAACGCTCAAATTTCATCGTGAATAAGTTCAGAGTCGTCGTCAGAAGCTCATGACAGAAACACAGGATTGCAGCCAACCAGTGGCCAGAGGGGACTGACCCCCTCCATGATAAAATATACTAAGCCCTCCCTGATGAAAGAAAATATTCGATTTTCATCGGTGATATGAAATTTAATACAAGATCTAACCCAAATTTTGCATAAAAAGTTGCTTCGTCAAAAAATACATATAAAACAAGCATTTAATTGATACATTTGAGCATGCATAATCTTTTATTTTAGATTTTGAAGATTTTTGTGGGCCATTGCGTTAAAAAAGCAGGTCCTCTTTTCCGAATCGTACCAAAATCTAATCAGCATCAGGATAACCCGCAAGTGACTTACCTGTAAAATTTTATTAAATTTAGTCTGTTAGTTTTTGAGTTAGGGTGCATGCATACATTGCACAGACAGACACACGCAGGAACGCCACGCTATAAATATTTGTTTCGTGTTCTAGAGGTCCAAAACGTGTATAGGTCAGTCGAACACTCGAGTTGCGATTATTGACACGATTCCAATACTTTACATATATATTATATATCATATATTGTAGGGAAAATAAAAAATCTAATGTGAGCAACACATGACTTTGCCTACAAATTAAAATTCATTTTCTTCTTACTTTCCCTGCAATACATGAAAGATACTGGAATCATATCAAAAATCGCTATTCGAATTTTCAACGGATCTACAAGTTTCGAGACCCCTGGAACACGAAAAAAAACTCTTTTTAGCGTAACATCTGTGTGTGTGTCTGTCTGTGCAATGTATGTATCTACTCTCACTATAAAAGTAATTTCAAAAATTATTCAAGGTAAATTACTTGTGGTGATCCTGGTGCTAATTAGATTTTGGTATGATTCAGGAAGAAAAAAACCTACCTCCTTTTGAGAAATGGCCACAAAAATAGCACATATCCACTATAGCTAAAAATACTAATTTATCAAATTTCACAAAATTTGGTAGATAAATCACTTGTACCCTGGTAAAATTTGGGAAAACAGTACTTTTTTTTTTTTTTTTTTTGCAAAATGCCAAGCAAAAATCATTAAAATATAAAATAAAAATTCACGCACTCTCAAATATATCAAAATGTTTGTTTTGCAAGTAATTTTTGACGATAAAAAGAATAAGACTAATCCCATTATTCTAGCAGTAGCCGTTTTCCAGAAACTTTAGTTTTTTCGCGTGTTTGCTACGCCGCCTTTAAAAATATGCCCAGATAACACACACACACAAAAAAACCAAAATTGGATTAAAAGTGTAAATTCTGTGTTGTTTTGTACAATTAAATTCAATTTAATGAATTATTAAATAAATAAGGAAAAGATTAATTAAAGTTTATAGGGAAATTCATGTGCTGCCCACATCAAATTTTTTTTAACTTTCTCTGCAATACATCGTAATATATAGGGAAGTATTGGAATCATGTCCAAAATCCCAACTCGAGTTTTCGACGAATCCACACGTCCTCTAGAATAAGTAAACACTATTTTTAGTGTGACGTCTGTGTGTGTGCAGATTTTGTATTCACTCTAACTCAAAATTTAATTGGCTGAATTTCATTAAATTTTATATGTAAATTATTTGTGGGTGACCCTGGTTCTGATTACATTTTAGTACAATTCGGGATAAAAGAACCTTTTTTTTTTCCAAAGTGTTCCAGTAAAAAATGCCTGTAAATGTGTAATTGCAATTATTGAAAGTCCTTATTTTTTTTTTAATTCATACATAAATGGGGGGGGGGGAGATGTTCTTCCTAACCGAGTTTTAAATCAATAGGGCTTCACTAATCACCGAGTGCGATAGCTGTATTAAATTATTTCTAAAACGCTTCATTCGTTTATGAGATATCGCGGCCACAGGCTCACACAAATTACTTCAAATACGTTTGATTGGAGTTCAGGGATGCCTGAAACGTACTCTTCCGTCAAAAACTCGTATTTGAGTTTTAGACCACATCACAGTACTTTAGAAATGATTTGGTACGATTATCACACTCGATGATTAGTGGAACCCCATTGATTCAGTTGTTAGGACCCCCCCCCCCCCTCCTCAATATTATTCCCTGTATATTATATATTATGTATATAGGGAAAGTAAAAATGTATTGTGATGAACTAAAAAGGAAAATAATGCACACTTGCTACGGCTCCGGTGGGCTAAAAATCTTAAACCCACTTTTGCAGACAATCTATACATTCTGAAAATTAATTATGTAATGCTTTCAGCAAGAAGTACTGCAATATTGGGAGAAAAAAAAGAATTGGAAAGACAAATATTTCTCTCAAAAATGAAAAACAGATTTGTATCAACAGCAGAAGGGCTTGAACTGAAATCCTGCACGAAACTAGTTTAGAATCTTCTATGAATTCTGGGGAAAAACTCTATTGTCACAGTCCCCCCATGAAACCACAGAACCAGAGAGGTGTTGTTGTGTTGCTCCTAGAAGCAGGGAACAATAGAGGGCTGTACTTTCCTTGATTACGGCTGTCAAACAAATACTTTATCACCCTCCGCACATAAAGATCTATTGGTGACAGACGGAGATTGTACAACCCACAAGCGTGTGACTTACAAGGTTGCCGTAAACTTATCTTAATTCTGTTTTACGTATCTGCACTTAAAATAGTTTTTGGATCATTAAAAATAGATTTTATAATGACAGCATTATAATATTTGCTGATATCAATAGAAAAATGTATTACTATTTTTTTTATTTAGGCCAAATATTCAAATTTTCTTTCAAACTTGCTGCAGAAGCTCCCTAATGGTAAATTCCGTTGTGTTGTTAACATTCAAATTCATTTTTGAAACACTTTAAATTTGAACATTAAAAAAAATCGTACTTCGACTGAAACGTGTGTGTTTCTCCTTTAATATCGAACAAACCGTTAACCTTTACAGGTAAAATTTAGGAAGGAATCTTCTAAACAAATTTCCCCATTGGTTAACATGGAGGAAGCTCATAAGTGGTGGTGAGGTACGAGTCCCCTTAACACAGTCATAAACAATTTTCAACTATGTTGTAAAGTGTTAATACAGGTGAAACAGCCTTTCTGTATCCCCTCAACCTGGGGTGACAATAAAGTTGACAATAGGAGATCTTACGGGAGACAGAACCGAATAAATACCTTAATCCCTCACAGAAAATGAATGATAGAATTGACGCGTGTCAAAGCTCGACCACGGAGATTGGTGGCGACGCTGAGAGTCAACTGACGGTTTAAATTTCTTAACTGTTACAAATACTGCTTCTTAGCTTTCATGAGATTGCTTGTACTGTGGTGCTCGTAGAGTGGATCAGACGTACTCGCACGTAGAGTGGATCAGACGAATACCATTTTTGATATCATTTGTGTTTATAATTAAGCCCTTTCGTCCACTGGTGAGTTTCTTACAATTTATATTTTCGAATTTTTTTTTAATATTAATTTACGAATATTTTTCTGCAAATGTTTTGCATTAGTTTCTGTTCATGGTTGTTATATATTAGTTTTTAGCGTTTGTTAGAATATTTTAATGTCCTATGGCCAGTAATATATTGAGATGAAGGAAATTCCAAATTTTGTTCTCTTGATAATTTTATCTATTTTTTTTTTGTAGGTAAGTGATAAAATAGTGATTAACAAAAATGATGTAAATTAGTTATATCTAGAGAGAAATTAATAAGATAAAAACAAACGGAATGGGTTGTAAATTTCAAACTTGTTTTGTAACATTGGATCTCTATAGCATTCAATTTATTTTCACTTTTCCTACACTGAGACTGTAGATCTCACAAATTGATATAGCGTTTCGAGAGTAATTAAATATAATAATGGACTTTTATTTGCATTTTGTCGTTTGGGAGGTAGGGGAGGGGTAAATTTTAAATTGGTGATTAGCAAAAATGATGTATATTAGTTACATTTAGAGAGAAATTAATAAGATAAAAACAAACGGAATGGTTTGTAAATTTTAAACTTGTTTTGTAAAGTTGGATCTCTATAGCATTCAATTAATTTTTACTTTTCCTATACTGAGTCTGTAGATCTCACAAACTGATAAAGCGTTTCAAAAATAATTAAAAATAATAATGGACGTTTATTTGCATTTTTTCATTTTTTTTAATGAGGGGGGATAAGTTTTAAAATGGCGATTAGCAAAAATGATGTAAATTAGTCATATCTAGAGAGAAATTAATAAGATAAAAACAAACGGAATGGTTTGTAAATTTTAAACTTGTTAAGTAGCGTTGGTTCTGTATAGCATTCAATTAATTTTTACTTTTACTACACTGAGACTGTTGATCTCACGAATGGATAAAGCGTTTCGAAAGTTATTAAATATATGAATGGCCTTTTATTTGCATTTTTTCATTTGGGGGGGGGGGGGTAAATTTTAAAATGGCGATTAGCAAAAATGATGTATATTAGTTACATCTAGAGAGAAACTAATAAGATAAAAACAAACGCAATGTTTTGTAAATTGTAAACTTGTTATGTAACGTTGGATCTGTATAGCATTCAATTAATTTTTACTTTTTCAACACAGAGACTGTAGATCTCACAAACTGATAAAGCGTTTCGAAAATAATTAAATATAATAATGGACTTTTATTTGCATTTTTTCATTTGGGGAGGAGGGGGGTAAATTTTAAAATGGCGATTAGCAAAAATGATGTATATTAGTTACATCTAGAGAGAAATTAATAAGATAAAAACAAATAGAATTGTTTATAAATTTTAAAATTGTTTTGTAACATTGGATCTCTATAGCATTCAATTAATTTTTACTTTCCCTACACTGAGTCTGTAGATCTCACAAACTGATAAAGCGTTTCGAAAATAATTAAAAATAATAATGGGCTTTTATCTGCATTTATTTATTTATTTATTTTTGGGGAGGGGGTAAGTTTTAAAATGGCGATTAGCAAATATGATGTAAATTAGTCATATCTAGAGAGAAATTAATAAGATAAAAACAAACGGAATTGTTTGTAAATTTTAAACTTGTTATGTAACGTTGGATCTGTATAGCATTCAATTAATTTTTACTTTTCCTACAATGAGTCTGTAGATCTCACAAACTGATAAAACGTTTCGAAAATAATTAAATATAATAATGGACTTTTATTTGCATTTTTTCATTTTTTTTTTTTGAGGGGAGGATAAGTTTTAAGATGGCGATTTGCAGAAATGATGTAAATTAGTCATATCTAGAGAGAAATTAATAATATAAAAACAAACGGAATGTTTGTAAATTTTAAACTTGTTTTGTAACGTTGGATATCTATAGCATTCAATTAATTTTTACTTTTCCTATACTGAGTCTGTAGATCTCACAAACTGATAAAGCGTTTCAAAAATAATTAAAAATAATAATGGACATTTATTTGCATTTTTTAATTTTTTTTTCCGGGGGAGGGAGTTTTAAAATGGCGATTAGCAAAAATTATGTAAATTTGTTATATCTAGAGAGAAATTAATAAGATAAAAATAAACGGAATGGTTTGTAAATTTTAAACTTGATATGTAACGTCGGATCTGCATAGTATTCAATTAATATTTACTTTTCCGACATTGAGTCTGTTGATCTCACAAACTGATAAAGCGTTTCGAAAATAATTAAAAAAAATCTGATGTGGGCAACACATGACTTTCCTTATATAATGTAATTAATTTACTACTTTTACAGTAAAAAAATAGGTTTTTCTTATAGTAGATACTAATATTCTTTCCAAGATATTAAATTTTCGACAATTAGTAGTCATTTTCATTGATTTAGCGTCATTTTTATCCATTTGGCGAGATTTTCGTTAATATGGCAACATTTCAAAAAGTCGCCAAGTTGGCGACATTCCGCCAAATTCGTCGCCAAAATCTCGCCAAGCGTTATGGACGAATAAATAAATTGATCTTACAGCAGATAAATGACTATTGGCGCTCAAATACAAAAGTATTACTCAAAGCATCTTTTTTCATGAATGGAACGAGCTAGATCCACGAGAATGTTGTCAGCCAATTTATCGCATGGTATTACATATGAAAAGTGAACATGTTTCTCAATAGGAATTTTTTTTTCTTTTTATATGACTTTTTGATAATTTTTTTGAAAAATGTGCAATATCTCGAGAACGGTTTATGTTAGCTTTCTAAAATTTAAGTCAATCGTTTTCTGATGAAAAATTACATAAGAAATGTCTATTTGCGTAACCTTATTAGTGGTTTTGATTTTTTGACGATTTTTTCAAAATTTTATTCGAAAATTTGGGGGGGGGTTCTGAAGATTCGATTACGCACAAAAACAATAGGCTTCCAGTGTTCACGGATTGTGAGTTTTGTACCAAATTTAGTTCGAATCGGTCCTTTCGTTCGTCAGTTATCGTCTCCACAGGCTCACTGACACACACATGTCCTAAGGTAACTTCCTTTTTAGGACACGCCCGGTAAGAGCGCGAAAAAGAATAAGGCCGTGAGTATAAACACAAACATTAATTTATTTACACTATATAAATATTTACAAGAATTTGATTTAAAATATTTAAAAGACCACTTCTCATATTCAAAAATGGAAAGTATATCAAATTAAGATAAACAAAACGAAAGTGTATATAGTCTCATAGACTAAAGTTGAAAAGATGGTAATTAAAAATTAAGCTTAAAATATCCCTAAGAAATATTTAAATATCCTTAACCCGGAGAGAGAAGTAAAAGATACAAATCAGGCACAGGCCCTTAAATGAGTAACTCCCCGAGCATTCGCTGAATGAACAGCCTCTCATGGTTGAGGACAATGCTGGGGAGTATGACTTTTCTCGCTCACAACACAAAAACCTTCTCCTCGCTCCTCTTTTTAAATTCTCAAAAACTCTCTCTCTCCAAGATTTTAAAACACGCCCCTGAGGCGCATACAAACATCCCATTGGATTCAGGGTCTTAACCCCTTGACCCCAAAGCATCGCCATTGGCTTTAGGCCTTCCAGAAACAAAAAGCCCCTTCTCAAGCCCCTGCGAAACCGATACCCTTTCGGCCAACTAATTCAAACAAGCCGAGAACCCTATGATCAATCCGAAAAAGCCTCACGTTAAAATCTTTCGGTACGAATCCGAGATCTAAAGAAACTTCGACATCCTGGTTTTCTATTTCGAGTGCAGCTGGCCGAACGAAAGGCTGACCCCCAAAAATAAATAAGAAGACTCTAGGTCGCATTCCCGAAAATATTGGCTCATGGGTTTACCATGCGACAATATACCTCCATTTCCCCATTAAAAATTCCAAAATCCTAAAATTTAAATTTCAAAATTTCAAAAATTTAAAATATTTTTAAAATTTTACCATCAAAAAAACATTAAGCAAATTACCATACGCTGGGGCGCCAAAACGCCTTTCCAAAAATACCTCCATTTCCCCATTAAAAAATCCAAAATCCAAAAATTAAAATTTCAAAATTTCAAAAATTTAAAATATTTTTAAAATCAAAATACAAAAAATTTTACAATCAAAATCATAAAGAAAAATCAAAATGTGCTGGAGTGCACACTGCTTTTCTTCCAGCCCCAAAGACCCAACTTCTGAAAACAGAAGTTTCCTCCTATATAATAAAACACATAAAAAAACATCATATTGCACATAAAAGAAAAAAAAACAATTGTCAATATAAACACAATACAATAAAATCAAAATATAAAACAAATTGATGAATTCAGGACAACAAATCAGAAAGTCTGTTATTTGTGTTGCACTAGGCTGTACAAAGTCACTCAAACTAAATTACTTTTCTAACTGATAATGTTTTTTTAGTTCTCCAAAAGTTTTTGCAAATTGTCCACCAAAAAGTTTTGCAAATTGTTCACCAAATTTGCAAGTTTATCACCACAGTAGCTGTTTACAAGGTATAGATGAGAGTGTCTTTGGTTTACCTCTCCGTAAACAGAAACCACACATGAAACACCAAGTCCGCTGTCTGACAGTATAAATTGACTGGAATCTGGAACTGTAGAAAAGTGGAACGTGGACAACTGTAGAAAACTGTCCTGTAGAAAACTGGAAACGTGGGCAAATTTTCCCAGTATATATAACTGGAACATTGTAAATTGCTTGTAACGTAAGGAATGTCTGTGCCTATAAATGTTTATATACCGTGTATTTGGCCTAAACTGAAAAGGCTGCTGGAAAATGCTCCATAAACGCAAGGATTGCTACCCATTGTGTAGCACATTTGTACATATTTTTATGACCAGTGTGCTATTGTGACAGTTTTAACCTCAGCACTGAAGAGAAACGCAGTCACCCCTCACAGTGCAGGACACAGTTCCTTCGTGTGGTATCGTGCACTTTCTGCACCCCGTCCGTAGAGGAAAAAAACAAACACCGGTGGAATCTTCTGCACCCCGTCCTTAGAGGAAAACCAACACAGTAATTGACTCTGTGCTGATCTGTATGACATTAAAATGCCGTAGTCAGTCATCCAAAATTGTTTATATAGTGTTGGCATGTGCCAACATCCGGTCACCTGCTGACCCGAGATGAAAATTGTTGAAATGAACATATCATATAGCACCTTCCGTGCGCATCACCTTGGAGTTTTCGTGCTGTGCAAACTGCTTCAACCGTATTATGAATAATTTTTATACAAAATACAAAATATATATTTATAGACTGGCCTTAGTGACGGCAAAGTTACCACCAAGAGACCTAGCCAATATGCACTTTATTCTTCTCTCCCTCCGAGAACAAAATATTTTAAAACAAAATGCAAAATTTCTAAATGCATGAACATGAAAGTAAAAATGTATAAAATTTTACTCTCTTACATATAAAAAACTTTACTTCTTTACATATAAAAAAACTCTACTCCTTTACATAGAAAAACTTTACTGCCAAGGGCAACCTTACGTTAAAAAAAAAACTTGTTTCATATACCATGAAATTCAAAACTCAAAACCATAAAATATCACACAAAATTTTCATAATTAAATTACATGATCTAAACTAAAAATTTTCTATCCAAAGAAAAAAATTCAAACTCATCCAACACATTAAAATATCTCATTAATTGCAAGTTACAGAAAATTATACATTTCCTGCCAAAAAAAATGAATGTTTCAAACCCATTCGAAAATGTTACATTTAGCTATGTCTAACCCGTCGCTTAATACGTGACTTTATCTCAATTTTACAGTGTCTTACTGCATAAGAATTCTTTTTTTTTTCTTTCTTCTATTTATTCTCTAGTTTGTATGAAAAAAAACCAAAATATCTCGCAAACGTGTACCTTTCAGAAAATAAAACCACACCTCGCAAAATTTTACCTGATAAACGAAAATCCTCTTCTTACTTTCGAAAGGAAAAAATTACCCTAAGTGCTAATATTTTGTTTCATTAAGCAAAAACATCTTATTTCCAATTTTCTCACTTCCTTTATTTACTCTACAAAAGGATTTTATCACACTTTTTATTAATATTTTCACCACTTTATGCATTAAGCCTTATTTTCCTCAAATAAACACTAGCCTCACATTAAAATATAAATTTTCCCCTTTTATAAAAATGAAAAACCATTCACCTTCAATTTTATATCTTATCCATTCCATCTATCATGAAAAATACCCCTATCATTCTAACCACACTATATCCTAGCATAATATTTACTCCAAAATACATATTTAACCATGACAATTTATGTAGATAAAGAGATAACACTCTAACAATAAAACCAAATCACAAGAGAAAACACCATATATTTTTCCTTTCTTTTCTTTTTTTTAGAAACACTACTTAAAGAAATGCTAAATTAGTGATATTATTATCCAACTGCATTCTCCCACAACTACATTTTATAACTTTTTATCTTCCAATGCTTTGTTAGCGTTCAACATACCCGAAGGAAAAAAAAAACTAGCAAATCTCACCTTTCCTTCCTAAACTACCCATAGAAACTAACAAAAAAATCTCCATGCGTTCAGAAAATATGCCGGAAACTGTCACTTACAGTACTACGTGTAACGATTTAAGAAAATTATTGCATCCAAAAATTGATTCCCTTTTGAGCCCCGTTGTAATCTAACAAACCTATCAATTTTCTATTCCGAATAATTTATTAAATTATGTGTGTTTTAACAAAAGTAAAATATAAGTGAATGTAGGAAAGTACCCTTTATAGACGATAAAATATTATTGAATAACAGTTAAGAGATACAAAAAAATAATGAAATACTTTTTCTTTTTTTTTATTTATTTTTTAAATAAATCCTTTCAACGTTATGTGTCATCAGGAGATGAAAAAAACCCTTTGTTGATCACCCAAACAGTCTAATTCAATCCTCAAAATATAGAAATATACACTCTAAATCCCAAACATCACACAAATCTGCCCGCAGAAAAATATGTGCCTAAGGTCAAATTATATATCCTACCAACCATTGTTAAAAAGGCCTATTTATTTATTTATTTATTTATCCAACTTAAAAATTTACTATTTTTGTTGTTTGTTTTTTGTCTATTATCTTCGTTACTTTATTAGAATTCCCTTGTAGACAAAAGTTTCCTTAGTAATTAAAATTTTCTTTCCATTTAGGTTGCAAATTGAGTTAATATAATATCTATTTATTTTCATTATTTATTATTATTATTATTTTTATAATTACCTTTTAGCGAACAATAATATACTTATTATGTTATGTATTTTAATTCCCAAGAATGTAACTAACTCTCTCCAGCTGCAACGCCATTCTATTATTCACCCGGTAACTCTATCCAAACGAAAGGCAGTCTCTCTAACTGTAAAAGTGTCATCACCCCTCTTTGAAATTACTTCCCCCTCGATTATCTCTTCCAAGCTCCCGTAAAATATATCTGCTAAAACCACTCCTCCTTCCTTTGTAACCATTTCTGAGTGTGTAGTTGTCTGTGAAAATGACTCTTTTTGGAGTCAGGAAGAAACCCCCATCGCGACGTATCAAATTTCAACCCTGTGGTCAAAACAGAAAGATGTTGCCCCTTTTGAAAACATCTGCGTTGTGTGAACAAGAAACTGTGGCCTGTACGAAAACTTTGGAGAACCCTGTGTTTCCCATAAAATAGAACCGTCAAAGTTAAGAGAAAATTCTGTTGCCCTTAAAAAAAAGATTATCTAACCTACTCACATTCTATATATTATTTTCAGAACCATTTGTAAAATTGTAAACTCGTACCCATAACATATAAAAGGTTTATTATAATCTCACATTACTTCTAATTTCAGCAAAAATTTGTTCTAAAACTAAAAATCACTCAAATGCGTATTAATTAAATAATCTTCGCGACCAAAATTATAAAATGTCAAAAATGAAAATTTTTCCCAAAAATACTATACCAAAAATTTTAACTGAATACGACAAAACCACCCAAAATATTTAGAATTCAGTATAATTCACCCTAGGAGTTTGTCTGAAATAATAATTTTTATTAGTGCGAGAAACAGACACTTGTTGATGTGTATCTGTCGGAGTAGGTAATAAGGGCGATTTCGAACCAGATGTATGTGTGTGTGTGTCCGCTGTATCTGAGATGCTAGTGGGTGTATTTACATTTGAGGGTAAATTTTTGTCTGTCTCTTGGTCCCATAGAAAAAAAGGAGTTTCGGATTCTCCGCTCGTCTCTTGTTTTTTTTAAAGCAACGGAATACTCTGTGATTCCTCAGTTGTCAGCTGATTATTTTCGCTCTCATCAATTTTTAAATGATCTCGCCTTTCAATCATCAAACGCAAGCGATTTATGTATGCCCTAAAGGTCTTGGAATAAGGCATATTTATCTGTTTTATGTCATAAATAAATCTGTTTATTTTTTTTACAACTCTGTAAGGTCCCAGCCATTTAGTCTTTTTAAACGATTTCACGTGATTTTTCAAAAATACTTTTGACCCAATTTTAAGGTCCCTAGGTTTGGCCTTTCTCATTTGTTTTTCCTCTTGATCGGATTTTGTGTTATATTAGGAATTATTTATTGCATTATATAATATTTATTGCATTATTGCATTTATTGCATTATATAAGGAAAGTCATGTGCTGCCCACAACATATTTTCTTTAGTAAACCTTGATGCCTAAAAACATTTATTTTAAATGACGAGTCTTTTAAAGGTTCGTTTGTATTTATATCATTTAAAATGCATAATATTCTTGATTGATTATCTTTTAAATTTCAATTTGTCTTTTACAGACTGAAGCTATATTCTAATTCAAGTGGAGTGAGATAACTGAAGTATGGCGGACGAAGGAATCTACGACTTCATAGAAAAAATTGGTGAAGGTGCATACGGTATTGTGTATAGAGCAAAAGAGCGGAAGTCAGAACGTGTTGTAGCAATAAAGCGAATTTGCCCAAGAAAAGAAAATGAAGGTATATCAAGCACATCTCTTCGAGAAATAGGCTTTCTAAAAAGACTAAATCATCCTAACATTGTAAACCTAGAAGATGTAGTGTATAGAGATGCAGAACTGTATCTTGTGTTTGAATATTTAGATTATGATTTAAAAACATTTTTAGATTTTAAGGCTGATAATGTACCAATGGAAACGGTTAAAAGCTATATGTTTCAGTTATTAAGAGGCTTAGCCTATTGCCATTCAAACTGTATATTTCATCGGGATCTTAAGCCGCAAAATTTGCTCCTGGATTCAGAAGGAAATTTAAAGTTAGCAGACTTTGGATTATCCATAACAATTTCAGTACCTGCCAGAGAATACACCCCAAATATCGGCACACTCTGGTATCGAGCACCAGAAGTTCTTTTAGGTCACAATAACTATGCTTCTGCCATTGACATATGGAGTGTAGGCTGTATTTTTGCTGAAATGCTTCGAAAATCACCCATTTTTCCAGGTGATTCAGAAATTGATCAGCTTAGAACCATCTTCTCCATTCTCGGAACTCCGAATGAAGACTCGTGGCCTGGATTCTGGAAATATAATAAATTCAACATTGTATTTGATAGTTGGCCACCCCAAGACATGAACAGAATTGTTCCTATGCTTGACAGAGAATGCCGGGATCTTCTGATGAAGCTGCTAACTTATTGTCCTCAATCTCGTGTGACTACAACGAGTGCTCTTTTGCACCCTTACTTTGAAGATGCATTCTTACCTGAAAAGTGTTTTCAGTTCCGTAATATATAATGCAGCCACATCTGACTGTATCATTAACTGATATGTAAAAATACCTAACATGCCAACAAGCATTCTTTCATGTCTGATGAGAATTAGAAGTTTACACATTTGTAATCTGTATATACTTGTACCTATCATATATATACAGATTACAAATGTGTATATTTACACATTTGTAATCTGTATATATATATCATATTGTAATTTGTAAATTTAATTGTTGTGAAATAAAATAATAATTCTTTGTAGTCAATTTGAATTTTTTCTAGAAAATGTGCATTTTCAATTGTTCTTAATGTGTTGCAAAATTTTAAAGGAAATTTTCAACCAATTGTTAAATTTTACCAATTAAAATAAAAACATTAAATTTTATTGATATTGATTCTATTTTAAGAATGGTTCGTGATAGTTTCAGTGTATATTTATTTCCGGTTAAATGTATTTAAAAAAACGTTCAATAATTGGATAATAGTAAGCACATTTAATTTTTATAATTTTTTCCATTTTTAATCTAATACGTGCTATATATCTAGAAAGGCAGATATTGGCATCCTATAAATGCTGCCATTTACTTTGTCTTACTTGCTGTCATTTACTCTTACTAAGACATAAATTATTGTTTCTTTATTGTCTGTTTTTGCTAATGTAATAGTTTTAATTTCCATGTAACAATACATTAAGTATCTAAAAGAAAAATTTTGTGATGGATTCAAAATAAATTTTTAGTCATTGATAGTCTACACTGTATGAGCATTTCTGCATAAGAATAAACCGTTGTTAAATAATGTTTACCTATAAGAGCACAATATATCTCATGCAAAATTATAAAATAGAATGAATATTGGGATGATTATTATTATCAATGAATTTATAAGACCTATTCATTTGGGATTGAACAGACAAAGTTTTTCACATTTATTCTGTCACTTTCCGTTTTATATTTTTGAAAGTTTTATACGCATCAGTTTTATATTTATCGGAAATGAGAATCGAATTTTACTTTTTCTATGTGTATCAAAATCAATCCACACAGCAAGAAAGTAATACATGACTTGCGACAACCAAATTTCATGAAAATCGTGAGTACAGGTTTAAAAAGCGAGTGGTTAAATTCATTTTGCAGACAGGCATAAACAAACTACACAGCTATCAAAGTGGATATATCGTGTTCTAGAATAATTTTATAGTATAAACCTATAAGTAATCTTTAGTCCCAGTCAACTGTATTGCAATATTACATCATTAGGTTTTCCCTAAGGAATTGTAGGTGAAGTATAAAAGAAAAGTTCTATTTGTCAAATACAGTTCTTTTCTGATATGCAGTGACTGGTATTTCGAAGATTAGAACAACAGTTTTACTACAATTTTAATACAATTTTACATATTTACATGTATAATAGTAATTCACAATAATCATTTTTGCAAAATTCAACGTGCAAAATTACATTTTCATAAAACTGAATATGTAATTTTTGCAAAAGGCGAAAAATAAATTTTTTTAAAATACAAAATATATTATTCTTTTCAAGACAAATAGTAAGAAATACATATATCTTATTGGAAGAGAACATGTTCTTCCTTTACTGTATCAAATTAGTAAAAGATATATAACTTTTGTGTATTGTAAATTGGTTGCAAACAATTAGCAACTTTGCAGAGACATTTAGCTTTACTCATGAAGAACATAAACAAGAACATACAATGAGATAAAGTTTTACTGAATTTGAAATATTTATCAAGGTATTTACACGTGTAATAGTAACTCACAATAATTGTTTCTCTGCAGAATTGCATCTCGCATAAAAGTGTATATATTTTAATCAAATACGAAAAATAAGTTCTATTCTTTCAAAATTCTGAAAAACATTATTTTTTCCAAGAGAAACAGGAAGAAATATATATAACTTTTTGGAAAGAAAAAATGTTTTTCCTAGACAGGTTCAAAGTAGCAAAGAACATAACTTTTGAGCATCGTAAATTGGTCTCAAAACAGTTAGCATATTTGCAGAGACAACAAGCATTACTTATGAAGCTCAATATGCAGAACATACAGAAAGGGTGGTAGAGCAAAATGCTTATAAAAATAATATACAGTTAATTGGGTGCCGAAATTGAAAAAAAAAATTGAATGCATTGCATTGAATATAACATATCTTTATGTGGTTGTTAACTAGTATCGATGATCTCCATATTTTTGCCTTGGTTTATTAAACCTTCTTCATTTTCTTACTGAAATATTTGAAATTGAATTGAATAACATTGAATTTTGTAATTGAAATTTAGTTTTGTTTAAGCTATTTTTAATTTGATTTTTTTAAATTTATTTTTTCAAAGTTTTCATATTGCTGATTTTTAAAGGTTTATTACGAATGTTATAGAAACTATTTTTATAACATTACACAGTACTGTTCACAAATGCAATTTTGAGGATTAGTGATAAAAATATTGCCTTACTATTGTTTTTATGAAAAGGTTTTCCTTGCAGAACCTATTTCTCAGGATCTACTGTAGATAGAACTCAGATGATGGCTCAATTAAATTCAGCACCAAATTCCAATAGAAAATCGAGTGGGGGGTGGAGGGGCGTTTGCGTCTCACTGTGGATTTACAGTTTCCGTTCATTTACAATTTGCGGTTCAAAAATTTTCATTTTACTTCTATTATCTATTAGTTATTAACATCTATTAGTCAAGATTGGTTATAGATAGAACTTAGATAGTGATTGATATGGAATCTGTATCAAATCTTAAAGGAGGTATTGTGGTTCACAAATGCAATTCCTGTTTTGGAGTCATTTTTGTTTCCGGCTCAAAAAAATTTCTTGAAACATCTATTTCTCAATATTGGCTATAGTTATAGATTAGATGATGACATATGGATTTAGCATCAAATTCCAAATGGAATTGGGGAAGTCCCATAAACATTTCTATTTAAGGTTCATTTTTATCTTTCGGGCAACCTGCTCAAAATTTATTTTAAAGGAAATTTTCAAACAATTGTTAAATTTTGCCAATTAAAATAAAAACATTTAATTTTATTGATATTGATTCTATTTTAAGAATGGTTCGTGATAGTTTCAGGGTATATTTATCTCCGGTTAAAAGTATTTAAAAAAACGTTCAATAATTGGATAATATTAAACACATTTAATTTTTATAATTTTTTCCATTTTTAATCTAATACGTGCTATATATCTAGAAAGGCAGATATTGGCATCCTATAAATGCTGCCATTTACTTTGTCTTACTTGCTGTCATTTACTCTTACTAAGACATAAATTATTGTTTCTTTACTTTCTGTTTTTGCTAATGTAATAGTTTTAATTTCCATGTAAAAATACATTAAGCATCTAAAAGAAAAATTTTGTGATGGATTCAAAATAAATTTTTAGTCATTGATAGTCTACACTGTATGAGCATTTCTGCATAAGAATAAACCGTTGTTAAATAATGTTTACCTATAAGAGCACAATATATCTCATGCAAAATTATAAAATCGAATGAATATTGGGATGATTATTATTATCAATGAATTTATAAGACCTATTCATTTGGGATTGAACAGACAAAGTTTTTCACATTTATTCTGTCACTTTCCGTTTTATATTTTTGAAAGTTTTATACGCATCAGTTTTATATTTATCGGAAATGAGAATCGAATTTTACTTTTTCTATGTGTATCAAAATCAATCCACACAGCAAGAAAGTAATACATGACTTGCGACAACCAAATTTCATGAAAATCGTGAGTACAGGTTTAAAAAGCGAGTGGTTAAATTCATTTTGCAGACAGGCATAAACAAACTACACAGCTATCAAAGTGGATACATCGTGTTCTAGAATAATTTTATAGTATAAACCTATAAGTAATCTTTAGTCCCAGTCAACTGTATTGCAATATTACATCATTAGGTTTTCCCTAAGGAATTGTAGGTGAAGTATAAAAGAAAAGTTCTATTTGTCAAATGAAGTTGTTTTCTGATATGCAGTGACTGGTATTTCGAAGATTAGAACAACAGTTTTACTGCAATTTTAATACAATTTTACATATTTACATGTATAATAGTAATTCACAATAATCATTTTTGCAAAATTCAACGTGCAAAATTACATTTTCATAAAACTGAATATGTAATTTTTGCAAAAGGCGAAAAATAAATTTTTCTAAAATACAAAATATATTATTCTTTTCAAGACAAATAGTAAGAAATACATATATCTTATTGGAAGAGAACATGTTCTTCCTTTACTGTATCAAATTAGTAAAAGATATATAACTTTTGTGTATTGTAAATTGGTTGCAAACAATTAGCAACTTTGCAGAGACATTTAGCTTTACACATGAAGAACATAAAGAAGAACATTCAATGAGATAAAGTTTTACTGAATTTGAAATATTTATCAAGGTATTTACACGTGTAATAGTAATTCACAATAATTGTTTCTCTGCAGAATTGCATCTCGCATAAAAGTGTATATATTTTAATCAAATACGAAAAATAAGTTCTATTCTTTCAAAATTCTGAAAAACATTACTTTTTCCAAGAGAAACAGAAAGAAATATATATAACTTTTTAGGAAGAAAAAATGTTTTTCCTAGACAGGTTCAAAGTAGCAAAGAACATAACTTTTGAGCA
The DNA here is from genome assembly GCA_951213105.1 of Amaurobius ferox. Taxonomy (NCBI): domain Eukaryota; kingdom Metazoa; phylum Arthropoda; class Arachnida; order Araneae; family Amaurobiidae; genus Amaurobius; species Amaurobius ferox. The sequence continues at coordinate 47,344,053 of OX578148.1, read as the reverse complement.
TCGTAAATTGGTCTCAAAACAGTTAGCATATTTGCAGAGACAACAAGCATTACTTATGAAGCTCAATATGCAGAACATACAGAAAGGGTGGTAGAGCAAAATGCTTATAAAAACAATATACAGTTAATTGGGTGCCGAAATTGAAAAAAAAAATTGAATGCATTGCATTGAATATAACATATCTTTATGTGGTTGTTAACTAGTATCGATGATCTCCATATTTTTGCCTTGGTTTATTAAACCTTCTTCATTTTCTTACTGAAATATTTGAAATTGAATTGAATAACATTGAATTTTGTAATTGAAATTTAGTTTTGTTTAAGCTATTTTTAATTTGATTTTTTTAAATTTATTTTTTCAAAGTTTTCATATTGCTGATTTTTAAAGGTTTATTAAGAATGTTATAGAAACTATTTTTATAACATTACACAGTACTGTTCACAAATACAATTTTGAGGATTAGTGATAAAAATATTGCCTTACTATTGTTTTTATGAAAAGGTTTTCCTTGCAGAACCTATTTCTCAGGATCTACTGTAGATAGAACTCAGATGATGGCTCAATTAAATTCAGCACCAAATTCCAATAGAAAATCGAGTGGGGGGTGGAGGGGCGTTTGCGTCTCACTGTGGATTTACAGTTTCCGTTCATTTACAATTTGCGGTTCAAAAATTTTCATTTTACTTCTATTATCTATTAGTTATTAACATCTATTAGTCAAGATTGGTTATAGATAGAACTTAGATAGTGATTGATATGGAATCTGTATCAAATCCTAAAGGAGGTATTGTGGTTCACAAATGCAATTCCTGTTTTGGAGTCATTTTTGTTTCCGGCTCAAAAAAATTTCTTGAAACATCTATTTCTCAATATTGGCTATAGTTATAGATTAGATGATGACATATGGATTTAGCATCAAATTCCAAATGGAATTGGGGAAGTCCCATAAACATTTCTACTTAAGGTTCATTTTTATCTTTCGGGCAACCTGCTCAAAATTTATTTTAAAGGAAATTTTCAAACAATTGTTAAATTTTGCCAATTAAAATAAAAACATTTAATTTTATTGATATTGATTCTATTTTAAGAATGGTTCGTGATAGTTTCAGGGTATATTTATCTCCGGTTAAAAGTATTTAAAAAAACGTTCAATAATTGGATAATATTAAACACATTTAATTTTTATAATTTTTTCCATTTTTAATCTAATACGTGCTATATATCTAGAAAGGCAGATATTGGCATCCTATAAATGCTGCCATTTACTTTGTCTTACTTGCTGTCATTTACTCTTACTAAGACATAAATTATTGTTTCTTTACTTTCTGTTTTTGCTAATGTAATAGTTTTAATTTCCATGTAAAAATACATTAAGCATCTAAAAGAAAAATTTTGTGATGGATTCAAAATAAATTTTTAGTCATTGATAGTCTACACTGTATGAGCATTTCTGCATAAGAATAAACCGTTGTTAAATAATGTTTACCTATAAGAGCACAATATATCTCATGCAAAATTATAAAATCGAATGAATATTGGGATGATTATTATTATCAATGAATTTATAAGACCTATTCATTTGGGATTGAACAGACAAAGTTTTTCACATTTATTCTGTCACTTTCCGTTTTATATTTTTGAAAGTTTTATACGCATCAGTTTTATATTTATCGGAAATGAGAATCGAATTTTACTTTTTCTATGTGTATCAAAATCAATCCACACAGCAAGAAAGTAATACATGACTTGCGACAACCAAATTTCATGAAAATCGTGAGTACAGGTTTAAAAAGCGAGTGGTTAAATTCATTTTGCAGACAGGCATAAACAAACTACACAGCTATCAAAGTGGATACATCGTGTTCTAGAATAATTTTATAGTATAAACCTATAAGTAATCTTTAGTCCCAGTCAACTGTATTGCAATATTACATCATTAGGTTTTCCCTAAGGAATTGTAGGTGAAGTATAAAAGAAAAGTTCTATTTGTCAAATGAAGTTGTTTTCTGATATGCAGTGACTGGTATTTCGAAGATTAGAACAACAGTTTTACTGCAATTTTAATACAATTTTACATATTTACATGTATAATAGTAATTCACAATAATCATTTTTGCAAAATTCAACGTGCAAAATTACATTTTCATAAAACTGAATATGTAATTTTTGCAAAAGGCGAAAAATAAATTTTTCTAAAATACAAAATATATTATTCTTTTCAAGACAAATAGTAAGAAATACATATATCTTATTGGAAGAGAACATGTTCTTCCTTTACTGTATCAAATTAGTAAAAGATATATAACTTTTGTGTATTGTAAATTGGTTGCAAACAATTAGCAACTTTGCAGAGACATTTAGCTTTACACATGAAGAACATAAAGAAGAACATTCAATGAGATAAAGTTTTACTGAATTTGAAATATTTATCAAGGTATTTACACGTGTAATAGTAATTCACAATAATTGTTTCTCTGCAGAATTGCATCTCGCATAAAAGTGTATATATTTTAATCAAATACGAAAAATAAGTTCTATTCTTTCAAAATTCTGAAAAACATTACTTTTTCCAAGAGAAACAGAAAGAAATATATATAACTTTTTAGGAAGAAAAAATGTTTTTCCTAGACAGGTTCAAAGTAGCAAAGAACATAACTTTTGAGCATCGTAAATTGGTCTCAAAACAGTTAGCATATTTGCAGAGACAACAAGCATTACTTATGAAGCTCAATATGCAGAACATACAGAAAGGGTGGTAGAGCAAAATGCTTATAAAAACAATATACAGTTAATTGGGTGCCGAAATTGAAAAAAAAAATTGAATGCATTGCATTGAATATAACATATCTTTATGTGGTTGTTAACTAGTATCGATGATCTCCATATTTTTGCCTTGGTTTATTAAACCTTCTTCATTTTCTTACTGAAATATTTGAAATTGAATTGAATAACATTGAATTTTGTAATTGAAATTTAGTTTTGTTTAAGCTATTTTTAATTTGATTTTTTTTAATTTATTTTTTCAAAGTTTTCATATTGCTGATTTTTAAAGGTTTATTACGAATGTTATAGAAACTATTTTTATAACATTACACAGTACTGTTCACAAATGCAATTTTGAGGATTAGTGGTAAAAATATTGCCTTACTATTGCTTTTATGAAAAGGTTTTCCTTGCAGAACCTATTTCTCAGGATCTACTGTAGATAGAACTCAGATGATGGCTGAATTAAATTCAGCACCAAATTCCAATAGAAAATCGAGTGGGGGGTGGAGGGGCGTTTGCGTCTCACTGTGGATTTACAGTTTCCGTTCATTTACAATTTGCGGTTCAAAAATTTTCATTTTACTTGAACATCTATTAGTCAAGATTGATTATAGATAGAACTTAGATGGTGATTGATATGGAATCTGTATCAAATCCTAAAGGCGGTATTGTGGTTCACAAATGCAATTCCTGTTTTGGAGTCATTTTCGTTTCCGGTTCAAAAAATTTCTTGAAACATCTATTTCTCAATATTGGCTATAGTTATAGATTAGATGGTTACATATGGATTTAGCATCAAATTCCAAATGGAATTGGGGGAGTCCCATAAACATTTCTACTTAAGGTTCATTTTTATCTTTCGGGCAACCTGCTCAAAATTTCTCTTGAAATATAATGGATTGGCTTAAAGGATGACTGGTATGAATTCAGCATCAAATTCCACAAGCAGTAGGATACTTCACTAAGGATTTACACTTCCTGTTCCTACGAAAATGCACATGACTGTACTCAAGAAGTCTGCAAATAGGAACAAAAAGCCTCAATGATTCCGTTATAAATGACATTTACACACCTCTTACAGCAATATGAAGGTAAAAATATATATATATATATATTACGGGTAAAGCTCAAACTTCGATAAACCTAATTTTATCCGGGAAAGGCACGTAGTATCGGAAAGGACTGGATAAATTTAGTTTTATCTAACACTATTTCGGTAATCCTAGATTTATCCTCCACTGCTTGGGTACACCTATGTTTATCCAACACTGCTTGGGTAAACCTAGATTTTACCAGCCCTGCTCGGATAAAAATTTCGGATTCCCATGAGGTATACAAAGCATTGCATCCGATTTATCATACATCAATATTATCATAAATCAATAACCATCTACTGACCTATCCTACAGTATTTGAAAGAGTGGGATAATGAAAAATTTGTGAATTGCATAGCAAAGTTCCTGAGTTGTATTAGTTGGTGACGGCCAAACACCGATTTTATTTTCATTTTAAAAAAATAGTCTAGGGACCTACGAATAGAATGTATATCAATTTAACCAAGTAGTATACTCAATTAATGCCATTAAACAACATTCCCTACACTATGCAAAATAATGTTATTTTAGACGGTTTGTGTAGTGTATATCAGTGTCCAGAGGTAGTATAAGTTGTTAGTGGCCTTTAAAAACCCTTTTAGAAACATGGATTGGGTTTCTACTTATTGGGTTCATGATAATGACCTCGGATAGTTTTAATTAGATTGTGGCCATTAACTTTCACTGTACTTTTAGAAAAAATGACATGCTGGACAATTTGAAGAATATATATTAATGTCTCGAACAGACTTTAATAAAATTTAAAACAATTTTTCAATTTTATAAATATTTAGATCGTAAATAGTAAAGTTATCCAACTTCCTAACTCAAACTTAGTCAGATTATTATCAAATGTGATTTACTGAAAATTTTCAAAACTTCGAAATCACATTAAATGCTAAATGGGACGAAATATGAAGGAGTTATGTATTGTGAATTAGTAAAAGCTGCTGAAAGGTGAGAACGGAAAATCTATTTTTTAAATAATTTTTTATAAAATAATTTTATTTTTTATCAGCGGTCGGTCAAAAAAGAATATATTTAATCATCTGTCTTTTCCAGGTGCTTTGTAAGATGTATTTTTGAAAGACGAAAGAGTGGAAAGAAAATTTTTCGAAATTCTACTTTATGGATTTTTTTTACTTTTTAAAGATTTTATAACAAGCCTAATTTCATTGCAATGTGGAATATATGATGATAAATTCGAAAATAATTTTTTTTTATTTTGAGTACATGTTTTTTTTCATACACAGTAATTTGCGCCCATTGCATGTGCGTATGAAATCGTCTTTGATAGTTATTTTTTGCTCGAAATCTTAAACATAAATATCTTCCGTTAGCTGGGACCTACCGATGAATCGAACGGGCAGCCAAAGCAAAAAAAATTTTCACTTTATGTTAGATCAGTCAGATGTCAGCAATTTTGGTTTCTATCATTAACGATGAACTGCCCACATAACTAGTGAGAACCGGGAATATGCCATGCATTTTTATTAAACTATTACTTTCCTTATATATATAATGTATAAGGAAAGTATTGAGACGGGGTCGAAAATTCGAATTCGAGTTTTCGATGAGAGAGTACGTTTCAAGCATCCCTGATCACGAATCAAACATTTTTGAAGTGATGTCTGTGTGTGTGTGTGTGTGTGTGTGAGTGTGTGTGTGTGTGTCAGTGAGTCAGTGGAAAGGATAACTGACGAACGAATTAACCGATTCGAACGAAATTTGGTACAAAAATCTCAATCCATAAACACTGGAAGCTTATTGTTTTCATGCGCAATCGAATGCTCAGAACCCCCCCCCCCCTAAATTTTCGAGTGAAATTTTGAAAAAATCGTCAAAAAATCAAAACCGCTAATAAAGTTACCCAAATAGACATTGCTTATGTAATTTTTCATTAGAAAACGATTGACATAAATTGTAGAAGGCTAACATGAACCGTTCTCGAGATATTGCACATTTTTGAAAAAAATTATCAAAAAGTCATGTAAAATAAAAAAAAATATTTCCTATTGAGAAACATCTTCACTTTTCATATGTAATACCATGCGATAAATTGGGTAATGTTATTCTCGTGGATCTAGTTCGTTCCATTCATGAAAAAAGATACTTTGAGTAATACTTTTGTATTTGATCGCCAATAGTCATTTATCTGCTGTAAGACTAACTTATTTCTTCGTCCATAACGCTTGGCGAGATTTTGGCGGAATGTCGCCAACTTGGCAACTTTTTTAAATGTTGCCAAATTAACGAAAATCTCGCCAAATGGATAAAAATGACGCTAAATCAATGAAAATGATGACGAATTGTCGAAAATTCAATATCTTGGAAAGAATATAAGTATCTACTATAAGTAAAACCTATTTTTTTTTACTGTAAAAGTAGTAAATTCATTACATTATATAAGAAAAGTCATGTGTTGCCCACATCAGATTTTTTTTTGTATAACCATCAATGAGCTGCTTGCCACAGCTAGTTTTATTTTGAATTTTCAACTTTACTCCGATAATTCTTTCAAATTTTGCATGGAATAAATTATTTAAATTAATTTTACGATAACTAAAAATGTTATGTTTTATTTATTAATTACGTAAAATGTTAAAAACAATAAAATTTATACAGTAATCATAAAATAGTAAAATGTCATAAATTATGTAGTTTTTGTGGTCGCCGAGGTTGTAAAAGCTCCGGTATATTTTTTATCACTTATATAAAAGTCGTTGAAGTTTATTGAAATAATTGGCTCGTTAAAACTTTTATTTAAACGATTTTAAAACGACATACGTGATTTTTTTTTCTCCACAGACATTGTAAACAATTAATCAGCTGTGAGTAGAACAGCCAAGTTCCATAAAAACGCACCATAAACGCACCAGGAATCATAGAAAAGCACAGCGCGTGTTCAGAACCTTTGGAGTGAAGTAATTCACAGCTTTATCCAGAATCATTTTGATAATCCTCGTATTACCCTGATAAAGCCTGAAATGAGTACAATTTCAATTTCATTTCGGGCTTCACCAAGTGAGGCTGAGTAAAATTAGGTTTATCCGGGAAAATCTAAGTTTATCCTCATTTCAGGCTTTGCCCGTAACGTATAAATATATATAAAAATACAAACATAACGCTTCGGCAAAATAAGCTGAATATTTCCGAAACGATGTCGGAATTTTCATGAAAACCTGTAATTGCGGTTTTTCTGATAGTTTGCTGAAATTATACACGAAGTAGATGAAAAAAAATGAGCAAAGGTTACAAAATGTTTTACAATGCAGAGAAAGACAGCTTTTAGCTTAAGAAGAAAAAAAAATCCACTTAAAAAACCATTTCTACATTTTTAACACTTTACAACAAAGTTGAAAAGTGTTTATGACTTTGTTAACACTTTACAACAAAGTTGAAAAGTGTTTATGACTTTGTTCATTCTGTCTGTCTGTCTGTCTGTCTGTCTGTCTGTCTGTCCGTTAGCATGATAACTGCCGTAAAAATGACTTAATCAAAATGAAATTTTAGTATGTTGTTCAGACGGTCTATAGGACCTATGGGAATATAAATGAATAATATCACCCAATTAGTTTTGGATTGAACCCGGGTTGAAAAAATGGAATACATTGAGCCCTATGGGATCTAATTTTTCAAGTATTTTTTAAGCTGATTTAAAATTCACAAATTGCTTCGAAAATTTTAGGCAATATTCAAATGGTTCCGTAAAAAATATAAAAAAAAATTCAGCGAAATATATTCAGTAGTTTTTTAAATAAAAATTAAAATAATAATAACACCTCTTATATGAAGCGATCACGTGTCCATGATATGAAACGATCACATGACCCACTTCAAAATGATATATGGCATCCATCTTGTGTCAAAATCGTGATTTTTAAAGTTCTTTTTAATTCATATTGAGTGTTGTATCCGTCCTAAAACTACTTTATTTTTGCCTAAATTCTGTGCATCTACATACGGAAACAACGCAATGACAATATATTCCAGTTTAAATGCTCATCTAAATTTGATTATTTCTACTATTAAGCCTATTTTTCACCTATGTAAAATGTAAACAACAAAATATGTAGAATGAGTTGTATTAGAATCGCTGTAATTCTTTAACACAAAATCAAATAGTCCATGGAGTCTGCTTAGCTGATATGAATGAAATATTCATTGATTTTAGAAAGAGAAGGACGATATTTTTCGATGAAGTTTAACGAATAGAGCTTACTTACTTGTAGCTCAATGGTCTTAATTTTTAAATAAAATAAATTATTATAGTATTGTGATGAAAGACATGAATGGGGGAATTGTTTATGAATGAAATGTTGCTTTTATAGAGAGAGCCAGGCGTGTTATTTTTTTATGACGTCATTTGAATGAATTTCAGTTATTTTCGATGAAGTTTTCAAATATAATAAATTATCGTAGTATTATGATAATTCTAAAATTATTACCAAGGAATGTATTACATTTTAGAGATGTTTAAACCAGGCAATTTATACTTTAATGCCGTCATTTGAATGAAGTTAATTTTTTTCGATGAAGGTTTAAGGTTTCAAATATAATAAATCAATGTAGTATTGTGATAAGTTTTAAAATATTACCGAGGAATATATTGCATTTTCGACTTTTTTAAATAAAATTGCATTGAAGTTGGAAAGTGTTTCATAATCAATGCTTTAAGCATGATTGATCTTTCTTGTTTTAACGATAAACTTGCCAAAAATTCAAAAATGACATGTTTCAATGTCAAATATCATGAAAAAGGGACCTGATAAATTTTTGCTGTCTACTCTTTTAATGTCTGCTCTTTTAATGTCTGCTCTATCAGTAACCTGTAAGTGATATAAATTTCCTTCAGTGATTGATAAAAATGACTCCAATCAACAATAATAAATGATTCCAAATTGATAAAAATGACGCTAAATCAATGAAAATGACGACTAATGATGAAAATTCAATTCTTGAAAGAATATAAAAATCTTCTCTAGGCATAACCTATTTTTCTTTCTTGGCGAAATTTTGGCAGAATATCGCCAACTTCGAGTTAAATGTTGCCAAATTCATGAAAATGTCACCAAACTGATAAAAATGATGCTAAATTAATGAAAATGACAACTAATTGATGAAATTTTAATGTTTTGGAAAGAATTTAAGAATATCGTCTGTAAGGCTTGGTGAAAAATTTGGTGAAAGTAACCACGGTGAAAGAAGAAAATTTATTGCATTATATAAGGAAAGTCATGGGCTTCCTACATTAGATTTTTCTATGATGTGCCTAATATCTTGGCACTACGAAAGCTACTCCGTCGCAAATGACCATGCCTCAACTGTGAAATAGTTGAATAATTTTTTACAGTTTCTTTCCTTATGAGGCAGCAAAATTGCACAATTTTGTAGTGTATTCGTAAATAAAACAATTATTGTAACTTCCTACAGTCATTTGTTTCATAAATGTTTACCAAAATAACGAGAAATGCCTAATTTAGAAACATTATTTGACGAATTTCAGAAATTATATAAACTCGAATTGCACAAAAACTGTACGTAAAATGGAAAAATGAATGTCTTTTTCGAATTCAACGTGCCAATTTACATATAAGTCAATTGATTTTACTTAGGAAGACGCTTCCATTGAAGATACCAGTATCCATGGACCGGTTTCGCACTTATTATGCGCTCATCAGCATGAAATAACCGATATCTGCAATTTCAGCGAAACGCATAAGCCACAATTTTTGCATAATTCTATGGGAACTGACATTTTAAGCCTTTCCACTTGACCAGCATAAAATTAATTTTTAATTTAGTTCAGGCTACGCAAAAATGTAAAGACGAAATTAATAAACACAAAATACGCCTACAAGGGGCGTTACCAAATTTGAAAGGAACTCCCATTGGATATATCCACTATCCATGCAAATATTGTTTTTTCCATGCTGATGAACGCACAATAAGATCGAAACTACTCCATAGATACTGAGATATGCAATGTCTTCCGAATTTTAGGAGCGACCCTTAAGAGCGGGTTTTGAGTTTATGTTTCACTCAATCACAAAATCACCAAACAAGTATAATCCATCGAAGCCTTGTTCAGAAATCCTCAATGCTCTCCCAAATATTTCGCAGCTTCAATAAAACACTGACAGACTAACATCATTGCCAGGCCAAATCGATTTCAATTTACCTTCGCTATGTAATTTATTTGCCGAAGAGTAACATTCTTTGTCGCCAAGAAACACTCAGGTTGTGTTTTTTCCCTTCGAACGACTTAGTATCAGAACTTTTTTCAATAAAACGGAACAGATTATCCAGAACAAATAACAATTCTCTTTGCTATGGATAATTTGATCGGGAATAAACATGTTCTCATGCTATAATAAAGCGAAATTCTAAAATTTGTAAGATTATGTAAAGGAACTATCTACCGTGAGGGGCTTCAATAGACTTTCAAATACATTCATATGATAAATAGAGTTTAGGTTTACTTGCATATCATCATCAGTATCAAGGAAGATCGTGTATAATTTAACTTTGCCAACAATATATAAAATATGCATATTATTTTAAGGAAATGCGAGTATCATTCATTCTATACTGCAGCCCCTGATATCCAACCTAATTATTAATCTTAAAGCAATTTTTAATTTTTAAAGTAAATCTAAAACCTTTTTAATGAAATACAAATATATTGACTTTTAATAATGTTTAAATTGACTTTACTTTTGCAATTTATAAACGCAGAAGCATGCTTTTGCATTAATCTATTTATCAACTGCAGAGGAATCTTAATGCATATGAAAATACAATGTAAAATCAACAAACAATGCAGCAAACCGCTGTTTTAGTGTTACGTTTGATACCATCTTTCAGTTTAAGACAAACAAACGAACTGCAGTCAAAAAGATTAAATGTCCATTTCGAAATCAAAAAGATCAAATGTTCAGTTCGTCGTTTGGACCTCAGGTTTGTTGGTTTATCTTGCACTTAAGAACAGAATGATTAAAAGAGCTGAGTGATGAATTGTTTATAAATTTACGCTTAATTACGTTGTTTAAGTTTTCCCTTAGTCATTAATTTATTATATGAGTTTTTTCAAGAAAAAACGATGAGTAAATTTTGAATTGCAGTCGATAAATCTATTGTAAAAATATAAGTGATAAAGGCATTTCACCAAATATAATTATTCGTGCTCGAAAAATCAGTTTCGCATATTATACCATATTACAGTACTTTCTCTACGATACTTTCTATTCTTAAGTAGACTGCGCATATGCTATATGACATTATCTTTTTACTAACATTTTCACAGTTTGAATAGTCTAAATCTCAAACAACGCCAGGTACTACTGCTACATTTAAAATCAATTACTTAAGAGTATTAAGAACAGGATAACTAACAGTAAAAAAAAATTAAGTTGTTACAATTTTATAATAGGTTTTATTTTGTTTAACATTGTATGGAGCTAGACTTCGTAAAAAAACGTATTAAATGAAACGTAAAAACATATGACATTATCTTTCTAATATGCAATATTAACATAAACATTATTTCCAATATTTTCACAGTTTGAATAGCGTCTAAATCTCAAACAACGCCGTGTACTACTGCTACATTTAAAATCAAATACTTAGGGTTATTAAGAACAGGATGACTAACAATGAAAAATTAAGTTGGTACAATGTTATAATAGGTTTTATTTTGTTTAGCATTGTATGGAGCTGGACTTCGTAAAGAACCGTATTAAATGAAAATTTTACAAAAATAGATTCTATCCGGGTTTATACTATAAGTGTGCAAAGTATCAGCCTTCTAGCTGAACAACAGACTTCTGAAGGTCCGAAAATACATTTCAACACATCCCTCCATTTTATCTGCCTTTGAGGGAGAATTCGGAAACCCGATTTCGTTAGTTTTTGTCCAGAGCAAGAGACAAGTGTGCAAAGATTCAGTTTTCTAGGTCAGCGCAAGAATTCTGAAGTTCCGAAAAAACTTTTCGACACGTATAAAAAAACGTATTAAATGAAACGTAAAAACATATGACATTATCTTTCTAATATGCAATATTAACATAAACATTATTTCCAATATTTTCACAGTTTGAATAGCGTCTAAATCTCAAACAACGCCGTGTACTACTGCTACATTTAAAATCAAATACTTAGGGTTATTAAGAACAGGATGACTAACAATGAAAAATCAAGTTGGTACAATGTTATAATAGGTTTTATTTTGTTTAGCATTGTATGGAGCTGGACTTCGTAAAGAAACGTATTAAATGAAAATTTTACAAAAATAGATTCTATCCGGGTTTATACTATAAGTGTGCAAAGTATCAGCCTTCTAGCTGAACAACAGACTTCTGAAGGTCCGAAAATACATTTCAACACATCCTTCATTTTATCTGCCTTTGAGGGAGAATTCGGAAACCCGATTTCGTTAGTTTTTGTCCAGAGCAAGAGACAAGTGTGCAAAGATTCAGTTTTCTAGGTCAGCGCAAGAATTCTGAAGTTCCGAAAAGACTTTTCGAATGGAAGGTAAATCAGAAAATATGATTTCGCTAGATTCTACCCAGCTTCAATTTAAACGCAGTGCAACAAATGCAATTTAAACAAATTTTTCAACAAATGCAATTTAAACTCATCTATACACGTATTCGTACTGTCTCTATTTTTACTCTGACATCAGCAAATATACCATAATATATTTATAAAAGGGCATTGTTGTAGAAATCCCAAATATTCGCAGAAATGTTTCGCATGCTACAATACAATACTGATAAACTTCGATTACCAAGCATAATCAATGTCAATCTACCTTAGCTGTGTTACGTGTTTGATATAAAACGACATTCTTTGCCGACAGGGAACGCTGAGGTTGTGTTATTCCCCCACCCACCCTCCATCCAGTCAATATGAGAACTTTTTCAATAACATAGGAAAGATTATCAAGAACAAATAATAATTATCTTTGTTATTGATGATCTGGTTGCGAACAAAACACGTCACGCGTGATCTCTTTTTTAATACAGCGATGTTTGCAAAAGAAATCCTAAAATGTTTGCAGGTTTTTGTCTAGGCGTGTCATATTCCAAGTTTATAAATTTATTCGCTTCTACATCATTCCTTAAAAATTTCTTAATTACTTTCCTTATAGTATGCATAGTATAATGAATAAGAAAAGTATTGCGACGAGGTCGAAATTCGAATTCGAGTTTTCGACGAGAGAGCACGCTTCGAGGATCCCTGAACACGAATCGAACGTTTTTGATGGGATGTGTGTGCGTGGGTGTGTCAGTGAATCAGTAGAGTCACGAGCAAATACAGCATTTCGAACGACATTTGGTACAAAAATTACAATCCATGAATAGTAGAAGTCTATTGTTTTTAAACTCAATCGAATGTTCGAAAGGCACCCAGAATTTCGAAAAATTTATAAAAAATCACCAAAATATCAAAACTTTCAATACAGTTACTTAAATGATCATTAAGTATTTTTTCATTAGCAACCGATTGACAAGAACTTCAGAACACTAGCATAAACCGTTTTCGGGATATTGCACATTATTCAAATAAGTTTATTAAAAACTCACATAAAATTATTAACAACTAGCCGTCTTTGGCGACCAGCCTATTTGCAACCCTTGAAAATTCTGACCTTGGCAAACTCGCTGGAGAGACCTACCAGAAAGGTGTAAGGTAAATATTTGGACGGCCAGGAAGTGCCACCCAATTTAGACCGGAACCCAGTGGGGGAGCATCCACAAGGTCCGTACCCTCCTTCTCCTACCACCAACCTCTCGGAAGGACTTACGGACCCACATGTTTAACGTCATCGTACTCCGCGTGAACACGGGCCTACCGAGTGCAATTCCTGTGCGCTAACCACTGGGCTACCGCGCCCTCCGCGACAATCTCCATAACTATCATTTTATAATGACCATATGCTAAGCTCTTAATTCCGTCATCCTCGTTCCATCGTTCCATCATTTAAAATATCCATTTAAAATATCCATAAATTAAAATATCCATTTAAAATATACATAAATTAAAACATCCATTTAAAAAATCCGTATCCTTCCATCATTTAAACAATAAATATAATAATTTCTACAATACATATGCTAAGCTCTTAATTCATTTAAAACCGAAAGCGCGATTTCCATGGAAACAGAAAGCAAACACTAATTCGGTTTTCAATTGTCCCATCCATCGCTATCCATATTCAGAACGGTGACGTCCCCTCCACCTAGACACAAACGGTTGCCATTGAAACGGGCGCTCGGATATGGGAACTTCTTTGGCTCGCCGAGAAATTTAAAATCATGACTTCTTTAAGTTCCGATCCTGCGGCCAATGCTAATTATTTCTGAACCAGATTGGGCTTGTAAGAATCCCTGATGTTTGAGCTTTCTAAAAATGTAAGTTATTAGTCGAAATTATGAGTACTTTTTACGATGCGAGAAATTAAAATCAAAGTTCGTTTTTTTGAGCCGAAAGTGACTTTTGCTTTAAAATCGTTCAGAAATATTAGAAATTGAAATTGAGATTTGAAATTGATATATTTTACTCGCAATTGTCTGCTCTTTCCGGTAGTGTGATTTGTTGTTTTTCTTCGACGTCTGGATGATAGAGAAATAAGGGCAAAAAGAGAAAAAACCGGTCGAAATCGCATAAAACATTAAATAACAAAAAAAAATAATCAAAATTTTAAAAATCGGTTTTGACGTGTCTCCTTCCCCCTCCCTCCCCGGATCTCCGATTGCCAAATTTCGTAGCTGTCCGACGCGCGGTCGCTGAACCTATAGTGTATAAGACACACAGACAGGCATTGCCTTTTATTATATAGATTGCGAATATATTAACTATTGCGAAATATATTCACTTTCCATATGTAACATTATGCGATAAATTTGTTCATGTCATTCTCATGGACCTGGCCCGTTCCAATCACGAGAGAATGTACTTTGGGTAATTTTGTATTTGGATGCCACTATACTATTTATCTACTATCTACTATACTACCTATTTCCGGTCCATAACGCTTGGGGAAAATTTTGGCGACGAATTTGGCAAAATATCGCCAACTTACCGACTTTTTTAAATGTTACTAAATTAACAAAAATGTCTCCCAAAATTGATCAAACAGTATGTAAGGAAAGGCATGTGCTGCCCACATCAGATTTTTTATACAATATATATAATATATATATATATATATAAATAAATATATATATATATATATATATATATATATATATATATATATATATATATATATATATATATATATATATATATATTGGCCTCTCCGTGCTCTGCTTTTTCGGCCCTTCCTCGTTGCTTTTTGCTTTTCACACACGCTTTTATTTTGCTCGCGGTTAGATACTGTGGTTACTGATTCACACTCTTGCACTTTAGTTTTTGTTATTTTAATTTATATATATATATATATATATGAGCATGCATAAATACATACAGGCGTACTTAAGTATTCGAGTGATTTAAATTTGCTCATAATAGAAAGTGAACCGAAAAGCATATATTTCTTATCAGAATATAAACTTAAGTAACTGAAATCAATTTAGAATCCTGATCATAGTGAAGCAAACAGCATCACAGAATCAATACTGAAATTATAAAAGTTCACCAACAACGAAATATAGATGACTATGGAAATATGGCAGTATATTTACAGCAAAATATCATCATTAGCGTGATTTGCCCGATTTGATTTGTACAGTTAACACAGACACAATTATATAATTGTAAAGTGGGCCTGGTACTTTTGCGTAGACGCCCAGGCAAACTTCATGAGGGGCCCATCATCCTATAAGAAATTAAAATATCTGATATGGGCAGCACATGGCTTTCCCTGCAGACTTATTTATATCCAGTTCTCTTTATTTTAATTAAATTTAATTCACTTTTAATTCAAGTTTCGTTCTCATTTGGCAACACAACTTATTTTCAAAGGTGGCGTAGAGAAAATTTGAAAACTTAAATATCTCGAGTACGGCTAGTCCTAGTGTAATGGGGTTGGTCTTATTATTTTCTTCGTTAAAAATGACGTATGAAACAAGCATTTAATGGATATATTTGAGCATACTTAATTTTTAATTTCAGATTTTGACGATTTTTGCTGGCCAATTTGCAAAACAAGGCACGTTATTTTTTTCCGAATCATGCCAAAATCTAATCAGCACCAGGGTGACCCACAAGTGACTTATCTACCGAATTTTGTGAAATTCGGTCTTTTAGTTTTTTAGCTAGAGTCGATACAAGCTTTTGCTGGCCATTTCGCAAAAAAAGGCGGATTCTTTTATTCCGAATCATACCCAAAACTAATCAGCACCAGATTCGTAGGGCACGTTATTTTTTTCCGAATCATGCCAAAATCTAATCAGCACCAGGGTGACCCACAAGTGACTTACCTACCAAATTTTGTGAAATTCGATCCATTAGTTTTTTAGTTAGAGTGAATACAAAATCTGCACAGACAGACAGGCAGACAAACACACAGACACACAGACACACACACACAGACGTCACGCTAAAAATAGTTTTTTCGTATTCTAGAGGTCTCAAAACGCGTAGATCCGTCGAAAACTCGAGTTGCGATTTTTGGCATGATTCCAATATTTCCCCTATACATTACCATGTATTATATACCATTCATGTATTGAGTACCATATAAATACATTACCATGTATTGCAGGGAAAGCAAAAATTGGAAATCCTGAATATTACGTTCAATTATACAAAATAAGTATATTTTAGAAAATATCCACAAGACGTTTCAATTGTATGCAACCATCCCCACATTTGTCCACTCCCATTTTAAGAAATCGGAGTTTTCTTGGGGCACTGAAATAATGTTTATTTGCAAAATTATCAAGAAAAAAAACGAAAATTCGATTAGAATATTTGGCTTGCATTTCATATTTGCACTAATTCTGTGTTTTCATGTCTAAATTTCATTTAATGCTATTTATAACATGTCATAGGTAACATGTCATAGGTAAATTTTTCCAATGGCAGTCAATTAAACAGCCCTTAATTAAGCCCGAAACTGATACATTATTCTATCTCACAACCAGAGATCAAGATAGCGCCTCTATACACGCGTATTTCAAGCTTTAAAATAAGCAAATACGCTTTATAAATTAAGTCATGCGTATTTTTACACACAGATTTTGTAAACAAAAAAAAATTGTTTTGAGATTAATTGTACATTTGTTAAAAACTACTCCTCTGGAAAGCAAAATACTCCTTCAAATCAAGTGAGGGAGTATTTTTACTCTTCTGGAAAAATTCTAGATCGATCTCTGCTCACAACAGAGTATGAAATTGAGAAACATGCAAAGCGAAATATATTTGCGTATTTCCCATATGTACCGCTAATATTTTAATAGAATATTTAATATAATAAATAACTTAGTTCAGGCATTAGCCATTGTATAAGAAACAGAAATCCAGAAAGCCATACTAGACACGGCTGCATTGAACCGAAATTAGTAATCCCAATTCCATCCGCTATAGAGAACGCAGGCTCGCCATACACACGCTCTCTATACGCGGAATAGCGGCGCTTTCATTATAACGGAGAGAAAAGAGAACGAAAGTTAATGGGCATTGCCAAATGCCACTATTCCATCTTAAATAATAAAAGGCAATGTCTGTGTGTGTGTGTGTCTGTCTGTCTGTCTGTCTGCCTTATACACTATACGTTTCGCGACCGCGCGTCGGAGAGCTACGAAATTTGGCAATCGGAGACCCGGGGGGGAGGGAAGGGGACACATGAAAACCGATTTTTAAAATTTTAATTATTTTTTTATTTATTTAATGTTTTATGCGATTTCGACCGTTTTTTGCCCTTTTTGCCCTTTTTTCTCCACGATCCAGACATCGTAGAAAAAAATAAATCACACCATCGGAAAGAGCAGAGAATTTCGAGTAAAAATATATGAATTTCAAATCTGAATTTCGATTTCTAATATTTTTTAAAGATTTTAAAACAAAACTCACTTTTGGCTCAAAAAATCAATTTTTTGTTTTTAAATTCTCGCATCGTGAAAAGTATTCATAATTTCGACTAATAATTTACATTTTTAGAAAGCTGAAATATCTGGCATTCTTACAAGTCTAATGTGGTCCAGAAATAATGAAAATTGCCTTCAGGATGGCAATTTTAAAGACGCCATGATTTTAAATTTCTCGGCGTTCCGTTCGTTTCTCCTCCGCTGAAGCAGGGAAGGTGGTGGGTGGGGACGTCAAGGTGGAGGTGACGTCACGGTTCTGAATAGAGTGACTTTGCTCTATATAAATTATTATATTTATATTTTAAATGATGGGACGATCTGGATTTTTTAAATGTATATTTTAACTTTTGGATATTTTAAATGGATATTTTAATTTTATGGATATTTTAAATGATAGAACAATGAAACAATGGAATGAGGATGATGGAATTAAGCATATGGTCATTTTAAATTGCAAATTAGCGCGCGGGAAGTTAGCGGTAGGCCCGGGTTCGATTCCCGCCACTGCCAAAACTGCCGCCGTGTTTACGTGGAATACGATCACGTTAAATATGTGGGTCCGTAAGTCCTTCCGAGAGGTTGGTGGTAGGGGAAGGAGGATACGGCCCCTGTGGATGCCTCCCCCACTGGGTTCCCGTCTAAATTGGGTGAATATGTAGAAAGTTATGGAGATTGTCGCGGAGGGCGCGGCAGCCCAGTGGTTAGCGCGCGGGAATTGCACTCAGTAGGCCCGGGTTCGATTCCCGCCACTGCCAAAACTTACGCCACGTTCACGCAGAGTACGATCACGTTAAACATGTGGGTTCGTGAGTCCTTCCGAGAGGTTGGTGGTAGGGGAAGGAAGGTACGGTCTAAATTGGGTGAATAAAAAGAAAGTTATGGAGATTGTCGCGGAGGGCGAAGTAGCCCAGTGGTTAGCGCGCGGGAATTGCACGCGGTAGGCCCGGGTTCGATTTCCGCCACTGACATGGAGTACGATCACGTTAAACATATGGGTCCGTATGTTTTTCCGAGAGGTTGGTGGTAGGGGAAGGAGGGTACGTTCCCTGTGGATGCCTCCCCCACTGGGTTCCGGTCTAAATTGGATGGCACATCCTGGCCGTCCAACCAGTTACCAGGCCCGGGTTCGATTCCCAAAATTGCCGCCGTGTTTACGCGGAGTACGAGCACGTTAAACATGTGGGTCCGTGAGTCCTTCCGAGAAGTTGGTGGTAGGGGAAGGAGGGTACGGTCTAAATTGGATGAATAAAAAGAAAGTTATGGAGATTGTCGCGTAGGGCAAAGTAGCCCAATGGTTAGCGCGCGGAAATTGCACTCGGTAGGCCCGGGTTCGATTCCCAAAATTGCCGCCGTGTTTACGCGGAGTACGATCACGTTAAACATGTGGGTCTGTAAGTCCTTCCGAGAGGTTGGTGGTAGGGGAAGAAGGGTACGGTCCCTGTGGATGCTTCTCCCACTTGGTTCCGGTCTAAATTGGGTGAATAAAAAGAAAGTTATGAAGAATATCGCGGAGGGTGAAGTACCCCAGTGGTTAGTGCGCGGGATTTGCACTTGGTAGGCCCGGGTTCGATTCCGAAAATTGCCGAATAAAAATAAAGTTATGGAGATTGTCGCGGATGGCACGGTAGCCCAGTGGTTAGCGCGCGGGAATTTCACTCGGTAGGCCCGGGTTCGATTCCCGCCATTGCCAAAACTGCAGCCGTGTTCACGCGGAGTACGATCACGTTAAACGTGTGGGACTGCAAGTCCTTCCGAGAGGTTTGTGGTAGGGGAAGGAGGGTCCGGTCTAAATTCGGTGAATAAAAAGAAAGTTATGGAAAATGTCGCGGAGGGCGAAGTACACCAGTGGTTAGCGCGCGGGAATTTCACTGGGTAGGCCCGGGTTCGATTCCCAAAATTGCCGCCGTGTTTACGCGGAGTACGATCACGTTAAACATGTGGGTCTGTAAGTCCTTCCGAGAGGTTGGTGGTAGGGGAAGAAGGGTACGGTCCCTGTGGATGCTTCTCCCACTTGGTTCCGGTCTAAATTGGGTGAATAAAAAGAAAGTTATGAAGAATATCGCGGAGGGTGAAGTACCCCAGTGGTTAGTGCGCGGGATTTGCACTTGGTAGGCCCGGGTTCGATTCCCAAAATTGCCGAATAAAAATAAAGTTATGGAGATTGTCGCGGATGGCACGGTAGCCCAGTGGTTAGCGCGCGGGAATTTCACTCGGTAGGCCCGGGTTCGATTCCCGCCATTGCCAAAACTGCAGCCGTGTTCACGCGGAGTACGATCACGTTAAACGTGTGGGACTGCAAGTCCTTCCGAGAGGTTTGTGGTAGGGGAAGGAGGGTACGGTCTCTTTGGATGCCTCCCCCATTGGGTTCCGGTCTAAATTGTGTGGCACTTCCTGGCCTTCCAAGCAGTTACCTTACACCTTTCTGGTAGGTCGCGCCAACGAGTTTGCCACGGTCAGAATTTTCAAGGGTAGCGAACAGGCTGGTCGCCAACTTTTGGATATTTTAAATGGATATTTTAATTTTATGGATATTTTAAATGATGGAACAATGAAACAATGGAATGAGGATGATGGAATTAAGCATATGGTCATTTTAAATTGCAAATTAGCGCGCGGGAAGTTAGCGGTAGGCCCGGGTTCGATTCCCGCCACTGCCAAAACTGCCGCCGTGTTTACGTGGAATACGATCACGTTAAATATGTGGGTCCGTAAGTCCTTCCGAGAGGTTGGTGGTAGGGGAAGGAGGATACGGCCCCTGTGGATGCCTCCCCCACTGGGTTCCCGTCTAAATTGGGTGAATATGTAGAAAGTTATGGAGATTGTCGCGGAGGGCGCGGCAGCCCAGTGGTTAGCGCGCGGGAATTGCACTCAGTAGGCCCGGGTTCGATTCCCGCCACTGCCAAAACTTACGCCACGTTCACGCAGAGTACGATCACGTTAAACATGTGGGTTCGTGAGTCCTTCCGAGAGGTTGGTGGTAGGGGAAGGAAGGTACGGTCTAAATTGGGTGAATAAAAAGAAAGTTATGGAGATTGTCGCGGAGGGCGAAGTAGCCCAGTGGTTAGCGCGCGGGAATTGCACGCGGTAGGCCCGGGTTCGATTTCCGCCACTGACATGGAGTACGATCACGTTAAACATATGGGTCCGTATGTTTTTCCGAGAGGTTGGTGGTAGGGGAAGGAGGGTACGTTCCCTGTGGATGCCTCCCCCACTGGGTTCCGGTCTAAATTGGATGGCACATCCTGGCCGTCCAACCAGTTACCAGGCCCGGGTTCGATTCCCAAAATTGCCGCCGTGTTTACGCGGAGTACGAGCACGTTAAACATGTGGGTCCGTGAGTCCTTCCGAGAAGTTGGTGGTAGGGGAAGGAGGGTACGGTCTAAATTGGATGAATAAAAAGAAAGTTATGGAGATTGTCGCGTAGGGCAAAGTAGCCCAATGGTTAGCGCGCGGAAATTGCACTCGGTAGGCCCGGGTTCGATTCCCAAAATTGCCGCCGTGTTTACGCGGAGTACGATCACGTTAAACATGTGGGTCTGTAAGTCCTTCCGAGAGGTTGGTGGTAGGGGAAGAAGGGTACGGTCCCTGTGGATGCTTCTCCCACTTGGTTCCGGTCTAAATTGGGTGAATAAAAAGAAAGTTATGAAGAATATCGCGGAGGGTGAAGTACCCCAGTGGTTAGTGCGCGGGATTTGCACTTGGTAGGCCCGGGTTCGATTCCGAAAATTGCCGAATAAAAATAAAGTTATGGAGATTGTCGCGGATGGCACGGTAGCCCAGTGGTTAGCGCGCGGGAATTTCACTCGGTAGGCCCGGGTTCGATTCCCGCCATTGCCAAAACTGCAGCCGTGTTCACGCGGAGTACGATCACGTTAAACGTGTGGGACTGCAAGTCCTTCCGAGAGGTTTGTGGTAGGGGAAGGAGGGTCCGGTCTAAATTCGGTGAATAAAAAGAAAGTTATGGAAAATGTCGCGGAGGGCGAAGTACACCAGTGGTTAGCGCGCGGGAATTTCACTGGGTAGGCCCGGGTTCGATTCCCGCCACTGCCAAAACTGCAGCCGCGTTCACGCGGAGTACGTTAAACATGTGGGATCGTAAGTCCTTCCGAAAGGTTGGTGGTAGGGGAAGGAGGGTACGGTCCCTGTGGATGTCTCCCCCACTGAGTTCCGGTCTAAATTGGGTGGCACTTCCTGGCCGTCCAAACAGTTACCTTACACCTTCTGGTAAGGTCGCGCCAGCGAGTGTGCCACGGTTACAATTTGCCACGGTCAGAATTTTCAAGGGTAGCGAACAGGCTGGTCGCCAAAGGCGGCTAGTAAATGAAATAAAAACATTGCTCTTGATTTGTTTATCATTTCATTTCCTGTTGATCTCTGTACACATATACGCAGCGCGAATCACATCACGTGATTTTTTTTTTAAAGACGCCTAGAGAGATGTGTTTGGCCGCCATTGATTTGCAGTAGTTTCTTCAGGTATTGGTTCGAATTCGTTCTTAACTCTGTCAAACATAGATAATCCTTGTCACTGAAATAAAGATGTTTTAACTCAGTTCATAGAATTAAGTAGATTACATGCGGCAATGACAAACTTTAAGAACATCGAGATAGACGGTTCATTGGGAACATGAAGGTACCGTGTTTCTAAGTTAATTTAATTAGGACTTTATGTCAATCGTGTCGCACTGGATTAGTAGAAAACCAGTATGATACTTTTCAGAATGTTTTATGATTAATTTAATAACCTAAAATAAATATATGGGTAACTAAAATGAATACAAAATCTCACAATTTCAGGCAGTTTCTTTTTTTTTTTTTTGAAGATTTAGTCGAGAAATATTGAAAATTTTATATATGTCCGTATTTGAATTATTTAAATTTCATATGTTTTAAAACTTAATCGTATTGATTATAAAAACCGACTGCTTCTGATAAGCAGGCGTCCGCAACCTTTTTGTACTTATGGACAGCATTCAGTTTCTGGATTTTATAAAAGAGCCACAATTGGGAAAAAATAACTGTTTTAAATCAATTGAAATGTGGGATGGTGTCAACGGAAAAAAAAAAAACTAGAAATCTGGAAATTGGTAGTCCTCCGATAAAATTTAAAAAACATTTTTTTAAATTCTATTATTATATTTGCGATTTTGTTTCTAAATCGTTTGAGAACCCACCAATTCCGTAATTTAAAATTATGAAAATTAATATTTTAGTGTTACTTACAAACAAACTTCTTTAGTGTTACTTACAAACAAAGCTTCCAAACAAACAGTAAGAAATCCAGCCTTCAACAATAAATCCTGGAATACTTTCAGTCATCTTTTTCTCAACACTGTTTTGTATCTCTTGATGGATGCCGCTCTCAATGCAGGGAAATTAGTGTAGTGAATTGCTATTTAACGTTACAATAAAATGGGATTTCTAAATTTAAAAATAAAAATTTCAATTTTTTCTAAAATTTTAAAACCCGATAAAATGCAAATTATCTATTAAACGCAGATTCGCAGGCCGCATAAAACTCTAATGAGGGCCGCATGTGGGCCGCTGGTTGCCGACCCAGTGATAAAGCACTGGAGGGATGATATTAAGTATAGTATACTTAGATAAAAGTACATTTCGGTGTTACGAGTTTATGAAAAAATTAGCCAAATCATCTTTAATTTTTAATTTCTTCGGTACTATTTTCTCTTAATTCCTTTATAACTGACATGTGGCAATATTTCTCCCTTTCAGATAACTACATTTTTGCCAAGCAATATATACTTCCATATGAAAACATACGAGTATATACATCCATACATGCTCAAATAGGAAAACATATATACATCCATATATGCTTGCATACATAAATACATATACACATTTCGGATGATATTTAAATTTGCTCATAAAAGGAAGTGAACCGAAGAGCATATATGTCTTATCATAATATAAACTTAACTAATTGAAATCAATTTAGAATCCTGTTCATAGTGAAGCAAACAACACCACAGAATCGATGCTGAAATTATTAAAGTTCACCAACTACGATTTGTTAAATATGGAAAAATGGAAATATATGTACCGCAAAATATCATTATTAGCGTGATTTGTCTGATTTAATTTGTACAGTTGGCAAACCTAATGACGGCCCATCCTATAAGAAATTAAACAAATTGAAAATCCTTAATATTATGTTCAATTATACAAAATAGGTATATTATAGAAAATATCTACAAGATGTTTCAACAGTATCCAACCACACCCACATTTGTTCACTCCCATTTTAAGCATTTGAAGTTTCCTTGGGGCACTGAAATAATTTTTATTTGCAATAAGTCCAAAACAGCGGAACAATAAGCAGAAGTCCAAAACAGCGGAACAATAAGCAGAAGTCCAAAACTGCGAAACAACAGACAGAAGTCCAAAACAGCGGAACATTAAGCAGAAGTCCAAAACAGCGGAGCAATAAGCAGAAGTCCAAAACAGCGGAACGATAATCAAAAGTCCAAAACAACGGAACAATAACCAGAAGTCCAAAACAACAGAACAATAATAAGAAGATGTAACTCGGATCACCGGCGAGTTACATTTTCCGATGATTGCAACTGGGGGAGTGTACATCAGTAAAGTTCTAACCTGGAAATGAATATGTCATTATGGAGTTTCCGCGTTTATCCATTTTAACAAAAGAACGAACCTGGGTCAGAGCATATTCCCGGGATTGTGCAAACTACTCATCGAAATACTTATCCCCAATCAGACGGAACAAGTTACAATTACCAAATTTGATTTTAAGATTTATTTTAAATTCATGACAAATGAAATTCACCACAACGGAAGGATTAAATCTATTCGAATTTATCCAAAAATCAAAGATATTAATAATTTTAAATCCAAATAAAGTAAATAAGTTATAGATATTTCTTAAACTGAAAAGAGTTGCCAATTAAAGAAATTAAGTGATTAAATTATTTAAATTAGAAAGTTAAGAAATATTTAAATTATTAAAAATTTTCCCTGCATACACAGTATAATGTATAACGTATTGTGACGGAGTCAAAAATGCCAGTTCGGGTTTTCCAAGGACGAGCACGTTTCAAGCAACATTAAATACGAATTGAACGTTTTTAAGTTGATAGCTGTGTGTGTGTGTGTCTGAGACCGTAAGTCTGTGGACGTGATATCTCACAAACGAAGGAAACGTTTCGAATATAATTTGGTACGAATATTACAATCTGTAAATACTGGAATCCTATTGAAAACGCAATCGATTGTTCAGACCCCCCCCCCCCCCCCACGCCTCTATTTTCGAAAGAATTTTTGAAAAATCGTTAAAAATCAGCAATTGTAATAATGATAAAAACTGATCACTTCAGACGTATTATTTCATTTAAATGCGAATGATACAAATTTCAAAATGCCGTTCTCGTGACATTACACGATTTTTAATATTTTTTTAAAACATCATTAAAACGTGATGAATTTCAATACTGTAAAATAAATAATCAATTCATACTTCATTTTTTATTAGAAAATAAATGATATAAATTTTTGAATACTAGCATGAGTCGTTCTTCAGATATTGCCTATTTTTCAAGTAGATTTACAAATATTGACATAAATTAAGAAAGAAATAAGTAACATCAAAGATGCTCCCTTTCCATATGCAATATTATGTCACATTATTCTCCTGAATCTAGTTTCTTCCATTCACTATAGAAAATAATTTTGTGATAGTTTTGCATTTTGACGCCTAAGAATTCACCAGTGGTCATTTATTTCATGCAATCGATATTAATAAAATACCAATTGCATTTGTTGAAGATTTTACATGTGAGTATGAATAAATCATTCTGTTCATACTTGTTTCTGAAAATGCTCAATTTCAATTTATGCGTTGTTATATCGATGCCAAGAACATTGGTTCTGTGGATCTTGTACATCATAATTTTGCTATGAATGAAGAAAAGTCATTGCATTATAGGAACAGCTTTAGTATACGGAATCTTGGCGTAATTCGTCATCTTCTGGCGAGCAAAAATGTCGGCAAGGAAGATGGTGTTTGAAAAGTGATTACGAACGCCATATTAAACTTAATGTGTAAATAATTAAGAAATATAAACAAATTTCAAAATTGCTTTTAAAAAACGCAAATATCATGCAAAAACGAAAGATAGCACACGCCAACACTGTAAAAATGTATAAAATAATGTAGACACCGAAAATTTATATAGGAATGATCGTTCTCTGTGGAAGGCCTCAATGTGAAAACAGCCGTTTGTGCAACAGTTGATCCATAGCAATTTGAACATGTACCTACGCCAGCTAAAAATAACATTACATAATCCGGACCCACTGGCTGTCGGAGGTCGCACGTAGCACCAGCTGTTTGTGCAACAGGTGTTCCGTAGCTCGTGGAGCACTGGCTTACGTCCGCGAAAATCAGACAATTTAAATTTTCACTCTACAAAGAACGCAGCTGTCATGAACCATTTCAAATCAAAACCAAATACGCTCTCTTACATGCATATTATTTGCTCTTAAGGCACGGCGTAGTTAGCTACAACACTACTTGCCACATCGCGCCAAGGGATTACCACATAGCACAATTAATCGCACCAAAAATCTCGCCAAATACTATTCCCTTATACTAAAGCTGTACCGCATCATGTAGAAAAAAGTCACGTACTATACTACCCACATCAAATTTTTTAACTTATTAGACAAACATTTTACATCCTTTGTTCTCCTCTCTTGATAATCCTAACAAAGGAAGTTTCATTCATCGAAAATCGATATATGTCGTCGCATATCTGGTTTATACTGTTTTACCAGAAAAGTGTATTACTTGCAGTTAATTTTTACAACAGTTAGAGTTACATTTTTTATATCTTGGGTAGTTTGGGTAGTTCCAAAACTACTCAAGAATTAAAATAAAATCATTTTCGTTTCAGCAACGAAAAAAAATATATATCTGTCGTATGACAAAAATATTATTAGAAAAATCCGTCTCACACAATTTCTAGGAATTCGGGATTAAATCAATTCCAGTTTTATATTTCGTTATCGTCCAGTTGATATTCTTCTGTTTCACCATTCACTCGATTCATGGCAAAATTTGTATCTTCAGCAACTGACGTTGATCCTTGCACGCCTGACACTTCTATCGACAACTTGATTGATTACTTCCAGTACGATGAAAACCGTTATTTTACGACCAGAAAATGCCGATGATGCTTTCTTACCGTCAAGTGGCGTTTCTCCTTCTTTAGGTAGGAGGAATAATATTTTATGGAGAAATATTAGTACTTTCAGCGAATAACAATGAATTTAATTTTTAGTATGTATGCTCTTATTACTTTTCTTATATAGTATAAGGAAAGTATTGTGACGGGGTCGAAAATTCGAATTCGAGTTTCCGACGGGAGAGCACGTTTCAAGCATCCCTGATCACGAATCAAACATTTTTGAAGTGATGTCTGTGTGTGTGTGTGTGTGTGAAAGTATGTTTGTGTGTGTATGTGAAAGTATGTGTGTGTGTGTGTGTCAGTGAGTCTGCGGAGACGATAACTGACGAACGAATGGACCGATTCGAACGAAATTTGGTACAAAAATCACAATCCGTAAACACTGGAAGCCTATTGTTTTTGCACGTAATC
This sequence comes from Amaurobius ferox, assembly GCA_951213105.1. Lineage (NCBI taxonomy): Eukaryota > Metazoa > Arthropoda > Arachnida > Araneae > Amaurobiidae > Amaurobius > Amaurobius ferox. The sequence continues at coordinate 47,316,516 of OX578148.1, read as the reverse complement.
GAATGTTCAGAACCCCCCTAAATTTTCGAGTGAAATTTTGAAAAAATCATCAAAAAATCAAAACCTTTAACAAAGTTACTCAAATAGACATTTCTTTGTAATTTTTCCTTAGAAAACGATTGACATAAACTTTAGAACGCTAGCATGAACCGTTCTCGAGATATTGCACATTTTTTAAATAAATTTATCAAAAAATCCCATAAATTAAGAAAAATATATTAACTCTTCAGAAACCTTTTCACTTTTCATATGTAATATCATGCGATAAATTTGGTGACATTATTCTCGTGGATCGAGCTCGTTCCATTCATGAGAAAAGATACTTCTTTTGTATTTGAACACCAATAGTCATTTATCAGCTTTAAGAATAACTTATCTCTACGTTTGGCGAGATCCTCCTTGGCGAGATTTTGGCGACGAATTTGGCGGAATGTCGTCAACTTGGCAATTTTTTAAATGCTGCCAAATTAACGAAAATCTTGCCAAATGGATAAAAATGACGCTAAATGAATGAAAATGACTACTAATTGACGAACATTAATATCTTGGAAGGAATATAAGTATCTACTATAAGAAAAACCTATTTTTTTACTGTAAAAGTAGTAAATTCATTGTATTATATAAGGAAAGTCATGTGTTGCCCACATCAGATTTTTAATTAATAACTTATGTTGGTTCTGTATAATTAATTTTTCCAATATTTTGCAGTACATTGAATTAATGTTTCTAAACCATATTTTCTATTACTTGTTTGTTTCTTTTTTAACCAAAAATATTAAATAATATATTAAAAGTAAAATTTTATATTAAATTTTAATTATCAATATAATCCTTATTTATCAAATTTAAAATATCTGTACTTTTGTGCGAACATAGTAGTATGAATTTTAAGGTTGCAAGTATTATTACTTTCCTTATATACAATAATGTATAAGGAAAGTATTGTGGTGCGGTCGAAAATTCGAATTCGAGTTTTCGACGGGAGAGCACGTTTCAAGCATCCCAGATCACGAATCGAACATTTTTGAAGTGATGTCTGTATGTGTGTGTGAAAGTGTGTGTGTGTGTGTGTGTGTGTGTGTGTGTGTGCCAGTGAGTCTGTGGAGACGATAACTGACGAACGAATGGAGCGATTCGAATGAAATTTGGTACACAAATCACAATCTATGAGTACTGGAAGCCTATTGTTTTAAAACACAATCGAATGTTCAGAACCCCCCTAAATTTTCGAGTGAAATTTTGAAAAAATCATCAAAAAATCAAAACCTTTAACAAAGTTACGCAAATAGACATTTCTTTGTAATTTTTCCTTAGAAAACGATTGACATAAACTTTAGAACGCTAGCATGAACCGTTCTCAAGATGTTGCACATTTTGCAAATAAATTTATCAAAAAAATCCCATAAATTAAATAAAAATATTAACTGTTGAGAAACATGTTTACTTTTCATATGTAATATCATGCGATAAATTTGATGACATCATTCTCATGGATCTAACTTGTTCCGTTCACGAATAAAGATACTTTGAGTAATACTTTTGTATTTGAACGCCAATAGTTATTTATCTGCTGTAAGAATAATTTATTTCTACGTCCATAACGCTTGGCGAGATTTTGGCGACGAATTTAGCGGAATGTCGCCAAGTTGGTCACATTTTTAAATGTTGCCAAATTAACGAAAATCTCGCCAAATTGATAAAAATGACGCTAAATCAATGAAAATGACGACTCATTGAAGAAAATTCAATATCTTGGAAAGGGTATAAGTATCTACTATAAGAATAACATTTTTTTAAAACTGTAAAAATGTAAATTTATTGCTTTATATGAGGAAAGTCATGTGTTGTCCACATCAGATTTTTTATATTATACACTGCTTGAATTCATTTCATTGATTGCTTAAGTTTACATTATTATTAGTTTTTTATTCAATTTTTAATTGACAACTTATGTTGTTTCTGTATAATTAATTTTTCCAATATTTTGCAGTACATTGGCTTAATGTTTCGAAACCATACTTTCTATTACTTGTTCGTTTCTCTGTTAACCAAAAATATTAAATTATATATTAAACGCAAAATTTTATATTAAATTTTATATTAAATTTTAATTATCAATATAATCCTTATTTATCAAATTTAAAATATCTGTACCTTTGTGAGAACATAATAGTATGAATTTTGACCCCCACCCCCTGCTTAAACTGGAGTTGAAATCCATTTAAAAAATCCTTACTTTCTATATTTTCAACAAGAAAATATCAATATCCATATAATTCGGTAGGAAAAATATATATCCATAACAAAATGTCTCATAAACTTGTAAAACTGTAATCATTTTCAGTTTGTCCATTTGCTGTTCTAACAACTGATAGCTTCTGCATAGATATGCGTTTGATTCATGTTAAAATGTGTGTAACCTCAGCCATATGTATGAATTCTTTCTCTGCATGAATTCTTTCTTTCAGACTAACACGACAAAACCACGAAATTTTACAGGCATATATCTATGTACATAGCTGAAATTTTGCAGGACGGAGCTCCCCTTGTTACCACTTTACAACACAGTTGAAAAGTGTTTATGACTTTGTTCATTCTGTATGCCTGTCTGTCTGTATATAACGTCATTTAAAGAAAGTTCATTTTTACTTTCCTTATATACATAATGTATAAGGAAAGTATTGTGACGGGGTCGAAAATTCGAATTCGAGTTTTCGACGAGAGAGCACGTTTCAAGCATCCCTGATCACGAGTCAAACATTTTTGATGTGATGTCTCTGTGTGTGTGTGTGTGTGTGTGTGTGTGTGTGTGTGTGTGTCAGTGAGCCTGTGGAGACGATAACTGACGAACGAATGGACCGATTCAAACCAAATTTGGTACAAAAATCACAATCCGTAAACACTGGAAGCCTATTGTTTTTATACGCAATCGAATGCTCAGAACACCCCCCTGAATTTTCGAATGAAATTTTGAAAAAATCGTCAAAAAATCAAAACCACTAATAAAGTTACGCAAATAGATATTTCTTATGTAATTTTTCATTAGAAAACGATTGACATAAATTTTAGTACGCTAACATGAACCGTTCTCGAGATATTGCACATTTTTGAAAAAAATTATCAGAAAGTCATATAAAATAAAATAAAAATATTTCCTTTTGAGAAACATGTTCACTTTTCATATGTAATATCATGCGATAAATTGGGTGATATCATTCTCGTGGATCTAGCTAGTTCCACTCATGAAAAAAGATGCTTTGAGTAATACTTTTGTATTTAAACGCCAATAGTCATTTATCTGCTGTAAGAATAACTTATTTCTTCATCCATAACGCTTGGCGAGATTTTGGCGACAAATTTGGCGAAATGTCGCCAACTTGGCGACTTTTTGAAATGTTGCCAAATTAAAGAAAATCTCGCCAAATGGATAAAAATGACGCTAAATCAATGAAAATGACGACACATTGTCGAAAATTCAATATCTTGGAAGGAATATTAGTATCTACTATAAGAAAAACCTATTTTTTTTACTGTAAAAGTAGTAAATTCATTACATTATATAACGAAAGTCATGTGTTGCCCACATCAGATTTTTTTTTCTCCGATGAAGTTTTAAAGTTCCAAGAAAAATAAATTACTGTACTGTGATAATTCTTAAGTGTCACCGCTGAATGTATCGCATTTTAGAGATGTATAAACTAAATTGCATTTCAGTTGGAAAGTGTTTAAATGACTTCCAAGCTACTCAATGACTTCCCTCTTTCTGTGTGCTGGTGTGGAGAATGTCCTATGGAAAAAGGTTCAGCGGATTTCTCAAATTCTTCGACCCAGATCGTCCGACCTACCCGAAAATGTAAGGAATATGTTTGGATGACCAGGAAGTCCCACCCAATTTAGTGGAGGGAACCTAGGGGGGAGGCATCCATAGGGACCGTACCCTTCTTCCCCGTCCACCAAGCTCTCGGAAGGACTTACGGACCCACATGTTTAACGTGATCATAATCCGCGTAAACCAGCGACTGTTTGCACAGAGGCAGGAATCGAACTCGAGCAAAACGAATCGAGTCGTCCGAATGCAATCCACGCGCGCTAACCACATGGCTAGCACGTCCCAGGATATCTCAACTTGGAATTGGAAGGTCAGCTTTGAGTCTACAGATCTTGATGTGGTCTACCTTCACACGATTGTTTTCAGACTTCCCCTATCGGGGAGGGGGGGGGCGTTTCAATTCACCGATGCACGAACTTGAAAATGAATTATCTTCAAATTGCCTAAAAACTCCTTTTTCGTTGTATTTCTAAAAAAATAATAAAATATGAAGGAAATGTCATACGGTACCGCTCTGAAGTTCATCGTCGCTCAAGCTCAAGTACGCTCGTACCGAATTTCGTAACTGTAGGCAGCTTGGAATTTCTGCTACATCGCTAACAGACGCTTGCACGGATAAATAATTTCTTTTATTTTTATAGATATCAAATGTAATTTTCAAGCGTGGCATTTATCGATGACAGCAAGTGGCATTTCTTGATTTATAACAGTTTTTTTTTTTCATGAGTGATACATATCTCTCCGATGAAATCACCAATTTCATTCCACGTTATTTTGATTTAAAGTTAATATCTTTTTTCGATAATATTCATATGGATAATTCTTTATCACTTTTTCCAGAAATGGCTCAGTCCTAGGAAAAATATAGGAACCGTTGCCACCCCATCAATTCCAGGAACTAAAGATGAAATCAATTCTAGTTTACCCATTTTTTGCTCTCACAGATGGCATTTTTATGTCTCATTTCCCGCTTGATTCATGACAAAAAGTCTAGCCTCAGCAACTGGCATTGATTTTTACATATCTGACATCTTTATCGAGCGACTTCACGGGTTACTTCCCGGACAAAAATGAAGCTGTTATCCCGTAACACGCGTTTCATGTTTTCTTACTGACGAGCTGTGGTATTTATAAAATAAATTCTTATATTTAGATGTTGAAATTATCATTTTAAATAAATAATCCTAAATCTATTATTTAATTCCTTTTTAACACTCTCCAACATAATCGAAAAGTGTTTATGACTTTGTTCATTCGGTCTGTCTGTCCGTTCGCACGATAACTGCCGTAAAAATGTCTTTATCAAAATGAAATTTTAATACGTTGTTTAGACGGCGGTCTGTGGGACACATGGGAACATAAATGAAAAACATCACCCAATTACTTTTTGGATTGAACCCGGGTTGATTTTTCAGACCTTTTTTAAGCAAAGTTAAAATTCACAATTTGCTTCGAAAATTTTAGAAAGTATTTAAATAATTCCATAAAATATATGAAAAAAAATTTCAGCAAAATGTGTCTAGTAGTTTTTTAAATAAAAATTAAAATAATAATTGCATCCATATTATATGAAGAGATCATGTGACGCACTTCAAAATAAAATATGGCATCCACATTTTTTTTCCCAGTGTCAAAATTGTGATTATTATTCTTTTAAATTTATATTTAGGTTTGCATCTGTCCTAAAACCGCTCTATTTTTGCGTATTTTCTGTGTATCTATACTCTGTGCATACGCAATTACAATATTTTTTAATGTAAATGATCATAAAACTTTGATTATTTCTGCAACGAAGCCTAATTTTAATGAATGCAGAATGTAAACAAGTGATTGTAAGATGAGTTGTATAAGAATTGCTGAAATTTTCCAAGCAAATTATTTATCTCTGGAGTCTGGAATAAAAGTGATATGAATGAAATATCCATTGTTTTTACATAGAGATGCGATATATGTTTCAAGGACATCATTTGAATAAAGTTTATTTTTTCGGGAAGTTTTAAGTTTTTAAATATAATAAATTATTGTAGTACCGTGATGATTTAAAATATATCAGAGCTGAATGTATCGCATTTTAGAGATGTTTAAATAAAATTGCATTTTAGTTCAGTTGGAAATGTTTCATAATCAATGCTTTATTCATGATTGATCTTTCTTGTTTTATTTACATTCCTATGAAAAATCACAGGAAATGTTTTATTCAATGAAAGTTAATAAATGTAAAAGATCTTTAAATTTTATACTTTTATATGTCAAACATATCAGTATATTAACAATCAAATATATCAGAATATTTTCAGTATAAATTTTATATAATATTATTTACCTTAGTAAAATGACTCCAAATTAACTCATTAAATCAGTTTTGATATATTCTTACTTAAATGACCTGGAAGGTTGAACTGGGCGTGATTTTCGGCCCGATCAATTTTAAGGTATATGCCCTAGTTAAGTGATGATAGGGGATAGGGGTTCAACATTAAAAAAAAACAAGAAAGATCAATCATGCTTAAAGCATTGATTATGAAACACTTTCCAACTTCAATGCAATTTTATTTAAAAAAGTCTAAAATGCAATACATTAATCGGTAATATTTTAAAACTTATCATAATACTACATTAATTTATTATATTTGAAAACTTAAACCTTCATTGAAAAAAATGAACTTCATTCAAATGACGGCATTGAAATATAAATTGCCTGGTTTAAATATCTCTAAAATGCGATACATTCCACTGTAATATTTTTAAAACTATCATAATACTACGATAATTTATTATATTTGAAAACTTCATCGAAAACCACTGAAATTAATTCAAATGACGTCATAGAAAAAATAACACGCCTGGATCTCTCTATAAAAACAGCATTTCATTCATAACTTTCTCCCATTCATTTCATTCATCACAATACTATAATAATTTATTTTAGTTAAAAATTAAGACCATGGAGCTACAAGTAATTAAACTCTATGCTTAAAACTTCATCGAAAAATATCGTCCTTCTCTTTGTAAAATCAATGAATATTTCATCAATCAATATTTCATCCATATCAGCCATGCAGACTTTATGGGCTAAATTATTTTGTGTTAAAGAAATACAGCAATTCTAATACAACTCATTCTACATATTTTGCTGTTTACATTTTACATAAGTAAAAAATAGGCTTCGTTGTAGAAATAATCAAATTTGGATGAGCATTTGAACTCAAATATATTGTATTTGTGTTGTTTCACTATGTAGATGCACAGAATTTAAGCAAAATTAAAGTAGTTTTAGAACGGATACAACATTCAATATGAAATAAAAAGAACTTAAAAAATCGCGATTTTGAAACAAGATGGATGCCATATATCATTTTGAAGTGGGTCATGTGATGTTTTCATATCATGGTCACGTGATCGTTTCATATAAGAGGTGTAATTATTATTGTAATTTTTATTTAAAAAACTACTGAATATTTTTCGCTGAATTTTTTTTTTATATATTTTATGGAACAATTTGAATATTACCTAAAATTCTCGAAGCAATTTGTGAATTTTAAATCCGCTTAAAAAATGTTTGAAAAATTAGGTCCTATAGGGCTCAATGTATTTCATTTTTTCAACGCGGGTTCAATCCAAAACTAATTGGGTGATATTATTCATTTATATTCCCATAGGTCCTACTGACCGTCTGAACAACATACTAAAATTTCATTTTGATTAAGTCATTTTTACGGCAGTTATCGTGCTAACGGACAGACAGACAGACAGAATGAGCAAAGACATAAACACTTTTCAACTTTGTTCTAAAGTGTTAAAAAACGCGAAAGCCCCTGAATTTTTAGGGAAAATTATTTTATATATAATAGAAGAAGATATCTGTATGACTTTCTGTATGTTCACAGATTTCTGTGTGTGAGCACAGTCTGCAGCGAGAAATCCAAAGCGCCGTACGGCTATGAAATTTGGTACACATGTACTTCAGAACCCAAATAGATGCACCCCGTCATTCTTTTTTAAATTTCGAATCAGTTTTTTAACACTTTCCAACATAGTTTTAAAGTGTTTATAACTTTGTTCATTTTGTCTGTCTGCCCTTTTGCACGATAACTGCCGTAAAAATGACTTTATCAAAATGAAATTTTAGTATGGCGTTGAGACGGTCTACAGGACATATGAGAATGAAAATTAATACTATCACCCAATTAGTTTCGGATTTAACCCGGGTTGAAAATAAGAAACCGTATGGGCCATAACTTTTCCAACATTTTTGTGTTCGTCTCTAGAGCAATTGCCAGGTCACACCAGGTTAGAAAATTTGACACGCAAACAGTAGCAAAACGTCAGGAGAGACAAGGTGGTCAGCGTCTACCTAAGTAATTTACGGCAAAATAACTTTTATTGTAATTATATATAATTCGAAATAAACGTATAAAATGTTTTCTGTGTAAATAAATGAAGGGAGATATCAGCAAAATTTTGCTCCGCTTGGGGTCTGTTTCATTTTTCCTCTGCTTATACTCGTCTAGATAAAGAGATAGATAGATATAGAGTGAGAAAGAGGGGATCATATGTTTCTTCAAGGCAATGTTCTAATGAGAACATGCTGAACGAATATGCGCGCGCTGATTCTACCATAGCAGCAAGAGTTATCTAGTATCAACTATTTTCATTATACACTATTTTCATTATACACGTTTCAAATCTTTGCAACCCTAACTAACCAGGTTACACTATTCACTGTAACTTTAAATTTGACATGTCATTATCTTTTGTGATACATTTTAATTCTTTGGATTATGAACTTTAATAAGACCCGCTCGTCTTCGACCAATCATAAAAATGTACTCGCTTTTTGGGAATAATTTGAGAATCGGAACAGCTAAAAAGTCCAAATTGATATGTCATTGTCTCGCGGTATATATATTTTAATTCATTGGATTCTAAACCTTGCCGATCTTGGTCGGTTTGGGCCCGCAATAGTAAGTCATATGTCTTTTGGGAAACTATAAAGCTCAAATTAGGCATATTTCATTATATATTTTGACTTTTTGGATTTTGAAACTTAGTAGTCCAGCCCATTCTGGATCCGTTTTAGGAAGTTACATGTTTAGGGGAATAACTAAAGAACCGAAGCAAGTATGAAGCTCAAGTTTGGTACTCGTTGTCTTTCGTGATATATTTGCTTTGGATTTTGAACCTTACTGGTTAAGCATGGGCAGGACCCACCATATGGGGGAGGGGGGGGGGTAAGCGAGCAAATATCAAATTTTAAAGATTCTCACAAACACTTATTTTAAAATAAAGTAAAATGTAGAAAGCAAATTAAAATAATTTTGTTTATGAATTTTGGTTCCCAGTTCTATTTCTCTCCAAATTATTTTATCACGCTTCACAACCGAGGATCAGAAAGTTTATAATATCTTCGGAAACAAAACATTCGATTTAGCACTGCAGAAATGACATCATTATTAATAACTCATGTTTCTATAAAACAACGCTTCCAATAAAAGCGGCCCAGTCCAGCCGATCACAGTACAACAATGTGCCGTGCAGCCCATGCTCGGCCTGGGGATTTCATAGTCATCAATATATGTTATATGTATGTGGGATTTTTTACGCAATTAGATATTTTTGAAGTACATATTTATATTACATGTAGAAAGCATTATCAATGTTTAAGATAATGGATACTATATTTTTAAAAATCTGATGATTAAATATTTATTCATATCTGTATTAAAACACTTGAAATGTAATTTTTATATTTACTACACTTTTCACGATATATTTCAGATTTTATTATAAATAATATATGTATTATAATATTTTAATGATAGCCCTATGCATGTATGAGTAGAATCATTTAATTTCATTTTTCTAAAATTTTATTGCGAATGATCTTATCTCCTTTTCGAATTATAAACGCGAACTTTCTAAACTTTATACACGTATCTCTATGTCCCCTATTCTTGACTTGTAAGTCAGTGACGTCACGCTTCAAGTTGCTCTCCCTGTCGAAAAGCAACCCCCTCTCTCTGACCTACCTTATGTTTAAAGTACCTTGGACCAGACCAACCAGAAAATTGATCTACCCGGCCATTGTAATCCTCTAGTGTTAGATGACCAGCTCAGTCCTCTGTTTAACAACGTGCCAGCCGTGAAAACTTTTAATGTCCCACGGCCCGGACCGTCATGTTACTGTATGATAAGGTCCCTATTCAGTTCATGAACTGGACCAGTCAGAAACGCATGGATGTTACTGGCCAGTGATTGTGATTGGATGATTATGTTCATTGGAATGTGCTCCATGTTGATTGCAATGCTCTCAAACCAAAGCGGCCCTCAAAACCAGCGGCTCACTGGACGTCGCTCGATTGGCCAGTCCAACTCTGGTTGAACATCATTACACTTCATCTACTTTATCATTATTGTGTTCAGAATTAGTGGGTGTAAGCAAGATGTTAGATGGAAATTTAATTAACAGCATCAGTATACATTGACAAAATATCACTTTGTATAAGAAACAAACTGGTTAAGGAAAACTTCAGCAACGTATTTAAATACAAATAAGATAATAATACAAATAAGATAATAATACAAATAAGATAATAATACAAAATTTAAATACAAATAAGATAATAATACAGCATACAGTTGTTTCCAGGATACTCTAAATCCCCTTTATCTTTGCAAGAAAACCAACAAGCATGAAATCAAAAAGACGAAATGGGCACAAAAAGAAACCCAAGACTTGGATTAAGAGACCAACCACCTGGGCAAGCCAATCAGAAAACAAAATGAAGAATAGTCCTGCCAAACTGAAACGAGAAGTAACACACAAGATTGGCTTGCGCTAAAATATATTAGAAATATCCCGACGAAACGATTCACGTCCGAACAATATTAAATGAAACCCAACAAGAAAAATTATAAGTCAAAACGACACATAAGAACCCACACAAAAGGGTAAAAAATGGAGCAAAGAAAATAGAAAAATTACATGGCACTCCACCAAACTGAGGACAAAAATGGAGTACTGTGCATAGTTCTCCTTTGTTGTTAAGTCCTTATTTACCAATGTCCCCGTTAAGGGTGTACTGTCTTGTCTCAGGAAAAAGTTGTATAAATCCCATTTCCTTTAGCTTGAAACTGGTGAACTTGTTTCTCTTTCCAGCACTTGTTTATCGCATATTTTTTTTATCTTTCATAGTAAATTCCACTGTATATCTGATAGCTTGGTATGGGTAGATTTTCTAGAACTAACTCTTCCTTCTAGAGACTGTAATATGGGTTATCCACTCAGTCCTAGTTCGCACGACATCTACATGCATTAATTTGTACTGTTCTTCATTCTACTTCCTGATTGGCTCTCTCAGATGGACTCTTAATCCAGGCTTTGGGTTTATAAGTCCCTCTGTTTCTTCTATTTGTGTCCACTTCTGCACCTTGGCAGTCTACGTAATGACTCCTCACATCAGGGAGCTGCTGATGAGCGGACTACTGGGACAGGAAGAGGACCAAGTCTCCAAGATTCTAGGTTCGTTACTTTCTGTGAACTCTTTTTTGTTTGCCCAGAAATTGGATAGGTTTATTGATTGTGATATTTATGAGATTTCTAAATGTGAGGGATGTAATTCTAGTGTTCAAATCAAAAGTAAAATGATAGAGCTAGGCTTAATTAAGGAAATTAAAGATGAAGATAAACTTAAAACGGTTGAAAATCCAAATAAAAAAAGAAAGATGGAGGGGCAATCCACTGAGGATGTTCCTACTAAAAGCCAGATTGTAGAAGAAAACTTAAATGTCCATGATAACATGGACTGTAATGAAATAGCTGATAATGTTGAAAATGTAACTGACAATGATTATGTTAAAACTAAGACGTAAGCTGAGATTGCCGCGCAACCAGTTGTGTTTAAAAGTGCACCTAAACCTAAAACGGTCGAAAATAGTGACAGGCTGACAACAGTTGAAGTTGAGAAAAAAGACCCAAAAGCTGAATGTTTTTTCATAAAGTTCAATGATAATTACAAGGTTCTTCTTAAAAAACTAAATGATATCTCAGGAAATAAAGCATCTGGCAAGCTCACAGGAGACATGCTAAAACTGATTCCAAATGACGCTGACACCTACAGGGTTGCACAGCGCCATTTAAGTAGTGAGAAAATCCCCTTCCACAGCTTAAACCTAAAGACGGAAAGACCAAAAAAGGTAGTTCTGAAGGGGCTACCAACAAATTATAACATGGAGGAAATAAAAATCACTTTTACATCCGAAGGATTAGATGTAGTCCGGGTTTCTAAACTGAGAAACACTAAAACGAGATTACCCCTGCCGATCTTCTTAGTCAGCTTTAGACCTACGGCAGACTGGCAGAGGATCTACAGACTAACAAAATTAGGTTACTGGGCTGTGAAGGTTTTCTTGCCTTCAGAGCACGGGGCTTCAAAATCTGCTACCGGTGCCAGCAGCTCAACCACTCCTCTGAGAACTGCAGTATGCCACCAAAGTGCCTGAAGTGTGCTGAAGATCATTTCACACGGGACTGCCAGAGACCCAGGACAGAGAAGGCAACGTGTGCAAATTGTAATGGAGACCACCCGGCGAACTTCAGGCAATGCCCGAAGAACCCCTGGAACAGAGGATAGGCACCGGGGTATGCCCCCCAAAACCAGATACCCCCTTGGTTGCAAAAGGCCCTCGGACTAAACCCCCAGGCACTCCCTCAGTGCTCCTCGCACATAGTGCCACAGTTAAATAGACACCAACCTTCAGCACCTACCAGATCGGTGCAAGAGCAGGCCCCCAAACCATCGACCTCCAGAGAATTGACCCTGGAGGAAGTAAGAGCAGCTACAGCTGCCATTAAAAAGAGATCGGATGCAGATAAAGCCAGACAGGCAAAGGAGGCAAGGGATAGACTTAACAGGAAGGTTGAGGATTGGAAACAATCTAAACGAGACAGGGAAGAAGAGCTCGCGCAAACCCAGCTGTTAGAAAAAACGGTTGAAAAAAGGCAAAAAACTACTGAGGTCCAAAAGGATACTCACAAAAATGACCAAACCGCGGTTGAGGCTGAGGAATATGGATTGGAAACGGAAATCTAAGTTATCAAAATAAACTCCTAATTTATAAATCGGTCATCCACCCGGGAATGCTGTATGCAGCACTCATATGGGGATATGCCCATAAAACTACTATAGACTTACTAGAGACAAAACAAAACAAAACCCTAAGGATTATAAGGAAAGCCCCTAGATACTTGCGAAACTCGGTAATTAGGAAAGACTTCAAAATAAAAACTGTTAGAGCCCAAATTAAAAAACTAGCGCTTAAATTCTATAAAAATCTGCCATCTGTTCCAAATGAACTACTATTCAATCTGCATGATTATGATCATCGCAAGGCCAAATCACGTAAGAGACCCCGCGCGGTACTTAATATTGAAAATTGGAATTAGGTAAATCCCAACTTAAATAGTTGATATTAAATAAAAACTCGATCAATGTTTTCTAAAAAATGTTCTTAAACCTTTAACTGCCAAATTGCTAGGAAATCCTTAGATCTGCATCAACTCCCCAAAATTACTCAAACTCTAAATGTGCAACAAACTGCCACACTAGGAGCTAAGTCAAATAATAAAAACAGTTAATCAAAAACCTCGAACCTCCAACTGTGGGCAAATGAAATAATGTCACAGTATGAAGATAAGAACCACACCTAGAGATTGGAGATTAAAGGCGCTTCGCGCCTGGTGCTCTTTTCTGGACGAAACCCTTTCACGTATTTGTGTCCATTTTGACATTTTGACTTCTCGTTTGTTTGTTCTCTTGCACTGACAAAGAAGAAGAGTATCCTTGAAACAGCATTATCGTATTTGTGCTTAACGACCAACTAGGTATTAATAAAAACCATAGTTGAATTCGATAGTAATTACTTTGAGCACGAAATTTATAAATACATTTATTATTTAAAATTAAATCTGAATTTAGAAATTTTTTACAGTAATTTTGGGACAGCTTTTTTACTGTGAGAAAGTATTTCCATAAAAATTATGTTTTAAATTTGTAAAAATGTCAAGAGATGGCAGCACTAAACAATAAGTTTCAGAGTCATTATGACAGATGATTTGAGTTTCCGAATTTTATTCAACTTTCACACTCAAAATTACATTTACAGTTTACATGCACACATTTGATAAACTAACGGAACAGATTGGATATAAAGAATTTGGCTAAATCCGCCATTTTTTTTTGTCGCCAAGACTGGCGCCAACGCGTACGGTGTTTATAAATTCTTAACGGACGCCATCTTAAACTTTGCGCGTAAGAAATCTAAACATATCTCATTAAAAATGCATAAAAATGCCGATAATTAACAATACTTATTAAAAATACGAAATTACTAAATTTACGAGAAACAATACTTAGAAAAAATGCATACAAATGCCGATAATTAACAATACTAAAAAATACGAAATTACTAAATTTACGAGAAACAATACATAGAAAAAAGTTTGTACTTTAACTTAATTTAGGAAAATACAATACTTAGAAAAAAGTTTGTACTTTAAAGAAATTTAAGAAAAACGATACTTAGAAAAAAGTTTGTACTTTAACTAAATTTAGGAAAATACAATACTTAGAAAAAAGTTTGTACTTTAACTAAATTTAGGAAAAAACAATACTTAGAAAAAAGTTTGTACTTTAAAGAAATTTAAAAGAAACGATACTTTACGTGGACAACAAAATCAAAACACAGTACCTGGTTTAATGAAATCCAAAACTTTTCAAAGAAAAACACGTGTAAATATCCAAATTGCACAAATAATTGTTTCCACACTGCGGTCATAAAAAAACTCTCATTATTTCTATGTAAATTTTCTGCTTCTACATTCTTTATCTAATAACATGTGCTATCTTTAATTTCTGTATGATATTTACGTTTTTAACACACTCAAACACGTTTTTACACACACACCAACAACAAAACAAAAATAAAATGGCCGCAGCCGACTATATCAGAAAGCTAAAAGGGGTGGGGTTGCCAGAATTTCCAGAAAAAGCAAAATGTTGCGCAAAGCAGGCGCGCCACATTTGGCCATTTGGCGCCAAAATTGGCTAGTGAAAAAAAGTTGAAAAATCCAAATTCTTTATATCCAATCTGTACCAAACTAACCCTGTATTTTGCTTTTGATACAATTTAAAATCGCATCAATTGCAATACACTACACAGGGCATCCTAACACGAGTCCCTATTGAAAGTATCATTGGTAGGTACCTGTACTAAAAATTTTTACATATTTTTATGTTTTGTACAAGGTGTTCATACTGTATGTCTCTAATTTAACAATAATATATATGGAAATCCATGTTGTGGTAGAAATATTTTTAGTGGAAATTTTTTCTCATCATGCTAGATAAAACTAAGGGATATACAAATTACAGTATTTTATTTTTTATTTATGAAAATAATTTACATTGAGAATATACGAGATTGCAAATTACGTATATTTTCAATACATTTATTATTTAAAATTAAATCTGAATTTAAAAATTTTTTACAGTAATTTTGGGAGAGCTTTTCTACTGTGAGAAAGTATTTCTATGAAAATTATGTTTTAAGTTTGTGAAATTGTCAAGAGATGTCAGCACTAAACAATAAGTTTCAGAGTCTTTATGATAGATGATTTGAGTTTTCGAATTTTATCCTACTTTCACACTCAAAATTATATTTACAATTTACATGCTCACATTTGATAAACTAACCCCGTATTTTGCTTATGATACAATTTAAAATCGAATCAATGCAATACACACAGCACAGGGCATCCTAACGCGGGACCCTATTGAAAGTATCATTTGCGGATCCGGTAGGTACCTGTACTAAAAATTTTTAAATTTTTTTATGTTTTGTAAAATGTGTTCATACTGTATGTCTCTAATTTAACAATAATATATATGGAAACTCATGTTGCGGTAGAAATATTTTTAGATGAAATTTTTTCTCATCATGCTAGATAAAACTAGGGAATATACAAATTACAGTATTTTCATTTTTATTTATGAAAATAATTTACATTGAGAATATACGAGATTGCAAATTACGTATATTTTCAATACATTTATCATTTAAAATTAAATCTGAATTTAAAAATGTTTTACAGTAATTTTGGGAGAGCTTTTCTACTGTGAGAAAGTATTTCCTATGAAAATCATGTTTTAAGTTTGTAAAATTGTCAAGAGATGGCAGCACTAAACAGTAAGTTTCAGAGTCTTTATGATAGATGATTTGAGTTTTCGAATTTTATTCGACTTTCACACTCAAAATTATATTTACAGTTTACATGCTCACGTTTGATAAACTAACCCTGTATTTTGCTTTTGATACAATTTAGAATCGCATCAGTGCAATACGCACAGGGCATCTAACGCGGGACCCTATTAAAAGTAACATTTGGGGGTCCCTGGTAGGTACCTGTACTAAAAATTTTTACATTTTTTTTATGTTTTGTACAAGGCGTTCATACTGTATGTCTCTAATTTAACAATAATATATATGGAAACCCATGTTGTGGTAGAAATATCTTTAGTTGAAATTTTTTTCTCATCACACTAGGGATTATACAAATTACAGTATTTTCATTTTTATTTATGAAAATAATTTGCATTGAAAATATACGAGATTGCAAAATAACAAGTATTTATAATATATTTGAAAAAAAAAATAATAAAACGATTTTTAAATAGGAAATTGTCTTGCCTTTTTTTTTTTCTCAGTAAAGTTAACTACAATATTCTCCAATTTAATATTTCTTGCTTGTTCGTATTCTATTCACGCTTCTGTAGTGTGGTTGATACATACGTTCAAGAATAGAATACATACATTGTGGTCGATACATACGTTCCAGATATAGTAGAGGATCATCAATCAAGGGGATAATTAAATGAAAATATCTATTTATCAAGCTAAATATAATCAACATATATCAATGGTGAGAATTGGAAAATTGCAAAACAAAAAATAACCAAGCATTAAAGCCATACACGTGGATAAGCACTAGGCTTAAAAGTTGTTTATTTTGAACACATTCGTTTTCAGGTCCAAGTATCTATTCAAAATGAACAAAAAAAGCTTGTTTCTGAAGACAGACATAGATAATATCTATAAACTCTGTCTACTTGGACAACAAGCTAAAAGATTGAAAAATAAAATAGGAATATAAAAATGCCTAAGAAAATACTGCACAAGTCCTATCGCAACGAGCAATAAATGACGAGACTACTGTTGCCATTCGCAGGAGATAAAAGTGGAGATCAACTGTTGCCAATCGTGAGATACGAGTATAAATAACAGCATTGCAAAAAAGTAATAAAATGTGATAAATTCACCAGTAAAAGCAACGTGATAAAGGGGCGTGTAAAATAATAGAAAGCTAGGAGTCTGAGAGGATGTAAATACATTTTAATGCTAATTCAAGAGAATGTTAACAATTAGTTAATATAAGACACTAAGAAGGGAATTTTAAGTATATTCAGCTAATTTAAACTTGCATAAATATGTGTGTGTGTGTGTGTTGCTAACCTTTTGAATTTCTTCAATTTCGATATGAGACAATGACATTTCTAAATCAATAGCCTGCTTCTCCAATATTTCTTTATCAATCTTCTGAAAATATCCCCAAAAAACGAAAAGATTCTGAATAGGTCTTAATCTGATTAAATCGTCCTGAAAGTGAACTGGTTTCGCCCTGTACTGGATTGAAACAACATATTTACTTTGTACGCTTTTGGGGGATCGAAATTAATTTCATCAGCCTTTTCATAATCGAAATTTATTTAATGCTTTAAAGCCCTTTCGGCACTTGACCCATTCATCGACCCATTCGGCCCAATCACTAGATTCTATCGACCTACGACGGGTCCTGAATATACAGAAATTCCTCCTTCTAGGAAGAAAAATATATGGCATGAGCGCCCATACAACTTTTAATAGGAGAAAGGGACGCAGAATTAAAATAAAATCATTTTCGTTTCAGCAACGAAAAAAAATATATATCTGTCGTATGACAAAAATATTATTAGAAAAATCCGTCTCACACAATTTCTAGGAATTCGGGATTAAATCAATTCCAGTTTTATATTTCGTTATCGTCCAGTTGATATTCTTCTGTTTCACCATTCACTCGATTCATGGCAAAATTTGTATCTTCAGCAACTGACGTTGATTCTTGCACGCCTGACACTTCTATCGACAACTTGATTGATTACTTCCAGTACGATGAAAACCGGTATTTTACGACCAGAAAATGCCGATGATGCTTTCTTACCGTCAAGTGGCGTTTCTCCTTCTTTAGGCAGGAGGGATAATATTTTATGGAGAAATATTAGTACTTTCAGCGAATAACAATGAATTTAATTTTTAGTATGTATGCTCTTATTACTTTTCTTATATAGTATAAGGAAAGTATTGTGACGGGGTCGAAAATTCGAATTCGAGTTTCCGACGGGAGAGCACGTTTCAAGCATCCCTGATCACGAATCAAACATTTTTGAAGTGATGTCTGTGTGTGTGTGTGTGTGTGAAAGTATGTTTGTGTGTGTATGTGAAAGTATGTGTGTGTGTGTGTGTCAGTGAGTCTGCGGAGACGATAACTGACGAACGAATGGACCGATTCGAACGAAATTTGGTACAAAAATCACAATCCGTAAACACTGGAAGCCTATTGTTTTTGTACGTAATCGAATGTTCAGAACCCCCCCTAAATTTTCGAGTGAAATTTTGAAAAAATCATCAAAAAATCAAAACCTTTAACAAAGTTACGCAAATAGACATTTCTTTGTAATTTTTCCTTAGAAAACGATTGACATAAACTTTAGAACGCTAGCATGAACCGTTCTCGAGATATTGCACATTTTTTAAATAAATTTATCAAAAAATCCCATAAATTAAAAAAAATATATTAACTCTTCAGAAACCTTTTCACTTTTCATATGTAATATCATGCGATAAATTTGGTGACATTATTCTCGTGGATCGAGCTCGTTCCATTCATGAGAAAAGATACTTCTTTTGTATTTGAACACCAATAGTCATTTATCAGCTTTAAGAATAACTTATCTCTACGTTTGGCGAGATCCTCCTTGGCGAGATTTTGGCGACGAATTTGGCGGAATGTCGTCAACTTGGCAATTTTTTAAATGCTGCCAAATTAACGAAAATCTTGCCAAATGGATAAAAATGACGCTAAATGAATGAAAATGACTACTAATTGACGAACATTAATATCTTGGAAGGAATATAAGTATCTACTATAAGAAAAACCTATTTTTTTACTGTAAAAGTAGTAAATTCATTGTATTATATAAGGAAAGTCATGTGTTGCCCACATCAGATTTTTAATTAATAACTTATGTTGGTTCTGTATAATTAATTTTTCCAATATTTTGCAGTACATTGAATTAATGTTTCTAAACCATATTTTCTATTACTTGTTTGTTTCTTTTTTAACCAAAAATATTAAATAATATATTAAAAGTAAAATTTTATATTAAATTTTAATTATCAATATAATCCTTATTTATCAAATTTAAAATATCTGTACTTTTGTGCGAACATAGTAGTATGAATTTTAAGGTTGCAAGTATTATTACTTTCCTTATATACAATAATGTATAAGGAAAGTATTGTGGTGCGGTCGAAAATTCGAATTCGAGTTTTCGACGGGAGAGCACGTTTCAAGCATCCCAGATCACGAATCGAACATTTTTGAAGTGATGTCTGTATGTGTGTGTGAAAGTGTGTGTGTGTGTGTGTGTGTGCCAGTGAGTCTGTGGAGACGATAACTGACGAACGAATGGAGCGATTCGAATGAAATTTGGTACACAAATCACAATCTATGAGTACTGGAAGCCTATTGTTTTAAAACACAATCGAATGTTCAGAACCCCCCTAAATTTTCGAGTGAAATTTTGAAAAAATCATCAAAAAATCAAAACCTTTAACAAAGTTACGCAAATAGACATTTCTTTGTAATTTTTCCTTAGAAAACGATTGACATAAACTTTAGAACGCTAGCATGAACCGTTCTCAAGATGTTGCACATTTTGCAAATAAATTTATCAAAAAAATCCCATAAATTAAATAAAAATATTAACTGTTGAGAAACATGTTTACTTTTCATATGTAATATCATGCGATAAATTTGATGACATCATTCTCATGGATCTAACTTGTTCCGTTCACGAATAAAGATACTTTGAGTAATACTTTTGTATTTGAACGCCAATAGTTATTTATCTGCTGTAAGAATAATTTATTTCTACGTCCATAACGCTTGGCGAGATTTTGGCGACGAATTTAGCGGAATGTCGCCAAGTTGGTCACATTTTTAAATGTTGCCAAATTAACGAAAATCTCGCCAAATTGATAAAAATGACGCTAAATCAATGAAAATGACGACTCATTGAAGAAAATTCAATATCTTGGAAAGGGTATAAGTATCTACTATAAGAATAACATTTTTTTAAAACTGTAAAAATGTAAATTTATTGCTTTATATGAGGAAAGTCATGTGTTGTCCACATCAGATTTTTTATATTATACACTGCTTGAATTCATTTCATTGATTGCTTAAGTTTACATTATTATTAGTTTTTTATTCAATTTTTAATTGACAACTTATGTTGTTTCTGTATAATTAATTTTTCCAATATTTTGCAGTACATTGGCTTAATGTTTCGAAACCATACTTTCTATTACTTGTTCGTTTCTCTGTTAACCAAAAATATTAAATTATATATTAAACGCAAAATTTTATATTAAATTTTATATTAAATTTTAATTATCAATATAATCCTTATTTATCAAATTTAAAATATCTGTACCTTTGTGAGAACATAATAGTATGAATTTTGACCCCCACCCCCTGCTTAAACTGGAGTTGAAATCCATTTAAAAAATCCTTACTTTCTATATTTTCAACAAGAAAATATCAATATCCATATAATTCGGTAGGAAAAATATATATCCATAACAAAATGTCTCATAAACTTGTAAAACTGTAATCATTTTCAGTTTGTCCATTTGCTGTTCTAACAACTGATAGCTTCTGCATAGATATGCGTTTGATTCATGTTAAAATGTGTGTAACCTCAGCCATATGTATGAATTCTTTCTCTGCATGAATTCTTTCTTTCAGACTAACACGACAAAACCACGAAATTTTACAGGCATATATCTATGTACATAGCTGAAATTTTGCAGGACGGAGCTCCCCTTGTTACCACTTTACAACACAGTTGAAAAGTGTTTATGACTTTGTTCATTCTGTATGCCTGTCTGTCTGTATATAACGTCATTTAAAGAAAGTTCATTTTTACTTTCCTTATATACATAATGTATAAGGAAAGTATTGTGACGGGGTCGAAAATTCGAATTCGAGTTTTCGACGAGAGAGCACGTTTCAAGCATCCCTGATCACGAGTCAAACATTTTTGATGTGATGTCTCTGTGTGTGTGTGTGTGTGTGTGTGTGTGTGTGTGTGTGTGTGTCAGTGAGCCTGTGGAGACGATAACTGACGAACGAATGGACCGATTCAAACCAAATTTGGTACAAAAATCACAATCCGTAAACACTGGAAGCCTATTGTTTTTATACGCAATCGAATGCTCAGAACACCCCCCTGAATTTTCGAATGAAATTTCGAAAAAATCGTCAAAAAATCAAAACCACTAATAAAGTTACGCAAATAGATATTTCTTATGTAATTTTTCATTAGAAAACGATTGACATAAATTTTAGTACGCTAACATGAACCGTTCTCGAGATATTGCACATTTTTGAAAAAAATTATCAGAAAGTCATATAAAATAAAATAAAAATATTTCCTTTTGAGAAACATGTTCACTTTTCATATGTAATATCATGCGATAAATTGGGTGATATCATTCTCGTGGATCTAGCTCGTTCCACTCATGAAAAAAGATGCTTTGAGTAATACTTTTGGATTTAAACGCCAATAGTCATTTATCTGCTGTAAGAATAACTTATTTCTTCATCCATAACGCTTGGCGAGATTTTGGCGACAAATTTGGCGAAATGTCGCCAACTTGGCGACTTTTTGAAATGTTGCCAAATTAAAGAAAATCTCGCCAAATGGATAAAAATGACGCTAAATCAATGAAAATGACGACACATTGTCGAAAATTCAATATCTTGGAAGGAATATTAGTATCTACTATAAGAAAAACCTATTTTTTTTACTGTAAAAGTAGTAAATTCATTACATTATATAACGAAAGTCATGTGTTGCCCACATCAGATTTTTTTTTCTCCGATGAAGTTTTAAAGTTCCAAGAAAAATAAATTACTGTACTGTGATAATTCTTAAGTGTCACCGCTGAATGTATCGCATTTTAGAGATGTATAAACTAAATTGCATTTCAGTTGGAAAGTGTTTAAATGACTTCCAAGCTACTCAATGACTTCCCTCTTTCTGTGTGCTGGTGTGGAGAATGTCCTATGGAAAAAGGTTCAGCGGATTTCTCAAATTCTTCGACCCAGATCGTCCGACCTACCCGAAAATGTAAGGAATATGTTTGGATGACCAGGAAGTCCCACCCAATTTAGTGGAGGGAACCTAGGGGGGAGGCATCCATAGGGACCGTACCTTTCTTCCCCGTCCACCAAGCTCTCGGAAGGACTTACGGACCCACATGTTTAACGTGATCATAATCCGCGTAAACCAGCGACTGTTTGCACAGAGGCAGGAATCGAACTCGAGCAAAACGAATCGAGTCGTCCGAATGCAATCCACGCGCGCTAACCACATGGCTAGCACGTCCCAGGATATCTCAACTTGGAATTGGAAGGTCAGCTTTGAGTCTACAGATCTTGATGTGGTCTACCTTCACACGATTGTTTTCAGACTTCCCCTATCGGGGAGGGGGGGGGGCGTTTCAATTCACCGATGCACGAACTTGAAAATGAATTATCTTCAAATTGCCTAAAAACTCCTTTTTCGTTGTATTTCTAAAAAAATAATAAAATATGAAGGAAATGTCATACGGTACCGCTCTGAAGTTCATCGTCGCTCAAGCTCAAGTACGCTCGTACCGAATTTCGTAACTGTAGGCAGCTTGGAATTTCTGCTACATCGCTAACAGACGCTTGCACGGATAAATAATTTCTTTTATTTTTATAGATATCAAATGTAATTTTCAAGCGTGGCATTTATCGATGACAGCAAGTGGCATTTCTTGATTTATAACAGTTTTTTTTTTTCATGAGTGATACATATCTCTCCGATGAAATCACCAATTTCATTCCACGTTATTTTGATTTAAAGTTAATATCTTTTTTCGATAATATTCATATGGATAATTCTTTATCACTTTTTCCAGAAATGGCTCAGTCCTAGGAAAAATATAGGAACCGTTGCCACCCCATCAATTCCAGGAACTAAAGATGAAATCAATTCTAGTTTACCCATTTTTTGCTCTCACAGATGGCATTTTTATGTCTCATTTCCCGCTTGATTCATGACAAAAAGTCTAGCCTCAGCAACTGGCATTGATTTTTACATATCTGACATCTTTATCGAGCGACTTCACGGGTTACTTCCCGGACAAAAATGAAGCTGTTATCCCGTAACACGCGTTTCATGTTTTCTTACTGACGAGCTGTGGTATTTATAAAATAAATTCTTATATTTAGATGTTGAAATTATCATTTTAAATAAATAATCCTAAATCTATTATTTAATTCCTTTTTAACACTCTCCAACATAATCGAAAAGTGTTTATGACTTTGTTCATTCGGTCTGTCTGTCCGTTCGCACGATAACTGCCGTAAAAATGTCTTTATCAAAATGAAATTTTAATACGTTGTTTAGACGGCGGTCTGTGGGACACATGGGAACATAAATGAAAAACATCACCCAATTACTTTTTGGATTGAACCCGGGTTGATTTTTCAGACCTTTTTTAAGCAAAGTTAAAATTCACAATTTGCTTCGAAAATTTTAGAAAGTATTTAAATAATTCCATAAAATATATGAAAAAAAATTTCAGCAAAATGTGTCTAGTAGTTTTTTAAATAAAAATTAAAATAATAATTGCATCCATATTATATGAAGAGATCATGTGACGCACTTCAAAATAAAATATGGCATCCACATTTTTTTTCCCAGTGTCAAAATTGTGATTATTATTCTTTTAAATTTATATTTAGGTTTGCATCTGTCCTAAAACCGCTCTATTTTTGCGTATTTTCTGTGTATCTATACTCTGTGCATACGCAATTACAATATTTTTTAATGTAAATGATCATAAAACTTTGATTATTTCTGCAACGAAGCCTAATTTTAATGAATGCAGAATGTAAACAAGTGATTGTAAGATGAGTTGTATAAGAATTGCTGAAATTTTCCAAGCAAATTATTTATCTCTGGAGTCTGGAATAAAAGTGATATGAATGAAATATCCATTGTTTTTACATAGAGATGCGATATATGTTTCAAGGACATCATTTGAATAAAGTTTATTTTTTCGGGAAGTTTTAAGTTTTTAAATATAATAAATTATTGTAGTACCGTGATGATTTAAAATATATCAGAGCTGAATGTATCGCATTTTAGAGATGTTTAAATAAAATTGCATTTTAGTTCAGTTGGAAATGTTTCATAATCAATGCTTTATTCATGATTGATCTTTCTTGTTTTATTTACATTCCTATGAAAAATCACAGGAAATGTTTTATTCAATGAAAGTTAATAAATGTAAAAGATCTTTAAATTTTATACTTTTATATGTCAAACATATCAGTATATTAACAATCAAATATATCAGAATATTTTCAGTATAAATTTTATATAATATTATTTACCTTAGTAAAATGACTCCAAATTAACTCATTAAATCAGTTTTGATATATTCTTACTTAAATGACCTGGAAGGTTGAACTGGGCGTGATTTTCGGCCCGATCAATTTTAAGGTATATGCCCTAGTTAAGTGATGATAGGGGATAGGGGTTCAACATTAAAAAAAAACAAGAAAGATCAATCATGCTTAAAGCATTGATTATGAAACACTTTCCAACTTCAATGCAATTTTATTTAAAAAAGTCTAAAATGCAATACATTAATCGGTAATATTTTAAAACTTATCATAATACTACATTAATTTATTATATTTGAAAACTTAAACCTTCATTGAAAAAAATGAACTTCATTCAAATGACGGCATTGAAATATAAATTGCCTGGTTTAAATATCTCTAAAATGCGATACATTCCACTGTAATATTTTTAAAACTATCATAATACTACGATAATTTATTATATTTGAAAACTTCATCGAAAACCACTGAAATTAATTCAAATGACGTCATAGAAAAAATAACACGCCTGGATCTCTCTATAAAAACAGCATTTCATTCATAACTTTCTCCCATTCATTTCATTCATCACAATACTATAATAATTTATTTTAGTTAAAAATTAAGACCATGGAGCTACAAGTAATTAAACTCTATGCTTAAAACTTCATCGAAAAATATCGTCCTTCTCTTTGTAAAATCAATGAATATTTCATCAATCAATATTTCATCCATATCAGCCATGCAGACTTTATGGGCTAAATTATTTTGTGTTAAAGAAATACAGCAATTCTAATACAACTCATTCTACATATTTTGCTGTTTACATTTTACATAAGTAAAAAATAGGCTTCGTTGTAGAAATAATCAAATTTGGATGAGCATTTGAACTCAAATATATTGTATTTGTGTTGTTTCACTATGTAGATGCACAGAATTTAAGCAAAATTAAAGTAGTTTTAGAACGGATACAACATTCAATATGAAATAAAAAGAACTTAAAAAATCGCGATTTTGAAACAAGATGGATGCCATATATCATTTTGAAGTGGGTCATGTGATGTTTTCATATCATGGTCACGTGATCGTTTCATATAAGAGGTGTAATTATTATTGTAATTTTTATTTAAAAAACTACTGAATATTTTTCGCTGAATTTTTTTTTTATATATTTTATGGAACAATTTGAATATTACCTAAAATTCTCGAAGCAATTTGTGAATTTTAAATCCGCTTAAAAAATGTTTGAAAAATTAGGTCCTATAGGGCTCAATGTATTTCATTTTTTCAACGCGGGTTCAATCCAAAACTAATTGGGTGATATTATTCATTTATATTCCCATAGGTCCTACTGACCGTCTGAACAACATACTAAAATTTCATTTTGATTAAGTCATTTTTACGGCAGTTATCGTGCTAACGGACAGACAGACAGACAGAATGAGCAAAGACATAAACACTTTTCAACTTTGTTCTAAAGTGTTAAAAAACGCGAAAGCCCCTGAATTTTTAGGGAAAATTATTTTATATATAATAGAAGAAGATATCTGTATGACTTTCTGTATGTTCACAGATTTCTGTGTGTGAGCACAGTCTGCAGCGAGAAATCCAAAGCGCCGTACGGCTATGAAATTTGGTACACATGTACTTCAGAACCCAAATAGATGCACCCCGTCATTCTTTTTTAAATTTCGAATCAGTTTTTTAACACTTTCCAACATAGTTTTAAAGTGTTTATAACTTTGTTCATTTTGTCTGTCTGCCCTTTTGCACGATAACTGCCGTAAAAATGACTTTATCAAAATGAAATTTTAGTATGGCGTTGAGACGGTCTACAGGACATATGAGAATGAAAATTAATACTATCACCCAATTAGTTTCGGATTTAACCCGGGTTGAAAATAAGAAACCGTATGGGCCATAACTTTTCCAACATTTTTGTGTTCGTCTCTAGAGCAATTGCCAGGTCACACCAGGTTAGAAAATTTGACACGCAAACAGTAGCAAAACGTCAGGAGAGACAAGGTGGTCAGCGTCTACCTAAGTAATTTACGGCAAAATAACTTTTATTGTAATTATATATAATTCGAAATAAACGTATAAAATGTTTTCTGTGTAAATAAATGAAGGGAGATATCAGCAAAATTTTGCTCCGCTTGGGGTCTGTTTCATTTTTCCTCTGCTTATACTCGTCTAGATAAAGAGATAGATAGATATAGAGTGAGAAAGAGGGGATCATATGTCTCTTCACGGCAATGTTCTAATGAGAACATGCTGAACGAATATGCGCGCGCTGATTCTACCATAGCAGCAAGAGTTATCTAGTATCAACTATTTTCATTATACACTATTTTCATTATACACGTTTCAAATCTTTGCAACCCTAACTAACCAGGTTACACTATTCACTGTAACTTTAAATTTGACATGTCATTATCTTTTGTGATACATTTTAATTCTTTGGATTATGAACTTTAATAAGACCCGCTCGTCTTCGACCAATCATAAAAATGTACTCGCTTTTTGGGAATAATTTGAGAATCGGAACAGCTAAAAAGTCCAAATTGATATGTCATTGTCTCGCGGTATATATATTTTAATTCATTGGATTCTAAACCTTGCCGATCTTGGTCGGTTTGGGCCCGCAATAGTAAGTCATATGTCTTTTGGGAAACTATAAAGCTCAAATTAGGCATATTTCATTATATATTTTGACTTTTTGGATTTTGAAACTTAGTAGTCCAGCCCATTCTGGATCCGTTTTAGGAAGTTACATGTTTAGGGGAATAACTAAAGAACCGAAGCAAGTATGAAGCTCAAGTTTGGTACTCGTTGTCTTTCGTGATATATTTGCTTTGGATTTTGAACCTTACTGGTTAAGCATGGGCAGGACCCACCATATGGGGGAGGGGGGGGGGTAAGCGAGCAAATATCAAATTTTAAAGATTCTCACAAACACTTATTTTAAAATAAAGTAAAATGTAGAAAGCAAATTAAAATAATTTTGTTTATGAATTTTGGTTCCCAGTTCTATTTCTCTCCAAATTATTTTATCACGCTTCACAACCGAGGATCAGAAAGTTTATAATATCTTCGGAAACAAAACATTCGATTTAGCACTGCAGAAATGACATCATTATTAATAACTCATGTTTCTATAAAACAACGCTTCCAATAAAAGCGGCCCAGTCCAGCCGATCACAGTACAACAATGTGCCGTGCAGCCCATGCTCGGCCTGGGGATTTCATAGTCATCAATATATGTTATATGTATGTGGGATTTTTTACGCAATTAGATATTTTTGAAGTACATATTTATATTACATGTAGAAAGCATTATCAATGTTTAAGATAATGGATACTATATTTTTAAAAATCTGATGATTAAATATTTATTCATATCTGTATTAAAACACTTGAAATGTAATTTTTATATTTACTACACTTTTCACGATATATTTCAGATTTTATTATAAATAATATATGTATTATAATATTTTAATGATAGCCCTATGCATGTATGAGTAGAATCATTTAATTTCATTTTTCTAAAATTTTATTGCGAATGATCTTATCTCCTTTTCGAATTATAAACGCGAACTTTCTAAACTTTATACACGTATCTCTATGTCCCCTATTCTTGACTTGTAAGTCAGTGACGTCACGCTTCAAGTTGCTCTCCCTGTCGAAAAGCAACCCCCTCTCTCTGACCTACCTTATGTTTAAAGTACCTTGGACCAGACCAACCAGAAAATTGATCTACCCGGCCATTGTAATCCTCTAGTGTTAGATGACCAGCTCAGTCCTCTGTTTAACAACGTGCCAGCCGTGAAAACTTTTAATGTCCCACGGCCCGGACCGTCATGTTACTGTATGATAAGGTCCCTATTCAGTTCATGAACTGGACCAGTCAGAAACGCATGGATGTTACTGGCCAGTGATTGTGATTGGATGATTATGTTCATTGGAATGTGCTCCATGTTGATTGCAATGCTCTCAAACCAAAGCGGCCCTCAAAACCAGCGGCTCACTGGACGTCGCTCGATTGGCCAGTCCAACTCTGGTTGAACATCATTACACTTCATCTACTTTATCATTATTGTGTTCAGAATTAGTGGGTGTAAGCAAGATGTTAGATGGAAATTTAATTAACAGCATCAGTATACATTGACAAAATATCACTTTGTATAAGAAACAAACTGGTTAAGGAAAACTTCAGCAACGTATTTAAATACAAATAAGATAATAATACAAATAAGATAATAATACAAATAAGATAATAATGCAAAATTTAAATACAAATAAGATAATAATACAGCATACAGTTGTTTCCAGGATACTCTAAATCCCCTTTATCTTTGCAAGAAAACCAACAAGCATGAAATCAAAAAGACGAAATGGGCACAAAAAGAAACCCAAGACTTGGATTAAGAGACCAACCACCTGGGCAAGCCAATCAGAAAACAAAATGAAGAATAGTCCTGCCAAACTGAAACGAGAAGTAACACACAAGATTGGCTTGCGCTAAAATATATTAGAAATATCCCGACGAAACGATTCACGTCCGAACAATATTAAATGAAACCCAACAAGAAAAATTATAAGTCAAAACGACACATAAGAACCCACACAAAAGGGTAAAAAATGGAGCAAAGAAAATAGAAAAATTACATGGCACTCCACCAAACTGAGGACA
Organism: Amaurobius ferox; assembly: GCA_951213105.1. NCBI lineage: Eukaryota > Metazoa > Arthropoda > Arachnida > Araneae > Amaurobiidae > Amaurobius > Amaurobius ferox. Next base: position 47,287,128 of record OX578148.1, on the reverse strand, counting down.
AAAATGGAGTACTGTGCATAGTTCTCCTTTGTTGTTAAGTCCTTATTTACCAATGTCCCCGTTAAGGGTGTACTGTCTTGTCTCAGGAAAAAGTTGTATAAATCCCATTTCCTTTAGCTTGAAACTGGTGAACTTGTTTCTCTTTCCAGCACTTGTTTATCGCATATTTTTTTTATCTTTCATAGTAAATTCCACTGTATATCTGATAGCTTGGTATGGGTAGATTTTCTAGAACTAACTCTTCCTTCTAGAGACTGTAATATGGGTTATCCACTCAGTCCTAGTTCGCACGACATCTACATGCATTAATTTGTACTGTTCTTCATTCTACTTCCTGATTGGCTCTCTCAGATGGACTCTTAATCCAGGCTTTGGGTTTATAAGTCCCTCTGTTTCTTCTATTTGTGTCCACTTCTGCACCTTGGCAGTCTACGTAATGACTCCTCACATCAGGGAGCTGCTGATGAGCGGACTACTGGGACAGGAAGAGGACCAAGTCTCCAAGATTCTAGGTTCGTTACTTTCTGTGAACTCTTTTTTGTTTGCCCAGAAATTGGATAGGTTTATTGATTGTGATATTTATGAGATTTCTAAATGTGAGGGATGTAATTCTAGTGTTCAAATCAAAAGTAAAATGATAGAGCTAGGCTTAATTAAGGAAATTAAAGATGAAGATAAACTTAAAACGGTTGAAAATCCAAATAAAAAAAGAAAGATGGAGGGGCAATCCACTGAGGATGTTCCTACTAAAAGCCAGATTGTAGAAGAAAACTTAAATGTCCATGATAACATGGACTGTAATGAAATAGCTGATAATGTTGAAAATGTAACTGACAATGATTATGTTAAAACTAAGACTTAAGCTGAGATTGCCGCGCAACCAGTTGTGTTTAAAAGTGCACCTAAACCTAAAACGGTCGAAAATAGTGACAGGCTGACAACAGTTGAAGTTGAGAAAAAAGACCCAAAAGCTGAATGTTTTTTCATAAAGTTCAATGATAATTACAAGGTTCTTCTTAAAAAACTAAATGATATCTCAGGAAATAAAGCATCTGGCAAGCTCACAGGAGACATGCTAAAACTGATTCCAAATGACGCTGACACCTACAGGGTTGCACAGCGCCATTTAAGTAGTGAGAAAATCCCCTTCCACAGCTTAAACCTAAAGACGGAAAGACCAAAAAAGGTAGTTCTGAAGGGGCTACCAACAAATTATAACATGGAGGAAATAAAAATCACTTTTACATCCGAAGGATTAGATGTAGTCCGGGTTTCTAAACTGAGAAACACTAAAACGAGATTACCCCTGCCGATCTTCTTAGTCAGCTTTAGACCTACGGCAGACTGGCAGAGGATCTACAGACTAACAAAATTAGGTTACTGGGCTGTGAAGGTTTTCTTGCCTTCAGAGCACGGGGCTTCAAAATCTGCTACCGGTGCCAGCAGCTCAACCACTCCTCTGAGAACTGCAGTATGCCACCAAAGTGCCTGAAGTGTGCTGAAGATCATTTCACACGGGACTGCCAGAGACCCAGGACAGAGAAGGCAACGTGTGCAAATTGTAATGGAGACCACCCGGCGAACTTCAGGCAATGCCCGAAGAACCCCTGGAACAGAGGATAGGCACCGGGGTATGCCCCCCAAAACCAGATACCCCCTTGGTTGCAAAAGGCCCTCGGACTAAACCCCCAGGCACTCCCTCAGTGCTCCTCGCACATAGTGCCACAGTTAAATAGACACCAACCTTCAGCACCTACCAGATCGGTGCAAGAGCAGGCCCCCAAACCATCGACCTCCAGAGAATTGACCCTGGAGGAAGTAAGAGCAGCTACAGCTGCCATTAAAAAGAGATCGGATGCAGATAAAGCCAGACAGGCAAAGGAGGCAAGGGATAGACTTAACAGGAAGGTTGAGGATTGGAAACAATCTAAACGAGACAGGGAAGAAGAGCTCGCGCAAACCCAGCTGTTAGAAAAAACGGTTGAAAAAAGGCAAAAAACTACTGAGGTCCAAAAGGATACTCACAAAAATGACCAAACCGCGGTTGAGGCTGAGGAATATGGATTGGAAACGGAAATCTAAGTTATCAAAATAAACTCCTAATTTATAAATCGGTCATCCACCCGGGAATGCTGTATGCAGCACTCATATGGGGATATGCCCATAAAACTACTATAGACTTACTAGAGACAAAACAAAACAAAACCCTAAGGATTATAAGGAAAGCCCCTAGATACTTGCGAAACTCGGTAATTAGGAAAGACTTCAAAATAAAAACTGTTAGAGCCCAAATTAAAAAACTAGCGCTTAAATTCTATAAAAATCTGCCATCTGTTCCAAATGAACTACTATTCAATCTGCATGATTATGATCATCGCAAGGCCAAATCACGTAAGAGACCCCGCGCGGTACTTAATATTGAAAATTGGAATTAGGTAAATCCCAACTTAAATAGTTGATATTAAATAAAAACTCGATCAATGTTTTCTAAAAAATGTTCTTAAACCTTTAACTGCCAAATTGCTAGGAAATCCTTAGATCTGCATCAACTCCCCAAAATTACTCAAACTCTAAATGTGCAACAAACTGCCACACTAGGAGCTAAGTCAAATAATAAAAACAGTTAATCAAAAACCTCGAACCTCCAACTGTGGGCAAATGAAATAATGTCACAGTATGAAGATAAGAACCACACCTAGAGATTGGAGATTAAAGGCGCTTCGCGCCTGGTGCTCTTTTCTGGACGAAACCCTTTCACGTATTTGTGTCCATTTTGACATTTTGACTTCTCGTTTGTTTGTTCTCTTGCACTGACAAAGAAGAAGAGTATCCTTGAAACAGCATTATCGTATTTGTGCTTAACGACCAACTAGGTATTAATAAAAACCATAGTTGAATTCGATAGTAATTACTTTGAGCACGAAATTTATAAATACATTTATTATTTAAAATTAAATCTGAATTTAGAAATTTTTTACAGTAATTTTGGGACAGCTTTTTTACTGTGAGAAAGTATTTCCATAAAAATTATGTTTTAAATTTGTAAAAATGTCAAGAGATGGCAGCACTAAACAATAAGTTTCAGAGTCATTATGACAGATGATTTGAGTTTCCGAATTTTATTCAACTTTCACGCTCAAAATTACATTTACAGTTTACATGCACACATTTGATAAACTAACCCTGTATTTTGCTTTTGATACAATTTAAAATCGCATCAATTGCAATACACTACACAGGGCATCCTAACACGAGTCCCTATTGAAAGTATCATTGGTAGGTACCTGTACTAAAAATTTTTACATATTTTTATGTTTTGTACAAGGTGTTCATACTGTATGTCTCTAATTTAACAATAATATATATGGAAATCCATGTTGTGGTAGAAATATTTTTAGTGGAAATTTTTTCTCATCATGCTAGATAAAACTAAGGGATATACAAATTACAGTATTTTATTTTTTATTTATGAAAATAATTTACATTGAGAATATACGAGATTGCAAATTACGTATATTTTCAATACATTTATTATTTAAAATTAAATCTGAATTTAAAAATTTTTTACAGTAATTTTGGGAGAGCTTTTCTACTGTGAGAAAGTATTTCTATGAAAATTATGTTTTAAGTTTGTGAAATTGTCAAGAGATGTCAGCACTAAACAATAAGTTTCAGAGTCTTTATGATAGATGATTTGAGTTTTCGAATTTTATCCTACTTTCACACTCAAAATTATATTTACAATTTACATGCTCACATTTGATAAACTAACCCCGTATTTTGCTTATGATACAATTTAAAATCGAATCAATGCAATACACACAGCACAGGGCATCCTAACGCGGGACCCTATTGAAAGTATCATTTGCGGATCCGGTAGGTACCTGTACTAAAAATTTTTAAATTTTTTTATGTTTTGTAAAATGTGTTCATACTGTATGTCTCTAATTTAACAATAATATATATGGAAACTCATGTTGCGGTAGAAATATTTTTAGATGAAATTTTTTCTCATCATGCTAGATAAAACTAGGGAATATACAAATTACAGTATTTTCATTTTTATTTATGAAAATAATTTACATTGAGAATATACGAGATTGCAAATTACGTATATTTTCAATACATTTATCATTTAAAATTAAATCTGAATTTAAAAATGTTTTACAGTAATTTTGGGAGAGCTTTTCTACTGTGAGAAAGTATTTCCTATGAAAATCATGTTTTAAGTTTGTAAAATTGTCAAGAGATGGCAGCACTAAACAGTAAGTTTCAGAGTCTTTATGATAGATGATTTGAGTTTTCGAATTTTATTCGACTTTCACACTCAAAATTATATTTACAGTTTACATGCTCACGTTTGATAAACTAACCCTGTATTTTGCTTTTGATACAATTTAGAATCGCATCAGTGCAATACGCACAGGGCATCTAACGCGGGACCCTATTAAAAGTAACATTTGGGGGTCCCTGGTAGGTACCTGTACTAAAAATTTTTACATTTTTTTTATGTTTTGTACAAGGCGTTCATACTGTATGTCTCTAATTTAACAATAATATATATGGAAACCCATGTTGTGGTAGAAATATCTTTAGTTGAAATTTTTTTCTCATCACACTAGGGATTATACAAATTACAGTATTTTCATTTTTATTTATGAAAATAATTTGCATTGAAAATATACGAGATTGCAAAATAACAAGTATTTATAATATATTTGAAAAAAAAAATAATAAAACGATTTTTAAATAGGAAACTGTCTTGCCTTTTTTTTTTTCTCAGTAAAGTTAACTACAATATTCTCCAATTTAATATTTCTTGCTTGTTCGTATTCTATTCACGCTTCTGTAGTGTGGTTGATACATACGTTCAAGAATAGAATACATACATTGTGGTCGATACATACGTTCCAGATATAGTAGAGGATCATCAATCAAGGGGATAATTAAATGAAAATATCTATTTATCAAGCTAAATATAATCAACATATATCAATGGTGAGAATTGGAAAATTGCAAAACAAAAAATAACCAAGCATTAAAGCCATACACGTGGATAAGCACTAGGCTTAAAAGTTGTTTATTTTGAACACATTCGTTTTCAGGTCCAAGTATCTATTCAAAATGAACAAAAAAAGCTTGTTTCTGAAGACAGACATAGATAATATCTATAAACTCTGTCTACTTGGACAACAAGCTAAAAGATTGAAAAATAAAATAGGAATATAAAAATGCCTAAGAAAATACTGCACAAGTCCTATCGCAACGAGCAATAAATGACGAGACTACTGTTGCCATTCGCAGGAGATAAAAGTGGAGATCAACTGTTGCCAATCGTGAGATACGAGTATAAATAACAGCATTGCAAAAAAGTAATAAAATGTGATAAATTCACCAGTAAAAGCAACGTGATAAAGGGGCGTGTAAAATAATAGAAAGCTAGGAGTCTGAGAGGATGTAAATACATTTTAATGCTAATTCAAGAGAATGTTAACAATTAGTTAATATAAGACACTAAGAAGGGAATTTTAAGTATATTCAGCTAATTTAAACTTGCATAAATATGTGTGTGTGTGTGTGTTGCTAACCTTTTGAATTTCTTCAATTTCGATATGAGACAATGACATTTCTAAATCAATAGCCTGCTTCTCCAATATTTCTTTATCAATCTTCTGAAAATATCCCCAAAAAACGAAAAGATTCTGAATAGGTCTTAATCTGATTAAATCGTCCTGAAAGTGAACTGGTTTCGCCCTGTACTGGATTGAAACAACATATTTACTTTGTACGCTTTTGGGGGATCGAAATTAATTTCATCAGCCTTTTCATAATCGAAATTTATTTAATGCTTTAAAGCCCTTTCGGCACTTGACCCATTCATCGACCCATTCGGCCCAATCACTAGATTCTATCGACCTACGACGGGTCCTGAATATACAGAAATTCCTCCTTCTAGGAAGAAAAATATATGGCATGAGCGCCCATACAACTTTTAATAGGAGAAAGGGACGCATACCACTGACGTCAGTAACACAAACTCAAGGATGAAACTTACAACATGAACTGGCTCGATAGCCGTAGATATCCATATCTTATATCGCTTATATTCTGTGCAATTACAATATATTTGAGTTTAAATGATCATCCAAATTTGATTATTTCCACAACGAAGCCTATTTTTCACTTATGTAAAATGTAAACAGCAAAATATGTAGAATGAGTTGTATTAGAATTGCTGTATTTCTTTAACACAAAATTATTTAGCCCATGGAATCTGCGTAGCTGATATGAATGAAATATTCATTGATTTTACAAAGAGAAGGACGATTTTTTGCGATGAAGTTTCAAGCATAGAGTTTAATTACGTGTAGCTCCATAGTCTTAATTTTCAAATAAAATAAATTTTTATAGTATTATGATGAATGAGATGAATGGCAAAATGTTATGAATGAAATGCTGTTTTTATAGAGAGATCCAGGCGTGTTATTTTTTCTATGACGTCATTTGAATGAATCAGTTGTTTTCGATGAAGTTTTCAAATATAATAAATTATCGTAGTATTATGATAGTTTTAAAAATATTACCGAGGAATGTATCACATTTCAGAGATGTTTAAACCAGGCAATTTATATTTCAATGCCGTCATTTGAATGAAGTTCATTTTTTTCGATGAAGGTTGAAGTTTTCAAATATAATAAATTAATGTAGTATTGTGATAAGTTTTAAAATATTACTTTGGAATGTATTGCATTTTAGACTTGTTTAAATAAAATTGCATTGAAGTCGGAAAGTGTTTCAAAATCAATGCTTTAAGCATGATTGATCTTTCTTGTATTTCATTGTATTCTGTCGGCAAAAAAAAATTTAAGATAGTGTATTATTAGTTACTTCTTCCATTCTGCCATTGAATTTACGATTTTAATATATATATATATATATATATATATATATATATATATATATATACACAGAGAGGGGGGTTGTTAACAATCCCATTGTTGACGTATTTAAACGAATTTTAATTACAAGAAATTTAATAATTGTGTACCACTTTTAAATTTTTAATTAAAAGTTATATTCGAAAAGTAAAGACTAACAATAATATATTAGAGTACTGATTCGTAGAGAGTCACCGTTCTTAGCGATTGTGGCTTTCTGCTAGAGGACGTGGCTCGGACCCAGATCATGGGGCTAATAATGGGTTTCTATTAATAGTTTCATGTGTACGCCGAATCGAAGTGTTCTGGAATGGACCATTTGCACGTAAGATGGCGTGCGTGCAATATGGTTGACGGTGGGTGGAGTACCTTAACATGTGCTTGCAGTTCAGGTTTAGAACTGTCGTGAACAGAAAGTAATTAACTCTGTTGTGGTAAACGTGAAACCTGCGACACATGCTGGGGTGCTACTGTTGACATTTGGAATGGAATACATCTTGATGAAAGCGTTCGGTTTCTTTTTTGTGTTTCTGCCAACTGTGTGATTTTTTTTTTCGTCAGCAACCGATCAACCCATCACAGAGAAAATTGATGTCAGCTCACCCAATCAAAGTTTTGCCCATATTGGAAATTCTAAATATTTACTATTGAAAAGCCCAGCTTAATTCATTTGCTGTTGGTCTCTAGAAATCGAAAGAAACATACCCCACTAGCAAAGAACAGAGCTTTAAATGGACTCGCACGAATAAAGAGTGCGAGCGGTGAAAGATTTCAAAAGAAAACTTGATTTTACAAATAATTATGAAATTAGAAATATAAAAAATAATTTCAATATTTGAGAATCGTAACACAAAAAAACCTGTAAGTTTTTAGAATTTAAATATTAAATTAAACAAATAAGAAAAAGGAAAATCGTGGAATCAAAGTAACACATTTCAATCGTAAAAACGTATTTCCATAGATTTGCGTTTTATTATTCCATGTATCATGGAGGTGAAGGGTGACTCTCTAACTCCATGGTATGTATTTTGTTTCATCGCGTTCTATTAGCAACCGTGTAAAAATAGGATTGTGAAGCTCAATATTGACCTCTTTTTAACACTTTACAGCAAAGTTGAAAAGTGTTTATGACTTTGTTCATTCTGTCTGTCTGTCTGTCCGTTAACACGATAACTGCCGTAAAAATGACTTAATTAAAATGACATTTTAGTATGTTGTTCAGACGGTCTGTAGAATCTATGGGAATGTAAATGAATAATATCACCCAATTAGTTTTGGATTGAACCCGGGTTGAAAAAATAAAATACATTGAACCTTATGGGATCTAATTTTTCAAACATTTTTTAAGCGGATTTAAAATTCACAAATTACTTAGAAAATTTTAGGTAATATTCATATTATTCCATAAAATATACAAAAAAATTTCAGCAAAATATATTGAGTAGCTTTTTAAATAAAAATTAAAATAATAATTGCACCTCTTATATGAAGCGATCACGTGACCATGATATGAAAAAATCACGTGACCCACTTCAAAATGAAATATGACATCCATCTTGTCTCAAAATCGTGATTTTTAAAGTTCTTTTTAATTCATATTGAGTGTTGTATCCGTCCTAAAACCGCTTTATTTTTGCTTAAATTCTGTGATTCTACATACTGAAACAACGCAATTACAATATATTTGAGTTTAAATGATCATCCAAATTTGATTATTTCTACAACGAAGCCTATTTTTCACTTATGTAAAATGTAAACAGCAAAATATGTAGAATGAGTTGTATAAGAATTGCTGTATTTCTTTAACGCAAAATTATTTAGCTCATGGAGTCTGCATAGCTGATAAGAATGAAATATTCATTTATTTCACAGAGAGAGGGACGATTTTTTTCGATGAAGTTTTAAGCATAGAGTTTAATTACTTGTAGCTCCATGGTCTTAAGTTTTTAAATAAAATAAATTATTTTAGTACTGTGATGAATGAAATGAATTGGAAAATGTTTATGAATGAAATGTTGCTTTTATAGAGAGAGCCAGGCGTGTTTTTTTTCCTATAACGTCATTTGAATGAATTTCAGTTGTTTTCGATGAAGTTTTCAAATATAATAAATCATTGTAGTATTATGATAATTTTAAAAATATTACCGAGGAATGTATCGCATTTTAGAGATGTTTAAACCAGGCAATTTATATTTCAATGCCGTCATTTTTCTTTTTTTGGATGAAGGTTAAAATTTTCAAATATAATAAATTAATGTAGTATTGTGATAAGTTTTAAAATATTACCGAGGAATGTATTGCATTTTAGAGATGTTTAAATAAAATTGCATTGAAGTTGGAAAGTGTTTCAAAATCAATGCTTTAAGCATGATTGATCTTTCTTGTTGTCATAATAAAACAATTGTATAATAACTTGAAAATATTAATAATCCCTGAATCAATAATCCCCGTAATTATCAATAATAATAATGTTTAAACCTGAAGACAGTAATTGATATTATCCAGTCAAAAATGCTGCATGAAAAATCAAATCGTTCTTTTCTAAAATATATTTTTATATCCATTTATTTATTATTCAAATCGAAAAAATAATTATTAAAATTAACAGACATATTTAATTTAATTGCGTTTCTGAGTAACATGATATAAGATAGAATCTTCCTCATAAACTGCGAAATCAAATAGCCATTTTGATTTCTTTATACTTTTCATTGTTCAGTAAAGCATGTTCAAAATAAACCATGGAGATATACTTCCTATTTAAATCATGTTTCAAACGATTCATGTTTTCAGAGAGTGACCAATTAGCGCAAAAAATCCCCCATCAAACTCAGAGATTAAATTTTAATACACTTTCAAACGATTTTCAAGCTTTTCGTTTGGATAAACCACGGAGTTAGAGAGTTTTGTTTAGAAAAGTTTTGTTTTTCATTAATATCTCGACAACCCCTAGACTTAGATACTCGAAACTTGGACTAAATTTATGGGGAGCTATTTTGAGGCTATCCACAAAATTTCATCAAATTCGGTTCAGCCGTTCTCCTATGATGATGAGACAAACAAAAATTTGGTTTTTTACTAATATCTCGAGAACCACTGATCGTAGAAACTCCAAACATAAACTAAATTTTAAGTAGGACTATTTCCAGGCTACCCACAAAATTTCATCAAATTGACAAACAGACAGACAGATTTTCAATTTTATATATATAGACTAGCAGCATACCCGTTCTTCGTACGGAGTATATAATATAAAGAAACTTAAAATTCACAATCATGTGCAAATTCCTATAGTATACTAAATGGCATTTTTAATCAAAATATTCTGATAAAATATTTAACATAATGCTCCTAAAAAGAAGTTAAGGAATGTCTGTTCTCGCTATTCAAAATTATCTTCACGAGCAGATCTGAAGAATAAAACAACCTGTCCTCTTTTGTAAGCAAATTTATAAAAAATATGGAATTGAATCAATATATGCAAAATAAGTGCCTTAAAATTGTATGGGACCCGTACTACTTATATACGCGAATATTAGAAGATATAACCTGTATTAGTAGATTACATGTATAAATTGAAAATATCAATAAATCCGTAATCTTTAAACCAGAAGGCAGTAATTGATTCCAATATGTGCCGAAATGAAAGTGTTAAAATTATATAGGAAGATATACCCGTACTACTTATAATGTCGTAGATTAGAAGATATGTCCTAATGTTAGTAAAAGATTACCCGTATTATAATATAAGTCTTAAAAATATTTGCCAAATGAAACAGATTAATTAATAAATTAAAAATATCAATAATCCCCGTAATCTTTATACCAGATGGCCGTACTTGATTCCAATATATGCCAAAATATATGCCAATATACCTGTACTATTTATATTCTCATAGATTAGAAGATATAGCCGTGCATTTGTAGAAGATTACTCGTATAACGTACAATATATGAATTTCAACAATTTTTGCCGCAATAAAACAATGGCATAAGAAATTGAAAATATCGATAATCTCTGAATTAATAATCCCCGAAAACATCAATAATAATAATGTTTAAATCTGAAGATCGTAATTGATATTATCCAGTCAAAAATACGATGGCAATGAAATTTATTTTATATACATATCTTCATTATTAAAATCGGAAAATATTTAATAAAAATATTTTTCCTCATAAACACACTGGATTTAAATCCGTTGCTAAGCGATATGTTATGATTTGCTTCAAATAAATTAGTGGTCAAAATATCGTCTGAATAATGCTATCTCTAATGAAGGTTTGGCGGCATTTTAAAAAATCGCCTAATTTATCGCCAAGTGGGACAGTCCCACTTGGCGATAAATTGACGAACCATCATCAAAATATTACCCCCCTAAAAAAACACAATTTCATTTATTTAGCGCAATTTTATCAATTTCAAGATATTTTTATGGATTTACAAACATTTTTGTCAATTTGGTGATATTTTAAAATCGCTAAATGTGTTACTAAATAAGACGGTTGGACTGACAGACAAATGCTAACGAAACGCGAGTTCAGTACTTTCTTCTAGCAAAACAAAATAAATTTCATTTATTTGCATCGTTTTTATCAATTTGGAGACATTTCAATCAATTTGGCAACGTTTTAGAAATTTGCCAAATTAGCGATATCCAGCCAAATTCGTAGCTTTAAATTTTCAGATTTGAATAAAATATCGTGATCTAGTTTGTATATATTAAATGAAAACACTAAAATATTATTAGGAGATATACCCATTCTACTCTTTTTATATTTCAACAATCGGATAAATGAATTTATTGGGTAGACAGAATATATGAGTCTATTAGCTGAACACAATATAAGCTTGAAACCTCTTTGCCAAAATAAATGAAAGTGATGTACGCAGTTCGCAATTAATATAATTAAAAGAAAAATCAAACCGTTTTTTTCTAAAATAAATTTTTATATCCATTTATTTATTATTCAAATCGAAAAAATAATAATAATCATTAACAAATGCATTTAATTTTATTGCGTTGCCGAGCAACATGATATAAGATAGAATCTTCCTCATAAAATGCGAAATTAAATAACCATTTTGATTTCTTTATACTTTTCATCGTTGAGTAAAAGCTTATGAAAATATAAGCCATGGAGGTAGATTTTTCCATTTAAATTCATGTTTCAAACAATTCATGCTTTCAGATAGTGATTAATTAGCGCAAAAAATCTCCACCAAACTCAGAAATAAAGTTTTTTTTTCTCTTTGACGTTTTAAACAAACGATTTTCTTCCTTTCCATTTGGATAAACCACAGAGTTAGAGAGTAGAACTCCTAGGGAAAAGTTCCGTTTTTCATTAATATCTCGACAACCCCTGGTCTTAGAAACCCAAAAATTTGACAAAATTTATGGGGGGGCTATTTCCAGACTACCCACAAAATTTCATCAAATTCCGTTCAGCCGTTCTCTCGTGATGATGGGACAAACAGACAGACAGACAGACAGACAGATTTTCAATTTTATATATATAGATTCAGGCCTGTTTCGAAAAGAAAAATAAATACTTAAGGTTAATGTTGAAAATAAATCAACACTTATTAAAAATGACCTACCTTTCAATTAAAATAAAAGCATTCTAAAGTTCATTTTGCTAGTCAGACTACTCTTATGGCTTTAGGGAAGTCTACTCTGACGTCATCGCTTGTCTGGGAGTGCTATACTGCACTTTATAAGATTGCTAGCAACAATCAAGTCATACTTTACTGGGTGCCTGGACACTCAGGCATTCCAGGTAATGAAATGGCTAATGAGTTGGCTAGAAAAGGTTCAAGCACACCTTTTGTTGGTCCCGAGTCAGCTTTGGGTGTTCCTAATGAACTGACTAGAAGAATTGTCTATGACATCTTCAGTGAAAGAAGTGGCGTAATACTAAGGGCCAAAGGCAGACGAAAGAACTAAACTGTAAGTGCCCTTGTATGCATCAAAAGGAATTACTCAAGCAATAAGGAACTGGCATCAGAAGAGCTGTTGGGCTCCTTACTGGGCACTGCACCCTTAAAAGACACCTAAATATTATAGGTGTCATTAAGGATTCGCTATGTAGTGGCTGAAATTATAGCGAAGAAACTGCCGCATACATACTATGTGAATGTGAGGTGTTCTCCGTCCATGGGTTCGAACACTTGGGTCGACATGTGATCGAGCCCTGGGAGTTACATGACATTCCTGTCAAGTGCCTGCTGATTCTTGTTCTGCTACTGGTTTCTTTTCTTAGGCATTTTTTATTTTCAGGGGGTAGTACAATAGACCTCTGGTCGCTGTGCTGCGCTCTTTTGGAGCCACCCACCTTCATGTCATTCATTCATTCAAAGTTCATTTTAAATATTCTTTATCGCTTTGCTGGAAACATACTGTTCAAAATGTACACATTAAACGCAGCTTTCGTTTCAGTTTGTTTAAAATAAACAGAGACAAAGCAGCATTTGCAAAGTTTATTTCACCTTCAAAGCCATTTTTATAAGCATTTCATTCGATGCTTCAGTGCATAACTTAAACTATTTATAGCATTTCTTACTTAACAATAGCATGTATATCTTATCACTGTCTTCAAAAACTCTTATTAAATACATATATAAAGAAATACAGTTTTATTTAACATATATATATATATATATATATATATTAGATAGTTTTCTTTAATTAAAAAAAATAGTTAAAATTTGTAGTTAACTAATATTATTTTTCATCCAGGCTTTTCAACCTTAGGTCAACAGATTCCTAGCATGCTTTAAAAAGTAGCATGGTAAGCATATACGTTTTAAGTTAACGTGATACAGGAAACTAATTTCTGGTTTTTACGCTGATGCCAGATATATATTATTTTTGTAATGCATTTAAAGGAATCAGGAATCGACCAAAAGTTAGAAACCTATGTTGAACATTAAATCAATCCGTGCATAATTTCAATATTTGTGCCCTTTTAAATCTTGAACGAGAAAAAAATTATTGCACGTGCATCAAGAAATTGCTACAAATCGATCATTAATATTGAACATTGTTTCAAATGCATCATGAATATGCAGATATTGTCACAAATATATTATGAATTTACAACAGGTATTTTAAGTACATCATAAATGGGCAATAGGTGTTGAAAATGCATCATTCGCGTGCAAATATTGCAAATTCATCATGCAGTCGCAAATAAATCATGAATATGCAACAAGAGTCGCAAATTAATCAGTAATATACATCCTGCAATTACAATTAAGTTGCAAAGCAATGGAAGCATTATAAGGGTAGCATATAAAATATGAATGTGCAGCAAGTGCCATAAATAAAACCGAATATGCAGCAAGTGTCGGAAATGAATCAAAAATGTTCATCTTGCAATGGCAATACATTGCAACAGCAATGACAATTAAGACATTAATATATTGAATTAGACAATGAGATATTGAATTAACCAACTTGTGTTCACACAACTTAATTCAATATTTATCAATTGAAATACTATAAACTTATATTTTATCAAACTTTTGTAAAATCCACCAGTTTGAAATTCTTGTCATACGCTGAAGCATCAAAATATCCCTTGTAACACAACCAAGTTAAATCAGTTCAAGAATTAACACAACCCAACAGACAAAACACATGTATAAAGACTTTACCTTCCAAAAAAAAACAGTACAAAACTATGTTAATGCTAACAATAAATATCGTCATCAAAACGATGATGTTTAAAAAAGCAATAAATAAGTCACTTTGTAAAAATTACTACACAAAAATTAAAACGGATTGATTAAATAAAAATGTTAAAATATTGGACGGAATGATCACAGGGCTCGTTCAAAAAGTGTAAAAATGTTCAAGTAGCTGCCACTGAAGTGGATAAAACTGAGGAAGCTATATCTTCAGTTACTGCATTACTGCTTCTTGGGCTTGGTCTTCAGGTAAGACTTGGTAGTTGTTGCACTCATGGTTGTAGTCTCTGTGTCATTAGGAGGATTAAGTCTCATCTGAAATAAAGGAAAGAATAATAAATTAGAACAAAGGTTTAGAAATTACCTCTTCTTTTGGTAGTAAACCAATTTTGGAGACAATATTAAACTCATATTGGGCAATGCAGTATTATACTGGAACTTATATTGGGCAATGTAGTATTATACTGGAACTTATATTGGGCAATGTAGTGCAGAGGGTGTTCACACATTTTTGTAACGATTTTGACTTTCTCCATGAATTAAATTTAAATAAAAAAAACCTAACTGGCATCATGTCGGAATAAGGTTTAATTATCGTCTGCATTAAAAATATTCTTTGTTTTAAAACGTTACTGGAAAATAAACTATGGATCGAAGGCTATATTTTCGCACTTTCTCTATAAAAATACTCTTATTAAATTATAATACTCTTATTCGATTATTAAAAAAAGATGTGAAATGCATGGTTTAAATATTTTTACACGTATATTAAGTGACATAACTAATAAAAAAGAAAAGACACGTCAAAGTTTACATTTGACTGGAAAAAATGTGAAAAATGCATACCCAACAAAGGTTGGTTCAGAGAAAACAAGGAAAGCTTTGCTGAAGGTTTTATGGTTATTGTTGGATTCTCTTATAACGGAAAACTTAAAATAAGGAAAGTAGAAAAAATGTCAAAATTAACTCGGATTACTATCAGATATATGTTTTAACACCTGTTTTCAAAAAAGACATTTCATCACTTTATCACTTTACCCAAACAATCTTCACTGTGTTAAGTTCTATCAGGATAAGGCTACCAGATATACCGCTAAATCTACTGCTATATTTTTTGAAAAAATGAGAAATGAAACCGGAATTGAGGCTATTCCATTTAAATGCATCCCACCCAAGTCCCCCGACCTGTCTCCACAAGCGTCTGGGGAGAGAAATCTATCCACAATGTTAAATTTCTCTTTGAATCTAGATAGAACAATTTGGGATAGAACAATGGAAAAAGTCAAACAAGTATGGTTTATCAAAGCACTCTAGACATATCTAATCAATATTTTTTTTCTAAAATTAGCTGAAAGCTAAAATAATAATTTTCTAGTGTACATATGGAAAGGAGAGGAGATTTATCAGATGGAAACACTGCAAAGCAAAATGAAAATATGTGTCTATGTAAAATTCCATTATAAAAAAATTCTACCTTGATGATTTTGGTGTCGTCATCTAGTGTTTTTCTATCAAAGTTATATAAAAAGCTCCTGCTTTCTTTCTTTTTACATTTTGCTTTCATCACAAAAATTATATCGTAATTAAACGAAGTTCCAATAGCATTATTTGCCCAGTAGTATTTTAAGAGATAAGATCTCCTAAAAGCAGATATTTGTTTTGTCAGTAATTGAGAAATTGTATAGAATTCAGCTTAAGTATTAAGGAAAATTTTGATCGAATTCCAGAACTATGCATAGGAGTAGCAAAATGGGAGCCCAGAATTGGGTTAAAATTTAATAAACCTTTTTCCAAAAGAAGGGCAAAAAAATAAAGTTTTTTCTGTAAAAATGGATAAAAAAATAAATCTTCGCTGAAATCAAGGAACAAAACAATTAAATTTATAATGCATCTTATTAACCAAGATTTTACTTTTTAGCTTTTTCATACTTTTGCTTTGTTGTTGGATAATCGCATCTGATTGTTAACTGTAAATGTTGTCGGATGGATGGTTCAAATTTAAAAAAGTTGTAATCCTTTTGCCACTAGTGCCATGAACACAATTTTTCGCCCCCCCCACTACTTCATATTTTACCTTACATTTAACTTTCTCTTACACTATTTATATGGACCAAGTCCCTATTCATTGCATCCTTTTGCCCCCCCCCCCCTGTCAGGGACCCTGGGGATTACAGGGGTACAAAAACCATCATCACTGGTGTGTGTGTGGGGGGGGGGAGGGGGTCCAGTTTTGACTATAGAACACTAAAAGAATAGATTTAACTTGTGATTTGCTTCATTACTTTTTTTTTAATTTTCTCTCGATTTGCGTGCGAGGAATTAAATTGTTACAAGTAATGAGGAAATATAGTATATATCTGAATTTCATAAATTACACAAACTATTCTTATTATTTTACTGGATATGATTTTCTACATGTAAGTGTATGGCGGGGGGGGGGGGGGGGGGTCGCCAATTTTACACCTTGCCTCCGGTCGCTATTCACTATAGCTACGCGTCTTAAAATGTGAATCGAACCAGACAGGGAAAATGCAAATTATACTGCAAATTTTAACAATATTTACTTGAATTTTCAAGTCACAATAAACAAACCAGTTTCGAACTTCCCCTACTTTTCCAAATAAATCTTCATATATTTCCAAGCAACACTTACAGTAAACTCACGTTATAATATTAAAATTTATATTGTCGAAGCAAGTAAAAAAATTCATAAGAAATAAATAAATAAATTTGGGCTTGCACATATTCTACTTATGTGAAAACACAATAAACATTGGGTTCTGAGCATATTTTAAATTAAATTGCTAAAAGTAATGTTTTAAGCATTCACTTGACCCCCCCCCCCCCGCCCCCCAAATGATTAAAACATATTTTTTTTACATTTATTTAAATAATAAGAGGGCAGATACTTGGTAATTAATTCAACATACAATAAATTTATTCGAATTTAACTTTGGAAACTATCTAATAATACTAAGTACTTATTGAATAAAAAAACGAATAAATTCAACATTTATAAAACACAATTCAGTCACCCTGATCTTTCGTTAATTTTTCCCTGCGTCATTCCTTAACGCTGATTTTATTGCCATAATTTTCCCTACACGCATGAGAGGAAAATTTTTCAAGTCCCATAACGTGTGGATAGATCTCCCCCAGACTCTAGTCCTATCTCCTGTGGATTACTGTGCATTTGGACTTTTAAGGGTGAGCGTCAGTAAATCTTCTGCCCTATCCGCGCTTTGTTAACTTTCGCGGCACACATTTTTTGCCGAAATTCTGCTCAAACAGTTGCGAAATATTTCTGAAAGATAAAATGCAATGCTTAGATTATATTAAAACTAAATTTAATACGCAATAAAACATAGAATATATATTTTATTTTAATCCAAAATATTTTTGGTGCTGCTATCTGTTGTCGTAATTTAATTCATACCGATTATTTTTATTTTTTAATGAACATTTTAAAATATCTATTCCTTCTAATACAGTATTAAATACAACAACAGATCATATATAATAATGCCACAATCACGGAAAGGTAATTTCTCATTCTATAAATTTAATAAGGGGATCTGAATGTACATCACTGAGGGCTGCAGTTTTGTCTTCAAGTCCAAGTTCAATTACGTTTCCGTGATTGTGGCATTATTATATATGATCTGTTGTATTTAATAGCGCACCAGAAGGAATAGACATTTAAAAATGTTCATTAAAAAATAAAAATAGTCGGTATGAATTAAATTACGACAACAGATGGCAGCACCAAAAATATTTTGAATTAAAATAAAAAATATATTCAATGTTTCATTGGGTATTAAATTTAGCTTTAATATAATCTAAGCAAGCTCCTGTGGATTACTGTGCATTTGGACTTTTAAAACAAGCTCTTTATAAGCGGCATCCCAAAACATTGGATGGACTCTGGAAGATTGTGGTGGAAGAGTGGAACAAAATCAACCTTGATATTTTAAGAAAAGCTCTTTTATCTTGGAAATCAAGCTGTAATATGATAGTTCAACAAAAGGGCTATCAGATTGAACATATTAGAAAATAAAATTCTTATCTTTGTTTATATATATATATATATATATTTTCAAAATCATTACAAAAATGTGTGAAGACCCCCTCTGATTGAAGATCCCCTCTAAGTTCCAGTATAATTACTGGAACTTAGATTGGACAATGTAGTATTAAACTGGCAACTGATATATTCACTGCTTTCATTATTAAAACTATACATGTATGATTATTCAATATTGACTTCGAAAATATTGAATAATTCAACAATGTATTTAACACTGATCTGATATTGCCTGAAAATATTCGCTCAACACTTACTGCCAATGTTATTGTGCAAATTTTCAAAATATTTACGGTATAGACAATATAGAAGACATGTTGCATGGATGCTGGATTCGCATTTAGGGATACTCAAAACATGTACATCCATCAAAGTCTGAGCGTCCAATTTTTGACTACATCACAATTCTTTTTTTTTACATATACTATGTATTGCAGGGGAAAGTAAACAGCAATGGAGGTGAAAGTGAAGAAAATATAGAGGAATTTCATTTTCTATATAGATTTGATCAATGCCCTGGATGACATTTAGCATATATATTTTTGCACACATAAATATCTATCACTTTTATGTGTGTGTGAAAGACTATAAACGCAAATTTTCAAGAAATATAAATGTCATGTTTCAAACAATATAAATGCAATTTTCTGAAGAATATAAATGCAAATTTTCCAAAGAATATAATGCCCTTCTCCGAAGAATATAGATGCCATTTGCCAAAGAATATAAATGCGATTTTACAAAGAATGTATACCCTATTTTAAAAAGAATATGTTATTATCAAAAGATATAACAACCATTTATCAAAGAATATAAATGCCATTTCAAAAGAATATAACTGTTACTTTCCAAAAAATATAAATACTATTTTCAAAAGAATTTAAATTATATTTTCTAAAGAATATAAATGACATTTCCAAAGAATATAAATGATGTTTTTCAAAAAATATTAATCCAATTTTCAAAGAATATGAATGTCATTTTCCAATATGTATAAATACAAATTTTCCAAATATTATAAAAATGCAATTTTTCAAAGAATATAAATGCAACTTTCCCAAAGTATATAAATGACATTTTCCAAAAACTATAAATGAAGTTTTCTAAAGAATATAAAAGCCTTATTCCAAAAAGAATGAATAGCATTTTGTAAAAAATATAAATACTATTTTCCATAGAATAAAAATTCCCCTTTTCACACAATGCCATTTTTAAAAATATATATATTCCATTTCGTAATACATAAACATACAGGTATTATTGCGAAATAGAACTTGGCAAAACGAACGGTTCAAAATATTACTTGTTCAGTATACTTCGAAAACAATACAAAATTCGGAATACATTCAGCGGTGATATTTTTTTAATTATCACAGAACTACAGTAATTTATTTTAGTTGAAAACTTAAAACGTCATCGAAAAAAATGAACTTTATTCAAATGACGTCATCGAAATATAATAAATCGTCTGACTCTCTATGTAAAAGCAGTGAATATTTCATTCATGCACTTTTATTCCAGACTCCAAAGTTAAATAATGTTGCCTGAAAAAAATTAAGCAATTCTTATACAACTCATCTTAAAATCGTTTATTTACATTCTGCATTCCTTAAAATTACACTTCGTTGTAGAAATAATCAAAATTTGATGATTATTTAAACTCAAAAATATTGTAACTGCGTTGACGCAGAATACAGATGCATAAAATTTATACAAAAATAAAGCGGTTTTAGGACGGTTGAAACACTAAATATAAATTTAAAAGAACTTTAAAAATCACGATTTTGACACTGGGAAAAAGATGGATGTTATATTTTATTTTGAAGTGGATCACGTGATCTCTTTATTATATGGGTGTAATTATTATTTTCATTTAAAAAACTACCGAACATATTTGCTGAAATTTTTTTATATATTTTATGAATAATTAGAATATTTCCTAAAAATTTCGAACCAATTTGTGAATATAAACTTCGCTAAAAAAATGTTTGAAAAATTGGGTCTCATAGGGTTCAATGTATTTCATTTTTTCAACCCGGGTTCAATCCAAAACTAATTGGGTGATATAATTCATTTTACACCGTCTCAACAACATACTAAAATTTAATTTTGATAAAGTCATTTTTACGGCAGTTATCTTGCGAACAGACAGACAGGCAGAAGACAGAATGAACACTTTTCAACTATGTTGTAAAGTGTTAAAATAGAAAGTTCAAAATTTACCGCCTATTTCATTTAACAAACACTTTTTCTTTCTTCACAATTCCAACAAGGAGAAATTGGGAAAAAAAATCCTCCATAAATATTGTATATTGTATGAAAGTTATTTTTTGTGTAGTTATCAATCCAAATTAAACAAAGAAACCTTCACTTACCATAATCCTTTCTTTTTCTGCGCATGCGTAATCGGATTCATCAATATCGTTATAACAATCAGACTTGAATTCTTTGGGTGGCTGTCCTTCGAATTCACACAACTTGTCAATAGGTCTAGCCTTGACAAGCATCTTATTCATGCCTTTCGGCTTTTCTTGGGGACAATAGAAGAACTTTGGATTCTTTTCATCGAAAACAATGCTTTTACGCATCATGTCTGCACATATGGTTGTTAGAGCCTATTATAAACAAAACATGCCATTAAAACAAAGGATTAAACTGCTGTTAAATATATAAACAAATCGTGTTTAACATTTGCAGTATTTCGTATCCGTTTTGATCCGGAGTTGAAATGAAATTCTGAGAACCAAATCTTTAAGCGAATAACAAACATTACCGAGCACATGCCAAAAGGTGATTTGTCTCGAGTTACCAACAATGGTCAACAGGGGTAAATTTGCATGCAAATAATAAATACTAATTTTAAAGTGAATTTAAAAATTAATATAATCTTGAGTTATATATTTACATACTTTTACCACAGGGGAGATGCTGCATCGACTACGACTCGGGGCAAGTGCCCGAGAATGAAAAGTTGTCCTCACCCAAACTGAAGCAAACCATAGGCGCTGACTATAAGGAGGGGGAACACATGGGGACCAGCCCCGTTGAAATTTCCCAGAAGGGGGCTTTGCCCCTCTCTGTAAAATTTCAAGATATTTTTTCTAATTTCATATTTTACTAAACACCAGAAAATATAATTTTCAACTATGAAAACAGAAAAAAAAATTTAAAGAAATCCTATAAACGTAAATATCACATTTCAATTCAGTCTCTTTCATATCTTCCTTACCACAGGGCCTTAAACTATCTAGGTCACAAACCAAGTTCCTCTTTACCCCAGGAAACATGTTTACGCTAATGCCAAAAACACATGGCTACCAGAACCTTTTTAATTGACCACTTCGTTCAAAGAAGAAACTGAATATTGACAGTCATGAGAACATGAAATCGGCATTTCCAAAAAGCAGCTTTCTCCAGTAATAACTATAAATGAGAACCACGATGTAGGGATGGCTTATTTGGTCTACTGTGTACCAAAGATCTATCATTTATAATTGCTCTTTCTATGTGCCAGACCAGTACCATCTTTCCGGGTGGTATTGTGCCCATTTGAAGCTGCGAACCCCGCGGATAGATTAGCCCCTGTTAGCGCCGGACGTTTACCAGCTATCAGCACCAAGTCGTTTGAAACCAGAGGGCTAGGCTATAAATTATGAGAAAATAGAAAATACTCGATTGATAAGAACTTCGTGGGAACATGGTTACTTTCTGTGGGAGGACTTTGCATATCTTCAATTGGTGGCGTCTCAGATGAGTGGCGTTTGTAGTGTTGAAGTCAGTGTGATATTTAGACTCGCATTCTGCAAAATTGTACTGATAGGTATTTTTGAATTAAATAATATATCTATATTAGAGCTTTTCTTTAAAGGGCTTGGTGAAATTGAAGGAACATTTTATACGACCCCCTTAGACAAATTGGGTCAATCAGAAATTTTTTATTTTTAATGCAATAAGATCATTAACAAAAACCGCATATCTGTATCTTTAAAATCAATTGAATTATGATAAAGGAAAAAATCTGACTTATGCCACTTTTCCATACAATGTGGAAGGCTGTTTCATCAGAGAAAATAGGGATCATAAACAAATTGACGATGGAAATTGTTTAGATCAAAAATACGTTAATATGTGTCAAAATTTTTTATCGCAAATGCATCTAAATAAAGCATTCAGACAGAGATCAATTAAAGCAGTGGTACTCACTACGCGGTTGGGTGTCCTATGTATTATCATCCAGTTTTATTTCTTTTGTGATATGTCACAAATTTACATTTCTAATTTGATATAGGGTCCTCTTTCACGATGTTCAATTTTCAATTAAATATATCTCGCTCAATTTCAAAGATACAGATATGCGGGTTTTTTTAATGATCTTGTTGGTATTAAAAATAAAAATTTTCTGATTGACCCAATTTGTCTAAGGGGGTTGAATAAAGATTTGAAAATTTAAAAGTGTAACTTTTTCAAAATGAATGGGATGACTATATCATTATCGTAGTCTTATTTCCTACCTTCAACATTTTTGCAATTAACATTGCCCACTTATCTCCAACAGGTAAAGAATTAAAGCGCGTTTCAATCTTTTTGGGACACCCCGTATATATAGATAAGCCGAAGGTGTACACTCACAGATTTTTCCTTGCAAAGTTATTATACTGCTTAGGAACTCTCATAGGAATTCTGTACTATGTAAATCCTCGGTTAGATATAGTGGATGAGGTATTTTCCTGAAAAATCGCTAGCAAAAGAATTTTTGGAATGCACATTGAAGTAGCTGAAATAATTCGGAAGAAAAGAAAACTAGAAACACTTATTTGATAAGAAGCATCAACTTCCCATCCATAACGACAGCGCAGAATCAGGTATGAATAGAACAAGTGGACAGACACTCTCCCGTTCAATGAACTTCCGTTGAACTCCAACAATAAAACGGCTTTTAACATTTAATGAAAGAAATTCCAAGATCTTTTTATAAAAGTGAAAGGTATTTGGAAGCGTTGTTTATGGTAGAACCAGTTCATGATCCGGCTTGGTATATTTTAAACTATATATTTTAAATTGCACTCGCCGTTGCCCGGGATTTAAAACAAAAATTAAAGAGATAGAAGACAAATTATGTATTGTGTCTTCCCACTATTTTTTTTTACTTTCCTTATATACAATAATGTATAAGGAAAGTATTGTGACGGGGTCGAAAATTCGAATTCGAGTTTTCGACGGGAGAGCACGTTTCAAGCATCCCTGATCACGAATCGAACATTTTTGAGGTGATGTATGTGTGTGTGTATAAAAGTATGTGTGTGTATGTGTGTGTGTGTCAGTGAGCCTATGGCGACGATATCTGACGAACGAATGGACCGGTTTGAACGAAATTTGGTACAAAAATTACAATCCGTAAACACTGGAAGCCTATTGTTTTTAACGCAATCGAATGTTCAGAACCCCCCCCCTAAATATTCGAGTGAAATTTTGAAAAAATCGTTAAAAAATCAAAACCTCCAATAAAGTTGTGCTAATAGACATTTCTTATGTAATTTTTCATTAGAAAACGATTGACATAAATTTTCAAACGCTAACATGAACCGTTCTCGAGATATTGCACATTTTTCAAAAACATTATCAAAAAGTCACATAAAATAAAAAAAAAATATTTCCTATTGAGAAACATGTTCACTTTTCATATGTAATACCATACGATAAATTGGGTGACATCATTCTCTTGAATCTAGCTCGCTCCATTCATGAGAAAAGATAGTTTGAGTAATACTTTTATATTTGAACGCCAGTAGTCATTTATCTGCGATAAGAATAACGTATTTTTCCGTCCATAACGCTTGGCGAGAATTTGGTGACGAATTTGGCAGAATAGCGCAAACTTGGCGACTTTTTTAAATGTTACCAAATCAAGGAAACTCTCGCCAAGTAGATAAAAATGACACTAAATCAATGAAAATAACAGCTATTCGACGAAAATTCAATATCTTGGAAAAATTTAAGTATCTACTATAAGAATAATCTATTTTTATTTTACTGTAAAAGTAGTAAATACATTGAATTATATAAGGAAAGTCATGTGCTGCCCACATCAGATTTATTATTATTAATATTTTTTTATTTTTTGAGTCAGGAAAAGCCTAGCTCCATTTGTTGTTCTATCAGTTTGAATCTTTTCATCTTTTACACTATTCATGCACTTACTTACACCATGTATGTTAATGCAGGGAACAAGAGGTTTAGTACCTTTAGTACCTGTATTAGATATATGATTTATAAAACATTTAAATATTAATTTCATTATTGGGTGTAGTTACAGGCTTATATCTTTACCACTCTTTCACAACAAGAAATTCATTTTTCAATTGCTTACCTTATTTATGGAACAGGGAACGAGGGGTATTTAATACCTATTTAGTACCTGTTTTATTTATGAAGGAAATTTTCTCAAGCCTAACGTTGGATTTATTTTTATTTTTTATTATTAATTTTATTTTTGCATATGCACTTCACTATATATATATATATATATATATATATATATATATATATATATATATATGTATGTGTGTTTGTGTGTGTGTGTGTGTAATTTTCGAAAATTCGTTTAATTTCAAAAGAGAATTTTGCGGTTTTTCTGAAAATGTTAAGTTGGAAACTCTGGGATAATATTTTTGTACTGATTTCTGTGGAAATCGCTCAAAATCGTGCTGAAACATAAAAAACTCAAAAACTAATTTTAATTTTTAAAATATCTCGTCGAGGTGTACCTTCCCAAGTCTTTAAGTATTTGTGTACCAAATTGCATGATCGTTCGCGGCTTAGATTTTCCGCTACAGACGATATAGGTGAACAAATAGACAGAGATATTTCTTTATTATTATAGATAACGGTGGAACCCGCCGAATCCCTCTATGTGATTTATAACGATCCATGTAAATGTCGTATCATAAAAGTTGGTTTACATATAATTGAAATTGCGGAATTTCCCCATTCATTGTGCTTTTTACTTTGTCTACTATGGCAATGTATAAGGAAAGAGGATCTAAAATTGAAAATCGAGTTTCTGAAAATATTTTCGTATAATTTGAAAAAATAAAACCGGTCATTTTTTCGAAATGACAAGCAAAGATCAACAAAAATTTAAAATCAATGATTAAATATAGTTGAATGTATTTATTAAAGTCTTGCTTTTATGCAACTTTTCAAGATTAAACTAATAAAATCAATTTTATTTCTATGAGATAAACCATTCTTGATTTTTGTTACTATTATTATTATTATTTATTTATTTATTTATTTATTTATTTTCAACTAAAGCTATTTTAAAATGCACTAAGTCACCCAATGGAAGAGTAAACTATGTATTTTATTACTGAACATTTGATATAATTTCAAAAAAGTGTCCACGTCATGTGCCATTTTAGGCTATGAAACTCAAATTAAAGTTTTAAACTTTCCCTCTTTTATAATAATAATTTTCTCTTAATCTCGACTCTGGATGATCCGATTTTTTTATACCCCATTTGAATATTTTTATTACATCTCAATTTTCAATCCCCTCCCCCCCCCCCCCCCCCCTGCATATTTTAGTACTTTTTTTTTTTATTCAGCTTTAGACATTTCGGTTATATTCCTATATTTGATCTGAAATAGCGTATCTTTGATAATTTTTAAATTAATTATTTATTCTTTAATTTTTCCGCAAGTAAGAAAAAGTGAAAAACTTACAGTTTTTACACCCATACCCTTCTCTGTGATTTCAAAAATAAAAAATAAATTAATATTTTTCTTTTAGCTTTGATATGCCCAAATTTTTTTATATTTCATAAAATTAACATTACGAGAGTAATTATAAACAAAAAGTTTATTTCTATAAAATGAGCATTTTGTTAGTAAGTAATATTAACATTTATTTAAATTTTCTAAATTATTATGGATAGAAAATGTATTTATTGCTGAAAATGTCATTGAAATAAAGCTATCTGATACCATACTAAGAATAATAGACGATTTTTTTTCTTTATGCCATATGAAATTTATGTAATGTAAACAACATTTCGAAACTAAAACTTGACGATTTTTTCTTTGTGCCATACGATATCTATATAATGTAAACAAAATTTCGAAACAAAAACTTGACATATTTTATAGAATACTGAAACATTTATTTTTTCTTTATCTTTTAAGAAAAAAAACAATATTAAAGAGTTTAAAACTTACCACAGCAAGAACACAGAGGAATAATACTGATATTTTTCCTGAAAATTATAACAAAAGTTCATATTTGAAATCAATAACCACAAACAAGCACTATAATACAACAAAAGTTTTAATAAGAAATTTGAAACATTTGCGAATTCTAAAAGAAATTTCACTTTAAAATTCAAAATACATATAAAAAAACAAATAATTTTTCGATAAGATCAAAAATCCGACTATCATATTTGGATAGATTTACACATTTTGAAAATCCCTGAATACGAAATAATTACTTTTAATGTTGACTATGCTAATGGTATCATTTATAGAACCCTAGTAAGTCCTTCGATCCCATTATCAAATGAGTGGATGTAAGTACTGTTAGCTAGAAATAAATAAAATTATTTTTAGGAGTTGTCACGAGTCGTTCTTGAGATATTAAAAGTTTTCTATAAATTATATTCAGGATATTTTTTTATCTATAAAAGTGTTGATAAAGATGTAAATGTAAAAATAATTTTTATATTATAATTATGAAAAAAAATCTATGTGTAATTAGTTTTCAATTATAGTATCAATCACTAATTTTAAATATAGAATTTAAACAAAAAATTTAAAGATTTGTCAAAGAAACCTACATTCGTTTTCAAAATGAGTACTCGAACGCTATATAGACCTAAGGTTTAAGTTGGGTAAAAGTTGGTTTAAGAAAGAAAGCTAATATAAAAAAATAATTTTAGAAAAATTTTAAAAAAAGCAGTTTCGGGGGGGGGGGGGGGGAGAATATTTCAGAACATTTGTTTTACTAATACTTTTTATAGATATACTAAAAAATACCTATAATAATTACTATTGTCTCTTAAATATGGCGTTGTATTTTTACATAATTTGAGACACAGTATTTTAGAATGTATTTTAAACAAATGGGGCCTGATTAATGTACTGGCCTCTGGGGCCGCGGCCCTAGACCCCCAAATTTAAAGGAACCCTAAATTTTGCATGTGATAAAAAATTATAAGTAGAAATAATTTTTTAATTTATTTAAAACTGGTAATATTAGTTTTTATTTTAATTATAAAATATATTAATAATTTTAAATATTGTACATCATTATGTATTACTTTGAAATATATTCTTAAAAATATATTCTTTAAAATATGTTCTTAAAAATATAATTTTAAATATTATACATCATTATGTATTACTTTGAAATATATTCTTAAAAATATATTCTTAATATATTACTTTGAAATAAAAAGTTTCAAAGTTGTCTATATGTACAGAAGGAGCTTCAGGGGCTATGATCCTGACCCCCCCCCCCCATCCCAATTTGTTATATGTGGATGTTTTGCACGTGTTTGGTATTCTGTGAACGTATGGTGGCCCCGAAGCTTGAGCCAAACTGTTTTGTCCTATCGTATATTGGTATTAATGATCGTTGTTCATTTGATTGCTTCACATGACCGTAATCTTTGAACGAAATTATCGAAAACTGTTTCGATATTCCAATGGGAAAACATTGGCAGTGGTTCCAGTCCGATGGAGCCGAAATGGTTTTGCTTGAATAACATTTTGAAAAATAAAACGTCAGTATAAAGTTCAATAACCTTATTCGATTTTTTCAAACTCATTTGTTTTGGTTTTAAAGCCCTGCAAGATACTAGCTAACTGTTTATAACTAGCCAGCATTGGAAACTTCGACCATAGATTTCACCTCAAAATATTCAATTATTTTACGAAATTGCTTTGCGGTATATAAATTAAACTTTTACAATATATCTGACAAGATTTTACATTCAAGTCAATTTATAAAATTACCTGTCGGCATATATACGTACTTGAATACTATATTTCGATCTATTCTGTTCAAACCTCACCAATCATTCATTTTTAGAATCCGCAAGTTCATGTACCTCACTAATTTCTTTTAAGACAAAAACAAAATATCTCGTGCTTGTGCATCAATATTTCACCAAGGAATAAGAAGACAGATTGAGCTGCAACAATCGTGACATTTACAGCTTCCACACACATTGGAAAACCAAAGTCAATAGGATAAAATGTCGAAATTATATCCACTATAGTTCGAAAACTAAAAGCTTGAACCAAAATGCAATTACATACACTTGTTTTCAAAGAGCTATAAATTCTTTAAAAACACTTATTGTTCATAACTAGCACTTTTATTTTTTAAGATAATAGCATTATAAACTTTAAAAATCTGATGTGGGCAGCACATAACTTTCCCTGCAGACTTATATTAACGTTATCTTTATTTTAATTAAATTTATTTCACTTTTAATTCAATTTTCGTTCTCATTCGGTAACCGGACTTATTTTTAAAGGTGGCGTAGAGAAAATACGGAAACTAAAATATCTCGAGAACGGCTAGTCCTAGGGTAATGGAGTTGGTCTTATTATTTTCGTCGTTAAAAATTACGTATTAAACAAGCATTTAATGGATATATTTGAGTATACCTAGTTCTGTAGTTTAGATTTCGACGATTTTTGCGGGCCATTTTGCAAGAAAAGGCAGGTTATTTTTTTCCGAATCGTACCAAAATCTAATCAGCACCAGAGTAACCCACAAGTTACTCATTTACCAAATTTTGTGAAATTCGGTCCATTAGGTTTTCAGTTAGAGTGGATACAAGCTTTTGCGGGCCATTTCACAAAAAAGGCGGGTTCTTTTATTCCGATTCGTAACCAAAACAAATCAGCACCAGCCCCGGCCACAAGTGACTTACCAACAAAATTTTATGAATTTCGGTACATTAGTGTTTTAGTTAGAGTGGATACAAAATCTGCACAGACAGACAGACACACAGACACACAGACACACAGACACACAGACACACAGACAGACACACACACAGACGTCACGCTAAAAATAGTTTTTTCGTATTCTAGAGGTCTCGAAACGTGTAGATCCGTCGAAAACTCGAGTTGTGATTTTCGGCATGATTCCAATACTTTCCCTATACATTACCATGTATTGCAGGGAAAGTAAAAATCTGATGTGGGCAGCACATGACTTTCCCTGCAGACTTATATCCACGTTCTCTTTATTTTAATTAAATTTATTTCACTTTTATTCAATTTTCGTTCTCATTCGGTAACCGGGCTTATTTTCAAAAGTGGCGTAGGGAAAGTACGAAAAACTAAAATATCTCGAGAACGGCTATTCCTAGTGTAATGGGGTTGGTCTTATTCTTTTCATCGTTAAACATTACGTATTAAACGGGCATTTAATGGATATATCTGAGTGTACCTAGTTCTTTAGTTTAGATTTTGAAGATTTTTGCGGGCCGTTTTGCAAAAAAAGGCAGGTTATTTTTTTCCGAATCGTACCAAAATCTAATCAGCACCAGAGTGACCTATACGTAACTCATCTACCGAGTTTTGTGAAATTCGATCCATTAGTTTTTCAGTTAGAGTGGATACAAGCTTTTGCGGGCCATTTCGCAAAAAAAGGCGGGTTCTTTTATTCCGAATCGTACCCAAAACTAATCAGCACCAGCCCCGCCCACAAGTGACTTACCTACCAAATTTTGTGAAATTCGGTCCATTACTTTTTTAGTTACAGTGGATACAAAATCTGCACAGACAGACAGACACACAGACACACAGACACACAGACAGACAGACAGACAGACAGACAGACAGACAGACACACGCACAGACGTCACGCTAAAAATGGTTTTTTCGTATTCTAGAGGTCTCGAAACGTGTAGATCCGTCGAAAACTCGAGTTGTGATTTTCGGCATGATTCCAATACTTTCCCTATACATTACCATGTATTGCAGGGAAAGTAAAAAAATGGAAAACTTTTTTTCTTCTTCAACTTGACAAGACGATTATTATTATTATTTTTTTTTAAATGGCCAGGCACTTAACTTTCGCACACATTCGCCTTTCGTCAGCGGCCAGAACGTGAACCATTTAGCCGTCCTAAGACGTTGCCCCAGGCGCACCAGAGGAGGGGGGGGGGGCGGAACACACTACGCCTACAACACAAACATCCATGCCTTACGTGGGACTCGAACCCACAACGCAGCGGTCGAGCGATTGCTGTGACAAGACGATTACTGGAAAATTATAAGAGTTTTTTTTTTTTTCTCCCCTGTTTTTTGTTAATAAATATGGATTTAGAAGCTAAATGTCCCCGTACATATTTTGGTCGCTTGCTATTTATATCAATTTTTTATAGTTTCGGACTAACTCGAACAAGTACTTTAAGTTTTTTAGGAAACAGTTCAACATATTAAAATACTGATATCATTTCTTTTTAAAATCTGAACCATAATTACGACAAAACAAAAAAATTATTTAAATTTTTATCTATCCAGTTCGAGGATATAAGCGACCAAATTATTTACATTTTACGTAACGCTCCGTTTTTCTGCCACAGAAACCCCAAGCTTAGATGTTATTCACATCAAAAATCTCAGAATTCGAGCATAATACATACCTTTTCAATCTCAATTTTTTTTTAAAGAAAATATTTTTGTACCATTTTTTATCCAAATCTGGCTTTTAATAAATAAAAGTTTTCTCGGCTCCATTTAAAAGAGAGTCTTAGTGTATTTAAAAAAAATCTGATGTGGGCAGCACATTCCCTGCAGACTTATATTCACGTTCTCTTTATTTTAATTAAATTTAATTCACTTTCAATTCTATTTTCGTTCTCATTTGATAACTGGACTTATTTTCAAAAGTGACGTAGAGAAAATATGAAAAAACTAAAATATCTCGAGAACGGCTAGTCCAAGTATAATGGGGTTGGTCTTATTATTTGCTTTGTTAAAAATTACGTATTAAACAAGCATTTAATGGATATATTTGAGCATACATTGATTTTTATTTTAGATTTTGGCGAGTTTTACGGGCCATTTTGCAAAAAGAGGCAGGTTATTTTTTCCGAATCGTACCAAAATCTAATCAGCACCAGGGTGTCCCACAAGTGACTTATCTACCGAATTTTGTGAAATTCGGTCCATTAGTTTTTCAGCTAGAGTGGATACAAGCTTTTGCGGGCCATTTCGCAAAAAAGGGCGGGTTCTTTTATCCCGAAACGTGCTCAAAACTAATCAGAACCACATTCGTTCACAAGTAACTTACTAAATCTTATGAAATTCGGTCCAGTAGTTTTTTAGTTAGAGTGGATACAAAATCTGCACAGACAGACAGACACACAGACACACAGACGTCACGCTAAAAACAGTTTTTTCGTATTCTAGAGGTCTCGAAACGTGTAGTTCCGTCAAAAACTCGAGTTGCGATTTTCGGCATAATTCTAATACTTTCCCTATACATTACCATGTATTGCAGGGAAAGTAATAACAATAGAAACTTTACAGAAATCATTGCACAGATATGCTTAAAACATTATTAGAAACTTTAAAAATTCCCACATTTCAGAGGCGTATTTAAAGGGAGTTAGGGGTTCACCCCCCCCCCCCCCCCTCGAAATTGGAAAGTTTCAAAATACTTCCTAAACACACATGTGATAAAGAAAAAAATCTGTTAAACCCCCATTTAGTTTGTCATTCTGAAATGCTTGAACTAGAAAAACAACCCGTTTTAGCCTCCAATAAATAAAAAAATAAATAAATAATAATAAAGAAATGGAATAGATGCTCATATTTTAAATACTAAATTAAATAAAATGTACTTCGGCTGCTGCGTCGTAATAGGACGGAAATTCTCCTACTGCCTACTGTAGTAAAACCCGAAGTCTGAATATTTGGAAAAATTCCTGTTTCTGAAACTGGCAGAAGAAGCTAAGACCAAAAGCCAGTTATTTAGTGACTAGAATTTGCACGGATCTAATTTAAAATTTTAACCGACCCGAAAATATTAATATTTGACTCTGCCAAAGCCCAAGAATTTTTAAAAATATTTCACCCGAACCTAACCCGTTTGGAAAGCAATCTAAGTCAGCCTAATGCGGACCTGACCGAATTTTTTTAAATACATTGAAAGCCCATATGATGACCCAAATTTGCATTTAAGGAATTAAGTACAATATTTAAGCACTATATTACATATAGTAATAAATTAAAACGAAAACAAATTTGAAAAATCTGTACAAACCAAGAATGGACATTACTGTAAAGTGTGTATTTATTTATTATTTTGATTTGATAATATCAAAAATTAAATGAGAAAACGGCTCTTCACTGAGATTATATTAAAAAAAAAAAATGCTTTATTCACCCATTTAAGATATTAGTGAACAATTCAATTCCGTTTTATTTGTTTGCGTAAAAAATTGAAAGTAAAATATCAGTGTTAAATTTTAAGTAAATTGGCTTTTCTATTTATTTTGAACCGGCCCAACCCGACCCGAATTTAATAAAATGTGGCCTGAGTCTGGCCCGTGGACCAAGCCCGTGGATCAGATAGGGCTCAAGTCCACGGGCCAGGCCTGAAAACGTACAGAGCTATATCTTGGACCCTTTAAGATTGTATTTAAAGCTGAACCCCCCCCCCCTCCAAATTAAATTTCAAAATACGGCACTGCCGCATTTAATGATTTCATTTCACTTTAGAAGGAGGTTATTTACCTTTTAAAAATAAAGCATTAAACATTTTAAAATTTCTATTGAAAAACGATGTGTCTTCTAATTTTCAATGCAGACGATTATGTAATGAAAAAGAAAAAAGATATTTAAAAGTTTAGTTTGTAAATGGAAGGAATCTATTAAAAAATGAATCAGAAAATGATAGAAGTAAACTAATCATGTCTAAGGTAAATGTACATTTTTTAGCATTAAACAATTACAGAATTTATCATTGACTTATTGTAGTAAATTAAATAATACGTATTCTAAATTGGCGTTATCAATGAAACCGTAATATTTCAAATTCCTATCTTTTTCTAACCAAATGCATGAAGTAGAAGTTTAAACTCATAGAAAATAAAGCTTTAGAATAAAATCAAAAATTATAAATGTAGTTAGTTTTCGACAGATATATAGATATTGAACATTCTAGAAACAGACATTTGTCGTTCCAACTCAAAAACTATTTCTAGTATTTTAAAAAAAAATATTGGGTATTTCAATCTCAAATGTGTCCCCATAGTGCTCGTTATATTTATCTGCCAATTCAAAGATGAAATCTAGCTCTAAATTGGAATTCGAGTTTTCGGTGGATCTATATATTTCGGGAACTCTAAAACAGGAAACACATATTTTTATTAGTACGTCTGTTTGTGTGTCTGTTCAATGCATGCATCCACTCTAACTTAAAAACAACTGGACATTTTTATATTTTTGGGGGGCATTTTTACAACCCCATCATTTGAAAATACGGGAAGTCGTCAAATGAAAACGAAAATGTAATTAAAACTGCAAATTCGAATTATTTCAAATACCTATCAGTATAATTTTGTGCACTTAAACTTAATACATTATGAAAGAATGAGAAAATAAATTTGAGTCTGTAGTGAGGGACATGTACTGCCCACACCAGAATTTTTTAACTGGTATAAAACTATTTAAAATTTTAAAAAATGAATATGCTTAATACATTATAAAAGAATGAGAAAATAAATTTGAGTCTGTAGTGAGAGACGTGTGCTGCCCACATCAGAATTTTTTAACTGATCTAAAAATATTTAAAATTTAGAAAGTGAATATGCTTAATCGAATAAAAAACGTTTCATGTGTAATTTTAAGAAATCATTCCTCTGATTCAATGAAAACTTTAAACAGATGTTTGCATATCATTTTCTTTTGCACCTTTAATTTGAAAAACTTTTGAAATTCGGGGAATTTTTTTTTTTTTAATTCAACTTGAGGAAGACTTTTAAGAGCTATTAAAATTTGTATATTTGATTAATTGTGGTAAAATTTTCAAAAATGCAAAGTATAATTATTTACATACGTAAAAATGTATTAATTAAATTTATGTTTTTCTTTTCATATTTCTATATTTTATAGTGCAAAAAATGAATTTATTTCTCCCAAGCCCTTTTTGAATAACAATTATTTAAACACAAAGACATCACAGATGTTTTAATTTTACATCATCGATTTTTCGTTATTTCAAATTGGGAAATTGAGTGTAAAATTTTTTTTTACTTTATGTTGTATGCAAAAATTTTTTTTTTTATTTTCAAAGTTACGCAAGAATAACAGTTTATGTGAAACATCATTATTATTTGACACAGAAGATTTCAGGATATTTATTACTTTGTGCACTTAGTGCAAATGGTTAAAAAATCCTTATTTAGAGATATATATGGTTGAAGTTCCAAGGTAAACATCAAATAACACGTTTCATTTCGTGTTTTAAATATCTCGCTATATATAAACGCACAATAAAGAGATTGGTATCAAGCTTTTTAAAATTTTTTAGACTGCAAAAAAATTAAAATTAAATACAAGGTTTTTCCACATTAATTAAATTAAAATATGAAAATTAAATAATTAAAAAAATC
The DNA here is from genome assembly GCA_951213105.1 of Amaurobius ferox. Classification (NCBI taxonomy): domain Eukaryota; kingdom Metazoa; phylum Arthropoda; class Arachnida; order Araneae; family Amaurobiidae; genus Amaurobius; species Amaurobius ferox. Next base: position 47,251,767 of record OX578148.1, on the reverse strand, counting down.
ACTCATTATTTTAATGAATGGTTTCTGTAACAATTTAAGATTATTTATTTTTCTAAATTGAGTTTTTTTAAGGTTTTAAATTCTGTATACTCTCTTAATTTGACGATTTGAACAGTCAGCAAAACATATGATCACTCAACTTTACTTTTAACACTGCGCATCCTTGTTGTGGCGGTTACGTTTTAAATTATGTTCTGTTAATTTATAGTTCTTACATATTCAACGCAGCTATCAGTTTAAATCAGATTATAAAACTGAATTCCCCCAATTTTAAGCTACAAAAATAGGCGTTTTCTGTAACTTTGGTTCTTTATTTTTATTCAAGAGGGGTAAAAATAATAAAAATATTCTTAATAAATGAACAACTATTTTTTCTCCAAAGTATATAATTCTACTTAAAATTGAAAATCAACAACATTGAAGTTCACAAAATTATTTCATGATTTCGATGAAATAGAAACCAAAAAAATTAAAGCAATCTCCCGATTCACAGGTAGGCGTTGTTGTCCAAAGCTAGCCACTGTTGAAAAATGGCGGATTCTTTGAAAACCCCACTTGTTGAACATTCTACACATGAATCTACAACTTTTTAACGAAATATAATTCTTAAATACACACTTACCCATTGTGCGGCGAAAATATGCTTCAAAATCTCCACAAATTTTAACTTAGGATCCAAATTTCTTCGAGCAAATCTGACACTGAGCAGTTGCTGGCCTTCGAGTGATTGAACTGGAACCAAGAATGACGTGTAAAAAACCAGGCAAACCGGTTGTAGTCTCGGTTCTCGTTCACCAGCAAGGATGCAATATTCCGAATCTCCAAGCGTGTTTCGTTTTTGCTTCTGTTTTCTTTTTTCGAGCAAGGTTTTCAGGTGGGTGAAGTGTATGGTATGGTGGGAGTTAGGTAAGATCTATTGGGGAGGATTTAACCTCCCGAAACTCGGCATGGCTCTACAAGTGCAGAAAAAAGCAAACACATATTGTAAGCTATTTGATGATTTTTTTTCCCCATTCAATATGTAACCTACTATCCTCAGGGAAATATTTAACCGGAAACCGTCTCTAAAAGGAACTCTTCTTGGGACCTCAATGACGTTAAAACATTTTGTTTCTTTACAATATATATTACTTTCCCTGCAATACTGGGTAATGTATAGCGAAAAAATATTGGAAGAGGGTAGAAAACCGAAACTCGAGTTTCTGACGGATCTATACGTTTCGGAACCTCTAGAACACGAACCCACTACTTTTTGTCTATGTGCGTGTCTGTATGTCTGTGCAGTTTAGCCCAAAAACTATTTGACGAGATTTCATAAAATCTGGCAAGTGCTTTTCTTGTAGGTTAACCTGGTGTTGATTACATTTTGGTACAAATTCAGAAAAAAACTTTTTTATTTCTACCGAAATAGCCAACAAAAAATCCTAAATGAAAGATTGAATATGCTTAAATATATTAATTAAATGCTTGTTTTACACGTAAAATTTTGCGACAAAACGGACAGACCAACCCCGTTACTCCAGACTGAACCATTCATGAAACATTTGTAGTGTTTTTAATTTCGGGGAGCTAGCGAGTTTTTAAAATACGTAAAGTTACTATACGATAAAGAACATGTATCTAAACTGCAAAATGGATATATTTTCAACTAAGCATCCATGTCAGTTTTGGGAAATTAAACTTCGATTATGAAAGAGAGCGTGAATTACATGCATTTGATTCTGGGAGAAAACCATGTACTGGCCACATCAGATGAAATTATTATTATAGTTTAACTGGGATTAAACTTGAATTAGGTTATAAAATAATAATAGTAAAAAAAGCCTCAGGAAATTAAAATGTTTGTAAATTCCCTCTTTCCTCGATTCAAGACGATACCTAAATCGAGGAGTCGAGAATTAATACCAGCTTTCAGGAAACAGATTAAGTTAAATAATGACAGTTCTCTTTCGATTTAAGGCGCCATGACGGATAGAAAAAAAATTAACATTTCTCGAGAAAAAATAGTTACACTTTCACATATTTAAAGCGCCATATGAATGGGAATAGAAGAAAGAGTCCTCCCTCTAAACCAAACTTATTGTTCACAAGATATTAATTTGACCACTATACCCCTTCGTAGTTAAAGCACCTCCGGGCTAAGCAAGAAGCAAATGCACAAAACAAACGTGTATTTCTTATTAAAGTTTCTTTGAAAACATTTGAACATTAATATTGCCACATTCTTAGCGCCAAATGAGTAAAGTAAATTTAGAAGTATTTTGCATTTTCATAAATCAAATAGTTTTTACTCACGCAATCGAGATTCTATACTGCATTTCTTGTATAAAGAAGTAATTCTCGCTTATGTAAATTCAAAGTAGTAATTCTCCACAGAATTTATAAAGATTTTCTTTGTTTTGTTTCTACTTTTCTATAATACATAACATATGTCAAGGGTTGCAGGTCAAAAATTTAATTTGGATGAATTTAAACCTTTTGAGCGTTTCTGAATACAAATCAATCATTTTATAATCAATCATTCATGTCTCCCTGTAGACACGATATCTCTCGAAGAAATTATGCTATCCAAACAAAGTTTCGTATGTTATTTCAATCAGTAAGCTTAAGTAACCCATAGACTTTACTGAGAAACAAATTTTATACAATAATTTGTATCCTTCATAATTTTTTCACTTTCCAACATAGTTGGAAAGTGTTCATGACTTTGTTCATTCTGTCTGTCTGTCCGTTCGCACGATAACTGCCTTAAAAACGACTTAATACGACTGCCTTAAAAACGACGATCAAAATAAAATTTTAGTATGTTGTTGAAACGGTCTGTAGGACATATGGGATAAAACTAATAATATCACCCAATTAGTTTCGAATTTAACCCGGATTGAAAACATTAAATACATTGAACTTTATGGGACATAATTTTTCAAACATTATTTAAGCGGAGTTAAAATTCACAATTCGATTCGAAAATTATAGGAAATATTCAAATTATCACGCAAAATATGTAAAAAAAATTTCAGTAAAATATCTTAGGTAGTTTTTTTAAATAAAAATTGAAATAATAATTACAACAGTATTATATGAAGAGATCACGTGACTCATTTCAAAATAAAATATTTCATCCATTTTTTTTTCCTGTGTAAAAATCATGATGTTTAAAGATTGTTTAAATGTATATGTAGTGCTGCATTCGTCCTAAAACCGATTTATTTTTGTATATTACACTCTTTTGCGAAAAAACGAAGCACCATGAAGAAAGTGACTGTTTTTATTGAAATTAAATATGCGTACAGCTCATACACGGGTAATGAAATGATTACAACATCAAGGCCGCAAGATCCATCAATGATTAGCAATTGTACATTGAATTTTCAAATCAGTAATTGGTGACCCCCCCCCCCCCCCCCGGCGGCAATGCATGCTTGTATACGTCTAGGTAAGGAGTGATAAAGTTTCCTAATGTCATCCTGCGATGCATTCTGCCAGGCATTCCTCAATTGTTGCTCCAGATCTGCTACATTTCGGGGTGCCCAAATCTGGCGGCCTAGCATGCCCCATACATGATTACCGAATGGTCTGATGAGTTTGCTGGCCAAGGAACAGTATCAACAGCATGGAGATAGTCCATAGATAATGATCTGTATGTGGCGTGACATTATATTATTGCAAAAGGGCCCCAGAATGACGTGCCATGAAGGATAACGCAAACGGCCGCAGGATATCATCAACATATCGTTGACCTGTTAAAGTTGTACGCATCAAGATGACTAGGGGGCGTCCTGCTGCCGTAAGAGATAGCACCCCACACCATCACACCAGGGGTAATGGTTGTGTGCCTGTGTAATACAGAGGCTGATTGGGACCGCTGGCCCTGACGCCTTCACACACGTACCCAATGGTCATCTGCTGAAAGACTGAAACGTGATTCACCGCTAAACACTATGCGATGCCAGTCTGCTGACAACCATGATGCTCGGCTACAACACCACTCCAAACGACTCTATCAATGTTGTGACGTTATGGGCAGACGTCTTAAAGTCCGTCGTGAGCGTAACCCCACGTCAGTCAAGCGCCGTGAGATGGTGGAAGGTACCACGGGAGGTATCGAAGAGGCACGTTGGATGACGGACAATGATGCGTTGGGCCTGCCTCACAATCATCCGATCTTTCCTCGCGGTCGTGAACCTTGGCCTTTCAGAGCACTTCAATCTGCCGATGAGTACCTCGCAGCAAAAATTGCTGCCGGCACCTTTGCACAGCAGTGTCCGTTCAGTGCAGGTGGCGGCCTATTGCTCGATATGACCAGCCAGCTTCACGCATCCCGACTATACGACAACGTTCGAACTCGTCTAATTGTTTATACGGTGTTCGGCAACATCGTAACGGCATTATTGGTTGTGTCTCCACGGAACTGCAGCGCCGATAACGAGCAAAGGTAAACCGTCCAGATTGTTAACCTGTTTTATAGGATGCTAGTTGCACAGAAGATAAAACACGCGCTACGACCGAAGTTAGCACTCATTGGCCTTGCAAATTTAATCATTTGCATACTTGGTATAAAGAAATTTGCATGCGAAATTTCGAGATGATCGGATATTTTTTTTTTCAAAAAGTGTATCTGTGTATCTAAATTCTGTGCCAACACAATTACAATATTTTTTTTTGTTTTAAATGATCACTAAAGTTTGATTATTCTTACAACAAAGACTAATTTCTATAGCATGCAGAATGTAAACAAATCAAGCGAGTGTAAGATGAGTTGTATGAGAATTACTGATTTTTTTCACTCAAAATTATTTAGCTCTGGAGTCTGTAAAATAAGTGATTGAATGAAATGTTCATTGATTTTACATAGACAAGCAGACGATTTCTATCATTGCATTTTTTGATGAAGTTTTAAGTTTCCAAGTATAATAAATTGTTGTAGTACTGTGATAATTTAAAAAATATCAGTGCTGAATGTATCGCATTTTAGAGATGTTTAAATAAAATTGCATTTCAGCTGGAAAGTGTTTCATAATCAATGCTTTATGCATGATTGGTCTTTCTTGTTATTTTCATATATTAAGACAAAATAGAAGGAAAAAAATTGTTTTACTCTAGTTTTACAAAAGTCCCATTAGTTCCAGTATCAGGTAAACAAGAGTTAATATTTTTATTTAATTTTAATTTTCATAATTAGAATAACAATATGATCTATCATTAACTATAATCTATAAGAGACCAAGGTTTATATTTTAACTGGTGAACATTCAGAGAAATTGGACAAGGGAAAAGTATACTCAATCTTTGAAACATGTTATGTTTCAATAATTAAAATAACATCATAAAAAAAATTCAATTAAAAAAAATTTTGCAATTAGCCATTTTATATTAAGTTATTCATTTATAAGCGAATATCATTTAGGGTGCAAAGATGTTGTTGTTGAGACTCAGACCGCCCAACCTAACCAGAAAGGTGCAAGGCAATTGTTTGGACGGCCAGGAAGTGCCACCCAATTTAGACCAGAACCCAGTGCGAGGGAGGCATCCACAAGGACCGTACCCTCCCCCTACCACCTTCCCCTACCACCAACCTCTCGGAAGGACTTGCGGATCCACATGTTTAACGTGATCGTACTCCGCGTGAACACGGCTACAGTTTTGGCAGTGACGGGGATCGAACCCGGGCGTACCGAGTGCAATTCCCGCGCGCTAACCACTGGGCTACCGCGCCCGCAGGATGCAAAGATGTTGTTGTTGTTGTTGTTGTTGAGACCCAGACCGTCCGACCTACCAGGGATGCAAAGATGTTGTTGTTGAGACCCAGACCGTCCGACCTACCAGAGATGCAAAGATGTTGTTGTTGAGACCCAGACCGTCCGACCTACCAGAAACGTGTAAGGTAACCGTTTGGACGGCCGGGAAGTGCCACCCAATTGAGACCGGAACCCAGTGGGGGAGGCATCCACAGGAACCGTATCCTCCTTCCCCTACCACCAACCTCTCAGAAGGACTTACGGACCCACATGTTTAACGTGATCGTACTCCGCATGAACATGGCGGCTGTTGTGGCAGCGTACAAATCCAGCGCGCAAACCACCGGGTACCGGGCCCAAAATGTACCAACAGCACGCGGTGTTCCCAGGTGGTCACCCACCCAAGGGATGCAAAGATGTGTCGTTCTTAAAATATTGAACATTTTCAGTTCTAAAATGAGAAAATCATAAAACATAAATAATAACGATATTATAAAATATGTGGATGCCTTTTAAGTACTTTCAACAAAAACGAGTTGAGATCAAAATATTTACGCTTGAATTTCAAAAGGAAATGAAATGGGGTACATTGCGTTACTCCAGTCAATCCATGTATTTAATTGGAACTTGAGATTAAAATGTTCCCCAAGTGATCGAGTCCTTTTCAAAAACTTTTTCTACATATGCCACTGCCTTACTGAGTTTTACTGGCCATATAAAAAAAAAACTTCAGAATCTCTTCCATCTTACTTAAGGAAGGTGCTTCTTGGCCTTAAGAAATCAATCTATGTTTTTAAAAACTCTATCACATATTTGTACTTTTACAATATTCATTTAATATACCAGAGTATACAATATACATTTAATGTACCAGAGTATACAATATTCATTTAAGTTACCGACGAAGTCGACAACACTGAACAGAGGCCTGTATAAGTCTTATACAGACCAGTAGCGTAGCGTGACATTTTCGACAGGGGTGGCTAAGCGATTGGCATTTTAACTTGGGAAAAGTTTTTGCATTATAAGTGAATTTATATTGAAAATCGCACTCTCAATAAGTTTTATTTCCTTGGTGAGTAAAATAAAATAATTTAACATAAAAATGCTAAGAATGAATGAAATGCATAGTATACTCTATAACAAAAAAAATCTGATGTGGGCAGCACATGACTTTCCCTGCAGACTTATATTCACGTTCTCTTTATTTTAATTAAATTTATTTCACTTTTTATTCAATTTTCGTTCTCATTCGGTAACCGTACTTATTTTCAAAGGTGGCGTAGAAAAAATACGAAAAACTAAAATATCTCGAGAACGGCTAGTCCTTGTGCAATGGGGTTGGTCTTATTCTTTTCGTCGTTAAAAAATACGTATTAAACGAGCATTCATTGGATATATTTGAGTATACCTAGTTTTTTAATTTTGATTTTGACGATTTTTGCGGGCCATTCTGCAAAAAAAGGCAGGTTATTTTTTCCGAATCGTACCAAAATCTAATCAGCACCAGAGTAACCCAGAAATGACTCATCTACCGAATTTTGTGAAATTCGGTCCATTAGTTTTTCAGTTAGAGCGGATACAAGCTTTTGCGGGCCATTTCGCAAAAATAGGCGGGTTGTTTTATCCCGAATCTTACTCAAAACTAATCAGCACCAGACTCGCCTACAAGTGACTTACCTACCAAATTTTGTGAAATTCGGTCCATTAGTTTTTTAGTTACAGTGGATACAAAATCTGCACAGACAGACAGACACACAGACAGACAGACAGACACACAGACACACACACAGACGTCACGCTAAAAATGGTTTTTTCGTATTCTAGAGGTCTCGAAACGTGTAGATCCGTCGAAAACTCGAGTTGTGATTTTCGGTATGATTCCAATACTTTCCCTATACATTACCATGTATTGCAGGGAAAGTAAAAAATCGACGCACCAAGAAGGATTTGTCCGATTGTAATGAAATTTCGTATGCAAAGACATTTTGAGCAACCATGCAAATGAATAAAATTTGGTATCCAATGAATAAATAGTGGGAGCTCCAGTGCATCGGAACTGCGCATTCAGCAGGTGTATATCTGGGCAGGTGTATATCTGCAGCTGGGTATGGTCTGGGGTGCCATCTCCTTTGATAGCCGGACCCCTTTGGTAGTCATTTCTGGCACACTGATAGAACAGCGGTACGTAAACAACATTCTCCGACCGGTTGTGTTACTGTTCCTTTTGCGCCACCCCGGACTTACTTTTCAACAAGATAATACCCGGCCGCACACTGCACGTGTTGCTATGAATTGTCTTCAAGCTTGCCCAACACTTCCTTGGCCAGCTAGGTGTCCTGATCTCTCTCCCATAGAGCACATTTGGGACTTTATGGGAAGTCGATTGCAACCATCCTGGAATGTAGACGATTTAGCCCGACAGTTGGAGATAATTTGGCAAGACCTTCCGCAGAACACCATCCGTGAACTTTATCAGTCTATGCCACGCCGGGTGACATCTTGCATCCAGGCCAGAGGCGGACCAACGCCTTATTGACGTCCTCCCTTTGTATACGGTCAAACTCTAAATCAATAAAGTGTTCTGAAATTTTAATCGTTTCTTTTTCTATGTATGTTCTTCACATCCACCAATTTTTATCACAATCGGACAACTCCTTCTTGGTGCGTCGATTTTTTTTTTTCTTTTCTTTTTTATTTTTTTTTGTTATAGAGTGTATTTCAAAATATATTACCTATGTAAGTTAAATAGATACAAAGTATAACATTTTAAATTTTTGATTATTTCTAAATTAGTTGAACTTTTACAACCCTTTTTTATAGGATTTTTAAAGGGAAATCAGATTTATTCCTTCTAAAACTCCCAAATATGCAAACGGATGCTTCTACATATTGATACCGATATAAAGAGCTAAATCTACTTGCAAACTACTTAAGCTTAATGGTAGTCTTTGTTAGTATATTTATTCGTCTTGATATTGCTTAAAGTTAGGTAAATGCTAGGTTATTCATGAAAAATGACGTAAATGCTTTAGTATTAGAAATAATGATTGTTTTTTCTACGAATATTAATTAATAGAATCACATTTAACCCAAAATAGAAGATCCGTTAGCCTTCCACCCTCACCTACCCATCATTAATCCTACAATCAGATCCTACAATCATTGATTGTTTATAAAGGGTTGAAAATGAGGGAAGGAATAGCCACACCTTTCATGGTAGTTAATCAGCTAGGGAGGAGTTTAACAAATGGGTGGTTTTAATGCCATGCTTCTCCTTATAAACCATGAAGGCTGGATGATTTCAGCATGAAATGGAATTTCATTTAAAAATCTCTAAAATGTAATACATTCAGTGGTTATAACTTTTACATTATCACAGTACTACAGTAATTTTTTATACTTAAATATTTAAAACTTCATCGAAATATAAATCGTCTGATTCTCTATGCAAAATCAATGAATATTTCATTCATATAACTTGTATTCCAGACTCCAGATCTAAATAATTTTGCGTGAAAAAAAATTTGTTATATAACTAAATTTGTTATATAACCAATTCTTATATAACTCACCTTACAATCGCTTGAAATATTTGAATTCTGCATAAGTTAAAATTGGGCTTCGTTGTAGAAATAATAAAAGTTCAGGGATCATTTAAAATCACAACTATTGTAATGGCGCAGGCACGGGATTTAGATACACAGATAATATATGTGTGTGTGTGTGTGTGTATTCAAAGTATTGGAATTATTCTGAAGATCGATACTCGAATTTTCGAAGGATCTACACATTTTGGGACTTCTAGAACACGAAAAAACTATTTTTAGGGAGACGTCTGTGTGTGTAAGGGTGTATCTGTGTGTCTGCGAGGATGTTGTATCCACTCTAACTGAAAAACTAATGGACCGAATTTCATAAAATTTGGCAGATAAGCTTTTGTGGGAAACCCTGATGTTCATTAGATTTTAGTACGATTCATAATAAAAGAATCTGCCTTCTTTGCGAAATGGACGGCAAAAATTGCCTTTATTCACTCTAGCTAAAAACTAATGGACTAAATTTAACAAAATTTGGTAATCATTTTTTAATCATTTTTGGTAATCATTATAATCACTTGTAGGTTATTCTGGTACGATTCGGGAAAAAGAAATGGGCTGTCTTTGCGAAATGGCTCGCAAAAATCGTTAAATCTAAAAATAAAAGACTACTTGTGCTCAATTACATCAATTAAATGCTTATTTCATACGTGATTTTTGACAACAAAAAGAATAAGACTAACCCCATTACTCTAGGACTAGACGTTCTTGAGATATTTTAGTTTTTTCCCGTTTTCGCTACGCTACCTTTGACAATAAGTCAAGCTATCAAATGAAAACCAAATTTAAGTTTAACGTGCAAATTCAGTGTCATTTAAAATATTTATGGTTGTTATTTTGTGAAGATAAACTCAAATTATTATTGAAGAAATAAAGAGAACGTGAATATGAGTCTGCAGGGAAAGACATGTGCTGCCCCCATCAGAAATTTTAACAATCTTACAACAATGATTCATAGAAGTAAACGGGGATTATTTGCAGGCCATTTCGAAAAAAATGTAGGATCTATATTTGAAGATCCACCAAATTTTTGTAGAATAAAATGTTCTACAAATTTAAGCTATGTACCAAATTTCAACTCGCTAGGACGTATGAAAGTGCATTAAAAATGCCATCAAATACGTATAAAATGACAGACAGACAGACGACCATCAATCATAAAGAGTTATATAAAATATAAACAAGAAAGATCAATCATGCATAAAGCATTGATTATGAGACACTTTCCAATTTCAATGCAATTTTATACAAACATCTCTAAAATCCGATACCTTCCTCGGTAATATTTTTAAAATTATCACAATACTACATTAATTTATTATATTTGAAAACTTAAACCATCTTGGAACAAAATGAACTTCATTCAAATGGCGGCATTGAAATATAAATTGCTTTGTTTAAACATCTCTAAAATGCGATACATTCCTCGGTAATATTTTTGAAATTATCATAATTCTACAATAATTTATTATATTTGAAAACTTCATCGAAAAGAACTGAAATTCATTTAAATGACGTCATAGAAAAAATAACACACCTGGCTCTCTCTGTAAAAGCAGCATTTCATTGATAAACATTTTCCCGTTCATGTCATTCATTACAGTACTAAAATAATTTATTTTATTAAAAAACTTAAGACCATGGAGCTACAAGTAATTAAACTCTATTCTTAAAACTTCATCGAAAAGAATCGTCTTTCTCTCTGTAAAATCAATGAATATTTCATTCATATCAGCTATGCAGACTCCATGAGCTAAATAATTTTGCGTTAAAGAAATACAGCAATTCTCATACAACTCATTCTACATATTTTGCTGTTTACATTTTGCATAAGTGAAAAATAGGCTTCGTTGTAGAAATAATCAAATTTGGATGATCATTTAAACTAAAATATATTGTAATTGCATTGCTTCAATATGCAGATGCACAAAATGTAAGCAAAAATAAAGCGGTTTTAGGACGGATGCAACACTCAATATAAATCAAAAAGAACTTTAAAAATCACGATTTTGAGACAAGATGGATGCCATATTTCATTTTGAAGTGGTCACGTAATCTTTTATATAATGGTCACGTGATCTTTCATATCATAGTCACGTGATCGCTTCATATAAGAGGTGTAATTATTATTTTAATTTTTATTTAATAAAACTACAGAATTTATTATGCTGAAATTTTTTTTATATATTTCATGGAATAATTTGGATTTTACCTAAACATTTTCGAAGCAATTTGTGAATTTTAAATCCGCTTAAAAAATGTTTGAAAAATTAGGTCCCATAGGGTTCAATGTATTTCATTTTTTCAACCCGGGTTCAATACAAAACTAATTGGGTGATATTATTTATTTATATTTCCGTAGGCCTTACAGACCGTCTGAATAACATACTAAAATTTCATTTTGATTAAGTCATTTTTACGGCAGTTATCGTGCTAACGGGCAGACAGACAGAATGAACAAAGTCATAAACACTTTTCAACTTTGTTGTAAAGTGTTAATAATTAAACTGTTGGAAATATATTTATTATATGATATATCACTTTTTTCTTTCTGGAGGATATAACGAGGGTCAGAATTTAATTGAATTTGTTTTTCTCCCTATATTAAATAATTTTTATTTAAAAATCTACCTAACATATTTTACTAAAAAATTTTTTATAAATTTTATGGGATAATTTGAATATTTCCTAAAGTTTTCGAAGCAATTTGTGAATTTTAATTTCGCTTAAAATATGTCTGAAACATTAGGTCCCATAGTGTTCAATGTATTTCATTCTTTCAACCCGGGATCAATAAAAAAACTAATTGGATGATATTATTCATTTATATTCCCATAGCCATAGACCGTCTGAAAGACACACTAAAATTTCATTTTGATAAAGCCATTTTTACGGCAGTTATCGTGCTAACGAACAGACAGACAGACAGAATGAACAAAATTATAAACACCTTCAACTATGTTGTAAATTTTTTCAAAAATTTGAAAAATTGTTATCTACCATATTTATCTTAAAATGTGAAACGTCTCTTATATATAAGATAACTAAACTCTTTGAAAAAATTTTATTATAAAATATAACTATTTCCTTTCTGGAGGATATAGCAAGAGTCAGCAATTGAATTTGTTTTTCTCCCTATATTAAACAATTTTTATTTAAAAGCTACATAACATATTTTACTGAAATTTTTTATATATATTTTACACGATAATTTGAATATTTCCCAAAAATTTCGAAGCAATTTGTGAATTTTAAATTTGCTTAAAAAATGTTTGAAAAATTAGGTCCCATAGGGTTCAATGTATTTCATTATTTCAACCCGGGTTCAATCCAAAACTAATTGGGTGATATTATTCATTTATATTCCCATAGGTCCTACAGACAGTCTGAACAACATACTAAAATTTCATTTTGATTGAGTTATTTTTACGGCAGTTATCATGCTAACGGACAGACAGACAGACAGACAGAATGAACAAAGTCATAAACACTTTTCAACTATGTTGTAAAGTATTGAAAATCACGATCTTGGCACAAAATAGATGCCAAATTTTATTTTGAAGTGGGCCACGTGATCTCTTCATATAATATGAGTATTATTATTATTTTAATTTATATTTAAAGAACTATCGAATACATTTTGCTGAAATTTTTTTCATATTTTATGGGATAATTTGAATATTTCCTAAGCTTTCGAACCCATTGTGAATTTTAAATTCGCTTAAAAAATGTTTGAAAAATTTGGTCCCATAGGGTTCATTGTATTTCATTTTTTCAAACCGGGTTCAGTCCAAAACTAATTAGGTGTTATTGTTCATTTATATTCCCATAGGTCCCACAGACCGTCTGAACAACATACTAAAATTTCACTTTGATAAAGTCATTTTTACGGCAGTTATCGTGCTAACGGACAGACTGACAGACAGAATGAACAAAGTCATAAACACTTGTCAACTTTGTTGTAAAGTATTAACAAGAAAGATCAATCATGCTTAAAGCATTGATTATGAAACACTTTCCAACTTCAATGCAATTTTATTTAAACAAGAAAGATCAATCATGCATAAGCATTGATTATGAAACACTTTCCAACTGAAATGTAATTTTTTAAAAATTTCTAAAATGTGATTCATTCAGTGGTAATATCTTTTACATTATCACAGTACTACAGTAATTTATTATACTTAAATATTTAAAACTGTATCGAAATATAAATCATCTGATTCTTTATGCAAAATCAATGAATATTTCATTCATATAACTTGTATTCCAGACTCCAGAACTAAATAATTTTGTGTGAAAAAAATTCAGCAATTCTTATGTAATTCATCTTACAATCGCTTGAGATATTTGCATCCTGCATATGTTAAAATTAGGCTTCCTTGAAGAAATAATAAAAGTTTAGGGATCATTTAAAATCACAACTATTGTAATTGCATAGGCACGGAATTTAGATACACAGATAATACACAGATAATATATATGTGTGTGTGTATGTACTCAAAGTATTGGAATCGTGCCGAAGATCGGAACTCGAATTTTCAAAGGATCTACACGTTTTGGGACTTCTAGAACACGAAAAAACTACTTTTAGGAAGACGTCTGTGTGTGTAAGGGTGTATCTGTGTATGTTTCTGTGTGTCTGTGTGGATATTACATCCACTCTAATTGAAAAACTAATGGACCGAATTTCATACAATTTGGTAAGTATGTTTTTTGTGGGAAATCCTGATGTTCATTAGATTATAGTACGATTCGTAATAAAAGAATCTGCCTTCTTTGCGAAATGGCCGCAGAAATTGCCTTTATCCACTCTAGCTAAAAACTAATGAACCAAATTTAACAAAATTTGGAGTATAATATTTCAATAACCTACAAGTGATTTATATACCAAATTTAACAAAATTTTGTATATAAATCATTTGTAGGTTATTCTACTACGATTCGGGAAAAAGGAACGGGCTATTTTTGCGAAATGGCCAGCAAAAATCGTTATATATAAAAATAAAAGACTACGTGTGCTCAATTATATCAATTAAATTCCTATTTTATATGTGATTTTTGACAACAAAAAGAATAAGACTAACCCCATTACTCTAGGACTAGCCGTTCTTGAGATATTCTAGTTTTTTCGCGTTTTCGCTACGCCACCTTTGACAATAAGTCCAGCTATCAAATGAGAACCAAATTTAAGTTTAACGTGTAAATTCAATGTCATTTAAAATACTTATGTTGTGCAGATAAACTCAAATTATCATTGAATAAATAAAGAGAACGAATATGAGTCTGCAGAGAAAGACATGTGCTGTCCACATCAGAATTTTTAACAATATTACACCAATGATTTATAGAAGTGAACGGGGATTATTTTCAGGCCATTTCGAAAAAAATGTATGATCTATATTTAAAGATCCATCAAATTTTTGTCGAATAAAATGTTCAACAAATTTAAGCTGTGTACCAAATTTTAACTCTCTAGGACGTAGGAAAGTGCATTTAAAATGCCATCAATTAAATTTATCATGAAGAGTTATATAAAATTTAAAAAAAATGAAAAATTGTCATCTACCAAATTTATTTTAAAATATGAAGCCACTCCCATATGCTAAACGTTTAAACAAATGGAGAGATATTTATTATATAATATCTCTCTCTTTTCTTTCTGAAAGATATCCCAAAGTCAGAATTTAATTGAATTTGTTTTTTTCCCTATATTAAATAATTTTTTTAATTAAAAAACTACTTAACATATTTTACTGAATTTTTTTTTATATATTCTATGGGATAATGTGAATATTTCCTAAAAATTTCGAAGCAATTCGTGAATTTTAAATTTACTTAAAAAATGTTTGAAAAATTAGGTCCCATAGGGTTCAATGTATTTCATTTTTTCAACCCGGGTTCAATAAAAAACTAATTGGGTGATATTATTTATTTATATTCCCATAGGTCCTACAGACCGTCTGAACAACATACTAAAATTTCATTTTGATAAACTCATTTTTACGGCAGTTATCGTGCTAACGGACAGACAGACAGACAGACAGACAGAATGAACAAAGTCATAAACACTTTTCAACTTTGTTGTAAAGTGTTAACAAGTCTAAAATGCAATACATTCCTCGGTAATATTTTAAAACTTATCACAATACTACATTAATTTATTATATTTGAAAACTTAAACTTTCATCGAAAACCATGAATTTCATTCAAATGACGGCATTGAAATATAAATTGCCTGATTTAAACATCTCTAAAATACGATACATTCCTCAGTAATATTTTTAAAACTATCATAATACTACGATAATTTATTATATTTGAAAACTTCATCGAAAACAAATGAAATTCATTCAAATGACGTCATAGAAAAAATAACACGCCTGGCTCTCTCTATAAAAGCAGCATTTCATTCATAAATAATTTACCATTCATGTCATTCATCATAATACTATAATAATTTATTTTGTTTAAAAATTAAGACCATGGAACTACACGTAATTAAACTCTATGCGTAAAACTTCATCGAAAAAAATCGTCCTTCTTTTTGTAAAATCAATGAATATTTGATTCCTATCAGCTATGCAGACTCCATGAACTAAATGATTTTGTGTTAAAGAAATACAGCAATTCTAATACAACTCATTCTATATATTCTACTGTTTACATTTTACATAGATGAAAAATAGGCTTCGTTGTAGAAATAATCAAATTTGGATGAGCATTTAAACTCAAATATATTGTAATTGCGTTATTTCAGTATAAAGATGCACAGAATTTATGAAAAATAAAGTGGTTTTAGGACGGATGCAACACTCAATATAAATGAAAAAGAACTTAAAAAATCACGATTTTGAGACAAGATGAATGCCATATATCATTTTGAAGTGAGTCATGTGATCTTTTCATATCATGGTCACGTGATCGCTTCATATAAGAGGCAGTATAGCTGATATGAATGAAATATTCATTGATTTTACAGAGAGAAGGACGATTTTTTCAATTAAGTTTTAAGCATAGAGATTAATTACTTGTACCTCCATGGTCTTAAGTTTTTAAATAAAATAAATTATTATAATATTGTGATGAATGGAATTGCTGCTTTTATAGAGAGAGCCAGGCGGGTTATAATATTTCGATGACGTCATTTGAATAAATTTCAGTTGTTTTCGATGAAGTTTTCATATACAATAAATTATTGTAGTCTTATGAGAATTTAAAAAATATTACCGAGGAATGTATCGCATTTTAGAGATGTTTAAACCATGCAATTTATATTTCAATGCCGTCATTTGAATGAAGTTAATTTTTTTTTATGAAGTTTTAAGTTTTCAAATATAATAAATTAATGTAGCATTGTGATAATTTTTAAAATATTACCGAGGAATGTATCGCATTTTAGAGATGTATAAATAAAATTGCATTGAAGTTGGAAAGTGTTTCATCATCAATGCTTTATGCAAGATTGATCTTTCTTGTTTTGAATTAATTTTGCAAGAATAAATGATTTTTTAGGTCATTTTGTTTTGTCTTATAGGGCATTTTCTAGTAATTTTTAGGTCAAAAATCCTATTTTTAGCCCTATTCACATATTATAGATAAGATTGAAAAAAAAGTAATTTTCTTGCATGAAATTATCAAGAGACCTATGAATGCTAAACAATTCTGAAACGTTCTTACATTGTTTACTGATTGTTAATAAAAGTATAGTGGTACGAAAATTGAAATTTTATTTTTACATTTGTAAAGAAAATAACTTGTATTACAAATCATAAAGTAAAACAAATCTGTTACAACACAATGTTTAATATACAAATTTACTGCAAGTGCGTTAATGCTTTATGCTGTTCATTCAATATTGTAAGATAAAATTGATTACCAGTGAAGTTATAATAGTTACAAATTGAGAAAATAAATGGCATAAAAGTTCGTTCATTAATAAATTAACTTTCTAAATACTCTTCATCTTGTAACTGTTCAAGTATTCTTCGCTTACTTTTTGCTTTGTTGAATTTATCCGGTTTAAGTGGGGCAATTTCATAAAGCCACCTTTTGTCACTATTACGCAACACAAAATGCCTATTTTTATTGAGTGAATGTTCTCCAGGCATACGGTTAAGGTTAATGTTCAGCATAGGCCACGTGTCCATATTCAACCAATGAGCATACAGAGAACATGCATTATCAGAATCAATATCTTTTAGTACCTTCCACCTGACCTCCAAATGTGTATTCTTGTTTTGAAATTTCTGCTCTTTAAGAATATATTTCGCTTGTGACTCATAATTTTGAATTTCATTTTTAATATTAACAACAACATCTTTCTTATCGCTGCTAATTAAAATAACTTCTCTAGATTTACCATAAACTACAGATAGCATTACTAATCCATTGTCATCTGGTGCTGAATCTATTGCACCAGCAATTGATTTCCAAGGTAAAAAATAAGAATCGCACGTTTCACAAGACTGTAGATTACATTTTTTAACCTCCTCAACTGTTTTGGAAGATGGTGGTTTAGACTTCCGCCATACAGGATTTTTCTTTAGATGGCAATACTTTTGAAGACGTTTAGAAAGATCTAATGTCTCACTGCTTTCTAATAGTTGCATACCAGGCCATGATGTTAAATACTTTGGAAGAACACCATTATTAAACCAATGGGCACACAACATGCTGTTGTCTTTATCTTCGAACTTCTTGATAACCATCCACCTCACAAGCAGTGCCGATTTGGTAACTTTACTCTTTTTGTTAGATATCTCGTCTTTTATGTCATCCATAGTAGTATGTGCAATTTTTTGAATGTTCGTCTGGTCAAATAGTATGCTGACAACTTCTGTAATGGTTTTGTTTTTTAATGCAATCATGAAGAAACCTGGCTTTTCAGGAATTTTTTCATAAACATCATCATCTACAGGAATCCAATTACCGAATCTTTTATCACAGTACTCACAAGGATCAAACCAACCTTTACAAGCATCTACAGGAAGTTCACCTTCATTCTTCAGGACATACTCGGTATCCGAGTCTTTCAGAGATTCCGCTATATTGTAAAGAAAAAAAAATATTAGAAATTTATTAAATATATCAAGAAGTTTTCAGTTTATAAAAGTACAGTCGCCTGCCAAAATAAGCAGAGTCGATTTACCCAATAGGCACACCAAGCATGTGTTTCGGGTATCAGTAAAGTAGAGGCACCAAAATTAAGAGCAGCCACAATATTTTTTAAATAAAAATTTTAATTTATATATTTTTAGCTATGAATAAATAAATATTAAAAAACAAAAGTTTCTTCATTATTTAAATGTATATTAAAATTAATATTAACACATTTTAAAATGATAGTTTACTGTCTGTTAATAGTCTCTCTCAGATCTGCAGAGCCCCTTGTTGGATTGGGTCGAGTCCCTTCATGACCTGGTTTTATTCTCAGGTAAAAGCATAGGCATAACCAGAATCTCCGATGGGGGGAAGTCGACGATCGAATAAGTGAGAGAATTACAGTAATGGGTTTCGATTTTCCACGTGGACCCTATGTAGATCTAATACAATTGCTCAACTAATGGAGGGTGGGGGAATGCTATCTATGTACTGGGTGGAGGTAAAAATACTCAGAAAACTAAAACGAAGATTTCTCTTCCAATGTAGATAACAGGTACAGGTCAACTTTGCGACACAACACGTTTTTTTGCTGCCATCCATTGCAAATATAGATTAATCCATAGTGATGAGCACATATGTGCGGATTCGGTTCATGGATACTGTTATCTGCAATAGGAGCATGATCCTCTTACAGGCGGGTTCTGTAAGTGTTGAAAAGGAAAGTTAATAAATAATATACAGGGTTCCAAGAAAAGCCCTTAAGCACCCCAATAACTTTGAAAGGAAAGGTCCATGAGTGTACACATTATGTAGTTATGTCTATCAATAGTAAAGTGACCATGCCTAATCGAATAAAAGTAATTGCAACGCGTTTCTGGCAGAGAATTAAATAAGTTAGGATAACAAATTCAGCAGCAAAGCGAAATAGACAAAAAAATTCAATTACAAAGTTGTAGAGCATTCATTGACTAATGAGTAGGAATCGACACCAGGAACGCACGAAACATATGTTGAAGGCAATAAATATCTCTCATACTTCACCGTTTGTTAGATGCACAGCGATTAAATGTAAATAATTATTGTATAATATTCTTTCTCGAATTCAAATCTGCATTGTCATGAGAACATTTTTAACATTCTAAACTAGATTCCTGGGCATGCAAATGTTTATTGTATCATTCTTGAATAGGACAATAATTCACCTATAACCATATTGTGTCCAATAAATGCCTTCTATAGCTATTTTATGGTCGATTTCTTCTCATAAAACAATGCTCTACAACTTTATAATTGGTTTTTTTTTCGTCTATCTCACTTTGTTATAGCTTTCATCCTAACTTTTTAATTATACACTAGGGGCACTGCAATCAATTTTATTCGGTTGAAAATGGTCAATTTACAAGCGATAGATCTAACCCTATTCATGGACCTTTTTTTACTTTCCCTACATGCAAAGTATGATGTTTAGGGGAGGGGGGGGGGGGGTCGAAAATTCGAATTCGAGTTTTCGACGGAAGAGCCAGTTTCAAGCATTCCTGAACTCGAATCGAACATTTTTGAGGTGATGTCTGCGTATGCGATATGCTACGAATGGAGCGTTTTGAACGTAACTTGTTACGATTATTGCGATTCATAAGTACTGGAACCTAATTGATTTTTTTTAAACGCGATCGAATGTTCCGATCCCCTCCCCTAATTTTCAAATGAATTAAAAAAAAATAGGATATTCAATAAATTAAAGTTAAAAAAATAATCGCTTTGTACGTATTTTTTACTCTAAAAAAAATTACAAACTTCAGAACGGTTTTTTTTTTAAATATTTGTTTAGAATACAATCTATTCTATACATTTTTCAACAAAAAAGTAATTTTCAATAATATGAAATGTAGTTTTGAGTTCGTAATATTTGCCATTTCTGTCACTGCTCTCCAGTGATGAGTTGAGTTTTTATCTCTAAATTACATCAGTAACAAGAAAGATCAATCATGCTTAAAGCATTGATTATGAAACACTTTCCAACAGCAATGCAATTTTATTTAAACATGTCTAAAATGCAATACATTCCTCGGTAATATTTTAAAACTTCTCGCAATACTACATTGATTTATTATATTTGAAAACTAACTTAAACCTTCATCGAAAAAAATGAACTTCATTCAAATGACGGCATTGAAATATAAATTGCCTGGTATAAACATCTCTAAAATGTGATATATTACTCGATAATAATTGTAGAATTATCATAATACCGAGAAAATTTATTATATTTAAAAACTTCATCGAAAACAACTGAAATTCATTCAAATGACTTCATAGAAAAAATAACACGCCTGGCTCTCTCTAAAAAAGCAGCATTTCATTCATAAATAATTTCCCATTCATGTCATTCATCACAATATTATAATTTATTTTATTTAAAAATTAAGACTATGGAGCTACAACTAATTTAACTCTATGCTTAAAACTTCGTCGCAAAATATCGTCCTTCTCTCTGTAAAAAAAATGAATATTTCATTCTTATCAGCTATGCAGACACCATGAGCTAAATTCTTTTGCGTTAAAAAAATACAGCAATTTCTATACAACTCATTCTACATATTTTGCTGTTTACATTTTACATAAGTGAAAAATAGGCTTCGTTTCAGAAATAATCAAATTTGGATGAGCATTTAAACTCATATATATTGTAATTGCGTTGATTTAGTATGCACAGAATTTAAACCAAAATAAAGTGGTTTCCGGACGGATACAACACTCAATATGAAATAAAGAGAACTTTAAAAATCACGATTTTGAGACAAGATGGATGCCATATATCATTTTTAAGTGGATCACGTGATACTTTCATAACATGGTCACGTGATCGTTTCATATAAGAGGTGTTATTATTATTTTAATTTTTATTTAAAAAACTACTAAATATATTTCGCTGATTTTTTTTTTACATATTTTATGGAACAATTTGAATATTACCTAATAATTTCGAAGCAATTTGTGAATTTTAAATCCGCTTAAAAAGTGTTTGAAAAATTAGGTCCCATAGGGCTCAATGTATTTCATTTTTTCAACCCGGGTTCAATCCAAAACGAATTGGGTGATATTATTCATTTATATTCCCATAGGTCCTACAGACCGTCTGAACAACATACTAAAATTTCATTTTGATTAAGTCATTTTTACGGCAGTTATCGTGCTAACGGACAGACAGACAGACAGACAGAATGAACAAAGTCATAAACACTTTTCAACTTTGTTGTAAAGTGTTAAAAAGGGGGGGAAATGACCAAATGCAAGGCATACAAGAAAGATCAATCATGCTTAAAGCATTGATTATGAAACACTTTCCAACTTCAATGCAATATCATTTAAACATCTCTAAAATGCGATACATTCCTCGGCAATATTTTAAAACTTATCACAATACTACATTAATTTATTATATTTGAAAACTTAAACCTTCATCGAAAAAAATGAACTTCATTCAAATGACGGCATTGAAATATAAATTGCCTGGTTTAAATATCTCTAAAATGTGATACATTCCACGGTAATATTTTTAAAACTATCATAATACTACGATAATTTATTATATTTGAAAACTTTATCGAAAACAACTGAAATTAATTCAAATGACGTCTTAGAAAAAATAACACGCCTGGATCTCTCTATAAAAACTGGATTTCATTCATAACTTTCTCCCATTCATTTCATTCATTACAATACTATAATAATTTCTTTTATTTAAAAATTAAGACCATGGAGCTACAAGTAATAAAACTCTATGCTTAAAACTTCATCGAAAAAAATCGTCCTTCTCTTCATAAAATCAATTAATATTTCATTCATATCAGCCATGCAGACTCCATGGACTAAATTATTTTGTGTTAAAGAAATAAATACAGCAATTCTAATACAACTCATTCAATATATTTTGCTGTTTACATTTTACATAAGTGAAAAATAGGCTTCGTTGTAAAAATAATCAAATTTAGATAGTCATTTAAACTCAAATATATTGTATTTGCGTTGTTTAAGTATGTAGATGCACAGAATTTAAGCAAAAATAAAAAAAATACTTAAATGTTTAAAAATGTTTAAATAAAAAACTACTGAATATATTTCGCTGAATTTTTTTTTATATATTTTATGGAACAATTTGAATATTACCTAAAATTTTCGAAGCAATTTGTGAATTTTAAATCTGCTTAAAAAATGTTTGAAAAATTAGGTCCCATAGGGCTCAATGTATTTCATTTTTTCAACCCGGGTTCAATCCAAAACTAATTGGGTGATATTATTCATGTATATTGCCATAGGTCCTACGGACCGTCTGAACAACATACTAAAATTTCATTTTGATTAAGTCATTTTTACGGCAGTTATCGTGCTAACGGACGGACAGACAGACAGACAGACAGACAGAATGAACAAAGTCATAAACACTTTTCAACTTTGTTGTAAAGTGTTAAAAACATAAGTAATGGAAATAAATGGGTAATGCTCAAGAAATTATTCTAGCTTTTATCCCTTTTTTTAATTAACTATATTACTTTGTGAAACTGTTTGTCCTTGAAAATCTATGACACTACAATGTTATCCGAAAATATTCCGTTTCATTAACAGTATTGAGAGTTTTGTTACACGTATGAAGTTTTGCAACTTTGCTAAACACATTTTCATGACTTATTTTTAAGGTGTATATCAATCGCCTGCTATTCCTGACACGCATTCAATTATTAATATGAAGGAAAATTTAAAAATACTGCACCTCCTGTTAGTGCATAAAAACGATTTATGAATAGTACATATACTTTGTTTCCTCGTGTTAGTTTCGATGCCGAACATAAACCCATATGTCATTCCTGTCACGAGAACGTAGTGAATGTGCATTTAAATTCCATTAATCGTTTTAAATAGCTCTGACATTCATTAGAAATCTATAAACTAATTCCAAGCAAAAGTTTGTTTTTAGAAACTATAGTTAGAATTTTCTTTTTTTATATCTGAAAATTGACAATTATTAGATATTTAACAATCCATTTATTTCGTTGATCAACAAAAACAAGTAAATGTAAAAAAACCATTCATTTTTAGGATAAAAATTTTTATTCATAACTCGCCATGAGCTTCAATGGAGGCAAATCATAAAAAATATGATGTGGGCAGCACATGACTTTCCTTATATAATGCAACGAATTTACTACTTTTACAGTAAAAGAAAATAGGCTATTTTTATAGTGGATATTTATATTCTTTCCAAGATATTAACATTTCATCAGTTAGTCATCATTTTCATTGATTTAGCGTCATTTTTATCCATTTGGCAAGATTTTCGTTAATTTGATAACATTTAAAAAAGTCGCCAAGTTGACGACATTCCGTCAAACTCGTCGCCAAAATCTCGCCAAGCGTTATGGACGGAGAAATAAGTTATTCTTATAGCAGATTGCCGTTCAAATACAAAAGTATTACTCAAAGTGTCTTTTCTCGTGAATGGAACGAGCTAGATCCACGAGAATGATGCCACCAAATTTATCACGTGATATTGCATATGAGAAGTGAACATGTTTCTCAACAGTTAATATTTTTTTTTTAATTTATGGGATTTTTTTTATAAATTTATTTGAATAATGTGCAATATCTCGAGAACAGTTGACGCTAGCGTTCTAAAATTTATGTCAATCGTTTTTTAAGGAAAAATTACATAAGAAATGTCTATTTGCGTAACTTTATTAAAGGTTTTGATGAATTTTTCAAAATTTCACTCGGAAATTTAGGGGGGGGGGGGAGGTTCTGAACATTCGATTGTGTTTAAAAAACAATAGGCTTCCAGTATTCACGGATTGTATTTTTTGTACCAAATTTTATTCGAACCAATCCATTTGTTCGTGAGATATCGTCTCCACAGACTCACTGACACACACACACAGACATCACTTTAAAAATGTTCGATTCGTGATCAGGGATGCTTGAAACGTGCTCTCTCGTCGAAAACTCGAATTTTCGACCTAGTCACAATACTTTCCTTATGCATTATATGTATATACGGAAAGTAAAAATCAATGGTTAAATGTTTGATATTAGAAACCTGGCTAACTTTTTTCAAAATGTTTTCTCTTTTATATATACATACATAAAAGCGAAACTCTTAAGGTTATGTTAAAAGTGCCATCAAAGAAGTTGAAACAGGCAGATACCTACACGTCGGTTATATCAAGATTTGGTAACCTCTTCAACACTTAATGTCATAAGAGTACATTTTTAGTCGTGGTCAACTTTGATAAGAGTCGTCTCTTGCTTTTAATTTTTATCTGTTTGCCGAATATTACAACGATATCTAGCTAAACAAGCTCCATTTCGCCAGCCCCCCCACCTCGGAATATCAAAATTTCAATGATGGCGGTCGTTTGTACTACGTTTGTACCGGATTGTACCGTAAAAATTTTCATTTGTACCACTTCCGGTACGGAGTTATTCTCATTTCAAAGTGGGGGGGGGGCGGCGAAACGGCAACCCCCCCACCTCGGAATTTCAAAATTTCGTCGATGCCATTCGTTTGTACTACGTTTGTACCGGTTTGCACCATAAAAATTTTCGTTTGTACCACTTCCGGTATGGCGTAATTTCTATTTAAAAGTTGGTGACCTTGAGCTCCGGCAACCCCCCACCTCGAAATTTCAAAATTTCGTTGATGCCATTCGTTTGTACTACGTTTGTACCGTAAAGATTTTCGTTTGTACCACTTCCGGTACGGCATAATTTTTATTTAAATGTCGGTCACCTTGAGTT
The DNA here is from genome assembly GCA_951213105.1 of Amaurobius ferox. Lineage (NCBI taxonomy): Eukaryota > Metazoa > Arthropoda > Arachnida > Araneae > Amaurobiidae > Amaurobius > Amaurobius ferox. Next base: position 47,226,536 of record OX578148.1, on the reverse strand, counting down.
TCGGCAAGCTCCCACCTCAAAATTCCAGAATTTAGTTGATGATTCCATTCGTTTGTAGGACGTTTGTACCGGATTGTACCAAAAAATGTTCATTTGCACCACTTCCGGTACGGCGTTATTCTCATTTCAAAGTGAGGGGTGAGAAACATCAGCCCCCACCTAAGAATTTGAAAATTTCGTCAATGCCATTCTTTTGTACTACGTTTGTACCGTAAAAATATTCGTTTGTACCACTTCCGATACGGTGTTGTTCTCATTTCAAAGTGGGCTTGCTTTAGAAACGGCAGCCCCGTTCACTTCGGAATTTCAAAATTTCGTCGATGCCATTGGTTTGTACTACGTTTTTACCAAATGGTACCGTCAAAATTTTCATTTGTACCACTTCCGGAACAGCGTAATTTTTATTTAAATGTGGGTGTCCTTGAGCATCGGCAAAATTACCGCTAAAATTTTCATTTGTACCACTTCCGGAACAGCGTAATTTTTATTTAAATGTGGGTGTCCTTGAGCATCGGCAACCCCCCACCTCGTAATTTCAAAATTTCGTCGATGCCATTGGTTTATACTACGTTTGTACAGGATTGTACCGTAAAAATTTTCGTGTGTACTACTTCCGGTACGGCGTAATATTCATTTCAAAGTGGGGGCTGGAAAAATGGCAGCTTTGACCTCGGAATTTTCCTATTTCAATGACGTCGTTCGCATGTACTTCATTTGCATGGAATGTACCGCTAAAATTTTCATTTGTACCGTTTCCTATATATAGTTGTTCCCATTTAAAAGTGGGAGACTCCATTTCGCCCCTTCTCAGTTCCGAATTTCCAATATGCATCAAATAATTAAAGAACATGCTTTTATGACAATAAAATTTATATATGTATTAAAACATACAAATACAAATAAATATATTTTTACAAATCAGCACATTTATTCAGTACATTATTCAAATATTTTGCTTAAGCCGACGCAGTGGTCGAGTGGTCAAGGCGAGTGTTTCCACCGCAATCGCTCGACCTCCGCGTTGTAGGTTCGAGTCCCACGTAAAGCATGGATGTTTGTGTTGTGGGTGTAGTGTGTACCGCCCCCCTCTGGTGCGCCTGGGGCAACGTCTTAGGACGGCTAAATGGTTCACGTTCTGGCTGCTGACGAAAGGCGAATGACGAAAGTCAAGTGCTTGGCCATTAAAATATATATATATTGGCATTCTCGTTTATCCAGTTTTCCTCTGAATTACTTGTTTAGTAAGAATTTTCGTCTTTGATTCATATTCATATTCAGGATTGCATATTTGGGAAGTTAATATTCTGAATTGCTTGTCCGGTGTCCAGTTTAGACTCACTGGACGGGTCTGGGAGTATTACCGTGAACGTTCGTATTGCCTCCCTGGTAGAATTTCGACTTGTTCATTCCGGTGCTTCTAGATTAAGCTGTTGAGGTTGATCACGATACACGTGGTGGAAGAAGAAGGGTTCATGCCGCATGGTAATACAAATTTTCTTAATGTATCCTATTTTCATTTTTTCAATTTTTGTTGCCTGTAGTCTGAGTTTAAGCATTTACAGTGATGTGCTATTGCTTAATCTGAAACAGGCATTTGTTTGGGTTAATTAGAATTAATTACTCAGACCTGAAGATGAATTTAGTTCTGATTAATCATCGAATTTGGGACGGTGCTGTTCTTTTCTCTTATCGGCATTGTGGCCGTGAATTTGCTTCTATGGTGATGTTAATATTACTTGAATTGTTTTTTTATATATTTTTTTTATTTTATTTTTACATAATTCTTATTATTACGTATTTCAAATATATATATATATATATATCATCGTATATATATATATATATATGAGAGAGAGAGAGAGAGAAAAAATATATATATATATATATATATAATCCAAGAAAAAGAAGATTTAAAGGAACTTGGGATAACCAAATGCTTTGCATTTAATGGTTGGGGAGGATTGCGACTCCCCCTCCCGTTTAAAGCTGCTTTTCCAGCCTAGGCAAACGCTCACGGTACCAATGCAAAGCAAAGGTTGGTCCCCAATGTGTGCTAATACGAAGGCACCCGGACACGGAAGAACAAGACAACCAAACAGAAGGAAACTGGTCCAAAAGTGATTCCTGCCCAACTCGCTATCATATACATGTTCGATTTACGCATGCGTGCTTTCTTAGCAGGTACGCATAAACTTTATTTACTTGCAAATTGAAGAAGTAAACTGTCAAAATCTACATGATCCTTGAAAATCGATCTATAGCAATCCTTTAAGAAATAAATAGGATAATGTTTATATAAAGCCTCTGTTATGATTTTAATATTGCTATTATTGCAATCTTTTTTAAACGTGTTGTAAATTTGATTTCTCTTGAAGTGTCCGAGTATGATATTTCTGAAAGTATTTTTGGTAAGATTAGTTTTCCAATCGATGATATGATTTATCTTAATACTATATAATTCTCTTTTGTCATATAACTTTGTATAATGACCATATAATCCATGTTTTTTTATTGAGATGTCCAGAAAATTTACAGCTTCATTTTCTTCTTTACAATTTTCTATTAATTCCAATTCCGGTGGGTAAAATGTGAAATCGAAATTGGTGGTGGTTTCATAACACCCCAATAGCACATCGTCTACATACCGGAAATATGGTATTTCCGACAAAATATGGGTTCCTTTTTCATATGTTGAGAGGTAAATATCGGCCAAGATTGATGAGCAGGCTCCTCCCATTGGGATTCCCTTTATTTGTCGGTAATAATTTTTTCCGTTATATAGAATATTTTCTTTTAATACCAGTTCAATAAGATCAAGGTATCTACGATAAGTAATAAAATCCTTCAAATCAAATTCTTCATGTAATTTTTTCAAGATTGAATATAAATTAGATAAATCAATGTTGTTAAATAGGTCGCGGAAATCAAAGCTTTTAAAACATATATTTTTATTACAATGTTTTAATCGGTCGATAACTTCTACTCCATTTTTGATCATGACATGATTCTGTTTTTTGATGTTTTCCATCACAAACTTGAGGATGTTCAATAGTCGTTTATTAGCAATTGTCAGATATGATCCACAGCCAACGGTAACTGTACGGAATTTCACAGGCTCTTTATGCATCTTTGGAATGAGGATTAGATATGGAAATTTAACAGTTTTTATTTCATTACCGATTCGCTTGTACATAGCTTTAATCCTATTGGATAGAACGTTCCCATTATTATGTAAAGGGGTGTACATAGTACTGTCTAGATAGCAGTGAAGAAGTGTATCTATGTAAAACTTTTTGCATGTAAATGCAAAATGTGATACCATCTTGTCAGTATAAGTTATAGCAAAATTTTCTTTTATAGTTTGTATAGCTGCAGGTATTGAAAGATTGCTAATTCTATTATTTTGTCTGATGTAAAAAAACTGAAATTCTTTTGAAAAATTATATTTCCATTCATGAAAGGCTTGAATAGGTAAACTGTGTTTTACTGCTATTTTATAAATGAAACTAATATATCTCGAGAACGGCTAGTCCTAATGTAATGGGGTTGGTCTTATTCTTTTCTTCGTTAAAAATTGCGTATTAAACAAGTATTTAATGGATATATTTGAGCATACGTAACTTTTTAGTTTAGATTTTGATAATTTTTGCGGGCCATTCTGCAAAAAAAGGCAGGTTATTTTTTTCTGAATCGTACCAAAATCTAATCAGCACCAGGGTGACCTATACGTGACTCATCTACCGAATTTTGTGAAATTCGGTCCATTAGTTTTTCAGTTGCAGTCGATACAAGCTTTTGCGGGCCATTCGCAGAAAAAGGCGGGTTCTTTTATCCCGAATCGTACCCAAAACTAATCAGCACCAGAGTCGCCCACAAGTGACTTACCTACCAAATTTTATGAAATTCGGTCAATTACTTTTTTAGTTATTAGACAGACACACAGACACACACACAGACGTCACGCTAAAAATACTTTTTTCGCATTCTAGAGGTCTCGAAACGTATGGATCCGTCGAAAACTCGAGTTGTGATTTTCGGCATGATTCCAATACTTTCCTTATATATTACCATGTATTGCAGGGAAAGTAAAAATCTGATGTGGGCAGCACATGACTTTCCCTGCAAACTTATATCCACGTTCTATTTATTTCAATTAAATTTAATTCACTTTTAATTCAATTTTCGTTCTCATTTGATAACTGGACTTATTTTCAAAGGTGGCGTGGAAAAATACGAAAAAAACTAATATATCTCGAGAACGGCTAGTCCTAATGTAATGGGGTTGGTCTTATTCTTTTCTTCGTTAAAAATTACGTATTAAACAAGCATTTAATGGATATATTTGAGCATACGTAACTTTTTAGTTTAGATTTTGATAATTTTTGCGGGCCATTCTGCAAAAAAAGGCAGGTTATTTTTTTCTGAATCGTACCAAAATCTAATCAGCACCAGGGTGACCTATACGTGACTCATCTACCGAATTTTGTGAAATTCGGTCCATTAGTTTTTCAGCTACCGTGGATACAAGCTTTTGCGGGCCATTTCACAAAAAAGGCGGGTTCTTTTATTCCGAATCGTACCCAAAACTAATCAGCACCAGCCCCGGCCACAAGTGACTTACCAACAAAATTTTGTGAAATTCGGTTCATTAGTTTTTTAGTTAGAGTGGATACAAAATCTGCACAGACAGACACACAGACAGACAGACACACAGACACACAGACACACAGACAGACACACAGACACACACACAGACGTCACGCTAAAAATACTTTTTTCGCATTCTAGAGGTCTCGAAACGTATGGATCCGTCGAAAACTCGAGTTGTGATTTTCGACATGATTCCAATACTTTCCCTATACATTACCATGTATTGCAGGGAAAGTAAAAATCTGATGTGGGCAGCACATGACTTCCCCTGCAGACTTATATTAACGTTCACTTTATTTTAATTAAATTTATTTCACTTTTAATTCAATTTTCGTTCTCATTCGATAACCGGACTTGTTTTCATAGGTGGCATAGAGAAAATACGAAAAAACTAAAATATCTCGAGAACGGCTAGTCCTAGTGTAATGGGGTTGGTCTTATTCTTTTCGTCGTTAAAAATTACGCATTAAACGAGCATTTAATGGATATATTTGAGTATACCTAGTTCATTAGTTTAGATTTTGATGATTTTTGCGGGCCATTTTGCAAAAAAAGGCAGGTTATTTTTTTCCGAATCGTCCCAAAATCTAATCAGCACCAGAGTGACCTATACCTGACTCATCTACCGGATTTTGTGAAATTCGGTCCATTAGTTTTTCAGCTACAGTGGATACAAGCTTTTGCGGGCCATTTCACAAAAAAGGCGGGTTCTTTTATTCCGAATCGTACCCAAAACTAATCAGCACCAGCCCCGCCCACAAGTGACTTACCTACAAAATTTTGTGAAATTCGGTCCATTAGTTTTTTTAGTTAGAGTGGATACAAAATCTGCACAGACAGACACACAGACAGACAGACACACAGACAGACAGACAGACACACACACAGACGTCACGCTAAAAATGGTTTTTTCGTATTCTAGAGGTCTCGAAACGTGTAGATCCGTCGAAAACTCGAGTTGCGATTTTCGGCATGATTCCAATACTTTCCCTATACATTACCATGTATTGCAGGGAAAGTAAAAAACTATTCATAACTGTCATAATCAAAGAAAACATATATGTACGTACACAACAAGTTTAATCGCATTAAAATGTTTTTAAAAACACTTAACAATTGTGGCATGTTTGTTTTGCTACCTCTGCAGTCAAGGAGGGGCATTGCATTCATTGTTTACTGATAACTTTGAATGATGAGTGCATTTTACTTTCCCTGCAATACATGGTAATGTATAGGGAAAGTATTGGAATCATGCCGAAAATCGCAACTCGAGTTTTCGACGGATCTACACATTTCGAGACCTCTAGAATACGAAAAAACCATTTTTAGCGTGACGTCTGTGTGTGTGTCTGTCTGTCTGTCTGTGTGTCTGTCTGTGTGTCTGTCTGTGCAGATTTTGTATCCACTCTAACTAAAAAACTAATGGACCGAATTTCACAAAATTTTTGTAGGTAAGTCACTTGTGACCGGGGCTGGTGCTGATTAGTTTTGGGTACGATTCGGAATAAAAGAACCCGCCTTTTTTGTGAAATGGCCCGCAAAAGCTTGTATCCACTGTAGCTGAAAAACTAATGGACCGAATTTCACAAAATTCGGTAGATGAGTCACGTATACGTCAGCCTGGTGCTGACTAGATTTTGGTATGAATCAGAAAAAAATAACCTGCCTTTTTTTGCAAAATGGCCCGCAAAAATTGCCAAAATCTAAAATAAAAGACTGGGTATACTCAAATATATCCATTAAATGCTGATTTAATACGTAATTTTTAACGACGAAAAGAATAAGACCAACCCCATTACACTAGGACTAGCCGTTCTTGAGATATTTTAGTTTTTCGTACTTTCCCTACACCACCTATGAAAATAAGTCCCGTTATCGAATGAGAACGAAAATTGAATTAAAAGTGAAATAAATTTTATTAAAATAAAGAGAACGTGAATATAAGTCTGCAGGGAAAGTCACGTGCTGCTCACATCAGATTTTTACTTTCCCTGCAATACATGGTAATGTATAGGGAAAGTATTGGAATCATGCCGAAAATCACAACTCGAGTTTTCGACGGATCTACACGTTTCGAGACGTCTAGAATACGAAAAAACTATTTTTAGCGTGACGTCTGTGTGTGTGTCTGTGTGTGTGTCTCTGTGTGTGTCTGTGTGTGTGTCTGTGTGTCTGTCTGTGTGTCTGTGTGTCTGTCTGTGCTGATTTTGTATCCACTCTAACTAAAAAACTAATGGACCGACTTTCACAAAATTTGGTAGGTAAGTTACTTGTGAGCGAGTCTAGTGCTGATTAGTTTTGGGTACGATTCGGAATAAAAGAACCCGCCTTTTTTTTGCGAAATGGCCCGCAAAAGCTTGTATCCACTCTAACTGAAAACCTAATGGACCGAATTTCACAAAATTTGGTAGATGAGTAACTTGTGGGTTATCCTGGTGCTGATTAGAATTTGGTACGATTCGGGAAAAAAAATAACCTGCCTTTTTTTGCAAAATGGCCCGCAAAAATTCGTCAAAATCTAAACTAAAGAACTAGGTATGCTCAAATATATCCATTAAATGCTCGTTTAATACGTAATTTTTAGCGACGAAAATAATAAGACCAACCCCATTACACTAGGACTAGCCGTTCTCGAGATATTTTAGTTTTCCTTATTTTCTCTGCGCCACCTTTGAAAATAAGTCCGGTTTCCGAATGAGAACGAAATTTGAATTAAAAGTGAAATTAATTTAATTAAAATAAAGAGAACGTTAATATAAGTCTGCAGGGAAAGTCATGTGCTGTCCACATCAGATTTTTAAAAATATAATCTTAGTGAAGAGCCGTTTTCTCATTTTGTTTCGTATTATTCAACCCAAATGATGAATAAAAACTCACTTTATAATAGTGCACATTCTTGATTTGTACATATTTTTAAAATTTAGATTTTTCTTTTGATTCATTACTATCTATAATAATAAAAGGAATAATATGTCTGTCTTTTCGTGATGGCCCGTGATATCGACCGCATTTACCAAGTCTGGGGTTTTTTACACAGTAGCATCTATACCTAAACTAATGCATCTCGAAGGCCGTTTTCTAAAATTTTAATTAGATTTTTTTAAATTAAATTTTAAATCTTTTTTAAAGTGTTCACATCGCCTGTTTACAGCCAACAAACAATAGAGAAGATATTTCTATTCCGCGTGTAGCCTTAATCTTATATACAAGTAATATAAAAAGAAGTATTCTCTGGCGGTCTACGTTGTGTATGCCATCATCAGATACTGCAAACGATGCTGTTTATTGGGACTCATTTTTAAACAATCGAGAATTCTGGAGCTTTACACTGCGTAGACACCATATAAGGAAAACTATGCTGTATATTGGACTCATTTTACTTTCCCTGCAATACATGGTAATGTATAGGGAAAGTATTGGAATCATGCCGAAAATCACAACTCGAGTTTTCGACGGATCTACACGTTTCGAGACCTCTAGAATACGAAAAAACCATTTTTAGCGTGACGTCTGTGCGTGTGTCTGTGTGTCTGTCTGTCTGTCTGTCTGTCTGTCTGTCTGTCTGTGTGTCTGTCTGTCTGTCTGTGCAGATTTTGTATCCACTGTAACTAAAAAACTAATGGACCGAATTTCACAAAATTTGGTAGGTAAGTCACTTGTGGGCGGGGCTGGTGCTGATTAATTTTGGGTACGATTCGGAATAAAAGAACCCGCCTTTTTTTGCGAAATGGCCCGCAAAAGCTTGTATCCACTCTAGCTGAAAAACTAATGGACCGAATTTCACAAAATTCGGTAGATGAGTCACGTATAGGTCACTCTGGTGCTGATTAGATTTTGGTACGATTCGGTAAAAAATAACCTGCCTTTTTTTGCAAAACGGCCCGCAAAAATCTTCAAAATCTAAACTAAAGAACTAGGTATACTCAGATATATCCATTAAATGCCCGTTTAATACGTAATGTTTAACGACGAAAAGAATAAGACCAACCCCATTACACTAGGACTAGCCGTTCTCGAGATATTTTAGTTTTTCGTACTTTCCCTACGCCACCTTTGAAAATAAGCCCGGTTACCGAATCAGAACGAAAATTGAATAAAAGTGAAATAAATTTCATTAAAATAAAGAGAACGTGGATATAAGTCTGCAGGGAAAGTCATGTGCTGCCCACATCAGATTTTTTAATTTATTTACAACAATGGAAATTATAATACCCATTTTTGTTTTTTAAAAATAATTACAATATTTTGAACACTTTTTCTCGAAAAAACTAGCTCTCCAAGAGAGTTTTCTTTTTCATTTTTCTAACTTTCACTCGAAATATATAGTAAACTATAAAATATAGATATAAATAGTAAAACGATAAAAATGTGTACTAGAAAATTTAGCATTAAAATCTATATTTATTATTAGAAAGAGCTCTTATAGTTTTTAAGTACTCGTCTTGCCAAGTTGAAAGATTGAAAAATTTCCGTTTTTCAAGTTTGTAATGCTTATATCTCAAAAATTAAAAGAGCTAGCTTTGAACAAAACAAGAATTTGTAGCTCTTTGAAAGCACTACAAGTGTATGTACTTGGATTTTGGATCGAGCTCTATTTTTTCGAAGAAACTTCAGCATTTGTCCAAACGAGTTTTTTTTTCCATTTTTTATACTTTCACGCGAAATATCTTCGAAACTATAAAATATAGATATAAATAAGTAAACAAAAATATGTATGAGGAAATTTAGTTTCTAAATCTATATTTATTTTAAAAAAAAGTTCTTATAGTTTTTAAGTAACCGTCTTGTCAAGTTGAAGCATGAAAATTTTACGTTTTTCAAATTTGTAATGCTTATACCTTAAAAACTAAAATTGATAGCTATAAGCGACAAGCAAGAATTTGCAGCTCTTTGAAAGTTCTATAAGTGCATTTAACCAACTTTTGGAGAGACTTAATTTTATTTTACAAAGTTCAGTCTTATTTCACAAATGTTATTCACGCAAAACCATTACGGCTTCATCGGACGGGAGCCACCGCTGATTTTTTTTTTTTTTAATTACTAAGAGGTCATTGAGTTTAAAAGTTTCAGAACCACTGCAGTAATTCAATGCCGAAATCATTGTGCCATGGATGATCCTACCATTATGCAGCTATGAAATAAAAAATCTGATGTGGGCAACACATGACTTTCCTTATATAATGCAATGAATTTACTACTTTTACAGTAAAAAAATAGGTTTTTCTTACAGTAGATACTTATATTCTTTCCAAGATATTGAATTTTCGACAATGAGTCTTCATTTTCATTGATTTAGTGTCACTTTAATCCAATTGGCGAGATTTTCGTTAATTTGACAACATTTCAAAAAGTCGCCAAGTTGGCGACATTCCGCCAAATTCGTCGCCAAAATCTCGCCAAGCTTTACTGACGAAGAAATAAGTCATTCTTATAACAAATAAATGACTATTGACGTTCAAATACAAAAGTATTACTCGAAGTATCTTTTCTCATGAATGGAACGAGCCAGATCCACGAGAATGATGTCACCCAATTTATCGCATGGTACATATGAAAAGTGAGCATGTTTCTCAATAGAAAATATATATTTTTTATTTTATATGACTTTTTGATGAATTTTTTGAAAAATGTAAAATATCTCGAGAACGGTTCATGTTAGCGTTCTAAATTTTATGTTAATCGTTTTCTAATAAAAAATTACATAAGAAATGTCTATTTGCGTAACTTTATTAGCGATTTTGATTTTTTGACGATTTTTTCAAAATTTCACTTGAAAATTTAGGGGGATTCTGAACATTCGATTACGGTTAAAAACAATAGGCGTCCAGTGTTTACGGATTGTGATTTTTGTACCAAATTTCGTTTGAATCGGTCCATTCGTTCGTCAGTTATCGTCTCCACAGACCCACTGACACACACACACACACACAGACATCACTTCAAAAATGTTTGATTCGTGATCAGGGATGCTTGAAACGTGCTCTCCCGTCGGAAACTCGACTTCGAATTTTCGACCCCGTCACAATACTTTCCTTATACATTATGTATATAAGGAAAGTAATAAAGGGATTACTTTATGCAGCAGGGAAAGTCATATGCTGCCAACATGAAAATTTTTAACTTTTACATTTGGCAAACTTTGTACTTTTGTATTTTGTTCATGCGCCCCAGCCTATGGGGGTGAAAAAATGGTAACTCGTACGTAAAATATTGAAATATCGTCGATAAGTTGTCATTCAGTCTAAAAGCACGGAGTAAATGAGTGTTTTTGTTGAATAAAATATAAAAGTATGTATAACAATCAAAAAGTGACTTTTACGGTGTTATACAAAATTCAGAATACTTTCAATGGCAGATTTCAAAATTTAGAAAAAAAAAATAGATATTTTTTCACACATAAAATAGAGTTTTCTTATTACTCGATCTTTGCTTTTATTTCTACCCCGAATTTGAATAAGCATGCGTAATTCATGGAAATAGCTTTATTCATCACAGAAATATTGCGCTTTTTGTGTGTGGAAAAGTTAAATTTCTAATATTTTGAGAACTCAAGCAGGATTCGTGATAAGGGCGAAATTTATTTCTCATTAAAAGTCTTAAGAAAGCTTTCACTTACTTAATAATAATGAACATATTTAGTATATTTTCCTTTATTTCATATTAAAAAAAATCTATGTGGGCAGCATACAATTCTCCCTATACAATGAAATTAATTTACTTCTTTCACAGGTAACAAATGATGTATAATTTCCAGGGCACAATGTTTTAAATGTTTAATTGCGTATTTGGCATTTTCTCATATGACAACATGTAAAATTATTTATAAGTGCCTAATTAACATTTCGCGCAACTCTAAATTGACAATTATTGATAGCATGCGCAATATACGTAGAGTCCATATAATAAAATATTTTAAAAATTGATTCATTAATTTGACGTCATTTTTGCAATTTCGACTTCCTTCGGCCAAGTTCACCAAATGGATCGAAGAGAAAAGCTTTTCTCACATATTATTACTACTGTTGACTATTAGCGAATTATTAATCATAAAAATACAATTGAATCTGGTGTGGGCAGCACATGACTTTAATTACATAATGCAATGAATTTACTCCTTTTACAGTAAAAAAAAATCAGATGTGGGCAACACATGACTTTCCTTATATAATGTAATGAATTTACTACTTTTACAGTAAAAAAATAGGTTTTTCTTATAGTAGATACTAATATTCTTTTCAAGATATTGAATTTTCGACAAATAGTCGTCATTTTCATTGATTTAGCGTCATTTTTATCCATATGGCGAAATTTTCGATAATTTGGCAACATTTCAAAAAGTCGCCAAGTTGGCGACATTCCGCCAAATTTGTCGCCAAAATTTCGCCAAGCGTTATGGACGAAGAAATAAGTTGTTCTTACAACAGAAAAATGACTATTGGCGCTCAAATACAAAGGTATTACTCAAAGTATCTTTTTCATGAATGGAACGAGCTAGATCTACGAGAATGATGTCACCCAATTTATCGCATGGTATTACATATGAAAAGTGAACATGTTTCTCAATAGAAAATATTTTTTTTCATTTTATATGACTTTTTAATAATTTATTTGAAAAATGTGCAATATCTCGAGAACGGTTCATGTTAGTGTTCTAAAATTTATATCAATCGTTTTCTAATGAAAAATTACATAAGAAATGTCTATTTGCGTAACTTTACTAGTGGTTTTGATTTTTTGACGATTTTTTCAAAATTTTATTCGAAAATTTAGGGGGGTTCTGAACATTCGATAGCATTTAAAAACAATAGGCTTCCAGTGTTTATGGATTGTGATTTTTGTACCAAATTTGGTTCGAATCGGTCCATTCGTTCGTCAGTTATCGTCTCCACAGACTCACTGACACACACACACACACACACACACACACACACACACACACACACACACACACACACACACACACACACACACACACACACACGCACACACACACGCACACACACACAGACATCACTTCAAAAATGTTTGATTCGTGATCAGGGATGCTTGAAACGTGCTCTCCCGTCGAAAACTCGATTTCGAATTTTCGACCCCGTCACAATTCTTTCCTTATACATTATGTATATAAGGAAAGTAATTAATGTATAAGATCCATGGTACTGTGCTTTTATCGTTGAATTGTACATTGGACGATTTTCTGGATGACAACTTGTAAAACTATTTTAAAATACCCAATTAACTTATATTTCGCGCAACTCTAGGTAAACAATTATCAATACTGATGGCATCCCCAATAAGCGATATATGAATACGAATGCATCACTTGACATTTTATAAATCCGGTGTCAATGTTTATTTTAAGCTTAGTAGTGCATGGTTCCTTTCGAGAACAACAAATATTTAATTTACTTATTTTGACTGTAAACACGAATAAAGTGCAAAATAAATTTAAAATAACTTACCCATTTTCAGTTTTTCTCTTAAAACTTTTCTTTCCTATAAAAAGCTGCTTGATTCACTCGAAAACTAAAGATCGAACTACCAGCGCAGTGGACAAATCAGCTGTTTTAAAGGAAAGTAAGAGTGCACAACATTATGGCGTTCTCATTCACCGGTTAGGTTGCCAAGGTAACGAGGTGGCGCAACGTTGTGCAATAACCTTGAAAACGCGGGTTTGCTAGAGAATTATTTTTATCTAGCAATCGTCAGTTGGCGAAGTTTGTATCATTCAAAATTAAACTTTTTGCTTTTTCCTACAACACATAGCATATGAATCGCTAATTGAAAAGGGCCACAATTCAGGTTTTCTAAATTTTACTGGAGAAGAAAAAAACAAGAAAGATCAATCATGCATAAAGCATTGATTATGAAACACTTTCCAACTGAAATGCAATTTTATTTAAACATCTCTAAAATGCGATGCATTCCTCGGTAATATTTTTAAAATTGCCACAATACTGAATTAATTTATTATACTTGAAAACATAAAACTTCATCGTAAAAAAGTGAACTTCACTCAAATGACGGCATTGAAATATAAATTGCCTGGTTTAAACATCTCTAAAATGCGATACATTCCTCGATAATATTAAAATTATCATAATACTACAAAATTTTATTATATTTGTAAACTTCATCGAAAACAAATGAAATTTATTCAAATGACGTCATCGAAATATAACACGCCTGGCTCACTCTATAAAAGCAGCATTTCATTCATAAAAAAATTTCCATTCATTTCATTCATCACAATACTATAATAATTTATTTTATTAAAAAAATTAAAACCATGGATGTACAAGTAGTTTAACTCTTTTTTTACTTTTTTACTTTTTTTATAACAAGCAACTTTCTAAAAAAAAGTTTATAGTGAAAAGTCAAGCCGACTTGAGTTCTTTGAAAATTTATCAATCACTTTATTTACATCAATATGAATGCCTCTATGGATGCGTACAAATGCTAGTCCTGAAAGTCATTTTTCACATTAGACTTTTTTTCATTACAGGCAGTCATATATAACAAATAACACAAATTTTCTTCATCGTCTTTATTTCTTCCCATTTATAACCCGGCGGGGGGGGGGGATGCCCCCCCCCCGCCCCTTGCTGAATCCGCCCTTGCCCTGCAATACATGCTAATGCATAGGGAAAATATTGGAATCATACTGAAAATCGCAAAAAAACTACTTTAGCATGACGTCTGTGTGTCTGTTTGTGCAATGTATTTATTCAATTATATGTGCAATGCATTTCACTCAATTAATGGACCAAATTTCATAAAATTTGGTATTTAAGTCACTTTTATGTGTGGTGGTGGTTAGTTCTTGGTACGATTCGGTATAAAAGAACCCGCCTTTTTTTTTAGAAATGACTCGGAAAAATTGTCTTATCCACTGTAACTGAAAAACTAATTGACCAAATTTTACAAAATTTGGTGGATAAGTCACTTGTGGGATACCCTAGTGCTGATTAGATTTTGATGCTATTCGGAAAAGAAGAATCTTTTTTTTACGAAATGGCCGCCAAAAATCGCCAAATTCTAAAATAAAAGACAACGTATGCTTAAATATATCAATAAATTGCTTGTTTTATACTTAATTTTTGACGATGAAAAGAATAAACCCAACCCCATTACTGTAGGGCTAGCCGTTCTCGAGATATATTAGTTTTGTCGAATGAGAATATGTCCAGTTACCAAATTTAAACTCAATTCAATGAGTTATTAATGAAATAAAGAGAAAATGAATTGGAGTCTGCAGTGGAAGACAAGTGCTGCTTGCTCACAGCAGATTTTCTTCACAGCGAAAATGCAAAAAAACTATTATATCCCCAAAACGAGCTAGTCCTAGAGTAATGGGGTTAGTCTTAGTGTTCGAATGCAATTTTGTACGATTACAATCAGAGAATACTGGGACCCTATTGATTTAAAACCCGATCAAAAGTTCGAAAACTCTCCAAAGTTTCGAATAAATTTTTTGAACAAATCAATAAAAATTCTGATGTGGGCAGCACATGACATTCCTTATATAATGCAATGAATTAACTACTTTCACAGTAAAACAAATAGGTTATTCTTATAGTAGATACTTATATTCTTTCCAAGATATTGAATTTTCGTCAATCAGTAGTCATTATCATTGATTTAGCGTCATTTTTATCCATTTGGTGTAGTTTGGCAACATTGAAAAAGGCCAAGTTGGCGACATTTCGTCAAATTCGTCGCCAAAATCTCGCCAAGCGGTATGGATGCAGAAACAGATAAATGACTATTGGTGTACAAATACAAAAATATTACTCAAAGTAACTTTTCTCATGAATGGAAAGAGCTAGATCCACGAGAATGATGTCACCCAATTTATCGCATGATATTACATATGATAAGTGAACTTGTTTCTCAACAGTTAATATTTTCTTTAATTTATGGGATTTTTTGATTAAGTTTATTTGAAGAATGTGCAATATCTCGAGAACGGTTCATGTTTGCGTCCTAAAGTTTATGTCAATCGTTTTCTAAGGAAAAATTACATTAGAAATGTCTACTTGCGTAATTTTATTAAACTTTTGATTTTTGATAGTTTTTTTCAAAATTTCACTTGAAAATTTAGGAGTGTTCTGAACATTCGATTTTGTTTAAAAACAGTAGGCTTCCAGTGTTTACGAATTGCAATTTTTGTACCAAATTTCATTCGAATCGTTCCATTCGTTCGTGAGATATCGTCTCCACACACACACACACACAGACATCACCTCAAAAATATTCGATTCGTGATCAGGGATGCTTGAAACGTGCTCTCCTATCGGAAACTCAAATTCGAATTTTCGACCCCGTCAGAATATTTTCTTTATACATTATACTATGTATATAAGGAAAGTAAAAAAAATAAAATAAAATAAATAAAGCTACTAAAAATGAATTCTGGTACGAAAAAAACGAATTCCGCCAAACTCGTCGCCAAGCGTTATGGACGTAGAAATAAGTTATTCTTATAGCAAATAAATGACTATTGGTGTTCAAATACAAAATTATTACTCAAAGAACTAACTCAAAGTATATTTTCTCATGAATGGAACGCGCTAGATCCACGAGAATAATTTCACCAAATTTATCGCATGATATTACATATGAAAAGTGAACATGTTTCTCAACGGTTAATTTTTTTTTTAATGTATGGGATATTTTAATAAATTTATTTGAAAAATGTGCAATATCTCGAGAACAGTTCATGCTAGTGTTCTAAAGTTTATGTTAATCGTTTCCTAAGGAAAAATTACAAAAGAAATGTCTATTTGCGTAACTTTATTAAATATTTTGATTTTTTGATGATTTTTTCAAAATTTCACTCTAAAATTTAGGGGGTTCTGAACATTTGATTGTATTTAAAAACAATTAGATTCCAGTATTCATGGATTGTGATTTTTGAACCAAATTTCATTTAAATCGCTCCATTCGTTCATGAGATATCGTTTCCACAGATTCACTGACACACACACACACACACACACACACACACACACACAACACACACATACTTTTACACACACACATGCTTTAACACACACATATACTTTCACACACACACGCATTCTTTCACACACACACACACATACTTTCACACACACACTTTCGCACACTCACACACGCACACACACCGGCCGCGAAACACATACCTTACATATTTGTGTAGGTCGGACGGTCGGGGTCGAAGAAGAAGAAGCTTCAAATTCTTGTAAAAAAAGACTTACACATTACTTGCTTACTGTTTACATCCAGCACTTCTTGTTACTTTCCTTATATACAATAATGTATAAGGAAAGTATTATGACGAGGTCGAAAACTCGAATTCGAGTTTTCGACGAGAGAGCACGTTTCAAGCATTCCTGATCACGAATCGAACATTTTTAAAGTTATGGCTGTGTGTGTGTGTGTGTGTGTGTGTGTGTGTGTGTGTGTGTGTGTGTGAAAGTATGTGTGTGTGTGTGTGTGTGTGTGTCAGTGAGTCTGTGGAGAGGATAACTGACGAACGAATGGATGGATTCGAACGAAATTTGGTATAAAAATTACAATCCGTAAACGTTCGAGAACGGTTCATGTTAGCGTTCTAAAATTTATGCCAATCGTTTTCTAATGAAAAATTACATAAGAAATGTCTATTTGCGTAACTTTATTAGCGGTTTTTATTTTTTGACGATTTTTTCAAAATTTCACTCGAAAATTTAGAGGGGTTCTGAACATTCGATTGTGTATAAAAACAATAGACTTCCAGTGTTTACGGATTGTGATTTTTGTACCAAATTTCGTTCGAATCGGTCCATTCATTCGTCAGTTATCGTCTCCACAGTCTCACACACACACACACACACACACACACACATACTATCACACACACACATACTTTCACACACACACACACACACACATACTTTCACACACACACACACACACACACACACACATACTATCACACACACACACTTACACAGACATCACTTCAAAAATGTTTGATTCGTGATCAGGTATGCTTGAAGCGTGCTCTCCCGCCGAAAACTCGAATTCGAATTTTCGACCCCGTCACTATATACATTACATTATGTATATAAGGTAATTAAAAAGTGAGTGCAAGTGTAATTTGCTACTACAATTAGTCTTTTCTGTTTCTAGAAAAGTATAAAACAGAATATATTTTTAATAAATTTATAAATTAGTTGAAACTTATTTCGAATCACTGATACACAATTGTATACCTGCTATCCTTAGAAGGGTAAGAAAACAATAGTTTTAATGAGATTTTATAAGGTGGGAAAAGTTGAAAAGACAGAAAATCTTCTTCATGACTGTAATTATCAAAGAACAATTTAATTTTCTATGCAAGAATAAAATATCTGATGTAGGCAACACATGACTTTCCTTATATAATACAATAAATTTACTACTTTCAGAATAAAAAAATAGGTTTTTCTTATAGTAGATATTTATATCCTTTTGTTTTAAGATATTGAATTTTCGTCAATGAGTAGTCATTTTCATTGATTTAGTGTCATTTTTATACATTCGGCGAGATTTTCGTTAATTTGGCAACATTTGAAAAGTCTTGATTATTTAAAAAGCCGCCAAGTTGGCAACATTCCGCCAAATTCGGCGTCAAAATCTCGTCAAGCATTATGGAAGGAGAAATAAATTATTCTTATAGCAGATAAATAACTATTGGCGTTCAATTACAAAAGTATCACTCAAAGTATATTTTCTCTTGAATGGAACGAGCTAGATCCACGAGAATGATGTCACTCAATTTATCGCATGGTATTACATATGAAAAGTGAACATGATACTCAATAGGAAATATTTTTTTTTATTTTATATGACTTTTTGATAATTTTTTTGAAAAATGTGTAATATCTCGAGAACGGTTCATGCTAGCGTTATAAAATTGCATGATATTACATATGAAAAATGAGCATGTTTCTCAATAGTTAATATTTTTTTTTAATTTATGGGATTTTTTGATAAATTTATTTGAAAAATATCCAATATCTCGAGAACGGTTCGTGCTAGCGTTCTAAAGTTTATGTCAATCGTTTTCTAAGGAAAAATTACATAAGAAATGTCTATTTGCGTAACTTTATTAAAGGTTTTGATTTTTTGATGATTTTTTCAAAATTTCATTTGAAAATATAGGGGGGATTCCGAACATTCGATTGCGTTTTAAAGCAATAGGCTTCCAGTAATCACGGATTCTGATTTTTGTACCAAATTTCATTCGAATCTGTCCATTCGTTCGTGAGATATCGTCTCCAAAGTCTCACTGACACACACACACACGCATACTTTCACACACACAAACACACACACATACTTTCACACACACACACACGTACACATACTTTCACACACACACACATACTTTCATACACACACACACAGACATCACCTCAAAAATGTTCGATTCGTGATCAGGGATGCTTGAAATGTGCCCTCCCGTCGAAAACTCGAACTCGAATTTTCGACCCCTCACAATACTTTCCTTATACATTATGTATAAAAGGAAAGTAATAAATGCATAAGATATATTAATTCTTTGTTTATTAATTTATTACTACTATTTTATTTAGTGTTTATAGAATATTCAATAAAAAATATATTTTAAAATAAACTAACTTAATAAAACAAATTTATCACTTCCAAATCTGAATTTTTGTAAATCTGAGAAAAATAACTTTAGATTTATAGCACAGCAAGGGATTGTCTCATAGCTAAAGAGCTAACTTTTATACTATTTGATGAATTACACAAAATACTTCTTAACGCAAGAGAATAAAAACTGAATTACGTAATCGTACTATTTACGGGAAAATAATTAAAAATCTGATGTGAGCAGCACATGACTTTCCCTGCAGACTTATATTACCGTTCTCTTTATTTTAATTAAATTTATTTCACTTTTAATTCAATTTTCGTTCTCATTCGATAACCGGACTTATTTTCAAAGGTGGCGTAGGGAAAGTACGCCTAGTAGTAGGGCTAGTCCTAGTGTAATGGGGTTGGTCTTATTCTTTTCGTTGTTAAAAATTACGTATTAAATCAGCATTTAAAGGATATATTTGTGTATACCCAGTTTTTTATTTTAGATTTTGGCAATTTTTGCGGGCCATTTTGCGAAAAAAGGCAGGTTATTTTTTTCTGAATCGTACCAAAATCTAATCAGCACCAGGGTGACCTATACGTGACTCATCTACCGAATTTTGTGAAATTCGGTTCATTAGTTTTTCAGCTACAGTGGATACAAGCTTTTGCGGGCCATTTCACAAAAAAGGCGGGTTCTTTTATTCTGAATCGTACCCAAAACTAATTAGCACCAGCCCCGCCCACAAGTGACTTACCTACAAAATTTTGTGAAATTCGGTCCATTAGTTTTTTAGTTAGAGTGGATACAAAATCTGCACAGACAGACACACACACAGACGTCACGCTAAAAATGGTTTTTTCGTATACTAGAGGTCTCGAAACATGTAGATCCGTCGAAAACTCGAGTTGCGATTTTCGGCATGATTCCAATACTTTCCCTATACATTACCATGTATTGCAGGGAAAGTAAAAAATTAAACTTTAGAATTAACCAAAATATGAAAATGAGTTAATTTAATCAAGTTGATATGCAATAATAAGAGGATAGAGAAAGATAAATTCGTACTCATCGGCAACACCCGAGAATAAAAACTAAATTGAACAATCGTAACTTTCATACGACAATAATTAAAAAAAAATCTGATGTGGGCAACACATGACTTTCCTTATATAATGCAATGAATTTTCTACTTTTACAGTTAGAAAAAATGTTATTCTTATAGTAGATACTTATATTCTTTCAATGATATTGAACTTTCTTCAATTAGTCGTCATTTTCATTGATTTAGAGTCATTTTTATCAATTTGGCGAGATTTTTGTTAATTTGTCAACAATTAAAAATGTCGCCAAGTTGGCGACATTTCGCCAAATTCGTCGCTAAATAATCGCCAAGCGTTATGAACGGAGAAGTAAGTTATTCGTACACCAGATAAATGACTATTGGCGTTCAAATACAAAAGTATTACTCAAAGTATCTCTTTTCATGAATGGAACGAGCTAGATCCACGAGAATAATGTCACCAAATTTATCGCATGGTATTACATATGAAAAGTGAACATGTTTCTCAATAGGAAATATTTTTATATTTTATTTTATATAACTTTTTGATAATTTTTTTGAAAAATATGCAATATCTCGAGAACAGTTCATGTTAGCGTTCTAAAATTTATGCCAATCGTTTTCTAATGAAAAATTACATAAGAAATGTCTATTTGCGTAACTTTATTAAAGGTTTTGATTTTTTAATGATTTTTTCAAAATTTCACTCGAAAATTTAGGGGGGTTCTGAACAGTCGAGTGCGTATAAAAACAATAGACTTCCAGTATTCAGGGATTGTGATTTTTATACCAAATGTCGTTCGAATCGGTCCATTCGTTCGTCAGTTATCGTCTCCACAGACTCACTGACACCCATACACACACACATACTTTCACACACACACACATAAGCATACTTTCGCACACACACATACTTTCACACACACACACATAAGCATACTTTCGCACACACACATACTTTCACACACACACACATAAGCATACTTTCGCACACACACATACTTTCACACACACACATACTTTCACACACACAGACATAAGCATACTTTCACACACACACATACTTTCACACACACATATACTTTCACACACACACACATACTTTCACACGCACACATACTTTCACACACACACACACATACTTTCACACACACACACAGACATCACTTCAAAAATGCATTATTCGTGATCAAGGATGCTTGAAACGTGCTCTCGTGGAATTAAAAACGTGGAATTAAAAGTGAATTAAATTTAATTAAAATAAAGAGAGCGTGGATATAAGTCTGCAGGGAAAGTCATGTGCTACTCACATCAGATTTTTACTTTTCCTGTAATACATGGTAATGTATAGGGAAAGTACTGGAATCATGCAGAAAATCGCAATTCGAGTTTTCTACGGATCTACACGCTTCGAGACCTCTGGAATACGAAAATACTATTTTTAGCATGGCGTCTGTGTGTGTGTCAGTGTGTCTGTTTGTCTGTCTGTGCAATGTATGCATCCACTCTAACTCAAAAACTAATGGACCGCATTTCATAAAATTTGGTAGGTAAGTCACTTGTGTATGACCCTGGTGCTGATTAGTTTTTGATACGATGCAGGATAAAAGAACCCGCCTCTTTTTGCGAAATGACCCGCAAAAATTCCCTCTATCCACTCTAACTGAAAAACTAATTGATCAAATTTTACAAAATTTGGTAGATAAGTCACTTTTGGATCACCCTGGTGCCGATTAGATATTGATATGTTTAGAAAAAGAAGAACCAGCACTTTTTACGAAATGACCCTCAAAAATTGTATATATCCACTCTAACTCAAGTCGTCGACTAAATTTCATAAAATTTGGTAGATAAGTCACTTGGGTGTGATTCTGGTGCTGATTAGTTTCTGGTTCGATTCGGAATAAAAGAACCTGTCTGTTTTTTGCAAAACGGCCCTCAAAAATTGAATGTATCCACTCCAGCTGACAAACGAATTGATCAAATCGCTAATTGATCAATCACTAATTGATCGATCCTCTCTAACTGACAAGCTAATAAGTCAAAATAGTATGTTCGCGTTGGATTCCACACAGTATAACTCAAATTCAAAATAATTCTTGTGTCCAATAGAGTAAGGACAATCTCAAATGATTCAACCCTGGTGCCACAAAACATGGATTTACCATTGTAATAGGTGACAAAACGTGGATATATTCCTATGAACCCGTCTGTTCCAGCTGTCCTTTGCAAATTGTTTATCTGTACACCATATTACTTTCCTTATATGCATAATGTATAAGGAAAGTATTGTGACGGGGTCGAAAATTCGAAATCGAGTTTTCGACGGGAGAGCACGTTTCAAGCATCCCTGGTCACGAATCAAAGACTTTTGAAGTGATGTCTGTGTGTGTGTGTGTATGAAAGTATGTGTATGTGTGTGAAAGTATGTGTGTGTGTGTGTCAGTGAGACTGTGGAGACGATAACTGACGAACAAATGGACCGATTCGAACGAAATTTGGTACAAAAATCACAATCCGTAGACACTAGAAGTTTATTGTTTTTAAACGTAATCGAATGTTCAGAACCCCCCTAAATTTTCGAGTGAAATTTTAAAAAAATCGTCAAAAAATCAAAATCGCTAATAAAGTTACGCAAATAGACATTTCTTATGTAATTTTTTATTCGAAAATGATTAACATAAATTTTAGAACGCTAACATGAACCGTTCTTGAGATATTGCACATTTTTGAAAAAAAATATCAAAAAGTCATATAAAATAAAAAAAATATATTTCCTATTGATAAACATGTTCACTTTTTACATGTAATACTATACAATAAATTTAGTGACATCATTCTTGTGGATCTAGCTCGTTCCATTCATAAGAAAAGGTACTTCGAGTAATACTTTTGTATTTGAACGCCAATAGTCAATTATCTGCTATAAGAATAATTTATTTCTCCGCCAGTAAAGTTTGGCGAGATTTTGGCGACGAATTTGGCGAAATGTCGCCAACTTGGCGACTTTTTGAAATGTTGTCAAATTAACGAAAATCTCGCCAAATATTAAAATGACGCTAAATCAATGAAAATAACGACTAAATGTCGAAAATTCAATATCTTGGAAAGAATATAAGTATCTACTATAAGAAAAACCTATGTTTTTTACTGTAAAAGTAGTAAATTCATTGCATTATATAAGGAAAGTCATGTGTAGCCCACATCAGATTTTTTTAAATTTATGTTTCATATCAACAAGCTAGGACTATGATCTCCAGCATGTCTTTTATATATCATATATCATTATGACAGAACTAAACGGAACACCTTAGAATTAGTCAATCGTCCTGCATTTCAAGAGATATTCATTAACATGTAATTAAATTTTGAAGAGGATTTTGCCGGTGATTATAAATAAGTCAGGCTGTTAGGCTCATAAATTTCCCAATTTCATTTTATATGATGTTAATTCAATGCCCAAAATCATCGTGGAATGGATCTTGTACAACATTTGGCTGTAAAAGGCACACAATCATTGCATTTAACAGAGAAAACGTGTACGGCACACATCAGATTTTTTCTTGTTAAGTTTATGTATTTTCTCCTCAATATAGATTTATTTAACCAACTTCAATTGACAATTGTCAAAGTGTGTTCTTACTGCTATTGGTATATACAGATGATTCACTCGCTAATTTGTTAATAATAATGTTTATTACATGTAAAATTCAAAAATTATTTATGAAGTCGTCTATTAATAACTTTTAAGAATTCATTGAAAATCATTTTGTGTAAACTTTGATTTAAATATTTTTTGTAAATCCAGCTTTTTAATTTGAAAATTCAAAAATGTTATATTTTGTTTACGTTCAAAGAATCTGATGTGGGCAGCAAATGACTTTCCTTATAAAATGCAATGAATTTACTTCTTTAACAGAGAAAAAATGATGAAAAGATCCACGGCACAGTATTTGCAAGGTTGAATTGTTCATTTTGAGCGGCAAATTGTACATCCGGATTACAATATCTAAAACTATTTCGTACCTATTTGAATTATATTTTACATAACTCTAAATTAACAATTATCAATATTAATAGCATCCTCAATAAGCTATATAGTCCATATATTTAAATATTTTAAATTATTTCACCAATTAGGCGACATTGTCATTAACTTGGCGTCATTTTCGAAATTTTGACGATAATTTTGTTAATGTGGGACCAAATACCGATAAGTTTAGCGATATTTAGAAGAGCATTTCTTATATAATAAAAGGTATGCCCATTATATGACGGAATTAAAAATTTGCAAAATATTGCATCCTATTTGGCGTCATTTTTATCAATTTGATAACATTTTTATCAATTTGGCAACCGTTTCGTCAATTTGGCAACATTTGAAATGGCGCCAAGAAAAATTACATCAGAAATGACTATTTACGTAACTTTATTAAAGGTTTTAATATTTTGATGATTTTTTCAAAATTTCACTCTAAAATTTAGGGGGGAAGTTGAGCATTCGATTTCGTATAAAAACAATAAGCTTCCAGTATTCATGGATTGTAATTTTTGTATCAAATTTCGTTCGAATAGATCCATTTTTTCGTCAGTTATCGCCTCCACAGACCCACTGACACACACACACACAGATACATCATCTCAAAAATGTTCGATTCGTGCTCAGGAATGTTTGAAACGTGAGCTCCCGTCGAAAACTCGAATTCAAATTTTCGACCCCGGCACAATACTTTCTTTATACATTATATGTATATAAAGAAAGTAAAAACATTTGAAATAAATTCCGGTAAAAATTTGGGAAAAATGCAAAAAATCATAACACAAATGTATTACATAAACGCATATTTAGTATTCACCAGTAACAGTATATTTCGTACTGTACCTTTATAACTATCAAAAAGCCGTGGCCGAACCCTGATGTTTTGTTACTGATAAAGGCTTTTTGCAAGTGACGGTTTTTGCTAGTGATACTACATGATTATGGCATTTGTTAGTGATCTTTCATGATTATGTCTTTTTTTAAGCGATACTTCATGATTATGTCTTTTTTTAAGCGATACTTCATGATTATGTCTTTTCGCTAGCGATACTTCATGAACTGGCCCATATGAAGTATCCGAGCTGTGAATGATTTCGAATTAAAACATTATTTAACAAATGTTTATGACATTAGAAGGAAAAATATTAATTTCAATATTTGAGAATCTCCAATTCTTCAATATTTGAGCATATCAGTTTTTAGAATTTGAATATTAAAAAATAAACAAATTAGAATACAGGAAAACAATGAAATGAAAGAAACGCATTTATATAAATATATAGGATCATGTAGAATAAAATATCCTGCAACTGCACACGCTTTCATTTGCTTAAAATTTGTTTACCCGTAATTTGTACAAATCTTAGTGAGAAAGTATGGTTTAAAATGGGAATTTCGCGTTGTTACAGTTCCGTTCAATAATTTAAACTGCGATTCTGATCATCTGTGTGCATGCGAAATATCTTCTTTCCATCTATTGTAGTATTTAAGTAAAACGAAACACAACTTTCGGATAAATGTTGATTTCGCTTCGTTAGGAATGGAGAATGGTCTTCGCTTCTTCGTTCAGATTTAATATAAACAATACGGTTTTCGAGGAAATAGAAACACAAAGTCGAACGCATTAACTATGGTATAATATGCTTTATAATTTCGTAATTTAGCAGTGTCCAAGTTCTCTGCACAAAATGTATAATATAACGAAACTTAAAGGCCTCAACCATGTTCAAAGGGATTCCAATATTTTTTAGTCGCCCTCAACATATGTAAACACACATACCATTTATTGAAATGGGAATTCTCTGAGCATGGGCAAGAATTCCGCCTTCGCATCATTCTACAAGAAATGGCGCAGCAGAGAACTTTGTGTGTGTTGTGCTGACAGAGCAGGAATGGCTTACGAACGAAGAGGTTGCATCGTCAAGCAAGAATCTTTCCCAATCTTATAGTCAGCGGGATTTATTCCCCAAATTACAAATCACATTCTATTACGTACAATATATATATTCCTTGTTATGGTTTTAAATAAAACTTAAAAAGACAAGGTGGTCCATCAATATCTTTTCAACAAAATTTGCTTACATCCTCATCAGGAATATTAAGAGTTAAAGAATTACAATTTTATGTAAATGCATAGTCAAAATTTTTGTATAGTGAATTTTCGTTATACATGAAATGTTCGATATACAAGAAATGTTCGTTACACAAGTTATGTTTGAAAGTGATAAATATTATCATAATGTAGCACAAGTTATCAGAAGAACATTTTCTTGAACGTTTATTCGTATAAATTTGATTTGAAATCTTCAAAAATGTTAAAGCGAGTACATTTGTATGCTAATAGAGATATATGCTATATGAAGTGAAAATATATCTAAATAATTTGCTGCATGTGCTTTTTTTAGTAAAATCTTGTCTATTTTAAGTAAAATTCAAAGGGACTTTACCTTAAAATAATAAAGTTTCATTGAGTAATTCAATCTTCGTAAGGAAATCGTTCAGTTTGGCTGTTGCAACAGCCAAACTGAAAATCGTTCAGCAACAGCCAAACTGAACGATTTTCTTATGAAGAAAAAAATCAATGAAACTTTATTATTTTAAGTTAAGATGAGCTTCAAATTTAGGATCTGAAGATGTGCAGAATCAAAATCAGCTTCAGATTCAGAATCTGAAGATGTGCAGAATCAAAATCAGCTTCAGATTCAGAATCTGAAGATGTGCAGAATCAAAATCAGCTTCAGATTCAGAATCTGAAGATTTGCAGAATCATCCAGTCTAACTGTTGGGATCCACTTTTGTCAATTTAACAGAGCACGGTATAATAAGAAAATTTCTGACTTCTGGGGATAAAGAAAGTATTTTGAAGGTCTAGTTGGGTGATAGAATTATATTTCGAATCGCATATTTCTGTAACACATACTACACATTATTTGAGAACTGACATATGACAAAGCCATTTATGTCTTTCAATTCTAACTCTACTTTTGCAATAATAATTTTTATTTTACCTCCTCTGAAATTGATTATATTTTGAGATACAGCGCTTCGTTTCAAGAAAATGGAATAACTCCATGCATTTTTCGAATTCCCTGTATGCGTAGTGCACAATGAAACCGAACTTAAATGAATTTTTTTCTGCATATTCTGTATTTATAACGTGCTAAAATTTTATTTTTGCTGTATTCTGTTTAGCCCAATCAAATAACCGAAAGTGCTGTCCCATTTGATGTAGCAAAGACAATGAAAGTAACTACTGATATCAGGTTACTTATAATTACTTCGAAGTAATTCTCCTTTTAGAGTATGGACATTCTGTTGATCTAGATTTCCATTTTAGAGATTTTGAATATGTATGGTAAATAACCTACAAACGTGTTACAGATATTATACGAAGGACATTCCCACTTCAGATTTCAGATACCAATATCTATGGACCTATTTCCCATTTATTATTTGCTGGTCAGTATGGAATAATCGATATCTGCAATGGCAGCAACAAACTTGCTATAAACCACAACAGCGAACTTCTGTTGGGGTCGGTGTTGTCCCCATTTTTATTTAATATATACACAAGTGATATGGGAGATGACTTGGGAGAAAAAGGGAAATTATTCCAATATACAGATGACGCAACAGTTATAATCAGTGACAACAAGGAAAATAGATGCATCGAAAAACTAAGGCAAGTCATTCAAAAGCTGGAATGTTGGGGATTAGAATGGGATATGGTATTTTCAGTAGAGAAAATGAAAATTATGAATCTTACACCAAAGAGAAATATCCTCAAGCGAGACATATTCCTTTTCACAGGAAAGATACCTTGGGTAAAGGAAATAAAAATTCTCGGTCTAGTAATTGCCGAAAACTGTAAATGGCAGAAACATCAGGAATATATAATAAAGAAGGTTGAAAATATTATTGAGGCAATAAAAATGATAGCCAGGCAGACATGGGGATTGAACACTGAATGCCTTCTAACAATAGTACGCCAAGTTTTAATATCTCAGATCGGCTATGCCAATGTCGTTCGCATGGAAGAAGCAAATAATATTATGGTAAAATATACTATCCTCGAAAATACCGCAGTAAGATTAGTATTAGGAGTTCCAAAGAAGATTATTACAGAAGCAATGCGTATAGAGGCAGAAATACCAGAATACGAACTGAGTTTCAAGTTGTAAAAAGTTCTTGCTCAAAGAAGAACTCATAAAGATGAAAAGAGGGTTCATTAAAATAATTCATCAACAGTTGCAAAGAATAAGACTAAGCAATCTGAAGTGGTAATCAAAGAGAACGGCGGATAACATAATAACACAGATAAAAAAATAAAATCTAGGTGCGAACATGAACTACCTTCCTGATCCAATTCCACCTTGGGACGATCAGAATTTAGACATAAACATTGACAAATTCGATTTTCAAAAATCTTCAGGGGAAGCACCAATCCTATTCAGCAAATTCAAAAAACGAAGAAGAAGGGAAAACGTAATGGATCGGAACAGACGGATCTAAAAGCATAAAAGGAACAGGTTTCGGTATATACCAAAGCGAACAAATCACGAGAAGTATTCGCCTCCCCCAAATATGCTCCATATTTACCGCAGAACTCTCAGCAATAATTTATGCAGTTGACTATCTAATAGACGAAGGAAAATGTACGATCATCTCTGATAGCAAAAGTGTCTTAGAAGCCCTTGCAAATGACAACAAAAAAGCTGAAGACCTTATCAAATATACAAGAGCCAAATTAAAAACATTAATTTTACTAAACATTTTATCAAAAAAGGCGAAAATCAAACTAATATGGGTACCAAGACATTCCGGAATTCATCAAAACGAAAAAGCAGATGAACTGGCAAAAAATGCAGCTAATAACACACAATGTCCTACTCTGGTAATCTGCACGTATTCAGACATCAAGAAACTGATAAAACATAGACAGAAAACACGTTGGGACCATAAATGGAAAAACTCTAAATTTCACTCAAAATCCCCATATATAAACTTGTATAGTAAAAAGGCTTACAAAACAGTCCAATCGAGAAAAGATTCCACAACTCATGAAAATCCGGACTAAATCTTACATCACTAACAGTTTAAGAGCTAAATGGGACCCCACCATTAACCCAATGTGTAACCAATGCCAAGTTCCCGAAACCTTTGAACATTTGATTCAGATCTGTCCTCAATACAACGAAATCCGCAAAATGTATGAGGAAAATGCCAAAAATTAAAAAAAAAGCCAGGAACTATACTTGATCAGAGTCTAGACATTTTAAACTTCTATGATCCTACAAGCGCAGCTAAATACCTTGTGAAATTCATCTATGATATTGAGAGGTGCAAATCGGCTAAACAATCTATGTAGACAATCTTTGAACTATCTACTAATTTCATGGACCCTCTCTCTTCAGTGTATTACTTTTTATCTAACCAACTAATAAGTTCCTGTGGAACCATGCTCTCACCTAGTTTGTTGGGCAGTAAAACGTTTGCCGTTAAGCCCCCTTCACAAAGGTGAAGGAAAAAAGAAAGATGAACTTCTGTTGTAACTGATCATTGCAGTCATTCCACATAACCTACAAAATAGTCATTTATAATTTAGCACAGGCCACACAAATTTGTAAAGGAAAGTTCATAAACCCATAACCCGCCTAAAAGGGACACTTACAATTTCCGAATTTAGGAAACACCACTTATAGGCGGGTTTATTGTTTTATGTACAAATGCTGCACATACAATATTTTTTCATATTTAAGAAGCTGAAACCGTATATGCTCTCCTTTCCTTCTATAACAGCAGAGAGATTTATTAGGAAGTACACATTTTATACAAATTCAAGCAAACTGAACTATCAAATGCTTCTACGTAATAGTTAAGAGAATAACGGTTTCAACATAAATAACAAATTAATTTGTGATTTATGAATTTTATAAAGAAAAGTTTATAAATACGCATTTCAACAACCAAAACTTTATAATTCCAGCATAATTATCTTTATGTAGTCCGAGGCTTTTCGAGTTGAAAACTCGGGCTACACGAAGATCTACTACTGGGGCATTGAAATGTGTAATCATTTATAATCTATTTTGTTCTAACATTCAATAGAAACAGTCAGTGTAAAATACATTTTTTTGCGGGAAAGGATAAACAATTAAAAATAAATGAAACTTTGATATCTTGTATTTTTTTTTATGTTTTAATTATTCAAGAAGTTAACTATTCAATTCAAACTCTTTTAGTTACATGTCAGACGAACATAAATACAAAGTCAGACGAACATAAATACATAACAATAAGAAAAGGTGTTTAATGTTCAACTTACTGCATCATACAGTTAACAGTAAAATGTTAATGGGTAATGTAAATTAAATTTTTCACACCTTATCACTTATCTCTTCCCACTCGCCGCACAAGGACACGATCCTAAGCAAGTTCCAAACCCTCGTCTTAGAAAAGGACATGCAATACTTCGAGAGTTCATCTTGAAGTTAAAAACAAATTTAGCTTTTTCCGCTACTTTTAGCACTCTCCGACTTGTTATAATATAATCAGAACTTTTGCCACATCCATCAACAGGACAGGGGATTCGGGGCTGGGGTTGCTGAAAACACATTAAAGACGATTCTTCCGGCACTACAGTACGGTGGCATTTTACAGCTTGCTCTCTTGCACATCTTAAACATATGACATGCATACAATTTTCAAAGACCCCAAAGTAGGTCTGTTCGTGAGGCTTAATACCAAAAAAAAGTCTGTCGCATATGAGACACAGGGGCTCTTGTTCACTGGCACTAGCCATTATGAAATTAAATATTACTGGGAATTCGTAAGGAACAAGAGTGTTGTGTGAGAGATAACAAACTAAATATTTTAGGGTTTCCAGGTCCTTTGAGCAAACCATAGCCAAAACATCGCCAAAATCAACCGACCATGTTTATAGAAGATTTACCCACAGTCAAACTGGTTTGCAATTTATTTGAAATTATTCGAATATTCTTCAAGCTATTACTCGAGTATGGTTAGACACACAAAATTCATATCCGCAATTTATAGATAAAGCAGAGGTGTTTTTCATGTTTTATAATAATTCAATCCTTTTATACCAATTATGTTTGTCATTGTTTTAAATTACAGCCGTCCCTACTTAATCGTCTAACGGATATTCACATATATATCTTATGTGCATAGAATATTCTGGAACAAATTCAAATCCCATAGGTTAATTGTAAATATATCCATTTTATCGCAATTGACGGTTATTTGCATAAAAAATGTGAAACCACTATCGTTATTTTCAGTTTCTGTGTCGAAAGGCATACGACGAAAAGCGAAAAATCGCCAAACTCAGGAACCTCATTTTTCCCTTTGTAGTTTAAAATGTATTTACATAATACATAAAAGGAATGTTTTATATAGAATTACATTACTGCCATTTATTACGCAAATTATTGTAAATAGTTTATATTCATTATATGTATAGTATATAATTGAGAGATGTATTTTTGTCCTTTGTGAGGGGGGAGGAGGCATTACGTAAGCTTGCTGAAAACGCTTTAGCTGCACAAATAAGTAGGTGAGACCTTGATTTCACAGAAACTTTATTAATTGGTTAAAAAAAAGTTGCGCACGGAAGCGAAAGAGTCCGTAAAATTAGTTAATGGTTCAATGTTTGTGTAGATGGAAAGGACCGATTTTCACCTCTCAATCTCATAGTTGAATTACACAAGGCATATAGCTGCACTGGTAGGATCATAAAAATGAAAAATATGGCTCTGATCGAAACAAGTTCCTGATTGTTTTTTTCATTTTTTGATATTTTCGTCGTACTTTCAGCGGAAAGAGAGGTATGAATAATATCAATCTGTGTACCCGCTTAATTGTGCACAACAGAGTTGTATTAAGTGTATGCAAATTAAACGGAGCCAACTGTACCAAAATTATCTACTGACTATTATTCTGATCAATCCTTCGAAATTATTATTATTAATGATTGATTTTTAATAAAAAAAATGTATAAATACTTTGAAAATAAGGCAATATGTAGGGATGGGAAATGAAATACTGTTTTACACACCGGAATTGCCATGTTAACAGAATTCTAAAGTATGTCGGATGCATTCATTTGAAACTGTCTTTTTTAAAGAACTTTTATTAAGTGATATGTGGCACATTGAGAGTCCATTATACATTTCGCCTGACAGAAGTGTGGATGGATATTCTTAGTTAAATTAAAGGGATTGTAGAATTAAGCAGTATCTGATAGTCGTGCAATGCGTATTTGAAAAGATTTTAATAAATTGAAATGAAACAATAACAGAAAACACACAAATAAAAACGTGTATTCATTATCAGTACATATATCGCAGTTGCTATTATATTTTCTTAAATTAAAAAAAAATAGTGACTGGGTAGAAAATGGGAATTCGCGTTTTCGACGAATTTCCACCTCTCGAAAATACTTAAAACCGAACATATTCCAAGTTATTGCTGTGTGCAAGTAATTGTGTGTCACCGAGTCTATGAATGTCATATTTAAGGGGACGGTGGACGTTGAAATGAGCAAAAATCGACTAAAAAAGGTTTTTTCTTTTTAATATATAACATTATTTTACACATTTAACCTTTTGCTTACGGGTGGGACAGCGTCCATCCCAAGCGAAGAACCTCCCAAAAAGACAGGTATTTGACATACCTTATCCCAAACAGTTCGACTCCCTTTGCAGGCATTGGGGTCCATGGACGTAGACATTGGCGGTGTCCCACCCGTAAGCAAAAGGTTAAATGCATTTTTTTCGAAACAAAATTTTCAAAGGTTTTACATTTTTAAAATGCTCCATGCGTCTTAATTTTTGTCTGAGATGCATGGAATTTGGCAAGAAGATACCTCTCATACTTTTTAATGAAACTGGGTATGAATTTCATAATTGGACTTTATTAAGGCAATTAAAAGTGAATAAGAACCTAATTAAATGATGAAAATTAAGTATCAATGATGAAAAATATTTTTAAAAAATTAATTTTCCAAGGGATTTAAAAATGAATACCCAAATTTGTTCATAATATGTTTCTCAGTGATCGTATTGTAAAAAAATCTGATGTGGGCAACACATGACTTTCCTTATATAATGTAATGAATTTGCTACTTTTACAGTAAAAAAATAGGTTTTTCTTATAGTAGATGCTAATATTCTTTCCAAGATATTGAATTTTCGACAATTAGTCGTCATTTTCATTGATTTAGCTTCATTTTTATCCATTTGGCGAGATTTTCGTTAATTTGGCAGCATTTCAAAAAGTCGCCAAGTTGGCGACATTCCGCTAAATTCGTCGCCAAAATCTCGCCAAGCGTTATGCACTAAGAAATAAGTTATTCTTACAGCACATAAATGACTATTGTCGTTCAAATACAAAAATATTATTCAAAGTATCTTTTTTCATGAATGGAACGAGCTAGATCCACGAAAATGATGTCACTCAATTTATCGCATGGTATTACATATGAAAAGTGAACATGTTTCTCAATAGGAAATATTTTTATTTTATTTTATATGACTTTTTGATAATTTTTTTGAAAAATGTACAATATCTCGAGAACGGTTCCTGTTAGCGTTCTAAAATTTATGCCAATCGTTTTCTAATGAAAAATTACATAAGAAATGTCTATTTGTGTAACTTTATTAGTGGTTTTGATTTTTTGACGATTTTTTCAAAATTTCATTCGAAAATTTTGGGGGGTTCTGAACATTCGATTACATATAAAAACAACAGGCTTCCAGTGTTTACGGATTGTGATTTTTGTACCAAATTTCGTTCGAATCGGTCTATTCGTTCGTCAGTTATCGTCTCCACAGACCCACTGACACACACACACACACACACACACTCACATACATACACACACACACACAGAGACATCTTCAAAAATGGTTGATTCGTGATCAGGGATGCTTGAAACGTGCTCTCCCGTCGGAAACTCGAATTCGAATTTTCGACCCCGTCACAATACTTTCCTTATACATTATGAATATAAGGAAAGTAATGAATCAAAAATCTGAACAAATGGCACGCAAGGAGCATTTTCAAATTTTCATTAAACAAAATTAAATTAAAAAAAATATATAAAATTATAACAGAATTGAAAGAAATTGAATGGTATTGTATATAGTAATGTTAAGAGAAATATTTATACAAATTTTCATGTTTCTAAGTCAATAAATAAATAAAAAAATTTCAGCGTCTACCGTCCCCTTAAAAAAAGAAGATCTTAGATCGATGCTATTCTTAGAAATCCTATACTTCGGAATTTGTTATTTTTATCACAGTGTGGTGTATAGAAGCGTGGATGGATATGTAAATGGATTGTGCAATTTAACAGTCTTTGACAGTCATGCAATGCGTATATGAAAATATTTTAATAAATTGAAATGAACAAATAACAAGAAGACAACTCACAAATTAAAATTAGTACTAATGATAAGTACATATATCGCAATTTCTACTGTACCTGCATACATAGTATAAAGAACATTATTGTGACTGGGTAGAAAATTCGAATTCGCGTTTTCGACAAATTTTCGCGCTTCCAGTATACTTGAACTCGAACGTTTTCGAAGTGATGCCTGTGTGCAAGTAAGTCCGTGTGAGTCTATGAATGCGATCGATATTTCATAAACTAAAGAAGAGCTTTGATTGAAGGTATTCTTCGAAACCCTATATTTCTGAATATGACACTTTTATCACAGTTTGTAAACGCTGGAACTCATTATTTAAACGCAAACATACGTTCGGAAAACCACGAATTCCTTAACGACTTTTTTAATTATTGCATTTAACCATGTTAAATTAACAATTATCAAAGCTATATCAATGTTATCAATGTTAAATTAACAATTATCAATGCTATATCAATGTTAAATTAACATTTATCATTAGAAAATAAGTGAGCCCTCATTTTAGTATACGTCATAAATTTTTCTGTAAATGCCGTATGTTTGTCAAATAATTTTATTTAAAATTGTACATTAAATGAAAAACTTTTTGACTTTTTTTTTCATTTATTTCCACTTGGAAAAAAAAGGATAATTACTTCTTTTTTTCGATTCGTATTAACATCTAACCAAAACTGGGATAACGCGACTTATTTCTCTGGCAGCTATTATGAAAATCGAACTGATAGTTTTACATCTGGGATTGATGTTTCTGCACATTGCACAGCAGATACTCATAAAGGTATTAAAAGAAATTGTTTCATATTCCAGTATGCTGAAACAATTCAAACCTGAAAATAAAACTATATTACAAATTTTTAACAGCATTACAATAGTTTTCCTATACTTGTCCTTTCAAAATGGTTCCGCAGTACAGGAACAGATAGCAATAAATTCTAATTAACGTGCAAACCAATGTCCTTTGTGCATCTATTATCGAGAGGTTTCACAAATTTATTTTCTTAATAGTGAAGTTGACACCCGTGAAAAGGGGGCAAAATCATAATACCGTAACCGCTTGTTAGTTTTATTGAATTACAAAAATAAATTACCAACTTTAGCCGGGTCCCATAATATATATAGAGATAACAACTCCAAATCGCCTGCTGTAAACTAAAACCGATCCCACACTTCGCTTTCTTCATACCCAGCTCATTTGTATTTCCTTTGATATGCCCTAATTAATTTATTTATTAATTATTAATTTATTAAATTATTAATGTGTCTATTTTTGCAGAACAGCACAAAAATAAAGTATCTGCTTTATACGATATATCTTTAATCACAAAAAAATGAAAATACTTATTCTCCAAAATGAACACAATTCCTATACCCCAGAAAACATATAAAACTTGTGGTTATTTCAGCGAGTTTTTATCCAATTTAAATGAAATTTTAGCTCAATTCTCATAATGTTAATAGGATACAAAATTTAGAAAATTTGCAAGAAATCTTTTAAATTCGTAAAGATAGAGAAACAATAAATGAGATCTAAATAGTTTGCAAACAGCTGTTAAGAAAAATGGCTGGGATGTAATCAAAACAACTCTCTCTGGAATATTGCTCTCTCTCTCTGGAATATTGCTCTGTCTCTGGAATATTGCTCTCTCTCTGGAATATTGCTCTCTCTCTGGAATATTGTCTGCGGCAGGAAAAAATGAATAAGTTTGATTTGACGAAATGGCGGAAAGGGGAGATTTTTTGTTTTTAAAGTTCATTACTTTCAGACGTCTTGAAATTAAAAAAATGTCGCTCCGGTGCATTGTACGCATGGCTGAAGTACATCAGTAGCAAAATTCAGTGGTGCCCGACGCTTCAATTTTTCACTACAGACTCACACACACGTAAATATATTTTATTACATGTAATATGATATTATCTTCTGGATGTACACATGACTCTTTTGTGTTTCAAAAGAAATATGAATTATATCATAAAATCTATAAACTATCCGTATGTCCCACAACAGATTCCGACACCAATACAGTAATTTTCTTCTAATTAAATAAAATGACTGGCAATACAATAGAACAGTGAAAATCAAAAACCATAAATTTCAGGGGAAATGCTTGCATCATCTCAACCGGAAACCGAGATGGTCCCATTAAGAATGTTACTATCAGTAGCGGATTTTTTTATTTGAATAAGATTTGTCTGCTTTTATTGATCAAGTAGGTAGTTTTGTCTTATGCGCCTACAAGTATAATTTCTTTAAATCTACACTCTAATAATGAATATTAACAAAAATTATTTTAATACTTATTTGCCTGCATGTATTTTAATTCTTCTTTGCTCCCAATTATACATTTATTTTAAACAATGCAAATCGCTATCCTTCTGTCCGATAAAGGAGGAAGGTCCGTAAAAAGCGACCGCGGTCATGTGGACGGGTTTCTCATGGTCCCTGACCTTCTTATCTGTGTACTTTATTTTCCCTTCAGTTGCAGGGGCGGGACCACTTGAGCAGGCCGAACCCAGGGCTCCAACCCCGACCTCTTCCCCCTCTCTTGGAACCAAAGAGGAAAACACTAAAATTGTTTCAAACTATAATTCAGGTGGCTTTGGGGTATGATAAGTCCCCAATGCAATATGCATTTTTATGATGATAGGTTTGTATTGAATAAAATACCACTCGTTTAAACTGTTAATAACAAACTTATTTAAACTCTTAATAACAAACTTATTTAAACTGTTAATTAAACAATAAGAAATATTCCTGCATATTTAAATTTATTTTAGCTTTCAATTTTTTTGTCTCCCTATATCATACTTAAAATAGTCAAAAATGCCTATACTAAAGCATACGCCTTCCTGTTGTGCCAAATGATAAAAATCTGATGTGGGCAACACATGACTTTCCTTATATAATGCAATGAATTTACTACTTTTACAGTTAAAAAAAATGTTATTCTTATAGTAGATACTTATATTCTTTCCAAGATAATGAATTTTCTTCAATTAGTCGTCATTTTCATTGAAGTCATTTTTATCAATTTGGCGAGATTTTGGTTAATTTGGCAACAAATAAAAATGTCGCCAAGTTGGCGACATTCCGCCAAATTCGTCGCCAAAATCTCGCCAAGCGTTATGGACGGAGAAATAAGTTATTCTTATAGCAGATAAATAACTATCACGTTCAAATACAAAAGTATTACTCAAAGTATCTTTTTTCATGAATGGAACGAGCTAGATCCACGAGAAAGATGTCACCCAATTTATCACATGGTATTACATATGAAAAGTGAAATGTTTCTCAATAGGAAATATATATTTTTTATTTTATATAACTTTTTCATATATTTTTTTTTAAATGTGCAATATCTCGAGAACGGTTCATGTTAGCGTTCTAAAATTTATGTTAATCGTTTTCCAATGAAAAATTACATAAGGGATGTTTATTTGCGTAACTTTATTAGCGGTTTTGATTTTTTGACGATTTTTTCAAAATTTCACTTGAAAATTTAGAGGGGGAGGGGTCCTAAACATTTAATTGCCTATAAAAACAATAGGCTTCCAGTGTTTACGGATTGTAAATTTTGTACCAAATTTCGTTCGAATCGGTCCATTCATTCGTCAGTTATCGTCTCCACAGGCTCACTGACACACACACACACACACACACACATACATTCACACACACACACTTATTTTCACACACACGCACACACATACATTCACACACACACACACACACACATATCACTCCAAAAAGGTTCGAATCGTGATTAGGGATGCTTGAAACGTGCTCGCCCGTCTAAAATTCGAATTCGAATTTTCGACCCCGTCACAATACTTTCCTTATACATTATGTATATAAGGAAAGTAAGAAACTGGTAATTGCTTGTGTTCGTTCCCTCAACGATGATACTCGTATGAGCGTCAGAATATATACAGTAAAGAAAATTCTTCCTTGCAACAGAACGTTTAAGAAAAGCAAAAAAACCAAATTTCGTAAAGTACAGAATATGTACAAAAATAAATAAATGTAAAAGCTTTGTTTGGGGTAAAAACTTTTATTCGTAACTCGCCTTGGGAAGCATAAAAGGAGGCAAATCATATGGAATGACTGAAAAATGCGAATTCTAAATAAATTAAAAAGGTTGTGTCTTAACTCGACTTTATTGTACCAGAATCTATTTTTCAGCATTTTACATTTTTACTTTCCTTATATACATAATGTATAAGGAAAGTATTGTGACGGAGTCGAAAATTCGAATTCGAGTTTTCGACGGAAGAGCACGTTTCAAGCATCCCTGATCACGAATCAAACATTTTTGAAGTGATGTCTGTGTGTGTGTGTGTATGTATGTGAGTGTGTGTGGGGGGGGGGGGGTCTGTGGAGACGATAACTGACGAACGAATGGACCGATTCGAACGAAATTTATTACAAAAATCACAATCCGTAAGCACTGGAATCCTATTGTTTTTATATGCAATCGAATGTTCAGAACCCCCCTAAATTTTCGAATGAAATATTGAAAAAATCGTCAAAAAATCAAAACCACTAATAAAGTTACGCAAATAGACATATTGCGGTATCGTACATATTGGAAGCCTATTGTTTTTATATGCAATCGAATGTTCAGAACCCCCCTAAATTTTCGAATGAAATATTGAAAAAATCGTCAAAAAATCAAAACCACTAATAAAGTTACGCAAATAGACATATTGCGGTATCTTACATATTGGAAGCCTATTGTTTTTATATGCAATCGAATGTTCAGAAACCCCCTAAATTTTCGAGTGAAATTTTGAAAAAATCGTCAAAAAATCAAAACCGCTAATAAAATTACTCAAATAGACATCACTTATGTAATTTTCCATTAGAAAACGATTGACATAAATTTTAGAACGCTAACATGAACCGTTCTCGAGATATTCGACATTTTTCAAAAAAATTATCAAAAAGTCATATAAAATAAAAAAAAAATATTTCCTATTGAGAAATATGTTCACTTTTCATATGTAATACCATGCGATAAATTTGGTGACATCATTCTCGTGGATCGAGCTCGTTCCATTCATGAAAAAAGATACTTTGAGTGATACTTTTTGTATTTGAACGCCAATAGTCATTTATCTGCTGTAAGAATAACGTATTTCTTTGTCCATAACGCTTGGCGAGATTTTGGCGACGAATTTGGAATTCTCGATGCAAAGATTTTCGTGAAAACAGTACTTTCTCTATACTGTATTACACAGTATGATAAAGTAAAAATAATTTTTGATCTACGGCAAAGCACAATTTATATTGACATAAACCAAAAGTCACAGTCCGAAAGTTAACAAAGCGCGGATAGAGCAGAAGATTTACTGACTCTCACCCTTAAATGTTATCCTGTGTCATAGATTTCCACTGGTTTTCTCTGGATCTGCAGCACGTCAGGTGATTCCTCTGGTGTTTATGTCTCCAGCAGATCTCTGAAGTTTATCTTGGAGCCTTGGTGAAATCCTTTTTAATTACTTTCCCCATTGTTTATTAGTCTATACACTCAAGGGCCTCTGAATGTGTTGTGTCCTGATGGCAGAGACTTGTTATGTCTATAAAGACTGAATGGATGTTTTGAACTCCTGCCTTTCCAGTCATCTAATTAGAAATCCATTGTGTTTAGAGCTGTCTACGATGTCTGCCGAGAAGGTTTAACCGGCCAATTAAGTGTTTGTTTCTCCTTCTTGTGTTGCTCTTACATGAATAATGGTATCGACATTTCCATAATTTGCTAAACGGACATATGCTTTGCATTCCATTCTGATGCCTAAAATTCTCTGCTACGATTTGGAGAAATTACGTATTTAATTTCGGCATTACAGGACGTCCGGCTGATTTGGAGAATCTCCCTTGGAGTTGGACTTCGTGGAACTGTCGTTTTTCTAGATTTCTACCGGATTTAAAGGTGAGTGTCAGTAAATCTTCTGCCCTATCTGCGCTTTGTTAACTTTCGAGGCACACTTTTTTCGCCGAAATTCTGCTCAAACAGTTGCGAAATATTTTCTGTAGATAAAATGCAATGCTTAGACTAAATTTAATATCTAATAAAACATAGAATATATTTTTTATTTTAATTCAAAATATTTTTGGTGCTGCCATCTGTTGTCGTAATTTAATTCATACCGACTATTTTTATTTTTTAATGAACATTTTTAAATGTCTATTCCTTCTAATACGCTATTAAATACAGCAACGGATTATATATAATATGCCACAATGAAGGAAACGTAATTGAACTTGGACTTGAAGACAAAGGAACTTGAAGACAAAGCTGCAGTCCTCAGATGTACATTCAGATCCCCTTATTAAATTTATAGAATGAGAAATTACCTTTCCGTGATTGTGACATTATTATATATGATCTGTTGTTGTATTTAATACTGTATTAGAAGGAATAGATATTAAAAAATGTTTATTAAAAAATAAAAATAATCAGTATGAATTACATTACGACAACAGATGGCAGCAGGCCAACGACCGTACCGTGCTGAAAACACCGGTTCTCGTTAGATCACCGAAGTCAAGCAGTATCGGGCGTGGATAGTACTTGGGTGGGTGACCACCTGGGAACACCGCGTGCTGTTGGCATAATTCGGGCGCGGTAGCCCGGTGGTTTGCGGGCTGGATTTGCACGCTGCCACAACTGCCGCCGTGTTCATGCGGAGTACGATCACGTTAAACATGTGGGTCCGTAAGTCCTTCCGAGAGGTTGGTGGTAGGGGAAGGAGGGCACGGTCCCTGTGGATGCCTCCCTCACTGGGTTCCGGTCTAAATTGGGTGGCACTTCCCGGCCGTCCAAACGGTTA
The DNA here is from genome assembly GCA_951213105.1 of Amaurobius ferox. Classification (NCBI taxonomy): domain Eukaryota; kingdom Metazoa; phylum Arthropoda; class Arachnida; order Araneae; family Amaurobiidae; genus Amaurobius; species Amaurobius ferox. The sequence goes on along the minus strand of OX578148.1, from coordinate 47,184,882 downwards.
CCTTACACCTTTCTGGTAGGTCGGACGGTCTGGGTCTCAACAACAACAACAACAGATGGCAGCACCAAAAATATTTTGGATTAAAATAAAAAATATATTCCATGTTTTATTGGGTATTACATTTAGTTTTAATTTAATCTAAGCATTGCATTTTATCTTTCAGAAAATATTTCGAAACTGTTTGAGCAGAATTTTGGCGAAAAACGTGTGCCACGAAAGTTAACAAAGCGCGGATAGAGCAGAAGATTTACTGACTCTCACCCTTAAATGTTATCCTGTGTCATAGATTTCTACTGGTTTTCTCTGGATCTGCAGCACGTCAGGTGATTCCTCTGGTGTTTATGTCTCCAGCAGAATTCTTGAAATATTAAAACTTTTATTTATTTGTTTATTTTTTACATGGAGTGCTATATCTTTCGAACAAATGAAATAAATCTAATAAAATTTGGTGTGCTTATTTCAATCAATCAACATCACTCAGAGACCTTATCAATTTTCGGAGACATCCAATTTTGGCCTAATACTGGGAGCCAATATTAAACCAATATGAAAAAGTAGACATTTTGATGGAATTGGTCCAATATTAGTTTAAAAAAAATTGATGTGGGCAACACATCACTTTCCTTATACTACAGTAAAAAAAATAGGTTATTCTTATAGTAGATATTATAAGAATAACCTATATAGGTTATATATAGGTTATTCTTATAGTAGATCCCGCGGTACAGCAAAAATTAAAGTACTTGTTTTTATATGTCTCTCAGAGACGTAGCCAGGAGAGGAGTTCCCCCCCCCCCCTCCAGAAATTTATTTCCTTTATATATTTTTTATGTCATCTACTGAAAGAACATGTTTTTATCTAGTTTTGCAATTCAGCTTATTACTTTCCTTATATACATATAATGTATAAGGAAAGTATTGTGATGGGGGTCGAAAATTCGAATTCGAGTTTTCAACGGAAGAGCACGTTTCCAAGCATCCTTGAACACAAATCAGATGTTTTTGAAAGGATGTCTCTGTGTGTGTGTGCGTGAAAATATGTGTGCGCGTGTGTGTGTGTGTGTGTGTCACTGAGACTGTGAAGACGATTACTGACGAACAAATGGACCAATTCGAATAAAATTTGATACAAAAATCACAATCCATGAATACTGGACGTTTATTGCTTTTATTCGCAATCGAATGTTCAGAACCCCTAAATTTTCGAGTGAAATTTTGTAAAATCGTCAAAAAATTAAAACGTTTAATAAGGTTCCGCAAATAGTCATTTCTTATATAATTTTTTATTAGAAAACGATGGACATAAATTTTAGTACACTAGCTTGAACCGTTCTCAAGATATTGCACATTTTTCAAAAAAATATTAAAAAAAATCATATAAAATAAAAAATATTACCTATTGTGAAATATGTTCACTTTACTTAAGTAATATCATGCGATAAATTTGGTGATATCATTCTCGTCGATCTAGTTAGTTCCATTCATGTGAAAAGATACTTTAGGTAATACTTTTGTATTTGAATACTAATAGCCATTTATCTGCTACAAGAATAGCTTATTTCTCTGTCCATAACGATTGGTGAGATTTTGGCGGAATGTCGCCAACTTGGAGACTTTTTTAAATGTTGCCAAATTAACGAAAATGACGCGAAATTAATAAAAAATAACGCTAAATCAATGAATATGACGACTAGATCATGAAAGTTCAATATCTTGGAGAGAACATAAACGTAGACTTTAAGAATAACACATTTCTCCGTCCGTCCGTTCGTCCTTAACGATTGACGAGACATTTAGTATGACGTTGCCAACTATTTTAAATGTAGCTAAAATGACAAAAATGTCGCCAAATTGATAAAAATGACGCCAAATGGTAAGTAATGTCTCGCAAATTATGACCTTCTAGAACATAAGAAATAGTCTATTCTCCGTTTGTCTGTAACACTTGGTGATGCATTTGGCAAACTTAGTGAATAATTTAGCAAAGTATTTCCATTTTGGCGATATTTCGCCCCAGATTGACAAAAATCAATATCGCCAAAATTGCAAAAATGAAGTTAAATTAATGAAAATTACACCTAATTGATGACGTAATTATTAAGGTATTTTAATATATGGACTATATCGCTTATTGAGGATGCTATCAATATTGATGATTGTTTAATCAGAGTTGCGCGAAGTATAAGTCAATTGGGTATTTTGAAATAGTTTTACATATTGTCATCCGGAAAATCGCCAAATATACAATTCAACGATAAAACACAGCGCCGCGGATCTTATACATAATTACTTTCCTTATATACAATAATGTATAATGAAAGTATTGTGACGGGGTCGAAAATTCTTATTCGACTTTTCGACGGGAGAGTACGTTTAAAGCGTCCCTGATCACGAATCGAATATTTTTGAGGTGATGTTTGTGTGTATGAAAGTATATGTATGGGTTCCACAAGGTGGTTGTAATAGCAGTATATTAGCTAATTTATACATTTATCATTATGAAAAATCTTTTACTTCAACAGATTATAAAATTTACAGATATGTTGATGATATGATTTGTTTGGCCTTTACAGACAACTGTGTCATAGATATAGATTTATATCCTGATAATTTGGAACTTATTCCTAATGAAGCCACTATTTGTAATAACATTAATTTTTTGGGCTTAAATCTTATTGTTGAACCTACTAACAGGATAGTTACCAATTTATATGATAAAAAAGATTACTTTAACTTCAGCATTAATAAGGCTAAATTAGCTAAAATAACCTTTTAAGTCCTGTAACTCGATTCAATTGTTTAGAAATATTATACTTAATCAACTTTTTAGAATTTATAGATTATCTGATAAAAAATTTCATGCTATGCATATTAATAAACTTAAAATTACTAGCAAATTATATAAATATCCTTCTTATTTAGTACATAGTATAGTTGAAAAGTTTGAAATGGTAGATTATACTTAGATTCTCTCCATTGTATCGTATTTTAGCCAGACATCCATTTTCTCTTGAATAAGCATTTACCATGTATTTACATGTTCTTACTGTTGAATATCACTTTTTATCGTCTTTTCGCATTACTGTTATTTCTTTCTCACGATTGGCAACAGCAGTTCTCATCTATTTATTTTTTGAAATTGGCAACATTGGTGTCTTTATACAAGTCACCAATGGATCAGACGTAGTGTTTTTTCAGGTACACTTGGTTCCTATTATTTTTCAATCTTTATACATGTCGTCCAAATTTTCAGTGTTTATAGATATAACATATCACTGATATCAGAAACATGCTTTGTGTGTTCATTTTTTTAAAATACTTGGACTTGATAAAGAGTTTTATCGACATAAGCAATTCATTATTAGGAATAGGGCTTGTCCACATGTAAAGTTTTCATGCTTGGATTTTATTTTATTTTATTTTATCGATTCGTTTCCATTGATGTTTTTTTGTTTGTCTTCAGCTTAATGATTAGAGGTTTGCATTTTATTTTCCACTTGATTGATGATTCTATGTTTGATACTTTTATTTGTAAGGCATTTTTTAATGGAGTTTTTTGAGTTGAAACTTCTCTCAATTCTTTCATTGGATTTTCATACTTTTATTATATATATATATATATGTATATATATATATATATATATATATATATATGTGTGTGTGTGTGTGTGAGTGTGTGTGTGTGTGTGTGTGTGTGTGTGTATCATTTATTTGTTATCGCTTCTATTTTTCCTTAAAATTCTGTCAATGTCCAAATGATGCAATTCTTTTATTTACGTCCCACAATTATATTTTCAGCCGGTTATGACCAAGATTGTTGTGATGGCTAAGATTTAATTTTTTACTTTTAGTGCATTTCACTAAAACAGTGTAACTTGAGAAGCATTTTATACTATTTCATATATATTGTTAACAAATGACAGACCACATAGAAAGTTCTGTATTTTTTGACACTTTACAACATAGTTGAAAAGTGTTTCTGACTTTGTTCATTCTGTCAGTCTGTCTGTCCGTTAGCACGATAACTGCCGTAAAAGTGTATCAAAATGAAATTTTAGTACGTTGTTCAGACGGTCCATGGAATCTATGGGAATATCAATGAATAATATCACCCAATTAGTTTCGAATTGAACTCGAGTTGAAAAAATGAAATACATTGAACCCTATGAGACTTAATTTTTCAAAGATTTTTTAAGCGAAATTAAAATTCACAAATTGCTTCCAAAATTTTAGGAAATATTCAAATTATCCCATGAAATATATAAAAAGAATTTAAGCAATATATATATATAATAATTATAATAATAATTACATGTTTTAGATGAAGCGATCACGTGACCATTGTATCAAGGGATCATGTTGTTGTTGTTGAGACTCGGACCGTCCGACCTACCATAAAGGTGCAAGGTAATACTTTAAAATAAAATATGGCACTCACTTTAAAATAAAATATGGCATCCATTTTGTGTCAAAATCGTGATTTTTAAAGTTCTTTTTAATGTTTATTTAGTGTTGTATCAGTCCTAAAACCGATTTATTTTTGCTTAATAAGTTCTTTTTTATTTATATGTAGTGTTGTATCCGTCTTAAAACCGCTTTATCTTTGCTTAAATTCTCTGCATCTACGTTCTGGAACAACGCAATTACAATATATTTGAGTTTAAATGATCATCCAACTTTGATTATTTCTACAACGAAGCCTAATTTTCACTTATGGAGAATAAAAATACCAAACGATGTAGAATGAGTTGTATGAGAATTGCTGCATTTCTTTAACGCAAAATTATTTAGCTCATGGAGTCTGCAAAATAGCTGATATGAATGAAATATTCATTGATATTACACAGAGAAATACGATTTTTTCGATGAAGTTTTAAGCATAGAGTTTAATTACTTGTACTTAATGTTACCATGGTCTTAAATTTTGAAATAAAATAATTTATTATAGTATTGTGATGAATGAAATGAATGGAAAAAAGTTTGTGAATGAAATGCTGCTTTTATAGAGAGAGCCAGGCGTGTTATATTTCGATGACGTCATTTGAATAAATTTCATTTGTTCTCGATGAAGTTTTCAAATATAATAAATTATTATAGTATTATGATAATTTTAAAAATATTACCGAGGAATGTATCGCATTTTAGAGATGCTTAAACCAGGCAATTTATATTTCAATGTCGTCATTTGAATGAAGTTCATTTTTTTCGATGAAGTTTTAAGTTTTCAAATATAATAAATTTAGTTTTGTGATAATTTTAAAAACATTACCGAGGAATGTATCGCATTTCAAAGATGTTTAAGTAAAATTGCCTTTAAGTTGGAAGGTGTTTCATAATCAATGCTTTATGCATGATTGATCTTTCTTGTTTCATTTTTACACGATCTAATATTCTGTAATATATTACACAGTATAAGCTAATCGTTCTCAACCTTTATATTTAATCAATTATTTTTATTATCTGGTAGAAATCATTTCAAAATTTCTAGGACGGTATTCAGAAAAATATTAGATTTATATCTCTTATATTTTTCTTAAAAAAATAAAAATAACTTATTAAAATTAGTGTCTCTCTCAATCACAGAAGTAGGCCTGGAGGCATCAAGAAGAAAGTACTTTCTTAAAACTTAAAATAAAAACTTTATGTACAGAAGTACGTTGTTGCCGATGTATTGGACGAGCTGTCAAAGAGACAGGCGTTTCCTCGTGATGGCTCAGCTGCCACATTGCGGGTTCGAATCCCGCCTGCGGGTATGGATGTTGTGATGTCTTATTGGGATGGAAGTCCGACTTCTACCTTCAGGTGCCCTGGGTCTTTGACTAAACAGAAGCAGTGTGCACGCATTCTTCCTTAAGAAATGTTAGGGACAGGACACCAAGCAAACAAGGGAACGTTGTCAAAATAGGAAATGTTCAAAATAATAATTTCATTAAATAGGCATTTTAATAGTTTTGTCTTGAAATATTTGAAGAAATGTTACATATATCCTGAGGATATCTAAGTTTTCAACGTTTAGAAAAGAAATATTAATTTCTATGTATACCATTAATTGAATTAGGATTAGTGAAAATTGGTAAGCGCATAAAGAAATATGCATTCATCTGAAATTTGATGATCACCTAGACCATTTCATATACAATGTTTCTTTCAGAAATAGAAGCTATAATTTATTATTGTGTATCTAGCGAACATATACTAATAAAACTTTCATGATTCCAAAAATTACATCCGTGTTTAAAAATATGATCCTCTGTAATAATTTCAAGACTCGCATACACTTTTTAAAAGTACCACCAATGAATTTAATTAAAACAAAAAAGATCAATCGTGCACAATGCATTGATTATGAAACACTTTCCAGCTGAAATGCAATTTTATTTATACATCTCTAAAATGCTATGCATTCATCGGTAACATTTTTAAAATTATCACAATCCTACATCAATTTATTATATTTCAAAACTTAAGACTTCATCGACAAAAAATGAACTTTATTTAAATGACATCATTGAAATATAATTTGCCTGGTTTAAACATCTTTAAAATGCGATACATTCATCGGAAATATTTTTAAAATATCACAAAATTACAATAATTTATTATCTTTGAAATCTTCATCGAAAACAAATGAACTTTATTCAAATGACGTCATCGAAATATAAATCGCCTGGCTCTCTACATAAAAGCAGCATTTCATTCATAAACTTTTTCCATTCCTTTCATTCATCACAATACTTCAATACTTTATTTCATTTAAAAACTTAAAACTACTGAAGTACAAGTAATTTAACTCTATGCTTAAAACTTGATCGAAAAAATTGTCTGCTTTTCCATGTAAAATCAATGAATGTTTCTTTCATATCAGCTATATTGCAGACTCTAGAGCTAAATAATTTTGCGTTAAAAAAATGAAACAATTCTTATGCAACTCATCCTGCATATTTTGGTGTTTACATTCTGCATATTTTGGTGTTTACATTCTGCATAATTAAAAATTAGACTTCGTTGAATAAATAATCAAAATTTCATGATCATTTAAACTCAAATATATTGTAATTGCGTTGTTCCAGAACGTAGATGCACAGAATTTAAGCAAAGATAAAGCGGTTTTAAGACGGATACAACACTACATATAAATAAAAAAGAACTTATTAAGCAAAAATAAATCGGTTTTAGGACTGATACAACACTAAATAAACATTAAAAAGAACTTTAAAAATCACGATTTTGACACAAAATGGATGCCATATTTTATTTTAAAGTGAGCCACGTGATCTCATCTAATATGAGTATAATTATTATTTTAATTTTTATTTTAAAAACAACCGAATATATTTTGCTGAAATTGTTTTCATATTTTTATGAGATAATTTGAATATTTCCTTAAACTTTCGAACCAATTCTGAATTTTAAATTCGCTTAGAAAATGTTTGAAAAATTAGGTCCTATAGTTTCCAATGTATTTCATTTTTTCAATCCGGGTTCAGTCCAAAACGAATTGGTTGTTATTATTCATTTATATTTCCATAGGTCCCACAGACAGTCTGAACAACATACTAAAATTTCATTTTGATAGTCATTTTTACCGCAGTTATCGTGCTAAAGGACAGACAGATAGAATGAACAAAGTCATAAACGCTTTTCAACTATGTTGTAAAGTGTTAAAAAGTTTAGGCTCACTAGAAGCACAATTATAAATTTTATTATCTCGCAAAATTTCATGAATGTGCATCAGATGCTATAGAATTTACATTATATGTACCAAAATGGGTAAAAATTATTATGAGATAAAGCTCTTTAGACGGTCCTTAGAATGAACGCTTACATATCTTTAGGTTTTACTTGTTATTTTCGTGAGATGAAAAGTACATACATTATATGATTTTGTAATCGGCAGAATATGTTTTACAATTTTGAGTTACAGCACGTAAAATCGATCATTTGAATATGCACAACTTTGGGATCCCCTTAATTTCTTATGTGGAGCCAGCCTAGTTTCAGTCATTGTACATATTCCGGACCTAAAATTCGAACCTGGCTTCATTTCCTTTTATTCCACTCCGCAATTCTGTTTTCATCTAATACACCCTGCACACAGTTATATGTAGAGTGGGAAAATAATTCAATAAATGTTAATTTCCCTGTAACCATGCTCTCTTTATCAAATTTATTTTCACTTATACATAAATATATTGTATTTAAGCAAAATGGTGTCATTTCAAACTTATCTTTTCGATGATGTATAAAAGATTTTTTTGTGATCTATAACAGAAAACTAATGACCTTAACTGACCTTAGTGTACTGGTAAACAAGGAGGATGGAACAGATGAAGAAATCAAATTAGGAATTGCAAAAGCTAAGAATTGTTTTAGAAAACTAAATAAAATATGGAGAGCTACTAACCTTAATTAAAAAAAAAATCAATCATTTTAATCCCTTAATGAAGAGCGTTTTACTGCTTGGAGCCGAAACATGGAAATTAACAAGGGGCCAATACAACAAATTTAATGCCTAGCAGACTAAATATCTGAAGAAAATTTTGAGAGTATTTTGGTCATATGTTATTACTAACACTGATCTCTACAAGGGTAATGGACAGGAAGCAATTGAGATGAAAATAAAAAGCTGTAGATGAAAATGGAATGCCGCTCCATAACATCCCAGCTGTGGCACTTACTTGGGCGCCTAATGGAAAAATCGGATCGGATCTCGTTGGTCTTGGAGTCGACCTAACAAGCTAACTTAGAAGAGATTGGTAGAACAAGAGCGGAATTTGATGGGATGGGCGAGTTGATCAGAAGCAAGGACTGCGGCACAGGATCTACCAGGGTGGCGACACAAGCTCAAGGCCTTATGTGCCACTAGGCACAATGAGTGATGATGATGATGATGATAAATGGTTTAGATATTTTTCATGGTTTTAACCATATGCAAGATGTCTGGCCAAATCCAGCTTCAATCATACCTAATTTTCCTAGGATTTCCTGATAATTCCAATGTACTACGCAGCATTACCCATTAAAATTTGATTTATCGAAGCAAGTTTCAATAACTTAAAATCCAGTAATAAACGATGACATGTTTAATTCGATTACAGTCAATTTGCGATGTAATGAAAATATCGCATTCCATTGATGCACAGCATGTAAAAAATTTCATGGTTTTATCCGTGAACGTCTTATTTACTTAACACTTTCTAGGTGACCAACGCAGGAGCGTCACCAGGGAGGATGTCATACGACCGCAAAAACAAATTGAATTTCAAGCAAATGATATTTGGAGGAATGCAGAATAAACTTTTTGGCTACCAATGCCATGAATTATTTTCTGGCGACGCTACTAAACCAGACACAAAGTTAAAAATTTAAAGAAAGAATAACATTCTTTTGAAAATTTAGAATTTTTGCATAAGCTAAAAAGAATCATCATAAAATTTGGTTAATTAAAGCAAAGTTGTTTTGCATTTAAGATTAATTGCCGGGTGACCTTTAATATTTACCTTTAGGGACTATAACACTATAAAGCTCTGAGGACTGTCATACCTTAAGAAATTCCAATAAAGGCACAATTTCATGCATTAAAACTTTATTTTATATTTTTTTCTTGATCCGCATAAAGTATAACTTTAGTTTAAATAGTTAGAAAAGGTGTAATCTTTATGTTAAAGGAAAACAATCTTTGATAAGAATTTTAGTGATTCTGAAATGATTTAGAGATGTTAACAGCATTTAAGTATTTATTTCTTTTTATTTGCCCTTTTTCAATCAACATTTATTCGAACCACTTGAATCATGCTAATCAGCTGTACAGCTCAATAATAAGTTTTCAAAAAATCCATGCACTAAACAGGTTATTTTGTTTTATCCGAATCAAGACTACAATTTCTGAAACTCTTTGTGTGAATCCACACAAGATAAATCTTGAAAAATTTCTTGGAAGGGAAATTCCTGTATAATATGTTTGAATAGAGATATTATATCTTTAGTTTAAAGAAACTTTGCACGCAATTAGATTAAATTGAACAAAATATTTTCCACTTCTAAATCCCCTTTCAGGTTTCGTTCAAACCCTAGCTAATTTTTATTTGATGTCTGTTTGGTAACTGGGGCAAAATTTGCTAATATTTTACAATTTAGTAAAAGTGAAACCCTTCATATTTAAATAACCTCAGTTTAAAGTTGTACTTGACAAAGGAAAATTAAAGTCAAAGCTCGATAATACTTTATTTACAATAATACAGAAATACATAGCACTTGTGAGTGTAATGAACAAATTTAGTAATGATCAAAATATTTTTTAAATTGTCATTATTTAAATATAGGAAAAAGTATTTCAACTTTAAATTATATAAAAGCAAACACATATTCTCAAATTTCAAACAGAATATAAACAAAAAATTTTAAAATTTATACTGCTGAAAAGTTTTTTTTTTAATTTAATATTCTGACAACAAACAAAAGACATTTTAAATTTCAAATAAAATGTAAATACTAAGATTTTGAAAATTTCAATCTTTGTCTGTTTTTTTCCCATATCCACACAGCATTCTTGAAATTTAAGTTTATTATGCATTTAAACGCGTTCTTCCATAATTTGCTATTATTTACTTGTCTCGTAAAGTTCACTCGCAATCATGCACTTTTAGACTACACGAAAAAGGTAGTGCCATAAATAGGAGGCAATTTTTTAAAGTGCGCCACTGAATGTCTGTATACTGCACAAGTACCAAATACACAGTTGTTTTAAACATGAGTAAAAATAATCCTCAAGTATTATCATCGCCAGTTGTGTCAGTCATCCGACCACCGATTGATTTCAAACGAATGTCTTCGTATACTGGTTTTAATGATATCAGTATGAAATCTCGGCCTAGCATTTATACATTAAACTTCTAATTCAGCCCATACACTCGGTTCTAAAAGAGACAAATTCTCATGTTTAAACCAGTTAAGCGATATCCTGCTAAAACCTCTCTCTTGACCAGAGGCATTTCTTATTATGGCTTCACTAACAAACCTATCTGCTAAATTTATATATTTCATAGATCTTTCTACATACGAACTGCCTCCTAAAGTCCATGCAAGTCCTTTAAGACTATTACCAATAATGGCAATGTTTGACAAATTTTTCACACTCCAATTCACTAGTAAAATATTATTGTAGAGAAACGAGCTGCAGTAAGGCATGAAGCAGACGGTCTTTCTTCTTATTACTCTCTTCCCTTCCTCATTTTTGTGTATAACGTTCAAATCTAGTTTCTTTAACAAATATATTTCTTCCATGGAAAATACGGGATCATAAATATAGACTTGAGAGCCGTGCATCAACTTTTTCAAGATTAGGAGAAATCCGAGCTGATAGCGAGAATCCTCCCAACAGGAAAACTGCCCCAAACCATAACACACGATATCTGTTTTCTGCTCTTTAATTTTACAGGAATAATCTGCATTCTCATTTGAAGAATCAGCGTCAAGAAAATGTAGGAGTTCCCATTCGCGGAAAACGCCGCGCAAGCTTTCTTTTAATTGCGTGAATAATTCACTGCATTTCAGCTCCTGTTGAATGTTCTTTAAGTCTGCAATGAAATTTTTGAATGAACCAACGTCTGCCCGATTTCGATAACCAGTTCTTCCGGAGATGGTACGACAGCAAAATCGTTCATTACTGTATGGAAGTTCTTCTAAATCAGTCCGCAAACTAGGCACCAAAAGAGATTCAGTCCCATATTTAAACCAGAGAACAGACATACCATTAAAATGATTATAAAAATCATATTTAATTTCGATCTCCATAACAAACTTATTTGCTAAATGCACATATTTAGCATTTTCTTGCAGATGTAAGGGTGAATTCATTAATTCGCATGTTTTAAAGTCATTGCCGATAATTGATATATTGGACATATTTCCTATATTGCAATTTTCTTGCAGGAGGTGGTTGTAGAGAAACAAATCGCATTCAACCATAAAATAGATAGTTTTCCTGTTTAATTCCCTCGTTGCTTTTTGATTTATGGTTAGGACGTGCAGTCCAAGTTTTTTTACCAAATATATATCCTCAATGCATAAATGGCGATCACAAACATAGACATGAGAGCACCGCAATAACTCCTTCAACATAAGGAGAAGCATAAATCGATAATAATCTTCCCTGTCGATGGAAAACTCTCTTAGTCCGTAGCAAAAAATCTCGATTTCTTGTTCTTCAATGTTTAAATTTGAGGATTCAGCCTGAAGGATGTGTTCCAGACCCCATTCACGAAGAACGCAATGCAAGGCTTCTGTCACTTGAATAAAAAAGCTACTGCTTTTAACTTGCTCTTGAAAGTGATATGGATCTTCAATTAGCGTCTCTAATGATAAGGGTATTTCCGTATGCATCCTTCCTGATTCCTGTGCATATCTTTCTTTATCTTTTCCCATCCTCATCGATCTGTTCATCTTCAAGTAAGCTGATATATCTGGAAAAGCAAGAATTAAGAAATTATGATAAATATATTTCTTGAAATTTCCATATGTAAGACTCAGAAATAAAAGTGTATATCTGAAAACTCTTATGTGTGTCTAGTCGAGGGTGTATCCTAAACTGTATGTGAAAAATAGGGCCACTAGAATATGGCGACATTCCTTCAGCGATTTCCATACAGCCTCCAGATCAAGTGATTAGCATAAAATTCTCCATAGTTACTTGACCTCCAGAGATTCTCTGCTTTGCACGTGACGCATGCGTAACGCCTCTGCACTGGCTCATAAAGAACGCCCCACAACATTCTTAAGTAGACATACACGGACATTCGTATCTCGAATACTACGTTCACGTGCGTTATGATGTAGCGCCATGCTGTGTGTAAAATTCATGTACATAAACTACGTAATGTTCCTGTAAATATAGTTAGTATGTTCTGGTAAATAAATTATACTTTATGACTAGCAGCATACCCGTTCTTCGTACGGAGTATATAATATAAAGAAACTTATAATTCGCAATCATGTGCAAATTCTGTTAAAATATTAAATTTATTGCTCCTAAAGAGAAGTTTAATAATATCTCTTCTCACTATGCAAAATTATCTCCACGGACAGATTTGAAGAATAAAACTTCCTGGCCACTTTTGTAAGCAATTTTACAAAAAAAAGGAATTGAATCAATATATGCAATCCCGTACTACTTACATGGTCGCAGAATTGAAAATATGCCAGTGTGTTTGTAGAAGATTACCCGTATTACAATATGAGTCTTAAAAATATCCGCCAAAATAAAAGATATGACGTAATAAATTGAAAATTTCAATAATCCCGGCACTCATTATACCAGAAAGTCGTAATTGATTCCAATATATGTCAATATGTATCAAAACATATGCCAATATACCTGTACTACTTATATTCTCGTAGATTAGAAGATATATTCGCGTGTATTTGTAGAAGATTACTCGTACAACGTACAATATATGAGTTTAAACAATTTTTGTCATAATAAAACAATTGCATAATAACTTGAAAATATCAATATTCCCTGAATCAATAATCACCGAAAACATCAATAATAATAACGTTTAAACCTGAAGCCCGTAATTGATATTATCCAGTCAAATATCTATAAGAAAAATCAAATCGTTCTTTTCTAAAATATATTTTTATATCCATTTATTTCTTATTCATATCGAAAAAATAATAATTAAAATTAAGAGATTAAGAAATTAACAGATTTAATTTAATTACGTTTCTGAGCAACATGATAAGATAGAATCTTCCTCATAAACTGCGAAATTAAATAACCATTTTGATTTCTTTATACTTTTCATTGTTCAGTAAAAGCTTGTGCAAAATAAACCATGGAGATAGATTTCCCATTTGAATCATGTTTCAAACAATTCATGTTTTCAGAAAGTGACTAAGTAGCGCAAAAAATCTCCCATCAAACTCAGAGATAAAATTTTAATTCACTTTCAAACGATTTTCAAACTGTTCGTTTGGATAAACCACGGAATTAGAGAGTAGAACTCCTAGGAAAAAGTTTCGTTGTTTATTAATATCTCGACAACCCCTCGTTTTAGATACTTGAAACTTGGGCTAAATTTATGGGAAGCTTTTTCAAAGCTATCCACAAAATTTCATCAAATTCTGTTAAGCCTTTCTTTCGTGATGATGAGACAAACGAAAATTTCGTTTTCTACTAATATCTCGGGAACAACTGACAGTAGAAACTCCAAACATGGACTAAATTTTAAGAGGGACTATTTCCAGGCTACCCACAAAATTTCATCAAATTCGGTTCAGCCATTCTCCCGTGATGACGGGACAAACAGACAGACAGATTTTCAATTTTATTTATATAGACTAGCAGCATACCCGTTCTTCGTACGGAGTATATAATATAAATATAATTATAATTCGCAATTTATAATTCGCAATCATGTGCAAATTCTGTTAAAATATTAAATTCATTGCTCATAAAGAGAAGTTTAAGAATATCTGTTCTCACTATGCAAAATTATATTCACGGGCAGATCTGAAGAATAAAACATCCTGGCCCCTTTTGTAAGTAAATTTACAAAGAAAAAAAGGAATTGAATCAATATATGCAACCCCGTACTACTTATATTGTCGCAGATCAGAAAATATGCCAGTGTGTTAGTAGAAGCTTACCCGTATTGCAATATGAGTCTCAAAAATATTTGCCAAAATAAAAAAGATGACGTAATAAATTGAAAGTATCAAAAATCCCTGTAATCTTAATACCAGAAGGTCGTAATTGATTCCAATATATACCAATATATATCAAAATATATGCCAATATACCTTTACAACTTATATTCTCGTAGATTAGAAGATATACCCATGCATTTGTAGAAGATTACTCGTACAATGTACTATATATGAGTTTCAACAATTTTCGTCATAATAAAACAATTCCATAATAAATTGAAAATATCAATAATCCCTGAATCAACAGTCCCCGAAAATACCAATAATAATGATGTTTAAATCTGAAGACCGAAATTGATATTATCCAGTCAAAAATGCAATGTCAATGAAATTTATTTTATATACATATTTTTAACACTTTACAACAAAGTTGAAAAGTGTTTATGACTTTGTTCATTCTGTCTGTCTGTCTGTCTGTCTGTCTGTCCGTTAGCACGATAACTGCCGTAAAAATGGCTTAATCAAAATGAAATTTTAGTATGTTGTTCAGACGGTCTATAGGACCTATGGGAATATAAATGAATAATATCACCTAATTAGTTTTGGATTGAACCCGGGTTGAAAAAATGGAATACATTGAACCCTATGGGACCTAATTTTTCAAGCATTTTTTAAGCGGATTTAAAATTCACAAATTGCTTCGAAAATTTTAGGCAGTATTCAAATTGTTCCATAAAATATATAAAAAAAAATTCAGCGAAATATATTCAGTAGTTTTTTAAATAAAAATTAAAATAATAATAACACCTTTTATATGAAGCGATCACGTGTCCATGTTATGACACGATCACATGACCCACTTCAAAATGATATATGGCATCCATCTTGTGTCAAAATCGTGATTTTTAAAGTTCTTTTTAATTCATATTGAGTGTTGTATCCATCCTAAAACTACTTTATTTCTGCCTAAATTCTGTGCACCTACATACTGAAACAACGCAATGACAATATATTTCAGTTTAAATGCTCATCAAATATGATTATTTCTACTATTAAGCCTATTTTTCACCTATGCAAAATGTAAACAGCAAAATATGTAGAATGAGTTGTATTAGAATCGCTGTAATTCTTTAACACAAAATCATTTAGTCCATGGAGTCTGCTTAGCTGATATGAATGAAGTATTCATTGATTGTAGAAAGAGAAGGACGATATTTTTCGATGAAGTTTTAAGCATAGAGTTAACTTTTTTGTAGCTCCATGGTCTTAATTTTTAAATAAAATAAATTATTATAGTATTCTGATGAATGACATGAATGGGGGAATTATTTATGAATGAAATATTTCTTTTATAGAGAGAGCCAGGCGTGTTATTTTTTCATGACGTCATTTGAATCAATTTCAGTTGTTTTCGATGAAGTTTTCAAATATAATAAATTATCGTAGTATTATGATAATTCTAAAATTATTACCGAGGAATGTATCACATTTTAGAGATGTTTAAACCAGGCAATTTATACTTTAATGCCGTCATTTGAATGAAGTTAATTTTTTTCGATGAATTTTTTTCGATGTTTAAGGTTTCAAATATAATAAATTAATGTAGTATTGTGATAAGTTTTAAAATATTACCGAGGAATGTATTGCATTTTAGACATGTTTAAATAAAATTGCATTGAAGTTGGAAAGTGTTTCATAATCAATGCTTTAAGCATGATTGATCTTTCTTGTTATTATTCAAATCGGAAAAGATTTAATAAAAATCGTATGCCGCATAATATATTGGGTCCGTTGCTAAGCGACATGATATCATTTGCTTCAAATAAATTGATAGAAATCATATCATCTGAATAATGCAATCTCCAACTGAATAATGCAATCTCCCTCGACATTTTCGTCAATTTAGCGATAACTTAAAAAATCGCCAAATTTATCGCCAAGGGGACTGTAGAACTGATAGTCCCATTTTGCAACAAATTGACGAAACATCATCACAATACTATCCCCTAACAAAACACAATTAATGTCATTTATTAAGCGCGATTTTATCAATTTCATGATATTTTTATGGATTTAAAAATATTTTTACCAATTTGGTGATATTAAAAAAATTCCTTAAATGTGTTACTAAGTAGGATGGATGGACTGACCGACAAATGCTACAGAAACATCATTTCAGTACTCTATTCTAAAAAAACAAATTTAATTTCATTGATTTGGGCCATTTTTATCAATTTGGAGACATTTCCACTAATTTGATAAAGTTTAAGAAAAGTTACCAAGTTATTTAGAGATATTCCGCTAAATTCGTAGCTCTGAATTTGCAGATCTGAAGAATAAAATATCCTGATCCCGTTTGTATATACTAAATGAAAACACTAAAATTGTATTAGAAGATACATACACCCGTTCTACTCTTTTTCTGCTTCAACAGTCGGCTAAATGAATTTATTAGCTAAACACAATATATGAGCTTGAAACCTCTTTGCTTAAATAAATGAAAGTGATGTACGCAGTCCGCAATATATATAATTAAAACAACAATCAAACCGTTCATTTATAAAATATATTTTTACATTCATTTATTTATTATACAAATAGAAAAAAAAATAATAAATATTACCAACACATTTAATTTCATTCCATTGCCGAACAACATGATATAAGATAGAATCTTCCTCATAAAATGCGAAATTAAATAGCCATTTTGAATTCTTTATGCTTTTCATCGTTGAGTAAAAATTTGTGAAAGATGAACCATGGAGGTAGATTTTTCCATTTAAATTCATGTTTCAAACAATTCATGCTTTCCTAAAGTGACTAATTAATGCAAAAATCCTGCACCAAACTCGGAAATAAAGTTTTATTTCATTTTGGCGTTTTAAACAAACGATTTTCATCCTTTCCGTTTGGAAAAACCACGGAGTTGGAGAGTAGATCTCCTAAGAAAAAGTTCCGTTTTTCATTAATATCTCGACAACACCTAGTCTTAGAAACTCGAAAATTGGACAAAGTTTATGGGGGGCTATTTCAAGGCTATCCACAAAATTTCATTAAATTCGGTTCAGCCTTTTTCCCGTGATGATGAGACAAACGAAAATTTTGTTTTTTACTAATATCTCGAGAACCACTGGTCGTAAAAACTCAAAACACAGACTAAATTTTAAGTGGGGCTATTTTTGGGCTACCCACAAAATTTCATCAAATTCGGTTCAGCCGTTCTCCCGTGATGATGGGACAAACAGACCGACAGACAGACAGATTTTCATTTTTATTTATATAGATTGCCGCTGTGATGAATACGATACAACATTGCACCTCAGCCTTATGTAAGGCTGGCTCTTCGACATAGACTGGTGAACCTGAGACGTGAGATGCTTCAATTTACGCCAGAGACAGGAATACTTCAAATTAAGTGAGTATTTATTTCAAGTTCCTTATGCAATTATATCTACAACAGAGACGACCGAAACTCGTTTGACAACCGTCAACGATGCAAAACGATGCTTCAGCTCAAAATGAAGATTTTAATTGGGCTGAACTTTCAAAAGTGGATTTTAAAGCATCTCCGTTTTAGAAAACAAACCCAGATTGCACCTGGTTTTTACAGCTGGACGCTCAATTATTGATTTCCCGAATCGTTAATGAAAAAACAAAAATTCATTGCGTAATTGCAGCACTAGATTGTGATATATTGACTCATGTCATAAATCTGATTCGCACACCTCTTGTAAATGGTTGAAAGAACGAATCATTTCATACTTTGCAGATTCAGAAGTCAAAAAACTTCGAGCCCTATTGCAGGATTTGCAGTTTGGAGATAGGAAACAAAGTCTTTTACTTCGCGAAATGAAAGATCTTGCCGGAACAAGTAGACACGAAGACATACTTCGCATGTTGTTTTGTCATTGATTAACCGTACATGTACAGCACATTTTATCAATAGCTCAGAATCGCTGTAAAAAATTTCTGAAATGGCGGATAAAAACTCCGATGTTTGAAGATCACTTTCAGTATCAGAAGTAGCAGAGAATAGTCATATTTCACACTTAGAAGGTCAAGTTGCAAATCTGATAAAAACCGTAGAACAACTTTAAAAAAATTTGCAAACTAAAGATAGATCTAGAATACGTACTCGATCAAGAAATATGCTGGGGGTAGAAGCAGGTTTGCACAAGTGGGAATGAAGTTATTAGTGGGGAAATTTGGGAGATTTGGAAGGAAACCGAAGATGGAATATACTGAAGTTTGTTTCCCTGCGAGACCGAGGTTATGGAGGGAATTAGTCAAGAGAGAGAATGTGAAAAACCCAAACCACACGACTGACCAGAAGCCTTGCAGTAGCTTTTTGCGTGGCCGGAAGAGAGAGAATGTGAGATATCTGGTGTACCTCAAGGGGGCTGAACTAGAAACATTTTGCTAAACGTATAAATTTATTATTGAAAACGTCATTTTTTTTTCTAATCTTGAGTATCGCTAACTTGGCGATATTTTGCCACCCATTGACAAAAATATCGTCAAAATTGTAGAAATGAATCTACATTAAAGGAAAAGACGTCTGATTAATGAATTAATTATTAAAGTATTTTAATATATGGACTGTATAATTTATTGAGGATGCCATCAATATCGATGATTGTTTATTTAGAGTTGTGCGAAATATAAGTTCATTGGGTATTTTGAAATCATTTTACATGTTGTCATCCGGAAAATCGCCAAATGTACAATTCACCGATAAAAACACAGTACTGTATAGTATTTATTGCATTATATAAAGAAAGTCATATGCTGCCCACATCAGATATTTTTTCGCATATATCAAGTTGACAACATAAACAGAATTACGTAACTGAAACGATGAAATTTAAACTAATTTTTTAAGTAAGATTACAGTGTTAGAACACTTTGTGCTCAATATAGAAATTGCTGCTGAACTAGTAATTGCTGAAGCTGTGAAATAGGAACTCGAGAACATATTGAATATTTCTAAAATGTCCAAAATATAAACATTATATATAGATGAGGAAAACATAATTGCAGTATTAACCTGGACAGTGGCGAATTTTTTTTTTCTTTGGAGCAGAGATATTCTTTTTTTAAATATCGTACATACAGGGATGTCAACTACCATTTAAGAATTTGGAGCACTTGTGGGAGCAGATAAAATACTATTTGGGAGCAGGTTTACAAGATTTAGGGGCGGATGATCAGGAAATTAACAAACTACATTTTGTGTATTAATTAATTAATTAATCACCTTGTATTAATTAATTTTTTCCAACATAAAATATACAAATGAATCACATATTACTTTTTCTAATGCAGGGATGCATTTATATGCCGATGGAAGGCCGTCAGCTGCTTACTTCCTAAGGGTCCATTACTATATTTTATGTCCTTATGGTAGTGCTTTAATTATTTCTATTTACATAAATCAATGAATAAATATATTCATTTGAAAAGAAAATACTGTCACTGTCTTTAATAGCAGCATTATGACAAGGTTAAAAATCCCTTTTAAGTTTTTAATATTTTCTAAAGTTTTGGGTAGGATCAGGATCCCAGCTAAAATTTTCTAGCAGTCCTGTTGAGTTGAAATTTATTTTTTAGCCATCAGTGTTTAAAAACTTTATACCTTATAGTTTCCGAGTAATCGTTTTGTCAAATTGAAGAACTTTTAAGAATGATTATATATGTTTTGAAGAACGATTATATATCTCTCAAATTAAAAACAATAAGCAGGACTATGTAACAACAACAATAAGCAAGACTTTAACAATAAGCAAGATTGTGAAAGCCTTGCAAGTGTATATAAATGGATTTTTGATCAATCTCTATTTTTACGAAGAATAATTTTAAAATGTATCTATCTGATCGAGTTTTTTTCTTTCATTTTTTATTCATTTTCCATCTTTTCACTCTAAATATCACGCTAATGAAATTCACTCTAAATATGAAATATAGATATAAATATATGTGTGACAAGACAAAAAAATCTGATGTGGGCAGCACATGACTTTCCTTATATAATGCAATGTATTTACTACTTTTACAGTAAAACCAAATTAGATTATTCTTATAGTATATACTTCCATTTTTTTTCCAAAATATTGAATTTTCGTCAAATAGTCATTATTCTCATTGATTTAGTTTCATTTTTATTCATGTGGCGAGCTTTTCTTTGATTTGTTAATATTTAAAAAGTCCCCAAGTTGGCGACATTCCGCCAAATTCGTAGCCAAAATCTAGCCTAGCGTTATGGAAGGAGAAATAATTTATTCTTATAGCAGATAAATGACTATTGGAGTTCACAATAGTCATTTATCTGCTATAAGAATATAGAAAAGTTCGAGAATAAAGAAAATCATTATTCCCCTAATTGAGTAAAAATTGGTATTTTTTTCAAATTAAAGATTGTGAAATTTGGGAGCCTCATGGGACCTGAAACTGTTAAAACGTATGAATACTAATTACAATTCCACTGAATTAATACTCTGGAATTAACTCTTATATTTAATATGAAAGAAAAGCTTAACATATTGATCATAAAATATGTTGTCATAAGACAGAAATGTTTAATCTGAGCAAATGAAAACAAAATAATAATAAGTTCACGACTGAAGACCTCACATTATAAATTTTATGTTTTAGAGACGGATGGGAGCAAATTTCATAAGAAACCCTGTTTGGGAGCAGTTCAGATCGATAGGAGCAGAATTACCATCATTGTGCATAGGTGCAATATACGTATATTTAGGTACAATTTAGATAAAAACATAATTTTATCTAATGCGGACGATTCAGTTTTCTCTCGGGTGGGGGGGGTGGGGGGGTAAAACCCCTAGTGAACCTGGACATTAAACTAGCTAACAATAAACTACTGAATTATTTCAAACTATTCACATATTACACAAATAAAGCTAATATATAACTAAACATATTTAATATAAGCAATGTCTGAACATATGAACATATTTTGGTGATAAAATGTCTATGGTCTTTAATAACAAAAGACTGAAATTTTAAATACCCTGCAATTGCTAACTTTTGAATTTTTAAATTTAAATTAGAGATTATTTTGCATATATATCTAGTTGACAACATAAGCAGAATTACGTGGCTGAAATTAAGAAATGTAAGCTAGTTTTAAAAGAAGTATAGCAGCGCTAGAGCAATTTGTGCTCAATATAGAAATTGCTACTGAACTAGTAATTAGCTAAAACTTAATTTGTAACTACAGCATATTGAATATTCCTGAAAAGTCTAAAATAAAAACATTAAATATAGATGAGGAAACAATAATTACAGTGTCAACCTGGATAGCGGCGGATTTTTTTTTCGAGGGAGGAGGGGGGGGGGGGAGGAGAAAGATTGTTTTAAATCTCTTACATAGGTACAATATATGTGTATGGGTATAATTTAGGTAAAACCGTCATGTTATCCAGTGCAGAGGTTTAACTTTTTTCTGGGAGGGGGGGGGGTAAAAACCCAAGTGAACCTGTACATTAAACTAGTTAACAATAAACTGCTGAATTATTTCAAACTATTCACATATTACACAAATAAAGCTAATATGAAACTAAACATATTTAATATAAGCAATGTCTGAACACATGGTCATATTCTAGTGATCAAATTTCTATAGTCTTTAATTACAAAATACAAACATTTTAAATAACTCTGTAATTGCTAACTTTTGAATTATTAAATTTAAATTAGAGATAATTTTTCATATATATCTAGTTGATAACATAAACAGAATTACGTGGATGAAATTAAAAAATGTAAGCTAATTTTAAAAGAAGTATAACAGTGCTAGAGAACACTTTGTGCTCAATATAGAAATTTCTGCTGAACTAGTAATTAGCTAAAATTTAAAAATTTGTAACTCTGCTACGTATTGAATATCCATAAAAAGTCTAAAATAGAAATATTAAATATAGATGAGGAAAGAATGTTAACCTGGTAAACACTGTTAACCTGGATATTGGCGGATTTATTTATTTATTTTTGGGGGGTAGGAGTGGGGAGGCAAAATTGTTTTAAATCTCGTACATATGTACAATATACGTATCTATGGGTATAATTTAGATAAAACCGTTATATTATCCAGTGCAGACGATTTAACTTTTTTCTGGGAGGGAGAAAACACGTGATTATATATACCTTCAGCTAAGACATATGCACGTGTTACATTTTAAAGTACTGCATACAATATGATACATAAAATAAATTTTGAAACTGAAATAAATTTAATTACAATACTTACGTTTCTAATAAAAATGAACTTCAAATCAATTACCACGTGTAATATTCACAGTCTCAGCAGAAATATTCAGTCAACGCTAATCTCTGATTTCTGCTAAACTTGTTGGATGGCTTCTTTTCTCGGTGGCAACTCTCAAACTCGTACTACAGTGCCTAGAAGAGATAATGTGCCCCACAGACTAACATAAACCGACCTTTCACGCTCGATTTCGCAGCGCCCTCAGAGATGGCCCAAAACTGGATCAAAATAGGGGTAGGCGCGCTCTTACCAATGGTCTGGTTTGGTCTTGGTGATGATCTCGTTTAGGTCCAAGACGATTTTCAATGTTATAACCCTGTAGCATGCATTATAGCATGGTTTGAATAACGTGCAAAAGGATTATTTGTTAAATGATTAGATTATTTCAAGAAATGGATTGCCAAAAGAAAACTGGTTGCGTTACAGGGTATGTAATTTATTTTTATTAAAATTGAAATAATATTTTTTATCACCATCCTATATATGTGTTCATTATAAGTATACACGTGTTCATCATACGTAATTAGTGCGGTATTATTACTGCCGATAAAACTAAATTCTAAGAGGTAGTAGTATAATTAGTTAAAAAATATTTTCGGTTTTTTATAAAATGTACAATAATTGATATTTGGATAGCTTTTTAAAAACTTTTAGGAATGTGGTGTGCCCACCAGCTAATTAAGTTGAATGTGTACATATTTTTGTAAAATTTTTATTAAGTGCCTTATGGTGAAAAATTTACCCCACCCCCGGGTAATTAATAATTGATTTCCACAACTTTGATAGTGCATTTATGTAAATTTTATATTTACTATAAGAATATTTTTTATATTAAAAAGAAAAGTCTATTATCAGTATCCCTGAACAAATTAAGGATCAAATAATTTAACAATCAACACGCTAGTATACCTTTTAGACTGAAAATATTATATAATATTTCAATCTTTTGCGTATGTTAGCTTGTAATCTTTTGTGCATTATGTTTTACAGTGAGACAATGTAATTCGTCTATTTTTTAATTCATTTTATGATTATTTGAATTAAATATATAACTATGGTTATTTAAATTTACTTAAACTAATGAATATATTTATGTTGCAGATTAATGTATTTTTAAATCATGATCATTTCTATAGTTTCAAAAATTATAAAAGTACAGTCCTGCACATTTTTTTCCCGCCCGCTTTTAAAAAAAATCTACAAGCGAGCGATAACATGCCAATCTGGCAGACGTGATTTGGTCCATCTTAGGAGCGCTAGTGTCTAAGCGACATCTCATGTTAAAAATGTTGGCATAGGATCCTATGGGACACAGACTAGTATATATATAGACAAGAATATAGTATTCTGTGCTATGGGAGTGAGTCTTCTGAATATAGAATTCTGTGGTTGACCTACCAGTGAGTAGGCATCGTTAGTTTGTTAGTTATCATCGAACTCTAATTGTAACTGGAACTTGTCTACGGGGTGAATTGAAATCTGGCTTATCGACAAATTTCGTCTTTACATAAGGGTGGAAAACCAGTAGGAGAAATGATTTTCAAATATAGTTGAACATTTATATAATCTTTTGAATGGAGTTTAAATATTTTGCAAAGTTTTACTTATCACTTTAGATTGTATAATTTATTTATTTGGAATTCAAATAAACTGTGTGCAATTTTTTTTTAATTTAATCTAAATTTGTGTTTGTCTAATATAACTTCTAATATTTTAGACTTGGTTAAACAATTATTATTTTTTCTTATCTTGTCCATAAAATGAATTTAATTGTTTTTTTCAAATTGATAAAAGACATGACATTTTTATTTTGTAAAACATTTCTTGACTGCTGTTTGAAACTTATCGATTGCTATTGTAACTATGACTTGAAATTTTAAATCAAAACATTAGTAGCTGGATACCAAATTAATTAAATGCTAGAAGTCCTAGTATCTTTTGCTGCCTCATAATAAACCCTTCTCAATCACAGCCAGAATTTCAGAGATGGAGGAGGGGAGCGACGATCGAATGGGAATTACAATGTAAAAATTCGTTTAACTAATATGGATCTTATCGAGAATCGTAATTGATTAGTTGAAATGTAATTGATTAGTTGAAATGTAATTGATTAGTTGATCAAGTAATTGATTAGTTGATGGGTGTATGCTTCCCTCTCACCTTTTCTCAGGAGATTTATGTATATCGAATTTAAGAATGATGTAAATATAGTTCGCTAAATTTATCGCCAAACTTTACAAACAAACGGAGAACAGAGTTTTCCTTATATATATATATATATATATATATATATATATATATATAGTATATTTTCTCGTTAATGGAACGAACTAGATCCACGAGAATGATGTTAAGAAATTTATCTCACAATATTACTCAGGAAAAGTTAAAATATTTCATGGTAGTTAATACCGTTTTTAATTTTATGTCATTTCTTTTTATAAATGTATTTGAAAAATGTCTCAAGAACAGTTCCTCCTAGAAGTCTAAAGTGGGACATTCGTTCTCTAATTTCTACTAAATTCTAAATTACATCCGAAACGTTCTATTCGTTCATGAGATATCGCACTCACGCACATACATAGAATTTACCCCCCCCCCCCATCTTTTTCAAGAGATTTCTGATGAAGTGAAGGACAGGGGGATCCAATCAGCTTTGACAACACTCAAGACGATAAAAATTTGATGTGGGCAGCACATGACTTTCTTTATATAATGCAATGAATTTACTTCTTTAACAATAAAGAAATTATGAAAAGATCCACAGTACAGTGTTTTTAACGCTGAATTGTACTTTTCCGAATGACAACATGTCATACTATTTCAAAGTATGCAATTAACTTATATTTTAAGCAACTCTAAATTAAAAATTATTAATATTGATAGCATCCTCAGTAAACAATATAGTCTATATATCAAAATATTTCTATAATTAATTCATCATTTAGGCGTTATTTCCGTTAACTTTGAAGATATTTTAATAAACGGAGAGTATTTCTCATGTACTAGAAGTTATGCTTGTCATACGACAGGATTCAAAATTTGCAAATTATTACTTCCCATTTGGCTTCATTTTTATCAATTTAGCGGCATTTTTATCAATTTAGACGCCTTGATGGATGGACGGAGAAATGGGTTATTCTTATAATCGATTCTTATAATCTTTCCAAGCTATTAAATTTTTATCAATTAGTCGTTTTCGTTGATTTAGAATTATTTTTACCAATTTGACGACATTTTCGTCAATTTGGCAACATTTTATAAAGGTCTCCAAGTTTTCAATATATCGACAAATTTGTCGTTAAAACTTTGCCAAGCGTTATGAACGAGAAATCGGTTATTCTATTGGTAAGTGACTATTGGCGTCCAAATAAAAAACTAGTACCCGAAGTATCTTCTCTCTTGAATGGAACGTGCTAGAACCAAGAGGATGATGTTATCAAATTTATCGCATAATATTACATGTGAAAAGCGAAAATATTCTACAATAGTTAATTTTTTTTTAATTTTAGGTGTTATTTTGATAAATTTATTTGAAAAATGTATAATATCTAGAGAACAGGTTCCTACTTGTGTTCTAATTTTGTGTCAAATCATTTTATAATCAAAAATTACATAAGAAATGATTAATTACATAACTTTATTGAAAATTTTGAATTTTTAACGATTTTGTTCTGAACATTCGATTGCTTTTAAAAACAATAGGGTTCCAGTGATCATAGATTGTATTTTTTGTACGAAATTTCGTTTGAATCGCTCCATTCGGTTTTGAGACATCGTCTCCATAGACTCACGGACACACACACACACATCACTTCAAAAACGTTTGAATCGTGTTCAAGGATGCTTGAAACGTGCTCTTCCGTCGAAAACTCGAATTTTCGAACTTTCCTTATACATTATACTATGTATATAAGGAAAGTAAAACATACACTTATAATCGTAATTTTCAAATTGCTGAAAGCAAAAATCTCAACACATTATTTTCCTGGCTTTTCTTATTGTTTTTACTAAAAATGAGAATAGAAGTAGCATACCTATAGTAAAGAAATTTACGCGTGGAAAATGCTTATAGAAACTTGAAGGCTTTATAATTTAAATTTTTAGAATTTTAATTATTGCATTGCAAAAGTTCGTAATTTGAAGGCTCCAGTTAATTCTGATTGATCAGATCGGTTAAAATAAACGAACACACAGGACACAGTTTCGTCTATATTTTTTTATACTTGAATGGCAACAAATTATTCGTTGCTCTGGCAACCACGATAGTAGCAATTAAAAATATTTCATGGTTTTCATATCCGCACTTCTCTTTAAACACTTTTTATTAGGCCTAAAAAAAAGAATGTGTTGATAACATTCTCCGCTTCTATTAAATTTACTGAGGAAAGAATGATAGATTTAGTAGCGCCTAGCTCTGGAGCTCAAATTGTTGTGGCGTCATCAAACGATTCCCGATTTCCAGCTGCAAATATTTTGGACGGGTAATTTACAAATATATAACAAATAGTTTCATATTTTTAAAACTAGTGTAATGAACTTTTTTTCGTAAATATTTTAGACTTGTAAATATTTGCTGAAATAATGTAATAAATTAGTTTTCAAATCGATAAATATTTTTCTGTTGCGTTATAAAGTAAAATTTTATGTGGGGTGAGTGCTCCAGCTATGGCCACATTTAGGAAAAGTATAAGTTTAAAAATTTATCCTGCATAGTTGAATAAACACCATGACTTGATAACATATAACATTTAATAGTGAATGTAATTTACTTTCAGATAATAACAATATTTTACAAGATTTCTGTATTTCATGAAATTTTTAAAAATAAACAAAATCTTCCACTTTGCACCAGTTTTGACTACCATGCCACCAGTTTTGGCCACCTTCATATACTAGTTTTAGCCATGATAATTAAATGTTATTTACATCAATGAAAACGTAGATAAATGAATATTCTGATGCCCATAGTGGGTATGTAATAACTATAGGCCTATCTAGTAGCTGTAAAATAATTACAAAGTTATTACAAAAGTATTAATCACAAAATTTGTATGGAAGACATTTCATTATGAGGTAAATACAACACATATTTAGGATTGATAAAATGTGTTATAAATTTCCTGTTATTCAAATTCTTCACTATAGGCATCAGATTCTTCATTTAAATTGGCACAGATTCTTCATTTAAATTGGCATAATTCGTGTACAAGAAAACACAATCATCATCTGAGTCTGGCAAAGGTTGAAGAATGTAAGTTGCACTAAGTAGACAACTAAGATTGTTTTTTTCTCTGCAAAAACTGCTAATATGTAAAGTAATGTGAAATTTCTGCCTATCTAAGAAAATACTGGAAATAATGTTTATTTTTCAACTAAATAGGGATGAAGAACATTAGCACTCGTTAAATAACTTTCGAGTCATCCATCCAGTCTGAAATAGTATCTACTCCCCAATGGCCAGGTGCTGATAAGCTTTTAAAACTGGTATACCACCCTTAATTGCTATTGTTGCACTTTCCACTTTAGAACAGCACAGACTTTTCATTTTTACACCTAAGCCCACTTTCTGTCTCACCATATACAAATTTAGTTTAAAGCCATGAAAACTACTAATTACATTGGCTAAACATAAATTTACATTGTAGCACTATTTAAAATAATTAAATTACCAAATTAAAGTGCTTAATGTACATGGCCCAAACTGGAGCACATGTTGTTCCACTTTTGACCACCTTCATCGCCCAAAGTGGAGTGTATGTGGAATTTATTGTATCAGTTTTGGCCACCTTTAGAATAACGCCTAAAAATATTTCTTGTAGAATTGATTAAGGACCAAATCTTACCTTTTAATTGCTAAAATATCATAAACTTTTGTGAAATTGATTATTCAAAACAATAGAAGAATTAAAATTTCAAAACCTTGTTGCTCAGTAAAAACCTTAAGATCTATAAGAGACCATATTCGCAGATTTATTTTTCCGATGAGTCCCATGGTATGAGTAATTAACCAACGATGGTGCATAATCAAAACAATGTTTGCAAAATAGAAGAACAAAATTTATTGGTTAAATAACACATTCAATCGTTAATTAAAAATTGTTACAATGTGGACAAAACTGGTGCAGTAGCCAAAACTGCAGCACTTACCCTACTGCCCGGCCACACAAATAGCTACTGCAAGCTTTCAGGTCATTCGTGTGGTCTGGGTTTTTCACTTACCCTACTGCATAGCCCATCAATATTACCATTTTTAAACTAATAGTGATATCTATTTAACACAATTATATGTTTTAATCCACTTAACGTTTTTATATATATGAATCTATTTAACACAAAAAGTTTTTAACTAGTTAATAGTATGCATATCTGCACAGTGTTAATAGCCATCATTTAAAATTAGTGCTATACTAATCTTAACCATTAACTTGCAGTGAAATTGTTCATTATTGAACTAAAAATTTGTATTAAATGATATGCTTTTCTACTCCCGATAGTGATTGAGTGTAATACATATTATTAAAGTCACAAAACTATTACCTGTTTTTCAGATTAATTCATAAAGAATCCCACTCCAATATGTCATTGGAAATACAGCTGCATTCTATACAAATATTTATTATGCAAGATTTAAATTAAGCACATTTTATGTTTTAATATATTGATCAATCAAATGTAGAATTCATCAGATCTTACAATTTTAGATTCCTTCACAGAACACATAAATAGGTTTCTCATTGTCTACCAATGGACTGCAGACCATATTTCTAAGTAATATATAAAAACGTCTGTACCCATGGCAAACACTTTGGTGAAACTTTCAGTCCCTTTACTTTGATTCACAAAATTCTTACATTTTGGTTTAGTCTTCATTATTCCATTTTATGCCATGTTCATTATGACTATATTTATGCAAATGCATTGATGCTTAAATTATACTTGTGGAGACAGTAGGGGAGAGTGATAATGAATAGAATGTGGGATTAAATGGGACATTAGCAGTATTTAGAAAAATATTTTCATTTAAGTAGACCACTTTTCTAGGTAATATATAAAGATGTGTATACTCATGGCAAACATTTTGGCAAAACTTTCAGTCCCTTTACTTTGATTCACAGAATTCTTACATTTTGACTTGGTCTTCATTATTGCATTCTATACTATGTCCGTTATGACTATATTTATGAAATTATGCATTGATGGTTTGATGGTTAAATTATACTTGTGGAGACAGTAGAGGAGAGTGGTAATGAATAGGATGTGGGGTTAAATGAGACATTAGCAGTATTTAGAAAAATATTTGCTAAGTTATTTAAAGTAGTGCCAGTAGATAGAGATAATCTTTCTGACAAACATATAAAATTTTCAGTTGTTTATGATTAGCCATTTTCTCACTAAAACATGATCTACAAAAATCTGCTTAAAAAGTAAGTTTTTTCTTGTTTTCTAAAATAGCTATTACTAATTAAAAACTATTTGTTATTTCATTATAACTATATTATAAGTTTATTTGTTTACTAATATTAAGATTTAGTCAAATTATTTTTCACCATCATCAAACTCAAAAATGTGATTATATATAAAAAGCATGGTGAGGGCTAAATGGGACATATTTTCCCTGACCATAAAGATATGTATTTACTTTCTTTTTCTTATTTTACCTATGAATCGCCCTGATCCAACTATTCCAGTGACTCCAAATGACTCAAACATCCAAACTGAAATGACAACTTTTAAAACTTCACAAACAATCAATTCGTCTGATCCTGATAATGAAACTATACAACCATTAATTCTTTCTAGCATAGCACTTCTAAAATAACAACTGTACAGACACCAAACATTTAAAAATTTTCTCCACTAAGGCCAGAAAATATTTGACCATTCCCCAAAACCATACCAAGAAGAGATGCAGAGTGGTAGGAAGAAAAGCCAAATAAGAGAATTGATAAATATGCCAAATAAAATGGTATATAATTACACAAAATAGGAAAGAAAAGAAAACAGAGAAAGCAGCAACTGTAAACAAGCTTTTTAAGAACATTAAAAAATCAAAAAGAAAAAAATTTAGTAGTGATGAAGAAGAAAAATTAGATTGTGGTATAAACTCACATTCAGAAACAGGCGAAGGAAATATGAGTTTTAGCTGTGGCATTTCATTTAAGAACTTGGAAATGTGGAATAATCATTTTTTCCTTATTCTGAGCTATCCATTTTCCATTATCTTATCATTTTTTACACTTTACAACATGGTTGAAAAGTGTTTACAACTTTGTTCATTCTGTCTGTCTGTCTGTCTATCTATCTGCACTATAACTGCCATAAAAATGACTTTATCAAAATGAAATTTTAGTATGTTGTTCTGTGGGATATATGGGAATATAAATGAATTAATATCACCCAAGTAGTTTTGGATTGAACCTGCATTGAAAAAATGAAATATATTGAACCCTATGGGACCTAATTTTTCAAACATTTTTGAAGTGAATTAAAAATTCACAACTTGCTTCGAAAGTTTTAGGAAATATTCAAATTATCCCATAAAAAATATGAAAAACATTTCAGTAAAATATATTTGGTAGTTTTTTAAATAAAAATTTAAATAATTACACCCATATTATATGATTGGTATTATACATTGGTTAGCGCGCTGGAGTTGCACTCGGTAGGCCCGGGTTCGATTCCAGCCACTGCCAAAACTGCCGCCGTGTTCATGCGGAGTACGATCACGTTAAACATGTGGGTCCGAAAGTCCTTCCGAGAGGTTGGTGGTAGGGGAAGGAGGGTGCGGTCCCTGTGGATGCCTCCCCCACTGGGTTCCGGTCT
This sequence comes from Amaurobius ferox, assembly GCA_951213105.1. Taxonomy (NCBI): domain Eukaryota; kingdom Metazoa; phylum Arthropoda; class Arachnida; order Araneae; family Amaurobiidae; genus Amaurobius; species Amaurobius ferox. The sequence continues at coordinate 47,153,120 of OX578148.1, read as the reverse complement.
AAATTGGGTGGCACTTCCTGACCGTCCAAACTGTTACCTTACACCTTTCTGGTAGGTCGGACGGTCTGGGTTTCAACAACAACAACCCATATTATATGAAGAGATCACGTGACCCACTTCAAAATAAAATATGACATCCATCTTGTGTCAAAATCGTTAAAGTTCTTTTTAATTTATATTTAGTGTTGTATACATCCTAAAACCACTTTATTTTTGCTTAATTTCTGTGCATCTATATTCTGAAACAATGCAATTACAATATATTTGAGTTTAACTGATCACCAAAATTTGATTGTCTCTACAATGAAGCTTAATTTTCACTTGTGGAGAATGTAAACACATCAAGCTATGAGTTGTATAAGAATTGCTGAATTTCTTTAATGCAAAATTATTTAGCTCTGGAGTCTGCAATACAGCTGATATGAATGAAACATTCATTGATTTTACATAGAGAAGCACACGATTTTATAGCAGACTTTTTCAATGAAGTTTTAAGCATAGAGTTAAATTACTTTTACCTCCATGGTTTTAAGTTTTTAAGTAAAATAAATTATTGTAGTATTGTGATGAATGAAAGGAATGGAATAAAAGTGTATGAATGACATATCTACTGTTTTTACATAAAGAGCCATGCAATTTATATTTCAATGATGTCATTTGAATCAAGTTCATTTTTTTCGATGATGTTTTAAGTTTTCAAATATATTAAATTATTGTAGTGTTGTGATAATTTTTAAAATATTACCTCTGAATGTATCATATTTTAGCCAGATGTTTACATAAAATACATTGCAGTTGAAAACTGTTTCATAATCAATGCTTTATGCATGATTTACCTTTCTTGTTTACTATTCTATCTTGATATGTCTGATATGAAGGTTAATTTCTCAATTTTTTCTTAAATTTTATTTAGCATCCTATTCATTACCCTCAACATCCTATTCAACCTCATGGGTGGGGTTGAATGGGATAAAAGTATTCCTATACTTTTTTTTTATTACTATTCATTGAGAGTGATGTCTGTCCATTCAAATTTTGACTTTTGTTTCGTGTAACCAAATAAGTAAGACAAACATCTAATTTTGTGTGAAAAAAAAAAAATGATTAGTAGAAAAAATTACAAGAATAAAAAACCAAAAAGTTTTCCATTCATTACCACTCTCCCCTATATGTAAAGAGAAAGTATTATGGCGGGATCAAAAATCCAACTCTCACATTTTAATGGATTGCATTTTGAGCATTCTTGAATAGGAATCGAACCATTTCTTCAATCTTCAATGATATCTGTATGTCATTCTATCTAGGCATCATAACTCTCAATTGAACATATTGGATATTGCAATTTAGTATATTATATGAATTTATGATCACCAAGTCCATTGATTTTTAAGGTTACTAGGAAGTACGGCCTCAAAAATTTTACAGAAATAGTTATTTTATATGTAATTTTTTATTTAAAAAGGAATGACATTATTCATAGATTACTAACATGCTATGTTCTTAAGATATTGTGAATTTTTATCTAAAATAGAAAAAAATAAAAATGATTAAATATATTCACTATTATCAAATAAGTGATTTGATAATACTGAGTATATTTATTTTTTCTTTATTTGTAATTGCAATCTTGTTTTATAACTTGTGTTCTTGATTTATCAACTAGAATTGAATTGAAATTATTTGAAGACGTATAGCAAACCATTATTAAGTTATTAGGAGATCTGACAATTCAAATTTTCACTTAAAAGCAAGTGGCCAATAGCAGTTTTAGTTCAGTGGCCATTTTATCACAAAAAATTTTGTAAAATTGATAAGTAGGTTTATATATATTTCATATATATGCATATTATATATATATATACAGGGATTGCTCTGAATTTTTTATTACTTTTGCCAATTTATTTTCACCAAATGAAATTTTCCTTTGGTTATTTATTTGACAAATTTTATTTTGACTTTCCATTTGAAGAATTTGATTGGATTTATACATTCACAAATTCCAAAGATCATTGTTTTGGAAAAGGCACATAGTTTACATTATGATTAATATACCACAAATTGTATACCATAATTTTTATTTCAACTTTGGCAAAATTTATAATTGCTAAAATTTTTGCTAAATCTTTTTTCAATCACCAAATTAAATTTTCTTTTGTAAAATGCGGTAATGGCAATTGGCAGCATGATCTCTGTATACATATGAAGGATGAGAATTGAATAGAGAAGAAACTAACAGTTAGTAAACTTCCGGTCAATTTTCTGATTAAAACAGAATGAATATGGGTGGTTATTTTCATTTAATTGCTTCACTGCATTGTTTAATTGACTTGTGCTGAGCACCTATTTTCAAGTCTAGATTTCAGACATTTTACTTTCACTACAGAAAGAATCATGATATATTGTAAGAGACATTCTGTAGTTTCCCAAAAGGTCACTAGATGGCAACATTCAACCAGACTTAAGAACTTTTGTTTTGTTTATAATTTAGTCGAATTCGAGATGGCGTTTTAAGCACGTAGCCAGATTGTTTCTAATATATAACTAATCTTAGCTATGCTTTGTAACAGATTTGTAATTTTTTTGTATTATCAAATGTTGTGATGTTTTGTGAAGTCTTAAATAGTGAGTGAGTGTTTTCCTAACCTCTACACCAGAAAAGGCCTTAAAATAGTGGCAACCAACGAGCGGACCCTGAATCCTCGGTAAAGTTTGGAACGTTCTATTTTCATCTCTAATCTCTAGTCAATGGAAGTCAGATAAGTAATTTTTAATTAGCATAACCATGTTTTAGAAAATTAAAAGAGCCACCCTGGCTTAAATGGAATAAATTGATGTTTTCAATCCTGACATATAAGAATTTTAAAATTGTTCTTACTTTCGTTTTAAAGATATTTTGGATGTACTGTTATGTGTAAGTAATAATAATAGAATAATAAGTTGAAGTTTTGAAACCTTAATGGATAAAATTGATACATACTATTGATTTTAAGTAAATTAAAGTGGTGTTTATGAGATATTTGAAATAAATATAAATTTGATAATAATGTTGTTCTTGAGCCACTCAAAGACAAAAATTATATTTCTTTGAATTATTAAAGTGAAAGTGATATCTGCTTCTTCATTTAGAACTTTTAGATCAATCTAATTTTAAATCATTTGGAACAATTTTCAAATTTAATAGAATTGCACATTCATATTTGTAAAAGAATCTTTTTGAGAGTATTATTTTGGAAAGACGGGAAAACGAACAGGGGACAAAAGAGATCGAACAAAGAGAAAAATAACAACTGGAAAAAGAAAGAGTGAAAAGCAAAATAGAGAATTTGAGATAGAAAATCTAAGGCTACAGTTGGCCAGTCAGAAAGAAACTGCATCCATGGTTATTCAATTGGAAAATTCTCATATGAAAGTGGACCTAAAGAAAAGTTTGCCAAGTTTCAACCCTGAAATAGATGATTGAGCTTGTTTTTAGTCTTATTTGAAAGACAAATGAAGATCCTAACAATTCCAGAAGACCTGTGGGTGACTCATCTCATAGGAGTACTGCCCAACGACATTTCAAAACTCATTGCTAAAGAGCCCGAAGACAAATTTAAGGATTATTATCACATCCATGGCAGCCTTCTACAATGATTTAAATTGACAGCAGAAAGGTTTCGAAAGTTATTTTCTCAACATAGAAAAAGCATGGATTGCACATGGAAAGTTTCTATTTCGAAATCAGAAGTTTTCTTGAAAGATGGATATCAGAATTGAACATTTCCACTTTTGGACAATTGCAGAATTTGATTATTTCTGATCAAATGAAAAAATGCTGCACTCCGGAATGCAAAGAATATTACTTGAATGAGTGGGAATAGATAACTTCTCAGATTTAGCTGATAAACTGGACACATGAAAACTTAAAAAATTCCTTGCCTAATGGACAGAAAAAGGTGGCCAAATCAAAAGAAACGCATACCAGAAGTTTTGATCCTGTTAAGAAAACTGTACCTTTCAACAGAAGAGAAAAATTCAAGTATATTCGAGAAGAAAGACCTTTGTTAAGATGTTCTGGATGCAGAAGACCTGGATTCATTAAAGTTAAATGTCCTGATTGTTCTCCAATCAAAAAGGAACTTTCCTCAAATAGCATAGAAGCATTTTCAGCATTCACTAAGGGTCCTCAAGTTACCCTGGTAGACATAACATTTTGTGGAAGAAGAGGTAGAGTGTGTGTTGATACAGGTTCTTCACATTCAATTGAGGGAGAAAAGTTGTTTAAAGTATTCAAAGAGCAAAGATAAGTCTAACAAATGGTCAGCAGTCTCTTGTTGATTACTACACTACCCAAGTGACGGTAGAAATTGAAGGAAAGAAAGTGTTAACGGATTTCATCGTCCTTCCAAACGCTACTGGAAATCGAACTCTTCTTGGAACAGATTTTCTGAAATCTGCAGGTATTGTTCTTGATGTAAAGAACAAATGCTGGTATTTTTGTAATAACCCAAATCACAAGTATCTATTTGGAAAAGAATTGGGCACCCAACCCAATATAGAATCCCATGAGGATAGACAAATTCTGATTAATGTTTGTCAATTATGGGAAAGTGAAGGAGAGAATCTGATAGCTACTCAGAGAAGTCAGCTTAACAGTCTACTAGAAAAATATGATAGTATCTTCAAACCAAGGGGAGAAGCTACCTCGTTCATCGAGCATCATATTACTACAAGTAATTACGCTCCCATTTCTGTACCTCCTTACAAAATGTCACCAGCTTCAAAGGAGCTGCTCAAAAAAGAAATTGATAATCTTCTTTAAAAGAACATTATTGAAGAATGTGAATCGCCCTATGGAGTACCTGTAGTTTTGATCCCAAAACCAGATGGTAAAGTTCGACTATGCATAGACTATCAGGAACTTAATGAAGTGACTGTTCCTGACACTTACCCACTTCCAAGGATGGACGATTTAATCAAGATGCTAAACATACCTCTTTTATATCAACCATTGATCTGAAATCTATAGTTACCACCAAATAATTGTCAATCCAGCTGATTGAGATAAAATTGAATTTGTCTGCCCGTTTGGGACCTATAGCCTCTTAAAAATGCCTTTTGGTCTTCAAAATCCCCTTGCTACGTTTGAGACTCAAGGATACATTTCGTAGAGGCTTACCAGCTCTTGCCTCTCTGGATGACCTCATTGTCTGGTCACCATCTTTTGAATAACATCTTAAAGGTCTTGAAATGGTTTTCGACAGGCTAATCAAATACAAACTTCGTGCAAATCGAGAGAAATGCAACTTTTCTTGTTCTTGAGTTACATATCTTGGACTCCGTATTACACCTCGTGGAATAGAGGTGGATCCTGAAAAGGTATCTTCCATTTTGGAAATTCCTTCCCATGAAAATGTGAAGCAACTACTATCTTTCTTACAGACATGTTCCTGGTATAGAAAGTTTATACTGAACTTTTCTAGGATTTCTCGACCTCTAAACAATCTAACAAAAAAAAAAACTCCCTGGAGTTGGTCTGAAAGTGAACAGAGAGCTTTCGACTCTCTAAAGCAATGCTTGATGTCCTCACCCATTCTGAAGCAAGCTGATTTCACCAAACCTTTTGTAATTAGAACAGATGCAAGTAGTTATGCTTTGCGAGCTATCCTTCTTCAAGGCCAGGGATCAGATAAACATCTGGTTGAATATGCAAGTGGACTACTTAGTTCTTCTGAAATAAATTATTCCGCCACAGAATGTGAAGCACTTGCTGTTATATGGGCATTAAACAAGTTCTGAGGATGCATAGAGGGATCTAGTGTTAAAGTGGCATCTGACCACCAACCTCTTAAATGGCTCATGAAATCTCCATCTGAAAGATTAGCCCAGTGGGCATTGCAATTGCAGTCTTTCAATTTGAACATGGAATGCATTCCTGGAAAGTGCAACATTATTGCTGATATGTTGTCAAGACCTGTTTGTGAACATGATGTCCCTTCATGCGAAATCTGTACTGTATCTTTCGATGTTCCTTCCAGAACACCTAACGAGATACATAAAGAGCAATTGAAAAAGGAGGAAGTAGGAAAGATCATTTGCTGTTTTGAAAGCATTGACAAAGACATTAACTATGCAAACTAGACTGAACGAGGCTACCTCATGAATCAGGGTGTCCTTTACCGTTATGCTCCTGATTCCAAAAGTGAAGAAGCTCAATTGGTAGTTCCTGCTCATGAAAGAAACTTGATTCTGAAAGAACATCATGATGCTCTAACTGCTGGACACTATGGAGCTGAAAGATCTTTTGACTATATAGCAAAACGCTATTATTGGACAAGGATGAGAAAATTCATCTGCGACTATGTGAAAAACTGCATAGATTGCAACAGATATAAACCTTCTAATCAGAAACCGGCAGGATTGTTACAGACTTCAGTTCCTTCTCAACGTTTTGAGACCCTCTCAATAGACCTTTTTGTACCCTTACCGGAGAGTAAAAATGGAAAAAAGTGAATTTTGACAATAGAAGATATCGCTGCTAAATGGGTAGAATTGTTCCCATTTCCTAATGACACTGCAGAAGAATGTCAAAAACCCAGATCGTCTGACTCATCCTAACATATGGAGCAACTTTTTGGATGGCCGGTCTGCAAAAGAATGTGCAATAACTCTGCTAGAAAAAGTCTTGATGAGGTATGGCATACCTCATCAAGAATGTGCAATAACTCTGCTAGAAAAAGTCTTGATGAGGTATGGCATACCTCATCAACTCATCAGTGACAATGAAACTCAGTTCGTTTCAGCTGTGATGCAACAACTTTGTTGCCTCTTAAACATTAAACAGTCATTAATTCCTGTTTATCATCCACAAACCAACCCAGTAGAGAGAAAGAACTGTGATCTAAAGCCACAACTTGCAATTTTGGTTCAACATAAACATGATTCTTGATCTGAGAAACTACCAGCAATTTGTTTTGCTTTAAATACTGCAAAGTGCCAGACCACTGGACAAACAGCAGTTTTCTTAAATTTTGATAAAGAACCTCGCACTACAGAGAATGTGACCAATGATATTCAGAGTGTAATTGAAAACGATAACTTTGATATGGAAATTACTCCTTATCTTAAAAAGTTCGCCAAATTTACAGTACAGATTAAAGAAGTTGCAGAGCAGCAACAAAGATGAGAGAAAACATTATGCTGATTAAAGACAACGACCTGCTCAACAATTCACACCAGGAGACCAAGTGTATGTAACTTTACACCCTGTTAGTAATGCAACCAATGGAAAAAGTTCAAAATTTATGCCATGACGGAATGGATCCTATGTTATGGATCCTATGCACAGCGATCCTCATACGAAGTACCTAGCTTAGAGAACCCTCAAATATCAGTTGGAGTTTATCACTTATCTGCCTTGAAGGCTTATTCCCAAGAGGACAGTGAATCCTCTGGGAAACCTCAAATATTCAACCTTTCAATGCATGAATCCTCTGCGTAAATGTGGCTGTCCACAAAAAACTTCAAGTGCTGGTTCCTCACTGAGACGGTTGCCTAGACGTCGTAACCAGAGGGGGAGATTATAAGAGGCATTCTGTAGTTTCCCAAAAGGTCACTGGATGTCAGCACTCAACTAGACTTAAGAACGTTTGTTTTGTTTAGAATTTAGTTGAGTTCGAGATGTCATTTGATGCACATAGCCAACAATTTTTTAATATATAGCTAATCCTAGCTATGCTTTGTAACAGATTTGTAATTTTTTTGTATTATTAAATGTTGTGATGTTTTGTGAAGTCTTAAATAGTGAGTGAGTATTTTCCTAACCTCTACACTAGAAAAAGCCTTATAATATCTTAAAAAAAAAAAAAATCAAGTAATTTGCATGAAATTTGATTTGTTTATTTTAATTACTAACTAACAATAAGCCTATAGATTTTTAGCATGGTGTAGTCATAAGAAAGATCTATATTTTTATTGTCCCAGAATATTGATTTTTTTTTCATTTGTAAGGAAAATCATATGTTGGACAGTTTCATGTATTTTCTTTTCTTTTGCACTGAGCATTGTCATCATCAGTTTAATAAAAAAACATCAAAAACAATCACCTACTCTAAAAGCCCAATGTCAATATATCAGAGCACCAAATACAACCATAAGGGATGAAAAAACTCATGTGTACTAATTCAACCATGCTAAATTCAAATCTGAAATCTGTTTTTCTAATTAATCCTTAGATCTGGAGAAATAGCCTCTCAAAGTTTGGGCAATTTTTGCATTTATAATCTCAGGTTGAAAGTGTTGCCACAACGTAATGCAATTTCATGGACATGAGATTTTGATACCTAAAGTAATAAAAAGAAAATTAGATTCAGCTTATTGAGTTAGAAATAAGGCAACCTCCGTGATTTAGCTGAATAGGAAAGTTAATATTAAGAGGTCATGTCAATTTAAAAATTCAAACAAGAAAGATCAATCATGCATAAAGCATTGATTATGAAACACTTTCCAACTTCAATGCAATTTCATTTAAACATCTCTAAAATGCGATACATTCCTTGGTAATATTTTAAATATTATCACAATACTACATTAATTTATTATATTTGAAAACTTGAAAGTTCATCTAAATAATTGAACTTCATTCAAATGACGTCAATTAAATATAAATTACTTGGCTCTTCGGTAATGTTTTTAATATTATCATAATACTACAATAATTTATTATATTTGAAACCTTCATCAGAAACAACTGCAATTTATTCAAATGACGCCATCGAAATATAACACGCCTGGCTCTCTCTATAAAAGCAGCATTTATTTCATCATAACATTTTCCCATTCATTTCATTCATCGCAATACTATAATAATTTATTTTATTTAAAAACTTGAGACCATGGAAGAACAAGTAATTAATTAAACTCTATGCTTAAAACTTCATCAAAAAAAATCGTCCTTCTCTCTGTAAAATCAATGAATATTTCATTCATATCAGCTATGCAGACTCCATGATCTAAATAATTTTGCGTTAAAGAAATGCAGTAATTCTTATACAACTAATTCTAATCTACACATTTTGCTGTTTACATTTTACATAAGTGAAAAATAGGCTTCGTTGTAAAAATAATCAAATTTGAATGATCATTTAAACTCAAATATATTGTAATTGCGTTGTTTCAGTATGTAGATGCACAGAATTTAAGCAAAAATAAAGCGGTTTTAGGATGGATACAACACTTTATATGAATTAAAAAGAACTTTAAAAATCACGATTTTGAGACAAGATGGGTGCCATATTTCATTTTGAAGTGGGTCACGTGATTTCTGGTCACGTGACCGCTTCATATAAGAAGTGTGATTATTATTTTTATTTTAATTTTTATTTAAAAAACTACTGAATATATTTTGCTGAAATTTTTTTTATATATTTTATGGAATAATTTGAATATTACCTAAAATTTTCAAAGCAATTTGTGAATTTAAATCTGCTTAAAAAATGTTTGAAAAATTAGGTCCCATAGGGTTCAATGTATTTCATTTTTTCAACCCGTGTTCAATCCAAAACTAATTGGATGATATTATTCATTTATATTCCCATAGGTCCCACAGACCGTCTGAACAACATACTAAAATTTCATTTTGATTAAGTCATTTTTATGCCAGTTATCGTGCTAACAGACAGACAGAATGAATGAACAAAGTCATAAACACTTTTTAACTTTGTTGTAAAGTGTTAAAAATGAATAATTACAGAGTTAGAGAGACTTGCTTCCTGCTCTATCTTCAAATTCGTGTTTAAACAATGCAGTTAACGCAAACTTTGTTTATAGATAGATTGGTTGGAGCTGAATTGTATCACCCATAAAGTTAGAGAGTAAGTCCCTTTTCTTCTATGGTATGACCAGAAATTGAAAATTTGAGATATAAAATTTGAAGAATTAAACTTGATAAATTGGTTTGTTAGAGGGTTTGGGGGAGTGAGTGTAAATTGTTATATTAGGGGTTGATATAGTATGTATGTTTTGATAGGGAGTCATATAAGAAATAGTAATATTGAATGGGAAAGGTGTATGGCTCACATATGTCTGTGGATATTAGGAGCAGATGGGAGAGTTGGCAGGAGTTGAAGTCCACTGGTTCCTGTTTCCCATGCATGGTTGTGGTGTACTTGGGTAGGTGCTTGGAAGTGCACAGACTTTGCTTCTGGTATACAATTATTCTGGAACCAAGGGATGAAGGTCTGATAAACAACAATTTAATTTTAATATTTAGTCTGTTTACTAATAGAATCAGTTTAAAACTGAGGAGTATATAAAGGCAGTTTTTCCTTTGTGTTATTTATATATGGCAAAGTCAAAATGACTAGTTGCACATATTATAAAAACTCAATTTTTCTGCTTTCATAAAGATAATTATTATTGTATATGTTTAAATAAGTAAGATTGCCAAAGAAGATAAAAAAAAAAAAGAAACTGGAAATTATCTCATAAAATTATTCTGGATTTTTTTAGAAATTATGTCACTGGAAATTTACTTCAGGAACAAACGATAGAAATGTGGGGATTTAGAATCACACATTGTATTAAGAGAAAAACAAAAAGAACTATGTTTGTTGGTAAAAACAAGACCCATAATAAGTAGCAGTCAATCTTAATTGGTTGGGAAAATATAGTCTTACATACTAAACTCTACAAACTGTGGAAGATGTAGCTTGAAGTTTAGTACATAAAATTGTTATAAATAGTGGAAAGTTTAAATTTGAAAATTAATATTTAGCTATTTTCACTATTAGAATTTTAACCTTGAAGTTTGGTAATTTCAAATTATTACAAAATTGATAGAAGTAAAGATAGAATTATTTCTGTGTTTGTTTACATCACATTGTATTTAAATTAATATAAAATTTCATTCTTCAATTACCAAATGAAGCTAGTATAGATATAAAAAATTTTATTTTATATGCTCTAAACTTATCATTTTTATAAATTGAAAAAAAAATTAATATTATTTCTAACTTTATTTTAAAATTCTATTTTATTTCTAGAAAATCAGATACATTTTGGACAACCACTGGTCTTTATCCACAATGCTTTGTATTAGCATTATCAGAAGCAGCTGATGTGAAAACTATTGTCATCCACTCGTATAATAGTAAGAGTTTTAGAAATTTAATTTAAATTAAAATATTTTATTTTATATTAAATGCTATATATTTTCTTACCTTTTCTCTATTAAAAGCATTCTTCAGTGTCTTTATACTTCATTTTTAACAATATCAGTGTATTTATCCTTATTTCAAAATAATGCATATTATTTATATATTATTTTGAAAAACTTGATAAATTAAAACTCGATTGATTAATCAATTGATTGACTATGCTCATCCAAGTACATCATGGTCATGCATAGGAAACAGGAACCGGCAGACATCAACTCATTCCAACCCTCCCATTCACTCCTAATATTCACAGACACATACGAGCCATATACCCCTTCCATTCAATATTACTATTTCTTATACAACTCTATCAAAACAAACATAGTATACCAGATCTAACATATCACAATGAATTTATGCTCCCCTAGACCCCCCAGTACAGTGCTTCTCAACCTTTGTGAGTCCACATCTCAGTAAATTCTTATTTTATAAGACAATGGCCCTGTCCCAACAAATTTACTTGAAAATACCTTTCTAATATTTTTCAAATTCATACATTAAATAAGTATTAATAATTAATCATGCTATAATCATAAAGCATATTAGTACATTTATGTATACAATGTGACATGCTGACAAACATAAAATTAGATTTAAATAAGATCAATCATTGGACTAATGAAATCACGTTGCATATTGTAATTTCCTTAGGCCAATATCATTAAATTAATTACTATTGATTTTCATACATATTCCATTCTTATCAACAAAAATGTATAATATTATTTAGTATAAAAGGGATTATTGTATTATTAAATTGATTTTACTAATGTTGGTTTAAAATAAAAAGGTATTGAGAGAGAAAAATATTTACCCATTGTAATTCACCATAGAATTCAGCCTAGCAATCTCTTATTCATATTAAAATTTAAAAGTGGCTTGCCGCGACAGCCCAGTGGTTAGCATGTGGGAATTGCACTCAGTTGGCTCAGGTTCGATTCCTGTTACTGCCAAAACTGCTGCCGTATCCACACGGAGTACGATCACGTTAAACATATGGGTCCGTAAGTCCTTCCGAGAGGTTGGTGGTAGGAGAAGGATGATATGGTCCCTGTTGATGCCTCCTCCACTTGGTTCTGGTCTGAATTAGGTGGCACTTCTCGGCCGTCCAATCAATTACCTTACACCGTTTTGGTAGGTCGGACAGTCTGGATCTCAACAACAACAGATGTTATTTAGGTGTTCTGATTATGAACTTTTTGACATATTCACTAATATTATTCTCTTTAGATAATTTTCACTATGAAATATTTATTCATAAATAATGCTTATAAAACTAAAAATGACAAATTCCAGGAGAATCTCCTACAACATGGTATAACTGATGCCAGGACCCAGTTCGAGCCATGACCTAGAGGTTCAGAAACACTGCTCAAACAAACCAATTTATCAAGTTTAATACCTCAAACATTTTATCTCAAGTTTTCACTTTCTGGTCACCATGGAAGAAAAGGGCCTCTTAACTTCACAAGTCATACAATTCAACTCCAGTCGATCTATCTATAAACAAAAATTGCATAAATTGCATTGTTTAAAACACAAATTTCAAATTTGAAGATGCCTCTCTAACTCCATGGTTTAAAAATTTATATTCTAAATTTTTAAATTAAGATGGCCTTTCAATATTAACTTTCATATTCAGCTGAATCATGGTGGTGGTCTCATCTCTAACTTTGTATGAACTTAATACAGTTTTTCTTTTATTTTTTGAGGCATTAAAGTCTCATGACCATGCAATTGCATTATGTTGGGGCAATGCTTTCAGCCTGTGATTATAAACACAAAACTGCTAGCAAAATGGGTCAAACTTTGAGAGACCATTTCTCCATATCCAAGGGTTAATTTGAAAAACTGATTTCAAATTTGGATTCAGCATGATCCATTAGTACACGTGTCCCCCGATTTACACGGAAGATAGGTTCTGCACAAAATCGTGTAAATTGAAATCTTGGATTTTGCTAAGTAAAATCGTGTAAAACGAAAATAACCCCAAAATGTGCATGATTCAGTCATTTATTTAAGTAAAACAAAAATAAGACATCTTAGAAAACTTTGTTTATAAAACATACTTTGTTTATAAAACAACAAACTTATGAATGTAGTAATATAACATATTTAATTTATTTTACATTAGGAACAAAGAACAAAAAAACAAAATGACCCTTAAAAATTAATTATAAGTTTAATCACTGTCATCACTTACATGTACTATCAGTCTTTTCTTTCTGATAGGTATGATGTCACTTTCATCACTTGAGCTTTCTTGATGCGATTCTGGCTCAATGATTGACGAATTAGGCAAGATCTCGGGTTGACAAGACTTTGTCATGAAATCGGTAATTAACAATTGCGTAGGTATTTTTGCTAAATCTTTATAGACCTCTTCATATTGATATAAGCATTTACGAAGGTCTCGCTGGAATCGGAGAGCTCGATCAGCATTTGTGTCATATTGTAAGAAATGGTTGCCCAATTTTCTTCCCAAATCAAGTCCTACACTTATGATTCTTGCTGTGAATGCAACTGGTTCAAATTGCTCTTCATCAGAATCATTGTCTTCATCATTTTTGTTTTTTTCACGAATCATGTTAATTAAATCATCTTCATTCAATTCTTCATCAGCTATTATTTCTTCAATATCTGCCTGAGCTAAATCTTCAGAACCTTCTCCTCCTATAGTATGGGCCAGCTCAGTTATCTGAGAATATTCATGCTCTATTGGTGATTTATCACTTCCACTTTCAACAACATTCAGCCATATTGCTTTCCAGCAGGCGTTGATCGTGGATTGTTTGATCTGAGTGTATGACAGTCCAACATGCTTAACACAATCTGAAATTGTAAATTTCTTCCAAGCATCCATCATAGTAAGAGATTCATCATTCTCCATTTGTTCTAAGATATACCTGAAAGTTTGCTTGATGTACAGTGCTTTAAAAGTCGAATTTATCCCTTGATCTAACGGCCGCAATAAGGAAGTTGTATTCTTTGGTAAAAAAACAACTTTTACATTTTCGTGTTGTAAATCTGGAGGATGACCTGATGCATTATCAATTAATAGAAGAGCCTTAAAAGGCAATCCCTTTTTAGTTAAATAATTTTTGACATCTGGAACAAAGAAATTATGGAACCATTCATTGAAAGTGCCCATGCTTTTCTATTAGCCATCCAATAGACGGGAAGGTTTTTGATATTTATTCCTTTGAATGATCGTGGTGATTTTGATTTGTTAATCACCAATGGTTTCATCATATTATCGCCAGAAGCATTGCAACAGAAAAGAACTGTTATACGACTTTTCACTACTTTATGACCACTAGCTGATTTGTGAGCTTTGGCTATAAAGGTTCTTCCCAGCATTTTTTTCCAGAATAATCTGGACTCGTCAGCATTGAAAACCTGATCAGAAGTATAGGAGTTAGCGGCAATGATTTCAGCAAGTTTTGCCAGATATTGTTGTGCTGCATCCGAATCAGCAGATGCACTTTCACCTTTCATTCTCAGATTATGTAAAGAATGTCTTTGTTTGAATCTCTCGAACCACCCATGGCTTGCGGAAAAAGATACCTTCTTTTCATCGGATGAAGTCGACGGTGACTGGTTCTTAAGTGATTGATAAATCTTCAAAGCTTTATTTGTAACAGCATTGGTATCGATCGGGATTCGCTTTTGAGTTTGGTCTTCTATCCATATCACTAAGGCATTTTCCATATTTTCCATTGTAACATCTTTAACATATGAAGTCGTACTCATACTGCTGCAGGTTCCAGCTGCTACACTTTTTCTAATGGAGTCTTCATTTCTTCTTATTGCCCTTATTGTGGCTTCATTCTTGGAGTATAATTTAGCAACATCCGTTACTCTTTCTTTATTACATAGACGGTCTAATATTTGAAATTTAGTTTCTAAAGAAATAACTTTTCTTTTCATTTGATTTTTCTTCAAATCCTTTGACATTATAGAACCTTAACAAATTTACGCAGTCTATAAAGATGCAAGAAAAACTATAAATGTTGAAAACTTACCAGTTCAAAAGATAAACAAACACACAATAATATAAGCTTTGCTGCTAAAATGTTTCTGCACTATGTATTTACATAAACCAGATAGCTTTACTATTGTGAAATACATACGGGGATTCCCCATTATGGGGATTCCCCTAAATGTATATATTTTACAACACCGGGAATCCCCTGTTGTTTTCATCAGTGTTACCAAAGGAATAAAATTCAAAAATGTCATCAAATCTTTATATTGGCATATATGGAGCGGAATATACATTTTTATCAATTTTTTGAAATCTGTTAATTTATAAACCGTGTAAAAGCGAAATCGTGTAAAACAAGTGCCGTGTAAATCGGGGGATAAGTGTATTCATAAGTTGCTTTTGGTGCTCTGACATACTGACACTGCACTTTTAGAGAGGTGATATTCATATTCTGAACCTTTAAATTTGGATGACCTCTCAATATTAAATTTCCTGTTCAACTACATCATGCAGATAAAGTGATTGTCTCATCTCCAACTCTATAAGCAGAATACATTTTACCTTCAAGCATTAAAATCTCACGACCATACAATTGCATCATGTTGTGGGAATGCTTTAAACCTGAGATTGTACACATAAAAATAGAAAACACATGCAAACTTTGATAAGCTATTTTTCCAGATCCAAGGATTAATTTGTAAAATATTTGGATTCAGCATGGTCAAATTAGTATACATGAGTTTTTCCAGCCTTCTTGGTTACATTTGGCATTCTGACATACTGACACTGCACTTCTAAGGGGGTGATTTTTTTATTTAGGCTGATATCACTGTTTGGGTCAAATCTTTAAATCAATCTTTGATCCACATCTACAGAACCAATTTATTTTTTTAATTTTACAGTCAAATGTATTTGTGATGAGAATACAATATTTCTTCAAATTTGAGTTGATCTAACCCTGGATTCTGCCTACCCCCCCCCCCCCCCCCTCCCCAAATTCATACTGAGAGCAAAAATCCCATTGTTGTAAAACTATTACAAATGAATCCAATTTTCAGCTTCACTTATATATATACACTCTTTTGCAAAAAACATGAAGCACCTCTAAAAAAGAACCCGATCATCATCTTGAAATTTCTCATGCAAATTTCTTTATAACAAGTATGTAAATGATTACATTTGCAAGGCCAATGAGTGTTAACTTCGGTCATAGCGTGTGTTTCTACTGGACAACTAGCATCCTATAAAACAGACTAAAAATGTGAATGGTTTATTTTTACTCGTAATTGGCATTGCAGTACTGTGGTGACAAAACCAATAATGCCATTGCAATGTTGCTGAAGACCTTATAAGCAATTAGACAAGTTCGAACGTGATCGTGTAGTCAGGATGTGTGAAGCTGGATGGTCATACTGAACAATAGACCACCACTTGCACCGAACGGACACTGTGCAAAGGTGCTGACAGTAATGGTTGCTGCAAGGAACTTATCGGCAAAATGAAGGCTTTCGAAGTGCAAGGTACATGAAGGTACAAGGTGCAGGATCGAATGATTATGAGACAGGCCCAATCTCATAGCCACCATCTCATAGCACTTGGCTGAGATGGGGTTATGCTCACAGCAGCCTTTAAGACTTTAAGCAGCCTTTAAGCCATAACCTCACAACATCAACAGGGTCGTTTTGAGTGGTGTCATAGCCGAGCATCATGGCTGCCATCAGACTGGCATCGCATAGTGTTCAGCAATGAATCTCTCTTCCGTCTTTCAGCAGATGACCACCGGGTATGCGTGTTGCCAGGGCCAGCGGTCCCAACCAGCTTTAGTTTTACACAGGCACACACCCATTACCCCTGGTGTGTGGTGAATGCTATCTCTTACGACTGCAGGTTGCCCCTAGTCATCCTGCTTACAACTTTAACAGCTTAACTCTATGTTGATGAAATCCTGCGATCGTTTGCGTTACTCTTCATGGCACATCATTCTGGGGCCATTTTCCATCAAGATATTGCCATGCCACATATGGCTCGCATATCTGTGGTCTGTCTTCGTACTGTTGATACTGTTCCTTGGCCAACAATGTCACCAGACCTTTCGGCAATCGAGTATATATGGGACCTGCTAGGCTGCCAGATTTAGACACCCTAAATGTAGCAGATCTGGAGCAACAATTGAGGAATGCCTGGCAAAATGTATCGCAGAATGACATTAGGAAACTTTATCATTCCGTATAGATGTATACAAGCATGCATTGCCACCAGGGGGGGGTTTCACCAATTACTGATTTGAAAATTCAATGTGCAATTGCTAGCCGTTGATGGGTCCTGCGGCTTTGATTTTGTAATCACTTCATTACCTATGTATGAGCTGTATGCATATTTAATTTCAATGAAAACAGTAACTTTCTTCATGTTGCTTCATTTTTTTTTGCAAAAGAGTTTATATATATATATATATATATATATATATATATATATATATATATATATATATATATATATATATATATATATATATATGGTGAATTCCATTGTAGCGGACATTACATTCACACACAAAATGAATTATAAAACGTTATGAGATGCATATTAATGCTTCAAAATAGGAGTAAATTATTTTTTCCTGATAAAACCAATACTAAAGATAAACTTGACAGGTTTCAAAATTTATTTCTGGTGTATTTAAGCTGCAAAAAAGAATTTTCTTTAACTGTAACAGATGTCACATAAAATGCAACATCATTTGTACTATAGCGTCATAAGATAAAAAAAATCTGTGAATCTATTATGTAAATTTGTTCAAGATTTTAAAAATAACCTCACAAGACATGCCTCTAATTTATCAGAACCTTGACATAAAAATTCAGTCATTTTTTTCTGTAACAAAAAATTTTAAAATGTTTCGTAACAGACATTACGGGTTGTAACGGATGTTACATTGTATGACAGACATATGTATTATTTTTATGTCTCAGGTGTCCCCCAAGGTGATTGAAGTAGTAGTATTTTAGTGAATTTATAACGTTATCGATATAAATGTACATTTACATCAACTGATTTACAAATTTATCATTACATAGATAATCTGATCTATATAGTTAAAACAAATCTAAATAATATCGATTTCTAACTGGATAATCTGGAACTGTTGAATAATGAACCTTCTATTTGTGCTAGGGTTAACTTCCTGGATTTAAATCTATGTATTGAATCTTCTAATAGAATTATTTATAATTTATATGATAAAAAAGGTCATTTTAACTTTAATATCAATAAATTATTACACTTTTACCTCTTGTAATTTGGTTCAAATTTTTCATAACATCATTAAAAATCAATTGTATTGAATTTATAGATTATCCAATAAAAAGTTTCATCAATTACATGTTGTTGTTGTTGAGACCCAGACCATCCGACCTACCAGAAAGGTGTAAGGTAACTGTTTGGACGGCCGAGAAGTGCCACCCGATTTAGACCTGAACCCAGTAGGGGAGGCATTCGCAGGGACCGTACCATCCCTCCCCTACCACCAATCTCTCGGAAGGCATCAATTACATGTTGTTGTTGTTGTTGTTGAAACCCAGACCGTCCGACCTACCAGAAAGGTGTAAGGTAACTGGCATCAATTACATGTAAAAAACTTTATTCAAACTAGAAACTCTTCCTTTTATCCATTTTGTTAACACTTTACAAAAATAGTTGAAAAGTGTTTATGACTTTGTAAGTGAAATTTTAGTATGTTGTTCAGCCAGTCTGTGAGACTATGGGAATATAAATGAATAATATCACCTAATTAGTTTTGGATTGAACCCGGGCTGAAAAAGTGAAATACATGAAAGTGAAATACAAAAGTGAAAAAATTAGGTCCCTGTGGGACCTAATTTTTCAAACATTTTTTAAGTGAATTTAAAAGTCACAAATTGCTTAACAATTTTTAGGAAATATTAAAATTATCCCATAAAATATATAAAAAATTTTCAGCAAAGTATGTTCGGTAGTTTTTTAAATAAGAATTTAAATAATAATTACACCCATTATATGAAGAGATCACTTAACCTTTATATGAAGAGATCACGTGACCCACTTCAAAATAAAATATGGCATCCGACTTGTGTCAAAATCGTGATTTTTAAAGTTCTTTTTAATTTATATTTAGTGTTGTGTCCATCCTAAAATCACTTTATTTTGCTTAATTTCTGTGCAGCAGTGTTCTGAAACAACGCAATTACAATATATTTGATTTTAAATGATCATCAAACTTTGATTATATCTACAACTAAGTCTAATTTTCACTTATTGAGATTGTAAACACATCAAGCTGTAAGATGAGTTGTATAAGAATTGCTGAATTTCTTTAACGCAAAATTATTTAGCACTGGAGTCTACAATATAGTTGATATGAATGAAGCAGTGATTCATTTTGCATTGAGAACAGACGATTTTATAGCAGACTTTTTCAATGAAGTTTTAAGCACAGAGTTAAATTACTTTTACCTCCATGGTTTTAAGTTTTTAAATAAAATAAATTATTATAGTACTGTGATGAATGAAGGGAATAGAATAAAAGTTTATGAATAAAATTTTTACTGCTTTTTCATAGAGAGCCAGGCAATTTATATTTCAATCATGCCATTTGAATAAAGTTCATTTTTTTTATGAAGTTTTCAAATATAATAAATTATTGTGGTATTGTGATAATTTTAAAAATATTACCGCTGAATGTATCAAATTTTAGAGATATTTAAAGCAGTTGGAAAGAGTTTAAGCAGTTTTTAAAAATAGCAGTTTTTACAAAGAGCAAAATTTAAGCAGTTGGAAAGTGTTTCATAATCAATACTTTATGCATGATTGATCTTTCTTATTTGGTTAATAGTATAGTTAATAAGTTTAGGGTAACTCTGATATTAAAGCATTTTATTAAGGCACTATAGAATTATAATCATTCATCATTTAGCCTTTCCCCTTTCTTATTATTAATTTATTGCTACTTATGGTTATAGATTATATTATTAAGCATTTCGACACACTTGTATCATCTAACAGTGCATTTTGCCAGGAGATAGATTCAAAGTGTTTGTGCTATTTCTGGACTGATATCTATAATCAAAGATTACATTCAATTGTTTATTCGATTCATTATTTAATACTTATTAACTTTTTTAATTATTTCATAGGCTTAATAATTATTATCATTTATATTTGCATCAATAATGATATCATTTATATTCTGTACTTTCTGTATTTTGAATGTAGTTTATTTGGTAGTTATCTCTTCATTCTTTAGTATATAATTACTTTTTGCAGTTTTTGAGAATGGTAACATAGGCACTTTATACTCATGGATTGGCAACATCTTCTTTGCAACAACATCTTTACTTCACATGTAGGGCTGGCTTAGGCTTATCAACTTCTACACATGTAAATCAATTATTTTTCAAATTATCTTTCTTTTCCTTTTAGTTTTTCAATTTTCTCAATCTGTTTCAAATGTCGGTTATAGGGGTATCAAATGATCTTTTGTTCATAGTAACAGACCATTAAATGAAATGTGCTACTATGAGGTTGGTGTATGGTAAATGTCCTCTGAAGATTTTACTACTACATTAGCTTCATTCCATTGTTTAACATACCAGTTTTTCTTTTGATTGATATTTTATATTTCTTGTGGTTTCCTGGTTTGTCTTATATATGATTGACATTCTCTTGAGATATTTCTGATTAGTAATTGATTTCTACTGTGTGTTAAGGATGCATCACTATTTCTCTTCAAATTCTAATTTATTTCATCTTTATAAACAGGGTGACTAGTGCTATCGGTGCCCAATGGCTATTTCCTCAACCGTTAGTCACAGAGATGCACTTCCAATTGCAAAAATGTTTTAAATTTTAAAATCTATTATCTTAGAAACAGTTTAAATCAATAAATGCATTTTTGAAAGAAATATGAAATATAAATTTTTATACAGTGCCCCAGTCCTACCAATTATATTTAGGAAAATCATCCTCATGCAATTTTATGCAAAATAAAAAAAAAAATCATCCTTTTATGATCAAAATTGACCGACTTGTAGCTGTTTAAAGTTGGAGCACTTTTTGTGCTGAGAAATGGTCAATACGGTCCCTGATTGGTTAGTTGCCTGAAACAGGGCATTTTTATGCGTGGAAAAGCGACTTACATTATAAAGTTTAATGCTTCATAACTCAGTGAATTTGGGTCATAAAAGGAAGATTTTTTTTTATTTTGCATGAAATTGTATGAAGATGATTTTCCTAAATATAGGACCGAGGGACTGTATAAAAATTTATATTTCGTATTTCGTTCAGAAATGTATTTATTGATTTAAACTGTTTCTAAGATAATAGATTTTAAAATTTAAAACATTTTTGCAATTGGAAGTATATCTCTGTGACTAACAGTTGAAGAAATAGCCATTGGGTACCAATAGCACTGGACAACCTATATATATATAGAGAGAGAGAGTGTATATATATATACAGGGTCTTTCAAAAGTCCGTATAATCTTTAAAAATTCACTAAAAATCGAAAAATTATCGCATTGAGGTACGGTTTGTACCATAAGTATTGCTAGGATGTTTTTTTTTTTTTCTACATGAAAAAAATTTTGTAGTTTAAAAAATCACTTGTGTCACTGAACACATTGGAAAGACAATGAAAATAGCTTATTGTACGTGTCAAATCGTGTGACAAGCCTAAGTAACCCTGAACAGGTAATAAGACCTTTTCCTTCCTTTAGATTTTTCCTAAAACGGAATTTTCGCAAAACATCTAATGCTGATTTTCCTCATGTAATGCAGCTTCACTAACAAGGCTTTCTCGATCAAAGTTAATATTATTTCAAAAACTTCTACTTTGCACCATTTACTAATGAATCAAATGAAGAATCTACAGAGCACTACAGCTCTCAGGTAAGTGCCACCTATAGGTGATTTTTTAAACTTCAAAATATTTTTATGTCAAAAAAAAAAAATTCATCCTGGCAATACTTATGGTACATACCATACCTCAATTCGATGATTTTTTGATTTTTAATGAATTTTTAAAGTTTATAGTTATACAGACTTTTGAAAGACCCTGTATATATACACTGCTGGACAATTGCTAAAGACGGATCACAAATTGCATTGTAGCACAACATTAAGCAGGGGTGGAGGCCCAGCAGGATAAAATATTGTTGCCACACTGTTTGGACATACGAATAAAGATCATTTATTGTTCTGAAAAATACAGAATGTTTTGAAATATCTGAAAGGAAAAAACTGTTCATTTGATGCTGTGTACGAAGAAATAGGAAAATTCATATGAACAACAACAGGCACCTTTGAGAAAAGTATGAATACTGGATATGTCCATCGTAGAATGCGATGCAACATTCCACACATTGTGTCATGCTTTGCACAACATTATCCAGCAGCTGTTGAAGCAAGTTATCCCACTCCTCTGTCAGTGCACAGATGATGGTGTTCTTGTTTGTTGGAGGATATTTTTGACCAGCAAGTTACCTCCCCAAAGCATCCCAAACATTTTCAATGGGGTTTAGATCTGGAGAATGTGCTGGCCATACGAGGCATTGAATACCCTTGCTGACTAGACAATCCTGAATAGCGAGTGTTCGATGACATGGTGCGTTGTCCATGAAAACAAATTTATCACCGACAGCACTACGAAAAAGGTGAACATGAGGCAGTAGAACTTCATCATTTTATCGTTTGCTGGTCATAGTCCCAGTTGCAACCACATGTAGGGGCATGCAGCCATTGATCATAATGCCGGCCCGTACCATGATATTTCATGTCGGATATTGGTCCCTTTCCTGGATATTTTCTGGATGATATACTATACGTACATCTGACTTCCATATATTATATGCATTACGGAAGATATATAATTTATTTGTACAGATTGGAATGTTGAATTCACGACTGTGTAGCAGAGTAAATTTTAAAAATAAATGTCCATTGTTGAAAAGAAAAACTGAGTCGTATTAGAAAATCAAATCACTTTTTTTAGTGAATGAAGTGACATTTTTATAGTAAAGCAGGAGTATTTACAGCTTGAGCAAACATGCTCAAAACATTTTTGTTCATTACTTTCTGGATCATCTCAAAGGCATTTCAGATTATCAAGGTAATAAAATTAACTACATTACCTAATCTTTATACGTGCACTTGCGAAGCCACCTGGACTGGTGTTACACGTAGCGTAAATGGTTCATTTGGCTAAGCATTTTCCAAATATAACTGATGCCATACAAACACTTTATGTGACTTCACAAACTATCGAAAAGTAAGTATAATGGCCTTTAATTGCATAGTCATTCAGACATAATTCGTCCATTAAATATGATTTAAATCCACATAAATCAGCATCCTGCTAGTCTCGATCATCTGTCCTTTTAACTTCTTCCAACTAACTTAGACTACTCCGAAGTCTCGACTGAAGTGCCTTTGAATGTGTCTGCCATTTATACATGAAGATGGGATTATTCTGAAACAAGTTTGTTTCCGTAAATGCCCCAACTATGCAAATTACTTGCATACGCATTGGGCACTCGATTTGCATGATTCTCATGTTGGAAAAACATCGCGATTCACTTCCAAGAACGAAGTGAGTCGTTCACAAGAAAAATTAGAATATGAACAACACATTGATGGGAAATGTGAATTGCGATGTTTACATCCATTTTTCCATCACATTAAACATGTGTGTCCGAAAGTCCTTCCGAGAGGTTGGTGGTAGGGGAAGGAGGGTACGGTACCTGTGGATGCCTCCCCCACTGGGTTGTGGTTTAAATTGGGTGGCATTTCCCAGCCGTCAAATGGTTACCTTACACCTTTCTGGTAGGTCGAACGGTCTGGGTCTGAAACATCCTTTTTTCCAACAAAGCAGTATTACTCTCACTCCAGATCAGTTGGCATCTACAATCCGATGACAGACTGAACCTACTGTCATCTAAGAATAGTACACAAGCCCAGTCCTGTTCGGTCCACGACACCATTGCAAACAGGCGGTATGTTGCAGTCTGTACAATGGGACACACACAACAGGTCTGTGGGCGTATAATTCTCCTCCCAAACGTCTGACTGCAGTTTTTCAGGAGATCCGCTGGTCTGTGGTAGCAAGAAACTGATTTGCCACCTGCTGAGCTGTGGTGCACCAGTCCCTTTTTTCCGATAGGACAATGTACCTGTCTCCTGCAGACGTCATACTTCTAACATAACCTCCCCATGACGCTTGCTACAGATTCCAGTTATTTTAAATGCTTGCCACAGCCGTGAAGCAACACTGTGGGTGATGTCGAACTCCCTGACAGCATCTGTTTTTTCTTTACCCTTCTTCGATCTTTCCAATAATACGGCCATGTGTAAAATCATCTAAGTGATATTGGGAAGATATACCGAAAATTTTGAGTTAGTCAATTAAATCTTTCCTGTAAAACTCTCACTTGGAACACCAATTGTCCACACGCATCAAATCCTTTAAATCTCTTATTAGCGCTATCACGTGACGAACAGGCATGGAAATGAAAAATTGCATACGCACACCTCTTCTTACTGTATCTCACACTTATTCTAATTTTACACATTTTGCTTCCTTTCATTTTGTGGTTTCTATGGGTGATAGTGTCATCTGTCCTTATCAATTGTCCAGCAGTGTATATATATATATAATCCCATCATTGTAAGATAGTTAAAAGTGAATCGAATATTCAGCCTTGCTTCTATATATAAAAGAAGAAAATTTTAACACAATACTGTTCATGGCGAATTATGATTTGATGTTTTTATATATAAAAAACCTCTATAAATTTATCTTAAAAAATAGGCGATGGCTGCAGTCTGATGGAGCTGAAATAGTTTTGCATTAATAACACTTTTGTAAAATAAACCCCAACTTTTTTAATATCGGGAATAAAAAATAAAGAACTCCATCCAAAATCTAATTATATATACATATAGGATTTTTAAACAGCTACAAATTCTTGCTTATTATTTATATCTATCTCTTTTAATTTTAAGATATCAGTATTACGAACTTGAAAAATGCAAAAGTTTCACACTTCATTAACTTGACATGTCGGATGGTACGAGTACTGTTTCATTGAATTCTGGTACAGCCTTACCTTCGTCCGCTTTAATGAACCCACCGTGCGAGAAACAGTTTTTAATTGTATTCTCGGACACTCGATCCCACGACATTGTCAAAAGATGGAGGGCCTGAAGGACATTCGTCTTCTTTGCTAACACTTTTGCACTCAGTTGTTCCGTACCTTCCATATTTTCCAAAACCCTAGTGCGCATTTCTCCATGGTAATATGCTTTCATTGCACGAATTATTCCTTGGTCACATGGTTGGATAAGTGATGTAGTGTTGGCAGGTAGGAGAATGATTTTGATATGCTTTAATGTGACATTTGCATCGTGAGCTTTGCAGTTATCGATGAGTACGGCGATATTGTGATCTAATTCTTTGTCCCACTTTAGATGCCATTCGCTGAATAGAGCAACTGTCATCCACACTGTTTTATTGGCAGCATAATCAACAGGCAATTTCTTAACATCCTTAAAGCATCTCGGCTTTTTGGTTTTTCCGATAACAAATAGTTTCTTCTTCTTTCCAGTCATGCTCACACAACAGAGTACAGTTATACGTTCTTTTGAAACTTTGCATCCCTTAGAGCTCTTGTTTTTGAAAAGATACGTATGTTCTGGCAAAGCACGAAAATAAAGTCCACTTTTGTCAGCATTGTAGATGTTTTCGGGTGAATAATCAGTGATTATTTTTGTCCATTCTTCAGAAATCCATGTCTTTGCAGCTGGAAAAGTGGCATCCTTTTCTTTCCCATGTGTACATTTGAACACAATATTCTCCCTTTTTCTCCAGCGATTAAACCACCCGTCCGTTGCGACGAAATTTTTTTTGCCTATTTTAGAAGCAAGATCTCCAGCTTTCTGCTGCATTAAAGGACTGCTTATGCGTGCATCCTTTTCCCTAACATTGGCAAACCACAGTGTTAAAGCCAATTTGACTTCTCCATATTTCCCAGTACGTCTTCGCTTACAGTTCAAATTTGCGTTCAACTTCGCTTTATTTTCAATCTCGTCGCGATTCATTAACATTTTACAGAGTAATGGCTGAGAGATTTTTAGTGCAGCAGCAGCATTTCTTTGACTCATCTTAGGTAAATTATCAAAGCGTTTCAAAATGTCAATTTTGTCCTTAACAGTTAAATCATTGCGTTTTTTTTACATTGCTAAAATGCTTGACCGTCTGCAATAAAGTTTGAAATGCAACTTGACAGAGAGAAAAAATTCTACAGCTTACAACAGTGCAAGCACTTTGCTTACTGATAAGAAAAGAACTCAACGCTTTTCCTACACCCCCAACCACAGAATACTATATTAGTCTGTGCCCCCACCATTCTCAAAGGGGGGGGAAAAAGGGGAGAGAAATCACAACCTGCAGAGCCGGCGCTAAGCGCCGGGCGCCACGTCTGAGAGACGGTCTTGCGGCAAATTCCAGCTCATGCCAACAAAAGGGGCCCTCTTTGGGATTTTGGGGATTCTCCCTTTGCTTTTACGTGTTTGGTTTTTTGTTGAGAGAATAAAAAAAAAAAGAATTCGAAAATGGTAAATGAACGACGAAAGTGAAGTGATAAAGTAATAACAATAAACGAAAACGCTGATTACAAAAACCGATTTTTAACATGTGTTAATATACAAGCGTTCGAGACTTCACGATTCTGATAACATTAAACGAATGATAACATTATCCGCGATCACATTAAGCGGCACCTACTGTATATATATATATATATATATTTATTTTCAATGAAAAATTATTTCATATAAATATTGTATTCTCCATTTCATGTTGAGTGTTCAACCACCCAAAAACCTGTGCCTGAATTTTAAGAAGATGAGACAGACAAACACATAGAAGACAGACAGATTTTCAATTTATTTATATACATATGTATTTCTTTTCAATGCAAAATTATTTCATATAAATATTGTATTATCCATTGTTGATTTTTCAACCACCCAAAAACATATGTAGATCATATTAATTGATTTACAGTTCAACAATATTTTATAGCATGTATTTGATAATGTAAAAGTGACCCAAATTAATATTATTTGCACAAAAAATTATTAGAAACTTCTTTTTTTTTTTTAAGATGTATTAATAATTAAGATTTTTTAAGATGTATTAATTTAGATT
This sequence comes from Amaurobius ferox, assembly GCA_951213105.1. Taxonomy (NCBI): domain Eukaryota; kingdom Metazoa; phylum Arthropoda; class Arachnida; order Araneae; family Amaurobiidae; genus Amaurobius; species Amaurobius ferox. The sequence continues at coordinate 47,125,696 of OX578148.1, read as the reverse complement.
GTTTTATTTATGTGTTATGTATAAACAATTGCAGTAAGCCTATAGAACAATTAAATTAGGTTGGATAGGCCTGGTATAGACCATTTGATTTTAAGTACATGGTTATGATACATTAAAATGACTACTAACATATATGATATGTATCGTATATATTTAAAAATACATGGTTAGATGCGTAACACGTAACAAGCAAAGCATGTAGCAAATTATCTCTAGGAATGGAATTTGTTTATACATCAAGAATTTCCTGTATAGCTATTCAAATTCTTCTATAAATTTAGATATCTAATGAATCAATCCAAATACAACTTAAGAATGTTTTTCAAAACATGTAAAAGCAACTTGAAGAACAATAAACTGGTTAAAATATTATCACTAGTAGGGGGAATATTTAGTACTGTAAGCAATGATATGATATCTAGGAGTGTAATTAAAAGGTAAACTAAAGAAAAATTCCACCTAAATAAGTGTATTTATAAAACTTTATGGGCTGTTGTGTTCTTTCTTAAAGCATAGCAGAATAATTATATTTGATTTGATATGATAGCTTTATAAGTGAAGCATGTGCAGGCAAGTCAGCTTTCTTTTCTTTACATTCAAGAATAACATAACACTTATCGTGTCTTTGCAACAACCAATACCATGTTAAAATTGGGACACATGCACATTTTATGTAACTTTTAATATCAATTTTACTTTGGTATTGATATTTTTAAGTCATTATTTTCATTCCAATTGCTTATTCATGTATTGAAGAGCATTTTTACTAAATTTGATTGAATTTCAATGACTTAATACCATCACCAATAGTTTGACAGCTTAGTGTGAATCAAGCAGCCCTTTCCTTTCTTTAAAAGCTTTTTCTAGTCCGCCCTTTTTGTGACAATTGTTCTTCATACCTCTGGACAAAGTTTTATAATGCATTATTGTTTATTGCCCTCTACATACATGTGAGTTATGTTTTATAATGTAGACAACCTCATATTTTTCAGTTAAAGATCTCAAGATAGAGAAAACAATTAAAGAAGATCCTGTCGAATTTGAAGATGTTTTAGAAACAGGTACTTATATAAAATTTAAACTCATAATTGTAGGAAGTGGGAACCTATGTTCTTTGTATTAAAGTAATGAATTCTATAAAACGAGTTTTATAGAACTTGTTGACTTCAAATTTTTGGCTAGTAAATTATTGGCTTGTAATAGCCACTGTGACTACTAATATATATTGATTAACTGGATTATTTTAGTGATTTTAGTAGCCACAACGACTAAGCAGTGTTAATTACTTTTTCATTTCAACATATGCTACGCTTCCAACAATTTGTATTGTTGAGTTTAGAAATAGTTTATTACTGAACAAAAAATAGCTTAAGGAAAACTATTTTTGTTTGTAATGAACTTGTAAGAAAATGGTGTATTGTAGCTAGTAGCTACTATGCTAGAAAATCATAATATGAGTTATAGATTTTCCTTTATGGGCCAGCATGAACCATTGAGTTATAAAAATTTTGATACACTCATATATTAAAGCACCACCACTTAATGCAGTTTTAAACATTCATTTATATCAAAAAAGCTCTAAAACATTTATTGTCTTCGTATTCATTCTTTGAAACAAGACAGACAACATAGAGCATTCGATACTAGAATCCTGAATACCAGTCAGACCCGGCTCTAGGTTTTCTGCCGCCCCAAGCAGAAAGCAATTTTGCCGCCCCCTCCTTGAAATTCATTTTTCTGTTAACCTTTATAAATGTAATAGAAGAGAAACACTGATAAATCGCTAGTTTTTAGTCAATTTTGTTCCAAATGTTTCTCAAGTGAATAGTACTTTCATGGGATTAAATCTTTTGATTTTTTCCATTTAAAAAAAAAATGTGCAATATCTCAAGAACGAAATATGTCGGCATCCTATTCAATTTTAGATTTAAAAAATCTTTTGTCTAATGAATGCCTTTCATATATATTAATAAATTTTATTATTAAAAGCTTGTATTTAATACATCATGAATGATGTGTGTGTGCCTTTCAACTTCTTTGATGTCATTTCAACATACTTTCCTACATCCTAGAAAGCTGAAATTTGGTACACAGCGTAGTCTAGTAGAACATTTTAATGTATTACGGTTTGTTACATCCTCAAAAAGTAGAACGGGTATTTTTTTCTACAAATGGCCTGCAAAAATTCCATTGTTTTAAAATAGTTAAAAGAAGACTTGAGAAGCTGTACCGAATATACATCCGCAACGTAGACTACGTCTTATCACACGGGTATTTGTACTTGAAGCAACGGTTTACATAAACATTTCATTTATTTGTACAAACTGCCAACAGTAATCTAATAAGTTACAAAGTTAATTATTACGAAATGTTAATTAAGAACCAGAATTAAAGGAATAAAACTTAGCAATTTGATTATTGCTTGATAATTTTTATTTTATCTCGCGCTCGATAGCATTTGGTACCACCGCCGCCCCCCTCCGACTGTTACATGCCAAGTTACAATCTTTCAAAATCCAACTCTTTTCGTCACACCCGATTTGCCGACATAGCTCCCATACCAGGTGCCGACAAAGACGTCATCCTACATCAAACGAGTCCAACATTACATATATATATGTAATGTTGGACATATATATATCCAACATATGGACATATACATATATATATATATATATGTGTGTGTGTGTGTGTGTAATGTTATATATATATATGAAAAACTGTTTAAATTAAGTTCAGTGTTTTTAACGCTTTCCTACATAGTTGAAAAGTGTTTATGACTTTGTTCATTCTGTCTGTCTGTCCGATCATACCATAACTGCTGTAAAAGTGACTTTATCAAAATGAAATTTTAGTATGTTGTTGAGACGGTCTGTGGGACATATGAAAATGTAAATGAATAATATCACACAATCAGTTTTGAATTGAACCCGGGTTGAATAAGTGAAGTACATTGTACCCTATGGGACCTCATTTTTCAAACATTTTTAAGAGAATTTAAATTTCACAAATTGTTTCGAAAATTTTACGAAATATACAAACTATCCCATAAAATTTATAAAATAAAATTCAGCAAAATATTTTTGGTAGTTATTTAAATAAAAATTAAAACAATAATGACACCCATATTATATGAAGAGATCACGCGACACACTTCAAAATAAAATAGGGCATCCATCATTTTGTCCTAATGTAAAAATCGTGATTTTTAAAGTTCTTTTAAATTTATATTTAGTATTGCGTCCGTTCTAAAACCGCTTTATTTTTGCGTATTTCTGTGCATCTATATTCTGTACTAACGCAATTACAATATTTTTAGTTTAAATGATCATCAAACTTTGATTATTTCTACAACGAAGCCTAATTTTAATGGATGCAGATTGTAAACAAATCATTGTAAGTTGAGTTGTATAAGAATTGTTGAATTTTTTTAAAGCAAAATTATTTAGCTCTGGAGTCTGAAATAAAAGGATATGAATGAAATTTTTATTACTTTTACATATAGAGCCAGACGATTTATATTTGGATAACGTCATTTGAATAAAGTTCATTTTTTTATGAAGTTTTTTTAAGTTTTCAAATATAATAAATTATTGTAGTTTTGTGATAATTTAAAATATATCAGCGCTGAATATATCGCATTATGTTTAAATAAAATTGAATTTCAGTTGGAAAGTACATAATCAATGCTTTATGCATGATTGATTTTTCTTTTTTGTAAATCATTTTAGTTCTATGGCAAATTGTCCTAGAACTAAAATGATTTTTTTATTTTTGTATTGTGATAATTTAAAATTTATCAGCGCTGAATGTATCACATTTTAGAAATGTTTAAATAAAATTGCATTTCAGTTGTAAAGTGTTTCATAATCAATGCTTTATGCATGATTGATCTTTCTTACTCTTATTCTGATGAATTGAACTAAAATGACTTTTTCATTTAAAGTTCCTATTTTTCTGATATTACTTATGATTTGTCACCATTCAAGCTATTATGAATAAAATCTTTTAGCCAAAAATCAAAGTTTCTATATTTATTCGTTTTTAGAAATAATTACATAAATTAAAACTTTCTTATAACTAGATATAGCTGAAATCAATAGGATTTTATTGTTACCGATTTGGCATGCATTTATTATGTAATTCGCTTCATTATTTCGAGATATGTATCTATTCCTGTAGGAAAGTAAAATTTTCTAATGTTTCTAGAACGACTAGTGATAACTACTAAACGATGTTGTCCATTTCTTTCTGGTTAGAAATACCTAGAAATCATTTACTCCTTTAACAACCGTGAGTAGTACTTCTATAATATAAAACAAGAAAGATCAATCATGCTTAAAGCATTGATTATGAACACTTTCCAACTTCAATGCAATTTTATTTTTAAAAAGTCAAAAATGCAATACATTCCTCTGTAATATTTTAAAACTTATCACAATACTACATTAATTTATTATATTTGAAAACTTAAACCTTCATTGAAAAAAATGAACTTCATTCAAATGACGGCATTGAAATATAAATTGCCTGGTTTAAATATCTCTAAAATGTGATACATTCCACGGTAATATTTTTAAAACTATCATAATACTACGATAATTTATTATATTTGAAAACTTCATCGAAAACAACTGAAATTAATTCAAATGACATCTTAGAAAAAATAACACGCCTGGATCTCTCTATAAAAACAGGATTTCATTCATAACTTTCTCCCATTCATTTCATTCATCACAATACTATAATAATTTCTTTTATTTAAAAATTAAGACCATGGAGCTACAAGTAATAAAACTCTATGCTTAAAACTTCATCGAAAAAAATCGTCCTTCTCTTCATAAAATCAATTAATATTTCATTCATATCAGCCATGCAGACTCCATGGACTAAATTATTTTGTTTTAAAGAAATACAGCAATTCTAACACAACTCATTCTACATATTTTGCTGTTTACATTTTACATAAGTGAAAAATAGGCTTCGTTTTAGAAATAATCAAATTTGGATAATCATTTAAACTCAAATATATTGTATTTGCGTTGTTTAAGTATGTAGATGCACAGAATTTAAGCAAAAATAAAGTAGTTTTAGGACCGATACAACACTCAATATGAATTAAAAAGAACTTAAAAAAATCACGATTTTGAAACAAGATGGATGCGATATATCATTTTGAAGTGGGTCATGTGATCGTTTCATATCATGGTCACGTGATCGTTTCATATAAGAGGTGTGATTATTATTTTAATTTTTATTTAAAGAACTACTGAATATATTTCGCTGAATTTTTTTTTATATATTTTATGGAACAATTTGAATATTACCTAAAATTTTCAAAGCAATTTGTGAATTTTAAATACGCTTAAGAAATGTTTGAAAAATTAGGTCCCATAGGGCTCGATGTATTTCATTTTTTCAACCCGGGTTCAATCCAAAACTAATTGGGTGATCTTATTCATTTATATTCCCATAGGTCCTACAGACCGTCTGAACAACATACTAAAATTTCATTTTGATTAAGTCATTTTTATGGCAGTTATCGTGCTAACGGACAGACAGGCAGACAGACAGACAGAATGAACAAAGTCATAAACACTTTTCAACTTTGTTGTAAAGTGTTAAAAAAAGACTATTTTAAATCAAAAACGTGCAATACCTCAAAACACACATTTTATTGTCTTGTAAATGGCGGAATTTATAAAATGAAATATTACATATAAATTTAATATTTTTGTAACAAATTGTAATATAATCATTTTAACTTTTTTTTTTAATTATCGAAGTAAGAAAATTTGAAGATCCTAGCTTTCGAGAAAATTAAGGATTTGGCAATTATTGATTGTATACCAAATATATTTTGATTTGCTTAATTTGTTTGATATACATACCACTGCATGTGGAAAAGTAAACTTTTCGGCGAGAACTTCTAAACAATGGTATTCATTTATTTTCTGTTGAAAGTAATTGCTCAATGTGTAATAACTTAATAATATTGAGTGTATTTAATTTTATATGATTTTTTTTCTGTCTCAAATAAAAAATGCAAAATATCTCGAAAACGGTGCATATTATCATCCTATATAAATAATGATGTTTTCTTTTAAGTGAAACTTCAATTAAAATAAATATCTATTTTTGTAACCTTTTTAAACATTAGACTTTTCATGTTCATCTTGTTTTTTATTTTAAATGTTCGAAAAATTGATGGCTTTCTTCTGTCTCATTCACCCGAAAATTAAGGAGCCTTTGATATTTATTGACTGAAGAAGTATTGCCAAATTGTATTCTATTTTATTGATTTGTTATAGAGATATCATTACCAAAGACTGTATTTCTTTCAGGAATAAAACTTGGGGGGGGGGGGGGCTAAGCCCCTTCCGGAAACATCCTGCATCCCCCACCCCAGATACATTTTATAGACCAAACGCTACTAAATTCAGACAATTTACCGGACCAAATGCTAATAAATTCAGAAACTCATAAAATACTTTTTGTAAATTTTAACCTAGTTTCCACTTCTTATGTAGCAGCATTTAGATTATTATTATAATTTTATTTCACGATTGACTATTTTCAGAATGAGCTATAACTCAATTTACATTATTTTAAAAAAATGTCATCCTTTTGTTTAGCCGGAGTAGTTTTTCTCTCAATGTTTGAATAAGTATTTGCTATATATATATATATATATATACACATAGTCATTACTTCCATATATGTGTTTATATAGTAATTACATCTGTATAGTAGTTGGTTAAAATTACATTAGATAATTTGCCCCCTCTGAGGTTCCATTTTCTCCCCAACTTCAAGACAAAAAATCCCGAAAGAAACACTGCACAGATAGACAGACATTATCGAAAATATGGTTATTGGTATTCAAGGATGCTCAACACCGGTAAATTTATCAAACTCCGAGCATTCGGTTTTTGACCCCCATCACAATACTCTTCTTTCCTATGTGTTGCAGGAAAAGAAATTAGATATAAAAAGGATATTTTTGTAACTCTTGTGATATTTATTATACTTCCCTCACTAAATAGATGCAAGTATTCGCACAAATCTTTTTTAAAGATCTATACGTTTTTGAAGGGACTGATTATAAAACACAAAGTAATTATTCTTTAACTTTTTCTTGTCAATATGTCTATCGGTCAGTCTGCCACCTAATCGAGGTATCCTGCTATTCACTGAAACTACTAAACCAAATGAAATCAGATTTTGAATAGAGTTAGGCTGTTACTCGATCCAATGAATACCGTCACAATTTATTATTATTTTTTTACATTTTTCATTAGTCGTTCGCAAAATGAGCAAACGTCGTTTCCGCAACATTACAATACTACTACTCAGCTAATTGAAATAAAATTTTGTACGGGTATGGCTTGTTATATACTTGAAAAAACATTTTAAGAGTTCATTTCTGTGCACCACACTGCAAGTATAATATAAAAAAAAATATAAGGAAGGTACATGCTTAAAATGCAAAATTTAAATGTTCTAATTAAATAGTAACATAATTTCAATTATATTCAAAAGTTGAAATAATTTAGAAAGTTGAAGACATTTACAGTATTTTGTTTTACTTTTTATTTATCAGAAAGAACGAAAATTCTTTGAGGTTCATCATTTTTTCTGATGACTTACAATAAGAAAATAAAAATTAAAAAGTTTGGAGCTCTATGTATGAAACAGTTTGTTTAAAAAATAAATTTTGATTGATTTTCAATTAATTTTAAAAACTAAATTCTTTCCTATTAGCTTTCGTTGTAAATACTCAAATGCCAAAAAATGTTATATTCTATTGAATTCTTGCTCCATAACTTAAACTCAGAATATATGTAAATGATACTTTTAGGATCCGATATATTTCATTTAAAGAATACAAGTTTATAAAATAACAGGGATTTTAAAGTTGCGAGATGTGAATATGTTAAATATTGTCTCCATTTTAAAAATTACCTCATTCAAATTACAGTAGTTACTTTTCAAATTAAACGAAGCTTTAGCTGAAATCCTGATAACCAAAAATTTAAATAATTCGAAAAGGTAGAAATTGCCCGTAAATAACGTAAGTAATATTAATACATACTTTTAATTTAAGAAAAAATAAATACAGTATTAGGTAAGGAAAACGCACATAGAAAAAGAAATCTAAAAATTGATCAAAATGAGGAAACCGTTTCTAAGAACTTTCAAGGAGCTAAATTTAATATAGCATCCTAAGAATAAGCAAAACACAGATCCGTGCGTAAAATTTAAAATATTTTTTAGCTAAAAAGTAACTTGACAAATGCTGTATATAAGTCGTTATAATAAAAACTATCACGATCTTTAAATTACAGAATATACCGATTTTACATCTGAAATTTAGAATAATCTGAATTCTCTGGTTGGGGTTCTAAAATGTTATATGTTAATATAAACAATTTTAAACAATCATAAAATAATTAATAGCTTGCTTACCTTAAATTTTATGCAAAATGCTAGATGAATATTTTAAATAATATCAAGTTCAACTGTATAACATTGAAAGAAAAACAATAAACTCTTCTTTGCGGCAAGAAAAAATATGCTTTACGTTTCTCACCGAAATGTATGACTGGTCTACCCAGAACAAATCTCGCGCTGAACAAAATGATTCATAAACACATGTTTCACACAGCCCATGGGGGAGTGTATGTACCATAAATTTTATGTACCGATGTCTCAAGATGAGACCTGTCCTCATCCAGTTTTCTAATTACTTTCAATGTGGACACCTGTTTTGGCATAGATGTAAAAGAAGTCCTTTACTTATATTGGGTGATTGAGGGAGTCCTTTACGTGTCTGGGTGATTGAGGGGAAATGATTTCCGGATTTGGAGCGTAGGAGAATACTTAACAAAGGAAGGGTATTCTGGCACAGCAATTCCGGGTTGGAACCCCATCGTTTAAAGCAAAGTGCCCTCTCTCATCGGATTTTTTCATGGAATAGTTAACAAAAAACAGTTTCACATAAAAGCTTTTGCAGTTCACAGATAATGGTCAATATGCCATCCTAGACCGTCCGGGGGTGACGCCTAGACATGTTGATGGCTGTACTGGACACCCATTGAGCTAAAGTAATTAGTTGTTACTTGTGTTGCAAGATAAACAATTAAGGCGACATACTGGAAGCGGTCCCATTTAGCCCTCTGGTTCTCTTTTTCAAAGAGGAGAATGAATGATAGCAGTTTTCACTCTTTTATCTGGGACCAAATGTTTAACATTTGTTCAGCATTTTTATTTTACTTTTTAACGCATACAACTGCCCTTGTAAATGCAGTAGCTCGTGCCCCAGAACTTTTTTTTTTTTATTTAAGAGATATTTTTATTAAGATATTTAAGTTGACTGAAATGCCGCCCATAAAATGTGCCCCTCCAAGCAAGTGCTTGTTTTGCTGGTGCCTTAAGCCGGCCCCGATACCAGTGTTTGGTTTTTGTTGGTGTTTTATATTTATCAAATTTGTATATTGATAACTTAAATATTATTCACAACTGTCCTTTATTTTAATTATTTTTTAAGTTTTTAATAACAATGTATGAATTAATGTCACTTATTGCAACATTTTTACAGAGAGTCAATTCATTTTATTTCATTGTTTATATTTTCAAAAAATTTATTACTATTTTCTCTCAATACAGCATAGCATATTAATGTTTATAACCATTTACCTCCTTACAATGTACAGATTTGCTTGTAAAATGTTTGGCATTTAATTCCTTCAGTCAAACCTGTTAAAACTTTTGATCTTGTATGTTTCAGTTTTTACATCACCTTATGATTGACCAATTTTTTTAGATTGATTTTCTCTGTATGCTAATTTTTTTAGTCGGTAATTCATTTTTTAAAATCATTTATTTAACTTGATCTGTTGTTTATTTGTCCGTGGGATTCATATCTTTGAGGTCCTAATTAATAAGTTCCATTGATCATAGTAACATTGAATCTAGTATGTGATTGTCTTTTGTAGTACATCTTAGAGTTTTTTGCATTCTGAACTTTATCAGTGTAACTTATTCTGGGTCCACCATAGGAATGTTGGGAATAATTCAAAATCCAAAGCATAGAAAATCTGGATTTTCTATGTGTGTTGTCTTTTATTGTATATTTTAATTTTTTGGATTTTGAACCTTATTGGGCTAGTTTGTCCTGGGCAGGAATGTACTCATTTTTCCTAAATCATGGAGTAGCTAGAAAGCTCATATTTGAGATGTCACTGTCTTTGATGATATATTTTTTAATCTTTTGGATTTTAAACCCATAATAGGAATGTACTCATTTTTTAAAGAATAACTTTAGAACTGGAGCAGCTAGAAAGTCCAAATGTAGTATGTTGTTGTCTTTCATACATTTAAGCTACATTCTAATAAACCCATGTTTCATGCATTTAAGTTACATATAAATAATAAAAGGTAAACTGTTTGTGATTTTACTTGTTTATAAGCAGAGGAGACAGGTAGTAACATTATTAATATTATCATTATATTATTACTTTAATATTTTCCATCTATGTATGCTATCTATGTATGCCATCTATGTATTTGCTCTATGTATGCTTCTGTATTCCATTTGATAGGTAAAATGCCTTTTCTTTAAAATTAAGTTACATTATAAGTTTTGTTGTTTTTCCTTAAAATTTTTCCAGTCAGGAATGCATTAACGTTTCAAAATCCAGACATACTGGTCTATAATTTTAAAAATTACAAGTATCAAAATAGTGATTTTTAATTTTACTGTGGTATTGAATTTCCTAACAACACAGTTGTACAATGATTTTTGCATTAATATTGTATTTTACATTAACAAGATCAACAAAATTACAAAAAATAACCAATTACAAGGTGTTTGCATTAAAAATACTGCAGTTAATAAAAGCATAAACAGTTGATTAAATTGTACTTTTATAATTTCATGGCGGTGTTAGCAAAGTCTCGTTACTGTAGATTATTTTATACAACAGTTTGAGTTAATTTTTATACAATTTCAAGGTATCTACTGGTTATAAAACTGCTTCTAGTTATAATTTTAAACATATGTTAACAATATTTTTAGGCAATATGTTTACAGATCAAACTACTGCTAAAATATTAAAACTAAAAAAACTTCGTCAAAAGCCGCATATAACAACAAAAAAAAAATAGTATCGACGGGTTTAAGACAAGAAACAGCCTTCGTCAGGATACAAAAAGTGCAACCTTCACTCATGAGAGTAAGATGGGTAACTTTTTCAATTTTATAATATGTTTATATTGTTTTCTGCTTAATAAAAATTATAATTTAAACCTAAATTAAAATGTAAGTGATGTCACTCATCTAAAGAGAGATTCTATATATAAATGTTTCTACAACTTTGCCAAAAATACCATCTTTTTAGGATGCACCATTTGTGAGATAGAGCTTCCGCAAACATACTAGCCAGCTGACTGGCTGGCGGACTTACCTAGATAGAAAGAGGTATGATAAATTCAATACGGCAAATGTAATAATTGTAATTTTCAACCATCTGTTATTGCTGGATTATTTACACAACTTTTAACTGTTCAGCCACAAAATTATTTTCATTTGAGAACCATCGAGGATTTCCCATCCGTTGATTATAAATTTTTTTTAAACCAATTATATCTTCACATGTTGTAGTATTCATAGCATATCTACACTGATTTATGGATTCTTTTACTCTTGACTATTATCACCATCTATTGGCATTATAGTGCATTTTTCTGAGGTATACGGTGGTATTTCTCTGTTGTCGAAAAATGAGGTCCCTTATCAGATCATGCACTTTAAAGTAATTGAAGTCTGTGCTGCTTTAAGATGTGACTGTGCATGCTCTGAAACTAAGGAGTTTGCCTATCTTTATTCATTCTTGTACAATCCTTAATGAGATTTAGATGTGATCAAGTATTTTACTACAGATAAAGTATATTGAATGTTTTTTAACACTTTACAACAAAGTTGAAAAGTGTTTATGACTTTGTTCATTCTGTCTGTCTGTCTGTCCGTTAGCACGATAACTGCCGTAAAAATGACTTAATCAAAATGAAATTTTAGTATGTTGTTCAAACGGTCTGTAGAACCTATGGGAATATAAATGAATAATATCACCCAATTAGTTTTGGATTGAACCCGGGTCGAAAAAATGAAATACATTAAGCCCTATGGGACCCAATTTTTCAAACATTTTTCAAGCGGATTTAAAATTCACAAATTGCTTCGAAAATTTTAGGTAATATTCAAATTGTTCCATAAAATATATAAAAAAAAATTCAGCGAAATATATTCAGTAGTTTTTTAAATAAAAATTAAAATAATAATTACACCTCTTATATGAAACGATCACGTGACCATGATATGAAACGATCACATGACCCACTTCAAAATGATACATGGCATCCATCTTGTTTCAAAATCGTGATTTTTTTTAAGTTCTTTTTAATTCATATTGAGTGTTGTATCCGTCCTAAAACTACTTTATTTTTGCTTAAATTCTGTGCATCTACATACTGAAACAACGCAATGACAATATATTTGAATTTAAATGCTCATCTAAATTTGATTATTTCTACAACTAAGCCTATTTTTCACCTATGTAAAATGTAAACAGCAAAATATATGGAATGAGTTGTATTAGAATTCCTGTATTTTTTTAACACAAAATAATTTAGTCCATGGAGTCTGCATGGCTGATATGAATGAAATATTAATTGATTTCATAAGGAGAAGGACGATTTTTTTCGATGAAGTTTCAAGCATAGAGTTTAAGTTTTTGTAGCTCCATGGTCTTAAACAAAATGTTTAAATAAAATAAATTATTATAGTATTGTGATGAATGACATGAATGGGAAATTATTTATGAATGAAATGCTGCTTTTTTAGAGAGAGCCAGGCGTGTTATTTTTTCTATGACGTCATTTGAATGAATTTCAGTTGTTTTCGATGAAGTTTTCAAATATAATAAATTATCGTAGTATTATGATAATTCTAAAACTATTACCGAGGAATGTATAACATTTTAGAGATGTTTAAACCAGGCAATTTATATTTCAATGCCGTCATTTGAATGAAGTTCATTTTTTTCGATGAAGGTTTAAGTTTTCAAATATAATAAATTAATGCAGTATTGTGATAAGTTTCAAAATATTACCGAGGAATGTATTGCCTTTTAGACTTGTTTAAATAAAATTGCATTGAAGTTGGAAAGTGTTTCATAATCAATGCTTTAAGCATGATTCATCTTTCTTGTTTTCTGTTACTTATTGCTCTTAAGAATACATTTTTTCAATTAGAATATTTTCTAAAGAATCTCATTAAGTATTGTTTTGTTTTCACAATTTGAGATTTTATATATATATATATATATATATACATATATCTTTTCATATTATAATGTCTAAAATTTCTATTTGTTACTCTAGTTAATCTTCAATATTGGGCCAGTGCTGGTCTTTTCTATTATTGGCATTATGGCCGTGGTTTTGCTTCTATGGTGATGTTAATATTTCATGATTACTTGAATTGATTATTTTTATTACATTTTTTTAATATTTATCCATGTACTTGTCTGCTGCATTATTCGCGTATTGTATATTGGTTATTTTGTTTTCTGTCAAGTTGTTTACGAATTTTTCGTAGTAACATCCTATTTTAATTAGTAAGAACTGAATTACACTAAAGTTAGCTGCATTTGTGCTGAATTGGTATGAATTTTTATCTCAACTTATATCTCAATTATTATTCCAATCTTTCATATTATAATGTCTAAATTTCTATTTGTTATTCTGGTTAATCTTTGAATCTGGGCCGGTGCTGTTCTTTTTTATTATCGGCATTATGGCCATGGTTTTGCTTGTATGGTGATGTTAATATTTCACGATTACTTGAATTGATTATTTTTATTATTGCATTTTTCTTATATATATATATATATTTGGTTTATATATATATATATTTATTTTCTATATATATTTATTTTCTTATATATATATATATGGTTTTGCTTGTATGGTGATGTTAATATTTCACGATTACTTGAATTGATTATTTTTATTATTGCATTTTTCTTATATATATATATATATTTGGGGGGTGCCTGTTTTTAAGTATATGTGATTAACTATTCCACTACAGATAAGTTATATCGAATGTATTTTTTTAATATTACTTAATAAACAATGTACCCAGCGTTGCTCGGGATTTAAAATAAACTGTCATGACATAGCAATGTCTGCATCCATGCAACAGAATTTTACTTTTTGATTATAGTTAAATGTTATTTGGTTTTTAGGAATTCACTGTGATTTCCATTGAAATGTTTAATACAAAATTGATCAAGATTTTATAATGTATATTACAAAAAATGTCATTTAATTCTGATTTTTTATAAGTGAATGATATCATTTACAGAACATTAGTATGCACCTTTCTCATGATTTTGCCAGATATTCAGCTGAAATAGTGTGAAAATTAAAATATGTTCACAGTTATCAAATGGGTGAGTACTTTGTAAACATTTTTAACCAGAAATCAATGAACACCACTGTTTAAAAGTTATGATCTGTCCTCGAATATTATATTCTTACTTTTGAATAAGGAATATCTCTTGAAATAATCAAGCATTCTATGAATTTTAGTATATTTATTTTGGTTGTAACAATGGATCTATCGATTTTCAGCAATATCAAATTACAAGAAAACTATATTTTGCATCATTGTTTTCCCAATATCGAAATTTGTTAATTTGTAAGTAAAATCATGTGTTGCACATGATTCTTTTTTCACATTTACCCATTGTTTTGAAAAAACTTACTGCATAACAGTGGCATTGCCAAGGAATGGTTTTAGGTGTAATAACCCTCTCTGGAGACACATTCTGTTCAGTATTAAAATTGTATGCAGTGAACACTAGTGTGAAATTATTATTTCAAAACTGTTTTTTCTGTAAAGTCTTCTTACAGACATTTCTGATTAGCAGACAGCCTCCATTTAAAGGACATTATTTTTAATTTCCATTCCCAAAAGTATGTCCACTTCTGTGTATTTATCTGCAAATACCAGGTCCTCTGCATAATGATGGCTTTAGTTGTTAAAAAAGCAATTGCTACAACATGTTTTTAATCAGTAAATATGCACTTTAATCACACATTTAAAAAATGTGATTCAATCACAATTCTATTGCTAATAAAATAAAATTAAAAATAGAAATGTTCATTTAGTGTTAATTTTGGGAATGGTTACAAAAGTTTTTTTAAAAACTATGAAATTAAATGATCAAGGTTAATATATAAAGTAAAGTTCAAGGAAATGATATTTGGAGAATTGAGAACTTTACATTTTTCTGTTGCAATCCCCCCCCCCCCCTCTCATTTTACAAAGAAAGTTGGGAATGTTTATTGACATTCAAGACTACAAACTGTTAGAACTTACGATTTCAAATGTTTATATTAATCCAATGAATATTGTAATGTCGGGATTCCAAAATCTCGCATTACTTTTATATTAAATGTATAAATTCATATAATGTATTTCAAATCATCTAATTTATATACAGCTTTTTAACTTATTTAATTCTGGTTAAAACTCCCTCTTGTCGTGCATTTATGAAAATGATATATTTCAGAAACATTTAACTTTTTAAGCCACAATCTAAATCCTTTTTTAAAAGTATTATTTCAAACATGCGAGCATTCTAAAAATTATTTGTTCTGTTTAATTTGAGGTCATCGTTTTGGCTAATGCAACAGGAAACTAATGGTTTAGTATGCGATGTATATGTTGCTGCTGAGAAAGAATGTGTAGAGGTGATAGCTTGAGTTGCGATGGGAGATGGGATTTCCCCTTTTTGCTGGCACAACTCGCATGCATCTCATGTTGATGCATGGAAAATGTTTTTGGCGGTTAGATTTAAATATGATAGCTAGCTCTCTCTGCTTCCGTGAGGTGGACATAAAAACTCAAGACGCAGTTTTTCTCATGCGCATTTCCTCATTTGACTGCCAGACCACTCTACGCCAGATAATTTTGACGCTCACAATGGAGCCTGGGCTGAAGAAGAAGTTCCTGAAAGGTAAGGGTTTGTTATTTTTGTTGGTGTTTTGGCTCTGTGTTTCCAGGCAGGTCATCTTGGAGATTTACTTCTCCAGACGATGGGGATGAACCATAGTGTGATGATAGTTATTTGCGGCCTTTTCGATCATGGGTTTGCTAGTGCTTGTGTCTTCTAAATTCCAAATTTATGAAGGTCATGTTCCACGCCTTTACAATATCACACCTTTTTAGATGCCATCATAAATGATAATTTTGAAGGTTTTTATAGCAATGGCCAAAATTTATCATAAATTACAAAAATATAATCAGCATTGAGCTATCACAATGTAAAATTAAGCATTCTTTAAATTCTTTTATAAATGATTCTGTTTACTTTTAGGATTTGAATCTACAGAGGGAACTCCACAACAGAAGAGTTTTTCTCCAGCATTGTGTGAAGCACGATACCTCAAATTTATTATCAAATCCGGATATGATCATTTCTGTGCTGTTTTTAAAGTTACTGTTAGTGGTGTAAGTCTATGATGGATGCTATTTGTTTGTCATTTTAAATACTTATGAATAAGTATATCTTTCTGTGTCAGTTCATAATTGTAAATAAATTATTCATTGTAAAAACCTAAAATGCTTGGAATTACAAATTTTCTGATGGGTTTTAAAAAATTCCAACACTTGCTTATAATTTATTAAATAAAACTGGTACAGCGAAACCAGACAATCACAAGACCATTTCTTGTCATTTGCTATTTAGAACAAGGGTTTTTAACCTTGTTATGATTACAGAACCCCAGTGGATTGCTAGTCCATGATCATATCCACCACCTTCATCAGACTATCAGAAGTATCATCATCTATACATTAATAGATACCAATATGACTTGATTTTTCTCTAATTTAACTTCAATTATTTTTAAATTGTTCAAAGATCAGGTCCCATACCTTCAAGGTGTATAGATACTCATGGTTGAGAATCCTTGATTTGGATGTTCCCTGTATAATATTTAGCTAAAAAAACAACGATCAATCAATTCATTTATGATAGTAAAGCACCATTCATATGCTTTCCAAGGGATCAGTGAAGAAAAAAAGCATATAAAAATGTAAGATCAAACTTCGCCAAAATGCAAAATTACAAACTAAAATACATGTTTATGCATAAAAAAATATATATTTTTTAGCAATGAAATTTTTTTTTTTACTAATTTTTCAAACAGTATAAATATATTTTAATAAATATAGTAATAAAATACTGTGTGAATAAAACCTCTGTTAAAAAAAATACCATAAAACAAAAACGTAAGGACACTGACTAGTTTCAAATGCAAAATGAGCGTTCTTCAGAATAAGAGAAATACAGCTGTCACTTCATAAAATCAGAAAAGCATCTGTAGACATATGCTTTTAGTAATATTATTTTGAAAATATGTAGTGTCATTTTATAAAAATAAGAAAATCATTTATACCCTTTTTTTCTTTTATAATACTTTAGAA
Organism: Amaurobius ferox; assembly: GCA_951213105.1. NCBI lineage: Eukaryota > Metazoa > Arthropoda > Arachnida > Araneae > Amaurobiidae > Amaurobius > Amaurobius ferox. The sequence continues at coordinate 47,108,133 of OX578148.1, read as the reverse complement.
AATTACTCCTCACATTTTGGGAAAGGAGTAAACATATATCTTAAATGAAATTAATGTCATTGGATAGGAATATCATAGGACTAACGGGAAAAGTGTATAAATGAGAAGTGCTTTTTTACACTTTTCCACACTCTAGTGTCATAAAAATATGGTTATTCTCAATAAATAATAGCCAGAATCTAAAGTGTCATTCTATAATCCTATTGGGAAAATTTCTTGACTGCATTTATTCTTAAACAGCAACAATTGAAATCCCTACCATCCCATCAGTAACCAAGCTAGATTTGTGTGGTGGTGATGGGAGAAATGTGTGAATTTGTGTGGTATACGTGCAAAGTAGATACAATTTAATGTTGCTGCTGCAGTAGTTGAACTAGTGTTATGATAGTAATATTCTTCTAACTGTAAATTTAAATAATTGTTAATAAAAACTGAAGCACACATAGTATGTCATTAAAAAAATGCTCAAAATTCTGCTGCAATAATAACACAAGCAAATAAAAACTTCAAAAATACAGCATAAACACAAACAGGTCATTTCAAGAGTCAACAGCGTTCTTCTTCAGGACCCTAACATAATATTGAATAATGGTTTTTGAACAAAAAGCAGTTTCATCTTTAAGACTGATTTTGAATACATAGACTAGATTTGTTATATAATAATACCTGCAGATGCAAAACTCTATAAAAATCAAAGTGGGTTTGGTTTAGTTTAGTTATCATTTATTCCTTATTTTCTGACTATATATATTAGCATTAAAACATGCCTTACAATTTGAAGAAGACAAGAATTCGTCACATAAATAAAATATTTATATGTATAGACTAATCAACATTTCAACAATACTGATTAGAAACAGTAATTGTGCTATGAATATAAAGTCAACGTTAGCATTCATTAACTTTATTTCCTTCATCTTCATATTCGCAGGCAATGCCTTTTTGTCCCTGTTGTACTTCAATAACTGGCGTTTCACCCAGACATTGTTCCAAGCCTTTCCAAGAGCGTTGACCCAAAAATTCACCTAAATACACAAAAATTTATGAATCAAGGAATCATACAAAAATTGTGAAAGACATTTATATATTAAAAAGTATCCAATGTTAAATTGTAATAAACATGTCACAAAGAACTGAAAATCGGAAAATAAATACAATTATGCAATTAAAAAAATCAGCAATGGCTCCAGTCTGATAGAACCAAAATGGTTTTGCTTGAAAACATTTTGAAAAATAAAACTTCAGTAAAGTAGAATAAGTTTATTCGATTTTTTATTTTTTAGACTCATTTATTTCATTTAAGGCTTTCAAAGCACTACAAATTACTCGCTAACTGCTTATAACTATCTAGCACTTTTAGTTTCTGCCCCAATTTCATCTGGATACTCCAACCATAGACTTCACACTTAAATTTCTTTTACTAACTCACTTTTCGGTATATAAATTAAACTTATACAATATATCTAATGAGATTTTACATTCAAGTTAATCTATAAACTTGCCTGGTGGCACCTAAATATATAATTGAATATGTATATTTTAAGAGATGTTCAAACCTCACCAATCATTAAATATCTTTAGAATCCTTAAGTTCATTTAACCTATTTTTTTTAAACAAAATAAAATATCTTTTGCTTATGCACCAATATTTTACTAAGGAGTAAGTAAACAGACTGAGCTGCAACACCTGTGACATTTTAAGTATTGCAACTTTCCCATCCATTGGAAAACCCAGTTTATAATACTACTAAAATATCAAAATTATAACCACATGCTTGGAAAACTAAGAGTTCAATCAAAAATCCAATTATATACACTTGTAGGGATTTTAAAGAGCTACAAATTATTACTTATTACACTTTTAGTTTTTGAGATATGGCATTACAAATTTGAAAAACGGAAAACTTTCAATCTTCTTCAACTTGACACGACAATTACTTGGAAACTATAAGAGCTCTTTTTTTAAAATAAATATAGATTTAGAATTGAGAAACTAAATTTTCTAATGCATATCTTTGCCATTTACTGTTTATATCTATCTTTTATAGTTTCAAAGTTATTTCATAAGAAAGTAAGAAAATGACAAAAACAATCACTTGGATAGATACTTTTTAAGTTTTTTTTTTGAAAAAAGAAGTTCAAAATATTAAAACATTGAAGTTTTTTTATATATTTATAATCTGGACCCTATTTCTGACAAAACCAGATAAATTATTTACATTTTATCTATCATGTTTGGAGGTATAACTGTCCAAAAGTCCAAAATGTTTACATTTTTCATAATGTGACTTCCACCACAGAAATCCCAAGCATAAATGTCATTCACATCAGAAAAAGAACAACTCATCAGATATCCCTTATAAAGTGTGGAACCTTTTTGCTCATAGCTCACTAAAAAAGTAAAATACTTTGTCTATGTGCACAATTTTTAACAAGGCTTTCAAACATAATGCTCTCAGACTTTTCAAATACTGATTGAATTTTTGCTAATAAGAAAGATATTACTATCTAAGGGAAAACTTTTTTATAATAAATGTAAAAGCATTAATCTTTCCTTAAAATTACACACCTATAGTCATCCCAGGCCACTCAACTAACAGCTCATACCCTAGAGTGAGTTGGGTGACCTGAGTCTTCTACACCTATAGTCATCCGACCATTCAAACAGCTGCTCATATCCTAGAGTGAGTCAGGTGGCCTGGGTTTTCAGCACCTATAGTCATAGCCTGTCATATTGGCATATTATTGACATATTATTGGTGATTGGGAATTTTAACCCTTTGACAGTCATGCCGCATACTGAGTATCCTATTTAGAGAGTTAATACTCAAGTGACTCACATAATAGTGACATACATGTACAAAGATGCCATTTAACCACTCTTCTTTCAACAAATAACGTGACTCACACATCAAAGAATAGAGTTACAATACAATATGGTAACATGAAATTATGCTGTATTTGTAATGTGAAAAGTATCTCCGAACCTATATAGTCACATTCTGTAACAGTAAAAAATGAATAAATTCTTAAAAATATAAATATTTCTAATCAAACAATTCATGCCAAAATTAACTTTTAAATTCATGTGAAATTGAAACTCTGGTTTTGATGGGTTAAAATAATAAAAAAAAAGAAAAAGGAAGATCAATCATGCATAAAGCATTGATTTTGAAACACTTTCCAACTGAAATGCAATTTTACTGAAACATCTCTAAAATGTGATACATTCAGCATTGTTATTTTTAAAATTATCACAGTACTACAGTAATTTATTATACTTGAAAACTTAAAACTTCAATGAAAAAAAAAATTCTAATTACACAAAATGAACTTTATTCAAATGCAGGGTGGCCACTCTACGGACATATTGAAATTCCCTGACTTTTCCAGGTTTTCCAGGTGAATTGAAAAGAAATTCCAGACCAGTAATTTTAACATAAAACGCGCGCACGCCCCGATTTAATTACAAATTTGATTAAAGAATATTAACAATTTAACTGCACTATACAAAAAAAGTTATATTAAATCAGGAGAAAAAAATACACATATTTTTTTTGTTTTTACAAATAAATTTTGACATTTTTAATAAAAATACATGTAAATGCAGTGAAATTGGACTACTGAAATCTTTAAAAGAATTTAATGGTTTTCATTGAAGGCAATAAAAAGAAATAGTCTAAACTGATGTCCTTAAAATGGGCATTGCAAATTGCTCAACCTGTTTACTTAACCAAAATATGAAAATAAGCTAGTTTAGTCAAGTTAATGTCCAACAATAGGGAAATGGAGATCGATGGAAAAGGATAATATCGTGCTCTCGGCAACGCCCGAGGGGGAGGGTGGACTGTATTTCACGATCGTACTATTTATATGAAAATAATTAAAAGATTAGACTTTATAATCAACCAAAATATGAAAATAAGCTAGTTTAGTCAAATTAATGTACAAAAATAGGGAGATGGAGATCGATGGAAAAGGATAATTGCTTACTCTCGGAACGCCCGTGAAAAAAATACTGAATTTCACGATCGTACTATTTATGTGGAAATAATTAAAAAATTAACCTTTATAATCAACCAAAATATGAAAATAATCTTGTTTAGTCCAGTTAATGTGCTACAATAGGGAGATGGAGACCGATGGAAAAGGATGATTGCGTACTCTCGGCAACGCCCGTGAAAAAAAAAAAAAAAAAAGATTTCACGATCGTACTATTTATGTGAAAATAATTAAAAAATTAGCCTTTATAATCAATCAAAATATGAAAATAAGCTAGTTTAGTCGAATTAAGGTGCAAAAATAGGGAGATGGAGATCGATGGAAAAGGATAATTGCTTACTCTCGGAACGCCCGTGAAAAAAATACTGAATTTCACGATCGTACTATTTATGTGGAAATAATTAAAAAATTAACCTTTATAATCAACCAAAATATGAAAATAATCTTGTTTAGTCCAGTTAATGTGCTACAATAGGGAGATGGAGATCGATGGAAAAGGATGATTGCGTACTCTCGGCAACGCCCGTGAAAAAAAAAAAAAAAAGATTTCACGATCGTACTATTTATGTGAAAATAATTAAAAAATTAGCCTTTATAATCAATCAAAATATGAAAATAAGCTAGTTTAGTCGAATTAAGGTGCAAAAATAGGGAGATGGAGATCGATGGAAAAGGATAATTGCTTACTCTCGGAACGCCCGTGAAAAAAAATACTGAATTTCACGATCGTACTATTTATGTGGAAATAATTAAAAAATTAACCTTTATAATCAACCAAAATATGAAAATAATCTTGTTTAGTCCAGTTAATGTGCTACAATAGGGAGATGGAGATCGATGGAAAAGGATGATTGCGTACTCTCGGCAACGCCCGTGAAAAAAAAAAAAAAAGATTTCACGATCGTACTATTTATGTGAAAATAATTAAAAAATTAGCCTTTATAATCAACCAAAATATGAAAATAAGCTAATTTAGTCAAGTTAATGTGCGATAATAAGGGGATGGAGATGGATGGAAAAAGACAATTGTGTACTCTCAGCAAAGCCCGAAAAGAAGGACTGAATTGCGCAGTCTTATAATTTAAGCGAAATATAATTTGTTTAGTAAAATATTTCTTTATTCTTACGCGCACTATAAAAATAAATTAGGTCTATTGTTCTGATATGAAATCATTAGAAGAGGAAAATGGATGCAAACTGATAATTTTGGACTCTCAACAAAGCAGGAAATATGAATTGAATGGTAGGATGCATGGATTTTACGGGATTTTCCGTAGTTTTGGGAGTAATGTCCGTAAAACCGTAAGATGAAGTAAAAATCCGTACAAACTACGAAAAATCCGTAAAGGTTGGCATCTCTGTACTTTGCGACATTTGTCCAAAATGGCGCACAAACTCCGCATTTTTGCTTTTATCCGCATTTTTGCTTTTATATTACAAATGGACACATGGTAACCTTTATTTAGCGGTTACGAGTACGGCGTAATACTTGGCGAAATTTTTCAAAAATGGCATACAAACTGGGTAGTTCTATTTTTATATGAACAACTAGTAAGAAAAAAAAATTTCCAGAATTTTCACAAAATTCCCTGACTTTTCCCGGTTTTCCCTGAACATTCTAAAGTTCCCTGACTTTTCCCGGTTCTCCCGGTTTCCAGGTTGAGTGGTCACCCTGAAATGGTGTCATCGAAATATAAACCAAAAGATATTATTTCATTCATATCACTTTTATTCCAGACTCCGCAGCTAAATAATTTTGTGTGAAAAACTTTCATCAAATTTATACAACTCACCTTATAATTACTTGATTTGTTTACATTTTGCATGTGTTAAAATTAGGCTTTGTTGTAGTAACAATCAAAGTTTAGTGAACATTTAAAATCAAAAATATTGTATTCGGCAATTATCGTGCGAACAGACAGACAGACAGAATGACCAAAGTCATAAACAATTTACAACTGTGTTAAAAAAAAAAGATGTACACTCTCAGTTTATTCATTATCTAATATTAAAATTGAATATTTTTTCATAAAATGTATGCACCTAAACTTTAGAAGAAAACTAAAATTAATGAAAATAAGAAAAACTAGATACAAATGTGAAAAATGAGGAATATGGATGGATAGGAAGCATACACAAAGCAATTTAAAATATGTTGATGTATTTTAAATTATAAGTGACTATGAAATATGTTTGCAAAGTAACAGAAAATGCACTTTTCTAATTCATAAGAAATTATACACTTTTCTAATTTATCTTTAGCAGCTTCTATGATGCCACAAGCAAGAGTTGCTTTCTTCATATCCTTCCTCCTCACAACACTACTTCGTTTTTCTGAATCCCTATCAAACAACTGTTTGGCGTATCTAAACATAATTTTGAAACGAAACTTATAGCATTTTTAGGCAATTTCTTTCAACTCCTCCTCTGCTTCTTGTTCCCTTTTTAATGCCATCTGCTTTTTGTTGTTTAACAAATATTTTCTCTTCTTTCACATTTTTTCATTTTTTTTTAAGTTTCACTTCAAAAGTATTCTTGTCTTGCTTCTTTCACTCTTAAGTAAAGCTGAAGTGATTGGAACTTTACTCATGGTGTTACCATTTCTTCAAATGATGACTTTTATTACATGGATAGATGCTGTTGTCTTTTCACCAAGGTTCATTCTTGTTATTTATACAGAAGCTATGTTTGGTATCTGCATTCCATGGAAAAGTGTCCAATAAGCTTTAAACAGCTAGGACAAATTAAAATATTTTGATTTTCCAAAATATGTACCTATCACTTCAAATATTTTGACCCAATAAACACCAATTTTTTTCATATGTAAAGGTTTTAACATTCAAATTTGCTTTATGTTGGATATATTTAAAAACATCCGAATGCTCATACGATTCTTTCTTGTATAATTTTGACAATACTATCTTCATTAAATTTTAACATTTTCATACATGCACATAAGTTACGTAGATTGTTCACAGTTTGCCCCCTTTTTCTTTACCAATGGGCAGGGCCGATCCTAGCAGGTGTGCAGCGCGTGCACCGCACGCGGGCGGCCAAAACAAGGGGCGGCCGCAGGCCGCATATAGTTCTATCAATCAAGCAAAATTTTTTAAAACTTATAATAAGTCGAATAAATATGCTGAATTTTAAATAGTTATTGAAAAATCAAAATAAGTCCCATAGTTTAAGAAAAATAGAATGTTAGTGCACAGTGTGTTGGTCCATTGTCCATTAATGTCTACGCTTTACACACATCCTTCATTTGATAGCAAAATTCGTGGCAGAGCCGGCAATACGGCATAGAAAAGGATACCAAATTTTAAATTTCTATCTAAACAAATAACCAAGGGGCATATTTTTGAGACGCCTAAGGATGTTTCGTTCCACTGTGCGGCGGCTTTTTTATGTATACCACGGTCAGCACGCGGCTCGCAGATCAATGGTCAAAAGAAACTTTATTTTAGCGGTCTCCTTTGTAGATTAGAACTGAATTATTTCGGCAAAGTTAACCCTTTCGGCAAAGTTAAAGCATTCCGGAACTGCGGCGGCCCAAAGGACGGAGCGCTTCTTTTTCGAACTGTTCCCAGGAGACGGCAATTTTATTGCGCTAAGCCTAACTCTCGAAAAAAAATTCACTAAAAATCACCCGTTCAACACAGCATTCTACTATTTTCAGGAATAAAGGAAATTCTTATTTTCTATTTGATGTATATTTTTCTTTCAAATTTTCTTTTATCAAAATATTAAAAATTTTAGCGTATTAAAAATAACTTACCTTGCATAAAATAGTTATCAGTTAATCTGGAGTGTATATAGATTTAAATCAGTTATCAGGAGTGTATACAGATTTAAATTTTGAAACTAATGCATCTAAAACGGGTTTCAATTTATCTAGTTTTTGGGCATTACTATCAAGAGTAAAATGAAGGCAACGTAATATTTGGCCTAACATTTTAACGAAAAAAATATTGATTTATTGGTAGAACATGGTCCCAAACAAGTAGCAAATTTTAAATTTCCGGTCGATGAGAGTGGCAGAAAATTTAGCTGTTCATATTATAACAAAACTTTAGTGAACGGGGAGAAAATAAATCGCGCGTGGCTCTGATATTCCATAAAACTAAATCGCATTTTTTGTTTTGCATGTAAATTGTTTGGTAAAGATAGTTCAACACAACTTGTAAGTACTGGCTTTTCTGATTGGCGTCATTGTTCGGATTACCTTAATAAGCGTGAAAATACTCTAAAACACGTAAACTCTATAAGATCGTGGTGCGAAATAAAGACGAGGCTGGAAAAAAATTGTACTATTGACGCGGAACAACAAAATGTTTACAATCGAGAGAAAAAGCGACGGCGCGCCATCATTGAAAGAATGATTGCTGTAGTATAATTTTTAGCCAGTTAAAATTTGGCATTCAGAGGAACTAGTACGAAGTTGTATCATAGAGATAATGGTAATTTTTTAAAGGCAGTGGAGATGTCGGCCAAATTTGATCCAGTTATTTCAGAACACATTATAATGTCAGTAAATACAAAGATAACAAAACACGTATTCCACACTACTTAAGGCAGCATTTTCAAAATGAAATAATTAATATTTTAGCCGAATCTATTCGTAATGAGATAACACGCATTGTCAAAAAAGCCAAATATTACACTATAATTCTCGACTCTACCCCAGATATTAGCCACACAGAACAAATAATGTTTGTAATTAGATGTGTGAACACTACTGAAGGTAAGGTAGATATTTTAGAATTTTTTCTAGGATTTTTTCCAGTAACTAATACCACTGGAGAAGGTCTGTGCAATTTTCTATTAGAGAAGCTATTACCTAGTCTGCAGCTCGAAGTTAAAGATATACGGGGTCAGGGCTACGACAATGGATCGAACATGAAGGGGAAAAATAGAGGGCTTCAGAAACGGATTCTCGATATCAATCCTAGAGCATTATACGTGCCGTGTGCGGCTCATAGGGGGTGTGTCAGTCAAGGTCTCCCTATACCATCAATGCAATTTTAAAAAAATGCGTTTTAATAAAAAAATACTGCGTATAAAAGTCTGAAATTCAGCTTGCTTCTAAAATTCGCTTTTCTGAATTTTATAATGCAATTAGGATATTTTTTTAAGCCAGTAAATATATGAAATAAATTTAAAAGAAATACGAGATTTACATTTTCGGAAATATATTTCATATTGTGTGGTGGCGCCATCTACATTTAAAAATTGTAACTATAATTTATGGCGCCAAGTTGTTACAACCCTTAAAAGATCACGTGATTGGTTGTGTTTTCTTGCGGCTTGCTTCCAAAGAATTTCTAACCGTGTTGCTTCTCTGAGCTCTATTGCTGACAGTGACGTTTATAAAGTGATTTTGACATTCTTTCATCGAAAGAAGACGTTGATGAAAATTAGAAGATATTTACTTACATACCAAACAAACTATGGAAAGGTAAGATTTTTTTTCTTTCTCATTTTCATATTATTAGTGCTGTTTGTCTCCATGCAAAATAGTTTAATTTTATGTTGCCCTTACTTGAAAAATGATAGATGGATTAGGTACATAAAATTATGATATATATATGTGTTCAATTGCATCAAATAAAATATTACCCAAAGTCTGTTTGAGCATTACTTTTATAGTTTATATTGAAGTGCAATTTAGGAGTACGTTTGAAAAATTTAATTCTTTGCTACGCGAACGAAACATGAGAATAGTTTTATGTTGAGGTCCTCAAATATGCATTTAATAAGCCGTAAATTATTAATCTAGAAGTATTATTACTGCCTTGGTGTAATATATTTACTGATCTTAAATACTTGTTTATTTTTTGCACATAGAATTATGAATATAACAACTCTCATAATTTACTGTTTAATCACATTTCTTGTTTGCACCCTGTCACACTTTTACTCAAGTTTGCATTTGATTCAGAATCAAATTTATATGCATATTCTAATCGGTTCCAGTGGCATACTTAATAAATCCTTCCTAATCAGCAGCATATAAAATTTGTCTTGATTATTTTTACTCTATTGAATTTGTTTTTCAAAGTTAAAAGATGTCTAAAACATGATTTTTCTTGAAATTGATTTGATAAATATGTCTAATCAATTGCTTCAAATCAAATATCACCCAATGTCTGTTTCAGCATTTCTTTCTTTTATAGTGGCATTGACACATAAGCCACAAAATATGAATGTAGAAGTTTAATTACTGTCTTGATGTAATATATTTACTGATCTTAAATGTTGATTTATTTGTTACACATATAATTGTAAATTTGCTTCTTTAGTATTAGAAATACTCCTAAAATTTTACCTGATCTGATTAATTTATTGAGTTGAACGTATTCCTCCGGAACACCCCCTTAAACGAACGTTTTTGAAGATCTACATTCGTCTTAGGTGTTTTCATCAAATGCTTAGCCCATATACCAAATTTCAAGCCTCTATCAAATTTTAAAGTATTCGTTTCTTTTTTATTCAACAAATCGAACATTTTGGTGTGCGGCACCCCCCCTTAATTTGAAAATATTGGAAATCAGAAATTGCCCACTGTCTTCCTTTCGAGCGATTTACCCATACACCAAATTTGAAGTCTATCTCATTGTGAAGCCTGTCTTTTCTTTCATTTCACCTTCGAACGTTTTGGTGTGGAGCACCCCCTCTAGAGAACGTTTTCAAAAAATTCGATTTTTCAAGGGAGAGGGTTTTATTAAACGACCGAGCCGTATACCAAATTGCAAGTGTCTATCTATTTGGGAAGTGCCTAAAAAATGTGTGACAAACGGACACTTGGCAATTAGTATATACAGATTTTACCTCCATGGTTTTAAGTAAAATTATTGTGATAATTTTAAAAATATCGTCGCTGAATGAAAGGAATGGAAAATAGTTTATGGATGAAATATTCATTGCTTATTGCGATTTATATTTCGATGACGTTATTTGAATAAAGTTCATATGTTTTCGATGAAGCTTTCAAATATAATACATTATTGTAGTATTGTAATAATTTTAATAATATCCTCACTGAATGTATCGCATTTTAGAGATGTTGTAAAATTGCATGTCAGTTGAAAGTGTCTCATAATTGATGCTTTATGTATGATTGATCTTTCTTGTATAAGTTTTATACAGTAATTAGTATTGGATCATATCTGTTCTTTGATAATCCTATAGTATCGGTTCTTTTTTGGTTTCATGATATTCCTATACAGTATACAAATATTTTATTGATTAACATTCTGCCTTCAGCCCCAAAAAATCTCTAATTCTCCTGTGTCCTTCTCCCACAGTCACAGGTCTGTGGATCAGTATTCCCAGCCCTAATTTTGATTGTTATTGTGTATATAAAATTTCACACTTTTTACTAGTATTTTTTTATTAGGCTGCAGAGAGACAAGACTGGTAATATAATTGAGGAAACTCCGACCCATACTTCAGCCTTGATGAATCATAACATATCACCTCAAGTGGAAAATTCAGTATCCTTTTCTTCAGCTGATAGTAGTGCATCCTATCACCCGCATTCGGTAGTAAAAAATATTTCATGTTTATCTGGCAATTCTTTCTCAGTAACTGAAAGTAGTACTCCCATTAATAAGCAGCAATCCCCATATTTACAAACAATCAATATTTCAGATGATGAATATCTTCCACCATTAGTTGTAGAAGTCACAAAAAAAATTCCAGCAGAACCTTTCCCATCAAACAGAGTTATCTGTGACGTAGAGCATTTAATAGACCAGGCTAGGGAATTGGAAAAACACTCTATTAAATGCAAATTTGGTGGTCAAATGGTGTTGCAGAAATTCCATCAAAGAGGTCTTGTTTTCACCTTCAACTTTGTATGTAATATGCCTCAATGCAAGTTTTCGTTACCTGTAATGACAGACCGAGAATATGGAAAACTCAACCAAATTTCAGTGTTAGGTTGTATGGCAACTGGAAGTGGGTTTTCCCTTGAAGAACAAAAATTTAGTATGATGAATATGTCATACATGTCATCAAACACATATGCATTATGTGAAAAATCTGCTGGTGAACACATAAAACAGTGCACAGAAGAAGAATTAGCGCAGTCTATTGCTGAAGAAAAAAAATTAGCTGAAAAAAGGGGTGATGTTGATAGTGATGGCTATCACAATATCTGTGTAATTGTAGATGGGGGATGGTGTAAGCGCTCGTATGGTCATGGATATAATGCATCAAGCGGCATAGCTGTTATCATTGGAGCCTTCACCCAAAAAATTTTATATGTTAATGTACGGAACAAAATTTGCCTAATCTGCCAATCGATAAAAAATGGGAAAAGTCCTAATAATGAACATATTTGTAATAAAAATTGGTCTGGTCCATCCACTGCAATGGAAGCTGACATAATAATTACAGGCATGAAATACCTAGAAAACAAGTATTATATTCGTTGCACTCGACTGATTGGTGATGGTGATACAAACTTAATGACTCAAGTTCAACAAAATGTGTCATATGGTGGAAGAGTATTAAAGATTGAATGTGCTAATCATGCAGTCCGACGATACTGTAACTCTCTTGAAAGACTTCGAAAGAATACTTCTAGATTTCCTGGATCTAAAGGGGTTCAATGCAGAAAAGTCCTTCATGAGCGCATGTTTAGATTAACATCTGGAGTAAGGCAAGCAATAAAAAACCATGCTCTTAAAATTTTAAATGAGCCAAATCAAATGCAAATTGATGCTTTAGTAACTGACATATTAAATATCCCTGCACATGTATTTGGCAATCATGAACTTTGTGGCAACTTTTGTCATAGAAAAAGTTTGGATTCAGCTCCATGTGTTTTCAAAATTATGCAAGAAGGAGGAATGCTTTCTGCAGTTATAGATGAGACAAAGAGAATACTAGTTTCTTGTTGTAACACTCTCATATTTGACTTGACTAACAATCCAGCAGAAACATACATGAGCCAATTGTGCAAAACTATAGGAGGAAAGAGAATAGATTTCTCTAAGGGAAGATCTATTGAGAGAAGAGCAAATCTTGCTGCTTTGGCTTATCAACAGCCAGCACAGAAGTGGCAGCATTCTGCTCATAAAGCAATGATTGGTTTCAGCCCCAAAACACCCCATAAAAAATTCTTAGCCAGGCGCCATAAAAGATATGCACGAAATGTAAAACGAAAAATATTATTTCCAAATGTTAGGAAACAAAAAATGAAGCAAAGACAGCAAAATTACATTGGTCGTGGAGGTGACAAATATTACGGAGATGAGCCAGATGTTCCTGATTTGGATGCAGAAGCCATTCGTATTAAAACTGAAGTGCATCTAAAATCTATTTCCGTTGAATCTCGTTGGGAACTTGAATGCCAAACACGCACTCAAGCTAATTCTGAAATATGGAGGCATGAGAGAAGCAAAAGAATTCCTTCTACTATGTTTAAAGATGTAGCTGATAGACGAAAAACAACCCTTTGTTCTAAATTAGTTAATCGTATCATTTATAGAGATGCTGTATACACAAAAGCCATGGAATATGGAAAAGCCAATGAAGCAGTCGCTTTGAAGGAATATATTCAGAGGAATGGTGAGTGTGTGCAGCGTTGTGGTATGTTTATTTGCTCATTAAAACCTTTCCTTTGTTCAAGCCCAGATGGTTTGGTTGGTTTAGATGGCCTTATAGAAATCAAGTGCCCATATTCTGCCAAAGATTCAAATAATTTCTCAGAAGTATGTGATAAACATGCAATTGGCTTAAAAAAAAATGTTGATGGTTCCTTTTATCTTCCAAAGACTCATTCTTATTACTACCAAATTCAAGGTCAGCTTGCAATATCAGATAGAAAATGGTGTGATTTGTTTTTTTGGAGTCCAAAGGAATCTTTAACACTTCGCATAGAAAGGGATGAAGATTTTTGGAAAGCATTAATACCCAAACTGGAAAGTTTTTATATGCAATGCTGTGTGCCTGAACTTATTGACCCCCGAGTTCCACGTAAAAAACCCATTAGAGAGCCACAGTATATTTTAGATGCTATAGCTAGCAAAACTATTTGCAGTCAAAAGAAACAACCAAAGAAAATTAAACAATGTACTTCACTGCAACCCTCTGTGTCGAATGATAAAGAAGTTGTTGCACAAACGCAAAATCAAGAACAAAAAGATCTTTCAGTCAACAAAGAACCTAAATCACCACCAGCTAATGAAGCAGAATCTAGTAGTTCATGGGCAATTTGTGATAATTTACCTTCTCCTCCACGTAAAAGGATTAGAAAACCTAAAATAATTTTTGATTTGTGATAGTAGCTTGCAACAGGGCATTTGAGATTAAAACCATATATACGTGTATACATATATATATATAAAATAATATTTCTAGTGCAACCATTATTATTATTACCGAATTTTAATCTACCAGTGTTTGTGCCAGGCAGTAAATATCTCGTTTTTATAGTCTAAATGTAATTATACTGGCCGCCCCCTATTATAAATATTAATATTCTGTAAACAAGTTTTTCCATTTGGCTTTGTGATTGCTATAGTTACAACTATTGTTTATAGAAGCCGTCCCCTTCAGTATGAGTTATTATGGGTATCTTGTATTGATTTATGGTTTGTAAATTTAAGTGTTATATTAAAATGTAAATTTAAGTTGTTTATTTTAAATGTTAAAAGTTAATTCCACACCTTTGATAGTACATTTATGTAAATTTGTTATTTATTATATAAGAATATCTGTATATTTAAAAAAACAGTCTGTTATCACATAGCATCCCAGAATAAATTAAAAACCAAGTATTATAAACAATCAACACGCCAGTATACTTTTTAGGCTGAAAATAATTTATAATATTTCAGTCTTTTGAGTATGTTAGCTTGTAATTTTTTGTGCATAATGTTTCACAGTGAAATAAATGCAATATGTCTACTTTTTTATTTAGTTTATGATTATATGAATTTTAATGTATATATATCTATATTTATTTAAATTAACTTAAACTAATAAATATATTTGTTACAAATAAAATAATTTTTAAATGCTGATCATTTATATAGTTTTAAAAATTATAAAAGTACAGTCCCGTACATTTTTTCACCAGGCAGCAAAGAGAGTGAAACTCACCGAATCCAGCAGCCGCACGTTGTTTACATCGTAGTTCCAATGGTTAGTCGCTTGGAGTGCTAGTGTATGTGCGAAATCCTATGTGCAATGGGCTCGTATGAGAGTGACACTTCTGAATGTAATATTCTGTAGTTATAATTTCACTAATTTGTATTTTTATTATGATTTTTCTGTTTGCTAAAATCCTAAGGTTCGGTTTGAAGAAACAATCAGGAGCTTCTCAGACAAAGTGCAGATTCTGTTTGGAGAGAATCAATGTTTAGATCAGATCGGTCAATTTGAGGAATTTTTCCCAGAGTGGTGTGCAGACCCAAACCTGAGCGGTGAGCGACGGTAGACTACGTAGCTTCAAAAGTCCATGGATGTTTCAATCCCGATGTATCTGGTTGGTTTGATGTTTTTTATAGGTTTTGTCCAGATATTGTGACACTTACATCTAGTGCTCTACAAACTAGACCCAAGAAATTTGCATTATAACAATATGAGATAGCAGCATGAGCATTATGAAGTATGGATTATGGCAGTATAACAATATTAACTATGGAATAAAAAGTTGATTTAGAGCCTTAAAGTTTGGATATTTTTGCAATGTGATACTAATTATTATTCAAATAAATCTAAAAATTTGTGTTATGAAAGTATGAGAGATTTGAATTATGGAGGTATGTGAACATTGACTATGAAATTTGAATCGAGTTTTTGGATTTTGAATGTTTTTTCATACTAATAGTGATTAGATCTAAGAAATCTGGATTATGAACGTGTGAAAAATTTTAGTATGGATTATATATATAGAAATATGCTTTGAAGAAATAATTTCCAATTGTTAGGTATTTGAAAGTGAAAAATGCTATCAGTTATGGATGTTTGTGAAGAAAGAACTTTTTCCTTCTGTTGTTTTGTAGTCAATATTTACCGGAAAATAGGCCTATTGGGGAACCCCACTGGTTTTATAAAGAGGGTTAACGCGCCGAGCATCATACCGCAAGGTGGTGTGGAAACTGATGAAAGAATTATTATTTTCTTTGAGAAATCATAAATGAAACAAGACTTTAATTTTATTTAACATTAATAAGTTTTTTGACATAATTGTTTTATTTATTTATTTATTTATTTATTTTTATTCCATAGGAGTTTCCTGTCATCTATAGATATGTTGCAGAAAGAAATGAACTATCTAGAAATGTGACATGTGTAAAAAATTGTAACCAACAATGCTGAAAAATAAAATTTTCACTTTCTTTTTATATTGAATTATTTCTTTTTATATCTTCATAAAATAATTTTTGATTTTCTCTCACAGCTCATATAAGTTACTCTGAACACTTGTATAGTGATCAAAATATTGTGGATTTTAAGACCATTCTTTCAAAATACTCCAAATCAATCCATTTCAGCTAGACAAGAATTTTGAATTGATTTGAGGGGTAGGAGAAATATATATATATAGTATATGCTTATTTGTCAATCAAAATCTAGGTATGAAGTGTTTATCCAACAATTTTTGTTTTCAGGATTTTGATGAAAACATATGTTATAAGGACTCCTGAACATATTCCAAACACTTCTCTATATTTGACCAATTTGACTTTTTTCACTTTGAATTGACACATAAAATTTAACACTATATAAAAATGTTTCATAAAATAACTTTTTCTAACATATAGCATTTGCATTTCTAACATATAACATATGAAAAGACATGTTATAACGCCTCTTGAACATGCAACACAGATGGGCTCTAAATGTCTTCGAAATGTGTTCAGGAGTTATAGAAACATACGTATCAGTCTGTCAAGATCACAATATAAGATATAGTTTCAAGATATTTCATATTTGAGATTTTATTGAAAAAGCATGTTATATGAGCTCCTGAACACATTTCAGTTCTATGAAAAGTGATTGCGGGCCCTAGGGCTATGGCTCCTCCCCTAATCAGACCAGGCTTCAGCCTTTTCTCGCCTATCCTGTTTGATCTCATAAGATACCATAAATATATCTCTGAAAATATATATATTCAGGAGTTATAGAAACATACTAAATCTAGGTATAAGGTATTGTTTTACTAGATATTTCGCATTCGATATTTTGGTTAAAATATATGAGGTACAGTTATTTTGAGAAATGTAGTATATAATATTTTGATAAGACATGAATAGTTGCTAATAGAACTTGTGAAAAATTGTTAATTTTGAATGAGATCATTTCACTTTCAAAGCACTTGCATTCTAAAAGTTTTTTATTTTCAGCTAGACACAAATTTTGATTTTTAACATTCAATTTAGGGAGAGGTTACATTGTAAATATATATGGCACAGAGTGTGACTTCGCCATGTGTATGTCTGATTAGTGAAGATTAAAATATAAAAAATCTAACTGACTAGGATTGAAATATTATGTTTTCGTGGCCCTCCATCCGAAAAATTAGTTTGAGGAAAAATGGTTCAGTCATATTTGAGGTTGCGGAATTCAACGATAGATTTTATTTTCAGCATAAAAATATTTTGAACATTCAATGAGGGGGGAGAGATAACATTGTAAGAAAATATCTCTCTCTATATATAGATGGCCCAGAATGTAGCTGCATCATGGGTCACAATTTAGTGAATAGTAAACTAGCTAGAGCTAAAAATGTTCAATTTTTCTATGCTTTATTCTAAGAGGTTAGGGGAAGGACGGTACGCTCTCTAGTTGCCATCCCCATTTGATTTCGATCTAAACTGTGTGTCACTATTCTGGTTGCCCAAACAATTTTACCTTATACTTTCTGGGTTTGGGTAAGTAGTTTGTAACGTTAGAAATTTGACAGAAAACATGCTTATTCGTCAATCAAAGTCTAGGTATAAAATATTTATCCTATAATTTTTGTATTAAAAATTTTAATGAAAAGAAACAATACAAGGACATCTGACTGCTATAGAAGAACATTCTTCTTTTGATTTAATATTTTTAATATTCGATTAAAAGAGGGGGTGGGACATAATTTTTTTTTTTTTTTTGGATGAATTCTTTTAATTTTTTCCAATGTTTGGGGGGAGGGGGGCCAAAGTGTATCTGCGTCATGTAGTATGTGAATAAAATTTTCAAAAGCTATGGCTGAAATGTTCAATTTTCCTGGCCCTCAATTCAAGAGGTTAGGAGAAGGATGGTACGGTCTCAATAGCTGCCACCCCCCTAATTCCTCTGGTTACCCAATCAATTGCAAGAAGTTCATACTGTAAAATTGGGTTCAGGAGTTCAAAAATCGTGCATCTTCCTCAATCAAAGTCTAGGTATAAAGCTTATATCCGTCAATTTTCGTATTCAAAATTTTAATGAAAAGGCATGTTATAAGGACTCCTGATCACTATAGAAGAATATTGATTTTTGACATTCAATTTAAATTGTGGGGGGGGGGGCGGGGGGACTACATTAATACAGTCATTTTATTTCAGAACGAATTATTTTAGTTTTTATTCTTGAAGGGGGGGGGGGGGGTAACAACAACTTTCATTTTATTTGAGAACGAGTTCTTTTATATTTTTTATTTTTGGGGATGGGGGTTAACATTAATACATTCATTTTATTTGAGAACGAATTATTTTAGCTTTTTATTCTTGGGGGAGGGGGGGGGGTAACAACATTAATACATTCATTTTATTTGAGAACGAATTCTTTTAGTTTTTATTCTTGGGGGGGGGGGGGGTAACAACGTTAATACATTCATTTTATTTGAGAACGAATTCTTTTAGTTTTTATTCTTGGGGGGGGGGGGGGTTACAACATTATACATTCATTTTATTTGAGAACGAATTATTTTCATTTTTTATTCTTGGGGGGGGGTAACAATATTAATATATTCATTTTACGTGAAAAAGAATTTTTAGTTTTTTATTCCTGTGTTGGGGGGGGGGGACACAACATTAATACATTCATTTTATTTGAGAACGAATTATTTTAATTTTTTATTCTTGGGGGGGGGGGTAACAATATTAATATATTCATTTTACGTGAAAAAGAATTTTTAGTTTTTTATTCCTGTGTTGGGGGGGGGACACAACATTAATACATTCATTTCATTTGAGAACGAATTCTTTTAGTTTTTTATTCTTGGGGGGGGGGGGGGGTGCAACAACATTAATACATTCATTTCAGAACGAATTATTTTAGTTTTTTTATTCTTGGGGGTAACAACATTAATATATTCATTTTATTTGAGAACTAATTCTGTTAGTTTTTTATTCAGGGGGGAGGGAAGCTGTTTTGTATAATTTTTTATAATTTGTATTTGAAGCAGAGGGGGGGGGGTCACATTGTATATGCATATTTATGGCCTAGAGCGTATCTGCGTTATATGTATGTGAATAAAATTTGCCAGCCCATTGGGTTCCGGCCGTCTGAACAGTTACTTTACACCTTCGGGTAGGTCAGACAGTCTGGGTATGAAAAACAATATCCTGACCCTAGAAATTGAAAGGAAAACGTCATAAGTACTCTTGAACACTTCCCTGTCGGTCGAAATCGAAGTATAAGGTAGATTTCCGAGATATTTTGGTGAAAAGTATACATACTCCTGAACACATATTATATGCAAGCTCGTGGAAAGCGATTGCATTCGCCTTGGAACTAGGGACTTTCGATAAATTGGCTTGGCTTCCCTCTCTTCTCGTTCGCCCTCTTTGTATATCTGACCTCATATGATACCGTTCGTAGAATTATAATTGTTTTCCATAGAAAATAGCGCTATTCTTTAAAATTTGAAAAATTCATTTGCAAATTATATTAAATTCATATTTTTAATTATTTATGGATTAAATATCAAAATATATAAAATTGCATATTTCACATTTTAATTATGCGCATTACTATATTCTTTAGTAAGCAACATCAGTACAAATAACGAACTCATAGCGCATCGTAAGCAGCGGGACAGAATCTCCAAGATCTCAAGTTATTTATTTACAAAGGAACTTATCTATCCTGACTCTCCAGCTCATAGACTTCTGTGTTCTGTCAATCATACCAGGTAGGTTCACAGCGGTGGCGGGGGGTCAGGCTAGACAAACTTGTTTCTGAGAATTTCGTACCGGGAAAATGCGTCACCCCTCAATTGAGGAAATGAGACTCATCTTTTGGCGCGCAATGAATGTCATTAGAGGCAGGGGTAGATAGAAATGGCGAATTATCGCTCTTCGGAAATTTTGAACGGATTCATCTCCAAATACGTTGCGCCATCTAGTGATAGCGAATCAAAGCTTAAAACACTGAGGATTCCTCTTAAATCTCGTCTTTAGTGACGTTGCCAGCTCCAGTGGTTGAAATTTTGGTTTTTTTGATATGGTATATAATTACTTTTCTGCGTCCCCATATCGATGGGATTTACTAAAAAAACACGTGAAAAGTCTAACTTTAAAACCGTTAAGTGAAACAAGGTGGGAAAGTCGTATCAATGCTATTAGACCTCTAAAACATGACCTAAAAAACATTATTACCGCATTAAATGCCTTAACTGAAGATACCACCAGAGACATGAAAACAAAAATGGGTGCTGAATCAATAATTAAAAGTCTTGAAACGTTTAAATTTTTGTGTTCAATTTTAATTTGGCTTGATTTAATATCAAGAATTGATGGAGTAAAATGCTTCAAAATCCTAAATTAAACATCGCGGAATGCATTGAAGGCTTAGATAATCTTAAAAAGTATTTAGTTTCCCAAAGATCGGACTACTTGCTAGAGATTTAGGTATTGATCCCGAATTTCCCTTGTCGAAGCTCCGTTTATTTGATTACGAGGTCCGTTTAAAACCATTAAGTGAAACAAGGTGGTTAAAAGGTCCGTTTATTTGATTACGAGGGCAGTGATGAACCAGTTTCAAATCCCTTCCAGCAATTCAAGACTGCTTTCTATTTTGCAGTTCTTGATCACGCGATCTCTTCGGTAAATGAAAGATTTACCTTAATATCTGAGTGCCATTCAATATTCTGCTTTCTATATGAGTTTTACAACATTTCTAATGATGATCTCATGAAAGCCTGCATGGACTTAGATATTAAGTTACAGATACAGGAGGAAGGAAGTATTGTGAACGATATAGACGGTATACAACTCTTTAATGAAATAACTTCATTCAAAGATATTTTTCCAGGTAAAAAACAGCCAATTGAGATATTAGAAATTATAGTCAAAAATGATCTCATTCCCTGTTTTCCTAATTTTGCTCTAGCAATAAGAATTTTTTTAACCTTACCTGTTTCTGTGGCTTCAGGTGAAAGAAGTTTCAGTAAATTAAAAATTATTAAAAACTTACTTGAGAAATAATATGACAGAAGAAAGGCTTTCAGATTTGGGCATCATCTCTATTGAATCCGAAATCTCTGAAAAAATTGATTTCACCGAAATTATTGACAAATTTGCTTCTCAGAAAGCTAGAAAATTTATTTTATAATTAATTATTAGGTAGTCTTTGTAGAAGGACTGATTTATATACTTTTCGTTTCACGAGATTTATGCTTTAGTACTTTTTTTTATTAGATTATATTTTCTGAGTAAATACTGTTGTTTTGCATTTCTAATTATAAAATGTCTATTTTTATTTCAAAGGTAATATTTTTGTTACTTTCCTTATATACATAATGTATAAGGAAAGTATTGTGACGGGGTCGAAAATTCGAATTCGGTTTTCGACGGGAGAGAACGTTTCAAGCATCCCTGATCACGAATCAAACATTTTTGAAGTGATGTCTGTGTGTGTGTGTCAGTGAGTCTGTGGAGACGATAACTGATGAACGAATGGACCGATTCGAACAAAATTTGGTACAAAAATTACAATCCGTAAACACTGGAAGCCTATTGTTTTTATACGCAATCGAATGTTCAGAACCTCCTAAATTTTCGAATGAAATTTTTAAAAAATCGTTAAAAAATCAAAACCGCTAATAAAGTTACGCAAATAGACATTTCTTATGTAAATTTTCATTAGAAAACGATTGACATAAATTTTAGAACGCTAACATGAAGCGTTCTCGAGATATTGTACATTTTTCATAAAAATTATCAAAAAGTCATATAAAATTAAAAAAAATATATTTCCTATTGAGAAACATGTTCACTTTTCATATGTAAGACCATGCGATAATTTGGGTGGGGATTCTCGTGGATCTAGCTCGTTCCATTCATGAAAAAAGAGACTTTAAGAAATACTCTTGTATTTGAACGCCAATAGTCATTTATCTGCTGTAAGAATAACTTATTTCTTCGTCCATAATGCTTGGCGAGATTTTGGCGACAAATTTGGCGGAATGTCGCCAACTTGGCCACTTTTTGAAATGTTGCCAAATTAGCGAAAATCTCGCCAAAAGGATAAAAATGACGCCATATCAATGAAAATGACGACTAATTGTCGAAAATTCAATATCTTGGAAAGAATATTAGTTTATACTATAAGGAAAACCTATTTTTATACTGTAAAAGTTGTAAATTCATTACATTATATAAGGAAAGTCATGTGTTGCCCACATTAGATTTTTTGTTTATTACTTTGTCAAAGTATTTTGTCGCTATTATAACCTATTAGCTGGCCAAAAAATAAAGTTTTGCATTTCAAATTTTATTTGCATTTTTATTAATGTTTTACTTTTTACTCTTATACAGGTAGATGAATTTATAACGTCAACGTTAAGTATTAGTCAAAATATGAAAAATTCTCAAGAGGGGCGGCACATTAGGTCTTTGCACGCGAGCGGCCGACACCCTAGGATCGGCCCTGCCAATGGGTGAAGTATTTTTAAATCTTTAGGAATTGCAGAAATTATAGACAACTCAGCTTGCAAGTATTCAGAAATACAAATGTAGCATTGCTTAAAGTTCAAATAAAATATTTATTTTGTTTCATTTAATGAAGCAAGAGTTCTTACACCAGAATCAATCTCCATTTGCTTTATACGTAAAAAATTACTCCCAACAGATACCCCCAATTCTTTTTCCTATGACAGATCCAGACTTCATATACCTTTACAGCAAATTAGTGAGGATTTCATTGCATTTAAAATACAAGAAGTGAATTAAAAGAGTTTCATGTTGGAAAAGGAAAATAAACTCTGTAAATGTAGCAGATAATATGGCAATAAATTGCATATAGACTAGCGTATTAGGATCATTTAGATACTGTCTTATTCTTTTATATCCAGCATTTGATGAAATATTATCAAGACTGTGTTCCTTTGGGAGGAACTGTAGGAAATATTTCAAAATAACACTATATTGTCCAATAATGCGGAAAAGGAAAATAAATTCTGTAAATGTAGCAGATAATGCGGCAATAAATTGCATATAGACTAGCGTATTAGGATCATTTAGATACTGTCTTATTCTTTTATATCCAGCATTTAATGAAATATCATCAACACTGTTCCTTTGGGAGGAACTGTAGGAAATATTTCAAAATAACACTATATTGTCCGATAATGCATTTTAGCACTGATTCAATAGTAAGCCATCTAAAACTAACATGATGAAAAAAAAAATTATTTTCAACTTTTAAAAGAGACTGGATTTCAGCAAAATCTTCCATTCGTGCAACACTTGTTTTGAAAAAAAAAAAAAAATTCAGTGGCAAACTCATCAATTCTATATCCAAAAATTTCAAACCTTTCGATATTGCATTGTGTAACTTATATTTGTAACCAATATCCGGGAATTCTGCTTCTCCAATTACTTGTAGTTCATAACTTAATTTCTTTAACACCAATTTATTTATATTTGGGTCATCCAACACTATATTGTTCGATGATAAGCCATCAACATGACATAAAAGAAAATAATTTACAGCATTTAAAAAAAAAACTGAATGTCAATGAAATTTTCTTTTTATGCAGCACTTGTTTTTGAAAAAAAAAATATGGTAAGTTTATTAAGGGCAACCGATGTTTCAAACTTACAAGCAACGTATTTTTCATGTCTTTTATTATTTTTGATTTTGCATGCTCTAGAACAGTCGTGCACAACCCACGGGCCGCATGCAGCCTTCGGCCTAATCAATCGTGTGCGGCCCGCAACCACCCTCAGCTTGGGGAACACATAAAAAAAAATTCCAAGACTTTCGCAAAAAAAAAGAAAAAGAAAAGAAAAACTAAATCATAAAATTTTAGGAAAGATTATTTTTTATATCAAATTTTCTTTAAGATTTTGACTACAAAACAAATAAAAAGAGCAAATCAAACAGCTTTAAATTAAAAATTGTCCATTTCTTACAATGAGAAGTGGAATGTTTGAATTCATACCCTGCTATGGTAGTCCTTCATTGACTTGCTGTTGGCGAGAATTTTCCATTCGGCAAACCTACACAGGAAACTGGAATGTGTTTGTTGGAGGAGGAGAATTGTTTTCAGTTAACAACATTTTCCCAAGTATAGTCAAAGACTCAAAGTCAAACAGTTGAAGGTCGATAAATAAAGCGTTTTGGTTTAATACGATTTACGTTATAACTTCTGTGACTATGTCTAAAAAGCGTAAAGTCGGTGATGAGAATCGTGCATTTCAGGAGAAATGGTGTGAGAGTTATTTTTTTGTAGAGAACAAAGGCAAAGCAACATGTTTAATTTGCTAAGAAACTATTGTTGTAATGAAGGAGTACAATGTGAAGAGACATTACGATACAAAGCATGCTGACAAATACAAAGAGTTGTCGGGACAAATGAGAAAGAATAAAATTAAAGATTTGCAACATAAATTTACAAACCAACAAAATATTTTCAAAAGATTGATGATTCGGAAATAGCAGTCAAAGCAAGTTTTGTTGTGTCGAAAATTTTAGTTAAAAAACTGAAACCGTACAAAGATGGAAAGTTGGTCAAAGAATGCTTGGAAGAAGTGGCAAATATAGCATTTCTGGAGAAAAAAAGGTATTATTTTGAAGATAAGCCTTAATCATATGACGCTAGCAAGAAGATCAGAAGTAATGTCATTAGATATTGAAAAAACATTAAAAGAGAAAATTTCTGAATTCACATGGTTTTCATTGGCCATAGATGAAAGCAGACGCCACTGACACTGCACAGCTGTCAATTTTTATTCGTGGCATTGACTGTAATTTCAATGTTACGGAGGAGTTACCGGCGTTACTTCCAATGAAAAATACAACAAAAGGAACAGACATTTATCAAGAACTTAAAAAAGTCTTGGAAAAGTACAATTTGGACTTAAAAATGTTACATGGTATTTCAACCGATGGTGTTAAGTAACACCCATTGATTTCGTTATTCAAGTTTTATATTTAAATTTGCATTTCTTGTGAATTTGTTTATTTTAGTTTTGTAATAATGCTATGGCAACACTCTTGGGTTTCTGTAGACGTTGTCAGAGGAACGAGCGGTTTTGTTTACGAGTTGACGTTGGCTGTACGAATGTTAAGTTTTGAAGTAAAGTTTCTGGTTCCTGAAAAGCAGTTGTAATTATTTTCGTACATATTGAAACGTGTGAAGTTGGGTAAATTTCTACGGCGTTTCTGACATTTGGTGACCCGGACGTGACCGTGAAGATAGAAAGGTTAGTTTCGTTTGGAATTTTGTTTTAACTAAGCCTGTTGCTGTCACATTTTCATAATGGAACTGCTCATAAGAAAGCGAAAGCCGATTCGAGCATCTTTTACAAAGTCGTATAACATTTTGACAATGGCTTTAATTGATGAGGAACCAGACGATAAAATTATTCAAACACATTTGGCAAATATGGACAGATTAATGATGAATTTAGCAGAGATCGACGACGAAATCTGTAACGCTTTGCTTGCCGATGATTCAAAAGTGGAAGAATATGAAACTGAATATGGGGTAATAGAAGAATATCGTGGAAAAATGGTTACTGTCAAAAGCAGCATTAAAATCGTCTGCTATGATTTTTCCCCATTGTTTTTCCCCCCAGAACAGAGTCTAAAATGTTTGTATCTATGGTTGTTTATTATCGTTTGTTTTATTTTTATTATTCTGTAATGAAGTGAGTGGAAACAGTGATTTTGTTATTTTATAGAACTTGAAGAAGGATGGAATCTAGTAAAATGCTGTAATTTGGTGAATTCTAAATAAAACGCTGTTTCCGTGTGCTAATGATGTCAGTTATTTAAATATATGGAGTCAGATTAAAATAAACGGAGAACGACAGAATAGTTTTCTGGGAGATTCTCGCAACATTTGGCGACAAGCGGACGTGATAAGGTACGATATTTTGAATTTGAACAGTTTTGTTTTCAATAACTATGAATAAAATTCAGAAGCAACGGAAAGTTGTACGGAGTTCTTTTACTCGATTGTACAATCAGATTATAGCAGATATCGATTCCGACGAAACAGATAGAGTTTTGGAATTAAAAGCAAAGTTTGAAACTTTGAAATTGAAATATGAAGAGCTTCAGAATTTGGATCGCGAATCCATGGATCTCATGTTAGAAGCTGACGATACAACGGATGAAAGATTCGAACAAGAAAGTAAGTCAGCCGATGAGTATAATAACAATTTCTTTAAAGTAAAGGCTCTTTTCAATGAAAGGTTTAAAGAAACTGATGAAATAAATTCAATAGTTAATGATCGGGAAATGCAAAACAGAAAGTTTAAACTCCCAAAAATTGAACTTGAGAAATATGACGGTAATATAAAAGGCTGGTTAACCTTTTGGTCAATGTTTAAAAAAATAGACGAAGATTCGGGAATTGATCCAGGAGATAAATTCCAGTATCTCATACAGTGTACAGTTCGAAATTCTCGCGCTAGAGAACTTGTACAAAGCTACCCAGCGACGGCGGAAAACTATCCAAAAGTGATAGAAAGTTTCAAAGCTAGATTTGGAAAAGACGATGTTTTAGTGGAACTCTACATAAGGGATCTTCTAGCATTAGTGATAGAAAACACAAAGTCGCAATCGACGCTTTCGCTTTCGTCATTGTATGATAAACTTGAATCGCAACTTAGAGCATTAGATTCATTGGGCGTTGCTACAAAAAAGTATGATGCAATTCTTTTCCCGCTAGTGGAGTCGTGTATTCCCGAGGAGTTACTAAGAGTCTGGCAGAGACAATCGAAAGTTGGAGAAACTCCAAAGGATAGACTCGACGATTTGATGAACTTTATTGGAAATGAAGTGGAGAATGAGCAACGGATATCTATGGCTATTGGTGGCTTTGAAGGCAAGAAATCAAAGCCGACGAAAATAAAGCGATCGATTCAAAATATCGAGGAAGAGTTCGTGCCGACTGCAAATGATTTATTCTCCGGTGAAAAGAAGAAAGAAATATTAAGCAGTTGTATTTTTTGCAATAAACCACATTTAAGTAAAGAATGTTTTCAAGCACAAAAACTGTCAGTTGAGGAAAAACAAAACAAGATTAAAGATAAAAGGGCTTGCTTTTCTTGTTTGAAAACAGGACACAGTTTTAAGACTTGTAAAACAAACGTAAAATGTATAATCTGTGGACGAAAACACTGGGTTGTAATGTGCCCAGAAATTCCAGCTAATCGAAAGAAAATAGATGCACATGACATAGAGAAAAAAGAAGAAAAGCAAAATACTTCCTTGTCAAACCATAGCTGTTCAGAAGAAGTACTCCTACAAACTTTACAAGTAAAACTGAAATCAATGAAAGGAAGTCGTACTGTACGTGCACTAATTGATAGTGGTTCACAACGGTCATATATCCTGAAGAATACGGCGAATGAAATGGGTTACGAACCATTCCGATCCGAAGATTTGGTTCATGTTTTATTTGGAGGTAAAACACTTCAAAAAGAGTCTCATCAGTGTTATAACATAAGTTTGAGCAGCTCAAGTAACAAGTTCAACTGTGATATTCAAGTATTAGACCAAACTGTCATATGTGGGAAATTGTCGCGACTCAAGAAAGGACCATGGGAAAAAGAATTGAAAGAAAAGAAAATTTGGATAGCAGACTATGGTGAAGGTTATCCAGACATTGAATTGTTGATAGGGGCAGATTTTTGTGGGCAACTCTTTACTGGAAAAATGCACAAATTGAAGTGCGGACTAATAGCTGTTGAAACAAAACTTGGCTGGATTATTATGGGAAAAGTTCCAGGTGAAAAGAGTCATGGGTTATCAGCTCTCACTGTTACCTCCCTATTTTCCCAAACTTCCACTATAGCGAATCTTTGGGATCTTGATATTTTAGGTATCAGGGATCCAGTTGAGACAAAATCTAAAGAAGATATAGAAAGGGCTGCACTAGATCATTTCAGAAAAACAGTCTCTGTGAATGAAGAGGGACGTTATGAAATACATTTGCCATGGCTTGAGGCTAACGAATCTTTAAAGACACATATGGACACTGCCGAAAGAAGATGCATTTCTATGGCTGTGAAGCTTAAACAGGAAGGAAAATACAAAGAATATGACGCGGTCTTTGAAGAATGGGAAAAATCTGGAATAATAGAAGTGGTACTTCAAGAAGAACTTGGAAACCCTTCTCATTACTTACCCCATAGAGGTGTATTTAAAGAGAATTCTACAACACGAGTCAGACCAGTATTTGATGCTTCTTGTCATGGAAAAGGTTCCCCCTCGCTGAACGACTGTCTTGAAAAGGGGCCTAATCTCTTAGAAGAAATACCACCAATATTAATGAGTTTTCGCAAAGATAAAATTGGAGTTGTAGCAGACATCAAAAGGGCATTCCTTCAAATATCCATTGCAAAGGAAGATCGTGATTTCCTCAGATTTTTGTGGTGGGAAGATTTCGAGAAAAGAAAACTGAAGATATTTAGGCATCGAAGACTGGTATTTGGTCTCACATGTAGTCCATTCCTGTTAGCTGCTGTACTAAATTATCATATAGAAGCAAACCTAAGTGAAATACAAGAAACAGCAGAAATGTTAAAAAAGTCCTTTTATGTGGATAATTGTGTGACCTCTGTGTCTAATGAAGAAAAGTTGCATATTTTCATCCAGGAATCAAGACATTTGTTGGATAAAGCCTGTTTTGATCTACGAGGGTGGGAGCATAATACCTTGTATGAAAATCGTTTTCCAGAAAAGCCAATTCATGTTTTGGGATTACTTTGGGATAAAGATGAAGATAGTCTCTTCTGTGATCTAAACTCAGTTTCTGAAATTAAGTCTATTATAACAAGAAGAAGCATACTGTCAACTGTTCATAAAATATTTGATCCCCTTGGATTTTTATGTCCTGCAACACTACTTCCGAAGATTATTGTACAACAAACTTGGAATCTCAAAACAGGTTGGGATACTGAACTGCCAGAGAAAATACGAAAGGAATTTGAGGACTGGAATAGTGATTTACATATGCTTTCAAAAGTTAAAATTCCTAGAAGTCTTGATGTCTGTGATCCTAATGCAGAATTAAGTTTTCATATCTTTTGTGATGCCAGCAAGTCGGCATATAGTACAGTTGTATTTCTTCGAAAGGTGTGTGAAGAAGAAATTACTATATCTCTGATACAAGCGAAGAGCAGAGTTGCTCCTTTGCACAAGATGACCATTCCTAGGCTCGAATTACTAGCATGTTGCATTGGAGCACGTCTTGCCTCTACAATCGTAAAAGCCATGGATCTAAAAGATGCCCCTTGCATCTACTGGACAGACTCTTCTACGGCTCTCTATTGGATACAAAATGAAGAACATTGGGGAGTTTTTGTTAACAATCGAGTGAATGAAATTAGAGCACTGTCTGATAAAAAGTCTTGGAGACATGTGCCAGGAGAATGCAATCCTGCTGATCTTCCTTCCCGAGGCTGCTCTGTTAGAGTCTTCTTGAAATCTAAATGGTGGGAGGGACCTGTTTGGTTAAAACAGAAGGAAAATAACTGGCCTGCAACAGAAGTACAAATAGATGAGGGAGAAGTTACTAAGGAAAAACGGAAGCATATTACTTCGTCTCTTATTTGCACTGAAATAGAAAAAAGGTGGTACAGTCAGCGATTTTCGAAGTATTCACAGATTTTGAGATTGATTGCTTGGATACTTCGCTTTTCCACCAATACTCTTCAACCGAATAATCGCCTTAGAGGTGAGCTGACAGTGTGTGAATTGGAATATGCAGAAATGAAACTCCTGAAAATTATTCAACAGGACGCTTTTAAGGAGGAGGATTTTCAACTTAAGTTAAAATCACTTTGCACTTTTACGGATAATGAGGGACTTATCAGACTGAAAACGAAAATATTAAAAAGAGATGATGATAAGAATTTCTTATGTCCCATTGTACTCCCTGCAACACATGAAATAGTTGATAGACTAATACTCGAACGACATTTGCAGTCTTCACATGCTGGAGTTCAATCTGTATTAGCTAACCTTAGGCAACAGTTTTGGATTTTAAGAGGACGAAAAACCGTCCAGCGAGTGATTTCAAAATGTGTTCGTTGCAGAAGACACACAGCGAAAGGAATAGAATCTATCCCTACTCCACTACCGGAAGATCGAATTAGAAACTCATTAGTATTTGAAGTGACTGGAGTGGATTTAGCTGGTCCTTTGTACTTAAAAGATGGGAAAAAAGCATGGATTCTATTGTTCACTTGCGCTGTGTACCGTGCTGTACATCTTGAACTGATACAAAGCCTTTCTACTAATTGTTTTACGTTGGGTCTAAGAAGATTCATTGCCAGACGTGGACGACCAAAGATAATGTATAGCGATAATGGGAGCAATTTTGTAGGAACAGAAAATCTTATGAAGTCTATCAACTGGGAACAAATTATCCGTGACACTTCCATTTTTAGAATCCAATGGAAATTTAACCCTCCAACTGCAGCTTGGTGGGAGAGACTCGTACAAATGGTGAAAAAATTATTGAGAAGAGTTTTAGGGAAATCTTCTCTTATGTACGAAGAAATATTGACCATTCTGTGCGATGTAGAGGCTGTTATCAATGCAAGACCTCTTACTTATGTATCCGAAGATCAAAAAGACTTGGTCCCCCTGTCTCCATCTATGTTCATTCAAGACATTCGTACAGTTGGAGTTCCAGATTTAGACCATCTAGATAAAGTTAATATCTCCAAGAGATGGAGATACCAGCAAAGACTTCGAGAGGACTTCAGAAGGAGATTTAGAGATGAATATCTCAGCCTCCTAGTCCAACAACCACTTAAGAAAAAACACTTACTTAGGAAAATAAAAGTGGGTGATATTGTTCTAATTAGTTGTGATAATAAGAAACGCACTAATTGGTCTTTGGGTCGCATTGTGGCTGTTTTTCCTGGTAGTGACAATTACATCCGAGTCGTTAAGGTGAAAACTGCAACTGGTGAATTCACCAGGCCAGTACAAAATGTATACCCCTTAGAGGTTTCTCACCAGGACCTGCTATGTAAGAATAGTAAATCTGCAGAAGTTCCTGAGGGAGTAACTGTTCCTAGTGACACTGTCATTGGTGAAACAGAAGCTACTGTTCCAACAGAAATTGTATGTGATGAAACAAGAACTGTTGATACCATTGTTCCTGATATTAAAGAGACTATTGTTCCTGATAAATGCATTCCTGTGACTATTAAAACTAAATGTGGGAGAACAGTAGTGAGACCTAAGCGCTATGATAACTAACATTTAACTTTAACGTTTTAATTTTAATATGGTTATTTCCTTAATAGAGGTATGTTTATGTTTTGATTTTCGTAGTCAAAATCAAAAGGTGGGAGGATGTCAAAAGCAGCATTAAAATCGTCTGCTATGATTTTTCCCCATTGTTTTTCCCCCCAGAACAGAGTCTAAAATGTTTGTATCTATGGTTGTTTATTATCGTTTGTTTTATTTTTATTATTCTGTAATGAAGTGAGTGGAAACAGTGATTTTGTTATTTTATAGAACTTGAAGAAGGATGGAATCTAGTAAAATGCTGTAATTTGGTGAATTCTAAATAAAACGCTGTTTCCGTGTGCTAATGATGTCAGTTATTTAAATATATGGAGTCAGATTAAAATAAACGGAGAACGACAGAATAGTTTTCTGGGAGATTCTCGCAACAGTTACTGCTAGGGTTGGCGTCGAAATGCATTTAAATAAAACCGCAACCAAACCGAGTGCGAGTTTTTCCCATGTTCAAGAAAAAACGAAACTGAAGCTTCCTAAAATTGAATTTTTGAAATTTGGGGGTGAAATAAAAGATTGGCTAGCATTTTGGAGTCAATTCAAGAGAATCCATGAAGATAAATTGATGGAAGAAGAAGATAAATTTCAATATTTAATTCAGTCTATGATCGTTGGCACAAGAGCAAAAGAAATAGTAGACAGCTTCCCTCCTACTGCAGAAAATTATTCAAAAGCTGTTGAAAGCCTTAAAAATAGATTTGGAAGGGAAGAGCTACTCATAGAGTTCTATGTCAGGGAATTGCTTGGACTGGTGATTAAAAATGCAGTATCTTCAAAATCCAAAGCAACTACAGCTCAATTGTATGATAAGTTAGAATCGCATTTAAGGTCTATTGAATCAATTGGTATGACTTCTGACAAATACGCAGCAATGCTTTTTCCCCTTGTTGAATCTTGCATACCGGAAGAAATACTACGAGTCTGGTTAAGAAATCCGGTGGCGGCTAAAGGTGAAGAAAGTGATACTTACATTGATAAGTTGAAAAACCTGTTATTGTTCCTAAGAACTGAAGTAGAAGGTGAAGAGCGTATCTCGCTTGCTAAAGCTGGTTTTAAGCAAAATGAGAAAAGTAGTCGAAAGGAAATTTGTAAGGAAACGGGTATGAATTTACCGACTGCTACTGATTTATTTTTAGGGATAAATTCATGTGAAAAGTCCATTTGTGTATTTTGCGGAAAATTTCATGAAAGTAAAGAATGCTTCAAAGCTCAAAAACTTTCTCTAGAAGAGAAGCACGATATTTTAAGAAGAAAGAAGGGATGCTTCACTTGTTTACGGATTGGACATCGTTCTAAACAGTGCAAATCACATGTTCGGTGTATAATTTGTTCCAAAAGGCACTGGGTAGTTATGTGTCCTGAACTAACCAATAATAAAAGGGCTTTAGTTACAGAGTTCAAAGAAGGTGGGGATCAGAATATTACTTTATCCAGCCAAGGCCACTCTGAAGTACTATTGCAAACACTGCTTGTGGTTCTTAAAGCTCACGGAAAAGACCGAAAAGTTAGGGCACTGATTGATACAGGTTCTCAGCGTTCTTATATTCTAGAAAGTACTGCAAGGCAGATGGGATTTAATCCTGTGAATACTAATATATTAACACAAGTCGTGTTTGGAGGAATCACCTCTAGGAGAGAGCACAAGTGCTACAATGTAATTTTGAATAGTTCAGTTAATAACTATTGCTGTGAAATTAAAGTGTTAGACCAACCTGTTATATGTGGTTCAATACCAAGACTCAAGACTGGATTATGGTTGGAAGAAATGAGACAAAAGGGAATCCAGCTCACGGATATAGGAAGCAATCAGCCACCTATTGAAATACTTATTGGAGCCGATTTCGCTGGTCAACTTTACACAGGACGCGTTCATCAGCTAAAGTGTGGACTGGTCGCTGTGCAAACTCATCTAGGATGGGTTGTAATGGGAAAGTCGCAAGAGGATTCAAAGTATAGCAATTATGGTTCGGTTTTAACTTCACTTTCGATTCATAGTAACAATGTTCCTGATTTATGGAAGTTAGAAGCTATTGGAATCACTGAACCATGTGAACATCAAAGCAAAGACGAAGTAGAAACAGCTGTTTCGGATCATTTCAAGAAAACAGTTAGAATTAATGAAGACGGAAGATATCAAGTTAGTCTTCCTTGGATGCATACTCAAGGAGAATTACCAACTAACAGAGAAATAGCTGAGAAGAGATTGAATTCCACAACATCTAAACTCATGAAAGAAGGAAAGTTTGAAAGCTACAATGCTGTTTTCCATGAGTGGTGGCAAGAAGGAATAATCACAGAAAGTTCAGAGAATAGTGGTCATTTTTTACCTCATCGAGGAGTATTTAAGTGCAATTCATCGACTAATGTTAGACCTGTCGTTGATGCATCCTGTAAACAGAAAGGATCTTATTCCTTAAATGAATGTTTGGCAAAGGGACCAAATCTATTGGAACTGATTCCCACAATACTTTTGAAATTTCGAGAGAAAAAAATCGGCGTTATTTCGGACATAAATAAGGCTTTCTTGCAAATATCTGTTGTTAAAAGTGATCAAGAATTTTTAAAATTTCTTTGGTGGCAAGGTGAAAGCCAGAATGCTATAAAGATTTTTCAACATTGCAGAGTAGTCTTTGGATTAAACTGTAGTCCTTTTCTTCTTGGAGCAGTGATACAACACCATTTGGACAAATATTCATCTTCAGCTCAACATAATGTAACACAGAAACTTAAATCAGCATTTTATGTTGATAATTGTGTGTGTTCTGTAGACTCTGAAGTGGAATTGCAAGAATTTGTTCAAATATCCACAGAGGTGATGGAGGAAGGAAAATTTGAATTAAGAGACTGGGAACATACCGAAATAACGGATACTTGTGTCAAATCTAATCCGTCAACCGTCTTGGGATTGTTATGGGACAAACAAGAAGATGTATTATTCTGTGACATCGTAGCGATAAGCAAACCTGAAGGGACCATCAGTAGAAGAACTATTTTATCTATTGCACAAAGACTATTTGACCCCATAGGTTTCACTTGTCCAGTTACATTGTATCCTAAGTTGTTATTACAAAATAGTTGGAAATCTAAATTGAGTTGGGATGCTGAAGTACCGAAAGATGTTTCACATAACTTTTTGAAATGGATCGCTGAACTACAAATGCTTAATGTCGTGAGGATTCCTAGACATGCTTTTACCAATGATAACTCAACATTGAGTCTACATGTGTTTTGTGATGCATCTGGGATTTTATATGCAGCTGTTGTATATTTGCGATGTGAAACCGATACTAATATTTCCGTGCAGCTACTCATGGCAAAATCAAGAGTTGCACCATTAAAACCCATTTCTATTCCAAGACTAGAACTTTTAGCTTGTTGTATTGGTGCACGTCTAGCAGACTTTGTGAAGAGAAGCTTGAAATTTGATTCTATTAGGGAATATTTCTGGACGGATTCTTCTACTGCCCTACACTGGATTAAAAGAAATGAGCAGTGGGGAGTATTTGTCAAAAATAGAGTAAATGAAATCCAGAAATTATCTAATATTGAAAATTGGAGACATGTTAATAGCCAAAATAATCCTGCTGATCTGCTCTCCAGAGGATGCTCAGTGAAGAAATTAATTGAATCCCGATGGTGGGAGGGACCTCCATGGCTGAAACAGAATGAAAAGGATTGGCCACGCTCTGAATGCACGGTTAATGAAATAGACGTGCTGCAAGAAAGAAAAAATATCTCTGCGGTTCTGTTGAGTAAAACGTTTAAAGAGACATGGTTTCCATCATATTTTTCAAAGTATACAAAAATTATAAGAATGGTAGGATGGATTTTGAGATTTCTTCAGAATGCTCGAAAGAACATTCATGATCGAAACACTGGAGAATTATCTGCTGATGAGTTGAATAAAGCTGAAAAGGCAATTATCAAAACTGTTCAAAGAGACACCTTTACCAAGGAACGGTTAAATAGCTTGAAATCCTTGTGTCTGTTGAAAGACCGTGATGGTTTAATTCGTGTGGAAACAAAGTTGACAGAACGTAAAGATGAAGACAATTTCAAGTACCCAATACTACTGCCAAGCGAACATAAATTGGTAGAACTTATCATCCAAGAACACCATGCAACCAAACTTCATGTCGGATTACATTCCTTATTGTCAGATTTGCGTGAAAAATTCTGGATACTTAATGGAAGGAGAACAGTATGCCGTGTAATTTCGAAATGCATTAGATGCAAGAGACACAATGCAAAATGTATACAAACAACTCCAGTTCCTCTTCCAGAAGACAGAGTGAGACAAGCGTCAGTTTTTGAAATTACTGGAGTAGATCTGGCTGGACCTCTCATATTGAGGGGAGGTGTGAAAAGTTGGGTTGTTCTTTACACGTGTGCTGTTTATAGGGCTATTCATTTGGAGCTCATAACATCATTATCTACTAAAGCTTTTCTGCTCAGTTTCAGACGGTTCATAGCACGTCGTGGAAGACCTAATACCATCTATAGTGATAATGGAAGTAATTTTGTCGGACCTGATAATCTTCTACAAAAAATTGATTGGAAAACCATTGAAATAGAAACAGCAGTCAAAAGAATTACTTAGAAGTTCAATCCACCCTCCGCTGCTTGGTGGGGAGGGTTTTGGGAACGTCTTGTACAGATGGTTAAGAGACTGTTGAGACGGGTCTTGGGAACAGCTTCTTTAGACTATGAAGAAATGATGAGCATTCTCTGCGATTGCGAAGCAATACCAGCAATACCAGAAGCAATGCCAGACCACTGACTTACATTTCCGAAGATCCTGAAAACCTAACTCCTTTGACTCCAGCTATGTTTTTGCAGGACATGCAGACGGTGGGAGTGCCAGACTTGGACCTTTTGGACAAAGTGGATCTCACAAAAAGACTGAGATATCAGCAGACATTAAAGGATCAGCTAAGGAAAAGATTTAGAGTAGAGTATCTTGGCCAATTAGTGCAACATAGGGGAAAAATGAAAATGCTGAATGTCAAAATTGGAGATATAGTTCTCATTGAATGCGAGAATAAGAAAAGAACTTTCTGGCCAATGGCAAAAATAACTGAAGTTTATCCCGAAAAAGATGGCAGCAACAGAGTTGTGAAATTAAAGACAGCAACGGGGGAACTAATTCGACCAGTTCAGAGAATTTTCCCTCTTGAAATTGAATGTCCATCCCGAGAACCAGAAACTGATACTGTAGCTAGTGAGAAAAGGGTTGTGGACACTTCACCCTCTGTTCAACGAAAGACTGTTACTAGAAGTGGCAAAACAATTAGACTCCCATCTAGGTTTAGATAAATGTAGAAAAGTTTAATTTCCATTTAAATGTTAATTTATCTTTAATTTATTGTAAGTTTTGATTATAATGTTTAAATCAAAAGGTGGGATAATGTTAAGTAACACCCATTGATTTCGTTATTCAAGTTTTATATTTAAATTTGCATTTCTTGTGAATTTGTTTATTTTAGTTTTGTAATAATGCTATGGCAACACTCTTGGGTTTCTGTAGACGTTGTCAGAGGAACGAGCGGTTTTGTTTACGAGTTGATGTTGGCTGTACGAATGTTAAGTTTTGAAGTAAAGTTTCTGGTTCCTAAAAAGCAGTTGTAATTATTTTCGTACATATTGAAACGTGTGAAGTTGGGTAAATTTCTACGGCGTTTCTGACAGATGGCGCGCCAGCTATGGTGGGAAAAAACCAAGAATTAGTAAATTATTTGGCAACAGATAGCAAGGCCATGGGGAATGAAATCGTAGCATGCCATTGCCTTTTACACAAAGAGAACCTTTGTGCAAAAATTATTAAAATAGAACATGTAATGAAAATCATTATTAAAGTAATAAACTTTATTCGTTCCAGAGGAGTCGCTCATCGTCAGTTCAGAGATTTCCTATCCCAGTTAGATTCTCAATGTGATGATGTCATTTATTTTACACAAGTTTGTTGGCTAAGTGCTGGAAAAATGCTGAAGCGAGTGTATGACTTGCGTGAGGAGATCATTACTTTTTTCAAAAGTCGTGATCATAATCTGGTGGCAGACTTTGAAGACAAGGAATAGCTATGTGATTTATCTTTTATGGTTGATATGACACAACATCTGAATGAGCTAAATACGAAGCTTCAGGGGAAAAATAACCCGATACACAACCTATTTTACTCAATCAAGTCATTTGAATTTAAGTTAACATTATGGAATTCACAACTCAAGTCTGGTCAATTGTTGAATTTTCCAATAATGAGTAATTTTATTGCAAATTGTGAAGATGATCTCATCAACTTTATTAAATACACTTCACTAGTAGAAAATCTGCAAAATGAGTTCCGTCATCGATTTCAAGATATCATAAAATTTTTGGAAGTGTTTGCAATACCATTCGCGACAAATATTGAAACAGTGCCTGTCAATTTTCAAATGGAGCTTATCGAAATTCAGAGTAACTTCGAATTGAAAGCTAAATTTTCCGAAGTTTCTTTGCTAAAATTTTACAGAAATTACTTGCCTTGTGAAATGGAAAAATTGAAAATTCATGCTCAAAAAACGATAACATTATTTGGGAGCACCTACTTATGTGAACAATCATTTTCATTAATGAAACAAGTGAAATCAAAAGGTCGTTCTCGTCTAACTGATAAACACTTGGAGGGAAACCTATGGATCACTGTATCCAACATTGAACCAGACATTGAAAGAATAATTAAAACCAAACAATGTCAAATTTCCATTTTGGCGATGTCTGTACGTTTTTGAAGAAAGTAAGTTGTTTTGTTCATTTCTGTATTTGTTTTTAATTTTTTGTTTCGGTATTTACTAAAAATATATTGCTGGGTGGTACCCCCCCTCCCTTGCAACCCGCCGTTGCTTAGTCTGTGAAATTGGCTCGCAGGTACTAAAAGGTTGAGCACCCCTGCTCTAGAAGTACATGTGCTAAATGAGCACATTCAACCGTATTTTTCGATTACAAGTACAGTACATACACATAAAATTACTTTTTTACCTGAGCAATAGGAGTTTCACCAAATGTGAGTGAATATATGTTTTTCTCAATATTTTGTTGCATATCTCTTGAAAGCACAGAAGTAAAATATGGAGCAATTCCATGAGATAAGATATATTTTTGATATAAAATATGAAAATAAATGTTTCTTTTTTAAAGTAAAAATAGGAAATAAGTAAAATTTTTTAAAAAGTAGAAAGAGTTTGAACCCTGTATTATAAACAGGTTTCATTCTAGTAATTTTGACACTATTAAATTTTGCACACAGACAAGACTAAGGCCCATTTACTAATCCAATAAAGTTGATATTCTGAATCATTACACTAACATCAACATTTTAGTCTGCATTGACAAATTTTTCCTAGTGATAAATCGAAAGAACTAATTTGAATAATTTTAATAGAGATTCCCATTCGATGGACTGTTGTTTTTGCAAGAAATTGAATCATTGTCATTGAACTAAAAAAGCCTAGGTTTTTTATCTTGATACAAGCTTCTAGATTGGTTTCCAAACCTTACATCATCCAGAAATGAAAATGAGCCAGTAACAAAATAAAACAAGAAAGATCAATCATGCATAAGCATTGATTATGAAACACTTTCCAACTGAAATGTAATTTCATTTAAAAATTTCTAAAATGTGATTCATTCAGTGGTAATATCTTTTACATTATCACAGTACTACAGTAATTTATTATACTTAAATATTTAAAACTGTATCGAAATATAAATCATCTGATTCTTTATGCAAAATCAATGAATATTTCATTCATATAACTTGTATTCCAGACTCCAGAGCTAAATAATTTTGTGTGAAAAAAATTCAGCAATTCTTATGTAATTCATCTTACAATCGCTTGAGATATTTGCATTCTGCATATGTTAAAATTAGGCTTCCTTGAAGAAATAATAGAAGTTTAGGGATCATTTAAAATCACAACTATTGTAATTGCATAGGCACGGAATTTAGATACACAGATAATACAAAGATAATATATATGTGTATGTGTATGTACTCAAAGTATTGGAATCGTGCCGAAGATCGGAACTCGAATTTTCAAAGGATCTACACGTTTTGGGACTTCTAGAACACGAAAAAACTACTTTTAGGAAGACGTCTGTGTGTGTAAGGGTGTATCTGTGTATGTTTCTGTGTGTCTGTGTGGATATTACATCCACTCTAATTGAAAAACTAATGGACCGAATTTCATACAATTTGGTAGGTATGTTTTTTGTGGGAAATCCTGATGTTCATTAGATTATAGAACGATTCGTAATAAAAGAATCTGCCTTCTTTGCGAAATGGCCGCAGAAATTGCCTTTATCCACTCTAGCTAAAAACTAATGAACCAAATTTAACAAAATTTGGAGTATAATATTTCAATAACCTACAAGTGATTTATATACCAAATTTAACAAAATTTTGTATATAAATCATTTGTAGGTTATTCTACTACGATTCGGGAAAAAGGAACGGGCTATTTTTGCGAAATGGCCAGCAAAAATCGTTATATATAAAAATAAAAGACTACGTGTGCTCAATTATATCAATTAAATTCCTATTTTATATGTGATTTTTGACAACAAAAAGAATAAGACTAACCCCATTACTCTAGGACTAGCCGTTCTTGAGATATTCTAGTTTTTTCGCGTTTTCGCTACGCCACCTTTGACAATAAGTCCAGCTATCAAATGAGAACCAAATTTAAGTTTAACGTGTAAATTCAATGTCATTTAAAATGCTTATGTTGTGCAGATAAACTCAAATTATCATTGAATAAATAAAGAGAACGAATATGAGTCTGCAGAGAAAGACATGTGCTGTCCACATCAGAATTTTTAACAATATTACACCAATGATTTATAGAAGTGAACGGGGATTATTTTCAGGCCATTTCGAAAAAAATGTATGATCTATATTTAAAGATCCATCAAATTTTTGTCGAATAAAATGTTCAACAAATTTAAGCTGTGTACCAAATTTTAACTCTCTAGGACGTAGGAAAGTGCATTTAAAATGCCATCAATTAAATTTATCATGAAGAGTTATATAAAATTTAAAAAAAATGAAAAATTGTTATCTACCAAATTTATTTTAAAATATGAAGCCACTCCCATAGGCAAAACGTTTAAACAAATGGAGAGATATTTATTATATAATATCTCTCTCTTTTCCTTCTGGAAGATATCCCAAAGTCAGAATTTAAATGAATTTGTTTTTTTCCCTATATTAAATAATTTTTTTAATTAAAAAACTACTTAACATATTTTACTGAATTTTTTTTTATATATTCTATGGGATAATGTGAATATTTCCTAAAAATTTCGAAGCAATTCGTGAATTTTAAATTTACTTAAAAAATGTTTGAAAAATTAGGTCCCATAGGGTTCAATGTATTTCATTT
The DNA here is from genome assembly GCA_951213105.1 of Amaurobius ferox. Taxonomy (NCBI): domain Eukaryota; kingdom Metazoa; phylum Arthropoda; class Arachnida; order Araneae; family Amaurobiidae; genus Amaurobius; species Amaurobius ferox. Next base: position 47,067,007 of record OX578148.1, on the reverse strand, counting down.
TTTCAACCCGGGTTCAATAAAAAACTAATTGGGTGATATTATTTATTTATATTCCCATAGGTCCTACAGACCGTCTGAACAACATACTAAAATTTCATTTTGATAAACTCATTTTTACGGCAGTTATCGTGCTAACGGACAGACAGACAGACAGACAGAATGAACAAAGTCATAAACACTTTTCAACTTTGTTGTAAAGTGTTAAAAATGACTGGTTTGGGAAATTAAATAAGTTAAATGTATAAATAAGGGTAGAACACTTGACTTATATGTCAAGAAAGCAACTAGTTTCAGAAAATAAATAACTGCATCAGGAAAATATGAAACAATTAGAAAGAAAATATCAGTACCATTGAAAACTTGTATTTGAATTTTAGACCACCTTTGGAAATAATTTGGTACGATTATAACACGCGATTAGTGGAACCCTATTGATTTTAAAATCGGTTAGGAAGATCCTCCCCCCCCCCGTACATTTTTATTCCCAGTGAATTATATACTACGTATGTACGGGAAGTAAAAAGGAATTGTGACGAACTAAATAAGAAAATAATGCACACTTGTTACGGCTTTGTGGTGGGATGAAAATCTTAAACCCATTTTGTAGACAGTCTTTGCATTCTGTAAAATAATTATGTAATGCTTTCAACAAGAAGTGCTGCAATATTGAAAAAAAAATGGAATGAGAAAGAGAAATGTATCTGACAAAAATAGAAACAGATTTGTATCGACAGCAAAAACTCTTGAACTGAAATAAGTTAGAATCCTGTACAAAACTAGTTTGGAATCGTCTACTGTATTGACACAGTGAATGTCACAGTTCCCCTCAAATCCAGATAGGTGTTTAGGCGTTGCTTCTAGAAGCAGAGAACTATAGAGGGCTGTGCTTTTCTTGATTACAACTGTCAAACAAATACTCTATCCCCCCCCCCTAGTTGTTATCGCTGACAGACAGAGATTGTACAACCGTCGAAGAGTAAGCTAAGATAGGAGTGATTGATACCCTGCTAGCTCTTTAAGTACAACTCACAAGCGCATAACTTACAGGGTTGTAAACTTATCTAAATTCTGTTCTACATACCTGCACTTGAAATAGTTTTTGGATCATTTTAAATCGATTTCATAATGAAAAAATCATAATATTTGCTGACATTAATAGAAAGATGTGTTACTATTTTCTTTTTATTTAGGCCAAATATTCAAATTTTCTTTCAAATTTGCTTCAGAAGCCCTCTAACGGAAAGTTTCATTGTGATATTAACAATTAAGTTCATTTTTGAAGCACTTGAAATTTAAATCTCTATATTATAAAAAAGCAGCTGACACCGCCTCTGCCGCTAACTCTAACGCCGCTGTTTGTCAAATTTCTCATTTCTCGAGATTCTTTGCAAAAACTATTGCATATAAAAACATCAAATTGGGTACACTTGTATATAGAAGAAGCTTTGGGGAATACGCTGAATTAAACCGTCTTTTGATATAATATTGCAGTTTACGAGATATAGGCAAAATATTTGTGTCCCCACTAATTTTTGCAGGCAGGTACTCACATGGGTGAATTTTTGAAGGGCGGAACCCTTTTTACTTTCCTTATATACATAATGTATAAGGAAAGTATTGTGACGGGGTCAAAAATTCGAATTCGAGTTTTCGACGGGAGAGCACGTTTCAAGCATCCCTGATCACGAATCGAACATTTTTGAAGTGATGTCTGTGCATGTGTGAAAGTATGTATGTGTGTGTGTCAGTGAGTCTGTGGAGACGATAACTGACGAACGAATGGACCGATTCGAACCAAATTTGGTACAAAAATCACAATCCGTAAACACTGGAAGCCTATTGTTTTTATACGCAATCGAATGTTCAGAACCCCCAAAATTTTCGAATGAAATTTTGAAAAATTCCTCAAAAAATCAAAACCACTAATAAAGTTACGTAACTAGACATTTCTTATGTAATTTTTCATTAGAAAACGATTGGCATAACTTTTAGAACGTTAACATGAACCGTTCTCGAGATATTGCACATTTTTCAAAAAAATTATCAAAAAGTCATATAAAATAAAAAAAAATATTTCCTATTGAAAAACATGTTCACTTTTCATGTGTGATACCATACGATAAATTAGGTGACATCATTCTCATGCATCTAGCTCATTCCATTCATGAAAAAATATACTTTGAGTAATACGTTTGTATTTGAACGCCAATAGTCACCTGTCTGCTGTAAGAATAACTTATTCCTTCATTCATAACGCTTGGCGAGATTTTGGCGACGAATTTGGCGGAATGTCGCCAACTTGGCGACTTTTTGAAATGTTGCCAAATTAACGAAAATATCGCCAAATAGATAAAAATGACGCTAAATCAATGAAAATGACGACTAATTGTCGAAAATTCAATATCTTGGAAAGAATATTAGTATCTACTATAAGAAAAACCCATTTTTTTACTGTAAAAGTGGTAAATTCATTACATTATATAAGGAAAGTCATGTGTTGCCCACATCAGATTTTTTTAATTTCGATGTAGTTTGACATATTTTACTTTTTATGCATTTCTGAAGTGAATATATATATATATATATTGAAAAATTATCTTGAAAAGAATATTAGTATCTACTATAAGAAAAACTCATTTTTTTACTCTAAAAGTAGTAAATTCATTACATTATATAAGGAAAGTCATGTGTTGCCCACATCAGATTTTTTTAATTTCGATGTAGTTTGAGATATTTAACTTTTTATGCACTTCTGAAGGAAATATATATATATATTTAGCCATACATCTACATTCTCTTGAATTTATTATATTTTCATCTTTTTATCTTGCAGCTTTAACTGTAGAATATCTCATTTTATTGCTTTTACGCAGTACGGTTTTTTTTACTCTCTTTGACAACAGCAAATCACATCTTTTCATTTCTGCATATGGCAACATTGGTCTAGTCATATTTTGCTCGTCATGGTTGTTCTAATGAAGTGTATTTTAAGGTATTTATGTTTTCTTTTATTTTTTCAATCTATATGCTTGTCGTCCATATAACACAAGTTTATAGATAAATTCTATCTTGTGTTTCAGAAACAAGCATTTTTGTGTTCATTTCGAAGGGATATATGGACTTGACAAGAATTTTTTCGAAATGAACTTATCTTAAGCCTAAAGCTCTTCCACGTGCAAGCTTTTATTGCTTGATTTTTTTTTGTTTTCCTATTTTCATTCCTCACCCTTGAAATTTGTTGATTGTCTTTGTCTTTATGACCTGCATTACGCTTTATAATTTCCTCTTTATGTTTGAATTTCTTTTATTTCTTTGTATTTTGTAGAAAATTTTAGAATAGTGTATTATGAATTACTACTTACATTCTAACATTGCATTTATAATTTATATATATATATATATTGTATCGGCACTTCTAACGATTTCTTTGTCTCGTACCGAAATTGGGTACATCGTACATCTATAGAGAAATTGAGTGTATCTATAGAGAAATAATAGGGTAACACGATGAAATAAACCATTAGTTTTAGGAGAAATAGGTGTGAAGCGAGCTCCGCTAGCGCAGCGAGTAGGAGGCGAAGCCTCCCGAAGGGGGTTAGCGAAGTGTAGCGAGAAGGAGGCAGAGCTCCTAGTTTTAAAGAAAATCGTAATACGACTAAAATATATGTGTTTTCCTTTAATATCACGTAAACAGTTAACATTTACAGGCAAAATTCACGGAGGAATTTTTTAAAGAATTTCCCCATTAGTTAACATGGAGGCAACTCATAAGTGGTGGTAAGGTATGAATCCCCTTAACAGGGCCGATCCTAGGGTGTCGGCCGCCCGCGTGCAAAGACCTAATGTGCCGCCCCTCTAGAGAATTTTTCATATTTTGACTAACACTTAACGTTGACGTTATAAATTCATCTACCTGTATAAGAGTAAAAAGTAAAACATTTATAAAAATGCAAATAAAATTTGAAGTGCAAAACCTTATTTTTTGGCCAGCTAATAGGTTATAATAGCGACAAAATACTTTAACAAAGTTATAAACAAACAAAAATATTACCTTTGAAATAAAAATAGACATTTTATAATTAGAAATGCAAAACAACAGTATTTACTCAGAAAATATAATCTAATAAAAAAAAAAGTACTAAAGCATAAATCTCGTGAAACGAAAAGTATATAAATCAGTCCTTCTAGTACAAAGACTACCTAATAATTAACTATAAAATATATTTTCTGGCTTTCTGAGAAGAAAATTTTTCAATAATTTCGGTGAAACCAATTTTTTCAGAGATTTTGGATTGAATAGAGATGATGCCCAAATCTGAAAGCCTTTCTTCTGTCATATTATTTCTCAAGTAATTTTTAATAATTTTTAATTTACTGAAACTTCATTCACCTGAAGCCACAGAAACAGGTATGGTTAAAAAAATTCTTATTGCTAGAGCAAAATTTGGAAAACAGGGAATGAGTTCATTTTTGACTATAATTTCTAATATCTCAATTGGCTGTTTTTTACCTGGAAAAATATCTTTGAATCAAGTTATTTCATTAAAGAGTTGTATACTGTCTATATCTTTCACAATACTTCCTTCCTCCTGTATCTGTAACTGAATATCTAAGTCCATGCAGGCTTTCATGAGATCATCATTAGAAATGTTGTGAAACTCATACAGAACGCAGAATATTGAATGGCACTCAGATAATAAGGTAAATCTTTCATTTACCGAAGAGATCGCGTGATCAAGAATTGCAAAATAGAAAGCAGTCTTGAATTGCTGGAAGGGATTTGAAACTGGTTCATCACTGCCCTCGTAATCAAATAAACGGACCTTTAACCTGAGCTTCGACATGGGAAATTCGGGATCAATACCTAAATCTCTAGCAAGTGTTGTTGCTGAATCGACAAATAGTTTAAAATTATCATCAGATCTTTGGGAAACTAAATATTTTTTAAGATTATCTAAGCCTTCAATGCATTCCGCGATGTTTAATTTAGGATTTTGAAGCATTTTACTCAATACATTAATTCTTGATAATAAATCATCCCAAATTAAAATTGAACACAAAAATTTAAATGTTTCAAGACTTTTAATTATTGATTCAGCACCCATTTTTGTTTTCATGTCTCTAGTGGTATCTTCAATTAAGGCATTTAATGCGGTAATAATGTTTTTTAGGTCTTGTTTTAGAGGTCTAATAGCATTGATACGACTTTCCCACCTTGTTTCACTTATAGGTTTTAAAGTTAGACTTTTCACGTATTTTTTTAGTAAATCCTATCGATATGAAGACGCAGAAAAGTAATTATATACCTCTTGTACCATATAAAAAAACCCAGAAATTTCACCACTGGAGCTGGCAGCGTCATTAACGACGAGATTTAATGTATGAGCCGCACACGGCACGTATAATGCTCTAGGATTGATATCGAGAATCCGTTTCTGAAGCCCTATATTTTTCCCCTTCATGTTCGATCCATTGTTGTAGCCCTGACCCCGTATATCTTTAACTTCGAGCTGCAGACTAGGTAATAGCTTCTCTAATAGAAAATTGCACAGACCTTCTCCAGTGGTATTAGTTACTGGAAAAAATCCTAGAAAAAATTATAAAATATCTACCTTACCATCAGTAGTGTTCACACATCTAATTACAAACATTATTTGTTCTGTGTGGCTAATATCTGGTGTAGAGTCGAGAATTATAGTGTAATATTTGGCTTTTTTGACAATGCGTGTTATCTCATTACGAATAGATTCGGCTAAAATATTAATTATTTCATTTTGAAAATGCTGCCCTAAGTAGTGTGGAATACGTGATTTGTTATCTTTGTATTTCCTGACATTATTAAGGTGTTCTGAAATAGCTGGATCAAATTTTGCCAACATCTCCACAGCCTTTAAAAAATTACCATTATCTCTATGATACAACTTCGTACTAGTTCCTCTGAATGCCAAATTTTGACTGGCTAAAAATTGTACTACAGCAATCATTCTTTCAATAATGGCGCGCCATCGCTTTTTCTCTCGATTGTAAACATTTTGTTGTTCCGCGTCAATAGTACAATTATTTTCCAGCCTCGTCTTTATTTCGCACCTCGATCTTATAAGAGTTTATGTGTTTTAGAGTGTTTTCAATGCTTATTAAGGTAATCCGAACAATGACGCCAATTAGAAAAGCCAGTACTTACAAGTTGTGTTGAACTATCTTTACCAAACAATTTACATGCAAAATAAAAAATACGATTTAGTTTTATGGAATATCAGAGCCACGCGCGATTTATTTTCTCCCCGTTCACTAAAGTTTTGTTATAATATGAACAGCTAAATTTTCTGCCACTCTCATCGACCGGAAATTTAAAATTTGCTACTTGTTTGGGACCATGTTCTACCAATAAATCAATATTTTTTTCGTTAAAATGTTAGGCCAAGAATATTACGTTACCTTCTTCTTACTCTTGCTAGTAATGCCTAAAAACTAGATAAATTGAAACCCGTTTTAGATGCATTAGTTTCAAAATTTAAATCTGTATACACTCCTGATAACTGATTTAAATCTATATACACTCCTGATTAACTGACAACTATTTTATTCAAGGTAAGTTATTTTTAATACGCAAAAATTTTTAATATTTTGATAAAAGAAAATTTGAAAGAAAAATATGCATCAAATAGAAAATAAGAATTTCCTTTATTCCTGAAAATAGTAGAATGCTGTGTTGAACGGGTGATTTTTAGTGAATTTTTTTCGAGAGTTAGGCTTAGCGCAATAAAATTGCCGTCTCCTAGGAACAGTTCGAAAAAGAAGCGCTCCGTCCTTTGGGCCGCCGCAGTTCCGGAATGCCGCCTTCGCGAAAGTGTTAACTTTGCCGAAATAATTCAGTTCTAATTTACAAAGGAGACCGCTAAAATAAAGTTTCTTTTGACCATTGATCTGCGAGCCGCGTGCCGACCGTGGTATACATAAATAAGCCGCCGCACAGTGGAACGAAACATCCTTAGGCGTCTCAAAAATATGCCCCTTGGTTATATTTTTAGATAGAAATTTAAAATTTGGTATCCTTTTCCATGCCGTATTACCAGCTCTGCCACGAATTTCGCTATCAAATGAAGGATGTGTGTAAAGAGTAGACATTAATGGACAATGGACCAACACACTGTACACTAACATTCTATTTTTCTTAAACTATGGGACTTATTTTGATTTTTCAATAACTATTTAAAATTCAGCATATTTATTCGACTTATTACAAGTTTTAAAAAATTTTGCTTGATTGATAGAACTATATGCGGCCGCCCCTTGTTTTGGCCGCCCGCGTGCGGTGCACGCGCTGCACACCTGCTAGGATCGGCCCTGCCCCTTAAACAGGGGTCGGCAACCTGCGGCTCGCGAGCCGCATGTGGCTCTTTTGATGTAAAGTTGCGGCTCTCCAGTTCCATACGAAAAAATTAATATTTTATTATCAAAACCCTTAAAAAATAAGAAAATATATTTTTAAGTACCTAATTTCTCAATAGCTTCTATTTTTATAATCGTTAATTACAAATCGCTACGCTTAACATGACCGTAATGAGATAAATTTGAACTATTGTTTTGTTCTTAGAGATGAGAACACATACTTTCACACATTTGGTGTTCAAATACAAAAGTATTACTCGAAGTATCTTTTCTCGTGAATGGAACGAGTTAGATCCACGAGAATGATGTCACTAAATTTATTGTATAGTATTATATATGAAAAGTGAACATGTTTCTCAATAGGAAATATATTTCTTTTATTTTATATGACTTTTTGATATTTTTTTTGCAAAATGTGCAATATCTCAAGAACGGTTCATGTTAGCGTTCTAAAATGTTTGTTAGTCGTTTTCTAATGAAAAATTACATAAGAAATATCTATTTGCGTAACTTTATTAGCGATTTTGATTTTTTGACGATTTTTTAAAAATTTCACTCGAAAATTTAGGGGGTTCTGAACATTCAATTACGTTTAAAAACGATAGACTTCCAGTGTTTACGGATTGTGATTCTTGTACCAAATTTCGTTCGAATCGGTCCATTCTTTCGTCAGTTATCGTCTCCACAGTCTCACTGACACACACATACTTTCACACACACACATACTTTCACACACACACACACCATACTTTCATACACACGCACACACAGAGACATCACCTCAAAAATGTTCGATTCGTGATCAGGGATGCTTGAAACGTGCTGTCCCGTCGAAAACTCGAATTCGAATTTTCAACACCTCACAATACTTTCCTTATACATTATGTATATAAGGAAAGTAATAAATGCATTATATATTTTAATTCTTTACTTGTTAATTTATTACTACTATTTTATTTAGTGTTTATAGAATATTCAATAAAAAATATATTTTAAAATAAACTAATTTAATAAAACAAATTTATTACTTCAAAATCTGAATTTTTGTAAATCTGAGAAAAAAAACTTTAGATTTCTAACACAGCAAGGGAATGTCTCATAGCAAAAGAAGTAACAATTGTACTATTTGATAAATTACACAAAATACTTCTTAACGCAAGAGAATAAAAACTGAATTACGTAATCGTACTATTTACACGAAAATAATTAAAAAATTAAACTTTAGAATTAACAAAAATATGAAAATGAGTTAATTTAATCAAGTTGATATGCACTAATAAGAGGATGGAGAAAGATAAATTCGTAGTCTCGGCAACACCCGAAAATAAAAACTAAATTGAACAATCGTAACATTCATACGAAAATAATTGAAAAAAAAAAATCTGATGTGGGCAACACATGACGTTCCTTATATAATGTAATGAATTTTCTACTTTTACAGTTAGAAAAAATGCTATTCTTAGTAGTAGATACTTATATTCTTTCAATGATATTGAACTTTCTTCAATTAGTCGTCCTTTTCATTGATTTAGAGTCATTTTTATCAATTTGGCGAGATTTTTGTTAATTTGGCAACAATTAAAAATGCCGCCAAGTTGGCGACATTGCGCCAAATTCGTCGCCAAAATCTCGCCAAGCGTTATGGACGGAGAAATAAGTTATTCTTACACCAGATAAATGACTATTGGCGTTCAAATACAAAAGTATTACTCAAAGTATCTCTTTTCATGAATGGAACGAGCTAGATCCACGAGAATAATGTCACCAAATTTATCGCATGGTATTACATATTAAAAGTGAACATGCTTCTCAATAGGAAATATTTTTATATTTTATTTTATATAACTTTTTGATAATTTTTTTGAAAAATATGCAATATCTCGAGAACAGTTCATGTTAGTGTTCTAAAATTTATGCCAATCATACTCTAATGAAAAATTACATAAGAAATGTCTATTTGAGTAACTTTATTAAAGGTTTTGATTTTTTAATGATTTTTCCAAAATTTCACTCGAGAATTTAGGGGGGTTCTGAACATTCGATTGCGTATAAAAACAATAGACTTCCAGTATTTAGGGATTGTGATTTTTGTACCAAATGTCGTTCGAATCGGTCCATTCGTTCGTCAGTTATCGTCTCCACAGACTCACTGACACACACACACACAAACTTTCACAAACAACACACGCATACTTTCACACAAACAGACATAAGCATACTTTCACACACACACATATACTTTCACACGCACACACACACATATACTTTCACACATACACACAGACATCACTTCAAAAATGTTTGATTCGTGATCAAGGATGCTTGAAACGTGCTCTCCCGTCGAAAACTCGAATTCGAATTTTCGACCCAGTCACAATACTTTCCTTATACATTATATATATAATGAAAGTAATAGTTTATAGCTTTGTAGTGGAATCATTAGAAGATGAAAGTGGATGTAAACTGATATGGACGCTCAGCAATGCACTGGAAAATGATTTGAATGCTGCAAATTTTTCCTAGTGAATTAGATTATTTTACGGCAATAATCGAAAAAGTTGGCACTAGAAAATGTTCCAAAATTCGCGGAGAATTTTTAATATTCGCCGAACTTTTATTTTCTATTTAATTTTGAAATTTGCGCAGATCGACGCAAAATATACGGAAAACACGAAAATTGATGCAATTTGTATCAGCATTTGGCACAATTGGCGCAGGTGCAACGTCCCTGTGTCTGTGTGTCTGTCAGTGCAGATTTTGTATCCACTCTAACTAAAAACTAATTGACCGAATTTCATAAAATTCGGTAGGTAATTCACTTGTGGGCGAATCTGTTGCTAATTGGTTTTGGGTACGATTCGGGATAAAAGAACCCGCTTATTTTTTGCGAAATGGCCCGCAAAAATTGCCTGTATCCACTATACCTGAAAAACTAATGGACAGAATTTCACAAAATTCGGTAGATAAGTCGCTTGTGAGTCACCCTGGTGCTGATTAGATTTTGATACGATTCGGGAAAAAATAGCTCTTTTTTTTCTGCGATGAGACCCTCAAAAATCGTCAAAATCTAAAATAAGAATTACGTATGCTTACATATATCCTTTAAATGCTAGCTTTATACGCAAATTTTAACGAAGAAAATAATAAGACCAACCCCATTACGCTAGGACTATCCGTTTTTGAGATATTTTTGGTTTTTTCGTATTTTCTCTACGCCAACTTTGAAAATATTTCCACTTACCAAGTGAAAACGAAAATGGAATTAAAAGTGAATTAAATTTAATTAAAATAAAGAGAACGTGGATATAAGTCTGCAGCGAAAGTCATGTGTTACCCACATCAGATTTTTACTTTTCCTGTAATACATGGTAATGCATAGGGAAAGTATTGGAATCATGCCGAAAATCGCAATTCGAGTTTTCTACGGATCTACACGCTTCGAGACCTCTGGAATACGAAAAAACTATTTTTAGCGTGGCGTCTGTGTGTGTGTCAGTGTGTCTGTCTGTCTGTCTGTGCAATGTATGCATCCACTCTAACTCAAAAACTAATGGACCAAATTTCATAACATTTGGTAGATAAGTCACTTGTGTATGACCCTAGTGCTGATTAGTTTTTGATACGATGCAGGATGAAAGGATCCGCCTCTTTTTGCGAAATGACCCGCAAAAATTCCCTCTATCCACTCTAACTGAAAAACTAATTCATCAAATTTTACAAAATTTGGTAGATAAGTCACTTGTCGATCACCCTGGTGCTGATTAGATTTTGATATTTTTAGAAAAAGAAGAACCAGCAGTTTTTACGAAATGACCCTCAAAAATTGTATATATCCACTCTAACTCAAGTCGTCGACTAAATTTCATAAAATTTGGTAGATAAGTCACTTGGGTGTGATCCTCTTGCTGATTAGTTTTTGGTTCGATTCGGAATAAAAGAACCTGTCTGTTTTTTGCAAAACGGCCCTCAAAAATTGAATGTATCCACTCTAGCTGACAAACGAATTTATCAAATCGCTAATTGATCAATCACTAATTGATCAATCACTAATTGGTCGATCCTCTCTAACTGACAAGCTAATAAGTCAAAATAGTATGTTCGCGTTGGATTCCACACAGTATAACTCAAATTCAAAATAATTCTCGTGTCCAATAGAGTAAGGACAATCTCAAATGATTCAACTCTGGTACCTCAAAACATGGATTTACCATTGTAATAGGTGACAAAACGTGGATATATTCCCATGAACCCGGAATAAAATAACAATCTATAGTTTGGATGCTTAATAATGAACAAACTTCTGCAAAAATTGTTCGTGGGCGAAGTGTTTCAAAGTAAATGATTACTCATTTTTTTTTTTTGGTAAATCCGGACATGTTGCAACCGTTTCTTTGGAAGATCGTAAATCAGTAAATTACTCATATACGAAAATTTGTTTCTCATAAATAGTAGCCCAGAAATAATGCAAAACATAGCTCTTCATAATGCACACACACTGCATTTTAAACTATCAATTATTTGAAGCATGATAAAATTGATTTAGTGACTCATTGTTCTTATTCGCCTAATCCAGCCCCCAATGATTTTTTTCTAGTTCCCAACAATCAAGAATAAAATGCTTGGTCAATGGACAAATTGAGATTTAACAATTTATACTAGTCGAACGGCCGTTACACTATATCAACCGTTACACCATAAGCAAGCCCCTGATAATATAATTTTTTAAATAATCTGAGTTTTCCAGCTGTCCTTTGCAAATTGTTTATCTGTACACCATATTACTTTCCTTATATGCAAAATGTATAAGGAAAGTATTGTGACGGGGTCGAAAATTCGAAATCGAGTTTTCGACGGGAGAGCACGTTTCAAGCATCCCTGGTCACGAATCAAAGACTTTTGAAGTGATGTCTGTGTGTGTGTGTGTGAAAGTATGTGTGTGTATGAAAGTATGTGTGTGTATGAAAGTATGTGTGTGTGTGTGTGTGTGTGAAAGTATGTGTGTGTGTGTGTGTGTGTGTGTCAGTGAGACTGTGGAGACGATAACTGACGAACGAATGGACCGATTCGAACGAAATTTGGTACAAAAATCACAATCCGTAGACACTAGTAGTCTATTGTTTTTAAACGTAATCGAATGTTCAGAACCCCCCGAAATTTTCGAGTGAAATTTTTAAAAAATCGTCAAAAAATCAAAATCGCTAATAAAGTTACGCAAATAGACATTTCTTATGTAATTTTTCATTCAAAAATGATTAACATAAATTTTAGAACACTAACATGAACCGTTCTTGAGATATTGCACATTTTTGAAAAAAAAAATATCAAAAAGTCATATAAAATAAAAAAAATATATTTCCTATTGAGAAACATGTTCACTTTTTATATATAATACTATACAATAAATTTAGTGACATCATTCTCGTGGATCTAGCTCGTTCCATTCATAAGAAAAGATACTTCGAGTAATACTTTTGTATTTGAACGCCAATAGTCAATTATCTGCTATAAAAATAATTTATTTGTCCGCCAGTAAAGTTTGGCGAGATTTTGGCGACGAATTCGGCGAAATGTCGCCAACTTGGCGACTTTTTGAAATGTTGTCAAATTAACGAAAATCTCGCCAAATATTAAAATGACGCTAAATCAATGAAAATAACGACTAATTGTCGAAAATTCAATATCTTGGAAAGAATATAAGTATCTACTATAAAAAAACCTATTTTTTTAACTGTAAAAGTAGTAAATTCATTGCATTATATAAGGAAAGTCATGTGTTGCCCACGTCAGATTTTTTTAAATTTATGTTTCATATCAACAAGCTAGACTATGATCTCCAGCATATCTTTTATATATCGCATATCATTATGACGGAACTAAACGGAACACCTTAGAATAAGTCAATCGTCGTGTATTTCAAGAGATATTCATTAACATGTAATTAAATTTTGAAGAGGATTTTGCCCGTGATTATAAATAAGTCAGGCTGTAAGGCTCATAAATTTCCCAATTTCATTTTATGTGATGTTAATTCAATGCCAAAAATCATCGTGGAAGAGTTGAGTTTATGTATTTTCTCCTCAATATAGATTTATTTAACCAACTTCAATTGACAATTGTCAAAGTGTGTTCTTACTGCTATTGGTATATGATGACTCACTCGCTAATTTGTTAATATTAATGTTTATTAAATGTAAAATTCAACAATTATTTATGAAGTCGTCTATTAATAACTTTTAAGAATTCATTGAAAATAATTTTGGGTAAACTTTGATTTAAATATTTTTTGTAAATCCAGCTTTTTAATTTGAAAATTCAAAAATGTTATATTTTGTCTACGTTCAAAAAATCTGATGTGGGCAGCAAATGACTTTCCTTATATAATGCAATGAATTTACTTCTTTAACGGAGAAAAAATGATGAAAAGATCCACGGCACAGTGTTTGTAAGGTTAAATTGTTCATTTTGAGCGGCAAAATGTACATCCGGATTACAATATCTAAAACAATTTCGTACCTATTTAAATTATACTTTACACAACTCTAAATTAACAATTATCAATATTAATAGCATACTCAATAAGCTATATAGTCCATATATTTAAATATTTTAAATTATTTCATCAATTAGGCGACATTGTCATTAACTTGGCGTCATTTTCGAAATTTTGACGATAATTTTGTTAATGTGGGACCAAATACCGATAAGTTTAGCGATATTTAGAAGAGCATTTCTTACATAATAAAAGGTATGCCCATTATATGACGGAATTAAAAAATTGCAAAATATTGCATCCTATTTGGCGTCATTTTTATCAATTTGATAACATTTTTATCAATTTGGCAACCGTTTCGTCAATTTGGCAACATTTGAAATGGCGCCAAGAAAAATTACATCAGAAATGACTATTTACGTAACTTTATTAAAAGTTTTAATTTTTTGATGATTTTTTCAAAATTTCACTCGAAAATTTAGGGGGGAAGTTGAACATTCGATTTCGTATAAAAACAATAAGCTTCCAGTATTCATGGATTGTAATTTTTATATCAAATTTCGTTCGAATAGATCCATTTGTTCGTCAGTTATCGCCTCCACAGACTCACTGACACACACACACACACACACACACACACACAGAGACATCATCTCAAAAATGTTCGATTCGTACTCAGGAATGTTTGAAACGTGAGCTCCCGTCAAAAACTCGAATTCAAATTTTCGACCCCGGTACAATACTTTCTTTATACATTATATGTATATAAAGAAAGTAAACACATTTAAAATAAATTCCGGTAAAAATTTGGGAAAAATGCAAAAAATCATAACACAAATGTATTACATAAACGTATATTTAGTATTCACCAGTAACAGTATATTTCGTACTGTACCTTTATAACTAACAAAAAACCGTGGCCGAACCCTGATGTTTTGTTACTGATAAAGGCTTTTTGCAAGTGACGGTTTTTGCTAGTGATACTACATGATTATGCATTTGTTAGTGATCCTTCATGATTATGCCTTTTTTAAGCGATACTTCATGATTATGTCTTTTCGCTAGCGATACTTCATGAACTGGCCCATATGAAGTATCCGAGCTGTGAATGATTTCGAATTAAAACATAATTTAACAAATATTTATGAAATTAGAAAGAAAATATTAATTTCAATATTTGAGATTCTCCAATTCTTCAATATTTGAGCATATCAGTTTTTAGAATTTGAATATTAAATAATAAACAAATTAGAATACAGGAAAACAATGAAATGAAAGAAACGCATTTACATATATATATAGGATCATGTAGAATAAAATATCCTGCAACTGCACACGCTTTCATTTGCTTAAAATTTGTTTACCCGTAATTTGTACAAATCTTAGTGAGAAAGTATGGTTTAAAATGGGAATTTCGCGTTGTTACAGTTCCGTTCAATAATTTAAATTGCGATTCTGGTCAACTGTGTGCATGCGAAATATCATCTTTCCATCTATTGTAGTATTTAAGTAAAACGGAACACAACTTTCGGATAAATGTTGATTTCGCTTCGTTAGAATGGAGAATGGTCTTCGCTTCTTCGTTCAGATTTAATATAAACAATACGGATTTCGAGGAAATAGAAACACAAAGTTGAACGGATTAACTATGGTATAATATGCTTTATAATTTCGTAATTTAGCAGTGTCCAAGTTCTCTGTACAAAATGTATAATATAACGAAACTTAAAGGCCTCAACCATGTTCAAAGGAATTCCATTATTTTTTAGTCGCCCTCAACATATGTAAACACACATACCATTTATTGAAATGGGAATTCTCTGAGCATGCGCAAGAATTCGGCCTTCGCATCATTCTACAAGAAGTGACGCAGCAGAGAACTTTGTGTG
Source organism: Amaurobius ferox (assembly GCA_951213105.1). NCBI lineage: Eukaryota > Metazoa > Arthropoda > Arachnida > Araneae > Amaurobiidae > Amaurobius > Amaurobius ferox. Next base: position 47,051,239 of record OX578148.1, on the reverse strand, counting down.
TGTTGTATTGACAGAACAGGAATAGCTTACGAACGAATAGCATCGTCAAACAAGAATCTTTCCCAATCTTATAGTCAGCGGGATTTATTTCCCAAATTACAAATCACATTCTATTACGTACAATATATATATTTCTTGTTATGGTTTTAAATAAAACTTAAAAAGACAAGGTGGTCCATCAATATCTTTTCAACAAAATTTGCTTACATCCTCATCAGGAATATTAAGAGTTAAAGCATTACAATTTTATGTAAATGCATAGTCAAAATTTTTGTATAGTGAATTTTCGTTATACAAGAAATGTTCGATATACAAGAAATGTTTGCTATACAAGTTATGTTTGAAAGTGATAAATATTATCATAATGTAGCACAAGTTATCAGAAGAACATTTTCTTGAACGTTTATTCGTATAAATTTGATTTGAAATCTTCAAAAATGTTAAAGCGAGTACATTTGTATGCTAATAGAGATATATGCTATATGAAGTGAAAATATAGCTAAATAATTTGCTGCATGTGCTTTTTTTAGAAAAACCTTGTCTATTTTAAGTAAAATTCAAAGGGACTTTACCTTAAAATAATAAAGTTTCATTGAGTAATTCAATCTTCGTAAGGAAATCGTTCAGTTTGGCTGTTGCAACAGCCAAACTGAAAATCGTTCAGCAACAGCCAAACTGAACAATTTTCTTATGAAGAAAAAAATCAATGAAACTTTATTATTTTAAGTTAAGATGAGCTTCAAATTTAGGATCTGAAGATGTGCAGAATCAAAATCAGCTTCAGATTCAGAATCTGAAGATTTGCAGAATCATCCAGTCTAACTGTTGGGATCCACTTTTGTCAATTTAACAGAGCACGGTAAAATAAGAAAATTTCTGACTTCTGGGGATAAAGAAAGTATTTTGAAGGTCTAGTTGGGTGATAGAATTATATTTCGAATCGCATATTTCTGTAACACATACTACACATTATTTGAGAACTGACATATGACAAAGCCATTTATGTCTTTCAATTCTAACTCTACTTTTGCAATAATAATTTTTATTTTACCTCCTCTGAAATTGATTATATTTTGAGATACAGCGCTTCGTTTCAAGAAAATGGAATAACTCCATGCATTTTTCGAATTCCCTGTATGCGTAGTGCACAATGAAACCGAACTTAAATGAATTTTTTTCTGCATATTCTGTATTTATAACGTGCTAAAATTTTATTTTTGCTGTATTCTGTTTAGCCCAATCAAATAACCGAAAGTGCTGTCCCATTTGATGTAGCAAAGACAATGAAAATAACTACTGATATCAGGTTACTTATTAGTACTTCGAAGTAATTCTCCTTTTAGAGCATGGACATTTTGTTGATCTAGATTTCCATTTTAGAGATTTTTAATATGTATGGTAAATAACCTACAAACGTGTTACAGATATTATACGAAGGACATTCCCACTTCAGATTTCAGATACCAATATCTATGGACCTATTTCCCATTTATTATTTGCTGGTCTGTATGGAATAATCGATATCTGCAATGGCAGCAACAAACTTGCTATAAACCACAACAGCGAACTTCTGTTGGGGTCGGTGTTGTCCCCATTTTTATTTAATATATACACAAGTGATATGGGAGTGATATGGAAAAGGGAAATTATTCCAATATACAGATGACGCAACAGTTATAATCAGTGACAACAAGGAAAATAGATGCATCGAAAAACTAAGGCAAGTCATTCAAAAGCTGGAATGTTGGGGATTAGAATGGGATATGGTATTTTCAGTAGAGAAAACGAAAATTATGAATCTTACACCAAAGAGATATATCCTCAAGCCAGACATATTCCTTTTCACAGGAAAGATACCTTGGGTAAAGGAAATAAAAATCCTCGGTCTAGTAATTGCCGAAAACTGTAAATGGCAGAAACATCAGGAATATATAATAAAGAAGGTTGAAAATATTATTGAGGCAATAAAAATGATAGCCAGGCAGACATGGGGTTTGAACACTGAATGCCTTCTAACAATAGTACGCCAAGTTTTAATATCTCAAATCGGCTATGCCAATGTCGTTCGCATGGAAGAAGCAAATATTATGATAAAATATACTATCCTCGAAAATACCGCAGTACGATTAGTATTAGGAGTTTCAAAGATGACTATTACAGAAGCAATGCGTATAGAGGCAGAAATACCAGAATACGAACTGGGTTTCAAGTTGTAAAAAGTTCTTGCTCAAAGAAGAACTCATAAGGATGAAAAGAGGGTTCACTGAAATAATTCATCAACAGTTGCAAAGAATAAGACTAAGCAATCTGAAGTGGTCAAAGAGAACGGCGGATAACATAATAACACTGATAAAAGAAGAAAATCTAGGTGCGAACATGAACTACCTTCCTGATCCAATTCCACCTTGGGACGATCAGAATTCAGACATAAACATTGGCAAATTCGATTTTCAAAAATCTTCTGCAGGGGAAGCACCAATCCTATTCAGCAAATTCAAAAAACGAAGAAGAAGGGAAAACGTATTGCATCGGAACAGACGGATCTAAAAGCATAAAAGAAACAGGTTTCGGTATATACCAAAACGAACAAGTCACGAGAAGTATTCGCCTCCCCAAAATATGCTCCATATTTACCGCGGAACTCGCAGCAATAATTTATGCAGTTGACTATCTCATAGACGAACTAAAATGTACGATCATCTCTGATAGCAAAAGTGTCTTAGAAGCCCTTGCAAATGACAACAAAAAAGCTGAAGACCTTATCAAATATACAAGAGCCAAATTAAAAACATTAATTTTACTAAACATTTTATCAAAAAAGGCGAAAATCAAACTAATATGGGTACCAAGACATTCCGGAATTCATCAAAACGAAAAAGAAGATGAACTGGCAAAAAATGCAGCTAAAAAACACACAATGTCCTACTCTGGTAATCTGCACGTATTCAGACATCAAGAAACTGATAAAACATAGACAGAAAACATGTTGAGACCATAAATGGAAAAACTCTAAATTTCACTCAAAATCCCCATATATAAACTTGTATAGTAAAAAGGCTTACAAAACAATCCAATCGAGAAAAGATTCCACAACTCTTATGAAAATCCGGACTAAATCTTGCATCACTAACAGTTTAAGAGCTAAATGGGACCCCACCATTAACCCAATGTGTAACCAATGCCAAGTTCCAGAAACCCTTGAACATTTGATTCAGATCTGTCCTCAATACAACGAAATCCGCAGAATGTATGAGGAAAATGTCAAAAAATTTTTAAAAAAACCAGAAAATATACTTGATCAGAGTCTAGACATTTTAAACTTCTATGATCCTACAAGAGCTGCTAAATACCTTGTGAAATTCATCTATGATATTGAGAGGTGCAAATCGGCTAGACAATCGATGTAGACAATCTTTGAACTATCTACTAATTTCATGGACCCTCTCTCCTCAGTGTATTACTTTTTATCTAACCAACTAATAAGTTCCTGTGGAACCATGCTCTCACCTAGTTTGTTGGGCAGCTGAAACACTTTTAGGAAGCTGCCGCTAAGCCCACCTTCAGAAATGTGAAGGAAAAAAGAAAGATGAACTTCTGTTGTAACTGATCATTGCAGTCATTCCACATAACCGACAAAATAGTCATTTATAATTTAGCACAGGCCACACAAATTTGTAAAGGAAAGTTCATAACCCATAACCCGCCTAAAAGGGACACTTACAATTTCCGAATTTAGGAAACGCCACTTATAGGCGGGTTTATTGTTTTATGTACAAATGCTGCACATACAATATTTTTTCATATTTAAGAAGCTGAAACCGTATATGCTCTCCTTTCCTTCTATAACAGCAGAGAGATTTATTAGGAAGTACACATTTTATACAAATTCAAGCAAACTGAACTATCAAATGCTACTACGTAATAGTTAAAAGAATAACGATTTCAACATAAATAACAAATTAATTTGTGATTTATGAATTTTATAAAGAAAATAAGTTTATAATTTCGCATTTCAACAACCAAAACTTTATAATTCCAGCATAATTATCTTCATGTAGTCCGAGGCTTTTCGAGTTGAAAACTCGGGCTACACGAAGATCTACTACTGGGGCATTGAAATGTGTAATCATTTATAATCTATTTTGTTCTAACATTCAATAGAAACAGTCAGTGTAAAATACATTTTTACACTGACACATTTGACATTTTTACACATTTTTACACTGATATCTTTTATTTTATTTTTATATTTTCATTATTCAAGAAGTTAACTATAATCAAATTCAAAACGTTTTAGTTTCACCGATCGAAGTCAGACAAATATAATGCAGAAACATAATTTAATAATTTTCAACGAACTGCATCAATACAGTTTAATAAAATGAAAAGTTAATTTCCATTCCTGATTAACAACAACTTAACTCTTGGACATCTTGGACAACTTGACACTGGGTGGACAAGGATACGATGCCAAACAAAATCCGAAGCCGCGTCTCAGAAAAGGGCAGGCGATGTTACGAGACTTCATTTTAAAGTCAAAAACAAAGCCAGATTTTTCGGATGCCTTTAGCACACGTCTGCTAGTGATGATGTACTCTGAAGTAGTGCCACAGTCCTCAATGGGACATGGAATATGTGGTTGCGGCTGGAGGAAACACCTTAAGGGAGAGTCTTCGGGAACTACACTACGGTGATATTTTACAGCTTGCTCCCTTGCGCATGTTAAGCATATGACATGCATACAGTGCTCAAAAACGCCAAAGTAAGTCTTCTCATGTGGCTTTATTCCAAAAAAAAGTCGTTTGCATCGAAGACACAAGGGTTCTTGTTCACTGGCACTCGCCATTTTGAAATAAAATTTTACTGCAATTTCGTAATGGACAAGAGTGTTGTGTGAGAGATAACAAACTAAATATTTTAGGGTTTCCAGGCCCTTTGAGCAAACCATAGCCAAAACATCGCCAAAATCAACCGACCACGTTTATTTACCCACAGTCAAACTGGTTTGCAATTTATTTGAAATTATTCGAATATTCTTCAAGCTATTACTCGAGTATGGTTAGACACACAAAATTCATATCCGCAATTTATAGATAAAGCAGAGGTGATTTTCATGTTTTATAATAATTCAATCCTTTTATACCAATTATGTTTGACATTGTTTTAAATTACAGCCGTCCCTACTTAATCGTCTAACGGATATTCACATATATATCTTATGTGCATAGAATATTCTGGAACAAATTCAAATCCCATAGGTTAATTGTAAATATATCCATTTTATCGCAATTGACGGTTATTTGCATAAAAAATGTGAAACCACTATCGTTAATTTCAGTTTCTGTGTCGAAAGGCATACGACGAAAAGCGAAAAATCGCCAAACTCAGGAACCTCATTTTTCCCTATGTAGTTTAAAATGTATTTACATAATACGTAAAAGGAATGTTTTATATAGAATTAAATTACTGCCATTTATTACGTAAATTATTGTAAATATTTTATATTCATTATATTTATAGTATATAATTGAGATGTATTTTTGTCCTTTGTGAAGGGGGGGGGGCATTACGTAAGCTTGCCGAAAACGCTTTAGCTGCACAAATAAGTAGGTGAGACCTTGATTCCACAGAAACTTTATTAATTGGTTAAAAAAAAGTTGAGAGTCCGTAAAATTAGTTAATGGTGCGAAGTTTGTGTAGATGGAAAGGACCGATTTTCCCCTCTCAATGTCATAGTTGAATTTCACAAGGCATTTAACTGCACTGGTAGGATCATAAAAATGAAAAATATGGCTCTGATCGAAACAAGTTTCTGATTATTTTTTTTCATTTTTTGATATTTTCGTCGTACTTTCTGCGGAAAGAGAGGTATGAATAATATCAATCTGTGCATCCGTTTAATTGTACACAACAGAGTTGTATCAAGTGTATGCAAATTAAGCGGAGCCAACTGTACCAAAATTATCTACTGACTATTATTCTGATCAATCCTTCGAAATTATTATTATTAATGATTGATTTTTAATAAAAAAAATGTATAAATACTTTGAAAATAAGGCAATATGTAGGGATGGGAAATGAAATACTGTTTTACACACCGGAATTGCCATGTTAACAGAATTCTAAAGTATGTCGGATGCATTCATTTGAAACTGTCTTTTTTAAAGAACTTTTATTAAGTGATGTGTGGCACATTGAGAGTCCATTATACATTTCGCCTGACAGAAGTGTGGATGGATATTCTTAGTTAAATTAAAGGGATTGTAGAATTAAGCAGTATCTGATAGTCGTGCGAATGCGTATTTGAAAATATTTTAATAAATTGAAATGAAACAATAACAAAAATCTGATGTGAGCAGCACATGACTTTCCCTGCAAACTTATATTAACGTTCTCTTTATTTTAATTAAATTTATTTCACTTTTATTCAATTTTCGTTCTCATTCGGTAATCGGCCTTATTTTCAAAGGTGGTGTAGGGAAAGTACGAAAAACTAAAATATCTCGAGAACGGCTAGTCCTAGTGTAATGGGGTTGGTTTTATTCTTTTATTCGTTAAAAATTACGCATTAAACACGCATTTAATGGATATATTTGAGCATACGTAACTTTTTAGTTTAGATTTTGACAATTTTTGCGGGCCATTCTGCAAAAAAAGACATGTTATTTTTTTCTGAATCGTTCCAAAATCTAATCAGCACCAGGGTAACCTATACGTGACTCATCTACCGAATTTTGTGAAATTCGGTCCATTAGTTTTTCAGCTAGAGTGGATACAAACTTTTGCGGGCCATTTCGCAAAAAAAGGCGGGTTCTTTTATTCCGAATCGTACCCAAAACTAATCAGCACCAGCTCCGCCCACAAGTGACTTACTTACAAAATTTAGTGAAATTCGGTCCATTAGTTTTTTAGTTAGAGTGGATACAAAATCTGCACAGACAGACAGACACAAAGACAGACAGACACAGACACAGACGTCACGCTAAAAATGGTTTTTTCATATTCTAGAGGTCTCGAAACGTGTAGATCCGTCGAAAACTCGAGTTGCGATTTTCGGCATGATTCCAATACTTTCCCTATACATTACCATGTATTGCAGGGAAAGTGAAAAACAGAAAACACACAAATAAAAACGTGTATTCATTATCAGTACATATATCGCAGTTGCTATTATATTTTCTTAAATAAAAAAAAAATAGTGACTGGGTAGAAAATGGGAATTCGCGTTTTCGACGAATTTCCACGTCTCGAACATACTTAAAACCGAACATATTCCAAGTGATTGCTGTGTGCTAGTAATTGTGTGTCACCGAGTCTATGAATGTCATATTTAAGGGGACGGTGGACGTTGAAATGATCAAAAATCGACTGAAAAAGGGTTTTTTCTTTTTAATATATAACATTATTTTACACATTTAACCTTTTGCTTACGGGTGGGACAGCGTCCATCCCAAGCGAAGAACCTCCCAAAAAGACAGGTATTTGACACACCCTATCCCAAACAGTTCGACTCCCTTTGCAGGCATTGGCGTCCATGGACGCAGACATTGGCGGTGTCCCACCCGTAAGCAAAAGGTTAAATGCATTTTTTTTTTCGAAACAAAATTTTCAAAGGTTTTACATTTTTAAACTGCTCCATGCGTCTTATATTTTGTCTGAGATGCATGAAATTTGGCAAGAAGATACCTCTCATACTTTTTAATGAAACTGGGTATGAATTTCATAATTGGACTTTATTAAGGCAATTAAAAGTGAATAAGAACCTAATTAAATGATGAAAATTAAGTTTTAATGCAGAAAAATATTTTTAAAAAATTAATTTTCTAAGGGATTTAAAAATGAATACCCAAATTTGTTCATAATATGTTTCTGAGTGATCGTATTGTAAAATGAATCAAAAATCTGAACAAATGGCACGCGCATTTTCAAATTTTCGTTAAACAAAATTAAATTAAAAAAAATATATAAAATTATAACAAAATGGAAAGAAATTGAATGGTATTGTATATAGTAATGTTAAGAGAAATATTTATACAAATTTTCATGTTTCTAAGTCAATAAATAAATAAAAAAATTTTCAACGTCTACCGTCCCCTTAAAAAAAGAAGATAATAGATCGATGCTATTCTTAGAAATCCTATACTTCGGAATTTGTTATTTTTATCACAGTGTGGTGTATAGAAGCGTGGGTGGATATGTAAATGGTTTGTGCAATTAAACAGTCTTTGATAGTCATGCAATGCGTATATGAAAATATTTTAATAAATTGAAATGAACAAATAACAAGAAGACAACTCACAAATTAAAATTAGTACTAATGATAAGTACATATATCGCAATTTCTACTGTACCTGCATACATAGTATAAAGAACATTATTGTGACTGGGTAGAAAATTCGAATTCGCGTTTTCGACAAATTTTCGCGCTTCCAGTATACTTGAACTCGAACGTTTTCGAAGTGATGCCTGTGTGCAAGTAAGTCCGTGTGAGTCTATGAATGCGATCGATATGTCATAAACTAAAGAAGAGCTTCGATTGAAGGTATTCTTCGAAACCCTATATTTCGGAATTTGACACTTTTATCACAGTTTGTAAACGCTGGAACTCATTATTTAAACGCAAACATACGTTCGGAAAACCACGAATTCCTTAACGACTTTTTTACTTTCCCTGCAATACATGGTAATGTATAGGGAAAGTATTGGAATCATGCCGAAAATCGCAACTCGAGTTTTCGACGGATCTACACGTTTCGAGACCTCTAGAATACAAAAAAACCATTTTTAGCGTGACGTCTGTGTGTGTGTCTGTCTGTCTGTGTGTCTGTCTGTCTGTGTGTCTGTCTGTGCAGATTTTTTATCCACTCTAACTAAAAAACTAATGGACCGAATTTCACAAAATTTTGTAGGTAAGTCACTTGTGGCAGGGACTGGTGCTGATTAGTTTTAGGTACGATTCGGAATAAAAGAACCCGCATTTTTTGTGAAATGGCCCGCAAAAGCTTGTATCCACTGTAGCTGAAAAACTAATCGACCGAATTTCACAAAATTCGGTGGATGAGTCACGTATAGGTCACCTTGGTGCTGATTAGATTTTGGTACGATTCAGAAAAAAATAACCTGCATTTTTTTGCAGAATGGCCTGCAAAAATCGTCCAAATCTAAACTAAAGAACTACGTATGCTCAAATATATCCATTAAATGCTTGTTTAATACGTAATTTTTAGCGAAGAAAAGAATAAGACCAGCCCAATCACATTAGGACTAGCCGTTCTCGAGATATTTTAGTTTTTCGTATTTTCTCTACGCCACCTTTGAAAATAAGTCCAGCTAACAAATGAGAACGAAAATTGAATTAAAATTGAATTAAATTTAATTAAAATAAAGAGAACGTGGATATAAGTCTGCAGGGAAAGTCATGTGCTGCCCACATCAGATTTTTAATTATTGCATTTAACCATGTTAAATTAACAATTATCAATGCTATATCAATGTTATCAATGTTAAATTAACATTTATCATTAGAAAATAAGTGAGCCCTCATTTTAGTATACGTCATAAATTTTTCTGTAAATGCCGTATGTTTGTCAAATAATTTTATTTAAAATTGTACATTAAATGAAAAACTTTTTGACTTTTTTTTTCATTTATTTCCACTTGGAAAAAAAAGGATAATTACTTTTTTTTTTCGATTCGTATTAACATCTAACCAAAACTGGGATAACGCGACTTATTTCTCTGGCAGCTATTATGAAAATCAAACTGATAGTTTTACATCTGGGATTGATGTTACTGCACATTGCACAGCAGATACTCATAAAGGTGTTAAAAGTAATTGTTTCATATTCCAGTATGCTGAAACAATTCAAACCTGAAAATAAAACTATATTACAAATTTTTAACAGCATTACAATAGTTTTCCTATACTTGTCCTTTCAAAATGGTTCCGCAGTACAGGAACAGATAGCAATAAATTCTAATTAACGTGCAAACCAATGTCCTTTGTGCATCTATTATCGAGAGGTTTCACAAATTTATTTTCTTAATAGTGAAAAGGGGGCAAAATCATAATACCGTAAACGCTTGTTAGTTTTATTGAATTACAAAAATAAATTACCAACTTTAGCCGGGTCCCATAATATATATAGAGATAAAATCTTCAAATCGCCTGCTGTAAACTAAAACCTATCCCACACTTCGCTTTCTTCATACCCAGCTCATTTGTATCTCCTTTGATATGCCCTAATTAATTCATTTATTAATTATTAATTTATTAAATTATTAATGTGTCTATTTTTGCAGAACAGCACAAAAATAAAGTATCTGCTTTATACGATATATCTTTAATCACAAAAAAATGAAAATACTTATTCTCCAAAATGAACACAATTCCTATATCCCAGAAAACATATAAAACTTGTGGTTATTTCAGCTAGTTTTTATCCAATTTAAATGAAATTTTAGCTCAATTCTCATAATGTTAATAGGATACAAAATTTAGAAAATTTGCAAGAAATCTTTTAAATTCGTAAAGTTAGAGAAACGATAAATGGTTTACAAACAGCTGTTAAGAAAAATGGCTGGGATGTAATCAAAACAACTCTCTCTGGAATATTGCTCTCTCTCTGGAATATTGTTCTGTCCCTGGAACATTGCTCTCTCTCTGGAATATTGCTCTCTCTCTGGAATATTGTCTGCGGCAGGAAAAAATGAATAAGTTTGATTTGACGAAATGGCGGAAAGTGGAGATTTTTTGTTTTTAAAGTTCATTACTTTCAGACGTCTTGAAATTAAAAAAATGTCGCTCCGGTGCATTGTACGCATGGCTGAAGTACATCAGTAGCAAAATTCAGTGGTGCCCGATGCTTCAATTTTTCACTACAGACTCACACACACGTAAATATATTTTATTACATGTATTATGATATTATCTTCTGGATGTACACATGACTCTTTTGTGTTTCAAAAGAAATATGAATTATATCATAAAATCTATAAACTATCCGTATGTCCCACAACAGATTCCGACACCAATACAGTAATTTTCTTCTAATTAAATAAAATGACTGGCAATACAATAGAACAGTGAAAATCAAAAACCATAAATTTCAGGGGAAATGCTTGCATCATCTCAACTGGAAACCGAGATGGTCCCATTAAGAATGTTACTATCAGTAGCGGATTTTTACTTTCCCTGCAATACATGGTAATGTATAGGGAAAGTATTGGAATCATGCCGAAAATCACAACTCGAGTTTTCGACGGATCTACACGTTTCAAGACCTCTAGAATACGAAAAAACCATTTTTAGCGTGACGTCTGTGTGTGTGTCTGTCTGTGTGTCTGTGTGTCTGTCTGTGCAGATTTTGTATCCACTCTAACTAAAAAACTAATGGACCGAATTTCACAAAATTTTGTAGGTAAGTCACTTGTGTCCGGGGCTGGTGCTGATTAGTTTTGGGTACGATTCGGAATAAAAGAACCCGCCTTTTTTTGCGAAATGGCCCGCAAAAGCTTGTATCCACTCTAACTGAAAAACTGATGGACCGAATTTCACAAAATTCGGTAGATGAGTCACGTATAGGTCACGTATAGGGTTTGGGTACGATTCGGAAGAAAATGACCTGCCTTTTTTTGCAAAATGGCCCGCAAAAATCGTCCAAATCTAAATTAAAGAACTGGGTATACTCAAATATATCCATTAAATGCTGATTTAATACGTAATTTTTAACGACGAAAAGAATAAGACCAACCCCATTACACTAGGACCAGCCGTTCTCGAGATATTTTAGTTTTTCGTACTTTCCCTACGCCACCTTTGAAAATAAGCCCGATTACCGAATGAGAACGAAAATTGAATTAAAAGTGAAATAAATTTAGTTAAAATAAAGAGAACGTTAATATAAGTCTGCAGGGAAAGTCATGTGCTGCCCACATCAGATTTTTTTTATTTGAATAAGATTTGTCTGCTTTTATTGATCAAGTAGGTAGTTTTGTCTTATGCGCCTACAAGTATAATTTCTTTAAATCTACACTCTAATAATGAATATTAACAAAAATTATTTTAATACTTATTTGCCTGCATGTATTTTAATTCTTCTTTGCTCCCAATTATACATTTATTTTAAACAATGCAAATCGCTATCCTTCTGTCCGATAAAGGAGGAAGTTCCGTAAAAAGCGACCGCGGTCATGTGGACGGGTTTCTCATGGTCCCTGACCTTCTTATCTGTGTACTTTATTTTCCCTTCAGTTGCAGGGTCGGGACCACTTGAGCAGGCCGAACCCAGGGCTCCAACCCCGACCTCTTCCCCCTCTCTTGAAACCAAAGAGGAAAACACTAAAATTGTTTCAAACTATAATTCAGGTGGCTTTGGGGTATGATAAGTCCCCAATGCAATATGCATTTTTATGATGATAGGTTTGTATTGAATAAAATACCACTCATTTAAACTGTTAATAACAAACTTATTTAAACTCTTAATAACAAACTTATTTAAACTGTTAATTAAACAATAAGAAATATTCCTGCATATTTAAATTTATTTTAGCTTTCAATTTTTTTGTCTCCTATATCATACTTAAAATAGTCAAAAATGCCTATACTAAAGCATACGCCTTCCTGTTGTGCCAAATGATAAAAATCTGATGTGGGCCACACATGACTTTCCTTATATAATGAAATGAATTTACTACTTTTACAGTTAAAAAAAATGTTATTCTTATAGTAGATACTTATATTCTTTCCAAGATAATGAATTTTCTTCAATTAGTCGTCATTTTCATTGAAGTCATTTTTATCAATTTGGCGAGATTTTGGTTAATTTGGCAAAAATTAAAAATGTCGCCAAGTTGGCGACGTTCCGCCAAATTCGTCGCCAAAATCTCGCCAAGCGTTATGGACGGAGAAATAAGTTATTCTTATAGCAGATAAATAACTATCGCGTTCAAATACAAAAGTATTACTCAAAGTATCTTTTTTCATGAATGGAACGAGCTAGATCCACGAGAAAGATGTCACCCAATTTATCACATGGTATTACATATGAAAAGTGAAATGTTTCTCAATAGGAAATATATATTTTTTATTTTATATAACTTTTTCATATATTTTTTTTTAAATGCGCAATATCTCGAAAACGGTTCATGTTAGCGTTCTAAAATTTATGTTAATCGATTTCCAATGAAAAATTACATAAGGGATGTTTATTTGCGTAACTTTATTAGCGGTTTTGATTTTTTGATGATTTTTTCAAAATTTCACTTGAAAATTTAGAGGGGGAGGGGTCCTAAACATTTAATTGCCTATAAAAACAATAGACTTCCAGTGTTTACGGATTGTAAATTTTGTACCAAATTTCGTTCGAATCGGTCCATTCATTCGTCAGTTATCGTCTCCAGAGACTCACTGACACACACACACACACACACACACACACACACACACATACATTCACACACACACACATACATTCACACACACACACTTATTTTCACACACACACACACATATCACTCCAAAAAGGTTCGAATCGTGATTAGGGATGCTTGAAACGTGCTCGCCCGTCTAAAATTCGAATTCGAATTTTCGACCCCCGTCACAATACTTTCCTTATACATTATGTATATAAGGAAAGTAAGAAACTGGTAATTGCTTGTGTTCGTTCCCTCAACGATGATACTCGTATGAGCGTCAGAATATATACAGTAAAGAAAATTCTTCCTTGCAACAGAACGTTTAAGAAAAGCAAAAAAACCAGATTTCGTAAAGTACAGAATATGTACAAAAATAAATAAATGTAAAAGCTTTGTTTGGGGTAAAAACTTTTATTCGTAACTCGCCATGGGCAGCATAAAAGGAGGCAAATCATATGGAATGACTGAAAAATGCGAATTCTAAATAAATTAAAAAGGTTGTGTCTTAACTCGACTTTATCGTACCAGAATCTATTTTTCAGCATTTTAAATTTTTACTTTCCTTATATGCATAATGTATAAGGAAAGTATTGTGACGGAGTCGAAAATTCGAATTCGAGTTTTCGACGGAAGAGCACGTTTCAAGCATCCCTGATCACGAATCAAACATTTTTGAAGTGATGTCTGTGTGTGTGTGTGTATGTATGTGAGTGTGTGTGTGTGTGGGGGGGGGGGAGTCTGTGGAGACGATAACTGACGATCGAATGGACCGATTCGAACGAAATTTGGTACAAAAATCACAATCCGTAAACACTGGAATCCTATTGTTTTTATATGCAATCGAATGTTCAGAACCCCCCCTAAATTTTCGAATGAACTATTGAAAAAATCGTCAAAAAATCAAAACCACTAATAAAGTTACGCAAATAGACATATTGCGGTATCGTACATATTGGAAGCCTATTGTTTTTATATGCAATCGAATGTTCAGAACCCCCCTAAATTTTCGAATGAAATATTGAAAAAATCGTCAAAAAATCAAAACCACTAATAAAGTTACGCAAATAGACATATTGCGGTATCGTACATATTGGAAGCCTATTGTTTTTATATGCAATCGAATGTTCAGAAACCCCCTAAATTTTCGAGTGAAATTTTGAAAAAATCGTCAAAAAATCAAAATCGCTAATAAAATTACGCAAATAGACATCACTTATGTAATTTTCCATTAGAAAACGATTGACATAAATTTTAGAACGCTAACATGAACCGTTCTCGAGATATTCGACATTTTTCAAAAAAATTTTCAAAAAGTCATATAAAATAAAAAAAAAATATTTCCTATTGAGAAATATGTTCACTTTTCATATGTAATACCATGCGATAAATTTGGTGACATCATTCTCGTGGATCGAGCTCGTTCCATTCATGAAAAAAGATACTTTGAGTGATACTTTTTGTATTTGAACGCCAATAGTCATTTATCTGCTGTAAGAATAACGTATTTCTTTGTCCATAACGCTTGGCGAGATTTTGGCGACGAATTTGGTGGAATGTCGACAACTTGGCGACTTTTTTAAATGTTGCTAAATTAACGAAAAACTCGCCAAATGGATAAAAATGACGCTAAATCAATGACGACTCATTGACAAAAATTCAATATTTTGGAACGAATATAAATAAGTACTGTAAAAATAATCTATTTTTTTTTACTGTAAAATAGTAAATTCGTTTCATTATATAAGGAAAGTCATACGCTGCCCACATCAGATATTTTTTTCAATTTTTACAAGTAAAATAAAAAAAAAATCGGTACCGTTGGTTGAATGATTACGGTTAAAGCATGTTACCCTTCACTTTAAAGGACTTGAAAAAAATCTTTCGATTGAAACCATAACTGAAAGAGTGACCTTGGGGATAATAACCCCTCCGAGGGGGGCTACTGAGGTTACCAACACCAAAATTGTATCACGGTTTTCTTTTTCACAACAGTGATTGAAAGTGCCGTGATCATTGTGCAATAAATTACTACTTCTATATTTGATCATGTTAAATTTTGTCCTAAGCTACCATGTTAAAAAACATAAATTTCGAATAGATTTCGAAGTTTTCGTTCGAATTTCAAAAATTGATATCTTGTTCTAGATTTTCGATAACAAAACTAGATAGAAAGTTTTTTGCAAATAATACATTAATATTTGCGGGAGCTATCGTGTGCACAAAAAATCGCTCACAGACATACTTGCAGACAGACAGAATGTCATCACTCAGAGTCAAAATGTTCCGGAGGTTCTAAAACATATTTTGGCATCAAAATCTCGATGCAAAGATTTTCGTGAAAACAGTACTTTCTCTATACTGTATTACACAGTATGATAAAGTAAAAATAATTTTTGATCTACGGCAAAGCACAATTTATATTGACATAAACCAAAAGTCACAGTCCGAAAGTTAACAAAGCGCGGATAGAGCAGAAGATTTACTGACTCTCACCCTTAAATGTTATCCTGTGTCATAGATTTCCACTGGTTTTCTCTGGATCTGCAGCACGTCAGGTGATTCCTCTGGTGTTTATGTCTCCAGCAGATCTCTGAAGTTTATCTTGGAGCCTTGGTGAAATCCTTTTTAATTACATTCCCCATTGTTTATTAGTCTATACACTCAAGGGCCTCTGAATGTGTTGTGTCCTGATGGCAGAGACTTGTTATGTCTATAAAGACTGAATGGATGTTTTGAACTCCTGCCTTTCCAGTCATCTAATTAGAAATCCATTGTGTTTAGAGCTGTCTACGATGTCTGCCGAGAAGGTTTAACCGGCCAATTAAGTGTTTGTTTCTCCTTCTTGTGTTGCTCTTACATGAATAATGGTATCGACATTTCCATAATTTGCTAAACGGACATATGCTTTGCATTCCATTCTGATGCCTAAAATTCTCTGCTACGATTTGGAGAAATTACGTATTTAATTTCGGCATTACAGGACGTCCGGCTGATTTGGAGAATCTCCCTTGGAGTTGGACTTCGTGGAACTGTCGTTTTTCTAGATTTCTACCGGATTTAAAGGTGAGTGTCAGTAAATCTTCTGCCCTATCTGCGCTTTGTTAACTTTCGAGGCACACTTTTTTCGCCGAAATTCTGCTCAAACAGTTGCGAAATATTTTCTGTAGATAAAATGCAATGCTTAGACTAAATTTAATATCTAATAAAACATAGAATATATTTTTTATTTTAATTCAAAATATTTTTGGTGCTGCCATCTGTTGTCGTAATTTAATTCATACCGACTATTTTTATTTTTTAATGAACATTTTTAAATGTCTATTCCTTCTAATACGCTATTAAATACAGCAACGGATTATATATAATATGCCACAATCAAGGAAACGTAATTGAACTTGGACTTGAAGACAAAGGAACTTGAAGACAAAGCTGCAGTCCTCAGATGTACATTCAGATCCCCTTATTAAATTTATAGAATGAGAAATTACCTTTCCGTGATTGTGACATTATTATATATGATCTGTTGTTGTATTTAATACTGTATTAGAAGGAATAGATATTAAAAAATGTTTATTAAAAAATAAAAATAATCAGTATGAATTACATTACGACAACAGATGGCAGCAGGCCAACGGCCGTACCGTGCTGAAAACACCGGTTCTCGTTAGATCACCGAAGTCAAGCAGTATCGGGCGTGGATAGTACTTGGGTTGGTGACCACCTGGGAACACCGCGTGCTGTTGGCATAATTCGGACGCGGTAGCCCGGTGGTTTGCGGGCTGGATTTGCACGCTGCCACAACTGCCGCCGTGTTCATGCAGAGTACGATCACGTTAAACATGTGGGTCCGTAAGTCCTTCCGAGAGGTTGATGGTAGGGGAAGGAGGGCACGGTCCCTGTGGATGCCTCCCTCACTGGGTTCCGGTCTAAATTGGGTGGCACTTCCCGGCCGTCCATACGGTTACCTTACACCTTTCTGGTAGGTCGGACGGTCTGGGTCTCAACAACAACAATAACAGATGGCAGCACCAAAAATATTTTGGATTAAAATAAAAAATATATTCTATGTTTTATTGGGTATTACATTTAGTTTTAATATAATCTAAGCATTGAATTTTATCTTTCAGAAAATATTTCGCAACTGTTTGAGCAGAATTTTGGCGAAAAACGTGTGCCACGAAAGTTAACAAAGCGCGTATAGAGCAGAAGATTTACTGACTCTCACCCTTAAATGTTATCCTGTGTCATAGATTTCCACTGGTTTTCTCTGGATCTGCAGCACGTCAGGTGATTCCTCTATTGTTTATGTCTCCAGCAGAATTCTTGAAATATTAAAACTTTTATTTATTTGTTTATTTTTTACATGGAGTGCTATATCTTTCGAACAAATGAAATAAATCTAATAAAGTTTGGTGTGCTTATTTCAATCAATCAACATCACTCAGAGACCTTATCAATTTTCGGAGAAATCCAATTTTGGCCTAATACTGGGAGCCAATATTAAACCAATATGAAAAAGTAGACATTTTGATGGAATTGGTCCAATATTAGTTTAAAAAAAATTGATGTGGGCAACACATCACTTTCCTTATATAATGTAATGGATTTACTATTCTTACAGTAAAAAAAATAGGTTATTCTTATAGTAGATATTATAAGAATAACCTATATAGGTTATATATAGGTTATTCTTATAGTAGATCCCGCGGTACAGCAAAAATTAAAGTACTTGTTTTTATATGTCTCTCAGAGACGTAGCCAGGAGAGGAGTCCCCCCCCCCCTCCAGAAATTTAGGTCCTTTATATATTTTTTATGTCATCTACTGAAAGAACATGTTTTTATCTAGTTTTGCAATTCAGCTTATTACTTTCCTTATATACATATAATGTATAAGGAAAGTATTGTGATGGGGGTCGAAAATTCGAATTCGAGTTTTCAACGGAAGAGCACGTTTCCAAGCATCCTTGAACACGAATCAGATGTTCTTAAAAGGATGTCTGTGTGTGTGTGTGCGTGAAAATATGTGTATGTGTGCGTGTCACTGAGACTGTGAAGACGATTACTGACGAACAAATGGACCAATTCGAATAAAATTTGATACAAAAATCACAATCCATGAATACTGGACGTTTATTGTTTTTATACGCAATCGAATATTCAGAACCCCTAAATTTTCGAGTGAAATTTTGTAAAATCGTCAAAAAATTAAAACGTTTAATAAGGTTCCGCAAATAGTCATTTCTTATATAATTTTTCATTAGAAAACGATGGACATAAATTTTAGTACACTAGCTTGAACCGTTCTCAAGATATTGCACATTTTTCAAAAAAATATAAAATAAAATCATATAAAATAAAAATATTACCTATTGTGAAATATGTTCACTTTACATAAGTAATATCATGCGATGAATTTGGTGATATCATTCTCGTCGATCTAGCTAGTTCCATTCATGTGAAAAGATACTTTAGGCAATACTTTTGTATTTGAATACTAATAGCCATTTATCTGCTACAACTCTGTCCATATTAGCAACTCTGTCCAGCTTATTTCTCTGTCCATATCGATTGGTGAGATTTTGGCGGAATGTCGCCAAATTGGAGACTTTTTTAAATGTTGCCAAATTAGCGAAAATGACGCGAAATTAATAAAAAATAACGCTAAATCAATGAATATGACGACTAGAGGATGAAAGTTCAATATCTTGGAAAGAACATAAGCGTAGACTTTAAGAATAACACATTTCTCCGTCCGTCCGTTCGTCCTTAACGATTGACGAGACATTCAGTATGACGTTGCCAACTTGGCGACTATTTTAAATGTAGCTAAAATGACAAAAATGTCGCCAAATTGATAAAAATGACGCCAAATGGTAAGTATTGTCTCGCAAATTCTGACCTTCTAGAACATAAAAAATACTCTTCTCTCCGTTTGTCTGTAACACTTGGTGATGCATTTGGCAAACTTAGTGAATAATTTAGCAAAGTATTTCCATTTTGGCGATATTTCGCCCCAGATATAACAAAAATCAATATCGTCAAAATTGCAAAAATGAAGTTAAATTAATGAAAATTACGCCTAATTGATGACGTAATTATTAAGGAATATAATATATGGACTATATCGCTTATTGAGGATGCCATCAATATTGATGATTGTTTAATTAGAGGTTGCGCGAAGTATAAGTCAATTGGGTATTTTGAAATAGTTTTACATATTGTCATCCGGAAAATCGTCAAATGTACAATTCAATGATAAAAACACAGCGCCGCGGATCTTATACATAATTACTTTCCTTATATACAATAATGTATAAGGAAAGTATTGTGACGGGGTCAAAAATTCGAATTCGACGGGAGAGCACGGTTAAAACGTCCCAAATTATGAATCGAAATCGAATGTTTTTGAGGTGATGTTTGCGTGTATGAAAGTATGTGTATGGGTTCCACAAGGTAGCTGCCATAGCAGTATTTTAGCTAATTTATACATTTATCATTATGAAAAATCTTTTACTTCAACAGATTATAAAATCTACAGATATGTTGATGATATGATTTGTTTGGCCTTTACAGACAACTGTGTCATAGATATAGGTTTATATCCGGATAATTTGGAACTAATTCCTAATGAAGCCACTATTTGTAATAACATTAATTTTTGGGCTTAAATCTTATTGTTGAACCTACTAATAGGATAGTTACCAATTTATATGATAAAAAAGATTATTTTAACTTTACCATTAAGAAGGTATTACCTTTTAATTCCTGTAACTCGATTCAATTTAGAAATATTATACTTAATCAGCTTTTTAGAATTTATAGATTATCTGATAAAAAATTTCATGCTATGCATATTAATAAACTTAAAATTACTAGCAAATTATATAAATATCCTTCTTATTTAGTACATAGTATAGTTAAAAAGTTTGAAATGGTAGATTATACTTAGATTCTCTCCATTGTATCTTATTTTAGCCAGACCTCCATTTTCTCTTGAATAAACATTACCATGTATTTACATGTTCTTACTGTTGAATATCACTTTTTATCGTCTTTTCGCATTACTGTTATTTCTTTCTCACTATTGGCAACAGCAGTTCTCATCTTTTTATTTTTTGAGATTGGCAACATTGGTCTCTTTATTCAAGGCACCAATGGATCAGACGTAAGTAGTGTTTTTTCTGGTATCCTTGTTTCCTATTATTTTTTAAATTTTTATACATGTCGTCCAAATTTTCAGTGTTTATAGATATAACATATCCTGATATCAGAAACATGCATTTTGTGTTCATTTTTTTTAAATACTTGGACTTGATAAAGAGTTTTATCGACATAAGCAACTCATTATTAGGAGTGGGGCTTGTCCACGTGTAAAGTTTTCATGCTTGGATTTTATTTGATTTGATTTTATCGATTCGTTTCCATTGATGTTTTTTGTTTGTCTTCAACTTGATGACTAGAGGTTTGCATTTTATTTTCCACTTGATTGATGATTCTATGTTTGATACTTTAATTTGTAAGGCATTTTTTAATGTTGAAGTTTGAGTTGAAACTTCTCTCAATACTTTCATTGGATTTTCATACTTTTATTATATATATATATATGTATATATGTATATATATATATATGTGTGTGTGTGTGTCATTTATTTGTTATCACTTCTATTGTTCCTTAAAATTCTGTTAATGTCCAAACGATGCAATTCTTTTATTTACGTCCCACGATTATATTTTCAGCCGATTATGACCAAGATTGTTGTGATGGCTAAAAATTAATTTTTTACTTTTAGTGCATTTCACTAAAACAGTGCAACGTGAAAAGCATTTTATACTATTTCATATATATTGATAACAAATGACAGACCACATATATTTTAATCTAAAGAAAGTTTTGTATTTTTTAACACTTTACAACATAGTTGAAAAGTGTTTATGACTTTGTTCATTCTGTCTGTCTGTCTCTCTGTCCGTTAGCACGATAACTGCCGTAAAAGTGACATTATCAAAATGAAATTTTAGTATGTTATTCAGACAGTCCATGGGACCTCTGGGAATATAAATGAATAATATCACCCAATTAGTTTTGGATTGAACTCGGGTTGAAAAAATGAAATACATTGAACCCTATGGGACTTAATTTTGAAAGATTTTTTAAGCAAATTTAAAATTCACAAATTGCTTCCAAAATTTTAGTAAATATTCAAATTATCCCATGAAATATGTAAAAAAAAATTCAGCAAAATATATTCAATAGTTTTTTAAATAAAAATTATAATAATAATTACACCTTTTAGATGAAGCGATCACGTGACCATTGTATCAAGAGATCATGTGGCCCACTTCAAAATAAAATATGGTATCCATCTTGTGTCAAAATCGTGATTTTTAAAGTTCTTCTTAATTCATATTTAGTGTTGTATCCGTCCTATAATCACTTTATTTAAGCTTAAATTCTGTCCATCTACATACTGAAACGATGCAATTACAATATATTTCAGTTTAAATGATCATCCAACTTTGATTATTTCTACAACGAAGCCTAATTTTCACTTATGGAGAATGTACATACCAAAAGATGTAGGATTAGTTGTATGAGAATTGCTACATTTCTTTAACGCAAAATTATTTAGCTCATGGAGTCTGCAAAATAGCTGATATGAGTGAAATATTCATTGATATTACACAGAGAAGTACGATTTTTTCGATGAAGTTTTAAGCATAGAGTTTAATTACTTGTAATAAATTGTACTTGTAATAATTGTACTTGTAATACTTGTAATAAAATAAATTATTATAGTATTGGGATGAATGAAATAAATGGAAAAATGTTTGTGAGTGAAATGCTGCTTTTATAGAGAGAGCCAGGCGTGTTTCGATGACGTCATTTGAATAAATTTCACATGTTTTCGATGAAATTTTCAAATATAATAAATTATTATAGTATTATGATATTTTTAAAAATATTACCGAGGAATGTGTTGCATTTTAGAGATGCTTAAAATAGGCAATTTATATTTCAATGTCGTCATTTAAATGAAGTTCATTTTTTTCGATGAAGTTTTAAGTTTTCAAATATAATAAATTTAGTTTTGTGATAATTTTAAAAATATTACCGAGGAATGTATCACATTTCAAAGATGCTTAAATAAAATTGCATTGAAGTTGGAAGGTGTTTCATAATCAATGCTTTATGCATGATTGATCTTTCTTGTTTCATTTTTACACGATCTAATATTCTGTAATATATTACACAGTATAAGCTAATCGTTCTCAACCTTTATATTTAATCAATTATTTTTATTATCTGGTAGAAATCATTTCAAAATTTCTAGGACGGTATTCAGAAAAATATTAGATTTATCTCTCTTACATTTTTCTTTAAAAAAAAAAAATAACTTATCAAAATTATTGTCTCTCTCAATCACAGAAGTAAGCCTAGAGGCATCAAGAAGAAAGTACTTTCTTAAAACTTAAAATAACAACTTTATGTACAGAAGTACGTTGTTGCCGATGTATTAGCAGAGCGGTCAAAGAGACAGGCGTTTCCTCGTGATGGCTCAGCTGCCACATTGCGGGTTCGAATCCCGCCTGCGGGCATGGATGTTGTGATGTCTTATTGGGATAGAAGTCCGACTTCTACCTTCAGGTGCCCCAGGTCTTTGACTAAACAGAAGCAGTGTGCACACATTCTTCCTTAATAAATGTTAGGGACACGACACCAACCAACCAAGGGAACGTTATCAAAATAGGAAATGTTCAAAATAATAATTTCATTAAATAGGCATTTTAATAGTTTTGTCTTGAAATATTTGAAGAAATGTTACATATATCCTGAGGATATCTAAGTTTTCAACGTTTAGAAAAGAAATATTATTTTCTATGTATACCATTATTTGAATTAGGATTAGTGAAAATTGGTAAGCGCATAAAGAAATATGCATTCATCTGAAATTTGATGATCACCTAGACCATTTCATATACAATGTTTCTTTCAGAAATAGAAGCTATAATTTATTATTGTGTATCTTGCGAACATATACTAATAAAACTTTCATGATTCCAAAAATTACATCCGTGTTTAAAAATATGATCCTCTGTAATAATTTCAAGACTCGCATACACTTTTTAAAAGTACCACCAATGAATTTAATTAAAACAAAAAAGATCAATCGTGCACAATGCATTGATTATGAAACACTTTCCAGCTGAAATGCAATTTTATTTATACATCTCTAAAATGCTATGCATTCATCGGTAACATTTTTAAAATTATCACAATCCTACATCAATTTATTATATTTCAAAACTTAAGACTTCATCGACAAAAAATGAACTTTATTTAAATGACATCATTGAAATATAATTTGCCTGGTTTAAACATCTTTAAAATGCGATACATTCATCGGAAATATTTTTAAAATATCACAAAATTACAATAATTTATTATCTTTGAAATCTTCATCGAAAACAAATGAACTTTATTCAAATGACGTCATCGAAATATAAATCGCCTGGCTCTCTACATAAAAGCAGCATTTCATTCATAAACTTTTTCCATTCCTTTCATTCATCACAATACTTCAATACTTTATTTCATTTAAAAACTTAAAACTACTGAGGTACAAGTAATTTAACTCTATGCTTAAAACTTGATCGAAAAAATTGTCTGCTTTTCCATGTAAAATCAATGAATGTTTCATTCATATCAGCTATATTGCAGACTCTAGAGCTAAATAATTTTGCGTTAAAAAAATGAAACAATTCTTATGCAACTCATCCTGCATATTTTGGTGTTTACATTCTGCATAATTAAAAATTAGACTTCGTTGAATAAATAATCAAAATTTCATGATCATTTAAACTCAAATATATTGTAATTGCGTTGTTCCAGAACGTAGATGCACAGAATTTAAGCAAAGATAAAGCGGTTTTAAGACGGATACAACACTACATATAAATAAAAAAGAACTTATTAAGCAAAAATAAATCGGTTTTAGGACTGATACAACACTAAATAAACATTAAAAAGAACTTTAAAAATCACGATTTTGACACAAAATGGATGCCATATTTTATTTTAAAGTGAGCCACGTGATCTCATCTAATATGAGTATAATTATTATTTTAATTTTTATTTTAAAAACAACCGAATATATTTTGCTGAAATTGTTTTCATATTTTTATGAGATAATTTGAATATTTCCTTAAACTTTCGAACCAATTGTGAATTTTAAATTCGCTTAGAAAATGTTTGAAAAATTAGGTCCTATAGTTTCCAATGTATTTCATTTTTTCAACCCGGGTTCAGTCCAAAACGAATTGGTTGTTATTATTCATTTATATTTCCATAGGTCCCACAGACAGTCTGAACAACATACTAAAATTTCATTTTGATAGTCATTTTTACCGCAGTTATCGTGCTAAAGGACAGACAGACAGAATGAACAAAGTCATAAACGCTTTTCAACTATGTTGTAAAGTGTTAAAAAGTTTAGGCTCACTAGAAGCACAATTATAAATTTTATTATCTCGCAAAATTTCATGAATGTGCATCAGATGCTATAGAATTTACATTATATGTACCAAAATGGGTAAAAATCATTATGAGATAAAGCTCTTTAGACGGTCCTTAGAATGAACGCTTACATATCTTTAGGTTTTACTTGTTATTTTCGTGAGATGAAAAGTACATACATTATATGATTTTGTAATCGGCAGAATATGTTTTACAATTTTGAGTTACAGCACGTAAAATCGATCATTTGAATATGCACAACTTTGGGATCCCCTTAATTTCTTATGTGGAGCCAGCCTAGTTTCAGTCATTGTACATATTCCGGACCTAAAATTCGAACCTGGCTTCATTTCCTTTTATTCCACTCCGCAATTCTGTTCTCATCTAATTCACCCTGCGCACAGTTATATTTAGAGTGGGAAAATAATTCAATAAATGTTAATTTCCCTGTAACCATGCTCTCTTTATCAAATTTATTTTCACTTATACATAAATATATTGTATTTAAGCAAAATGGTGTCATTTCAAACTTATCTTTTCGATGATGTATAAAAGATTTTTTTGTGATCTAT
This sequence comes from Amaurobius ferox, assembly GCA_951213105.1. Taxonomy (NCBI): domain Eukaryota; kingdom Metazoa; phylum Arthropoda; class Arachnida; order Araneae; family Amaurobiidae; genus Amaurobius; species Amaurobius ferox. The sequence continues at coordinate 47,025,735 of OX578148.1, read as the reverse complement.
AACAGAAAACTAATGACCTTAACTCACCTTAGTGTACTGGTAAACAAGGAGGGTGGAACAGATGAAGAAATCAAATTAGGAATTGCAAAAGCTAAGAATTGTTTTCGAAAACTAAATAAAATATGGAGAGCTACTAACCTTAATTTTAAAAAAATCAATCATTTTAATCCCTTAATGAAGAACGTTTTACTGCTTGGAGCCGAAACATGGAAATTAACAAGGGGGCAATACAACAAATTGAATGCCTAGCAGACTAAATATCTGAAGAAAATTTTGAGAGTATTTTGGTCATATGTTATTACTAACACTGATCTCTACAAGGGTAATGGACAGGAAGCAATTGAGATGGAAATAAAAAGCCGTAGATGAAAATGGAATGCCGCAGCATAACATCCCAGCTGTGGCACTTACTTGGGCGCCTAAAAGAAAAATCGGATCGGATCTCGTCGATCTCGGAGTCGACCTAACAAGCTAACTTAGAAGAGATTGGTAGAACAAGAGCGGAATTTGATGGGATGGGCGAGTTGATCAGAAGCAAGGACTGCGGCACAGGATCTACCAGGGTGGCGACACAAGCTCAAGGCCTTATGTGCCACTAGGCACAATGAGTGATGATGATGATGATGATAAATGGTTTAGATATTTTTCACGGTTTTAACCATATGCAAGATGTCTGGCCAAATCCAGCTTCAATCATACCTAATTTTCCTAGGATTTTCTGATAATTCCAATGTACTACGCAGCATTACCCATTAAAATTTGATTTATCGAAGCAAGTGTCAATAACTTAAAATCCAGTAATAAACGATGACATGTTTAATTCGATTACAGTCAATTTGCGATGTAATGAAAATATCGCATTCCATTGATGCACAGCATGTAAAAAATTTCATGGTTTTATCCGTGAACGTCTTATTTACTTAACACTTTCTAGGTGACCAACGCAGGAGCGTCACCTAGAAATATATTGTATTTAAGCAAAATGGTGTCATTTCAAACTTATCTTTTCGATGATGTATAAAAGATTTTTTTGTGATCTATAACAGAAAACTAATGACCTTAACTCACCTTAGTGTACTGGTAAACAAGGAGGGTGGAACAGATGAAGAAATCAAATTAGGAATTGCAAAAGCTAAGAATTGTTTTCGAAAACTAAATAAAATATGGAGAGCTACTAACCTTAATTTTAAAAAAATCAATCATTTTAATCCCTTAATGAAGAGCGTTTTACTGCTTGGAGCCGAAACATGGAAATTAACAAGGGGGCAATACAACAAATTGAATGCCTAGCAGACTAAATATCTGAAGAAAATTTTGAGAGTATTTTGGTCATATGTTATTACTAACACTGATCTCTACAAGGGTAATGGACAGGAAGCAATTGAGATGGAAATAAAAAGCCGTAGATGAAAATGGAATGCCGCAGCATAACATCCCAGCTGTGGCACTTACTTGGGCGCCTAAAAGAAAAATCGGATCGGATCTCGTCGATCTCGGAGTCGACCTAACAAGCTAACTTAGAAGAGATTGGTAGAACAAGAGCGGAATTTGATGGGATGGGCGAGTTGATCAGAAGCAAGGACTGCGGCACAGGATCTACCAGGGTGGCGACACAAGCTCAAGGCCTTATGTGCCACTAGGCACAATGAGTGATGATGATGATGATGATAAATGGTTTAGATATTTTTCATGGTTTTAACCATATGCAAGATGTCTGGCCAAATCCAGCTTCAATCATACCTAATTTTCCTAGGATTTTCTGATAATTCCAATGTACTACGCAGCATTACCCATTAAAATTTGATTTATCGAAGCAAGTGTCAATAACTTAAAATCCAGTAATAAACGATGACATGTTTAATTCGATTACAGTCAATTTGCGATGTAATGAAAATATCGCATTCCATTGATGCACAGCATGTAAAAAATTTCATGGTTTTATCCGTGAACGTCTTATTTACTTAACACTTTCTAGGTGACCAACGCAGGAGCGTCACCAGGGAGGATGTCATACGACCGCAAAAACAAATTGAATTTCAAGCAAATGATATTTGGAGGAATGCAGAATAAACTTTTTGGCTACCAATGCCATGAATTATTTTCTGGCGACGCTACTAAACCAGACACAAAGTTAAAAATTTAAAGAAAGAATAACATTCTTTTGAAAATTTAGAATTTTTGCATAAGCTAAAAAGAATCATCATAAAATTTGGTTAATTAAAGCAAAGTTGTTTTGCATTTAAGATTAATTGCCGGGTGACCTTTAATATTTACCTTTAGGGACTATAACACTATAAAGCTCTGAGGACTGTCATACCTTAAGAAATTCCAATAAAGGCACAATTTCATGCATTAAAACTTTATTTTATATTTTTTTCTTGATCCGCATAAAGTATAACTTTAGTTTAAATAGTTAGAAAAGGTGTAATCTTTATGTTAAAGGAAAACAATCTTTGATAAGAATTTTAGTGATTCTGAAATGATTTAGAGATGTTAACAGCATTTAAGTATTTATTTCTTTTTATTTGCCCTTTTTCAATCAACATTTATTCGAACCACTTGAATCATGCTAATCAGCTGTACAGCTCAATAATAAGTTTTCAAAAAATCCATGCACTAAACAGGTTATTTTGTTTTATCCGAATCAAGACTACAATTTCTGAAACTCTTTGTGTGAATCCACACAAGATAAATCTTGAAAAATTTCTTGGAAGGGAAATTCCTGTATAATATGTTTGAATAGAGATATTATATCTTTAGTTTAAAGAAACTTTGCACGCAATTAGATTAAATTGAACAAAATATTTTCCACTTCTAAATCCCCTTTCAGGTTTCGTTCAAACCCTAGCTAATTTTTATTTGATGTCTGTTTGGTAACTGGGGCAAAATTTGCTAATATTTTACAATTTAGTAAAAGTGAAACCCTTCATATTTAAATAACCTCAGTTTAAAGTTGTACTTGACAAATGAAAATTAAAGTCAAAGCTCGATAATACTTTATTTACAATAATACAGAAATACATAGCACTTGTGCGTGTAATGAACAAATTTAGTAATGATCAAAATATTTTTTAAATTGTCATTATTTAAATATAGGAAAAAGTATTTCAACTTTAAATTATATAAAAGCAAACACATATTCTCAAATTTCAAGCAGAATATAAACAAAAAATTTTAAAATTTATACTGCTGAAAAGTTTTTTTTTTAATTTAATATTCTGACAACAAACAAAAGACATTTTAAATTTCAAATAAAATGTAAATACTAAGATTTTGAAAATTTCAATCTTTGTCTGTTTTTTTCCCATATCCACACAGCATTCTTGAAATTTAAGTTTATTATGCATTTAAACGCGTTCTTCGATAATTTGCTATTATTTACTTGTCTCGTAAAGTTCACTCGCAATCATGCACTTTTAGACTACACGAAAAAGGTAGTGCCATAAATAGGAGGCAATTTTTTAAAGTGCGCCACTGAATGTCTGTATACTGCACAAGTACCAAATACACAGTTGTTTTAAACATGAGTAAAAATAATCCTCAAGTATTATCATCGCCAGTTGTGTCAGTCATCCGACCACCGATTGATTTCAAACGAATGTCTTCGTATACTGGTTTTAATGATATCAGTATGAAATCTCGGCCTAGCATTTATACATTAAACTTCTAATTCAGCCCATACACTCGGTTCTAAAAGAGACAAATTCTCATGTTTAAACCAGTTAAGCGATATCCTGCTAAAACCTCTCTCTTGACCAGAGGCATTTCTTATTATTGCTTCACTAACAAACCTATCTGCTAAATTTATATATTTCATAGATCTTTCTACATACGAACTGCCTCCTAAAGTCCATGCAAGTCCTTTAAGACTATTACCAATAATGGCAATGTTTGACAAATTTTTCACACTCCAATTCACTAGTAAAATATTATTGTAGAGAAACGAGCTGCAGTAAGGCATGAAGCAGACGGTCTTTCTTCTTATTACTCTCTTCCCTTCCTCATTTTTGTGTATAACGTTCAAATCTAGTTTCTTTAACAAATATATTTCTTCCATGGAAAATACGGGATCATAAATATAGACTTGAGAGCCGTGCATCAACTTTTTCAAGATTAGGAGAAATCCGAGCTGATAGCGAGAATCCTCCCAACAGGAAAACTGCCCCAAACCATAACACACAATATCTGCTTTCTGCTCTTTAATTTTACAGGAATAATCTGCATTCTCATTTGAAGAATCAGCGTCAAGAAAATGTAGGAGTTCCCATTCGCGGAAAACGCCGCGCAAGCTTTCTTTTAATTGCGTGAATAATTCACTGCATTTCAGCTCCTGTTGAATGTTCTTTAAGTCTGCAATGAAATTTTTGAATGAACCAACGTCTGCCCGATTTCGATAACCAGTTCTTCCGGAGATGGTACGACAGCAAAATCGTTCATTACTGTATGGAAGTTCTTCTAAACCAGTCCGCAAACCAGGCACCAAAAGAGATTCAGTCCCATATTTAAACCAGAGAACAGACATACCATTAAAATGATTATAAAAATCATATTTAATTTCTATCTCCATAACAAACTTATTTGCTAAATGCACATATTTAGCATTTTCTTGCAGATGTAAGGGTGAATTCATTAATTCGCATGTTTTAAAGTCATTGCCGATAATTGATATATTGGACATATTTCCTATATTGCAATTTTCTTGCAGGAGGTGGTTGTAGAGAAACAAATCGCATTCAACCATAAAATAGATAGTTTTCCTGTTTAATTCCCTCGTTGCTTTTTGATTTATGGTTAGGACGTGCAGTCCAAGTTTTTTTACCAAATATATATCCTCAATGCATAAATGGCGATCACAAACATAGACATGAGAGCACCGCAATAACTCCTTCAACATAAGGAGAAGCATAAATCGATAATAATCTTCCCTGTCGATGGAAAACTCTCTTAGTCCGTAGCAAAAAATCTCGATTTCTTGTTCTTCAATGTTTAAATTTGAGGATTCAGCCTGAAGGATGTGTTCCAGACCCCATTCACGAAGAACGCAATGCAAGGCTTCTGTCACTTGAATAAAAAAGCTACTGCTTTTAACTTGCTCTTGAAAGTGATATGGATCTTCAATTAGCGTCTCTATTGATAAGGGTATTTCCGTATGCATCCTTCCTGATTCCTGTGCATATCTTTCTTTATCTTTTCCCATCCTCATCGATCTGTTCATCTTCAAGTAAGCTGATATATCTGGAAAAGCAAGAATTAAGAAATTATGATAAATATATTTCTTGAAATTTCCATATGTAAGACTCAGAAATAAAAGTGTATATCTGAAAACTCTTATGTGTGTCTAGTCGAGGGTGCATCCTAAACTGTATGCGAAAAATAGGGCCACTAGAATATGGCGACACTCCTTCAGCGATTTCCATACAGCCTCCAGATCAAGTGATTAGCATAAAATTCTCCATAGTTACTTGACCTCCAGAGATTCTCTGCTTTGCACGTGACGCATGCGTAACGCCTCTGCACTGGCTCATAAAAGAACGCCCCACAACATTCTTAAGTAGACATACACGGACATTCGTATCTCGAATACTACGTTCACCTGCGTTATGATGTAGCGCCATGCTGTGTGTAAAATTCATGTACATAAACTACGTAATGTTCCTGTAAATATAGTTAGTATGTTCTGGTAAATAAATTATACTTTATGACTAGCAGCATACCCGTTCTTCGTACGGAGTATATAATATAAAGAAACTTATAATTCGCAATCATGTGCAAATTCTGTTAAAATATTAAATTTATTGCTCCTAAAGAGAAGTTTAAGAATATCTGTTCTCACTATGCAAAATTATCTCCACGGACAGATTTGAAGAATAAAACATCCTGGCCACATTTGTAAGCAATTTTACAAAAAAAAAGGAATTGAATCAATATATGCAATCCCGTACTACTTACATGGTCGCAGAATTGAAAATATGCCAGTGTGTTTGTAGAAGATTACCCGTATTACAATATGAGTCTTAAAAATATCTGCCAAAATAAAAGATATGACGTAATAAATTGAAAATTTCAATAATCCCGGCACTCATTATACCAGAAAGTCGTAATTGATTCCAATATATGTCAATATGTATCAAAACATATGCCAATATACCTGTACTACTTATATTCTCGTAGATTAAAAGATATATTCGCGTGTATTTGTAGAAGATTACTCGTACAACGTACAATATATGAGTTTAAACAACTTTTGTCATAATAAAACAATTGCATAATAACTTGAAAATATCAATATTCCCTGAATCAATAATCACCGAAAACATCAATAATAATAACGTTTAAACCTGAAGCCCGTAATTGATATTATCCAGTCAAATATCTATAAGAAAAATCAAATCGTTCTTTTCTGAAATATATTTTTATATCCATTTATTTCTTATTCATATCGAAAAAATAATATTTAAAATTAAGAAATTAAGAAATTAACAGATTTAATTTAATTACGTTTCTGAGCAACATGATGAGATAGAATCTTCCTCATAAACTGCGAAATTAAATAACCATTTTGATTTCTTTATACTTTTCATTGTTCAGTAAAAGCTTGTGCAAAATAAACCATGGAGATAGATTTCCCATTTGAATCATGTTTCAAACAATTCATGTTTTAAGAAAGTGACTAATTAGCGCAAAAAATCTCCCATCAAACTCAGAGATAAAATTTTAATTCACTTTCAAACGATTTTCAAACTGTTCGTTTGGATAAACCACGGAATTAGAGAGTAGAACTCCTAGGAAAAAGTTTCGTTGTTTATTAATATCTCGACAACCCCTCGTTTTAGATACTTGAAACTTGGGCTAAATTTATGGGTGGCTATTTCAAAGCTATCCACAAAATTTTATCAAATTCTGTTAAGCCTTTCTTTCGTGATGATGAGACAAACGAAATTTCGTTTTTTACTAATATCTCGGGAACAACTGATAGTAGAAACTCCAAACATGGACTAAATTTTAAGAAGGACTATTTCCAGGCTACCCACAAAATTTCATCAAATTCGGTTCAGCCATTCTCCCGTGATGACGGGACAAACAGACAGACAGATTTTCAATTTTATTTATATAGACTAGCAGCATACCCGTTCTTCGTACGGAGTATATAATATAAAGAAATTTATAATTCGCAATCATGTGCAAATTCTGATAAAATATTAAATTCATTGCTCATAAAGAGAAGTTTAAGAATATCTGTTCTCACTATGCAAAATTGTATTCACGGGCAGATCTGAAGAATAAAACATCCTGGCCCCTTTTGTAAGTAAATTTACAAAGAAAAAAAGGAATTGAATTAATATATGCAACCCCGTACTACTTATATTGTCGCAGATCAGAAAATATGCCAGTGTGTTAGTAGAAGCTTACCCGTATTGCAATATGAGTCTCAAAAATATTTGCCAAAATAAAAAAGATGACGTAATAAATTGAAAGTATCAAAAATCCCCGTAATCTTAATACCAGAAGATCGTAATTGATTCCAATATATACCAATATATATCAAAATATATGCCAATATACCTTTACAACTTATATTCTCGTAGATTAGAAGATATACCCATGCATTTGTAGAAGATTACTCGTACAATGTACTATATATGAGTTTCAACAATTTTCGTCATAATAAAACAATTCCATAATAATTTGAAAATATCAATAATCCCTGAATCAACAGTCCCCGAAAATACCAATAATAATGATGTTTAAATCTGAAGACCGAAATTGATATTATCCAGTCAAAAATGCAATGTCAATGAAATTTATTTTATATACATATTTTTATTATTCAAATCGGAAAAGATTTAATAAAAATCGTATGCTGCATAATATATTGGGTCCGTTGCTGAGATACATGATATCATTTGCTTCAAATAAATTGATAGAAATCATATCATCTGAATAATGCAATCTCCATCTGAATAATGCAATCTCCCTCGACATTTTCATCAATTTAGCGATAACTTAAAAAATCGCCAAATTTATCGCCAAGGGGACTGTAGAACTGATAGTCCCATTTTGCGACAAATTGACGAAACATCATCACAATACTATCCCCTAACAAAACACAATTAATGTCATTTATTAAGCGCGATTTTATCAATTCCATGATATTTTTATGGATTTAAAAATATTTTTACCAATTTGGTGATATTAAAAAAATTCCTTAAATGTGTTACTAAGTAGGATGGATGGACTGACCGACAAATGCTACAGAAACATCATTTCAGTACTCTATTCTAAAAAAACAAATTTAATTTCATTGATTTGGGCCATTTTTATCAATTTGGAGACATTTCCACTAATTTGATAAAGTTTAAGAAAAGTTGCCAAGTTATTTAGAGATATTCCGTTAAATTCGTAGCTCTGAATTTGCAGATCTGAAGAATAAAATGTCCTGATCCCGTTTGTATATACTAAATGAAAACACTAAAATTGTATTAGAAGATACATACACCCGTTCTACTCTTTTTCTGCTTCAACAGTCGGCTAAATGAATTTATTGGGTAAACACAATATATGAGTTTATTAGCTAAACACAATATATGAGCTTGAAACCTCTTTGCTTAAATAAATGAAAGTGATGTACGCAGTCCGCAATATATATAATTAAAACAACAATCAAACCTTTCATTTATAAAATATATTTTTACATCCATTTATTTATTATACAAATAGAAAAAATAATAATAAATATTACCAACACATTTAATTTCATTCCATTGCCGAACAACATGATATAAGATAGAATCTTCCTCATAAAATGTGAAATTAAATAGCCATTTTGATTACTTTATACTTTTCACCGTTGAGTAAAAATTTGTGAAAGATGAACCATGGAGGTAGATTTTTCCATTTAAATTCATGTTTCAAACCATTCATGCTTTCCTAAAGTGACTAATTAATGCAAAAATCCTGCACCAAACTCGGAAATAAAGTTTTATTTCATTTTGGCGTTTTAAACAAACGATTTTCATCCTTTCCGTTTGGATAAACCACGGAGTTGGAGAGTAGATCTCCTAAGAAAAAGTTCCGTTTTTCATTAATATCACGACAACACCTAGTCTTAGAAACTCAAAACTTGGACAAAGTTTATGGGGGGCTATTTCAAGGCTATCCACAAAATTTCATTAAATTCGGTTCAGCCTTTTTCCCGTGATGATGAGACAAACGAAAATTTCGTTTTTTACTAATATCTCGAGAACCACTGGTCGTAAAATCTCAAAACACAGACTAAATTTTAAGTGGGGCTATTTCTGGGCTACCCACAAAATTTTATCAAATTCGGTTCAGCCGTTCTCCCGTGATGATGGGACAAACAGACAGACAGACAGACAGATTTTCATTTTTATTTATATAGACTAGCAGCATACCCGTTCTTCGTACGGAGTATATAATATAAAGAAACTTGAAATTTATAATCATGCCCAAATTCTTATAGTATACTAAATGACATGTTTAATCAAAATATTCTGTTAAAATATTTAATATAATGCTCCTAAAAAGAAGTTTAAGAATCTCTGTTCTCGCTATATAAAATTATCTTCATGGACATATCTGAAGAATAAAACATCTTGGACCCCTTATGTAAGCAAATATAAAAAAAAATATGGAATTGAATCAATATATGCAAAATAAAAGCGTTAAAATTGTATGGGACCTGTACTAATTATATACGCGAATATTAGAAAATATAACCTGTATTAGTAGATTACATGTATAAATTGAAAATACCAATAAACCCGTAATCTTTAAATCTGAAGACAGTCATTTATTCCAATATATGTCAAAATTAAAGTGCTAAAATTATATGGGAAGATATACACGTACTACTTATAATGTCCGATTATTAGTAGAAGATTACCCGTTTTGCAATATGAGTCTCAAATGTTTTTTGGTAAAATACAACAGACGACGTAATAAATTGAATATATAATTAATCCCCTTAATCTTCATACCAAAAGACTGTACTTGATTCCAATATATATGCCAATATATGTCAAAATATATGCCAATATACCTGTACTACTTATATTCTCGTAGGTTAGAAGATATGCCCGTGCATTCCTAGAAGATTACTCGTACAACGTACAATATGCGTGTGCCGCAATAAAACAATGGCGTAATAACTTAAAAATATCAATAATCCCTGAATCAATAATTCCGGAAAATATCAATAATAATAATGTTTAAACCTGAAGAGTATAATTGATATTATCCAGTCCAAAATGAAATGACAATGAAATTTATTTTATATACATATCTTCATTATTCAAATCGGAAAGGATTTAATAAAAATCGTCTGCCGCATAAACACATTGGATTTAAATCCGTTGCTAAGCGACATGATATCATTTGCTTCAAATAAATTGGTAGAAAAAATATCGTCTAAATAGTTATATTTCTATGGAACATTTGGCGACAGTTTCGTCAAATTAGCGACATTTTAAAAAATCGCCAAATTTATCGCCAAGTGGGACTGTAGAACTGACAGGTCCACTTTGCGACAAATTGACGAAATATCATCACAATACTATCCCCTAACAAAAAACAATTAATATCATTTATGTAGCGCAATTTTATCAATTTCAAGATATTTTTATAGATTTGAAAACATTTTTATCAATTTGGTGACATTTTAAAAATTCGCTAAATGTATTACTAAGTAGGATGGTTGGTCTGACAGATAAATGCTAACCAAACATCATTTCAGTACTCTCTTCTAACAAAACAAAAAAAAATTTCATTGATATGTAGAAGACCCAAGCCACACGACCAACCCGAAGGTTTATGGCAGCTGTTTGTGTGTCGTTTATATCAATTTGGCGACATTTCCGTCAATTTGGCAAAGTTTAAGAAAAGTTGTCAAATAAGCGATATCCCTCCAAATTCGTAGCTTTGAATTTGCAGATCTGAATGAAACATTCTTATCCCGTTTCAATATACTAAATGAAAACACTACAATTGTATTAGAAGATATACCCGCTCTACTCTTTTTCTGTTTCAACAATCGGCTATATGAATTTATTGGCTAAACACAATATATGAGTTTAGTAGCTAAATACGATATAAGCTTGAAAACTCTTTGCCAAAATAAATTAAATTGATGTACGCAGTCAGCAATTAATATAATTAAAAGAAAAATCAAACCGTCCATTCATAAGATATACTTTTATATCCATTTATTTATTATTTAAATCGAAAAAAATAATAAAAACATTAACAAATACATTTAATTTAATTGCGATGCCGAGCAACATGATATATCCTCCTAAAATGTTAAAATTTATTAACCACTAACAGCACACCCGTTATTCGTACGGAGTGTATAATTTAAAGAAACTTATAGTTCGCAATCATGTGCAAATTCTGTTAAAATATTAAATTTATTGCTCCTAAAGAGAAGTTTAAGAATATATGTTCTCACTATGCAAAATTATCTTCACGATCAGATCTGAAGAATAAAACATCCTGCCCCCTTTTGTAAGCAAATTTACAAAAGAAAAAATAGGAATTGAATGAATATATGCAACCCCGTACTAATTATATTGTCGCAGATCAGAAAATATGCCAATGTGTTAGTAGAAGATTACCCGTATTACAATATGCGTCTCAAAAATATTTGCCAAAATAAAAGAGATGACGTAATAAATTGAAAACATCAATAATATCCGTACTCTTTATACCAGAAGGTCGTAATTGATTCCAATATATGCCAATATATATCAAAACATATGTCAATATACCTGTACTACTTATATTCTCGTAGATTAAAAGATATACACGTGTATTTGTAGAAGATTCGTACAACATACAATATATGAGTTTAAACAATTTTTGTCATAATAAAATAATTGCATAATAACTTGAAAATATCAATAATCCTAGAATCAATAATCCCCGAAAATATAAATAATAATAATTTTTAAACCTGAAGACCGTAATTGATATTATCCAGTCAAAAATGCTATAAGAAAAATCAAATCGTTCTTTTCTAAAACATATTTTTATATCCATTTATTTATTATTCAAATCGAAAAAATAATTATTAAAATTAACAGACAGATTTAATTTAATTGCGTTTCTGAGTAACATGATATAAGATAGAATCTTATAACATGTTAAATATGTCATGTCTTATAACATAAACTGCGAAATTAAATAACGATTTTGATTTCTCTATACTTCTCATTGTTCCGTAAAAGCTTGTTTTAAATAAACCATGAACCATGGAGATAGATTTCCCCTTTAAATCATGTTTCAAACAATTCATTTTTTCAGAAAGTGACTAATTAACGCAAAAAATCTCCCATCAAACTCAGAGATTAAATTTTAATTCACTTTCAAACGATTTTCAATCTTTTCGTTTGGATAAACCACGGAGTTAGGGAGTAGAACTCCTAGGAAAAAGTTCCGTTTTTCATTAATATCTCGACAACCCCAGGTCTTAGAAACTCGAAACTTGGACAAAATTTATGGGGGGATATTTCAAGGCTATTCACCAAATTTCTTTAAATTCGGTTCAGCTGTTTTTCCGTGATGATGAGACAAACGAAAATTTTGTTTTTTACTAATATCTCGAGAACCACTGGTCGTAGAAACTCAAAACACGGATATAATTTTAAGTGGGGCTATTTCTGGGCTACCCACAAAATTTCATCAAATTCGGTTCAGCCGTTCTCCCGTGATGGTGTGACAAACAGACAGACAGATTTTCATTTTTATTTATATAGATAGACTAGCAGCATACCCGTTCTTCGTACGGAGTATATAATATAAAGAAACTTGAAATTCATAATCATGCCCAAATTCTTATAGTATACTAAATAACATGTTTAATCAAAATATTCTGTTAAAATATTTAATATAATGCTCCTAAAAAGAAGTATAAGAATCTCTGTTCTCGCTATATAAAATTATCTTCATGGACATATCTGAAGAATAAAACATCTTGGACCCCTTATGTAAGCAAATATAAAAAAAAATATGGAATTGAATCAATATATGCAAAATAAAAGCGTTAAAATTGTATGGGACCCGTACTAATTATATACGCGAATATTAGAAAATATAACCTGTATTAGTAGATTACATGTGTAAATTGAAAATACCAATAAACCCGTAATCTTTAAATCTGAAGACAGTCATTTATTCCAATATATGTCAAAATTAAAGTGCTAAAATTATATGGGAAGATATACACGTACTACTTATAATGTCCGATTATTAGTAGAAGATTACCCACATATTGCAATATGAGTCTCAAATGTTTTTTGGTAAAATACAACAGACGACGTAATAAATTGAATATATAATTAATCCCCTTAATCTTCATACCAGAAGACTGTACTTGATTCCAATATATATGCCAATATATGTCAAAATATATGCCAATATACCTGTACTACTTATATTCTCGTAGGTTAGAAGATATACCCGTGCATTCCTAGAAGATTACTCGTGCAACGTACAATATGCGTGTGTCAGCAATTTTTGCCGCAATAAAACAATGGCGTAATAACTTAAAAATATCAATAATCCCTGAATCAATAATTCCGGAAAATATCAATAATAATAATGTTTAAACCTGAAGAGTATAATATGCAGTCCAAAATGAAATGGCAATGAAATTTATTTTATATACATATCTTCATTATTCAAATCGGAAAGGATTTAATAAAAATCGTCTGCCGCATAAACACATTGGATTTAAATCCGTTGCTAAGCGACATGATATCATTTGCTTCAAATAAATTGGTAGAAAAAATATCGTCTAAATAGTTATATTTCTATGGAACACTTGGCGACAGTTTCGTCAAATTAGCGACATTATAAAAAATCGCCAAATTTATCGCCAAGTGGGACTGTAGAACTGACAGTTCCACTTTGCGACAAATTGACGAAATATCATCACAATACTATCCCCTAACAAAAACAATTAATATCGTTTATGTAGCGCAATTTTATCAATTTCAAGATATTTTTATAGATTTGAAAACATTTTTATCAATTTGGTGACATTTTAAAAATTCGCTAAATGTATTACTAAGTAGGATGGTTGGTCTGACAGATAAATGCTAACCAAACATCATTTCAGTACTCTCTTCTAACAAAACAAAAAAAAATTTCATTGATATGTAGAAGACCCAAGCCACACGACCAACCCGAAGGTTTATGGCAGCTGTTTGTGTGTCGTTTATATCAATTTGGCGACATTTCCGTCAATTTCGCAAAGTTTAAGAAAAGTTGTTAAATTAGCGATATCCCTCCAAATTCGTAGCTTTGAATTTGCAGATCTGAATGAAACATTCTTATCCCGTTTCAATATACTAAATGAAAACACTACAATTGTATTAGAAGATATACACGCTCTACTCTTTTTCTGTTTCAACAATCGGCTATATGAATTTATTGGCTAAACACAATATATGAGTTTAGTAGCTAAATACGATATAAGCTTGAAAATTCTTTGCCAAAATAAATGAAATTGATGTACGCGGTCAGCAATTAATATAATTAAAAGAAAAATCAAACCGTCCATTCATAAGATATACTTTTATATCCATTTATCCATTTATTTATTATTTAAATCGAAAAAAAATAATAAAAACATTAACAAACACATTTAATTTAATTGCGATGCCGAGCAACATGATATATCCTCCTAAAATGTTAAAATTTATCAACCACTAACAGCACACCCGTTATTCGTACGGAGTGTATAATTTAAAGATACTTAAAGTTCGCAATCATGTGCAAATTCTGTTAAAATATTAAATTTATTGCTCCTAAAGAGAAGTTTAAGAATATATGTTCTCACTATGCAAAATTATCTTCACGATCAGATCTGAAGAATAAAACATCCTGCCCCCTTTTGTAAGCAAATTTACAGAAGAAAAAATAGGAATTGAATGAATATATGCAACCCCGTACTAATTATATTGTCGCAGATCAGAAAATATGCCAATGTGTTAGTAGAAGATTACCCGTATTACAATATGCGTCTCAAAAATATTTGCCAAAATAAAAGAGATGACGTAATAAATTGAAAACATCAATAATATCCGTACTCTTTATACCAGAAGGTCGTAATTGATTCCAATATATGCCAATATATATCAAAACATATGTCAATATACCTGTACTACTTATATTCTCGTAGATTAAAAGATATACACGTGTATTTGTAGAAGATTCGTACAACATACAATATATGAGTTTAAACAATTTTTGTCATAATAAAATAATTCCATAATAACTTGAAAATATCAATAATCCTTGAATCAATAATCCCCGAAAATATAAATAATAATAATTTTTAAACCTGAAGACCGTAATTGATATTATCCAGTCAAAAATGTTATAAGAAAAATCAAATCGTTCTTTTCTAAAATATATTTTTATATCCATTTATTTATTATTCAAATCGAAAAAATAATTATTAAAATTAACAGACAGATTTAATTTAATTGCGTTTCTGAGTAACATGATATAAGATAGAATCTTATAACATGTTAAATATGTCATGTCTTATAACATAAACTGCGAAATTAAATAACGATTTTGATTTCTCTATACTTCTCATTGTTCCGTAAAAGCTTGTTTTAAATAAACCATGAACCATGGAGATAGATTTCCCCCTTTAAAACATGTTTCAAACAATTCATGTTTTCAGAAAGGGACTAATTAACGCAAAAAATCTTCCATCAAACTCAGAGATTAAATTTTAATTCACTTTCAAACGATTTTCAAGCTTTTCGTTTGGATAAACCACGGAGTTAGGGAGTAGAACTCCTAGGAAAAAGTTCCGTTTTTCATTAATATCTCGACAACCCCAGGTCTTAGAAACTCGAAACTTGGACAAAATTTATGGGAGGATATTTCAAGGCTATTCACCAAATTTCATCAAATTCGGTTCAGCCGTTTTTCTGTGATGATGAGACAAACGAAAATTTCGTTTTTTACTAATATCTCGAGAACCACTGGTCGTAGAAACTCAAAACACAGATATAATTTTAAGTGGGGCTATTTCTGGGCTACCCACAAAATTTCATCAAATTCGGTTCAGCCGTTCTCCCGTGATGGTGTGACAAACAGACAGACAGACAGACAGACAGACAGACAGACAGACAGATTTTCATTTTTATTTATATAGATTGCCGCTGTGATGAAAACGATACAACATTGCACCTCAGCCTTATGTAAGGCTGGCTCTTCGCCATAGAGTGGTGAACCTGAGACGTGAGATGCTTCAATTTACTCCAGAGACAAGAATACTTCAAATTAAGTGAGTATTTATTTCAAGTTCCTTATGCAATTATATCTACAACTGAGACGACCGAAACTCGTTTGACAACCGTCAACGATGCAAAACGATGCTTCAGCTCAAAATGAAGATTTTAATTCGGCTGAACTTTAAAAAGTGGATTTTAAAGCATCTCCGTTTTAGAAAACAAACCCAGATTGCACCTGGTTTTTACAGCTGGACGCTCAATTCCTGATTTCCCGAATCGTTAATGAAAAAACAAAAATTCATTGCGTAATTGCAGCACTAGATTGTGATATATTGACTCATGTCATAAATCTGATTCGCACACCTCTTGTAAATGGTTGCAAGAACGAATCATTTCATACTTTGCAGATTCAGAAGTCAAAAAACTTCGAGCCCTATTGCAGGATTTGCAGTTTGGAGATAGGAAACAAAGTCTTTTACTTCGCGAAATGAAAGATCTTGCCGGAACAAGTAGACACGAAGACATACTTCGCATGTTGTTTTGTCATTGATTAACCGTACATGTACAGCACATTTTATCAATAGCTCAGAATCGCTGTAAAAAATTTCTGAAATGGCGGATAAAAACTCCGATGTTTGAAGATCACTTTCAGTATATCAGAAGTAGCAGAGAATAGTCATATTTCACACTTAGAAGGTCAAGTTGCAAATCTGATAAAAACCGTAGAACAACTTTAAAAAAATTTGCAAACTAAAGATAGATCTAGAATACGTACTCGATCAAGATATCGATCAAGAAATATGCTGGGGGTAGAAGCAGGTTTGCACAAGTGGGAATGAAGTTATTAGTGGGGAAATTTGGGAGATTTGGAAGGAAACCGAAGATGGAATATGCTGAAGTTTGTTTCCCTGCGAGACCGAGGTTATGGAGGGAATTAGTCAAGAGAGAGAATGTGAAAAACCCAAACCACACGACTGACCAGAAGCCTTGCAGTAGCTTTTTGCGTGGCCGGAAGAGAGAGAATGTGAGACATCTCGTGTACCTCAAGGAGGCTGAACTAGAAACATTTTGGTAAACGTATAAATTTATTATTGAAAACGTCATTTTTTTTCTAATCTTAAGTATCGCTAACTTGGCGATATTTTGCCGCCCATTGACAAAAATATCGTCAAAATTGTAGAAATGAATCTATATTAAAGGAAAAGACGTCTGATTAATGAATTAAATATTAAAGTATTTTAATATATGGACTGTATAATTTATTAAGGATGCCATCAATATCGATGATTGTTTATTTAGAGTTGTGCGAAATATAAGTTCATTGGGTATTTTGAAATCATTTTACATGTTGTCATCCGGAAAATCGCCAAATGTACAATTCACCGATAAAAACACAGTACTGTATAGCATTTATTGCATTATATAAAGAAAGTCATATGCTGCCCACATCAGATATTTTTTCGCATATATCAAGTTGACAACATAAACAGAATTACGTAAATGAAACGATGAAATTTAAACTAATTTTTTAAGTAAGATTACAGTGTTAGAACACTTTGTGCTCAATATAGAAATTGCTGCTGAACTAGTAATTGCTAAAGCTGTGAAATAGGAACTCGAGAACATATTGAATATTTCTAAAATGTCCAAAATATAAACATTATATATAGATGAGGAAAACATAATTACAGTATTAACCTGGACAGTGGCGAATTCTTTTTTTTCTTTGGAGCAGAGATATTCTTTTTTTAAATATCGTACATACAGGGATGTCAACTACCATTTAAGAATTTGGAGCACTTGTGGGAGCAGATAAAATACTATTTGGGAGCAGGTTTACAAGATTTAGGGGCGGATGATCAGGAAATTAACAAACTACATTTTGTGTATTAATTAATTAATTAATCACCTTGTATTAATTAATTTTTTCCAACATAAAATATACAAATGAATCACATATTACTTTTTCTAATGCAGGGATGCATTTATATGCCGATGGAAGGCCGTCAGCTGCTTACTTCCTAAGGGTCCATTACTATATTTTATGTCCTTATGGTAGTGCTTTAATTATTTCTATTTACATAAATCAATAAATAAAAATATTCATTTGAAAAGAAAATACTGTCACTGTCTTTAATAGCAGCATTATGACAAGGTTAAAAATCCCTTTTAAGTTTTTAATATTTTCTAAAGTTTTGGGTAGGATCAGGATCCCAGCTAACATTTTCTAGCAGTCCTGTTGAGTTGAAATTTATTTTTTAGCCATCAGTGTTTAAAAACTTTATACCTTATAGTTTCCGAGTAATCGTTTTGTCAAATTGAAGAACTTTTAAGAATGATTATATATGTTTTGAAGAACGATTATATATCTCTCAAATTAAAAACAATAAGCAGGACTATGTAACAACAACAATAAGCAAGACTTTAACAATAAGCAAGATTGTGAAAGCCTTGCAAGTGTATATAAATGGATTTTTGATCAATCTCTATTTTTATGAAAAATAATTTTAAAATGTATCTATCTGATCGAGTTTTTTTTTTTTCATTTTTTATTCATTTTCCATCTTTTCACTCTAAATATCACGCTAATGAAATTCACTCTAAATATGAAATATAGATATAAATATATGTGTGACAAGACAAAAAAATCTGATGTGGGCAGAACATGACTTTCCTTATATAATGCAATGTATTTACTACTTTTACAGTAAAACCAAATTAGATTATTCTTATAGTATATACTTCCATTTTTTTTCCAAAATATTGAATTTTCGTCAAATAGTCATTATTCTCATTGATTTAGTTTCATTTTTATTCAAGTGGCGAGCTTTTCTTTGATTTGTTAATATTTAAAAAGTCCCCAAGTTGGCGACATTCCGCCAAATTCGTAGCCAAAATCTAGCCTAGCGTTATGGAAGGAGAAATAATTTATTCTTATAGCAGATAAATGACTATTGGAGTTCACAATAGTCATTTATCTGCTATAAGAATATAGAAAAGTTCGAGAATAAAGAAAATCATTATTCCCCTAATTGAGTAAAAATTGGTAATTTTTTCAAATTAAAAATTGTGAAATTTGGAAGCCTCATGGGACCTGAAACTGTTAAAACGTATGAATACTAATTACAATTCCACTGAATTAATACTCTGGAATTAACTCTTATATTTAATATGAAAGAAAATCTTAACATATTGATCATAAAATATGTTGTCATAAGACAGAAATGTTTAATCTGAGCAAATGAAAACAAAATAATAATAAGTTCACGACTGACGACCTCACATTATAAATTTTATGTTTTAGAGCCGGATGGGAGCAAATTTCATAAGAAACCCTGTTTGGGAGCAGTTCAGATCGATAGGAGCAGAATTACCATCTTTGTACGTAGGTGCAATATACGTATATTTAGGTACAATTTAGATAAAAACATAATTTTATCTAGTGCGGACGATTCAGTTTTCTCTCGGGTGGGGGTGGGGGGGGGGGGGGTAAAACCCCTAGTGAACCTGGACATTAAACTAGCTAACAATAAACTACTGAATTATTTCAAACTATTCACATATTACACAAATAAAGCTAATATATAACTAAACATATTTAATATAAGCAATGTCTGAACATATGAACATATTTTGGTGATAAAATGTCTATGGTCTTTAATAACAAAAGACTGAAATTTTAAATACCCTGCAATTGCTAACTTTTGAATTTTTAAATTTAAATTAGAGATTATTTTGCATATATATCTAGTTGATCTAGTAATTAGCTAAAACTTAATTTGTAACTACAGCATATTGAATATTCCTGAAAAGTCTAAAATAAAAACATTAAATATAGATGAGGAAACAATAATTACAGTGTCAACCTGGATAGCGGCGGATTTTTTTTTCGAGGGAGGAGCGGGGGGGAGGAGAAAGATTGTTTTAAATCTCTTACATAGGTACAATATATGTGTATGGGTATAATTTAGGTAAAACCGTCATGTTATCCAGTGCAGAGGTTTTACTTTTTTCTGGGAGGGGGGGGGAGGGGTAAAAACCCAAGTGAACCTGTACATTAAACTAGTTAACAATAAACTGCTGAATTATTTCAAACTATTCACATATTACACAAATAAAGCTAATATGAAACTAAACATATTTAATATAAGCAATGTCTGAACACATGGTCATATTCTAGTGATCAAATTTCTATAGTCTTTAATTACAAAATACAAACATTTTAAATAACTCTGTAATTGCTAACTTTTGAATTATTAAATTTAAATTAGAGATAATTTTTCATATATATCTAGTTGATAACATAAACAGAATTACGTGGATGAAATTAAAAAATGTAAGCTAATTTTAAAAGAAGTATAACAGTGCTAGAGAACACTTTGTGCTCAATATAGAAATTTCTGCTGAACTAGTAATTAGCTAAAATTTAAAAATTTGTAACTCTGCTACGTATTGAATATCCATAAAAAGTCTAAAATAGAAATATTAAATATAGATGAGGAAAGAATGTTAACCTGGTAAACACTGTTAACCTGGATATTGGCGGATTTATTTATTTATTTTTGGGGGGTAGGAGTGGGGAGGCAAAATTGTTTTAAATCTCGTACATATGTACAATATACGTATCTATGGGTATAATTTAGATAAAACCGTTATATTATCCAGTGCAGACGATTTAACTTTTTTCTGGGAGGGAGAAAACACGTGATTATATATACCTTCAGCTAAGACATATGCACGTGTTACATTTTAAAGTACTGCATACAATATGATACATAAAATAAATTTTGAAACTGAAATAAATTTAATTACAATACTTACGTTTCTAATAAAAATGAACTTCAAATCAATTACCACGTGTAATATTCACAGTCTCAGCAGAAATATTCAGTCAACGCTAATCTCTGATTTCTGCTAAACTTGTTGGATGGCTTCTTTTCTCGGTGGCAACTCTCAAACTCGTACTACAGTGCCTAGAAGAGATAATGTGCCCCACAGACTAACATAAACCGACCTTTCACGCTCGATTTCGCAGCGCCCTCAGAGATGGCCCAAAACTGGATCAAAATAGGGGTAGGCGCGCTCTTACCAATGGTCTGGTTTGGTCTTGGCGATGATCTCGTTTAGGTCCAAGACGATTTTCAATGTTATAACCCTGTAGCATGCATTATAGCATGGTTTGAATAACGTGCAAAAGGATTATTTGTTAAATGATTAGATTATTTCAAGAAATGGATTGCCAAAAGAAAACTGGTTGCGTTACAGGGTATGTAATTTATTTTTATTAAAATTGAAATAATATTTTTTATCACCATCCTATATATGCGTTCATTATAAGTATACACGTGTTCATCATACGTAATTAGTGCGGTATTATTACTGCCGATTAAACTAAATTCTAAGAGGTAGTAGTATAATTACTTAAAAAATATTTTCCGCTTTTTTATAAAATGTATAATAATTGATATTTGGATAGTTTTTTAAAAACTTTTAGGAATGTGGTGTGCCCACCAGCTAATTAAGTTGAATGTGTACATATTTTAGTAAAATTTTTATTAAGTGCCTTATGGTGGAAAATTTACCCCACCCCCGGGTAATTAATAATTGATTTCCACAACTTTGATAGTGCATTTATGTAAATTTTATATTTACTATAAGAATATTTTTTATATTAAAAAGAAAAGTCTATTATCAGTATCCCTGAACAAATTAAGGATCAAATAATTTAACAATCAACACGCTAGTATACCTTTTAGACTGAAAATATTATATAATATTTCAATCTTTTGCGTATGTTAGCTTGTAATCTTTTGTGCATTATGTTTTACAGTGAGACAATGTAATTCGTCTATTTTTTAATTCATTTTATGATTATTTGAATTAAATATATAACTATGTTTATTTAAATTTACTTAAACTAATGAATATATTTATGTTGCAGATTAATGTATTTTTAAATCATGATCATTTCTATAGTTTCAAAAATTATAAAAGTACAGTCCTGTACATTTTTTTCCCGCCCGCTTTTAAAAAAAATCTACAAGCGAGCGATAACATGCCAATCTGGCAGACGTGATTTGGTCCATCTTAGGAGCGCTAGTGTCTAAGCGACATCCCATGTTAAAAATGTTGGCATAGGATCCTATGGGACACAAACTAGTATATATATAGACTAGAATATAGTATTCTGTGCTGCTGACTCTGCATATCGGGGATATGCTCAAGAACGGACTCATCACCCAGGACAAGGACCAAGTCTCCCGGATTTTGGGTATGTTCAATTTTGTGAATTCTTTTATGTTAGGCTGTGACATGACTAAATTTAAGAGTAGTGATATGTATTTAATTTTTAATTCATTTGAGGATAGTAATTTAAGATTAAACAACACTGAAATTAAATCTAAACTGTTAGAGATAGGACTAATTAAAGAGATCAAACTTGTTGATAAAACTGAAACGGTTGAAAATCCAAGTAAAAGGGCTAGGACAGAGGAGTTTCCCACTAAGGGAACTCCTACAAAAATCCAGACTGGAGAATCTAACTTAAAACCTAGTGACCATGATAACATGGATTGTAATGATGTAACTGTTAAGGATGTAAATGACAAAAGTGTAAATGCAAATTCTAATGAAGTAAATAAGCCTAAGACTTATGCTGAAATTGTCGCGCAACCTGTAGTGTTAAAAAGTGCACCAAAACCAAAAACGGTTGTAAACAGTGGTAGTGATAAAAGTATGGAAGTAGAGAAAAAAGACCCAAAAGCGGAATGTTTTTTCATTAAGTTTAGAGATAACTACCAGGCTCTCTTAAAAAAGTTAAATGAGATCACAGGCAACAAAGTATCTGGCAAACTCTCAGGAGATATGCTTAAATTGATACCTAATGACGCTGACTCCTATAGGGTTGTTCAGCGCCATTTGACTAATGAGAAAATCCCCTTCCACAGCTTAAACTTGAAAACAGAAAGGCCCAAAAAGGTAGTTTTGAAGGGGCTACCAGCAAACTATAACATTGAAGAAATAAAACTTACTCTAACATCCATGGGATTAGATGTAGTCCGGGTTTCTCAACTGAGAAACACTAAAACGAGATTCCCCCTACCGATCTTCTTACTCAGCCTTAGGCCCACGGAAGACTGGCAGAGGATTTACAGACTGACAAGGTTAGGATACTTGGCTGTGAAGGTAGAGGCCTTCAGAGCACGGGGCTTCAAAATTTGCTACCGGTGCCAGCAGTTCAACCACTCCTCTGAGAACTGCAGTATGCCACCAAAGTGCCTGAAGTGTGCTGAAGAACACTTCACACGGGACTGCCAGAGACCCAGGACAGAGAAGGCAACGTGTGCAAATTGTAATGGAGACCACCCGGCGAACTTCAGGCAATGCCCGAAGAACCCCTGGAACAGAGGAAAGGCACCGGGGTATGCCCCCCCTCCCCCAAAAAATCAGATACCCTCTTGGAGGCAAAAGGCCCTCGGACTTAACCCCCAGGCACCCCCTCAGGACTCCTCGCACATAGTGCCACAGGAAAAAAGACACCAACCTTCAGCACCTACCAGATCGGTGCAAGAGCAGGTCCCCAAATCATCGACCTCCAGAGAATTGACCCTGGAGGAAGTAAGAGCAGCTACAGCTGCCATTAAAAAGAGATCTGAAATAGAAAAAGCCGGACAGGCAAAGGAGGCAAAGGATAGGCTTAACAGGAAGGTTGAGGATTGGAAACAAAATAAACGAGTCAGGGGTGAAGAGATCGCGGAAACCCAGCTGTTAGTTAAAACGGGTGAAAAAAAGCAAAAAACTATCGAGTTCCAAAAGGACACTCACAAAAAAGTGCAAACCGCGGTTGAGGCTGAGGAAATGGAAGCTGAGACTGAACCGACTGATAAATCTGATGCTGAAAAGATGGAGGATATCCTCAACCTCATCAGAGGATTTATTAGCATGTTCAATCTAGACGACATAAAACATCTGTTGATGCAGTTCGCAGAGTTAGTACAAAAAAAGAGCGATCCTATGGTAATGGTCTTTGAGGCCCTTAAAATAATCGCGGACTTTAAAAGTAACAGTGAGAATCAAACCCGTCATGGCTAGGTCCCAAAAAGAATCCTTAAAAATAATATTTTGGAATGCGAACGGCATATCTCCAAGAATAAATGAACTTAGGAACTATGTAAATGAAAATGACGTAGACGCCTTATTAATTCAGGAAACTAAAGTTAGAGAAAGTAAAAAACTAAACATAGCCAACTATATATGCTATCATAATCTTAGCTCAAATACTAATGCTAGAACGCCCCATGGAGGAACAGCAGTATACATTAAAAGAAATATTCCCCACGAGGAACTAAACAACATAAATCTTCAAGGTATAGAAAATACTAGTATAAAAATTAAAATTAATAATACTAGCCCGTTTATCCTAACCTCAACATATGTCAAAAATATGAGTAGAGTAGATGTAGCTGCGCAACTGGAACTGCTTTTCGCGCGATATCCAAACACTATACTCGCAGGCGACTTCAACGCGCACCACCGAGCGTGGGGCTGTAGGAGAGCCAATTCACGCGGTACACAGATACACAGACTGCTGAACACGACAAACACTAACATTATTGTACCGTCGACACCAACCTGCTTCTCAGGCGCCAACGGCTCATTTATAGACTTTGTCCTAACGCGAAACATAGATTACGCTCACACTATTAGTACCTTGGATGAATTCGACTCGGATCATCTGCCGGTACTGGTGACATTCGACCTGAACACACCCCTTCCAGCCTCTTTGGGACAAGAGAGGGTCAACTGGGAAGTATTCAAAAGAGCACTCTTCGAGCCGCACTTAGCAGTACCTAACATAATGAGCACGGCGGATATTGACTCTGCCACGCACACACTCACAACAGAAATCAAGAGAGCAATTGCCTCTGCCACAACACATCGTGAGTCTCCAAAAATGCCCACACTTTCCCACCATGTCAAACAATTAGTCAGGCAAAGAAATAGAATACGTAAGACATGGCAGGCTAACAGAGACCCCGCCCTTAAAAGGGAGCTTAACAGACTCACGTGCAAAGTCAGGGAAAAAATTGTCGCAGAAAAGCAGCAACAGTATAAAGAACTAATCGAATCCCTTAGCCCAGAAGACGTATCGCTCTGGCAATTCGCAAAAAGACTCAGGAAACCTCAAATTAAGCTCCCGCCACTAATAGATGGTGCTAAAATCGCGTACTCAGACGAGGAAAAAGCCGAGGCGCTCGCAAGCCATTATGAAAAACAATTCCAACCAAACCACGATCTAATGTGTCAGGACACCCTGAGAATGGTTAGTCAAACTTTGAATGACTTCAGGAATTCCCCGGTAACGGCTGAGATTGACCCAGCCACCCCGCAGGAGATAGTAGAAATTATTAAAAATCTCAAAAACCGTAAAAGCCCAGGGCACGACAAAATCAGAAATATTGCGGTTAAAAACCTACCCTTAAACGTAATATGTTACTTGACTATCTTAATAAATAAAATATTAAAACTAAACTATTTCCCCAAAGAATGGAAGGAAGCTATAATTATAACAATCCATAAGCCTGGTGAGGATGCCACAATTCCAGCCAACTACAGACCAATTAGCTTGCTACCGACACTTAGTAAAATTACTGAGAAAATTATTCTTAAGAGACTGAACACGCACCTTAGCGAGAATGACATTATCATTCCGGAGCAGTTTGGATTTCGGCCAAAGCACTCCACCACCCATCAATTGCTGAGAGTGGTAGAGTACATATCTTCTGGTCTCAATAACAAGACACCCACAGCTGCGATTTTTCTGGACATACAAAAAGCCTTTGATAAAGTATGGCACTGTGGATTAGCGTACAAATTGATCACTTTAAAAGTCCCTGACGCACTTGTCAAACTTTTAATCTCATACTTAAATAACACACACTTTCAAGTCAGAGTAGGAGGTAACTTATCTACACCCAAGCTCATTAAAAGTAGTGTACCGCAAGGTTCTATCCTGGGCCCGACACTCTTTAACATATACCTGAACGACATCCCTAGGACTCCAAACACAGAGCTGGCACTCTATGCAGACGACAGTGCGATACTTGCAAAACACCCCTATGTCTCAGTAATGCACAGACAGCTACAACAACACTTAGACATACTCCAAACTTGGCTGGAAAAATGGCGAATAAAATTAAACCCCAATAAATGTCATTGGATTTATTTCTCTAGAAAACGTAAACCTCCGCCGCCTCTGTACATAAACAACCATGCCTTAAAAGCGGAAAAATCTACTAAATACCTAGGTGTAACGATAGATTCCCACCTAACCTGGAAACAGCACGTAACGAATTTAATCAAAAAAGCGTATATGGCCACAGGAGCCTTATACCCAATGATAGGAAACGGAAATCTAAGTTATCAAAATAAACTCCTAATTTATAAATCGGTCATCCGCCCGGGAATGCTGTATGCAGCACCCGTATGGGGATATGCCTGTAAAACTACAATAGACCTCCTAGAGACAAAACAAAACAAAATCCTACGGATTATCAGGAAAGCTCCCAGGTACTTAAGAAACTCGGTAATTAGGAATGACTTCAAAATAAAAACTGTTAGAGCCCAAATTAAAAAGCTAGCGCTGAAATTTTACAGAAATTTGCCATCCGTTCCAAACGAACTGTTATTCAATCTGCATGACTATGATCATCGCAAGGCCAAATCTCGTAAGAGACCCCGTGCTGTTCTAAACATCGATAATCGGAATTAAAAGATCCCACCTCAAACATCTGATTTTTAAATAAAACTCGCGACTATTATTTTATAAAAAAAAAAAAAAAAAAAAAAAAAAAATTTTAAACTCTAAACTGCCAAAACGCTAGGTAACCCTTAGATCTGCATCAACCTCCCAAACTGCTTAAACTCTAAATGTGCAACAAACTGCCACACTAGGAGCTAGGCCAAATAATAAAAAGTAGTAAATAAAAACCTCGAACCTCCAATTAGGGTCACTGAATTAATGTCACAGTTTGACGATAAGAACCACATATTGAAACTGGAGATTAAAGGCGCTTCGCGCCTGGTGCTCTGTCTTGTACGACACTACGAAGCTATTCTGTGCTATAGGAGTGAGTCTTCTGAATATAGTATTCTGTGGTTGGCCTACCAGTGAGTTAGTATCGTTAGTGTGTTAGTTATCATCGAACTCTAATTGTAACTGGAACTTGTCTACGGGGTGAATTGAAATCTGGCTTATCGACAAGTTTCGTCTTTACATAAGGGTGGAAAACCAGTAGGAGAAATGATTTTCAAATATAGTTGAACATTTATATATTATAATCTTATTAGAAAGATTATAATCTTTTGAAAGGAGTTTAAATATTTTGCAAAGTTTTACTTATCACTTTAGATTGTATAATTTATTTATTCGGAATTCAAATAAACTGTGTGCAATTTTTTTTAATTTAATCTAAATTTGTGTTTGTCTAAAATAACTTCTAACATTTTAGACTTGGTTAAACAATTATTATTTTTTCTTATCTTGTCCATAAAATGAATTTATTTGTTTTTTTCAAATTGATAAAAGACATGACATTCTTATTTTATAGAACATTTCTTATTTGCTGTTTGAAACTTATCGGTTCCCATTGTAACTATGACTTGAAATTTTAAATCAAAACATTAGTAGCTGGATACCAAATTAATTAAATGCTAGACGTCCTAGTATCTTTTGCTGCCTCATACAAACCCCTTCTCAATCACAGCCAGAATTTCAGAGATGGAGGAGGGAAGCGACGATCGAATGGGAATTACAAATTCGTTTAACTCGCTAAAAAATGTAAAAATTCGTTTAACTAATATGGATCTTATCGAGAATCGTAATTGATTAGTTGAAATGTAATTGATTAGTTGATCATGTAATTGATTAGTTGATGGGTGTATGCTTCCCTCTCCCCTTTTCTCAGGAGATTTTTGTATATCGAATTTAAGGATGATGTAAATATAGTTCGCTAAATTTATCGCCAAACTTTACAAACAAACGGAGAACAGAGATTTTCTTTATATATATATATATATATGTTGCGCAACAAGGTACAAAACTTTTACCTAAAGTATATTTTCTCGTTAATGGAACGAACTAGATCCACGAGAATGATGTTAACAAATTTATCTCACAATATTACTCAGGAAAAGTTAACATATTTCATGGTAGTTAATACCGTTTTTAATTTTATGTCATTTCTTTTTATAAATGTATTTGAAAAATGTCTCAAGAACAGTTCCTCCTAGAAGTCTAAAGTGTGACATTCGTTCTCTAATAGTAAATTGCATTAGAAAGGATCATTTACGTATCATTATGGAAGAATTAATAATTATTTTTTCCAAATTTCATCCGAAAATTTGGAAGTCCTCTTCCAAACTTTTCGAACATTTCCCGGATCACATGCCCAGTATTTATTTATTAAATGTAATATATGTACTAAATTCTAAATTACATCCGAAACGTTCTATTCGTTCATGAGATATCGCACTCACGCACATACATAGAATTTACCCCCCCCCCCCATCTTTTTCAAGAGATTTCTGATGAATTGAAGGACAGGGGGGATCCAATCAGCTTTGACAACACTCAAGACGATAAAAATTTGATGTGGGCAGCACATGACTTTCTTTATATAATGCGATGAATTTACTTCTTTAACAATAAAGAAATTATGTAAAGATCCACAGTACAGTGTTTTTAACGCTGAATTGTACTTTTCCGAATGACAACATGTCATACTATTTCAAAGTATGCAATTAACTTATATTTCAAGCAACTCTAAATTAAAAATTATTAATATTGATAGCATTCTCAGTAAACAATATAGTCTATATATCAAAATATTTTTATAATTAATTCATCATTTAGGCGTTATTTCCATTAACTTTGAAGATATTTTAATAAACGGAGAGTATTTCTCATGTACTAGAAGTTATGCTTGTCATACGACAGGATTCAAAATTTGCAAATTATTACCTCCCATTTGGCTTCATTTTTATCAATTTAGCGACATTTTTATCAATTTAGACGCCTTGATGGATGGACGGAGAAATGGGTTATTCTTATAATCGATTCTTATGACCTTTCCAAGCTATTAAATTTTCATCAATTAGTCGTTTTCGTTGATTTAGAATTATTTTTACCAATTTGACGACATTTTCCTCAATTTGGTAACATTTTATAAAGGTCTCCAAGTTTTCGATATTTCGACAAATTTGTCGTTAAAACTTTGCCAAGCGTTATGAACGAGAAATCGGTTATTCTATTGGTTAGTGACTATTGCCGTCCAAATAAAAAACTAGTACCCGAAGTATCTTCTCTCGTGAATGGAACGTGCTAGAACCTAGAGGATGATGTTATCAAATTTATCGCATAATATTACATGTGAAAAGCGAAAATATTCTACAATAGTTAACTTTTTTTTAATTTTAGGTGTTATTTTGATAAATTTATTTGAAAAATGTATAATATCTAGAGAACGGGTTCATACTTGAGTTCTAATTTTGTGTCAATCATTTTATAATCAAAAATTACATAAGAAATGATTAATTACATAACTTTATTGAAAATTTTGAATTTTTAACGATTTTGTTCTGAACATTCGATTGCTTTTAAAAACAATAAGGTTCCAGTGATCATAGATTGTATTTTTTGTACGAAATTTCGTTTGAATCGCTCCAATCGGTTTTGAGACATCGTCTCCATAGACTCACGGACACACACACACACACATCACTTCAAAAACGTTTGAATCGTGTTCAAGGATGCTTGAAACGTGCTCTTCCGTCGAAAACTCGAATTTTCGAACTTTCCTTATACATTATACTATGTATATAAGGAAAGTAAAACATACACTTATAATCGTAATTTTCAAATTGCTGAAAGCAAAAATCTCAACACATTATTTTCCTGGCTTTTCTTATTGTTTTTACTAAAAATGAGAATAGAAGTAGCATACCTATAGTAAAGAAATTTACGCGTGGAAAATGCTTATAGAAATTTTCAAGGCTTTATAATTTAAATTTTTAGAATTTTAATTATTGCATTGCAAATGTTCGTAATTTGAAGGCTCCAGTTAATTCTGATTGATCAGATCGGTTAAAATAAACGAACACACAGGACACAGTTTCGTCTATATTTTTTTATACTTGAATGGCAACAAATTATTCGTTGCTCTGGCAACCACGATAGTAGCAATTAAAAATATTTCATGGTTTTCATATCCTCACTTCTCTTTAAACACTTTTTATTAGGCCTAAAAAAAAGAATGTGTTGATAACATTCTCTGCTTCTATTAAATTTACTGAGGAAAGAATGATAGATTTAGTAGCGCCTAGCTCTGGAGCCCAAATTGTTGTGGCGTCATCAAACGATTCCCGATTTCCAGCTGCAAATATTTTGGACGGGTAATTTACAAATATATAACAAATAGTTTCATATTTTTAAAACTACTGTAATGAACTTTTTTTCGTAAATATTTTAGACTTGTAAATATTTGCTGAAATAATGTAATAAATTAGTTGTCAAATCGATAAATACTTTTCTGTTGCGTTATAAAGTAAAATTTTATGTAGGGTGAGTGCTCCAGCTATGGCCACATTTAGGAAAAGTATAAGTTTAAAAACTTATCCTGCTTAGTTGAATAAACACCATGACTTGATAACATATAACATTTAATAGTGAATGTAATTTACTTTCAGATAATAACAATATTTTACAAGATTTCTGTATTTCATGAAATTTTTAAAAATAAACAAAATCTTCCATTTTGCACCAGTTTTGACGGCTAAATCCCAAAGACCGGTACGGTTGTTTTTTTTCTATCGCGCCAAATCGGCGATAAGTGGAGGGCTATGTTGCGACCTTGGTAACTCTTTAACTCATCGTACTTCGTAACCATGGTAACCTTGCGAGTTGATAACTCTGGCAACTGTCTTAATTTGTGTTATTTTATGCTCATTATGAATTATTGTACTGATCTTTTAAAATTAGATGTTTGGGAACAAGATTTAAATACAAGTATTGGTAAATTTTCTTTGATTTCATTTGAGTGTAGTAAATGGCTGTGAAGAGTGAAAGATTTAGTATTGTTCTTTTTGATCGTTTGGTTGATAGTGGTAAATTAATGTGATTAAATGGTGTGTGAATCAGGGGTTGATTGCAAGTGGGTAATGCGATTGTGTGAGAGGAATGATAGTACGGAAGAGTTTGATGATTATACGTGGGCTTGCCGTGTTTTTGGAACGAATGCGCATTACGTATAAGGAATCGTACGTGGTTTATTCTAGATTGAGTTTGATTGAGATTTTGAAGCCGGAAGTAACATGAAAATCACTTTATGAGCTATGGAACACTTTTTGCACAGATAGATATTGCTATGTGCGATCTCTGACAGCCAGGGGAACAGGATACTGTGATGTTTGTTTAGCTGGCGACCGTATCGAGGTTAGCCCGCGAAGCGGTCATAGATCCATGTTCTAATTACTACATTACTCTATAAGCCACAGAACACCCGTTGCACAAGCAGCTGTTGCTACGTGCGATCTTCGACAGCCAGCGGGACCAGATTCTGTGATGTTTTTTAGCGCTCGAGCGTAGCGAGGTTAGCTCGCGAACCGGGTGTAGATCCATGTTCTAATTGCTACATCACTCTATGAGCCACAGAACACCTGTTGCAGAAACAGCTGTTGCTACATGCGACCTCTGACGGCCAGCAGGACCGGATTTTGTGATGTTTTTTATCAGACGAGCGTAGCGAGGTTAGCTCGCGAAGCGGGCGTAGATCCATGTTCTAATTGCTACATGACTCTATGAGCCACAGAACACCTGTTGCTACGTGCGACCTCCGACAGCCAGCGGGACCGGATTCTGTGATGTTTTTTAGCAGGCGAGAGTAGCGAGGTTTGCTCGCGAAGCTGGCGTAGATCCATGTTTTAATTGCTAAATCACTCTATGACCTACAGAACACTTGTTGCACAAACAGCTGTTGCTACGTGCGACCTCCGACAGCCAGCGAGACCGGATTCTATGATGTTTTTTAAGCGGGCGAGCGTAGCGAGGTTAGCTCGCGAAGCGGGCGTAGATCCATGTTCTAATTGCTACATGACTCTATGAGCCACAGAACACCTGTTGCTACGTGCGACCTCCGACAGCCAGCGGGACCGGATTCTATGATGTTTTTTAGCAGGCGAGAGTAGCGAGGTTTGCTCGCGAAGCTGGCGTAGATCCATGTTTTAATTGCTAAATCACTCTATGACCTACAGAACACTTGTTGCACAAACAGCTGTTGCTACGTGCGACCTCCGACAGCCAGCGGGACCGGATTCTATGATGTTTTTTAAGCGGGCGAGCGTAGCGAGGTTAGCTCGCGAAGCGGGCGTAGATCCATGTTCTAATTGCTACATCACTCTATGAGCCACAGAACACCCGTTGCACAAGCAGGTGTTCCTACGTGCGACCTCCGACAGCCAGCGGGACCGGATTCTGTGATGTTTTTTTAGCGGGCGAGCGTAGCGAGGTTAGCTCGCGAAGCGGGCGTAGATCCATGTTCTAATTGCTAGATGACTCTATGAGCCACAGAACACCTGTTGCTACGTGCGACCTCCGACAGCCAGCGGGACCGGATTCTGTGATGTTTTTTAGCAGGCGAGAGTAGCGAGGTTTGCTCGCGAAGCTGGCGTAGATCCATGTTTTAATTGCTAAAACACTCTATGACCTACAGAACACTTGTTGCACAAACAGCTGTTGCTACGTGCGACCTCCGACAGCCAGCGGGACCGGATTCTATGATGTTTTTTTAGCGGGCGAGCGTAGCGAGGTTAGCTCGCGAAGCGGGCGTAGATCCATGTTTTAACTGCTACATCACTCTATGAGCCACAGAACACTTGTTGCAGAAACAGCTGTTGCTACGCGCGACCGCCGACAGCCAGCGGGACCGGATTCTGTGATGTTTTTTAGCAGGCGAGAGTAGCGAGGTTTGCTCGCGAAGCTGGCGTAGATCCATGTTCTAATTGCTACTGCTACATCACTCTATGAGTCACAGAACACCTGTTGCACAAACAGCTGTTGTTACGTGCGACCTCCGACAAATACATTGAATTACGATATATACATACGTATATATATACATATACATACGTATATATATACATATACATACGTATATATATACATAGACATTACTTTAGAAACTTACATTCGTTTAACCTCTAATTTTTGTAGGATATATCTAAATTTATCTTCTTTGATGGATATTTTTAATTAACCGGAAAATAAAATATTAACTTTCATTAAAATATATACACGAGTTTTTTTGCGAAAAATCGTTACATATCTTCCCCTCACTCGCATATACATTGCAATTTGCTAGTAAATGTATACATCTTTAGAACGTTACTTAGAGACTATGATAAAAATGATTAGTAGTGTATATTCACTTAAAATGCACTTTAGCAAATGAAATCTTTAAATATATGTTGCTATTAATGTATTCTAAATAACTAATGTTCATTACAAATATAAATTCGATGTTTAATGGGATTAATTTCAATTTTTATTTGGCATCATCGTCAGTTTACCGTTACGAGCTATGATAAAAATAATGTCCCTTTGGACTTACGTTTCTGCGCATTTTACTACGCAGTTTGTTTATTTACATTCGTGCTCACATAATCATGGTAACCTTGCGACTTGGTTGGATACTATGGCAACTGTCTCAACATCGGGCGCCAGAAAAGTCGCCAAATTCAAGACCGTACCGATCTTTGGGATAATGCCGTTTTGACTACCATGCCACCAGTTTTGGCCACCTTCATATACTAGTTTTAGCCATGATAATTAAATGTCATTTACATCAATGAAAACGTAGATAAATGAATATTCTGATACCCATAGCGGGTGTGTAATACCTATAGGCCTATCTAGTAGCTGTAAAATAACTAAAAAGTTATTACAAAAGTATTAATCACAAAATTCGTATGGAAGACATTTCATGAGGTAAATACAACACATATTTAGGATTGATAAAATGTGTTATAAATTTCCTGTTATTCAAATTCTTCACTATAGGCATCAGATTCTTCATTTAAATTGGCATAATTCGTGTACAAGAAAACACAATCATCATCTGAGTCTGGCAAAGGTTGAAGAATGTAAGTTGCATTAAGTAAGCAACTAAGATTGTTTTTTTCTCTGCAAAAACTGCTAATATGTAAAGTAATATGAAATTTCTGCCTATCTAAGAAAATTATTACTGGAAATAATGTTTCTTTTTCAACTAAATAGGGATGAAGAACATTAGCACTCGTTAAATGACTTTCGAGTCATCCATCCAGTCTGAAATAGTATCTACTCCCCAATGGCCAGGTGCTGATAAGCTTTTAAAACTGGTATACCACCCTTAATTGCTATTGTTGCACTTTCCACTTTAGAACAGCACAGCCTTTTCATTTTTACACCTAAGCCCACTTTCTGTCTCACCATATACAAATTTAGTTTAAAGCCATGAAAACTACTAATTACAATGTCTAAACATAAATTTACATTGTAGCACTATTTAAAATAATTAAATTACCAAATTTAAGTGCTTAATGTACATGGTCCAAACTGGAGCACATGTTGTTCCACTTTTGACCACCTTCATCGCCCAAAGTGGAGTGTATGTGGAATATATTGTATCATTTTTGGCCACCTTTAGAATAACGCTTAAAAATATTTCTTGTAGAATTGATTAAAGACCAAATCTTACCTTTTAATTGCTAAAATATCATAAACTTTTGTGAAATTGATTATTCAAAACAATAGAAAAATTAAAATTTCAAAACCTTGTTGCTCAGTAAAAACCTTAAGATCTATAAGAGACCATATTCGCAGATTTATTTTTCCGATGAGTCCCATGGTATGAGTAATTAACCAACGATGGTGCATAATCAAAACAATGTTTGCAAAATAGACGAACAAAATTTATTGGTTAAATAACACATTCAATTGTTAATTAAAAATTGTTACAATGTGGACAAAACTGGTACAGTAGCCAAAACTGCAGCACTTACCCTACTGCCCGGCCACACAAATAGCTACTGCAAGCTTCCGGGTCATTCGTGTGGTCTGGGTTTTTCACTTACCCTACTGCATAGCCCATCAATATTACCATTTTTAAACTAATAGTGATATCTATTTAACACAATTATATATTTTAATCCACTTAACGTTTTTATATATATGAATCTATTTAACACAAAAAGTTTTTAACTAGTTAATAGTATGCATATCTGCACAGTGTTAATAGCCATCATTTAAAATTAGTGCTATACTAATCTTAACCATTAACTTGCAGTGAAATTGTTCATTATTGAACTAAAAATTTGTATGTAATGATATACTTTTCTACTCCCGATACTGATTGAGTGTAATACTTATTATTAAAGTCACAAAACTATTACCTGTTTTCAGATTAATTCATAAAGAATCCCACTCCAATATGTCATTGGAAATACATCTGCATTCTATACAAATATTTATTATGCAAGATTTAAATTAAGCACATTTTATGTTTTAATATATTGATCAATCAAATGTAGAATTCATCAGATCTTACAATTTTAGATTCCTTCACAGAACACATAAATAGGTTTCTCATTGTCTAGGAATGGACTGCAGACCATATTTCTAAGTAATATATAAAAACGTCTGTACCCATGGCAAACACTTTGGCGAAACTTTCAGTCCCTTTAATTTGATTCACAAAATTCTTACATTTTGGTTTAGTCTTCATTATTCTATTTTATACCATGTTCATTATGACTATATTTATGCAAATGCATTGATGCTTAAATTATACTTGTCGAGACAGTAGGGGAGAGTGATAATGAATAGAATGTGGGATTAAATGTGGGATGAAATACATTGAACCCTATGAGACTTATTTTTCAAAGATTTTTTAAGCGAAATTAAAATTCACAAATTGCTTCCAAAATTTTTGGAAATATTCAAATTATCCCATGAAATATATAAAAAAAATTTAAGCAAAACATATATATAATAATTATAATAATAATTACATGTTTTAGATGAAGCGATCACGTGACCATTGTATCAAGGGATCATGTTGTTGTTGTTGAGACTCGGACCGTCCGACCTACCATAAAGGTGCAAGGTAATACAATATGGCATCCATCTTGTGTCAAAATCGTGATTTTTAAAGTTCTTTTTAATTCATATTTATTGTTGTATCCCTCCTATAACCGCTTTATTTTTGCTTAAATTCTGTCCATTTACATACTAAAACAACGCAATTACAATATATTTGAGTTTAAATGATCATCCAACTTTGATTATTTCTACAACGAAGCCTAATTTTCACTTATGGAGAATAAAAATACCAAACGATGTAGAATGAGTTGTATGAGAATTGCTGCATTTCTTTAACGCAAAATTATTTAGCTCATGGAGTCTGCAAATTAGCTGATATGAATGAAATATTCATTGATATTACACAGAGAAATACGATTTTTTCGATGAAGTTTTAAGCATAGAGTTTAATTACTTGTACTTAATGTTACCATGGTCTTAAGTTTTTAAATAAAATAATTTATTATAGTATTGTGATGAATGAAATGAATGGAAAAATGTTTGTGAATGAAATGCTGCTTTTATAGAGAGAGCCAGGCGTGTTATATTTCGATGACGTCATTTGAATAAATTTCATTTGTTCTCGATGAAGTTTTCAAATATAATAAATTATTATAGTATTATGATAATTTTAAAAATATTACCGAGGAATGTATCGCATTTTAGAGATGCTTAAACCGGGCAATTTATATTTCAATGTCGTCATTTGAATGAAGTTCATTTTTTTCGATGAAGTTTTAAGTTTTCAAATATAATAAATTTAGTTTTGTGATAATTTTAAAAATATTACCGAGGAATGTATCGCATTTCAAAGATGTTTAAATAAAATTGCCTTTAAGTTGGAAGGTGTTTCATAATCAATGCTTTATGCATGATTGATCTTTCTTGTTTCATTTTTACACGATCTAATATTCTGTAATATATTACACAGTATAAGCTAATCGTTCTCAACCTTTATATTTAATCAATTATTTTTATTATCTGGTAGAAATCATTTCAAAATTTCTAGGACGGTATTCAGAAAAATATTAGATTTATATCTCTTATATTTTTCTTAAAAAAATAAAAATAACTTATTAAAATTATTGTCTCTGTCAATCACAGAAGTAGGCCTGGAGGCATCAAGAAGAAAGTACTTTCTTAAAACTTAAAATGAAAACTTTATGTACAGAAGTACGTTGTTGCCGATGTATTGGACGAGCTGTCAAAGAGACAGGCGTTACCTCGTGATGGCTCAGCTGCCACATTGCGGGTTCGAATCCCGCCTGCGGGCATGGATGTTGTGATGTCTTATTGGGATGGAAGTCCGACTTCTACCTTCAGGTGCCCCGGGTCTTTGACTAAACAGAAGCAGTGTGCACACATTCTTCCTTAAGAAATGTTAGGGACACGACACCAAGCAACCAAGGGAACGTTGTCAAAATAGGAAATGTTCAAAATAATAATTTCATTAAATAGGCATTTTAATAGTTTTGTCTTGAAATATTTGAAAAAATGTTACATATATCCTGAGGATATCTAAGTTTTCAACGTTTAGAAAAGAAATATTATTTTCTATGTATACCATTATTTGAATTAGGATTAGTGAAAATTGGTAAGCGCATAAAGAAATATGCATTCATCTGAAATTTGATGATCACCTAGACCATTTCATATACAATGTTTCTTTCAGAAATAGAAGCTATAATTTATTATTGTGTATCTAGCGAACATATACTAATAAAACTTTCATGATTCCAAAAATTACATCCGTGTTTAAAAATATGATCCTCTGTAATAATTTCAAGACTCGCATACACTTTTTAAAAGTACCACCAATGAATTTAATTAAAACAAAAAAGATCAATCGTGCACAATGCATTGATTATGAAACACTTTCCAGCTGAAATGCAATTTTATTTATACATCTCTAAAATGCTATGCATTCATCGGTAACATTTTTAAAATTATCACAATCCTACATCAATTTATTATATTTCAAAACTTAAGACTTCATCGACAAAAAATGAACTTCATTTAAATGACATCATTGAAATATAATTTGCCTGGTTTAAACATCTTTAAAATGCGATACATTCATCGGAAATATTTTTAAAATATCACAAAATTACAATAATTTATTATCTTTGAAATCTTCATCGAAAACAAATGAACTTTATTCAAATGACGTCATCGAAATATAAATCGCCTGGCTCTCTACATAAAAGCAGCATTTCATTCATAAACTTTTTCCATTCCTTTCATTCATCACAATACTTCAATACTTTATTTCATTTAAAAACTTAAAACTACTGAGGTACAAGTAATTTAACTCTATGCTTAAAACTTGATCGAAAAAATTTTCTGCTTTTCCATGTAAAATCAATGAATGTTTCATTCATATCAGCTATATTGCAGACTCTAGAGCTAAATAATTTTGCGTTAAAAAAAATGAAACAATTCTTATGCAACTCATCCTGCATATTTTGGTGTTTACATATCTGCATAATTAAAAATTAGACTTCGTTGAATAAATAATCAAAATTTCATGATCATTTAAACTCAAATATATTGTAATTGCGTTGTTCCAGAACGTAGATGTACAGAATTTAAGCAAAGATAAAGCGGTATAACGGATACAACACTACATATAAATAAAAAAGAACTTATTAAGCAAAAATAAATCGGTTTTAGGACTGATACAACAATAAATAAACATTAAAAAGAACTTTAAAAATCACGATTTTGACACAAAATGGATGCCATATTTTATTTTAAAGTGAGCCACGTGATCTCATCTAATATGAGTATAATTATTATTTTAATTTTTATTTTAAAAACAACCGAATATATTTTGCTGAAATTGTTTTCATATTTTTATGAGATAATTTGAATATTTCCTTAAACTTTCGAACCAATTGTGAATTTTAAATTCGCTTAGAAAATGTTTGAAAAATTAGGTCCTATAGTTTCCAATGTATTTCATTTTTTCAGTCCGGGTTCAGTCCAAAACGAATTGGTTGTTATTATTCATTTATATTTCCATAGGTCCCACAGACAGTCTGAACAACATACTAA
Source organism: Amaurobius ferox (assembly GCA_951213105.1). Lineage (NCBI taxonomy): Eukaryota > Metazoa > Arthropoda > Arachnida > Araneae > Amaurobiidae > Amaurobius > Amaurobius ferox. Next base: position 46,986,231 of record OX578148.1, on the reverse strand, counting down.
AATTTCATTTTGATAGTCATTTTTACCGCAGTTATCGTGCTAAAGGACAGACAGACAGAATGAACAAAGTCATAAACGCTTTTCAACTATGTTGTAAAGTGTTAAAAAGTTTAGGCTCACTAGAAGCACAATTATAAATTTTATTATCTCGCAAAATTTCATGAATGTGCATCAGATGCTATAGAATTTACATTATATGTACCAAAATGGGTAAAAATCATTATGAGATAAAGCTCTTTAGACGGTCCTTAGAATGAACGCTTACATATCTTTAGGTTTTACTTGTTATTTTCGTGAGATGAAAAGTACATACATTATATGATTTTGTAATCGGCAGAATATGTTTTACAATTTTGAGTTACAGCACGTAAAATCGATCATTTGAATATGCACAACTTTGGGATCCCCTTAATTTCTTATGTGGAGCCAGCCTAGTTTCAGTCATTGTACATATTCCGGACCTAAAATTCGAACCTGGCTTCATTTCCTTTTATTCCACTCCGCAATTCTGTTTTCATCTAATACACCCTGCGCACAGTTATATTTAGAGTGGGAAAATAATTCAATAAATGTTAATTACCCTGTAACCATGCTCTCTTTATCAAATTTATTTTCACTTATACATAAATATATTGTATTTAAGCAAAAGGGTGTCATTTCAAACTTATCTTTTCGATGATGTATAAAAGATTTTTTTTTGTGATCTATAGCAGAAAACTAATGACCTTAACTTACCTTAGTGTACTGGTAAACAAGGAGGGTGGAACAGATGAAGAAATCAAATTAGGAATTGCAAAAGCTAAGAATTGTTTTAGAAAACTAAATAAAATATGGAGAGCTTCTAACCTTAATTAAAAAAAAAAATCAATCATTTTAATCCCTTAATGAAGAGCGTTTTACTGTTTGGAGCCGAAATATGGAAATTAACAAGGGGCCAATACAACAAATTGAATGCCTAGCAGACTAAATATCTGAAAAAAAATTTGAGAGTATTTTGGTCATATGTTATTACTAACACTGATCTCTACAAGGGTAATGGACAGGAAGCAATTGAGATGGAAATAAAAGGCCGTAGATGAAAATGGAATGCCGCAGCATAACATCCCAGCTGTGGCACTTACTTGGGCGCCTAAAGGAAAAATCGGATCGGATCTCGTTGATCTCGGAGTCGACCTAACAAGTTAACTTAGAAGAGATTGGTAGAACAAGAGCGGAATTTGATGGGATGGGCTAGTTGATCAGAAGCAAGGACTGCGGCACAGGATCTACCAGGGTGGCGACGCACGCTGAAGGCCTTATGTGCCACTAGGCACAATGAGTGATGATGATGATGATGAAAATGGTTTAGATATTTTTCATGGTTTTAACCATATGCAAGATGTCTGGCCAAATCCAGCTTCAATCATACCTAATTTTCCTAGGATTTCCTGATAATTCCTATGTACTACGCAGCATTACCCATTAAAATTTGATTTATCGAAGCAAGTTTCAATAACTTAAAATCCAGTAATAAACGATGACATGTTTAATTCGATTGCAGTCAACTTGCGATGTAATGAAAATGATCGCATTCCATTGATGCACAGCATGTAAAAAATTTCATGGTTTTATCCGTGAACGTCTTATTTACTTAACACTTTCCAGGTGACCAACGCAGTAGCGTCACCAGGGAGGATGTCATACGACCGCAAAAACAAATTGAATTTCAAGGAAATGATATTTGAAGGAATGCAGAATAAACTTTTTGGCTACCAATGCCATGAATAATTTTCTGTCGACGCTACTAAGCCAGACACAAAGTTAAAAATTTAAAGAAAGAATAACATTCTTTTGAAAATTTAGAATTTTTGCATAAGCTAAAAAGAATCATCATAAAATTTGGTTAATTAAAGCAAAGTTGTTTTGCATTTAAGATTAATTGCCGGGTGACCTTTAATAGTTACCTTTAGGGACTATAACACTATAAAGCTCTGAGGACTCTCATACCTTAAGAAAATCCAATAAAGGCACAATTTCATCCATTAAAACTTTATTTTATATTTTTTTCTTGATCCGCATAAAGTATAACTTTAGTTTAAATAGTTAGAAAAGGTGTAATCTTTATGTTAAAGGAAAACAATCTTTGATAAGAATATTAGTGATTCTGAAATGATTTTGAGATGTTAACAGCATTCAAGTATTTATTTCTTTTTATTTGCCCTTTTTCAATCAACATTTATTCGAACCACTTGAATCATGCTAATCATCTGTACAGCTCAATAATAAGTTTTCAAAAAATCCCTGCACTAAACAGGTTATTTTGTTTTATCCGAATCAAGACTACAATTTCTGAAACTCTTTGTGTGAATCCACACAAGATAAATCTTGAAAAATTTCCATGGAAGGGAAATTCCTGTATAACATGTTTGAATAGAGATAATATATCTTTAGTTTAAAGAAACTTTGTACGCTATTGGATTAAATTGAACAAAATATTTTCCACTTCTAAATCCCCTTTCAGGTTTCGTTCAAACCCTAGCTAATTTTTATTTGATGTCTGTTTGGTAACTGGGGCAAAATTTGCTAATATTTTACAATTTAGTAAAAGTGAAACCCTTCATATTTAAATAACCTCAGTTTAAAGTTGTACTTGACAAATGAAAATTAAAGTCAAAGCTCGATAATACTTTATTTACAATAATACAGAAATACATAGCACTTGTGTGGTGTAATGAACTAATTTAGTAATGATCAAAATATTTTTTAAATTGTCATTATTTAAATATAGGAAAAAGTATTTCAACTTTAAATTATATAAAAGCAAACACATATTCTCAAATTTCAAACAGAATATAAACAAAAAATTTTAAAATTTATACTGCTGAAAAGTTTTTTTTTTTTTTAATTTAATATTCTGACAACAAACAAAAGACATTTTAAATTTCAAATAAAATGTAAATACTAAGATTTTGAAAATTTTAATCTTTGTTTGTTTTTTTCCCATATCCACACAGCATTCTTGAAATTTAAGTTTATTATGCATTTAAACGCGTTCTTCCATAATTTGCTATTATTTACTTGTCTCGTAAAGTTCACTCGCAATCATGCACTTTTCGACTACACGAAAAAGGTAGTGCCATAAATAGGAGGCAATTTTTTAAAGTGCGCCACTGAATGTCTGTATACTGCACAAGTACCAAATACACAGATGTTTTAAACATGAGTAAAAATAATCCTCAAGTATTATCATCGCCAGTTGTGTCAGTCATCCGACCACCGATTGATTTCAAACGAATGTCTTCGTATACTGGTTTTAATGATATCAGTATGAAATCTCGGCCTAGCATTTATACATTAAACTTCTAATTCAGCCCATACACTCGGTTCTAAAAGAGACAAATTCTCATGTTTAAACCAGTTAAGCGATATCCTGCTAAAACCTCTCTCCTGACCAGAGGCATTTCTTATTATTGCTTCACTAACAAACCTATCTGCTAAATTTATATATTTCATAGATCTTTCTAGATACGAACTGCCTCCTATAGTCCATGCAAGTCCTTTAAGACTATTACCAATAATGGCAATGTTTGACAACTTTTTCACACTCCAATTCGCTAGTAAAATATTATTGTAGAGAGACCAGTCGCAGTAAGGCATGAAGCAGACGGTCTTTCTTCTTATTACTCTCTTCCCTTCCTCATTTTTTTGTATAACGTTCAAATCTAGTTTCTTTAACAAATATATTTCTTCCATGGAAAATACGGGATCATAAATATAGACTTGAGAGCCGTGCATCAACTTTTTCAAGATTAGGAGAAATCCGAGCTGATAGCGAGAATCCTCCCAACAGGAAAACTGCCCCAAACCATAACACACGATATCTGTTTTCTGCCCTTTAATTTTACAAGAATAATCTGCATTCTCATTTGAAGAATCAGCGTCAAGAAAATGTAGGAGTTCCCATTCGCGGAAAACGCCGCGCAAGCTTTCTTTTAATTGCGTGAATAATTCACTGCATTTCAGCTCCTGTTGAATGTTCTTTAAGTCTGCAATGAAATTCTTGAATGAACCAACGTCTGCCCGATTTCGATAACCAGTTCTTCCGGAGATGGTACGACAGCAAAATCGTTCATTACTGTATGGAAGTTCTTCTAAATCAGTCCGCAAACCAGGCACCAAAAGAGGTAGAGTCCCATATTTAAACCAGAGAACAGACATACCATTAAAATGATTATAAAAATCATATTTAATTTCGATCTCCATAACAAACTTATTTGCTAAATGCACATAATTAGCATTTTCTTGCAGATGTAAGGGTGAATTCATTAATTCGCATGTTTTAAAGTCATTGCCGATAATTGATATATTGGACATATTTCCTATATTGCAATTTTCTTGCAGGAGGTGGTTGTAGAGAAACAAATCGCATTCAACCATAAAATAGATAGTTTTCCTGTTTAATTCCCTCGTTGCTTTTTGATTTATGGTTAGGACGTGCAGTCCAAGTTTTTTTACCAAATATATATCTTCAATGCATAAATGGCGATCACAAACATAGACATGAGAGCACCGCAATAACTCCTTCAACATAAGGAGAAGCATAAATCGATAATAATCTTCCCTGTCGATGGAAAACTCTCTTAGTCCGTAGCAAAAAATCTCGATTTCTTGTTCTTCAATGTTTAAATTTGAGGATTCAGCCTGAAGGATGTGTTCCAGACCCCATTCACGAAGAACGCAATGCAAGGCTTCTGTCACTTGAATAAAAAAGCTACTGCTTTTAACTTGCTCTTGAAAGTGATATGGATCTTCAATTAGCGTCTCTATTGATAAGGGTATTTCCGTATGCATCCTTCCTGATTCCTGTGCATATCTTTCTTTATCTTTTCCCATCCTCATCGATCTGTTCATCTTCAAGTAAGCTGATATATCTGGAAAAGCAAGAATTAAGAAATTATGATAAATATATTTCTTGAAATTTCCATATGTAAGGCTCAGAAATAAAAGTGTATATCTGAAAACTCTTATGTGTGTCTAGTCGAGGGTGTATCCTAAACTGTATGTGAAAAATAGGGCCACTAGAATATGGCGACACTCCTTCAGCGATTTCCATACAGCCTCCAGATCAAGTGATTAGCATAAAATTCTCCATAGTTACTTGACCTCCAGAGATTCTCTGCTTTGCACGTGACGCATGCGTAACGCCTCTGCACTGGCTCATAAAAGAACGCCCCACAACATTCTTAAGTAGACATACACGGACATTCGTATCTCGAATACTACGTTCACGTGCGTTATGATGTAGCGCCATGCTGTGTGTAAAATTCATGTACATAAACTACGTAATGTTCCTGTAAATATAGTTAGTATGTTCTGGTAAATAAATTATACTTTATGACTAGCAGCATACCCGTTCTTCGTACGGAGTATATAATATAAAGAAACTTATAATTCGCAATCATGTGCAAATTCTGTTAAAATATTAAATTTATTGCTCCTAAAGAGAAGTTTAAGAATATCTGTTCTCACTAAGCAAAATTATCTCCACGGACAGATTTGAAGAATACAACTTCCTGGCCACTTTTGTAAGCAATTTTACAAAAAAAAGGAATTGAATCAATATATGCAATCCCGTACTACTTACATGGTCGCAGAATTGAAAATATGCCAGTGTGTTTGTAGAAGATTACCCGTATTACAATATGAGTCTTAAAAATATCTGCCAAAATAAAAGATATGACGTAATAAATTGAAAATTTCAATAATCCCGGCACTCATTATACCAGAAAGTCGTAATTGATTCCAATATATGTCAATATGTATCAAAACATATGCCAATATACCTGTACTACTTATATTCTCGTAGATTGAAAGATATATTCGCGTGTATTTGTAGAAGATTACTCGTACAACGTACAATATATGAGTTTAAACAATTTTTGTCATAATAAAACAATTGCATAATAACTTGAAAATATCAATATTCCCTGAATCAATAATCACCGAAAACATCAATAATAATAACGTTTAAACCTGAAGCCCGTAATTGATATTATCCAGTCAAATATCTATAAGAAAAATCAAATCGTTCTTTTCTAAAATATATTTTTATATCCATTTATTTCTTATTCATATCGAAAAAATAATAATTAAAATTAAGAGATTAAGAAATTAACAGATTTAATTTAATTACGTTTCTGAGCTACATGATAAGATAGAATCTTCCTCATAAACTGCGAAATTAAATAACCATTTTGATTTCTTTATACTTTTCATTGTTCAGTAAAAGCTTGTGCAAAATAAACCATGGAGATAGATTTCCCATTTGAATCATGTTTCAAACAATTCATGTTTTCAGAAAGTGACTAAGTAGCGCAAAAAATCTCCCATCAAACTCAGAGATAAAATTTTAATTCACTTTCAAACGATTTTCAAACTGTTCGTTTGGATAAACCACGGAATTAGAGAGTAGAACTCCTAGGAAAAAGTTTCGTTGTTTATTAATATCTCGACAACCCCTCGTTTTAGATACTTGAAACTTGGGCTAAATTTATGGGAAGCTTTTTCAAAGCTATCCACAAAATTTCATCAAATTCTGTTAAGCCTTTCTTTCGTGATGATGAGTCAAACGAAAATTTCGTTTTTTACTAATATCTCGGGAACAACTGACAGTAGAAACTCCAAACATGGACTAAATTTTAAGAGGGACTATTTCCAGGCTACCCACAAAATTTCATCAAATTCGGTTCAGCCATTCTCCCGTGATGACGGGACAAACAGACAGACAGATTTTCAATTTTATTTATATAGACTAGCAGCATACCCGTTCTTCGTACGGAGTATATAATATAAATATAATTATAATTCGCAATTTATAATTCGTAATCATGTGCAAATTCTGTTAAAATATTAAATTCATTGCTCATAAAGAGAAGTTTAAGAATATCTGTTCTCACTATGCAAAATTATATTCACGGGCAGATCTGAAGAATAAAACATCCTGGCCCCTTTTGTAAGTAAATTTACAAAGAAAAAAAGGAATTGAATCAATATATGCAACCCCGTACTACTTATATTGTCGCCGATCAGAAAATATGCCAGTGTGTTAGTAGAAGCTTACCCGTATTGCAATATGAGTCTCAAAAATATTTGCCAAAATAAAAAAGATGACGTAATAAATTGAAAGTATCAAAAATCCCCGTAATCTTAATACCAGAAGGTCGTAATTGATTCCAATATATACCAATATATATCAAAATTTATGCCAATATACCTTTACAACTTATATTCTCGTAGATTAGAAGATATACCCATGCATTTGTAGAAGATTACTCGTACAATGTACTATATATGAGTTTCAACAATTTTCGTCATAATAAAACAATTCCATAATAATTTGAAAATATCAATAATCCCTGAATAAACAGTCCCCGAAAAGATTTAATAAAAATCGTATGCCGCATAATATATTGGTGTCGTTGCTAAGCGACATGATATCATTTGCTTCAAATAAATTGATAGAAATCATATCATCTGAATAATGCAATCTCCAACTGAATAATGCAATCTCCCTCGACATTTTCGTCAATTTAGCGATAACTTAAAAAATCGCCAAATTTATCGCCAAGGGGACTGTAGAACTGATAGTCCCATTTTGCGACAAATTGACGAAACATCATCACAATACTATCCCCGGGCGCGGTAGCCCATTGGTTAGCGCGCTGGAGTTGCACTCGGTAGGCCCGGGTTCGATTCCAGCCACTGCCAAAACTGCCGCCGTGTTCATGCGGAGTACGATCACGTTAAACATGTGGGTCCGAAAGTCCTTCCGAGAGGTTGGTGGTAGGGGAAGGAGGGTACGGTCCCTGTGGATGCCTCCCCCACTGGGTTCCGGTCTAAATTGGGTGGCACTTCCCGACCGTCCAAACAGTTACCTTACACCTTTCTGGTAGGTCGGACGGTCTGGGTTTCAACAACAACAATACTATCCCCTAACAAAACACAATTAATGTCATTTATTAAGCGCGATTTTATCAATTTCATGATATTTTTATGGATTTAAAAATATTTTTACCAATTTGGTGATATTAAAAAAATTCCTTAAATGTGTTACTAAGTAGGATGGATGGACTGACCGACAAATGCTACAGAAACATCATTTCAGTACTCTATTCTAAAAAAACAAATTTAATTTCATTGATTTGGGCCATTTTTATCAATTTGGAGACATTTCCACTAATTTGATAAAGTTTAAGAAAAGTTACCAAGTTATTTAGAGATATTCCGCTAAATTCGTAGCTCTGAATTTGCAGATCTGAAGAATAAAATATCCTGATCCCGTTTGTATATACTAAATGAAAACACAAAAATTGTATTAGAAGATACATACACCCGTTCTACTCTTTTTCTGCTTCAACAGTCGGCTAAATGAATTTATTGGGTAAGCACAATATATGAGTTTATTAGCTAAACACAATATATGAGCTTGAAACCTCTTTGCTTAAATAAATGAAAGTGATGTACGCAGTCCGCAATATATATAATTAAAACAACAATCAAACCGTTCATTTATAAAATATATTTTTACATTCATTTATTTATTATACAAATAGAAAAAAAAATAATAAATATTACCAACACATTTAATTTGATTCCATTGCCGAACAACATGATATAAGATAGAATCTTCCTCATAAAATGTGAAATTAAATAGCCATTTTGATTACTTTATACTTTTCACCGTTGAGTAAAAATTTGTGAAAGATGAACCATGGAGGTAAATTTTTCCATTTAAATTCATGTTTCAAACAATTCATGTTTTCCTAAAGTGACTAATTAATGCAAAAATCCTGCACCAAACTCGGAAATAAAGTTTTATTTCATTTTGGCGTTTTAAACAAACGATTTTCATCCTTTCCGTTTGGAAAAACCACGGAGTTGGAGAGTAGATCTCCTAAGAAAAAGTTCCGTTTTTCATTAATATCTCGACAACACCTAGTCTTAGAAACTCGAAATTTGGACAAAGTTTATGGGGGGCTATTTCAAGGCTATCCACAAAATTTCATTAAATTCGGTTCAGCCTTTTATCCGTGATGATGAGACAAACGAAAATTTTGTTTTTTACTAATATCTCGAGAATCACTGGTCGTAAAAACTCAAAACACAGACTAAATTTTAAGTGGGGCTATTTCTGGGCTACCCACAAAATTTCATCAAATTCGGTTCAGCCGTTCTCCCGTGATGATGGGACAAACAGACAGACAGACAGACAGACAAACAGATTTTCATTTTTATTTATATAGATTGCCGCTGTGATGAATACGATACAACATTGCACCTCAGCCTTATGTAAGGCTGGCTCTTCGCCATAGAGTGGTGAACCTGAGACGTGAGATGCTTCAATTTACGCCAGAGACAGGAATACTTCAAATTAAGTGAGTATTTATTTCACGTTCCTTATGCAATTATATCTACAACTGAGACGACCGAAACTCGTTTGACAACCGTCAACGATGCAAAACGATGCTTCAGCTCAAAATGAAGATTTTAATTGGGCTGAACTTTCAAAAGTGGATTTTAAAGCATCTCCGTTTTAGAAAACAAACCCAGATTGCACCTGGTTTTTACAGCTGGACGCTCAATTCCTGATTTCCCGAATCGTTAATGAAAAAACAAAAATTCATTGCGTAATTGCAGCACTAGATTGTGATATATTGACTCATGTCATAAATCTGATTCGCACACCTCTTGTAAATGGTTGAAAGAACGAATCATTTCATACTTCGCAGATTCAGAAGTCAAAAAACTTCGAGCCCTATTGCAGGATTTGCAGTTTGGAGATAGGAAACAAAGTCTTTTACTTCGCGAAATGAAAGATCTTGCCGGAACAAGTAGACACGAAGACATACTTCGCATGTTGTTTTGTCATTGATTAACCGTACATGTACAGCACATTTTATCAATAGCTCAGAATCGCTGTAAAAAATTTCTGAAATGGCGGATAAAAACTCCGATGTTTGAAGATCACTTTCAGTATCAGAAGTAGCAGAGAATAGTCATATTTCACACTTAGAAGGTCAAGTTGCAAATCTGATAAAAACCGTAGAACAACTTTAAAAAAATTTGCAAACTAAAGATAGATCTAGAATACGTACTCGATCAAGATATCGATCAAGAAATATGCTGGGGGTAGAAGCAGGTTTGCACAAGTGGGAATGAAGTTATTAGTGGGGAAATTTGGGAGATTTGGAAGGAAACCGAAGATGGAATATGCTGAAGTTTGTTTCCCTGCGAGACCGAGGTTATGGAGGGAATTAGTCAAGAGAGAGAATGTGAAAAACCCAAACCACACGACTGACCAGAAGCCTTGCAGTAGCTTTTTGCGTGGCCGGAAGAGAGAGAATGTGAGACATCTGGTGTACCTCAAGGGGCCTGAACTAGAAACATTTTGGTAAACGTATAAATTTATTATTGAAAACGTCATTTTTTTTTCTAATCTTAAGTATCGCTAACTTGGCGATATTTTGCCGCCCATTGACAAAAATATCGTCAAAATTGTAGAAATGAATCTACATTAAAGGAAAAGACGTCTGATTAATGAATTAATTATTAAAGTATTTTAATATATGGACTGTATAATTTATTGAGGATGCCATCAATATCGATGATTGTTTATTTAGAGTTGTGCGAAATATAAGTTCATTGGGTATTTTGAAATCATTTTACATGTTGTCATCCGGAAAATCGCCAAATGTACAATTCACCGATAAAAACACAGTACTGTATAGTATTTATTGCATTATATAAAGAAAGTCATATGCTGCCCACATCAGATATTTTTTCGCATATATCAAGTTGACAACATAAACAGAATTACGTAACTGAAACGATGAAATTTAAACTAATTTTTTAAGTAAGATTACAGTGTTAGAACACTTTGTGCTCAATATAGAAATTGCTGCTGAACTAGTAATTGCTGAAGCTGTGAAATAGGAACTCGAGAACATATTGAATATTTCTAAAATGTCCAAAATATAAACATTATATATAGATGAGGAAAACATAATTACAGTATTAACCTGGACAGTGGCGAATTTTTTTTTTCTTTGGAGCAGAGATATTCTTTTTTTAAATATCGTACATACAGGGATGTCAACTACCATTTAAGAATTTGGAGCACTTGTGGGAGCAGATAAAATACTATTTGGGAGCAGGTTTACAAGATTTAGGGGCGGATGATCAGGAAATTAACAAACTACATTTTGTGTATTAATTAATTAATTAATCACCTTGTATTAATTAATTTTTTCCAACATAAAATATACAAATGAATCACATATTACTTTTTCTAATGCAGGGATGCATTTATATGCCGATGGAAGGCCGTCAGCTGCTTACTTCCTAAGGGTCCATTACTATATTTTATGTCCTTATGGTAGTGCTTTAATTATTTCTATTTACATAAATCAATGAATAAAAATATTCATTTGAAAAGAAAATACTATCACTGTCTTTAATAGCAGCATTATGACAAGGTTAAAAATCCCTTTTAAGTTTTTAATATTTTCTAAAGTTTTGGGTAGGATCAGGATCCCAGCTAACATTTTCTAGCAGTCCTGTTGAGTTGAAATTTATTTTTTAGCCATCAGTGTTTAAAAACTTTATACCTTATAGTTTCCGAGTAATCGTTTTGTCAAATTGAAGAACTTTTAAGAATGATTATATATGTTTTGAAGAACGATTATATATCTCTCAAATTAAAAACAATAAGCAGGACTATGTAACAACAACAATAAGCAAGACTTTAACAATAAGCAAGATTGTGAAAGCCTTGCAAGTGTATATAAATGGATTTTTGATCAATCTCTATTTTTACGAAGAATAATTTTAAAATCTATCTATCTGATCGAGTTTTTTTCTTTCATTTTTTATTCATTTTCCATCTTTTCACTCTAAATATCACGCTAATGAAATTCACTCTAAATATGAAATATAGATATAAATATATGTGTGACAAGACAAAAAAATCTGATGTGGGCAGCACATGACTTTCCTTATATAATGCAATGTATTTACAACTTTTACAGTAAAACCAAATTAGATTATTCTTATAGTATATACTTCCATTTTTTTTCCAAAATATTGAATTTTCGTCAAATAGTCATTATTCTCATTGATTTAGTTTCATTTTTATTCATGTGGCGAGCTTTTCTTTGATTTGTTAATATTTAAAAAGTCCCCAAGTTGGCGACATTCCGCCAAATTCGTAGCCAAAATCTAGCCTAGCGTTATGGAAGGAGAAATAGTTTATTCTTATAGCAGATAAATGACTATTGGAGTTCACAATAGTCATTTATCTGCTATAAGAATATAGAAAAGTTCGAGAATAAAGAAAATCATTATTCCCCTAATTGAGTAAAAATTGGTAATTTTTTCAAATTAAAAATTGTGAAATTTGGGACCCTCATGGGACCTGAAACTGTTAAAACGTATGAATACTAATTACAATTCCACTGAATTAATACTCTGGAATTAACTCTTATATTTAATATGAAAGAAAAGCTTAACATATTGATCATAAAATATGTTGTCATAAGACAGAAATGTTTAATCTGAGCAAATGAAAACAAAATAATAATAAGTTCACGACTGACGACCTCACATTATAAATTTTATGTTTTAGAGACGGATGGGAGCAAATTTCATAAGAAACCCTGTTTGGGAGCAGTTCAGATCGATAGGAGCAGAATTACCATCATTGTGCAATATACGTATATTTAGGTACAATTTAGATAAAAACATAATTTTATCTAATGCGGACGATTCAGTTTTCTCTCGGGTGGTGGGGGGGGGGGGGGGCGGGTAAAACCCCTAGTGAACCTGGACATTAAACTAGCTAACAATAAACTACAGAATTATTTCAAACTATTCACATATTACACAAATAAAGCTAATATATAACTAAACATATTTAATATAAGCAATGTCTGAACATATGAACATATTTTGGTGATAAAATGTCTATGGTCTTTAATAACAAAAGACTGAAATTTTAAATACCCTGCAATTGCTAACTTTTGAATTTTTAAATTTAAATTAGAGATTATTTTGCATATATATCTAGTTGACAACATAAGCAGAATTACGTGGCTGAAATTAAGACATGTAAGCTAGTTTTAAAAGAAGTATAACAGCGCTAGAGCAATTTGTGCTCAATATAGAAATTGCTACTGAACTAGTAATTAGCTAAAACTTAATTTGTAACTACAGCATATTGAATATTCCTGAAAAGTCTAAAATAAAAACATTAAATATAGATGAGGAAACAATAATTACAGTGCCAACCTGGATAGCGGCGGATTTTTTTTTCGAGGGAGGAGGGGGGGGGGGGAGGAGAAAGATTGTTTTAAATCTCTTACATAGGTACAATATATGTGTATGGGTATAATTTAGGTAAAACCGTCATGTTATCCAGTGCAGAGGTTTAACTTTTTTCTGGGAGGGGAGGGGGGTAAAAACCCAAGTGAACCTGTACATTAAACTAGTTAACAATAAACTGCTGAATTATTTCAAACTATTCACATATTACACAAATAAAGCTAATATGAAACTAAACATATTTAATATAAGCAATGTCTGAACACATGGTCATATTCTAGTGATCAAATTTCTATAGTCTTTAATTACAAAATACAAACATTTTAAATAACTCTGTAATTGCTAACTTTTGAATTATTAAATTTAAATTAGAGATAATTTTTCATATATATCTAGTTGATAACATAAACAGAATTACGTGGATGAAATTAAAAAATGTAAGCTAATTTTAAAAGAAGTATAACAGTGCTAGAACACTTTGTGCTCAATATAGAAATTTCTGCTGAACTAGTAATTAGCTAAAATTTAAAAATTTGTAACTCTGCTACGTATTGAATATTCATAAAAAGTCTAAAATAGAAATATGAAATATAGATGAGGACCTGGATATTGGCGGATTTATTTATTTATTTTTGGGGGGTTGGAGTGGGGAGGCAAAATTGTTTTAAATCTCGTACATATGTACAATATACGTATCTATGGGTATAATTTAGGTAAAACCGTTATATTATCCAGTGCAGACGATTTAACTTTTTTCTGGGAGGGAAAAAACACGTGATTATATATACCTTCAGCTAAGACATATGCACGTGTTACATTTTAAAGTGCTGCATACAATATGATATATAAAATAAATTTTGAAACTGAAATAAATTTAATTACAATACTTACGTTTCTAATAAAAATGAACTTCAAATCAATTACCACGTGTAATATTCACAGTATCAGCAGAAATATTCAGTCAACGCTAATCTCTGATTTCTGCTAAACTTGTTGGATGGCTTCTTTTCTCGGTGGCAACTCTCAAACTCGTACTACAGTGCCTAGAAGAGATAGTGTGCCCCACAGACTAACCTAAACCGATCTTTCACGCTCGATTTCGCAGCGCCCTCAGAGATGGCCCAAAACTGGATCAAAATAGGGATAGGCGCGCTCTTACCAATGGTCTGGTTTGGTCTTGGCGATGATCTCGTTTAGGTCCAAGACGATTTTCAATGTTATAACCCTGTAGCATGCATTATAGCATGGTTTGAATAACGTGCAAAAGGATTATTTGTTAAATGATTAGATTATTTCAAGAAATGGATTGCCAAAAGAAAACTGGTTGCGTTACAGGATATGTAATTTATTTTTATTAAAATTGAAATAATATTTTTTATCACCATCCTATATATGCGTTCATTATAAGTATACACGTGTTCATCACGCATAATATTACATGTGAAAAGTGAAAATATTCTACAATAGTTAATTTTTTTTTAATTTTAGGTGTTATTTTGATGAATTTATTTGAAAAATGTATAATATCTAGAGAACGGGTTCATACTTGTATTCTAATTTTGTGTCAATCATTTTATAATCAAAAATTACATAAGAAATGATTAATTACATTACTTTATTGAAAATTTTGAATTTTTAACGATTTTGTTCTGAACATTCGATTGCTTTTAAAAACAATAAGGTTCCAGTGATCATAGATTGTATTTTTTGTACGAAATTTCGTTTGAATCGCTCCATTCGGTTTTGAGACATCGTCTCCATAGACTCACGGACACACACACACACATCACTTCAAAAACGTTTGAATCGTGTTCAAGGATGCTTGAAACGTGCTCTTCCGTCGAAAACTCGAATTTTCGAACTTTCCTTATACATTATACTATGTATATAAGGAAAGTAAGACATACACTTATAATCGTAATTTTCAAATTGCTGAAAGCAAAAATCTCAACACATTATTTTCCTGGCTTTTCTTATTGTTTTTACTAAAAATGAGAATAGAAGTAGCATACCTATAGTAAAGAAATTTATGCGTGGAAAATGCTTATAGAAACTTGAAGGTTTTATAATTTAAATTTTTAGAATTTTTATTATTGCATTGCAAAAGTTCGTAATTTGAAGGCTCCAGTTAATTCTGATTGATCAGATCGGTTAAAATAAACGAACACACAGGACACAGTTTCGTCTATATTTTTTTATACTTGAATGGCAACAAATTATTCGTTGCTCTGGCAACCACGATAGTAGCAATTAAAAATATTTCATGGTTTTCATATCCTCACTTCTCTTTAAACACTTTTTATTAGGCCTAAAAAAAAGAATGTGTTGATAACATTCTCTGCTTCTATTAAATTTACTGAGGAAAGAATGATAGATTTAGTAGCGCCTAGCTCTGGAGCCCAAATTGTTGTGGCGTCATCAAACGATTCCCGATTTCCAGCTGCAAATATTTTGGACGGGTAATTTACAAATATATAACAAATAGTTTCATATTTTTAAAACTAGTGTAATGAACTTTTTTTCGTAAATATTTTAGACTTGTAAATATTTGCTGAAATAATGTAATAAATTACTTGTCAAATCGATAAATACTTTTCTGTTGCGTTATAAAGTAAAATTTTATGTAGGGTGAGTGCTCCAGCTATGGCCACATTTAGGAAAAGTATAAGTTTAAAAATTTATCCTGCTTAGTTGAATAAACACCATGACTTGATAACATATAACATTTAATAGTGAATGTAATTTACTTTCAGATAATAACAATATTTTACAAGATTTCTGTATTTCATGAAATTTTTAAAAATAAACAAAATCTTCCACTTTGCACCAGTTTTGACTACCATGCCACCAGTTTTGGCCACCTTCATATACTAGTTTTAGCCATGATAATTAAATGTTATTTACATCGATGAAAACGTAGATAAATGAATATTCTGATGCCCATAGTGGGTATGTAATAACTATAGGCCTATCTAGTAGCTGTAAAATAACTAAAAAGTTATTACAAAAGTATTAATCACAAAATTTGTATGGAAGACATTTCATTATGAGGTAAATACAACACATATTTAGGATTGATAAAATGTGTTATAAATTTCCTGTTATTCAAATTCTTCACTATAGGCATCAGATTCTTCATTTAAATTGGCACAGATTCTTCATTTAAATTGGCATAATTCGTGTACAAGAAAACACAATCATCATCTGAGTCTGGCAAAGGTTGAAGAATGTAAGTTGCATTAAGTAAGCAACTGAGATTGTTTTTTTCTCTGCAAAAACGGCTAATATGTAAAGTAATGTGAAATTTCTGCCTATCTAAGAAAATTATTACTGGAAATAATGTTTCTTTTTCAACTAAATAGGGATGAAGAACATTAGCACTCGTTAAATGACTTTCGAGTCATCCATCCAGTCTGAAATAGTATCTACTCCCCAATGGCCAGGTGCTGATAAACTTTTAAAACTGGTATACCACCCTTAATTGCTATTGTTGCACTTTCCACTTTAGAACAGCACAGCCTTTTCATTTTTACACCTAAGCCCATTTTCTAGCTCACCATATACAAATTTAGTTTAAAGCCATGAAAACTACTAATTACAATGTCTAAACATAAATTTACATTGTAGCACTATTTAAAATAATTAAATTACCAAATTAAAGTGCTTAATGTACATGGCCCAAACTGGAGCACATGTTGTTCCACTTTTGACCACCTTCATCGCCCAAAGTGGAGTGTATGTGGAATTTATTGTATCAGTTTTGTCCACCTTTAGAATAACGCCTAAAAATATTTCTTGTAGAATTGATTAAGGACCAAATCTTACCTTTTAATTGCTAAAATATAAACTTTTGTGAAATTGATTATTCAAAACAATAGAAGAATTAAAATTTCAAAACCTTGTTGCTCAGTAAAAACCTTAAGATCTATAAGAGAACATATTCGCAGATTTATTTTTCCGATGAGTCCCATGGTATGAGTAATTAACCAACGATGGTGCATAATCAAAACAATGTTTGCAAAATAGAAGAACAAAATTTATTGGTTAAATAACACATTCAATTGTTAATTAAAAATTGTTACAATGTGGCCAAAACTGGTACAGTAGCCAAAACTGCAGTACTTACCCTACTGCCCGGCCACACAAATAGCTACTGCAAGCTTTCGGGTCATTCGTGTGGTCTGGGTTTTTCACTCACCCTACTGCATAGCCCATCAATATTACCATTTTTAAACTAATAGTTATATCTATTTAACACAATTATATATTTTAATCCACTTAACATTTTTATATATATGAATCTATTTAACACAAAAAGTTTTTAACTAGTTAATAGTATGCATATCTGCACAGTGTTAATAGCCATCATTTAAAATTAGTGCTATACTAATCTTAACCATTAACTTGCAGTAAAATTGTTCGTTATTGAACTAAAAATTTGTATTTAATGATATGCTTTTCTACTCCCGATACTGATTGAGTGTAATACATATTATTAAAGTCACAAAACTATTACCTGTTTTTCAGATTAATTCATAAAGAATCCCACTCCAATATGTCATTGGAAATACAGCTGCATTCTATACAAATATTTATTATGCAAGATTTAAATTAAGCACATTTTATGTTTTAATATATTGATCAATCAAATGTAGAATTCATCAGATCTTACAATTTTAGATTCCTTCACAGAACACATAAATAGGTTTCTCATTGTCTACCAATGGACTGCAGACCATATTTCTAAGTAATATATAAAAACGTCTGTACCCATGGCAAACACTTTGGCGAAACTTTCAGTCCCTTTACTTTGATTCACAGAATTCTTACATTTTGGTTTAGTCTTCATTATTCCATTTTATACCATGTTCATTATGACTATATTTATGCAAATGCATTGATGCTTAAATTATACTTGTGGAGACAGTAGGGGAGAGTAATAATGAATAGAATGTGGGATTAAATGGGACATTAGCAGTATTTAGAAAAATATTTTCATTTAAGTAGACCACTTTTCTAAGTAATATATAAAGATGTGTACGTACTCATGGCAAACATTTTGGCAAAACTTTCAGTCCCTTTACTTTGATTCACAGAATTCTTACATTTTGACTTGGTCTTCATTATTGCATTCTATACTATGTCCGTTATGACTATATTTATGAAATTATGCATTAATAGTTTGATGGTTAAATTATACTTGTGGAGACAGTAGAGGAGAGTGATAATGAATAGGATGTGGGGTTAAATGAGACATTAGCAGTATTTAGAAAAATATTTGCATTAAGTTATTTAAAGTAGTGCCAGTAGATAGAGATAATTTTTCTGACAAACATATAAAATTTTCAGTTGTTTATGATTAGCCATTTTCTCACTAAAACATGATCTACAAAAATCTGCTTAAAAAGTTTTTTCTTGTTTTCTAAAATAGCTATTACTAATTAAAAACTATTTGTTATTTCATTATAACTATATTATAAGTTTATTTGTTTACTAATATTAAGATTTAGTCAGATTATTTTTCAGCATCATCAAACTCAAAAATGTGATTATATATAAAAAGCATGGTGAGGGCTAAATGGGACATATTTTCCCTGACCATAAAGATATGTATTTACTTTCTTTTTCTTATTTTACCTATGAATCGCCCTGATCCATCTATTCCAGTGACTCCAAATGACTCAAACATCCAAACTGAAATGACAACTTTTAAAACTTCACAAACAATCAATTCGTCTGATCCTGATAATGAAACTATACAACCATTAATTCTTTCTAGCATAGCACTTCTAAAATAACAACTGTACAGACACCAAAAATTTAAAATTTTCTCTACTAAGGCCAGAAGATATTTGACCATTCCCCAAAACCATACCAAGAAGAGATGCAGAGTGGTAGGAAGAAAAGCCAAATAAGAGAATTGATAAATATGCCAAATAAAATGGTATATAATTACACAAAATAGGAAAGAAAAGAAAACAGAGAAAGCAGCAACTGTAAAACAAGCTTTTTAAGAACATTAAAAAATCAAAAAGAAAAAAATTTAGTAGTGATGAAGAAGAAAAATTAGATTGTGGTATAAACTCACATTCAGAAACAGGCGAAGGAAATATGAGTTTTAGCTGTGGCATTTCATTTAAGAACTTGGAAATGTGGAATAATCATTTTTTCCCTATTCTGAGCTATCCATTTTCCATTATCTTATCATTTTTAACACTTTACAACACGGTTGAAAAGTGTTTACAACTTTGTTCATTCTGTCTGTCTGTCTGTCTATCTATCTGCACTATAACTGCCATAAAAATGACTTTATCAAAATGAAATTTTAGTATGTTGTTCTGTGGGATATATGGGAATATAAATGAATTAATATCACCCAAGTAGTTTTGGATTGAACCTGCATTGAAAAAATGAAATATATTGAACCCTATGGGACCTAATTTTTCAAACATTTTTGAAGTGAATTTAAAAATTCACAACTTGCTTCGAAAGTTTTAGGAAATATTCAAATTATCCCATAAAAAATATGAAAAACATTTCAGTAAAATATATTTGGTAGTTTTTTAAATAAAAATTAAAATAATTACACCCATATTATATGATTGGTATTATATATTGGTTAGCGCGCTGGAGTTGCACTCGGTAGGCCCAGGTTCGATTCCAGCCACTGTCAAAACTGCCGCCGTGTTCATGCGGAGTACGATCACGTTAAACATGTGTGTCCGAAAGTCCTTCCTAGAGGTTGGTGGTAGGGGAAGGAGGGTACGGTCCCTGTGGATGCCTCCTCCACTGGGTTCTGGTCTAAATTGGGTGGCACTTCCCGACCGTTCAAACTGTTACCTTACACCTTTCTGGTAGGTCGTACGGTCTGGGTTTCAACAACAACAACCCATATTATATGGAGAGATCACGTGACCCACTTCAAAATAAAATATGACATCCATCTTGTGTCAAAATCGTTAAAGTTCTTTTTAATTTATATTTAGTGTTGTATCCATCCTAAAACCACTTTATTTTTGCTTAATTTCTGTGCATCTATATTCTGAAACAACGCAATTACAATATATTTGACTTTAACTGATCATCAAACTTTGATTGTCTCTACAATGAAGCTTAATTTTCACTTGTGGAGAATGTAAACACATCAAGCTATGAGTTGTATAAGAATTGCTGAATTTCTTTAATGCAAAATTATTTAGCTCTGGAGTCTGCAATACAGCTGATATGAATGAAACATTCATTGATTTTACATAGAGAAGCACACAATTTTATAGCAGACTTTTTCAATGAAGTTTTAAGCATAGAGTTAAATTACTTTTACCTCCATGGTTTTAAGTTTTTAAGTAAAATAAATTATTGTAGTATTGTGATGAATGAAAGGAATGGAATAAAAGTGTATGAATGAAGTATCTATTGTTTTTACATAGAGAGCCATGCAATTTATATTTCAATGATGTCATTTGAATCAAGTTCATTTTTTTCGATGATGTTTTAAGTTTTCAAATATATTAAATTATTTTAGTGTTGTGATAATTTTTAAAATATTACCTCTGAATGTATCATATTTTAGCCAGATGTTTACATAAAATTACATTGCAGTTGGAAACTGTTTCATAATCAATGCTTTATGCATGATTTACCTTTCTTGTTTACTATTCTATCTTGCTATGTCTGATATGAAGGTTAATTTCTCAATTTTTTCTTAAATTTTATTTAGCATCCTATTCATTACCCTCAACATCCTATTCAACACCATGGGTGGGGTTGAATGGGATAAAAGTATTCCTATACTTTTTTTTATTATTATTCATTGAGAGTGATGTGTGTCCATTCAAATTTTGACTTTTGTTTCGTGTAACCAAATAAGTAAGACAAACATCTAATTTTGTGTGAAAAAAAAAAAAAATTAGTAGAAAAAATTACAAGAATAAAAAAACAAAAAGTTTTCCATTCATTACCACTCTCCCCTATATGTAAAGAGAAAGTATTATGGCGGGATCAAAAATCCAACTCTCACATTTTGATGGCTTGCATTTTGAGCATTCTTGAATAGGAATCGAACCATTTCTTCAATCTTCAATGATATCTGTATGTCATTCTATCTAGGTATCATAACTCTCAATTGAACATATTGGATATTGCAATTTAGTATATTATATGAATTTATGATCACCAAGTCTATTGATTTTTAAGGTTACTAGGAAGTACGGCCTCAAAAATTTTACAGAAATAGTTATTTTATATGTAATATTTTATTTAAAAAGGAATGACATTATTCATAGATTACTAACATGCTATGTTCTTAAGATATTGTGAATTTTTATCTAAAATAGAAAAAAATAAAAATGATTAAATATATTCACTATTATCAAATAAGTGATTTGATAATACTGAGTATAATTATTTTTTCTTTATTTGTAATTGCAATCTTGTTTTATAACTTGTGTTCTTGATTTATCAACTAGAATTGAATTGAAATTATTTGAAGACGTATAGCAAACCATTATTAAGTTATTAGGAGATCTGACAATTCAAATTTTCACTTAAAAGCAAGTGGCCAATAGCAGTTTCAGTTCAGTGGCCATTTTATCACAAAAAATTTTGTAAAATTGATAAGTAGGTTTATATATATTTCATATATATGCATATTATATATATATACAGGGGTTGCTCTGAATTTTTTATTACTTTTGCCAATTTATTTTCACCAAATGAAATTTTCCTTTGGTTATTTATTTGACAAATTTTATTTTGACTTTCCATTTGAAGAATTTGATTGGATTTATACATTCACAAATTCCAAAGATCATTGTTTTGGAAAAGGCACATAGTATACATTATGATTAATATACCACAAATAGTATACCATAATTTTTATTTCAACTTTGGCAAAATTTATAATTGCTAAAATTTTTGCTAAATCTTTTTTCAATCACCAAATTAAATTTTCTTTTGTAAAATGCGGTAATGGCAATTGGCAGCATGATCTCTGTATACATATGAAGGATGAGAATTGAATAGAGAAGAAACTAACAGTTAGTAAACTTCCGGTCAATTTTCTGATTAAAACAGAATGAATATGGGTGGTTATTTTCATTTAATTGCTTCACTGCATTGTTTAATTGACTTGTGCTGAGCACCTATTTTCAAGTCTAGATATCAGACATTTTACTTTCACTACAGAAAGAATCATGATATATTGTAAGAGACATTCTGTAGTTTCCCAAAAGGTCACTAGATGGCAACATTCAACCAGACTTAAGAACTTTTGTTTTGTTTATAATTTAGTCGAATTCGAGATGGCGTTCTAAGCATGTAGCCAGATTGTTTCTAATATATAACTAATCTTAGCTATGCTTTGTAACAGATTTGTAATTTTTTTGTATTATTAAATGTTGTGATGTTTTGTGAAGTCTTAAATAGTGAGGTAGTGTTTTCCTAACCTCTACACCAGAAAAGGCCTTATAAATAGTGGCAACCAACGAGCGGACCCTGAATCCTCGGTAAAGTTTGGAACGTTCTATTTTCATCTCTAATCTGTAGTCAATGGAAGTCAGATAAGTAATTTTTAATTAGCATAACCATGTTTTAGAAAATTAAAAGAGCCACCCTGGCTTAAATGGAACAGATATAAACCTGTTTGTGAACATGATGTCCCTTCATGTGAAATCTGTACTGTATCTTTCGATGTTCCTTCCAGAACACCTAACGAGATACATGAAGAGCAATTGAAAAAGGAGGAAGTAGGAAAGATCATTTGCTGTTTTGAAAGCATTGACAAAGACATTAACTATGCAAACTAGACTGAACGAGGCTACCTCATGAATCAGGGTGTCCTTTACCGTTATGTTCCTGATTCCAAAAGTGAAGAAGCTCAATTGGTAGTTCCTGCTCATGAAAGAAAGATTCTGAAAGAACATCATGATGCTCTAACTGCTGGACACTATGGAGCTGAAAGATCTTTTGACTATATAGCAAAACGCTATTATTGGACAAGGATGAGAAAATTCATCTGCGACTATGTGAAAAACTGCATAGATTGCAACAGATATAAACCTTCTAATCAGACACCGGCAGGATTGTTACAGACTTCAGTTCCTTCTCAACGTTTTGAGACCCTCTCAATAGACCTTTTTGTACCCTTACCGGAGAGTAAAAATGGAAAAAAGTGAATTTTGACAATAGAGGATATCGCTACTAAATGGGTAGAATTGTTCCCATTTCCTAATGACACTGCAGAAGAATTTCAAAAACCCAGATCGTCTGACTCATCCTAAGATATGGAGCAACTTTTTGGATGGCCGGTCTGCAAAAGAATGTGCAATAACTCTGCTAGAAAAAGTCTTGATGAGGTATGGCATACCTCATCAACTCATCAGTGACAATGAAACTCAGTTCGTTTCAGCTGTGATGCAACAACTTTGTTAGGGCCAACGGCCGTACCGTGCTGATAACACCGGTTCTCGTTAGATCACCGAAGTCAAGCAGCATCGGGCGCGGTTAGTACTTGGTGGGTGACCACCTCGGAACACCGCGTGCTGTTGGCCATCTCGGGTGCGGTATCCCCGTGGTTTGCGCGCTAGATTTGCACGCTACCACAAATGCCGCCGTGTTCATGCGGAGTACGATCACGTTAAACATGTGGGTCCGTAAGTCCTTCCGAGAGGTTGGTGGTAGGGGAAGGAGGGTACGGTCCCTGTGGATGCCTCCCCCACTGGGTTCCGGTCTAAATTGGGTGGCACTTCCCGGCCGTCCATACAGTTACCTTACACCATTCTGGTAGGTCGGACGGTCTGGGTCTCAACAACAACAACTTTGTTGCATGTTAAACATTAAACAGTCATTAATTCCTGTTTATCATCCACAAACCAACCCAGTAGAGAGAAAGAACCGTGATCTAAAGCCACAACTTGCAATTTTGGTTCAACATAAACATGATTCTTGATCTGAGAAACTACCAGCAATTTGTTTTGCTTTAAATACTGCAAAGTGCCAGACCACTGGACAAACAGCAGTTTTCTTAAATTTTGATAAAGAACCTCGCACTACAGAGGATGTGACCAATGATATTCAGAGTGTAATTGAAAACGATAACTTTGATACGGAAATTACTCCTTATCTTAAAAAGTTCGCCAAATTTACAGTACAGATTAAAGAAGTTGTAGAGCAGCAACAAGATAAGAGGAAACATTATGCTGATTAAAGACGACGACCTGCTCAACAATTCACACCAGGAGACCAAGTGTATGTAACTTTACACCCTGTTAGTAATGCAACCAATGGAAAAAGTTTAAAATTTATGCCATGACGGAATGGATCCTATGTTATACTTGCACAGCGATCCTCATACGAAGTACGAAGTAGCTAGCTTAGAGAACCCTCAAATATCAGTTGGAGTTTATCACTTATCTGCCTTGAAGGCTTATTCCCAAGAGGACAGTGAATCCTCTGGGAAACCTCAAATATTCAACCTTTCAACCCATGAATCCTCTGCGTAAACGTGGCTGTCCACGAAAAACTTCAAGTGCTGGTTCCTCACTGAGACGGTTGTCTAGACGTCGTAACCAGGGGGGGAGATTATAAGAGGCATTCTGTAGTTTCCCAAAAGGTCACTGGATGTCAGCACTCAACTATACTTAAGAACGTTTGTTTTGTTTAGAATTTAGTCGCGTTCGAGATGTCATTTGATGCACATAGCCAACAATGTTTTAATATATAGCTAATCCTAGCTTTGTAACAGATTTGTAATTTTTTTGTATTATTAAATGTTGTGATGTTTTGTGAAGTCTTAAATAGTGAGTGAGTATTTTCCTAACCTCTACACTAGAAAAAGCCTTATAATATCTTAAAAAAAAAAAAAATCAAGTAATTTGCATGAAATTTGATTTGTTTATTTTAATTACTAACTAACAATAAGGCTATAGATTTTTAGTATGGTGTAGTCATAAGAAAGATCTATATTTTTATTGTCCCAGAATATTGATTTTTTTTTTCATTTGTAAGGAAAATCATATGTTGGACAGTTTCATGTATTTTCTTTTCTTTTGCACTGAGCATTGTCATCATCAGTTTAATAAAAAAACATCAAAAACAATCACCTACTCTAAAAGCCCAATGTCAATATATCAGAGCACCAAATACAACCATAAGGGCTGAAAAAACTTGTGTACTAATTCAACCATGCTAAATTCAAATCTGAAATCTGTTTTTCTAATTAATCCTTAGATCTGGAGAAATAGCCTCTCAAAGTTTGGGCAATTTTTGCATTTATAATCTCAGGTTGAAAGTGTTGCCACAACTTAATGCAATTTCATGGACATGAGATTTTAATGCCTAAAGTAATAAAAAGAAAATTAGATTCAGCTTATTGAGTTAGAAATAAGGCAACCTCCGTGATTTAGCTGAATAGGAAAGTTAATATTAAGAGGTCATGTCAATTTAAAAATTCAAACAAGAAAGATCAATCATGCATAAAGCATTGATTATGAAACACTTTCCAACTTCAATGCAATTTCATTTAAACATCTCTAAAATGCGATACATTCCTCTGTAATATTTTAAAAATTATCACAATACTACATTAATTTATTATATTTGAAAACTTGAAAGTTCATCTAAATAAATGAACTTCATTCAAATGACGTCAATTAAATATAAATTACTTGGCTCTTCGGTAATGTTTTTAATATTATCATAATACTACAATAATTTATTATATTTGAAAACTTCATCAAAAACAACTGCAATTTATTCAAATGACGCCATCTAAGTATAACATGCCTGGCTCTCTCTATAAAACCAGCATTTATTTCATCATAACATTTTCCCGTTCATTTCATTAATCGCAATACTATAATAATTTATTTTATTTAAAAACTTGAGACCATAGAAGAACAAGTAATTAATTAAACTCTATGCTTAAAACTTCATCGAAAAAAATCGTCCTTCTCTCTGTAAAATCAATGAATATTTCATTCATATCAGCTATGCAGACTCCATGATCTGAATAATTTTGCGTTAAAGAAATGCAGTAATTCTTATACAACTCATTCTAAACATTTTGCTGTTTACATTTTACATAAGTGAAAAATAGGCTTCGTTGTAAAAATAATCAAATTTGAATGATCATTTAAACTCAAATATATTGTAATTGCGTTGTTTCAGTATGTAGATGCACAGAATTTAAGCAAAAATAAAGCGGTTTTAGGATGGATACAACACTTAATATGAATTAAAAAGAACTTTAAAAATCACGAGTTTGAGACAAGATGGGTGCCATATTTCATTTTGAAGTGGGTCATGTGATTTCTGGTCACGTGACCGCTTCATATAAGAAGTGTGATTATTATTTTTATTTTAATTTTTATTTAAAAAACTACTGAATATATTTTGCTGAAATTTTTTTTATATATTTTATGGAATAATTTGAATATTACCTAAAATTTTCAAAGCAATTTGTGAATTTAAATCTGCTTAAAAAATGTTTGAAAAATTAGGTCCCATAGGGTTCAATGTATTTCATTTTTTCAACCCGTGTTCAATCCAAAACTAATTGGATGATATTATTCATTTATATTCCCATAGGTCCCACAGACCGTCTGAACAACATACTAAAATTTCATTTTGATTAAGTCATTTTTATGCCAGTTATCATGCTAACAGACAGACAGAATGAATGAACAAAGTCATAAACACTTTTCAACTTCGTTGTAAAGTGTTAAAAATGAATAATTACAGAGTTAGAGAGACTTGCTTCCTGCTCTATCTTCAAATTCGCGTTTAAACCATGCAGTTAACACAAACTTTGTTTATAGATAGATTGGTTGGAGCTGAATTGTATCACCCATAAAGTTAGAGAGAGTAAGTCCCTTTTCTTCTATGGTATAACCAGAAATTGAAAATTTGAGATATAAAATTTGAAGAATTAAACTTGATAAATTGGTTTGTTAGAGGGTTTAGGGGAGTGAGTGTAAATTGTTATATTAGGGGTTGATATAGTATGTATGTTTTGATAGGGAGTCATATAAGAAATAGTAATATTGAATGGGAAAGGTGTATGGCTCACATATGTCTGTGGATATTAGGAGCAGATGGGAGAGTTGGCAGGAGTTGAAGTCCACTGGTTCCTGTTTCCCATGCATGGCTGTGGTGTACTTGGGTAGGTGCTTGGAAGTGCACAGACTTTGCTTCTGGTATACAATTATTCTGGAACCAAGGGATGAAGGCCTGAGAAACAAAAATTTAATTTTAATATTTAGTCTGTTTACTAATAGAATCAGTTTAAAACTGGGGAGTATATAAAGGCAGTTTTTCCTTTGTGTTATTTATATATGGCAAAGTCAAAATGACTTGTTGCACATATTATAAAAACTCAAATTTTTTTCTGCTTTCATAAAGATAATTATTATTGTATATGTTATAAATAAGTAAGATTGCCAAAGAAGATTAAAAAAAAAAAAAAAACTGTTAAATTATCTCATAAAATTATTCTGGATTTTTTTAGAAATTATGTCACTGGAAATTTACTTCAGGAACAAACGATAGAAATGTGGGGATTTAGAATCACACATTGTATTAAGAGAAAAATAAAAAGAACCTACAAACTGTGGAATATGTAGCTTGAAGTTTAGTACATAAAATTGTTATAAATAGTGGAAAGTTTAAATTTGAAAATTAATATTTAGCTATTTTCACTATTAGAATTTTAACCTTGAAGTTTGGTAATTTCAAATTATTACAAAATTGATAGAAGTAAAGATAGAATTATTTCTGTGTTTGTTTACATCACATTGTATTTAAATTAATATAAAATTTCATTCTTCAATTACCAAATGAAGCTAGTATAGATATAAAAAAATTTATTTTATATACTCTAAACTTATCATTTTTATAAATTGAAAAAAAAAATTAATATTATTTCTAACTTTATTTTAAAATTCTATTTTATTTCTAGAAAATCAGATACATTTTGGACAACCACTGGTCTTTATCCACAATGCTTTGTATTAGCATTATCAGAAGCAGCTGATGTGAAAACTATTGTCATCCACTCGTATAATAGTAAGAGTTTTAGAAATTTAATTTAAATTAAAATATTTTATTTTATATTAAATGCTATATATTTTCTTACCTTTTCTCTATTAAAAGCATTCTTCAGTGTTTTTATACTTCATTTTTAACAATATCAGTGTATTTATCCTTATTTCAAAATAATGCATATTATTTATGTATTATTTTGAAAAACTTGATAAATTAAAACTCGATTGATTAATCAATTGATTGACTATGCTCATCCAAGTACATCATGGTCATGCATAGGAAACAGGAACCGGCAGACATCAACTCATTCCAACCCTCCCATTCACTCCTAATGTTCACAGACACATACGAGTCATATACCCCTTCCATTCAATATTACTATTTCTTATACAACTCTATCAAAACAAACATAGTATACCAGATCTAACATATCGCAATGAATTTATGCTCCCCTAGACCCCCCAGTACAGTGCTTCTCAACCTTTGTGAGTCCACATCTCAGTAAATTCTTATTTTATAAGACAATGGCCCTGTCCCAACAAATTTACTTGAAAATACCTTTCTAATATTTTTCAAATTCATACATTAAATAAGTATTAATAATTAATCATGCTATAATCATAAAGCATATTAATACATTTATGTATACAATGTGACATGCTGACAAACATAAAATTAGATTTAAATAAGATCAATCATTGGACTAATGAAATCACGTTGCATATTGTAATTTCCTTAGGCCAATATCATTAAATTAATTACTATTGATTTTCATACATATTCCATTCTTATCAACAAAAATGTATAATATTATTTAGTATAAAATGGATTATTGTATTATTAAATTGATTTTACTAATGTTGGTTTAAAATAAAAAGGATTGAGAGAGAAAAATATTTATCCATTGTAATTCACCATAGAATTCAGCCGAGCAGTCTCTTATTCATATTAAAATTTAAAAGTGGCTTGGCGCGACAGCCCAGTGGTTAGCATGTGGGAATTGCACTCAGTTGGCTCAGGTTCGATTCCTGTCACTGCCAAAACTGCTGCCGTATTCACACGGAGTACGATCACGTTAAACATATGGGTCCGTAAGTCCTTCTGAGAGGTTGGTGGTAGGAGAAGGATGATACGGTCCCTATTGATGCCTCCTCCACTTGGTTCTGGTCTGAATTAGGTGGCACTTCTCGGCCATCCAATCAATTACCTTACACCGTTTTGGTAGGTCGGACAGTCTGGATCTCAACAACAACAGATGTTATTTAGGTGTTCTGATTATGAACTTTTTGACATTCACTAATATTATTCTCTTCAGATAATTTTCACTATGAAATATTTATTCATAAATTATGCTTATAAAACTAAAAATGACAAATTCCAGGAGAATCTCCTACAACATGGTATAACTGATGCCAGGGCCCGGTTCGGGCCATGACCTGGAGGTTCAGAAACACTGTTCTAACAAACCAATTTATCAAGTTCAATACCTCAAACATTTTATCTCAAGTTTTCACTTTCTGGTCACCATGGAAGAAAAGGGCCTCTTAACTTCACAAGTCATACAATTCAACTCCAGTCGATTTGTCTATAAACAAAAATTGCATAAATTGCATTGTTTAAAACACAAATTTCAAATTTGAAGATGCCTCTCTAACTCCTTGGTTTAAAAATTTATATTCTAAATTTTTAAATTAGGATGGCCTTTCAATATTAACTTTCATATTCAGCTGAATCATGGTGGTGGTCTCATCTCTAACTTCGCATGAACTGAATACAATTTTTCTTTTATTTCCTGAGTTATTAAAGTCTCATGACCATGCAATTGCATTATGTTGCGGCAATGCTTTCAGCCTGTGATTATAAACACAAAACTGCTAGCAAAATGGGTCAAACTTTGAGAGACCATTTCTCCATATCCAAGGGTTAATTTGAAAAACTGATTTCAAATTTGGATTCAGCATGATCCATTAGTACACCTGTCCCCCGATTTACATGGAAGATAGGTTCTGCACAAAACCGTGTAAATTGAAATCTTGGATTTTGCTAAGTAAAATCATGTAAAACGAAAATAACCCCAAAATGTGCATGATTCAGTCATTTATTTAAGTAAAATAAAAATAAGACATCTTAGAAAACTTAAAATTATACTTTGTTTATAAAACAACAAACATATGAATGTAGTAATATAACATATTTAATTTATTTTACATTAGGAACAAAGAACAAAAAAACAAAATGACCCTTAAAAATTAATTATAAGTTTAATCACTGTCATCACTTACATGTACTATCAGTCTTTTCTTTCTGATAGGTATGATGTCACTTTCATCACTTGAGCTTTCTTGATGCGATTCTGGCTCAATGATTGACGAATTAGGCAAGATCTCGGGTTGACAAGACTTTGTCATGAAATCGGTAATTAACAATTGCGTAGGTTTTATTGCTAAATCTTTATAGACCTCTTCATATTGATATAAGCATTTACGAAGGTCTCGCTGGAATCGGAGAGCTCGATCAACATTTGTGTCATATTGTAAGAAATGGTTGCCCAATTTTCTTCCCAAATCAAGTCCTACGCTTATGATTCTTGCTGTGAATGCAACTGGTTCAAATTGCTCTTCATCAGAATCATTGTCTTCATCATGTTTGTTTTTTTCACGAATCATGTTAATTAAATCATCTTCATTCAATTCTTCATCAGCCATTATTTATTCAATATCTGCCTGAGCTAAATCTTCAAAACCTTCTCCTCCTATAGTATGGGCCAGCTCAGTTATCTGAGAATATTCATGCTCTATTGGTGATTTATCATTTCCACTTTCAACAACATCCAGCCATATTGCTTTCCAGCAGGCGTTGATCGTGGATTGTTTGATCTGAGTGTATGACAGTCCAACATGCTTAACACAATCTAAAATTGTAAATTTCTTCCAAGCATCCATCATAGTAAGAGATTCATCATTCTCCATTTGTTCTAAGATATACCTGAAAGTTTGCTTGATGTACAGTGCTTTAAAAGTCGAAATTATCCCTTGATCTAACGGCTGTAATAAGGAAGTTGTATTCTTTGGTAAAAAAACAACTTTTGCATTTTCGTGTTGTAAATCTGGAGGATGACCTGATGCATTATCAATTAATAGAAGAGCCTTAAAAGGCAATCCCTTTTTAGTTAAATAATTTTTGACATCTGGAACAAAGAAATTATGGAACCATTCATTGAAAGTGCCCATGCTTTTCTATTAGCCATCCAATAGATGGGAAGGTTTTTGATATTTATTCCTTTGAATGATCGTGGTGATTTTGATTTGTTAATCACCAATGGTTTCACCATATTATCGCCAGAAGCATTGCAACAGAAAAGAACTGTTATACGACTTTTCACTACTTTATGACCACTAGCTGATTTGTGAGCTTTGGCTATAAAGGTTCTTTCCGGCATTTTTTTCCAGAATAATCTGGACTCGTCAGCATTGAAAACCTGATCAGAAGTGTAGGAGTTAGCGGCAATGATTTCAGCAAGTTTTGCCAGATATTGTTGTGCCACATCCAAATCACCAGATGCACTTTCACCTTTCATTCTCAGATTATGTAAAGAATGTCTTTGTTTGAATCTCTCGAACCACCCATGGCTTGCGGAAAAAGATACCTTCTTTTCATCGGATGAAGTCGACGGTGACTGATTCTTAAGTGATTGATAAATCTTCAAAGCTTTATTTGTAACAGCATTGGTATCGATCGGGATTCTCTTTTGAGTTTGGTCTTCTATCCATATCACTAAGGCGTTTTCCATATTTTCCATTGTAACATCTTTAACATATGAAGTCATACTCATACTGCTGCAGGTTCCAGCTGCTACACTTTTTCTAATGGAGTCTTCATTTCTTCTTATTGTCCTTATTGTGGCTTCATTCATGGAGTAAAATTTAGCAACATCCGTTACTCTTTCTCTATTACATAGACAGTCTAATATTTGAATTGTAGTTTCTAAAGAAATAACTTTTCTTTTCATTTGATTTTTCTTCAAATCCTTTGACATTATAGAACCTTAACAAATAGTATTGTAACCTTAATAGTATAGTTAATAAGTTTAGGGTAACTCAATAATATTAAAGTATTTTATTAAGGCACTATAGAATTATAATCATTCATCATTTAGCGTTTCCCCTTTCTTATTATTAATTTATTGCTACTTATGGTTATAGATTATATTATTAAGCATTTCGACACACTTGTATCATCTAACAGTGCATTTTGCCAGGAGATAGATTCAAAGTGTTTGTGCTATTTCTGCACTGATTTCTATAATCGAAGAATACATTCAATTGTTTATTCGATTCATTATTTAATACTTATTAACTTTTTTAATTATTTCATAGGCTTAATAATTATCATTTATATTTGCATCAATAATGATATCATTTATATTCAGTACTTTCTGTATTTTGAATGTAGTTTATTTGGTAGTTATCCCTTCATTCTTTAGTATATAAGTACTTTTTGCAGTTTTTGAGAATGGTAACATAGGCACTTTATACTCATGGATTGGCAACATCTTCTTTGCAACAACATCTTTACTTCACATGTAGGGCTGGCTTAGGCTTATCAACTTCTACACATGTAAATCAATTATTTTTCAAATTATCTTTCTTTTCCTTTTAGTTTTTCAATTTTCTCAATCTGTTTCAAATGTCGGTTATAGGGGTATCAAATGATCTTTTGTTCATAGTAACAGACCATTAAATGAAATGTGCTACTATGAGGTTGGTGTATGGTAAATGTCCTCTGAAGATTTTACTATTACATTAGCTTCATTCCATTGTTTAACATACCAGTTTTTCTTTTGATTGATATTTTATATTTCTTGTGGTTTCCTGGTTTGTCTTATATATGATTGACATTCTCTTGAGATATTTCTGATTTGTAATTGATTTCTACTGTGTGTTAAGGATGCATCACTATTTCTCTTCAAATTCTAATTTATTTCATCTTTATATACAGGGTGACTAGTGCTATCGGTGCCCAATGGCTATTTCCTCAACCGTTAGTCACAGAGATGCACTTCCAATTACAAAAATGTTTTAAATTTTAAAATCTATTATCTTAGAAACAGTTTAAATCAATAAATGCATTTCTGAAAGAAATATGAAATATAAATTTATATACAGTGCCCCAGTCCTACTAATTATATTTAGGAAAATCATCCTCATACAATTTTATGCAAAATAGAAAAAAAATCATCCTTTTATGACCAAAATTGACCGACTTGTAGCTGTTGAAAGTTGGAGCACTTTTTGTGCTGAGAAATGGTCAATACGGTCCCTGATTGGTTAGTTGCCGGAAACAGGGCATTTTTATGCGTGGAAAAGCGACTTACATTATAAAGTTTAATGCTTCATAACTCAGTGAATTTGGGTCGTAAAAGGAAGATTTTTTTTTATTTTGCATGAAATTGTATGATGATTTTCCTAAATATAATTGGTAGGACCGAGGGACTGTATAAAAATTTATATTTCGTATTTCTTTCAGAAATGTATTTATTGATTTAAACTGTTTCTAAGATAATAGATTTTAAAATTTAAAACATTTTTGCAATTGGAAGTATATCTCTGTGACTAACAGTTGAGGAAATAGCCATTGGGTACCGATAGCACTGGACAACCTATATATAGAGAGAGAGTGTTGAAGTGTTGAAAACCCAGACCACACGACAGACCCGAAGGTTTACTGTAGCTAAGTGTGTGGCCGGGAACTTTATTTTAGATTCAAAACATTACAAAACAGGTTAAAATTGAATCACAACACAGTTACAACAAGACAAATAAAAGAATGGCAACGACTAAACAAAACATAAAAACTATACAATACAATACAAGAGAGACATAAGGCAGAAAAAAAAGGAAAGAAGGGAAAACCCCGAAGGGAAAAAAACCCAAGCACTAATGTAGTATAACCATCAAGGAACTATATAAACAGCACAACAAAACAAACCACATAAACAAAACCAACTACAAAAACAAAGCAAAAACCTCCACCAAAAAAGCGACACCTCAGGGGGGTCCAGAGAGCAGAGAAAATGTTAAAAGCAAAAGAGGCTCCCAGGCTGATTATGTAATTTTATTAGAAATTTCTCTCGCTATGAAAACACAGTTTTTGATCTTGTTAATAGAAGTTTTGTTGGAGCAGACACTCGAGAACCAGGCCGCGGAGTTTCCAGCAGAAGGTTTAGAAAGGTGGAAAGATTTTGTAAGGGGACAAGTGAAAACATAGTGGTCTGCGTCACCATAGGATCCGCAAGTACAGCATGAGGTTGTTTTGTGTTTAAAAAAGTATAAGTAATCGAGGAATGGGCCGTGGCCCGTAATAAAGTAAACAAGATATTTATTTATTATGTGGGTATTAAAGTTAACATTCGGGAGAAATTTTAATATTCTAGCTGGATCGTGGTTTCTAGGGGAAATATAATCATTTAAATAGTTTTGCCAAGAATTTAGGATGTCGAGTTTACAGTGTTTCTTTAATAAGGAATATGGAAAAGGAATAGAGGTGGGGGTGCCGGAAGAGGTAGCAAGTTTAGCATTTGTATCGGCGGCCTCGTTACCCGAGATGTCTGAGTGGGCCTTGACCCAACAAAGGTTGATTAAATGTTTATTAATATTAGCTTCAAGTTTAATTTTGGACAGAAAGTCAGATTTGTTTCTAATAAATTTAAGGGCCGAAATAGAGGATTGACTATCTGAAAAGATGTTAATTTTGAAATTATTAGAAAATGCCCATTTGATAGCAAAGTGGATAGCGGCGATTTCCGCCTGAAAAACTGTGTTCCCAAGGTTGAGTTTGAAAGTAAAGGTGTTTTCTAATGTGTCTTTATTAAAAATGCAAATAGCATAACCAATTTTGTCGTCAATGGCAGAGCCATCGGTGTAAACATTGATATCAGAAAAAGTGGAGGGAACAAGAAGTAAAAGATTAGCAATACGAAGATGGGGGGGGGGGGATAAGTGAAGAGGGAGAATTAAAATCGAAGTTTGAAGGGGGGGGGAGGGACGGATCAGTAAAAAGGTTATTCCGGAGTTTCCAAAAATTATATTTTTTATATTGAGTATTTATAACAAAATGTATGGGAGGGATACCAGTTAAAAAATATAGAGAAATGTTGGAAGTAGTCCGAAAACCAGAAGAAATTTTTAGAAGAAAAATCCTTTGGAGAGATAAAAGTTTTTTGACCTGAGCCCCAGTCAAAGCTTGTCCCCAAATTCCCGCGCCGAAAATGATAATCTTTTCGATAACCGAAAGATACCAGGTTTTTAAAAAGGATTTATCTATTCCCCAATTATAGCCAGTAACCCGCCCAAAGGTACTGGCAAACTTAAAACATTTCTCTCTAAGGTTAAAAATGTGGGAACTCCATTTAAGATTATCATCGATTGTTAATCCAAGAAAGGTTAATTGTCTAGAAGTTTGAATTCTGTAATTTTGAATTTTAAAGGAGGGACGCTGTCTAATTTTTTATCTGTTTTTGTTAAAAACTATGGATTTGCATTTTTCTGGGGCAATAGATAATTTCAAATTTGAAAGAGAGGAGGAAATGAGATCAAGAAGGTTATTGGTATTTAAACGGAGTGATTTAAGGTTAGAGGAGTAAGTGACCACCGCGAGATCATCTGCGAAAGCCTGAAGGTGATATAGATCATTGTTCAGATTAAGAATATCATTAAAATAAATACTCCACAGGGAGGGCGATAAAACCGAGCCCTGTGGAGCACCCATGGAGATAAATTTGTTGATAAGGGAAGTACCAATGGAAAGGGAAATTTGTCTGTTTGAAAGGTACGAAAAAATAAAATGTTGAAAAGTAAGGGGAAGATTAATTTTTGTAAGAGCTAAAGGTAAAATGTTCCAATTGAGACTATCAAAGGCTCCACAGATGTCTACGGTGGTCAAGGAAACAAAATGTTTAGATTTATGTGATGAAACAGTTTCAATCAGCCTGAGAGCGGCGTCCTCACAACTGGAAAGTTCTTTAAAGCCAAATTGGAGAGGATGGAGAGCTCCCGCAGAAGAAAGCCAAAAATTAAGTTTATTTACAAATATTCTTTCAAGGATTTTTCCAAAGGTGGGGAGGAGGCAAATAGGTCTATAAGAGGAGCAAAGAGAGGGATCCTTTCCGGGTTTGTTGAAAAATAAGATATTAGCATTTTTAAGACAGGAGGGAAAATGACAGAATTTGAAACAGAGGTTTATAATTTTGGATAGGAGAGAAGGGAAAGATTTATATAGATGTTTCCAAATTGTAAAATCCAAATTATCAAGGCCCGGTGCCTTGCCATTTTTTAAATTTTGAAAGACAATCAGAAGCTCTTCATCCGAAATAACTCCAAGACCCTCAGAAGGCAAAGTGAAGGACGGAAAATTCATGAAGTCCTTATCTTCTTTAAAATGATGGTCCAACAAGCGTCTCATTTTTTCATCATGGGAGAGGGAAGGAGAGTCTGGAAAGTGAAGGTTTATATCGTTAAATTTTTTATGTTTGTGGAAAGTAAATTTGAAAAGGGATCCGAAAGTTTCACTGCATTTAGAGCAAAAGGATTTCCAGGAGTCTAATTTTGTCTTTTTTATCATTAATTTGTACTTTGCTCTGTTAAGTTTATATATAATCAAGGCAGCCGAGATTTCGGACTGGGGAGCGAAGTTCCTCTCGAGTGACTTAATTCTTTTATAGAGGGCTGTAACAAAGTTTCTATGTTTCGACAGATCCTTATTCCACCAAGTAAAATTCCTAATTGTTTTTGATTTCTTCTTCCTAATATGTTTAATTGCACAATTTTGCGTTATATTTATGAATGTATTAAAAAATGAATCCAAGGAATGAGTATCACCGATGTTGTCCAATAGGGAATTAAGTAAATTAAGGTTTGATTTGAAATGATATATAAATTTGCCGATTCCATAACGTGTTTTCAGATAAAAAGAATTAGGAGAGGGGGGAACTAAGTTAAGAGTAATTTTTATATATTTATGATCGCTAAGGGTGTCACTCGAAAGGACCTCCCAGCAATGTAAAAAATCAAACAATGAATAATTTAACAGGGAAAGGTCAGGAAAGCCATTACCAGAGTGAGAGACGAAGGTTGGACCACTGTTTTTATCATTACAGATTAAAAGGTTGTTGTTGAGGCAAAAATCAATCATGTCGAGACCTCTCTGGTCTGTGAACCCATATCCCCACATCCGAGCTCTGGCGTTAAAGTCTCCCAAAAGGAGAAAATTAGAGGTTAAATAATCAAAAATTTCTATCTCTGAAAGTAATGTATTAAAATTGTCGTGGGGAGGAAAGTAAATGCTAGCCAGATTAAGGGGGGGGGAGATGGGGAAGTAAAATTTCAACAAAAATTGAAGAAGAGGATTTATATTTGAAGTTGACAGTAAGAGAGGGATTAAAAATTAAAATAACTGCCTTTTGGGAGGCAGAAATAAACTGTCGAATTCCAGGGGGAGGAGAAAGAATGTGATTTCGGTTAATATAGGGTTCTTGGAGGCATATAAAATCGATTGAGTTATCAATTGCGAATTTAAAAGCATTTGAATGGGCAGAAAGGGAATGATTAACATTAATTTGTAAGCCAGAAATGGTCATAATTAAGAAAAAAAGTAAGAAACTGGAAGACAAAAGGACAAAGCTCGGAGGGAGGGAAAACACAATAAAAGGTGAATACAACACGGAAAAACAAAGTAATACATAAATACACTAAAAACACCAAAAGAACACATAACTATATACAAAGAGGCAAAAAAATCAAGCTTCCCTCTGAAGGGAGCGGATTTTAGCCATTTCAGCCATATACGTGCGACAGTTCTTTCTGTCATGAGTGTTATGGTATATATCGTAATTGAGTCTAGGATTATCGTCATTGGAAGTTGTGCAGTTGACACAGATTGGCGATGATTTAGCTGAACACTCTCTAAAGGTATGTCCAGGACGCGTGCAATGGCTGCAGTTGCCAATGGGATAATGACAAAAGTTTGCAACGTGCCCGTATCCCTGGCACTTATGGCACATTTTCAGAGAGATGTATTTTTTCACCGAAAAAGACCTGAAATGGTGAAATAGTTTTTTTGAGTCTAGAATGCGATTTGCTGAAGAAAGATCCACAAGGAAAACCCAATTAACACAACCGAACCTGGTCTTGAAGTTTTTGATAATACGAATGTCTCCAGATTTCATGGTAGTATGATTGAGGCATATAAGTGCTTTAACATTCTCTTCAGAAAAGTCTGAAGGGAGGTTGAAAATAATAAGAGCTTGGCAACGGTCTTCTTGAAGTTTAAAGGTGAATTTTTCTTTAATGTTGGAGTTCTGGAAGATGGGCAATAGATTTTCAAGATGAGATTCTTTGCAGGTAACTTTTAAAGTTCCATTTGGGAGAGTCGAAATGTTTTTTATATTTACTCCCTGGGGACAGGAGAGCGAGAAAAGATCCTTTTTAAGTTGTTGATTGCCTTTAGTCCTGTCTCTGCCGTGAAGGAGGATACTTGAATAAAGTCTGTTGCCAGCAGGATCAACAGAAGGGATTGAAGAAGAAGTTGAAGTGCCTCCAACCGGAGCAGTTTTCCTAATAGTTTGTTGAACAGAGCTCTTGATAATTTGTGGGATCTCTTTAGTAATTGAAGATGATAGATGGTTCTTGATAATCAGTGGGATCTCTTTCGAAATAGATGAAGAAAAGTTTTTAAGACTATTGTCTATTTTGTTTTGAAAAGATGAAAGGTTTTCATTGATAGATTTGGAGAGAGATTCCAATGCAGCTGTGTCCGCCAGTCGAGAGCGTGGAGATGGCAAGGAGGAGGAAACATTACTCTCCAGAGTATGACACGAGATCTTAATATCTTTGAATTTATCTTCAGTATAGAGTTTCTGAGTTGC
Organism: Amaurobius ferox; assembly: GCA_951213105.1. Taxonomy (NCBI): domain Eukaryota; kingdom Metazoa; phylum Arthropoda; class Arachnida; order Araneae; family Amaurobiidae; genus Amaurobius; species Amaurobius ferox. The sequence goes on along the minus strand of OX578148.1, from coordinate 46,946,915 downwards.
ATTAAGTTTAATATTTTTGGCTATATATTTTTCCAGTCTGGAGATGTTCAGAAGGATCCTGGCAACATGCTCGTTATTTATGTTGATCTGTGGAAATTCAAGGACTGTGACATTCGAACCAGGGCTGGAAGCTGCCGAAGGAGCAGGAGTTGAAGAAGGATCATCAGGCCTGAAGGAAGAAGTTGGAGCAGGAGAAGGTGGAATAACTGGAGAAGAGGAAGAGCCAGCAGCAGCAGGAGAGGAAAGAGACGAAGGAAGGACCGGCGGAGGAAAGACTGGCAAAGTGGAATGAGGAGGTTTGCTGGCCAGGAGAAGAACTCTTGAAGTAGCTGGTTTAGGCATGGCAGTAGTCATTGGTTTAGTAGATGGTATACTAGGTTTAGATGATGGGTTAGAAACTGGATTGGTATATGTTTTAGTTGTTTTCGAGGATCCAAACGGTGCAAGAATTGTAGAAGATGTTGAAGGTTGAGATAAGATGGACTGTCGAGGAAGACGAGGAGGCAGGATGGAATGAGAGAAAATTGCAGAGTCATAAACTTCTGAGGTTCGAGGAACACTTTTGAAGTTTGAAAATTTAATGCCAGGATTTCCAGTTGTGGGAGTTGTTTCAATTGGAGTATTTTCTGTTGAGCACAATAAAGTAATAGAATCAGGAGCAGCGGTTCTCTCAGTGACCAGGGATAGCGGGGTATGCACTACAGTAGGTTGGAGAGGAGGAAAGTCTTCTGAAGAAGGAGTACGTGCTGGGATTCATGATGATAGTCAATTTAACAATATACAATATTTACAATGAATAAGCTAGAAAGAAAGAAAACTCGAAGTTTACCATAAAAAGATTCCGTATCTAAAATCTGAGGTGTCGAAGAGGTTAGCAATTTTATCTCAATTTCTGACTCCAACTGTTTATCCATATTCTTTAAATCAATACTATACACTGTAGATAATATAATAATACATAAAAAACTACAAAAACATGTTTAAAAATCAATAAGAGTGAAAATAAATGCGTGACCGGGATGATGATATAGAAATGATAGGAGCGACAAACAAGTCATTCAGGAGACGCAACCGAAATGACAACACAGAGGCTGAGACCGAAATGACAAAATTTAAAAGCGTGACAGAAATGACACATTTCGGAGACGTGACAGAAATGACGAAAATGTGACAGAAATGATCAAATTTTACTGATGCCACAAAAGAAAAATCGAACTCGAAGTGCCAGAAGTTCCAAACTTTTTTAGAAGATTAAAGATGGCAATCGGGCTCTTGATGCCGAACGGATAAGAATTATATAAGTTTTTAATTAAATTAAAAAATAAAATGTGAAAATTCAATAGGAAACTCAATGAGAGTGAGTTTTACAGGGAAGAAGAGGCGAAAAATCGCCGACCAAGAGAAGAAGAGGACAACAGGTTGAAAGTAAAGAAGGAATATTCCAACACCTGCAGAGAACACCTGCTGTTTAAGACATGGGAGAGGTACATTATCAAAAGTAAGGGGGGATTCGAAGTATTGGAAACAGAATATTTCAAAAGTGAAAAACAACAGTTTTAAAAATGCAAATTTACAATATATACAGGAACAGGGATGGCTAAAAACATATCATTTAGTGTAGTAAACATATCAAGGTATATAATTATGCAATTTAAATATAGTTAAAGTTAAAATTAGAAGGTTTAAACAGATGTAGCAAAAGGTCGTTTTGAGCACTTTTGCAATGAATCCCAATACAATGGATACTTGAAATACAATAGAACAATGAAATGGAATGTTTTGAAAATATAATAAAGGATTTTTCACCAACCAAACATCGCAGCAGGAAACCACTTATATCTACGTAAAGCTGGGGAAAAGCACAACAAAAAAACACTAAACACTTATACAATCACATCGAAATCACGCGCACACGGATCAAAAAAGCAGGAACGAAAAACAAGCGTGCTTCAAAGGGACCGGACGTGTTGAAGCTCCTAGAGAGAGAGTGTTGAAGACCCAGACCGTCCGACTCGTCCAGACGATAGAGAGAGAGTGTGTATATATATATACAGGGTCTTTCAAAAGTCCATATAATCTTTAAAAATTCACTAAAAATCGAAAAATTATCGCATTGAGGTACGGTTTGTACTATAAGTATTGCTAGGACATTTTTTTTTTCTACATGAAAAAAATTTTGTAGTTTAAAAAATCACTTGTAGGTGTCACTGAACGCATTGGAAAGACAAAGAAAATAGCTTATTGTACGTGTCAAATCGTGTGACAAGCCTAAGTAACCCTGAACAGGTAATAAGACCTTTTCTTTTCTTTAGATTTTTCCTAAATCGGAATTTTCGCAAAGCATCTAATGCTGATTTTCCTCATGTAATGCAACTTCACTAACAAGGCTTTCTCGATCAAAGTTAATATTATTTCAAAAACTTCTACTTTGCACCGTTTACTAATGAATCAAATGAAGAATCTACAGAGCACTACAGCTCTCAGGTAAGTGCCACATATAGGTGATTTTTTAAACTTCAAAATATTTTTATGTCAAAAAAAAAAAAATCCATCCTGGCAATACTTATGGTACGAGGCATGTTTTTTATGTAAGTACCGTTTTGCGATTCCGCCGCCGCAGCGCTACGGTCGGTGTTCCGCGCATGCGCGCTGGTTACCTACATCTCTTGTCTACGCACTGACGCCATTACAGTCTGATTCTTCATTGTATACATTGTTTACTGAGTGCTTAAGATGCCTCCGACAATCGTGAGTCCCGCCGATTGTGAAGTACGGGCTGTTATACGATTTCTTAGTGCTAAAGGTGTAAAACCGATCGATATTCATCGTGAGATCTGTGAAGTTTACGGACAAAACATTATGAGTGATGGAATGGTAAGGAAATGGGTGAGAGCATTTAAAGATGGCCGCACAAATGTGCATGATGAAGAACGGAGTGGGCGTCCTTCGGTCTTTAATGAAGATTTGGTGCAGAAAGTGTCCCGTCCACATGTGGCTAATCGGACCAAAGATCTCATCAAATCTTTTAAATGGGAAACTCTAGATCATCCTCCATACAGCCCTGATCTGGCGCCCAGCGACTACCATTTGTTCCTGCACTTGAAGAAACACCTGGGTGGTCAGCGTCTTCAAGACGATAACGAAGTCAAAACAGTTGTGATACAGTGGTTAACAAGTCAGGCGGCAGAATTTTATGAGGAGGGTATTCAAAAACTGGTGCCACGTTATGACAAGTGCCTCAATATTCACGGAAATTATGTAGAAAAGTAGATTAAGGTACAAGCTTTCATGTAGAAATAAAATTATTGCGATATCTTTGCACTTCTTTTTTTAATTCCAAAACGGTACTTACTTAAAAAACATGCCTCGTACATACCATACCTCAATTCGATGATTTTTTTATTTTTAATGAATTTTTAAAGTTTATAGTTATACAGACTTTTGAAAGACCCTGTATATATACACTGCTGGACAATTGCTAAAGACGGATCACAAATTGCAATGTAGCACAACATTAAGCAGGGGTGGAGGCCCAGCAGGATAAAATATTGTTGCCACACTGTTCGGACATATGAATAAAGATCATTTATTGTTCTGAAAAATACAGAATGTTTTGAAATATCTGAAAGGAAAAAACTGTTCATTTGATGCTGTGTACGAAGAAATAGGAAAATTCATATGAACAACAGGCACCTTTGAGAAAAGTATGAATACGGGATATGTCCACCGTAGAGTGCGATGCAACATTCCACACATTGTGTCATGCTTTGCACAACATTATCCAGCAGCTGTTGAAGCAAGTTATCCCACTCCTCTGTCAGTGCACAGATGATGGTGTTCTTGTTTGTTGGAGGATATTTTTGACCAGCAAGTTACATCCCCAAAGCATCCCAAACATTTTCAATGGGGTTTTGATCTGGAGAACGTGCTGGCCATACGAAGCATTGAATACCCTTGCTGACTAGACAATCCTGAATAGCGAGTGTTCGATGACATGGTGCGTTGTCCATGAAAACAAATTTATCACCGACAGCACTACGAAAAAGGTGAACATGAGGCAGTAGAACTTCATCAATTTATCGTTTGCTGGTCATAGTCCCAGTTGCAACCACATGTAGGGGCATGCAGCCATTGATCATAATGCCGGCCCATACCATGATACTTCATGTCGGTTATTGGTCCTTTCCTGGATATTTTCTGGATGATATACTATACGTACATCTGACTTCCATATATTATATGTATTACGGAAGATATATAATTTATTTGTACAGATTGGAATGTTGAATTCACGACTGTGTAGCAGAGTAAATTTTAAAAATAAATGTCCATTGTTGAAAAGAAAGACTGAGTCGTATTAGAAAATCAAATCACTTTTATTAGTGAATGAAGTGACATTTTTATAGTAAAGCAGGAGTATTTACAGCTTGAGCAAACATGCTCAAAACATTTTTGTTCATTACTTTCTGAATCATCTCAAAGGCATTTCAGATTATCAAGGTAATAAAATTAACTACATTACCTAATCTTTATACGTGCACTTGCGAAGCCACCTGGACTGGTGTCACACGTAGCGTAAATGGTTCATTTGGCTAAGCATTTTCCAAATATAACTGATGCCATACAAACACTTTACGTGACTTCACAAACTATCGAAAAGTAAGTATAATGGCCTTTAATTGCATAGTCATTCAGACATAATTCGTCCATTAAATATGATTTAAATCCACATAAATCAGCATCCTGCTAGTCTCGATCATCTGTCCTTTTAACTTCTTCGAACTAACTTAGACTACTCCGAAGTCTCAACTGAAGTGCCTTTGAATGTGTCTGCCATTTATACATGAAGATGGGATTATTCTGAAACAAGTTTGTTTCCGGAAATGCCCCAACTATGCAAATTACTTGCATACGCATTGGGCATTCGATTTGCATGATTCTCATGTTGGAAAAACATCGCGATTCACTTCCAAGAACGAAGTGACGAAGTCGTTCAAGAACGAAGTCGTTCACAAGAAAAATTAGAATATGAACAACACATTGATGGGAAATGTGAATTGCGATGTTTACATCCATTTTTCCATCACATTAAACATGTATGTCCGAAAGTCCTTCCGAGAGGTTGGTGGTAGGGGAAGGAGGGTACGGTCCCTATGGATGCCTCCCCCACTGGGTTGTGGTCTAAATTGGGTGGCATTTCTCAGCCGTCAAATGGTTACCTTACACCTTTCTGGTAGGTCGGATGGTCTGGGTCTCAAACATCCGTTTTTCCAACAAAGCAGTATTACTCTCACTCCAGATCAGTTGGCATCTACAATCCGATGACAGACTGAACCTACTGTCATCTAAGAATAGTACACAAGCCCAGTCCTGTTCGGTCTACTACACCATTGCAAACAGGCGGTATGGTGCAGTCTGTACAATGGGACACACAACAGGTCTGTGGGTGTTGAAGACCCAGACCGTCCGACTCGTCCTGAGGACTTAGAGTAACTAGTTGGACGAGGTCTGTGGGTGTATAATTCTCCTCCCAAACGTCTGACTGCAGTTTTTCAGGAGATCCGCTGGTCTGTGGTAGCAAGAAACTGATTTGCCACCTGCTGAGCTGTGGTGCACCAGTCCCTTTTTGCTGATGGGACAATGTACCTGTCTCCTGCAGACGTCATACTTCTAACATAACCTCCCCATGACGCTTGCTACAGATTCCAGTTATTTTAAATGCTTGCCACAGCCATGAAACAACACTGTGGGCGATGTCGAACTCCCTGACAACATCTGTTTTTTCTTTACCCTTCTTCGATCTTTCCAATAATACGGCCATGTGTAAAATCATCTAAGTGATATTGGGAAGATATACCGAAAATTTTGAGTTAGTCAATTAAATCTTTCCTGTAAAACTCTCACTTGGAACAACAATTGTCCACACGCATCAAATCTATTAAATCTCTTATTAGCGCTATCACGTGACGAACAGGCATGGAAATGAAAAATTTGCATACGCACACCTGTTCTTACTGTATCTCACACTTATTCTAATTTTACACATTTTGCTTCCTTTCATTTTGTGGTTGCTATGGGTGATAGTGTCATCTGTCCTTATCAATTGTCCAGCAGTGTATATATATATATATAATCCCATCATTGTAAGATAGTTAAAAGTGAATCGAATATTCAGCCTTGCTTCTATATATAAAAGAAGAAAATTTTAACACAATACTGTTCATGGCGAATTATGAATTGATGTTTTTATATACAAAATACCTCTATAAATTTATCTTAAAAAATAGGCGGTGGCTGCAGTCTGATGGAGCTGAAATAGTTTTGCATGAATAACACTTTGTAAAATAAAACCCAACTTTTTTAATATCGGGAATAAAAAATAAAGAACTCCATCCAAAATCTAATTATATATACATATAGGATTTTTAAACAGGTACAAATTCTTGCTTATTATTTATAGCTATCACTTTTAATTTTAAGATATCAGTATTACGAACTTGAAAAATGCAAAAGTTTCACACTTCATTAACTTCATTCACTCGGGTGCGGTATCTCCGTGGTTTGCGCGCTAGATTTGCACGCTACCACAAATGCCGCCGTGTTCATGTGTAGTACGATCACGTTAAACATGTGGGTCCGTAAGTCCTTCCGAGAAGTTGGTGGTAGGGGAAGGAGGGTACGGTCCCTGTGGATGCCTCCCCCACTGGGTTCCAGTCTAAATTGGGTGGCACTTCCCGGCCGTCCATACAGTTACCTTACACCTTTCTGGTAGGTCGGACGGTCTGGGTCTCAACAACAACACTTCATTAACTTGACAAGATGCTTTACTCAAAAATTGGAAGATCTTTTTTTTTAAATAAGTATAAATTTAGAAACTACATTTCTTCATACATATTTTTGTTCCTTACTATTTATATATATCTTTTATTGTTTTGAAAATATTTCAAGTAAAAGTATGAAAAATAAAAAAAATAAAAATTATCTTCACAGGTAGGTCTGAAAAATAAAACATTCTGACAAACATTCTTAACTTGACAAGACGCTTACTCAAAAATTATAAGATCTTTTTTTTTAAATAAATATAAATTTAGAAACTACGTTTCTTCATACATATTTTTGTTCCTTACTATTTATATATATATATATATATATATATATATCTTTTATTGTTTCAAAGATATTTCAAGTAAAAGTATAAAAAATAAAAATAACAAAATTATCTTCACAGGCAGGTCTGAAGAATAAAATATTTTAACCCCATTTGTAAACAAATTTACAAAAAGTATGAAATTTGATCAATATATGCCAAAATGAAAGTGAAAAAATAATATTGCAAGATATACCCATACTACTGTTATTTTGTTTCAACAATTGGCTAAGCAAAATATGTGAGTTAATTGGCTACACACAATATGCGAGTTAATTGGTTGAACACAACATTTGAGTTCAAAAAATCTTTGCTGATATAAAACAGGTGATATATGAATTTGAAAATATCAACAATTCTTGGAATTGTTAAACTCACAGACCGTAATTGATACAATCCAGTCAAAAATGCAATTCCGATAAAATTTATATGTATATATTTCTTTATATGTATTCTTTATTATTTAAATCCGAAAATATTTAATAGAATTTGTCTGCAGTATAAACACATAGGATTTAATTCGGTTGCTACGCATCTCAATATATTTTTCTTCAAATAAATAGGCAGAAAAAATATTGTCTGCATAATCCTATCTCTTTGGAAGGTTTGTTTTTATTAATATCTCAACAACCCCTGATCCTAAAAACTCGAAACATGGACTAAATTTTAAGTGTGACTGTTCCACGGCTTCACACAAAATTGCATGAAATTCAGTACAGCCGTTCTTCTGTGAAGATGAGACAAACAATCATACAGAAGACTAATAGGTTTTCAATTTATTTATATATATACAGTAGGTGCCACTTAATGTGATCGCTTTGGAACAGATGCTATTTGATAACAATAACCGATTGATAACAATAAACAAAAAGTATCAGAAACATAAAATTTTGATTTTAAAAGTGAATATTTACTGTATTTTTGCAGCTACTATAAATTTAAAAGACAACGATTCACTCAAACACTATTTTAAACAAATCATTAAAATAGGTCAATTAAAAAAAGTCTTCCAAAATTGTCTGCCTTGTATTTTGTCTCAGCAAATTATTTATAAAACTTTCATACCTGTACTGTTCGTGAAAGCCCCCAGCAGTGCTCTGTGTTACACCCCGAGTCCCAAAACATGGAGAGCGTCTCTCATTTCAGTAGCAGTTAGAGGATTTTCAACAAGGTTTTCAGCTTCGTCCTCATCTTTATCCGATGCTTTTTCATCGTTTTCTTCGATAGAACAAGGTACAGCTCAGCATACATCTTCATCAGTCATTATTGTAGCCACTTGGGCATTCTCATCTATAGACATCCATTCTGCAAAGTCATTTTCAGTCATGTCGGATGGTACGAGTACTGTTTCATTGAATTCTGGTACAGCCATCCCTTCGTCCGCTTTAACGAACCCACCGTGCGAGAAACAGTTTTTAATTGTATTCTCGAACACTCGATCCCACGACATTGTCAAAAGATGGAGGGCCTGAAGGACATTCGTCTTCTTTGCTAACACTTTTGCACTCAGTTGTTCCGTACCTTCCATATTTTCCAAAACCCTAGTGCGCATTTCTCCATGGTAATATGCTTTCATTGCACGAATTATTCCTTGGTCACATGGTTGGATAAGTGATGTAGTGTTGGCAGGTAGGAGAATGATTTTGATATGCTTTAATGTGACATTTGCATCGTGAGCTTTGCAGTTATCGATGAGTACGGCGATATTGTGATCTAATTCTTTGTCCCACTTTAGATGCCATTCGCTGAATAAACCAACTGTCATCCATGCTGTTTTATTGGCAGCATAATCAACAGGCAATTTCTTAACATCCTTAAAGCATCTCGGCTTTTTGGTTTTTCTGATAACAAAAAGTTTCTTCTTCTTTCCAGTCATGCTCACACAACAGAGTACAGTTATACGTTCTTTTGAAACTTTGCATCCCTTAGAGCTCTTGTTTTTGAAAAGGTACGTATGTTCTGGCAAAGCACGAAAATAAAGTCCACTTTTGTCAGCATTGTAGATGTTTTCGGGTGAATAATCAGTGATTATTTTCGGCCATTCTTCAAAAATCCATGTCTTTGCAGCTGGAAAAGTGGCATCCTTTTCTTTCCCATGGGTACATTTGAACACAATATTCTCCCTTTTTCTCCAGCGATTAAACCACCCGTCCGTTGCGACGAAATTTTTTTTGCCTATTTTAGAAGCAGGATCTCCAGGTTTCTGCCGCATTAAAGGACTGCTTATGCGTGCATCCTTTTCCCTAACATTGGCAAACCACAGTGTCAAAGCCAATTTGACTTCTCCATATTTCCCAATACGTCTTCGCTTACAGTTCAAATTTGCTTTCAACTTCGCTTTATTTTCAATCTCGTCATTAACATTTTACAGAGTAATGGCTGAGAGATTTTTAGTGCAGCAGCAGCATTTCTTTGACTCATCTTAGGTAAATTATCAAAACAATTCAAAATGTCAATTTCGTACTTAACAGTTAAATCATTGCGTTTTTTTTCCATTGCTAAAATGCTTGACCGTCTGCAATAAAGTTTGAAATGCAACTTGACAGAGAGAAAACATTCTACAGCTTACAACAGTGCAAGCACTTTGCTTACTGATAAGAAAAGAACTCAACGCTTTTCCTACGCTCCCAACCACAGAATACTATATTAGTCTGTGCCCCCACCATTCTCAGAGGGGGGGGAAAGGGGAGAGAAATCACCACATGCAGAGCTGGCGCTAAGTGCCGGGCGCCACGTCTGAGAGACGGTCTTGCGGCAAATTCCAGCTCATGCCAACAAAAGGGGCCCTCTTTGGGATTTTGGGGATTCTCCCTTTGCTTTTACGTATTTGGTTTTTTGTTGAGAGAATAAAAAAAAAAAGAATTTGAAAATGGTACATGAACGACGAAAGTGAAGTGATAAAGTAATAACAATAAATGAAAACGCTGATTACAAAAACCGATTTTTAACATGTGTTAATATACAAGCGTTCAGGACTTCACGATTCTGATAACATTAAACGAATGATAACATTATCCGCGATCACATTAAGCGGCACCTACTGTATATATATATATATATATATTTATTTTCAATGAAAAATTATTTCATATAAATATTGTATTCTCCATTTCATGTTGAGTGTTCAACCACCCAAAAACCTGTGCCTGAATTTTAAGAAGATGAGACAGACAAACACATAGAAGACAGACAGATTTTCAATTTATTTATATACATATGTATTTCTTTTCAATGCAAAATTATTTCATATAAATATTGTATTATCCATTGTTGATTTTTCAACCACCCAAAAACATATGTAGATCATATTAATTGATTTACAGTTCAACAATATTTTATAGCATGTATTTGATAATGTAAAAGTGACCCAAATTAATATTATTTGCACAAAAAATTATTAGAAACTTCTTTTTTTTTTTTAAGATGTATTAATAATTAAGATTTTTTAAGATGTATTAATTTAGATTGTTTTATTTATGTGTTATGTATGAACAATTGCAGTAAGCCTATAGAACAATTAAATTAGGTTGGATAGGCCTGGTATAGACCATTTGATGTTAAGTACATGGTTGTCATACATTAAAATGACTACTAACATATATGATATGTATCGTACATATTTAAAAATACATGGTTAGATGCGTAACACGTAACAAGCAAAACATGTAGCAAATTATCTCTAGGAATGGAATTTGTTTTTACATCAAGAACTTCCTGTATAGTTATTCAAATCCTTCTATAAATTTAGATATCTAATAAATCAATCCAAATACAACTTAAGAATGTTTTTCAAAACATGTAAAAGCAACTTGAAGAACAATAAACTGGTTAAAATATTATCACTAGTAGGGGGAATATTTAGTACTGTAAGCAATGATATGATATCTAGGAGTGTAATTAAAAGGTAAACTAAAGAAAAATTCCACCTAAATAAATGTATTTATAAAACTTTATGGGCTGTTGTGTTCTTTCTTAAAGCATAGAATAATTATATTTGATTTGATATGATAGCTTTATAAGTGAAGCGTGTGCAGGCAAGTCAGCTTTCTTTTCTTTACATTCAAGAATAACATAACACTTATCGTGTCTTTGCAACAACCAACACCATGTTAAAATTGGGGCACATGCACATTTTATGTAACTTTCAATATCAATTTTACTTTGGTATTGATATTTTTAAGTCATTATTTTCATTCCAATTGCTTATTCATGTATTTAAGAGCATTTTTACTAAATTTGATTGAATTTCAATGACTTAATACCATCACCAATAGTTTGACAGCTTAGTGTGAATCAAGCAGCCCTTTCCTTTCTTTAAAAGCTTTTTCTAGTCCGCCCTTTTTGTGACAATTGTTCTTCATACCTCTGGACAAAGTTTTATAATGCATTATTGTTTATCGCCCTCTACATACATGTGAGTTATGTTTTATAATGTAGACAACCTCATATTTTTCAGTTAAAGATCTCAAGATAGGGAAAACAATTAAAGAAGATCCTGTCGAATTTGAAGATGTTTTAGAAACAGGTACTTATATAAAATTTAAACTCATAATTGTAGGAAGTGGGAACCTATGTTCTTTGTATTAAAGTAATGAATTCTATAAAACGGGTTTTATAGAACTTATTGACTTCAAATTTTTGGCTAATAAATTATTGGCTTGTAATAGCCACTGTGACTACAAATATATATTGATTAACTGGATTATTTTAGTGATCTTAGTAGCCACAACGACTAAGCAGTGTTAATTACTTTTTCATTTCAACATATGCTACGCTTCCAACAATTTGTATTGTTGAGTTTAGAAATAGTTTATTACTGAACAAAAAGTAGTTTAAGGAAATCTATTTTTGTTTGTAATGAACTTGTAAGAAAATGGTGTATTGTAGCTAGTAGCTACTATGCTAGAAAATCATAATATGAGTTATAGATTTTCCTTTATGGGCCAGCATGAACCATTGAGTTATAAAAATTTTGATACACTCATATATTAAAGCACCACCACTTAATGCAGTTTTAAACATTCATTTATATCAAAAAAGCTCTAAAACATTTATTGTCTTCGTATTCATTCTTTGAAACAAGACAGACAACATAGAGCATTCGATACTAGAATCCTGAATACCAGTCAGACCCGGCTCTAGGTTTTCTGCCGCCCCAAGCAGAAAGCAATTTTGCCGCCCCCTCCTTGAAATTCATTTTTCTGTTAACCTTTATAAATGTAATAGAAGAGAAACACTGATAAATCGGTAGTTTTTAGTCAATTTTGTTCCAAATGTTTCTCAAGTGAATAGAACTTTCATGGGATTAAATCTTTTGATTTTTTCCGTTTAAAAAAAAATGTGCAATATCTCAAGAACGAAATATGTCGGCATCCTATTCAATTTTAGATTTAAAAAATCTTTTGTCTAATGAATGTCTTTCATATATATTAATAAATTTTATTATTAAAAGCTTGTATTTAATACATCATGAATGATGTGTGTGTGCCTTTCAACTTCTTTGATGTCATTTCAACATACTTTCCTATGTCCTAGAAAGCTGAAATTTGGTACACCGCGTAGTCTAGTAGAACATTTTAATGTATTACGGTTTGTTACATCCTCAAAAAGTAGAACGGGTATTTTTTTCTACAAATGGCCTGCAAAAATACCATTGTTTTAAAATAGTTAAAAGAAGACTTGAGAAGCTGTACCGAATATACATCCGCAACATAGACTACGTCTTATCACACGGGTATTTGTACTTGAAGCAATGGTTTACATAAACATTTCATTTATTTCTACAAACTGCCAACAGTAATCTAATAAGTTACAAAGTTAATTATTATGAAATGTTAATTAAGAACCAGAATTAAAGGAATAAAACTTAGCAATTTGATTATTGCTTGATAAGTTTTATTTTATCTCGCGTTCGATAGCATTTGGTACCACTGCCGCCCCCCTCCGACTGTTACATGCCAAGTTACAATCTTTCAAAATCCAACTCTTTTCGTCACACCCGATTTACCGACATAGCTCCCATACCAGGTGGCGACAAATGCGTCATCCTACATCAAACGAGGCCAACATTACATATATATATATATATATATGTAATGTTGGACATATATATATATATCCAACATATGGACATATACATATATATATATGTGTGTGTGTGTGTAATGTTATATATATATATATATATATATATATATGAAAAACTGTTTAAATTAAGTTCAGTGTTTTTAACGCTTTCCTACATAGTTGAAAAGTGTTTATGACTTTGCTCATTCTGTCTGTCTGTCCGATCATACCATAACTGCCATAAAAGTGACTTTATCAAAATGAAATTTTAGTATATTGTTGAGACGGTCTGTGGGACATATGAAAATGTAAATGAATAATATCACACAATCAGTTTTGAATTGAACCCGGGCAGAGCGGATCCTAGCAGGTGTGCAGCGCGTGCACCGCACGCGGGTGGCCAAAACAAGGGGCGGCCGCAGGCCGCTTATAGTTCTATCAATCCAGCAAAAATTTTTAAAGCTTATAATAAGTCGAATAAATATGCTGAATTTTAAATAGTTATTGAAAAATCAAAATAAGTCCCATAGTTTAAGAAAAATAGAATATTAGTGCACAGTGTGTCGGTCCATTGTCCATTAATGTCTACTCTTTACACACATCCTTCATTTGATTGCAAAATTCGTGGCAGAGCCGGCAATACGGCATAGAAAAGGATACCAAATTTTAAATTTCTATCTAAAACAATAACCAAGGGGCATATTTTTGAGACGCCTAAGGATATTTCGTTCCACTGTGTGTTAGCTTATTTATGTATACCACTGTTGGCACACGGCTCGCAGATCAATGGTCAAAAGAACCTTTATTTTAGCGGTCTCCTTTTTAGATTAGAACTGAATTATTTCGGTAAAGTTAACCCTTTCGTGACGGCGGCATTCCGGAACTGCGGCGGCCCAAAGGACGGAGCGCTTCTTTTTCGAACTGTTTCCAGGAGACAGCAATTTTATTGCGCTAAGCCTAACTCTCCAAAACTATTCACTAAAAATCACCCGTTCAACACAGCATTCTACTATTTTCAGGAATAAAGGAAATTCTTATTTTCTGAAGTATATTTTTCTTTCAAATTTTCTTTTATCAAAATATTAAAAATTTTAGCGTATTAAAAATGATAACTTACCTTCAATAAAATAGTTACCAGTTATTCAGGAGTGTATATAGATTTAAATCAGTTATCAGGAGTGTATACAGATTTAAATTTTTAACTAATGCATCTAAAATGGGTTTCAATTTATCTAGCTTTTGGGCATTACTATCAAGAGTAAAATGAAGGTAACGTAATATTCTTGGCCTAACATTTTAACAAAGAAAAAGTACTGATTTATTGGTAGAACATGGTCCCAAGCAAGTAGCAAATTTTAAATTTCAGGTCGATGAGAGTGGCAGAAAATTTAGCTGTTCATATTATAACAAAACTTTAGTGAACGGGGAGAAAATAAATCGCGCGTGGCTCTGATATTCCATAAAGCTAAATCGTATTTTTTGTTTTGCATGTAAATTGTTTGGTAAAGATAGTTCAACACAACTTGTAAGTACTGGCTTTTCTGATTGGCGTCATTGTTCGGATTACCTTAATAAGTATGAAAATACTCTGAAACACGTAAACTCTATAAGATTGTGGTGCGAAATAAAGACGAGGCTGGAAAAAAATTGTACTATTGACGCGGAACAACAAAATGTTTACAATCGAGAGAAAAAGCGATGGAGCGCCATCATTGAAAGAATGATTGCTGTAGTACAATTTTTAGCCAGTCAAAATTTAGCATTCAGAGGAACTAGTACGAAGTTGTATCATAGAGATAATGGTAATTTTTTAAAGGCAGTGGAGATGTTGGCCAAATTTGATCCAGTTATTTCAGAACACCTTAATAATGTCAGTAAATACAATTATAACAAAACACGTATTCCACACTACTTAGGGCAGCAATTTCAAAATGAAATAATTAATATTTAGCCGAATCTATTCGTAATGAGATAACACGAATTGTCAAAAAAGCCAAATATTACACTATAATTTTTGAATCTACACCAGATATTAGCCACACAGAACAAATAACGTTTGTAATTAGATGTGTGAACACTACTGATGGTAAGGTAGATATTTTAGAATTTTTTCTAGGATATTTTCCAGTAACTAATACCACTGGAGAAGGTCTGTGCAATTTTCTATTAGAGAAGCTATTACCTAGTCTACAGCTCGAAGTTAAAGGTATACGGGGTCAGGGCTACGACAATGGATCGAACATGAAGGGGGAAAATATAGGGCTTCAGAAACGGATTCTCGATATCAATCCTAGAGCATTATACGTGCCGTGTGCGG
This sequence comes from Amaurobius ferox, assembly GCA_951213105.1. Classification (NCBI taxonomy): domain Eukaryota; kingdom Metazoa; phylum Arthropoda; class Arachnida; order Araneae; family Amaurobiidae; genus Amaurobius; species Amaurobius ferox. Next base: position 46,931,385 of record OX578148.1, on the reverse strand, counting down.
CTCATACATTAAATCTCGTCGTTAATGACGCTGCCAGCTCCAGTGGTGAAATTTCTGGTTTTTAACGCTTTCCAACAAAGTTGAAAAGTGTTTATGACTTTGTTCATTCTGTCTGTCTGTCCGTTAGCACGATAACTGCCGTAAAAATGACTTAATCAAAATGAAATTTTAGTATGTTGTTCAGACGTCTGTAGGACCTATGGGAATATATATGAATAATATCACCCGATTAGTTTTGGATTGAACCCGTGTTGAAAAAATGAATACATTGAGCCCTATGGGACCTAATTTTTCAAACATTTTTTAGGCGGATTTAAAATCCACAAATTGCTTTGAAATTTTTAAGTAATATTTAAATTGTTCCATAAAATATATAAAAAGAGATTCAGCGAAATATATTCAGTAGTTTTTTAAATTAAAATTAAAATAATAATAATAACACCTCTTATATGAAGTGATTACGTGACCATAATATGAAAAGGTCATGTGACCCACTTCAAAATGATATATGGCATCCATCTTGTGTCAAAATCGTGATTTTTAAAGTTCTTTTTAATTCATATTGAGTGTTGTATCCGTCTTAAAACCACTTTATTTTTGCCCAAATTCTGTGCATCTACATACTGAAGCAACGCAATGGCAATATATTTGAGTTTAAATGCTGATCCAAATTTGATTATTTCTACAACGAAGCCTATTTTTCACCTATGTAAAATGTAAACAGCAAAATATGTAGAATGAGTTGTATTAGAATTGCTGTATTTCTTTAACACAAAATCATTTAGTTCATGGAGTCTGCGTAGCTGATATGAATGAAATATTCATTGATTTTACAAAGAGCAGGACGATTTTTTAAAGAGCAGGACGATTTTTTTCGATTAAGTTTTACAAATAGAGTTTAATTACTTGTTTTTAAATAAAATAAATTTTTATAGTATTGTGATGAATGACATGAATGGGAAGTTATTTATGAATGAAATGCTGCTTTTATAGAGAAAGCCAGGCGTGTTATTTTTTCTATGACGTCATTTGAATGACTTTCAGTTGTTTTCGATGAAGTTTTCAAATATAATAAATTATCGTAGTAATATGATAATTCTAAAATTATTACCGAGTAATGTATAACATTTTAGAGATGTTTAAACCAGGCAATTTATATTTCAATGCCGTCATTTGAATGAAGTTCATTTTTTTCGATGAAGGTTTAAGTTTTCACATATAATAAATTAATGTAGTGTTGTGATAAGTTTTAAAATATTACCGAGGAGTGCATTGCATTTTAGACATGTTTAAATAAAATTGCATTGAAGTTGGAAAGTGTTTCATAATCAATGCTTTAAGCATGATTGATATCTCTTGTTAACACTTTATAACATAGTTGTAAAGTGTTTATGACTTAGTTAATTCTGTCTGTCCGTTAGCACGTTAACTGCCGTAAAAATGACTTTATCATAATGAAATTTTAGTATGTGGTTTAGACAATCTGTGGAACATATGGGAATACAAATGAATAATTTTACTCAATTATTTTTTGGATTGAACTCAGGTTGAAAAAATAAAATACATTGAACCCTATGGGAGCTAATTTTTCAAACATTTTTTACATTATTCTCAAATTGCTTCAAAAATTTTAGGAAATATTCAAATTATCTCATAAAATATATAAAGAAAATTTCATCAAAATATGTTCATTAGTTTTTTAAATAAAAATTAAAATAATAAATGCATCCATATTATATGAAGAGATCACGTGACCCATTTTCAAAATAAAATATGGCATCCATCTTGTGTCAAAATCGTGATTTTTAAATTTTTTTATTATTTATAGTTAGTATTGCATCCGTCCTAAAACCACTTTATTTTTTATTTTTTCCTGTGCATCTATATACTGCGGCCAACGCAATTACAATTTTTTTTTTTTAGTTTAAATGATCATCAAACTTTGATCATTTCTACAACGAAGCCTAGTTTTCATGTATGGAGAATGTAAACATATCAAGCTGTAAGATGAGTTATATAAGATTTGCTGAATTTCTTTAACCAAAACTATTTAGCTCTGGAATCTGCAATATAGCTGATATGAATGAAACATTCATTGATTTTACATAAAGAAGCAGACGATCCCATATTATTGCTTTTTTGATGAAGTTTTAAGCGTGGAGTTAGAAAGTAATTTTAACCTTCATAGTTTTACGAAGTAAAATAAATTTTTATAGTATTGTGATAATTTAAAAAATATCGCCGCTGAATGAAAGGAATGGAGAAAGTTTATGAATGAAATATTCACTGCCTTTATATAGAGAGCTAGGCGATTTATATTTCGTGACATTATTTGAATAAAGTGTATTTGTTTTCAATGAAGTTTTCAAATATAATAAATTATTGTAGTATTGTGATAATTTTAAAAATATCACCGGTGAATGTATGGATTTTCAGAAATGTTTAGATAAAATTGCATTTCAGTTGGAAAGTGTTTCATAATCAATGCTTTAAGCATGATTGATCTTTCTTGTTTCTTTTTGTCTTTTTGTGTGACGCGGACGCCCGTAGATATGTGGCCGCGGTGAATGAATAGAGTTCTTTGTTTCCATCATGAGGAAATGTACAGTTCAATTAGTTTGTACGGGATTTTGATATTGAAAATACACACACATTTATATATAGCCATATATATATATATATATATCATAATCAATGCTCATAATCAATGCTTTTTGCATGAGTGATCTTCCTTGTTTTGATATGGTACAAGAGGTATATAATAACTTTTCTGCGTCCCCATATCGATGGGATTTACTAAAAAGAACACGTGAAAAGTCTAACTTTAAAACTGTTAAGTGAAACAAGGTGGGAAAGTCGTATCATTGCTATTAGACCTCTAAAACAAGACCTAAAAAACATTATTACCGCATTAAATGCCTTAATTGAAGATACCACCAGAGACACGAAATCAAAAATGGGTGCTGAATCAATATATAAAAGTCTTGAAACATTTAAATTTTTGTGTTCAATTTTAATTTGGCATGATTTATTATCAAGAATTGATGTATTAAGTAAAATGCTTCAAAATCCTAAATTAAACATCGCGGAATGCATTGAAAGCTTAGATAATCTTAAAAAATATTTAGTTTCCCTAAGATCTGACGATAATTTTAAAATATTTGTCGATTCAGCAACAACACTTGCTAGAGATTTAGGTATTGATCCCGAATTTCCCATCTCGAAGCTCAGGAAAAAGGTCCGTTTATTTGATTACGAGGGCAGTGATGAACCAGTTTCAAATCCCTTCCAGCAATTCAAGACTGCTTTCTATTTTGCAATTCTTGATCACGCGATCTCTTCGGTAAATCAAAGATTTACCTTATTATCTGAGTGCCATTCAATATTCTGCTTTCTGTATGAGTTTCACAACATTTCTAATGATGATCTCATGAAAGCCTGCATGGACTTAGATATTAAGTTACAGGTACAGGACGAAGGAAGTATTGTGAAAGATATAGACGGTATACAACTCTTTAATGAAATAACTTCATTCAAAGATATTTTTCCAGGTAAAAAACAACCAATTGAGATATTAGAAATTATAGTCAAAAATGATCTCATTCCCTGTTTTCCAAATTTTGCTCAAGCAATAAGAATTTTTTTAACCTTACCTGTTTCTGTGGCTTTAGGTGAAAGAAGTTTCAGTAAATTAAAAATTATTAAAAATTACTTGAGAAATAATATGACACAAGAAAGGCTTTCAGATTTGGCCATTATCTCTATTGAATCCCAAATCTCTGAAAAAATTGATTTCACCGAAATTATTAACAAATTTGCTTCTCAGAAAGCCAGAAAAGTTATTTTATAGTTAATTATTAGGTAGTCTTCGTAGAAGGACTGATTTATATACTTTTCGTTTCACGAGATTTATGCTTTAGTATTTTTTTTTATTAGATTATATTTTCTGAGTAAATACTGTTGTTTTGCATTTCTAATTATAAAATGTCTATTTTTATTTCAAAGGTAATATTTTTGTTTGTTTATTATTTTGTTAAAGTATTTTGTCGCTATTATAACCTATTAGCTGGCCCAAAAATAAAGTTTTACACTTCAAATTTTATTTGCATTTCTATTAATGTTTTATTTTTTACTCTTATACAGGTAGATGAGTATATAATGTCAACGTTAAGTATTAGTCAAAATATGAAAAATTCTCTAGAGGGGCGGCACATTAGGTCTTTGCACGCGGGCGGCCGACACCCTAGGATCGGCCCTGAACCCGGGTTGAATAAGTGAAGTACATTGTACCCTATGGGACCTCATTTTTCAAACATTTTTAAGAGAATTTAAATTTCACAAATTGTTTCGAAAATTTTACGAAATATACAAACTATCCCATAAAATTTATAAAATAAAATTCAGCAAAATATTTTCGGTAGTTATTTAAATAAAAATTAAAACAATAATGACACCCATATTATATGAAGAGATCACGCGACACACTTCAAAATAAAATAGGGCATCCATCATTTTGTCCTAATGTAAAAATCGTGATTTTTAAAGTTCTTTTAAATTTATATTTAGTATTGCGTCCATTCTAAAACCGCTTTATTTTTGCGTATTTCTGTGCATCTATATTCTGTACTAACGCAATTACAATATTTTTAGTTTAAATGATCATCAAACTTTGATTATTTCTGCAACGAAGCCTAATTTTAATGGATGCAGATTGTAAACAAATGATTGTAAGTTGAGTTGTATAAGAATTGTTGAATCTTTTTAAAGCAAAATTATTTAGCTCTGGAGTCTGAAATAAAAGGATATGAATGAAATATTTATTACTTTTACATATAGAGCCAGACGATTTATATTTCGATAACGTCATTTAAATAAAGTTCATTCTTTTATGAAGTTTTTTTAAGTTTTTAAATATAATAAATTATTGTAGTTTTGTGATAATTTAAAATATATCAGCGCAGAATATATCGCATTATGTTTAAATAAAATTGAATTTCAATTGGAAAGTATTACATAATCAATGCTTTATGCATGATTGATTTTTCTTTTTTGTAAATCATTTTAGTTCTACGGCAAATTGTCCTAGAACTAAAATGATTTTTTTATTTTTGTATTGTGATAATTTAAAATTTATCAGCGCTGAATGTATCACATTTTAGAAATGTTTAAATAAAATTGCATTTCAGTTGTAAAGTGTTTCATAATCAATGCTTTATGCATGATTGATCTTTCTTACTCGTATTCTGATGAATTGAACTAGAATGATTTTTTCATTTAAAGTTCCTAATTTTCTGATATTACTTATGATTTGTCACCATTCAAGCTATTATGAATAAAATCTTTTAGCCAAAAATCAAAGTTTCTATATTTATTCGTTTTTAGAAATAATTACATAAATTAAAACTTTCTTATAACTACATATAGCTGAAATCAATAGGATTTTATTGTTACCGATTTGGCATGCATTTATTATGTAATTCGCTTCATTATTTCGAGATATGTATCTATTCCTGTAGGAAAGTAAAATTTTCTAATGTTTCTAGAATGACTGGTGATAACTACTAAACGATGTTGTCCATTTCTTTCTGGTTAGAAATACCTAGAAATCATTTACTCCTTTAACAACCGTGAGTAGTACTTCTATAATGTAAAACAAGAAAGATCAATCATGCTTAAAGCATTGATTATGAAACACTTTCCAACTTCAATGCAATTTTATTTAAAAAAAGTCGAAAATGCAATACATTCCTCGGTAATATTTTAAAACTTATCACAATACTACATTAATTTATTATATTTGAAAACTTAAACCTTCATTGAAAAAAATGAACTTCATTCAAATGACGGCATTGAAATATAAATTGCCTGGTTTAAATATCTCTAAAATGTGATACATTCCATGGTAATATTTTTTAAACTATCATAATACTACGATAATTTATTATATTTGAAAACTTCATCGAAAACAACTGAAATTAATTCAAATGACGTCTTAGAAAAAATAACACGCCTCGATCTCTATAAAAACAGGATTTCATTCATAACTTTCTCCCATTCATTTCATTCATTACAATACTATAATAATTTCTTTTATTTAAAAATTAAGACCATGGAGCTACAAGTAATAAAACTCTGCTTAAAACTTCATCGAAAAAAATCGTCCTTCTCTTCATAAAATCAATTAATATTTCATTCATATCAACCATGCAGAGTCCATGGACTAAATTATTTTGTTTTAAAGAAATACAGCAATTCTAATACAACTCATTCTACATATTTTGCTGTTTACATTTTACATAAGTGAAAAATAGGCTTCGTTTTAGAAATAATCAAATTTGGATAATCATTTAAACTCAAATATATTGTATTTGCGTTGTTAAGTATGTAGATGCACAGAATTTAAGCAAAAATAAAGTAGTTTTAGGACCGATACAACACTCAATATGAATTAAAAAGAACTTAAAAAATCACGATTTTGAAACAAGATGGATGCGATATATCATTTTGAAGTGGGTCATGTGATCGTTTCATGTCATGGTCACGTGATCGTTTCATATAAGAGGTGTGATTATTATTTTAATTTTTATTTAAAGAACTACTGAATATATTTCGCTGAATTTTTTTTTATATATTTTATGGAACAATTTGAATATTACCTAAAATTTTCGAAGCAATTTGTGAATTTTAAATCCGCTTAAGAAATGTTTGAAAAATTAGGTCCCATAGGGCTCAATGTATTTCATTTTTTCAACCCGGGTTCAATCCAAAACTAATTGGGTGATCGTATTCATTTATATTCCCATAGGTCCTACAGACCGTCTGAACAACATACTAAAATTTCATTTTGATTAAGTCATTTTTACGGCAGTTATCGTGTTAACAGACAGACAGAATGAACAAAGTCATAAACACTTTTCAACTTTGTTGTAAAGTGTTAAAAAAAGACTATTTTAAATCAAAAACGTGCAATACCTCAAAACACACATTTTATTGTCCTGTAAATGGCGGAATTTATAAAATGAAATATTACATATAAATTTAATATTTTTGTAACAAATTGTAATATAATCATTTAAAATTTTTTTTTTAATTATCGAAGTAAGAAAATTTGAAGATCCTAGCTTTCGAGAAAATTAAGGATTTGGCAATTATTGATTGTATACCAAATATATTTTGATTTGCTTAATTTGTTTGATATACATACCACTGCATGTGGAAAAGTAAAATTTTCGGCGAGAACTTCTAAACAATGGTATTCATTTATTTTCTGTTGAAAGTAATTGCTAAATGTGTAATAACTTAATAATATCGAGTGTATTTAATTTTATATGATTTTTTTTCTGTCTCAAATTAAAAATGCAAAATATCTCGAAAACGGTGCATATTAGCATCCTATATAAATAATGATGTTCGCTTTTAAGTGAAACTTCAATTAAAATAAATATCTATTTTTGTAACCTTTTTAAATATTATACTTTTCATGTTCATCTTGTTTTTTATTTTAAATGTTCGAAAAATTGATGGCTTTCTTCTGTCTCATTCACCCGAAAATTAAGGAGTCTTTGATATTTATTGACTGAAGAAGTATTGCCAAATTGTATTCTATTTTATTGATTTGTTATAGAGATATCATTACCTAAGACTGTATTTCTTTCAGGAATAAAACTTGGGAGGGGGGGGGGGCTAAGCCCCTTCCGGAAACATCCTGCATCCCCCACCCCACCCACCCCAGATACATTTTATAGACCAAACGCTACTAAATTCAGACAATTTACCAGACCAAATGCTAATAAATTCAGAAACTCATAAAATACTTTTTGTAAATTTTAACCTAGTTTCCACTTCTTATGTAGCAGCATTTAGATTATTATTATCATTTTATTTCACGATTGACTATTTTCAGAATGAAATCTTGTAGCTATAACTCAATTTACATTATTTAAAAAAAATGTCATCCTTTTGTTTAGCCGGAATAGTTTTTCTCTCAATGTTTGAATAAGTATTTGCTATATATATATATATATATATATATATATATATACACATAGTCATTACTTCCATATATGTGTTTATATAGTAATTACATCTGTATAGTAGTTGGTTAAAATTACATTAGATAATTTGCCCCCTCTGAGGTTCCATTTTCTCCCCAACTTCAAGACAAAAAATCCCGAAAGAAACACTGCACAGATAGACAGACATTATCGAAAATATGGTTATTAGTATTCAAGGATGCTCAACACCGGTAAATTTATCAAAATCCGAGCATTCGGTTTCTGACCCCCATCACAATACTTTTCTTTCCTATGTGTTGCAGGAAAAGAAATTAGATATAAAAAGGATATTTTTGTAACTCTTGTGATATTTATTATACTCTCCTCACTAAATAGATGTAAGTATTCGCACAAATCTTTTTTAAAGATCTATACGTTTTTGAAGGGACTGATTACAAAACACAAAGTAATTATTCTTTAACTTTTTCTTGTCAATATGTCTATCGGTCAGTCTGCCACCTAATCGAGGTATCCTACTATTCACTGAAACTACTAAACCAAATGAAGTCAGATTTTGAATAGAGTTAGGCTGTTACTCGATCCAATGAATACTGTCACAATTTATTATTATTTTTTTACATTTTTCATTAGTCGTTCGCAAAATGAGCAAACGTCGTTTCCGCAAGATTACAATACTACTACTCAGCCAATTGAAATAAAATTTTGTACGGGTATGGCTTGTTATATACTTGAAAAAACATTTTAAGAGTTCATTTCTGTGCACCACACTGCAAGTATAATATAAAAAAAAATATAAGGAGGGTACATGCTTAAAATGCAAAATTTAAATGTTCTAATTAAATAGTAACATAATTTCAATTATATTCAAAAGTTGAAATAATTTAGGAAGTTGAAGACATTTACAGTATTTTGTTTTACTTTTTATTTATCAGAAAGAACGAAAATTCTTTGAGGTTCATTATTTTTTCTGATGAGGTTCATCATTTTTTCTGATGACTTACAATAAGAAAATAAAAATTAGAAAGTTTGGAGCTCTATGTATGAGAGAGACAATTTGTTTAAAAAATAAATTTTGATTGATTTTCAATTAATTTTAAAAACTAAATTCTTTCCTATTAGCTTTCGTTGTAAATACTCAAATGCCAAAAAATGTTATATTCTATTGAATTCTTGCTCCATAACTTAAACGCAGAATATATGTAAATGATACTTTTAGGATCCGATATAATTCATTTAAAGAATTCAAGTTTATAAAATAACAGGAATTTTAAAGTTGCGAGATGTGAATATGTTAAATATTGTCTCCATTTTAAAAATTACCTCATTCAAATTACAGTAGTTACTTTTCAAATTAAACGAAGCTTGAACTGAAATCCTGATAACCAAAAATTTAAATAATTCGAAAAGGTAGAAATTGCCCGTAAATAATGTAAGTAATATTAATACATACTTTTAATTTAAGAAAAAATAAATACAGTATTAGGTAAGGAAAACGCACATAGGAAAAGAAATCTAAAAATTGATCAAAATGAGGAAACCATTTCTAAGAACTTTCAAGGAGCTAAATTTAATATAGCATCCTAAGAATAAGCAAAACACTGATACGTGCGTAAAATTTAAAATATTTTTTAGCTAAAAAGTAACTTGACAAATGCTGTATATAAGTCGTTATAATAAAAACTATCACGATCTTTAAATTACAGAATATACCGATTTTACATCTGAAATTTAGAATAATCTGAATTCTCTGGTTGGGGTTCTAAAATGTTATATGTTAATATAAACAATTTTAAACAATCAAAAAATAATTAATAGCTTGCTTACCTTAAATTTCATGCAAAATGCTAGATGAATATTTTAAATAATATCAAGTTCAACTGTATAACATTGAAAGAAAAACGATAAACTCTTCTTTGCGGCAAGAAAAAATATGCTTTACATTTCTCACCAAAACGTACGACTGGTCTACTCAGAACAAATCTCGCGCGGAACAAAATGATTCATAAACACATGTTTCACACAGCCCATGGGGAAGTGTATGTACCATAAATTTTATGTACCGATGTCTCAAGATGAGACCTGTCCTCGTCCAGTTTTCTAATTACTTTCAATGTGGACACCTGTTTTGGCATAGATGTAAAAGAAGTTTACTTATATTGGGAGATTGAGGGGAAATGATTTCCGGATTTGGAGCGTAGGAGAATACTTAACAAAGGAAGGGTATTCTGGCACAGCAATTCCGGGTTGGAACCCCATCGTTTCAAGCAAAGTGCCCTATCTCATCGGATTTTTTCATGGAATAGTTAACAAAAACCAGTTTCACATAAAAGCTTTTGCAGTTCACAGATAATGGTCAATATGCCGTCCTAGACCGTCCGGGGGTGACGCCTAGACATGCTGTTGATGGCTGTACTGGACACCCGTTAAGCTAAAGTAATTAGTTGTTACTTGTGTTGCAAGATAAACAATTAAGGCGACATACTGGAAGCGGTCCCCTTTAGCCCTCTGGTTCTCTTTTTCAAAGAGGAGAATGAATGATAGCAGTTTTCACTCTTTTATCTGGGACCAAATGTTTAACATTTGTTCAGCATTTTTATTTTACTTTTTAACGCATACAACTGCCCTTGTAAATACAGTAGCTCGTGCCCCAGAACTTTTTTTTTTTAATTTAAGAGATATTTTTTATTAAGATATTTAAGTTGACTGAAATGCCGCCCATAAAATGTGCCGCTCCAAGCAAGTGCTTGTTTTGCTGGTGCCTTAAGCCGGCCCTGATACCAGTATTTGGTTTTTGTTGGTGTTTTATATTTATCAAATTTGTATATTGATAACTTAAATATTATTCACAACTGTCCTTTATTTTAATTATTTTTTGAGTTTTTAATAACAATGTATGAATTAATGTCACTTATTGCAACATTTTTACAGAGAGTCAATTCATTTTATTTCATTGTTTATATTTTCAAAAAATTTATTACTATTTTCCCTCAATACAGCATAGCATATTAATGTTTATAACCATTTGGCTCCTTACAATGTACATATTTGCTTGTAAAATGTTTGGCATTTAATTCCTTCAGTCAAACCTGTTAAAACTTTTGATCTTGTATGTTTCAATTTTTACATCACCTTATGATTGACCAATTTTTTTAGATTGATTTTCTCTGTATGCTAATGTTTTTAGTTGGTAATTCATTTTTTTAAATCATTTATTTAACTTGATCTGTTGTTTATTTGTCCGTGAGATTCATATCTTTGAGGTCCTAATTAATAAGTTCCATTGATCATAGTAACATTGAATCTAGTATGTGATTGTCTTTTGTAGTACATCTTAGAGTTTTTTGCATTCTGAACTTTATCAGTGTAACTTATTCTGGGTCCACCATAGGAATGTTGGGAATAATTCAAAATCCAAAGCATAGAAAATCTGGATTTTCTATGTGTGTTGTCTTTTATTGTATATTTTAATTTTTTGGATTTTGAACCTTATTGGGCTAGTTTGTCCTGGGCAGGAATGTACTCATTTTTCCTAAATCATGGAGTAGCTAGAAAGCTCATATTTGAGATGTCACTGTCTTTGATGATATATTTTTTAATCTTTTGGATTTTAAACCCATAATAGGAATGTACTCATTTTTTAAAGAATAACTTTAGAACCGGAGCAGCTAGAAAGTCCAAATGTGGTATGTTGTTGTCTTTCATACATTTAAGCTACATTCTAATAAACCCATGTTTAATGCATTTAAGTTACATATAAATAATAAAAGGTAAACTGTTTGTGATTTTACTTGTTTATAAGCAGAGGAGACAGGTAGTAACATTATTAATATTATCATTATATTATTACTTTAATATTTGCCATCTCATTGATTGCTCTATGTATGCTTCTGTATTCCATTTGATAGGTAAAATGCCTTTTCTTTAAAATTAAGTTACATTATAAGTTTTGTTATTTTTCCTTAAAATTTTTCCAGTCAGGAATGCATTAACGTTTCAAAATCCAGACATACTGGTCTATAATTTTGAAAATTACAAGTATCAAAATAGGGATTTTTAATTTTACTGTGGTATTGAATTTCCTAACAACACAGTTGTACAATGATTTTTGCATTAATATTGTATTTTACATTAACAAGATCAACAAAATTACAAAAAATAACCAATTACAAGGTGTTTGCATTAAAAATACTGCAGTTAATAAAAGCATAAACAGTTGATTAAATTGTACTTTTATAATTTCATGGCGGTGTTAGCAAAGTCTCGTTACTGTAGATTATTTTATACAACAGTTTGAGTTAATTTTTATACAATTTCAAGGTATCTACTGGTTATAAAACTGCTTCTAGTTATAATTTTAAACATATGATGTTAACAATATTTTTAGGCAATATGTTTACAGATCAAACTACTGCTAAAATATTAAAACTAAAAAAACTTCGTCAAAAGCCGCATATAACAACAAAAAAAAAATAGTATCGACGGGTTAAAGACAAGAAACAGCCTTCGTCAGGATACAAAAAGTGCAACCTTCACTCATGAGAGTAAGATGGGTAACTTTTTCAATTTTATAATATGTTTATATTGTTTTCTGCTTTATAAAAATTATAATTTAAACCTAAATTAAAATGTAAGTTATGTCACTCATCTAAAGAGAGATTCTATATAAAAATATTTCTACAACTTTGCCAAAAATACCATCTTTTTAGGATGCACCATTTGTGAGATAGAGCTTCCGCAAACATACTAGCCAGCTGACTGGCTGGCGGACTTACCTAGATAAAAAGAGGTATGATAAATTCAATACGGCAAATGTAATAATTGTAATTTTCAACCATCTGTTATTGCTGGATTATTTACACAACTTTTAACTGTTCAGCCACAAAATTACTTTCATTTGAGAACCATCGAGGATTTCCCATCCGTTGATTATAAAAATTTTTTAAACCAATTATATCTTCACATGTTGTAGTATTCATAGCATATCTACACTGATTTATGGATTCTTTTACTCTTGACTATTATCACCATCTATTGGCATTATAGTGCATTTTTCTGAGGTATAGGGTGGTATTTCTCTGTGGTCGAAAAATGAGGTCCCTTATCAGATCATGCACTTTAAAGTAATTGAAGTCTGTGCTGCTTTAAGATGTGACTGTGCATGCTCTGAAACTAAGGATCTAAGCCTATCTTTTTTCATTCTTGTACAATCCTTGATGAGATTTAGATGTGATCAAGTATTTTACTACAGATAAAGTATATTGAATGTTTTTTTTTCTATTACTTATTGCTCTTAAGAATACATTTTTTCAATTAGAGTATTTTCTAAAGAATCTCATTAAGCGTTGTTTTGTTTTCACAATTTGAGATTTTATATATATATATATATATATATATATATATATATATCTTTTCATATTATAATGTCTAAAATTTCTATTTGTTACTCTAGTTAATCTTCAATATTGGTCCGGTGCTGTTCTTTTCTATTATTGGCATTATGGCTGTGGTTTTGCTTCTATGGTGATGTTAATATTTCATGATTACTTGAATTGATTATTTTTATTATTACATTTTTTTTATATTTATCCATGTACTTGTCTGCTGCATTATTCGCGTATTGTATATTGGTTATTTTGTTTTCTGTCAAGTTGTTTACGAATTTTTCGTAGTAACATCCTATTTTAATTAGTAAGAACTGAATTACACTAAAGTTAGCTGCATTTGCGCTGAATTGGTATCAATTTTTATCTCAACTTATATCTCAATTATTATTCCAATCTTTCATATTATAATGTCTAAAATTTCTATTTGTTATTCTGGTTAATCTTTGAATCTGGGCCGTTGCTGTTCTTTTTTATTATCGGCATTATGGCCATGGTTTTGCTTGTATGGTGATGTTAATATTTCACGATTACTTGAATTGATTATTTTTATTATTGCATTTTTCTTATATATATATATATATATTTGGGGGGGGCCTGTTTTTAAGTATATGTGATTAATTATTCCACTACAGATAAGTTATATCGAATGTATTTTTTTAATATTACTTAATAAACAATGTACCCAGCGTTGCTCGGGATTTAAAATAAACTGTTGTGACATAGCAATGTCTGCATCCATGCAACAGAATTTTACTTTTTGATTATAAGTGGATATATAGTTAAACGTTATTTGGTTTTTAGGAATTCACTGTGATTTCCATTGAAATGTTTAATACAAAATGATCAAGATTTTATAATGTATATTACAAAAAATGTCATTTAATTCTGATTTTTTATAAGTAAATGATATCATTTACAGAACATTAGTATGCACCTTTCTCATGATTTTGCCAGATATTCAGCTGAAATAGGGTGAAAATTAAAATATGTGTTCACAGTTATCAAATGGGTGAGTACTTTGTAAACATTTTTAACCAGAAATCAATGAACACCACTGTTTAAAAGTTATGATCTGTCCTCGAATATTAGAATCTTACTTTTGAATAAGGAATATCTCTTGAAATAATCAAGCATTCTATGAATTTTAGTATATTTATTTTGGTTGTAACAATGGATCTATCGATTTTCAGCAATATCAAATTACAAGAAAGCTATATTTTGCATTATTGTTTTCCCAATATCGAAATTTGTTAATTTGTAAGTAAAATCATGTGTTGCACATGATTCTTTTTTCACATTTACCCATTGTTTTGAAAAAACTTACTGCATAACAGTGGCATTGCCAAGGAATGGTTTTAGGTGTAATAACCCTCTCTGGAGACACATTCTGTTCAGTATTAAAATTGTGTGCAGTGAACACTAGTGTGAAATTATTATTCCAAAAATGTTTTTTCTGTAAAGTCTTCTTACAGACATTTCTGATTAGCAGACAGCCTCCATTTAAAGGACATTATTTTTAATTTCCATTCCCAAAAGTATGTCCACTTCTGTGTATTTATCTGCAAATACCAGGTCCTCTGCATAATGATGGCTTTAGATGTTAAAAAAGCAATTGCTACAACATGTTTTTAATCAGTAAATATGCACTTTAATCACACATTTAAAAAATGTGATTCAATCACAATTCTATTGCTAATAAAATAAAATTAAAAATAGAAATGTTCATTTAGTGTTAATTTTGGGAATGGTTACAAAAGTTTTTTTAAAAACTATGAAATTAAATGATCAAGGTTAATATATAAAGTAAAGTTCAAGGAAATGATATTTGGAGAATTGAGAACTTTACATTTTTCTGTTGCAATTCCCCCCCCCCCCCCCCTCTCATTTTACAAAGAAAGTTGGGAATGTTTATTGACATTCAAGAGTACAAACTGTTAGAACTTACGATTTCAAATGTTTATATTAATCCAATGAATATTGTAATGTCGGGATTCCAAAATCTCACATTACTTTTATATTAAATGTATAAATTCATATAATGTATTTCAAATCATCTAATTTATATACAGCTTTTTAACTTATTTAATTCTGATTAAAACTCCCTCTTGTCATGCATTTATGAAAATGGTATATTTCAGAAACATTTAACTTTTTAAGCCACAATCTAAATCCTTTTTTAAAAGTATTATTTCAAACATGCGAGCATTCTAAAAATTATTTGTTCTATTTAATTTGAGGTCATCGTTTTGGCTAATGCAACAGGAAACTAATGGTTTAGTATGCGATGTATATGTTGCTGCTGATAAAGAATGTGTAGAGGTGATAGCTTGAGTCGCGATGGGAGATGGGATTTCCCCTTTTTGCTGGCACAACTCGCATGCATCTCATGTTGATGCATGGAAAATGTTTTTGGCGGTTGGATTTAAAAATGATAGCTCTCTCTGCTTCCGTGAGGTGGACATAAAAACTCAAGACACAGTTTTTCTCATGCGCATTTCCTCATTTGACTGCCAGACCACTCTACGCCAATCCGGGCTTCGGCACAGATAATTTTGACGCTCACGATGGAGCCTGGCCGCCAGATCGGCTCCTTGAGGTCTGTGAGCTGAGGAAATGTGGCCATGGAGATATCCGGATGATCCAAGGCCCACTGGATCGAAGACTATCATCGTCACTCCTGTGAAAATGACCCAAGGCCCATAGCAGATCCGATTTCGTGCCTGTCGGAGCTCTAAAATAACCCCGTTTGGGTACTCCACTGATGTCCTTAGCTTCTCATGATTTTTCACTTCTGGATGTGTTCATTTTTCGTGGCTTGAGGTAAGCCCCCTTTTTCCATTGTTGAATATTTACTAATTTTGAAGACTCTTTGACAAACTTTGCGAGCCTTGTTATAATTTCGTTGGAGCTCATCGCTGGCTCGAAGAGATAGATGTACGACAACACCAAATAATGATTTATGAAATTTATTGATTTTATATATATTAATTGACATAATTTATTGAAATGTCTGCGTATTTATGAAATTTATGATTATTTTGTTTGCCACTGATTTTAATATTGGTTCATTACTGAAGCTTGTGGCATTGGTTTAATGAAGTCTTGAGCGCCTGTGTCCAGTGGCATGCTGAAAGATTCAGCTCATGTTTTTAATGCTCCTTAAATTACTTTAATAAATGATTTATTTTAACTTCAAAATTATGTGCGTTTATTTTGTTTTACTGTGATTTTATTTTATTTAATATTTGTGGCTGAAGAAGAAGTTCCTGAAAGGTAAGGGTTTGTTATTTTTGTTGGTGTTTTGGCTCTGTTTCCAGGCAGGTCATCTTAGAGATTTACTTCTCCAGACAATGGGGATGAACCTTTGTAGTTATTTGCGGCCTTTTCGATCATGGGTTTGCTAGTGCTTGTGTCTTCTAAATTCCAAATTTATGAAGGCCATGTTCCACGCCTTTACAATATCACACCTTTTTAGATGCCATCATAAATGATAATTTTGAAGGTTTTTATAGCAATGGCCAAAATTTATCATAAATTACAAAAATATAATCAGCATTGAGCTATCACAATGTAAAATTAAGCATTCTTTAAATTCTTTTATAAATGATTCTGTTTACTTTTAGGATTTGAATCTACAGAGGGAACTCCACAACAGAAGAGTTTTTCTCCAGCATTGTGTGAAGCACGATATCTCAAATTTATTATCAAATCCGGATATGATCATTTCTGTGCTGTTTTTAAAGTTACTGTTAGTGGTGTAAGTCTATGATGGATGCTATTTGTTTGTCATTTTAAATACTTATGAATAAGTATATCTTTCTGTGTCAGTTCATAATTGTAAATAAATTATTCATTGTAAAAACCTAAAATGCTTGGAATTACAAATTTTCTGATGGGTTTTAAAAAATTCCAACACTTATGGGTTTTAAAAAATTCCAACACTTGCTTATAATTTATTAAATAAAACTGGTACAGCGAAACCAGACAATCACAAGACCATAATTTTTGTCATTTGCTATTTTTAACCTTGGGCTGAACCTACAAGGGTTTTTAACCTTGTTATGATTACAGAACCCCAGTGGATTGCTAGTCCATGATCATATCCACCACCTTCATCAGACTATCAGAAGTATCATCATCTATACATTAATACGTAGATACCAATATGACTTGATTTTTCTCTAATTTAACTTCAATTATTTTTAAATTGTTCAAAGATCAGGTCCCATACCTTCAAGGTGTATAGATACTCATGGTTGAGAATCCTTGATTTGGATGTTCCCTGTATAATATTTAGCTAAAAAAACAATGATCAATCAATTCATTTATGATAGTAAAGCACCATTAATATGCTTTCCAAGGGATCAGTGAAGAAAAAAAGCATATAAAAATGTAAGATCAAACTTCGCCAAAATGCAAAATTACAAACTGAAATACATGTTTATGCATAAAAAAATATATAATATTTTTTAGCAATGAAATGGTTTTTTTTACTAATTTTTCAAACAGTATAAATATATTTTAATAAATATAGTAATAAAATACTGTGTGAATAAAACCTGTAATATATATATTAATAAATATATTTTAATAAATATAGTAATAAAATACTGTGTGAATAAAACCTGTTAAAAAAATACCATAAAGCAAAAACGTAGGGACACTGACTAGTTTCAAATGCAAAATGCATTCTTCAGAATAAGAGAAATACAGCTGTCACTTCATAAAATCAGAAAAGCATCTGTAGACAAATGCTTTTAGTAATATTATTTTTGAAAATAAGTAGTGTCATTTTATAAAAATAAGAAAATCATTTATACCCTTTTTTTCTTTTATAATACTCCCCACTTTAGAAAATTACTCCTTACATTTTGGAAAAGGAGTAAACATATATCTTAAATGAAATTAATGTCATTGGATAGGAATATCATAGGACTAACGGGAAAAGTGTATAAATGAGAAGTGCTTTTTACACTTTTCCACACTCTAGTGTCATAAAAATATGGTTATTCTCAATAAATAATAGCCAGAATCTAAAGTGTCATTCTATAATCCTATTGGGAAAATTTCTTGACTGCATTTATTCTTAAACAGCAACAATTGAAATCCCTACCATCCCATCAGTAACCAAGCTAGATTTGTGTGGTGGTGATGGGAGAAATGTGTGAATTTGTGTGGTATACGTGCAAAGTAGATACAATTTAATGTTGCTGCTGCAGTAGTTGAACTAGTGTTATGATAGTAATATTCTTCTAACTGTAAATTTCAATAATTGTTAATAAAAACTGAAGCACACATAGTATGTCATTAAAAAAATGCTCAAAATTCTGCTGCAATAATAACACAAGCAAATAAAAACTTCAAAAATACAGCATAAACACAAACAGGTCATTTCAAGAGTCAACAGCGTTCTTCTTCAGGACCCTAACATAATATTGAATAATGGTTTTTGAACAAAAAGCAGTTTCATCTTTAAGACTGATCTTGAATACATAGACTAGATTTGTTATATAATAATACCTGCAGATGCAAAACTCTATAAAAATCAAAGTGGGTTTGGTTTAGTTTAGTTATCATTTATTCCTTATTTTCTGACTATATATATTAGCATTAAAACATGCCTTACAATTTGAAGAAGACAAGAATTCATCACATAAATAAAATATTTATATCTATAGACAAATCAACATTTCAACAATACCGATTAGAAACAGTAATTGTGCTATGAATATAAAGTCAACGTTAGCATTCATTAACTTTATTTCCTTCATCTTCATATTCGCAGGCAATGCCTTTTTGTCCCTGTTGTACTTCAATAACTGGTGTTTCACCCAGACATTGTTCCAAGCCTTTCCAAGAGCATTGACCCAAAAATTCACCTAAATACACAAAAATTTATGAATCAAGGAATCATACAAAAATTGTGAAAGACATTTATATATTAAAAAGTATCCAATGTTAAATTGTAATAAACATGTCACAAAGAACTGAAAATCGGAAAATAAATACAATTATGCAATTAAAAAAACCAGCAATGGCTCCAGTCTGATAGAACCAAAATGGTTTTGCGTGAATAACATTTTGAAAAATAAAACTTCAGTAAAGTAGAATAAGTTTATTCGATTTTTTATTTTTTAGACTCATTTATTTCATTTAAGACTTTCAAAGCACTACAAATTACTCGCTAACTGCTTATAACTATCTAGCACTTTTAGTTTCTGCCCCAATTTTATCTGGATACTCCGACCATAGACTTCACACTTAAATATCTTTTACTAACTCACTTTTCGGTATATAAATTAAACTTATACAATATATCTAATGAGATTTTACATTCAAGTTAATCTATAAACTTGCCTGGCGGCACCTAAATATATAATTGAATATGTATATTTTAAGAGATGTTCAAACCTCACCAATCATTAAATATCTTTAGAATCCTTAAGTTCATTTAACCTATTTTTTTTAAACAAAATAAAATATCTTTTGCTTATGCACCAATATTTTACTAAGGAGTAAGTAAACAGACTGAGCTGCAATACCTGTGACATTTTAAGTATTGCAACTTTCCCATCCATTGGAAAACCCAGTTTATAATACTACTAAAATATCAAAATTATAACCACATGCTTGGAAAACTAAGAGTTCAATCAAAAATCCAATTATATACACTTGTAGGGATTTTAAAGAGCTATAAATTATTACTTATTACACTTTTAGTTTTTGAGATATGGCATTACAAATTTGAAAAACGGAAAATTTTCAATCTTCTTCAACTTGACACGACAATTACTTGGAAACTATAAGAGCTCTTTTTTTAAAATAAATATAGATTTAGAATTGAGAAACTAAATTTTCTAATGCATATCTTTGCCATTTACTGTTTATATCTATCTTTTATAGTTTCAAAGTTATTTCATAAGAAAGTAAGAAAATGACAAAAACAATCACTTGGATAGATACTTTTTAAGGTTTTTTTTTTAAAAAAACAAGTTCAAAATATTAAAACATTGAAGTTTTTTTATATATTTATAATCTGGACCCTATTTCTGACAAAACCAGATAAATTATTTACATTTTATCTATCATGTTTGGAAGTATAACTGTCCAAAAGTCCAAAATGTTTACATTTTTCATAATGCTGTGACTTCCACCACAGAAATCCCAAGCATAAATGTCATTCACATCAGAAAAAGAACAACTCATCAGATATCCCTTATAAAGTGTGGAACCTTTTTGCCCATAGCTCACTAAAAAAGTAAAATACTTTGTCTATGTGCACAATTTTTAACAAGGCTTTCAAACATAATGCTCTCAGACTTTTCAAATACTGATTGAATTTTTGCTAATAAGAAAGATATTACTGTCTAAGGGAAAACTTTTTTATAATAAATGTAAAAGCATTAATCTTTCCTTAAAATTACACACCTATAGTCATCCCAGGCCACTCAACTAACAGCTCATACCCTAGAGTGAGTTGGGTGACCTGAGTCTTCTACACCTATAGTCATCCGACCATTCAAACAGCTGCTCATATCCTAGAGTGAGTCAGGTGGCCTGGGTTTTCAACACCTATAGTCATGGCCTGTCATATTGGCATATTATTGGTGATTGGGAATTTTAACCCTTTGACAGTCATGCTGCATACTGAGTATCGTTTTTAGAGAGTTAATACTCAAGTGACTCACATAATAGTGACATACATGTACAAAGATGCCATTTAACCACTCTTCTTTCAACAAATAACGTGACTCACACATCAAAGAATAGAGTTACAATACAATATGGTAACATGAAATTATGCTGTATTTGTAATGTGAAAAGTATCTCCGAACCCATATAGTCACATTCTGTAACAGTAAAAAATGAATAAATTCTTAAAAATATAAATATTTCTAATCAAACAATTCATGCCAAAATTAACTTTTAAATTCATGTGAAATTGAAACTCTGGCTTTGATGGGTTAAAATAATAAAAAAAAAGAAAAGAAAAGGAAGATCAATCATGCATAAAGCATTGATTTTGAAACACTTTCCAACTGAAATGCAATTTTACTGAAACATCTCTAAAATGTGATACATTCAGCATTGTTATTTTTAAAATTATCACAGTACTACAGTAATTTATTATATTTGAAAACTTAAAACTTCAATGAAAAAAAAAAAATTCTAATTACACAAAATGAACTTTATTCAAATGATGTCATCGAAATATAAACCAAAATATATTATTTCATTCATATCACTTTTATTCCAGACTCCGCAGCTAAATAATTTTGTGTGAAAAACTTTCATCAAATTTATACAACTCACCTTATAATTACTTGATTTGTTTACATTTTGCATGTGTTAAAATTAGGCTTTGTTGTAGTAACAATCAAAATTTAGTGAACATTTAAAATAAAAAATATTGTATTCGGCAATTATCGTGCGAACAGACAGACAGACAGAATGACCAAAATCATAAACAATTTACAACTGTGTTAAAAAAAAAGATGTACACTCTCAGTTTATTCATTATCTAATATTAAAATTGAATATTTTTTCATAAAATGTATGCACCTAAACTTTAGAAGAAAACTAAAATTAATGAAAACAAGAAAAACTAGATACAAATGTGAAAAATGAGGAATATGGATGGATAGGAAGCATACACAAAGCAATTTAAAATATGTTGATGCATTTTAAATTATAAGTGACTATGAAATATGTTTGCAAAGTAACAGAAAATGCACTTTTCTAATTCATAAGAAATTATACACTTTTCTAATTTATCTTTAGCAGCTTCTATGATGCCACAAGCAAGAGTTGCTTTCTTCATATCCTTCCTCCTCACAACACTACTTCGTTTTTCTGAATCCCTATCAAACAACTGTTTGGCGTATCTAAACATAATTTTGAAACGAAACTTATAGCATTTTTAGGCAATTTCTTTCAACTCCTCCTCTGCTTCTTGTTCCCTTTTTAATGCCATCTGCTTTTTGTTGTTTAACAAATATTTTCTCTTCTTTCACTTTTTTTTTTTTTTTTTAAGTTTCACTTCAAAAGTATTCTTGTCTTGCTTCTTTCACTCTTAAGTAAAGCTGAAGTGATTGGAACTTTACTCATGGTGTTACCATTTCTTCAAATGATGACTTTTATTACATGGATAGATGCTGTTGTCTTTTCACCAAGGTTCATTCTTGTTATTTATACAGAAGCCATGTTTGGTATCTGCATTCCATGGAAAAGTGTCCAATAAGCTTTAAACAGCTAGGACAAATTAAAATATTTTGCCTTTCCAAAATATGTACCTATCACTTCAAACATTTTGACCCAATAAACACCAATTTTTTTCATATGTAAAGGTTTTAACATTCAAATTTGCTTTATGTTGGATATATTTAAAAACATCCAAAGCTCATACGATTCTTTCTTGTATAATTTTGACAATATTATCATCATTAAATTTTAACATTTTCATACATGCACATAAGTTACATAGATTGTTCACAGTTTGCCCCCTTTTTCTTTACCAATGGGTGAAGTATTTTTAAATCTTTAGGAATTGCAGAAATTATAGACAACTCAGCTTGCAAGTATTCAGAAATACAAATGTAGCATTGCTTTTTTTTTTTTTAAGTTTCACTTCAAAAGTATTCTTGTCTTGCTTCTTTCACTCTTAAGTAAAGCTGAAGTGATTGGAACTTTACTCATGGTGTTACCATTTCTTCAAATGATGACTTTTATTACATGGATAGATGCTGTTGTCTTTTCACCAAGGTTCATTCTTGTTATTTATACAGAAGCCATGTTTGGTATCTGCATTCCATGGAAAAGTGTCCATTAAAGTTCAAATAAAATATTTATTTTGTTTCATTTAATGAAGCAAGAGTTCTTACACCAGAATCAATCTCCATTTGCTTTATAGGTAAAAAATTACTCCCAACAGATACCCCCAATTCTTTTTCCTATGACAGATCCAGACTTCATATACCTTTACAGCAAATTAGTGAGGATTTCATTACATTTAAAATACAAGAAGAGAATTAAAAGAGTTTCATGTTGGAAAAGGAAAATAAACTCTGTAAATGTAGCAGATAATATGACAATAAATTGCATATAGACTAGCGTATTAGGATCATTTAGATACTGTCTTATTCTTTTATATCCAGCATTTGATGAAATATTATCAAGACTGTGTTCCTTTGGGAGGAACTGTAGGAAATATTTCAAAATAACACTATATTGTCCGATAATGCATTTTAGCACTGATTCAATAGTAAGCCATCTAAAACTAACATGATGAAAAAAAAAATTATTTTCAACATAGAGACTGGATTTCAGCAAAATCTTCCATTCGTGCAACACTTGTTTTGAAAAAAAAAAAAAAAAATTCAGTGGCAAACTCATCAATTCTATATCCAAAAATTTCAAACCTTTCGATATTGCATTGTGTAACTTATATGTGTAACCAATATCCAGGAATTCTGCTTCTCCAATTACTTGTAGTTCATAACTTAATTTCTTTAACACCAATTTATTTATATTTGGGTCATCCAACACTATATTGTTCGATGATAAGCCATCAACATGACATAAAAGAAAATAATTTACAGCATTTAAAAAAAAAAAAACTGAATGTCAACGAAATTTTCTTTTTATGCAGCACTTGTTTTTGAAAAAAAAAATATGGTAAGTTTATTAAGGGCAACCGATGTTTCAAACTTTCAAGCGCAACGTATTTTTCATGTCTTTTATTATTTTTGCTTTTGCATGCTCTAGAATAGTCGTGCACAACCCACGGGCCACATGCAGCCTTCGGCCTAATCAATCGTGTGCAGCCCGCAACCACCCTCAGCTTGGGGAACACATAAAAAGAAAATTCCAAGACTTTCGCAAAAAAAAAGAAAAGAAAAGAAAAACTAAATCATAAAATTTTAGGAAAAATTATTTTTTATATCAAATTTTCTTTAAGATTTTGACTACAAAACAAATAAAAAGAGCAAATCAAACAGCTTTAAATTAAAAATTGTCCATTTCTTACAATGAGAAGTGGAATGTTTGAATTCATACCCTGCCATGGTAGTCCTTCATTGACTTGCTGTTGGCGAGAATTTTCCATTCGGCAAACCTACACAGGAAACTGGAATGTGTTTGTTGGAGGAGGAGAATTGTTTTCAGTTAACAACATTTTCCCAAGTATAGTCAAAGACTCAAAGTCAAACAGTTGAAGGTCGATAAATAAAGCGTTTTGGTTTAATACGATTTACGTTATAACTTCTGTGACTATGTCTAAAAAACGTAAAGTCGGTGATGAGAATCGTGCATTTCAGGAGAAATGGGGTGAGAGTTATTTTTTCGTAGAGAACAAAGGCAAAGCAACATGTTTAATTTGCTAAGAAACTATTGTTGTAATGAAGGAGTACAATGTGAAGAGACATTACGATACAAAGCATGCTGACAAATACAAAGAGTTGTCGGGACAAATGAGAAAGAATAAAATTAAAGATTTGCAACATAAATTTACAAACCAACAAAATATTTTCAAAAGATTGATGATTCGGAAATTGCAGTCAAAGCAAGTTTTGTTGTGTCGAAAATTTTAGTTAAAAAACTGAAACCGTACAAAGATGGAAAGTTGGTCAAAGAATGCTTGGAAGAAGTGGCAAATATAGCATTTCTGGAGAAAAAAAGGTATTATTTCGAAGATAAGCCTTAATCATATGATGCTAGCAAGATCAGAAGTAATGGCATTAGATATTGAAAAAACATTAAAAGAGAAAATTTCTGAATTCACATGGTTTTCATTGGCCATAGATGAAAGCAGACGCCACTGACACTGCACAGCTGTCAATTTTTATTCGTGGCATTGACTGTAATTTCAATGTTACGGAGGAGTTACCGGCATTACTTCCAATGAAAAATACAACAAAAGAAACAGACATTTATCAAGAACTTAAAAAAGTCTTGGAAAAGTACAATTTGGACTTAAAAATGTTACATGGTATTTCAACCGATGGCGCGCCAGCTATGGTGGGAAAAAACCAAGAATTAGTAAATTATTTGGCAACAGATAGCAAGGCCGTGGGGAATGAAATCGCAGCATGCCATTGCCTTTTACACAAAGAGAACCTTTGTGCAAAAATTATTAAAATGAACATGTAATGAAAATCATTATTAAAGTAATAAACTTTATTCGTTCCAGAGGAGTCGCTCATTGTCAGTTCAGAGATTTCCTATCCCAGTTAGATTCTCAATGTGATGATGTCATTTATTTTACACAAGTTTGTTGGCTAAGTGCTGGAAAAATGCTGAAGCGAGTGTATGACTTGCGTGAGGAGATCATTACTTTTTTCAAAAGTCGTGATCATAATCTGGTGGCAGACTTTGAAGACAAGGAATAGCTATGTGATTTATCTTTTATGGTTGATATGACACAACATCTGAATGAGCTAAATACGAAGCTTCAGGGGAAAAATAACCCGATACACAACCTATTTTACTCAATCAAGTCATTTGAGTTTAAGTTAACATTATGGAATTCACAACTCAAGTCTGGTCAATTGTTGAATTTTCCAATAATGAGTAATTTTATTGCAAATTGTGAAGATGATCTCATCAACTTTATTAAATACACTTCACTAGTAGAAAATCTGCAAAATGAGTTCCGTCATCGATTTCAAGATATCATAAAATTTTTGGAAGTGTTTGCAATACCATTCGCGACAAATATTGAAACAGTGCCTGTCAATTTTCAAATGGAGCTTATCGAAATTCAGAGTAACTTCGAATTGAAAGCTAAATTTTCCGAAGTTTCTTTGCTAAAATTTTACAGAAATTACTTGCCTTGTGAAATGGAAAAATTGAAAATTCATGCTCAAAAAACGATAACATTATTTGGGAGCACCTACTTATGTGAACAATCATTTTCATTAATGAAACAAGTGAAATCAAAAGGTCGTTCTCGTCTAACTGATAAACACTTGGAGGGAAACCTATGGATCACTGTATCTAACATTGAACCAGACATTGAAAGAATAATTAAAACCAAACAATGTCAAATTTCCCACTAGCTCTTCAAAAAAATAAAAAGATTTTGGCGATGTCTGTACGTTTTTGAAGAAAGTGAGTTGTTTTGTTCATTTCTGTATTTGTTTTTAATTTTTTGTTTCGGTATTTACTAAAAATATATTGCTGGGTGGTACCCCCCCCCCCCCCCTCCCTTGCAACCCGCCGTTGCTTAGTCTGTGAAATTGGCCCGCAGGTACTAAAAGGTTGAGCACCCCTGCTCTAGAAGTACATGTGCTAAATGAGCACATTCAACCATATTTTTCGATTACAAGTCCAGTACATACACATAAAATTACTTTTTTACCTAAGCAATAGGAGTTTCACCAAATGTGAGTGAATACATGTTTTTCTCAATATTTTGTTGCATATCTCTTGAAAGCACAGAAGTAAAATATGGAGCAATTCCATGAGATAAGATATATTTTTGATATAAAATATGAAAATAAATGTTTCTTTTTTAAAGTAAAAATAGGAAATAAGTAAAATTTTTTAAAAAGTAGAAAGAGTTTGAACCCTGTATTATAAACAGGTTTCATTCTAGTAATTTTGACACTATTAAATTTTGCACACAGACAAGACTAAGGCCCATTTACTAATCCAATAAAGTTGATATTCTGAATCATTACACTAACATCAACATTTTAGTCTGCATTGACAAATGTTTCCTAGTCATAAATCAAAAGAACTAATTTGAATAATTTTAATAGAGATTCCCATTTGATGGACTGTTGTTTTTGCAAGAAATTGAATCATTGTCATTGAACTAAAAAAGCCTAGGTTTTTTATCTTGATACAAGCTTCTAGATTGGTTTCCAAACCTTACATCATCCAGAAATGAAAATGAACCAGTAACAAAATAAAAAAATGACTGGTTTGGGAAATTAAATAAGTTAAATGTATAAATAAGGGTAGAACACTTGACTTATATGTCAAGAAAGCAGCTAGTTTCAGAAAATAAATAACTGCATCAGGAAAATATGAAACAATTAGAAAGAAAATATCAGTACCATTGAAAACTTGTATTTGAATTTTAGACCACCTTTGGAAATAATTTGGTACGATTATAACACGCGATTAGTGGAACCCTATTGATTTTAAAATCGGTTAGGAAGATCCCCCCCCCCCCCCTCCTCGTCCATTTTTATTCCCAGTGAATTATATACTACGTATGTATGGGAAATAAAAAGGAATTGTGACGAACTAAATAAGAAAATAATGCACACTTGTTACGGCTTTGTGGTGGGATGAAAATCTTAAACCCATTTTGTAGACAGTCTTTGCATTCTGTAAAATAATTATGTAATGCTTTCAACAAGAAGTGCTGCAATATTGAAAAAAAAATGGAATGAGAAAGAGAAATGTATCTGACAAAAATAGAAACAGATTTGTATCGACAGCAAAAACTCTTGAACTGAAATAAGTTAGAATCCTGTACAAAACTAGTTTGGAATCGTCTACTGTATTGACACAGTGAATGTCACAGTTCCCCTCAAATCCAGATAGGTATTTAGGCGTTGCTTCTAGAAGCAGAGAACTATAGAGGGCTGTGCTTTTCTTGATTACAACTGTCAAACAAATACTCTATCCCCCCCCCCCCCCTAGTTGTTATCGCTGACAGACAGAGATTGTACAACCGTCGAAGAGTAAGCTAAGATAGGAGTGATTGATACCCTGCTAGCTCTTTAAGTACAACTCACAAGCACATAACCTACAGGGTTGTAAACTTATCTAAATTCTGTTCTACATACCTGCACTTGAAATAGTTTTTGGATCATTTTAAATCGATTTCATAATGAAAAAATCATAATATTTGCTGACATTAATAGAAAGATGTGTTACTATTTTCTTTTTATTTAGGCCAAATATTCAAATTTTCTTTCAAATTTGCTTCAGAAGCCCTCTAACGGAAAGTTTCATTGTGATATTAACAATTAAGTTCATTTTTGAAACACTTGAAATTTAAATCTCTATATTATAAAAAAGCAGCTGACACCGCCTCTGCCGCTAACTCTAACGCCGCTGTTTGTCAAATTTCTCATTTCTCGAGATTCTTTGCAAAAACTATTGCATATAAAAACATCAAATTGGGTACACTTGTATATAGAAGAAGCTTTGGGGAATACGCTGAATTAAACGTCTTTTGATATAATATTGCAGTTTACGAGATATAGACAAAATATTTGTGTCCCCACGAATTTTTGCAGGCAGGTACTCACATGGGTGAATTTTTGAAGGGCGGAACCCCTTTTTACTTTCCTTATATACATAATGTATAAGGAAAGTATTGTGACGGGGTCAAAAATTCGAATTCGAGTTTTCGACGGGAGAGCACGTTTCAAGCATCCCTGATCACGAGTCGAACATTTTTGAAGTGATGTCTGTGTATGTGTGAAAGTATGTATGTGTGTGTGTCAGTGAGTCTGTGGAGACGATAACTGACGAACGAATGGACCGATTCGAACCAAATTTGGTACAAAAATTACAATCCGTAAACACTGGAAGCCTATTGTTTTTATACGCAATCGAATCTTCAGAACCCCCAAAATTTTCGAATGAAATTTTGAAAAATTCCTCAAAAAATCAAAACCACTAATAAAGTTACGCAACTAGACATTTCTTATGTAATTTTTCATTAGAAAACGATTGGCATAACTTTTAGAACGTTAACATGAACCGTTCTCGAGATATTGCACATTTTTCAAAAAACTTATCAAAAAGTCATATAAAATAAAAAAAAATATTTCCTATTGAAAAACATGTTCACTTTTCATGTGTGATACCATACGATAAATTAGGTGACATCATTCTCATGGATCTAGCTCATTCCATTCATGAAAAAAGATACTTTGAGTAATACGTTTGTATTTGAACGCCAATAGTCACCTGTCTGCTGTAAGAATAACTTATTCCTTCGTTCATAACGCTTGGCGAGATTTTGGCGGAATGTCGCCAACTTGGCGACTTTTTGAAATGTTGCCAAATTAACGAAAATCTCGCCAAATAGATAAAAATGACGCTAAATCAATGAAAATGACGACTAATTGTCGAAAATTCAATATTTTGGAAAGAATATTAGTATCTACTATAAGAAAAACCCATTTTTTTACTGTAAAAGTAGTAAATTCATTACATTATATAAGGAAAGTCATGTGTTGCCCACATCAGATTTTTTTAATTTCGATGTAGTTTGACATATTTTACTTTTTATGCACTTCTGAAGTGAATATATATATATATATATTGAAAAATTATCTTGAAAAGAATATTAGTATCTACTATAAGAAAAACCCATTTTTTTACTCTAAAAGTAGTAAATTCATTACATTATATAAGGAAATCCATGTGTTGCCCACATCAAATTTTTTAAATTTCGATGTAGTTTGAGATATTTTACTTTTTATGCACTTCTGAAGGGAATATATATATATATTTAGCCATACTTCTACATTCTCTTGAATTTATTATATTTTCATCTTTTTATCTTGCAGCTTTAACTGTAGAATATCTCATTTTATTGCTTTTACGCAGTACCGTTTTTTTTACTCTCTTTGACAACAGCAAATCACATCTTTTCATTTCTGCATATGGCAACATTGGTCTAGTCATATTTTGCTCGTCATGGTTGTTCTAATGAAGTGTATTTTAAGGTATTTATGTTTTCTTTTATTTTTTCAATCTATATGCTTGTCGTCCATATAACACAAGTTTATAGATAAATTCTATCTTGTGTTTCAGAAACAAGCATTTTTGTGTTCATTTCGAAGGGATATATGGACTTGACAAGAATTTTTTCGAAATGAACTTATCTTAAGCCTAAAGCTCTTCCACGTGCAAGCTTTTATTGCTTGATTTTTTTTTTTTCCTATTTTCATTCCTCACCCTTGAAATTTGTTGATTGTCTTTGTCTTTATGACCTGCATTACGCTTTATAATTTCCTCTTTATGTTTGAATTTCTTTTATTTCTTTGTATTTTGTAGAAAATTTTAAAATAGTGTATTATGAATTACTACTTACATTCTAACATTGGATTTATAATTTATATATATATATATATATATATATATATATATATATATATATATATATATATATATATTGTATCGGCACTTCTAACGATTTCTTTGTCTGGTACCGAAATTGGGTACATCGTACTTCTATAGAGAAATTGGGTGTATCTATAGAGAAATAATAGGGTAACACGATGAAATAAACCATTAGTTTTAGGAGAAATAGGTGTGAAGCGAGCTCCGCTAGCGCAGCGAGTAGGAGGCGAAGCCTCCCGAAGGGGGTTAGCGAAGTGTAGCGAGCAGGAGGCAGAGCTCCTAGTTTTAAAGAAAATCGTAATACGACTAAAATATGTGTGTTTTCCTTTAATATCATGTAAACAGATAACATTTACAGGCAAAATTCACGGAGGAATTTTCTAAAAAATTTCCCCATTAGTTAACATGGAGGCTCATAAGTGGTGGTAAGGTATGAATCCCCTTAAATGCTCAAAATAGATCAGACTTTGTCGTAACAGCTGCCTGGCTACTATCCCTGGTCACGTCCAGGAAGAGATTATTACACCTCAATGGCCAGAGATAGTTTCTTTGTGTTGATAAACAAGTCTTGTAACAATGCTTTCAGTACTAAAGGAATGCGATTGTACACATGTATAAGACAAGCAAGTTCAATCAGGCATAAAGCATTGATTATGAAATACTTTCCATTAAAATGCAATTTTATTTAAACATTTCTAAAATGCAATATATGCAGCTTAACATCTTTCTACCACTGAGTTTTCGACACTGTTTTTTAACACTTTCCATCATAGTTGAAAAATGTTATGACTTAAATATGACTTTGGTCATTCTGTCTGCCTGTCCGTTCGCACAATAGCTGCCGTAAAAATTTGATGTTTGCAGCACATGGCTTTCTGCAGACTCATATTCACGTTTTTTTTTTTATTTCTTCGATAATTCAATAAATTGAGTTCAATGGCACAAAATAACAGCCTTAATTATTTTACGTGATACTGAACGGGTACTTTTAATCCAATTTTCATTCTCATTGGGTAACTGGACATATTTTCAAAGGTGGTATAGCGAAAATGCGAAAAAACTTAAATATATCGAGAACAACTAGTTCTAGAGCAGGGGTCGGCAACCTGCGACTCGCGAGCCGCATGCGGCTCTTTGGATGTAAAGTTGCGGCTCTCCAGTTCCATACGAAAAAATTAATAATTTATTATCAAAACCCTTAAAAAATAAGAAAATATATTTTTAAGTACCTAATTTCTCAATAGCTTCTATTTTCATAATCGTTAATTACAAATCGCTACGCTTAACATGACCGTAATGAGATAAATTTGAACTATTTTTTTGTTTATAGAGATGAGACTCCGTGACCATGTTTACCTTTCAGCCAATTGCATTCCATTTCCGTCTCACCCAAACAGCCACCGTCTATACTCTAGACGTGTTGTCAGTCCGTCATCCTCGGACAGCGCGGTCGACGTTACGTTGCATGTGTGTTAATGTAATCGCTTGCTGTTTTTGCGTGTCTATTCGCTTGTTGTTAACAGAGTAAGTAACAGAATTGGATTACATATATGAGGATCGTGTTAACGAAGTAA
This sequence comes from Amaurobius ferox, assembly GCA_951213105.1. Lineage (NCBI taxonomy): Eukaryota > Metazoa > Arthropoda > Arachnida > Araneae > Amaurobiidae > Amaurobius > Amaurobius ferox. The sequence goes on along the minus strand of OX578148.1, from coordinate 46,899,315 downwards.
TAATGGTAAATAAATTGTTTGTCGTTTTAGATAGCTAAGTAAAATTTAAAAAAATCATTTTTTCAACTCCGCCGCCAGCATGGCATCTGGTAAAAAAAAGAGAAGAACTAAAGAAGAAAACCGAGAATCCATTCAGGATTGGACGGAGTCGTTTGCATTCATATGCAACACAGATGGCCTTCCGACTTGTCTCATTTGCCACGAAAAACTCTCACACAATAAGAAGTCAAATTTGGAGAGACACTTCACTACAAAACATACCCAGTTTGCTGGTAAATATCCAACCGGTGACGCACGAAAAAAAGCTGTTGAAGAGCTCCATAAAGAAAAACAACAACAGTCAAGTTCCATGCTAAGTAACTGGGCGCAATCTTCCAATAATGTAAATATGGCAAACTTTGCAGTATCATTAGAAATTGCAAAAAGAGGAAAACCATTCCCAAATGGTGAGTACGTCAAAGATTGTTTTATACGTGCATCTGAAGAACTGTTTCGTGATTTTAAAAACAAAGCAGAAATCATGAAAAAAATCAAAGATTTGCCATTATCTGCTAAAACAGTATAAGATAGAACTACTAAAATGTCTTCAAATGTAACACATATGCAAGTGGAACACATATGCAAGTGGGTTGCCTTACACCTTTCTGGTAGGTCGGACGGTCTGGGCAACACCCATTGGTCTGGGTCTCAACATATGCAAGTGGAAGACATTCAACTGGCTTCTGCCTTATCACTTAGATGAGTCTTGCGACATAAAAGACACGGCACAAGTTACCCATTTCGTCAGGTATATATCGTCCCAAGGTCCAAAAGAAGAACTGCTAGGATTGCTACCGCTCTCAGGGCAAACTCGTGGAGAAGATATAGCAAATGCTGTGCAAAAATACCTGGAAGACAATGGAATCTATATAAATGAAATCGTTTCTATAGCAACTGATGGAGCCAGAAGTACGACAGGAATACATAGAGGAGTAACATCAATTCATCAGAAAAAAATAAACCACGAAATTCTAACGTTTCACTGCATAATTCATCAAGAAGCGCTTTGTGCCCAAACATTTCCGGCCGAAATAGTTGAGGTCATGAACCTGGTAATTAAGATTATTAACAGCATCTTGGCTAAATCACTCTACCGTCGCCAGTTTAAAGATTTCCTTGAAGAAATAGATAGCCAGTTTTCTGACCTACTTCTGCACAATAAAGAGCGATGGCTTTCCAGAGGTAACGTATTGCAACGTTTTGCTTTGTGCTTGAGTGAAATAAAAACATTCCTCAATGAAAAAAGCATTGACCATCCCGAATTGGAAGAAGACAAATGGCTGCAAAAATTCAACTTCATGGTAGATACCACAATGAAACTTAATGAACTAAATCTAAAACTGCAAGGAGAGGGCAACCCAGCCTACGCCTTGCTCGAAGAAGTAGTTTGTTTCGAAAAAAAAATTACTTCTTTTTGTTGAAGACATGGAGAGCGGTAAATTACTTCATTTTAAAAATCTGAAGCCATATCGCGATGAGACCAATGCAACTATTGACACGAATTACTTCAGCATAGCTTTAAAAAACATGAAGGATGGATTCGCTGAGAGATTCGATCAATTCAAGACAAACAAAAGTACTCTCGCGTTCATAGTAAATCCTCTCAACACAAATGCAAATGAGATCAACATTGAGCCATTTGGAATTGATGCTGGATCGCTCCAAACGCAATTGCTAGATTTGAAAAGGAAAGACTTGTGGAGTGGCAAGTTCACAGAACTCAAGAGCCAGTTGGAAGAGTTGGGGATCCAAAAATGCATGCACATCGCGCAGCACAAGTGGAAATAAATTCTAAAAGAAATTCCACGAGTTGAGGCCCTCATATTCGGCGCATGGAATAGTCTTCCAGAATGCTACAGTGAGGTGAAAAATTGGCATATGGAGGGCTGACGATCTTCGGGTCGACATATTCGTGCGAGCAAGCGTTCTCTTGCATGAATATAATAAAAAGTAAAGATCGAAGTCAACTAACAAATAAGAATCTAGAGTCGTGTTTGAAACTTAAAACAAGAAAGTTATAAGCCAGATTTAATCAAACTTTCAAAAGGCATGCAAAGCCAATGCTCCCATTGATGTAACTATCTATATTTGTGTTTTTATATGAATAAATATTATTCCGTATTTAAAGCCGTTTATTTTAAATCAAAAATCAAATATGTATAAGCAAATACTAAAATATTGAAACGAAAAATTTTAGTGGCTCTTTAAAAACTGGGAAATTTTGTAAATTGTAACTTTTGGCTCTTCCGTTTCAATAGGTTGCCGACCCCTGTTCTAGAGTAATGGGGTGGATCTCAATCTTTACGCAGTCAAAAATATACATAAAACAGGCATTTAATGGATATATTTGAGCATGGACAATCTTTTATTTTAGATTTTTACGATTATTGCAGGCCATTTCGCAAATAAAGGCCGGTTCCGTTTTTCCGAACCGTACCAAAATCTAATCAGCGCCAGATTATCTTATAAGTGATTTATCTACCCAATTTTATGAAATTTGGTCTATTAGTTTTTCAGCTAGAATGGATACAGTCAATTTTGCGGGCCATTTAGAAAAAAAAAGGTAGGCTCTTTTTAATCCCAAATCGTAACAAAGTCTAATCAACACCAGGATCGCCGACAAAGGAGTCCCATTCAAAGGTCACCCTACCAAATTTTATGAAATTCGGCCAATTAGTTTTTCACTTGGAGTAAATATACATTGTATAGACAGAAAGACACACACACATAAACGTCAAGCTAAAAGCCGTTTTTCATGTTTTGGAGGTCTCAAAACTTGTAGATCCGACGAAAACTTGCGTTGCGATTTTCGGCATGAATCCAATACTTTCCCTATGCATTACCATGAATTGCAGGGAAAATACAAATCTGATGTGGGCAGCACATGACTTTCGCTGCAGACTCAAATTCATATTTTATTTATTTCTTTAATAATTCTTTAGATTGAGTTTAATTGATCCATATAACACTAAATTTGCATTTTTAATTCAATTTTGTTTTTATTAGGTAATTGGACATTTTTACTAAATCGGCGTAACAAAAATGCAAGAAATCTAAAATATCTTGAGAACGGTTAGTCCTAAGGTATAATGGAGTATGTTATATTATTTTCCTCATCAAAAATTGCGTATAAAACAAGAATTTAATCGATACATTTGAGCATACGTAGTCTTTTTTTTTTTTGGCGATTTTTATAGAACATTTCATGAAAAAAGGTAGGTTGTTCTTTTCCAAATTGTACCAAAATCTAATCAGCACCAGAGTACCCCACAGGTAACTTATCTACCAAATTTTGTGACATTTGGTCAATTAATATTTTCGCTAGAGTGGATATATGAAATTTTTGCGGGCCATTTCGTAAAAAAGGCGGGTTCTTCTTTTCCGAATCGTACCAAATTCTGATCATCACCAGGGTATTCAACTTGTAACTTATCTACCAAATTTTGTGAAATTTGGTCAATTAATATTTTAGCTAGAGCGGATAAATTAAATTTTTACGAGCCATTTTGCAAAAAAGGCGGGTTCTGTTTTTACGAATCGTACCAAAATCAAATCAGCACCAGGGTTATACACAAGTGACTTACCAAATTTTATAAAATTCGGTCCATTAGTTTTTGAGTTAGAGTGGATACAAAATCTGCACAAACTGACAGACACACACAAGGACGTCACGCTAAAATTAGTTTTTTCGTATTCTGGAGCTCTCGAAACGTGTAGATCCAGCAAAAACTCGAGTTGCGATTTTCGACATGATTCCAATACTTTCCCTATATATTACCATGTATTGCAGGGAAAGTAAAAATCTGACGGCGAATTAAAAGTGAATTAAATTTAATTAAAATAAGAAAAACGCGGCTATAAGTCTGCAGGGAAAGTCATGTGCTGCCCACATCAGATATTTACTCTCCCTGTAATACATGGTATTGTATAGGGAAAGTATTGTCATCATGTCGAATATCGCAACACGAGTTTTAGACGGATTTACACGTTTCGAGAACTATAGAATACGAAAATACTATTTTTAGCTTGACGTCCGTGTGTGTGTGTCTGTGTGTCTGTCTGTCTGTGCAATGTATATATTCACTCTTAAAACCTAATGGATCGAATTTCATAAAATTTGGCAGCTAAGTCACTTGGATGTGACCCTGGTGCTGATTAGTTTTTGGTACGATTCGTAAAAACAGAACCTGCCTTTTTTTGCGAAATGGACCGTAAGAATTTCATTTATCCGCTCTAGCTAAAATACTAATTGACCAAATTTCAAAAAATTTCGTAGATAAGTTTCTTGTTGGATACTCTGGTGCTGATTAGCTTTTGGTACGATTGGAAAAAGAATAACCTGCCTTTTTTTTCTGAAATGGCCCTAAAAAGTCGCCAAATCTAAAAAAAAGACTAAGCAGTGTATGCTCAAATATATCAATAAAATTTGTGTTTTATACGCAAATTTTAAAGAGGAAAATAATATAACACATTCCATTATACTTTAGGATTAACCGTTCTCAAGATATTTGAGATTTCTTGCATTTTTTTCCCCGATTTCAGAAAAATGTCCAATTACCAAATAAAAACAAAATTGAATTAAAAATGCAAATATAGTGTTATATGGTGCAATTAAACTCAATCTAAAGAATTATTGAAGAAATAAAGAAAATATAAATCTGAGTCTGCAGGGAAAGTCTGCTGCCCACAGCAGATTTTTACTTTCATGCAGTACATGGTAAAGTATAGGGAAAGTACTGTCACCATGTCGAAAATCGCAACTCGAGTTTTCGACGGATTTACACATTTTGAGACCTCTAGAATACGAAAATCCAATTTATAGATTCACGTCTGTGTGTGTGCGTCTGTGTGTCTGTGTGTCTATCTGTCTGTGCAATGGATGTATCCACTCTAACTAAAAAACTAATGGATCGAATTTCATAAAATTTGGTAGGTAAGTCACTTGGATGTGACCCTGGTGCTGATTAGGTTTTGGTATGATTCGTAAAAACAGAACCTGCTTTTTTTTGCAAAATGGACAGTAAGAATTTCATTTATCCGCTCTAGGTAAAATACTAATTGACCAAATTTTACAAAATTTGGTAGATAAGTTTCTTGTTGGGTACTCTGGTGCTGATTAGATTTTGGTACGATTCGGAAAAGAACAACCTGCCTTTTTTTACGAAATGGCCAGCCATAATCGCCTGAATCTAAAAATAAAGACTAAGTAGTGTATGCTCAAATGTATCGATTAAATTCATGTTTTATACGCAATTTTTCAAGAAGAAAACAATATAACACACTCCATTATACTTTTGGACTAACCGTTTTCAAGATATTTGAGATTTCTGGCATTTTTATTACGCCGATTTCGGAAAATTTTCCAATTACCAAATAAAAACAAAATTGAATTAAAAATGCAAATTTAGTGTTATATGGATCAATTAAACTCAATCTAAAGAATTATTAAAGAAATAAAAAATATATGAATTTGAGATTGCCGGGAAAGTCGTGTGCTGCCCACATCAGATATTTACTTTCCCTGCAATACATGGTAAAGTATAGGGGAAGTATTGTCATCATGTCGAAAATCGCAACTCGAGTTTTCGACGGATTTACACGTTTCGAGACCTCTAGAATACGAAAAAACTATATTTAGCGTGATGTCTGTGTGTGTGTCAGTCTGTGTGCCTGTCTGTCTGTCTGTGCAATGTATGTATCCACTGTTACTCAAAATTTAATGGACCGAATTTCATACAATTTGGTAGGTAAGTCACTTGGATGTGACCCTGGTGCTGATTAGATTTTGGTACAATTTGGAAAAAAAATAACCTGCCTTTATTTGCGAAATGACCCGCAAAAATCGTCAAAATCTGAAATAAAAACTACGTATGCTTAAATATATCCATTAAATGCTTCTGTTATACGTAATTTTTAACGATGAAATGAATAAGACCAACCCCATTACACTAGGAGTAGCCGTTCTGGAGATTTTTCGTATTTTCTGCGCGCCACACTTGAAAGTATAAGTCCAGTTACCAAATAAGAACGAAAATTGAATTAAGAGTGAATTAAATTTAATTAATATAAAGAAAACTTAAATATAAGTCTGCAGAGAAAGTCATGTGCTGCCCACATCAGATTATTACTTTCCCTGCAATACATGATAATGTATAGGGAAAGCATTGGAATCAAACCGAAAATCACAACTCGAGTATTCGACGGATCTACACTTTTCGATACCTCTAGAATACAAAAAAACTATTTTTAGCGTGACGTCTGTGTGTGTGTGTCTGTTTGTGTGTGTGTCTGTCTGTGCAATGTATGTATACACTCTAACTAAATAACTACTGGATCGAATTTCATAATATTAGGTAAGTAAGTCACCTGGGTGGGACCCTGGTGCTGATTAGTTTTTGGTAGGATTCAAAGAAACAGAACCCGCCTTTTTTGTGAAATGGCCCTCAAAAATTACCTGTATCCAATCTAGCTGAAAAACTGATGCACCGAATTTCACAAAATTCGGTAGATAAGTCGCTTGCAGGTCACTCTGGTTCTGCGAAACACACTTTCAGTAACACTGATCTAGGAAATTAAGCTTTGGTCTCTGATTTAACACTAAGCGGTATGTAGTTCTGATTTTTCATTTCCCTGCAATACATGGTAATGTATAGGGAAAGTATTGTAATCATGTCGAAAATCGCAACTCGAGTTTTCGAAGGATCTACACGTTTCGAGACCTCTAGAATACGAAAAAACTATTTTTAGCATGACGTCTGTGTGTGTGTGTACAGGGATGTCCCCCACCTACTTGCTCTTCGTATCAATTTTTGGAGCAAGCATAAATCTCTTTTGAAGCAGCATGAAGTGCTTCGGAGCATGAAATATACAGCATGAAATATACATCTCCCGTCGAAAACTCGAATTCGAATTTTCAACCACGTCACAATACTTTCCTTATACATTATGTATATAAGGAAAGTAATATGAGTTTAAAAAATGACAATGTTGACTGTGCAATACTGAATATGTACAAACACATTCAATTTAAAAATAGTCAATGTGTTTGTCTAGCCTACTGCTCATTTTACAAAGAGAAATTCCCAATTTTCCAGATTTATCCTGTTGTCTTCAGCAAAATTCAAGATAGTACATACTGCTATTTTAACAAAAATTTTGCGAAAAATAATTTTTGAATAAATTTAAGTACATGAAGGTAGAAAACAATAAAAAATTCCTCTTAAATGTTTTATATAATTTTGAATGCATACGTCAGCTTCAACTTTTAAATAAAATTTTTCTATTTTGCAAAAGAGTTTTGATCTCAGTTATTAAAATAATTTTGAAACTAGACACTATGCATTTTCTTATTCTGCAATTTTACAAAAATGAAAATTTATATTGTGCCAAATACGATCAAAAACTTTCTTATAAAGCCTCCAAATTAATACTATTATAAAAAATATTTTTAATTATAATGTCATAAGTTTCCTTTTCTAAATGTACATTTTACATAAAACATAAGTTCAGAAAAAGTTTTTTCCAAATTAAAAAAGTGAGTGCAAGTGTAATTTGCTACTACAATTAGTCTTTTCTGTTTCTGGAAAAGTATAAAACAGAATATATTTTTAATAAATTTATAAATTAGTTGAAACTTATTTCGAATCACTAATGCACAATTGTATACCTGCTACCCTTAGAAGGGGTACAAAAACAATGGTTTAATGAGATTTTATAAGGTGGGAAAAGTTGAAAAGGCAGAAAATCTTCTTCATGACTGTGATTATCAAAGCACATTTTACTTTTCTGTGCAAGAATAAAATATCTGATGTGGGCAACACATGACTTTCCTTATATAATGCAATGAATTTACTACTTTCAGAATAAAAAAATAGGTTTTTCTTATAGTAGATATTTATATCCTTTTGTTTTAAGATATTGAACTTTCGTCAATGAGTAGTCATTTTCATTGATTTAGTGTAATTTTTATCCATTTGGCGAGATTTTCGTTAATTTGGCAACATTTAAAAAGCCGCCAAATTGGCGACATTTCGCCAAATTCGGCGTCAAATTTCGTCAAGCATTATGGACGGAAAAATAAATTATTCTTATAGCAGATAAATAACTATTGGAGTTCAATTACAAAAGTATCACTCAAAGTATATTTTCTCTTGAATGGAACAAGCTAGATCCACGAGAATGATGTCACCAAATTTATTGCATGATATTACATACGAAAAGTGAGCATGTTTCTCAGCAGTTAATATTTTTTTTTAATTTATGGGATTTTTTGATAAATTTATTTGAAAAATATGCAATATCTCGAGAACGGTTCGTGCTAGCGTTCTAAAGTCTATGTCAATCGTTTTCTAACGAAAAATTACATGAGAAATGTCTATTTGCGTAACTTTCTTAAAGGTTTTGATTTTTTGATGATTTTTTCAAAATTTCATTCGACAATTTAGGGGGTTCTGAACATTCGATTGTGTTTTAAAGTAATAGGCTTCCAGTATTCAAGGATTGTGATTTTTGTACCAAATTTCATTCGAATCTGTCCATTCGTCTCCACAGACTCATCGACACACACACACAAACATACTTTCACACATTCACACACATACTTTCACACACACACACACACATACTTTCACACACACACATACTTTCACACATTTGGTGTTCAAATACAAAAGTATTACTCGAAGTATCTTTTCTCGTGAATGGAACGAGCTAGATCCACGAGAATGATGTCACTAAATTTATTGTATAGTATTATATATGAAAAGTGAACATGTTTCTCAATAGGAAATATATTTCTTTTATTTTATATGACTTTTTGATATTTTTTTTGAAAAATGTGCAATATCTCAAGAACGGTTCATGTTAGCGTTCTAAAATGTTTGTTAGTCGTTTTCTAATGAAAAATTACATAAGAAATATCTATTTGCGTAACTTTATTAGCGATTTTGATTTTTTGACGATTTTTTAAAAATTTCACTCGAAAATTTAGGGGGTTCTGAACATTCAATTACGTTTAAAAACGATAGACTTCCAGTGTTTACGGATTGTGATTCTTGTACCAAATTTCGTTCGAATCGGTCCATTCTTTCGTCAGTTATCGTCTCCACAGTCTCACTGACACACACATACTTTCACACACACACATACTTTCGCACACACACATACTTTCATACACACGCACACACAGAGACATCACCTCAAAAATGTTCGATTCGTGATCAGGGATGCTTGAAACGTGCTGTCCCGTCGAAAACTCGAATTCGAATTTTCAACACCTCACAATACTTTCCTTATACATTATGTATATAAGGAAAGTAATAAATGCATTATATATTTTAATTCTTTACTTGTTAATTTATTACTACTATTTTATTTAGTGTTTATAGAATATTCAATAAAAAATATATTTTAAAATAAACTAATTTAATAAAACAAATTTATTACTTCAAAATCTGAATTTTTGTAAATCTGAGAAAAAAAACTTTAGATTTCTAACACAGCAAGGGAATGTCTCATAGCTAAAGAAGTAACAATTGTACTATTTGATAAATTACACAAAATACTTCTTAACGCAAGAGAATAAAAACTGAATTACGTAATCGTACTATTTACACGAAAATAATTAAAAAATTAAACTTTAGAATTAACAAAAATATGAAAATGAGTTAATTTAATCAAGTTGATATGCACTAATAAGAGGATGGAGAAAGATAAATTCGTAGTCTCGGCAACACCCGAAAATAAAAACTAAATTGAACAATCGTAACATTCATACGAAAATAATTGAAAAAAAAAATCTGATGTGGGCAACACATGACGTTCCTTATATAATGTAATGAATTTTCTACTTTTACAGTTAGAAAAAATGCTATTCTTATAGTAGTAGATAATTATATTCTTTCAATGATATTGAACTTTCTTCAATTAGTCGTCCTTTTCATTGATTTAGAGTCATTTTTCTCAATTTGGCGAGATTTTTGTTAATTTGGCAACAATTAAAAATGCCGCCAAGTTGGCGACATTCCGCCAAATTCGTCGCCAAAATCTCGCCAAGCGTTATGGACGGAGAAATAAGTTATTCTTACACCAGATAAATGACTATTGGCGTTCAAATACAAAAGTATTACTCAAAGTATCTCTTTTCATGAATGGAACGAGCTAGATCCACGAGAATAATGTCACCAAATTTATCGCATGGTATTACATATTAAAAGTGAACATGCTTCTCAATAGGAAATATTTTTATATTTTATTTTATATAACTTTTTGATAATTTTTTTGAAAAATATGCAATATCTCGAGAACAGTTCATGTTAGTGTTCTAAAATTTATGCCAATCATACTCTAATGAAAAATTACATAAGAAATGTCTATTTGAGTAACTTTATTAAAGGTTTTGATTTTTTAATGATTTTTTCAAAATTTCACTCGAGAATTTAGGGGGGTTCTGAACATTCGATTGCGTATAAAAACAATAGACTTCCAGTATTTAGGGATTGTGATTTTTGTACCAAATGTCGTTCGAATCGGTCCATTCGTTCGTCAGTTATCGTCTCCACAGACTCACTGACACACACACACACAAACTTTCACACACACACATAAACTTTTACACACACGCATACTTTCACACAAACAGACATAAGCATACATTCACACACACACATATACTTTCACACGCACACACACACCTCTCCCGTCGAAAACTCGAATTCGAATTTTCGACCCAGTCACAATACTTTCCTTATACATTATATATATAATGAAAGTAATAGTTTATAGCTTTGTAGTGGAATCATTAGAAGATGAAAGTGGATGTAAACTGATATGGACGCTCAGCAATGCACTGGAAAATGATTTGAATGCTGCAAATTTTTCCTAGTGAATTAGATTATTTTACGGCAATAATCGAAAAAGTTGGCACTAGAAAATGTTCCAAAATTCGCGGAGAATTTTTAATATTCGCCGAACTTTTCTTTTCTATTTAATTTTGAATTTTGCGCAGATCGACGCAAAATATACGGAAAACACGAAAATTGATGCAATTTGTATCAGCGTATTAGATTTGGCACAATTGGCGCAGGTGCAACGTCCCTGTGTCTGTATCTTTTTTCATGAATGGAACGAGCTAGATCTACGAGAATGATGTCACCCAATTTATCGCATGGTATTACATATGAAACGTGAACATGTTTCTCAATAGGAAATATTTTTTTCATTTTATATAACTTTTTAATAACTTTTTTGAAAAATGTGCATTATCTCGAGAACGGTTCATGTTAGCGTTCTAAAATTTATGTCAATCGTTTTCTAATGGAAAATTACATAAGAAATGTCTATTTGCGTAACTTTACTAGTGGTTTTGATTTTTTGACGATTTTTTCAAAATTTTATTCGAAAATTTAGGGGGGTTCTGAACATTCGATTGCATTTAAAAACAATAGGCTTCCAGTGTTTACGGATTGTGATTTTTGTACCAAATTTGGTTCGAATCGGTCCTTTCGTTCGTCAGGTTTCGTCTCTACACACGCACACACACAGACATCACTTCAAAAATGTTTGATTCGTGATCAGGGATGCTTGAAACGTGCTCTCCCGTCGAAAACTCGATTTCGAATTTTCGACCCCGTCACAATACTTTCCTTATACCATTATGTATATAAGGAAAGTAAAAACAATCTATAGTTTGTATGCTTAATAATGAACAAACTTCTGCAAAAATTGTTGGGCGAAGTGTTTCAAAGTAAATGATTACTCATTTTTTGGTAAATCCGGACATGTTGCAACCGTTTCTTTGGAAGATCGTAAATCAGTAAATTACTTATATACGAAAATTTGTTTCTCATAAATATTAGCCCAGAAATAATGCAAAACATAGCTCTTCATAATGCACACACACTGCATTTCAAACTATCAATTATTTGAAGCATGATAAAATTGATTTAGTGACTCATTGTTTTTATTCGCCTAATCCAGCCCCCAATGATTTTTTTCTAGTTCCCAACAATCAAGAATAAAATGCTTGGTCAATGGACAAATGGAGATTTAACAATTTATACTAGTCGAACAGCCGGCAAAAATCAACCGTTATACCATAAGCAAGCCCCTAATGACATAATTTTTTAAATAATCTGAGTTTTCCAGCTGTCCTTTGCAAATTGTTTATCTGTTCACCATATTACTTTCCTTATATACATAATGTATAAGGAAAGTATTGTGACGGGGTCGAAAATTCGAAATCGAGTTTTCGACGGGAGAGCACGTTTCAAGCATGCCTCATCACGAATCAAACACTTTTGAAGTGATGTCTGTGTGTGTGTGTGTGTGTGTGAAAGTATGTGTGTGTGTCAGTGAGACTGTGGAGACTATAACTGAAGAATTTGGTACAAAAATCGAAAAATTTGGTACAAAAATCACAATCCGTAGACACTGGAAGCCTATTGTTTTTAAACGTAATCGAATGTTCAAAACCCCCCTAAATTTTCGAGTGAAATTTTTAAAAATCGTCAAAAAATCAAAATCGCTAATAAAGTTACGCAAATAGACATTTCTTATGTAATTTTTCATTAGAAAACGATTAACATAAATTTTGGAACGCTAACATGAACCGTTCTTGAGATATTGCTCATTTTTCAAAAAAAATATCAAAAAGTCATATAAAATGAAAAAAAATATATTTCCTATTGAGAAACATGTTCCCTTTTCATATATAATACTATACAATAAATTTAGTGACATCATTCTCGTTCTATTCATCTAGCTCGTTCCATTCATGAGAAAAGATACTTCGAGTAATACTTTTGTATTTGAACGCCAATAGTCAACTATCTGCTATAAGAATAATTTATTTCTCCGTCATTAAAGTTTGGCGACGAATTTGGCGAAATGCCGCCAACTTGGCGACTTTTTGAAATGTTGTCAAATTAACGAAAATCTCGCCAAATATTAAAATGACGCTAAATCAATGAAAATAACGACTAATTGTCGAAAATTCAATATCTTGGAAAGAATATAAGTATCTACTATAAGAAAAACCTATTTCTTTTACTGTAAAAGTAGTAAATTCATTGCATTATATAAGGAAAGTCATGTGTTGCCCACATCAGATTTTTTTAAATTTATGTTTCATATCAACAAGCTAGACTATGATCTCCAGCATATCTTTTATATATCGCATATCATTATGACGGAACTAAACGGAACACCTTAGAATTAGTCAATCGTCGTGTATTTCAAGAGATATTCATTAACATGTAATTAAATTTTGAAGAGGATTTTGCCCGTGATTATAAATAAGTCAGGCTGTAAGGCTCATAAATTTCCCAATTTCATTTTATGTGATGTTAATTCAATGCCAAAAATCATCGTGGAATGGATCTTGTAGAACATTTGGCTGTGAAAGACATACAATCATTGCATTTAATAGAGAAAACGTATAGGGCACATATCAGATTTTTTTCTTGTTGAGTTTATGTATTTTCTCCTCAATATAGATTTATTTAACCAACTTCAATTGACAATTGTCAAAGTGTGTTCTTACTGCTATTGGTATATACAGATGACTCACTCGCTAATTTGTTAATATTAATGTTTATTAAATGTAAAATTCAACAATTATTTATGAAGTCGTCTATTAATAACTTCTAAGAATTCATTGAAAATCATTTTGTGTAAACTTTGATTTAAATATTTTTTATAAATCCAGCTTTTTAATTTGAAAATTCAAAAATGTTATATTTTGTCTACGTTCAAAGAATCTGATGTGGGCAGCAAATGACTTTCCTTATATAATGCAATGAATTTACTTCTTTAACGGAGAAAAAATGATGAAAAGATCCACGGCACAGTGTTTGTAAGGTTAAATTGTTCATTTTGAGCGGCAAAATGTACATCCGGATTACAATATCTAAAACTATTTCGTACCTATTTAAATTACACTTTACACAACTCTAAATTAACAATTATCAATATTAATAGCATCCTCAATAAGCTATATAGTCCATATATTTAAACATTTTAAATTATTTCATCAATTAGGCGACATTGTCATTAACTTGGAGTCATTTTCGAAATTTTGACGATAATTTTGTTAATGTGGGACCAAATACCGATAAGTTTAGCGATATTTAGAAGAGCATTTCTTACATAATAAAAGGTATGCCCATTATATGACGGAATTAAAAAATTGCAAAATATTGCATCCCATTTGGCGCCATTTTTATCAATTTGATAACATTTTTATCAATTTGGCAACCGTTTCGTCAATTTGGCAACATTTGAAATGGCGCCAAGAAAAATTACATCAGAAATGACTATTTACGTAACTTTATTAAAGGTTTTAATATTTTGATGATTTTTTCAAAATTTCACTCGAAAATTTAGGAAGTTGAACATTCGATTTCGTATAAAAACAATAAGCTTCCAGTATTCATGGATTGTAATTTTTGTATCAAATTTCGTTCGAATAGATCCATTTGTTCGTCAGTTATCGCCTCCACAGACTCACTGACACACACACACACACACAGAGACATCATCTCAAAAATGTTCGATTCGTACTCAGGAATGTTTGAAACGTGAGCTCCCGTCGAAAACTCGAATTCAAATTTTCGACCCCGGCACAATACTTTCTTTATACATTATATGTATATAAAGAAAGTAAAAACATTTAAAATAAATTCCGGTAAAAATTTGGGAAAAATGCAAAAAATCATAACACAAATGTATTACATAAACGTATATTTAGTATTCACCAGTAACAGTATATTTCGTACTGTACCTTTATAACTAACAAAAAGCCGTGGCCGAACCCTGATGTTTTGTTACTGATAAAGGCTTTTTGCAAGTGACGGTTTTTGCTAGTGATACTACATGATTATGCATTTGTTAGTGATCCTTCATGATTATGCTTTTTTTTTAAGCGATACTTCATGATTATGTCTTTTCGCTAGCGATGCTTCATGAACTGGCCCGTATGAAGTATCCGAGCTGTGAATGATTTCGAATTAAAACATAATTTAACAAATATTTATGAAATTAGAAAGAAAATATTAATTTCAATATTTGAGATTCTCCAATTCTTCAATATTTGAGCATATCAGTTTTTAGAATTTGAATATTAAATAATAAACAAATTAGAATACAGGAAAACAGTGAAATGAAAGAAACGCATTTATATATATATATAGGATCATGTAGAATAAAATATCCTGCAACTGCACACGCTTTCATTTGCTTAAAATTTGTTTACCCGTAATTTGTACAAATCTTAGTGAGAAAGTATGGTTTAAAATGGGAATTTCACGTTGTTACAGTTCCGTTCAATAATTTAAATTGCGATTCTGGTCATCTGTGTGCATGCGAAATATCATCTTTCCATCTATTGTAGTATTTAAGTAAAACGGAACACAACTCTCGGATAAATGTTGATTTCGCTTCGTTAGGAATGGAGAATGGTCTTCGCTTCTTCGTTCAGATTTAACATAAACAATACGGTTTTCGAGGAAATAGAAACACAAAGTCGAACGCATTAACTATGGTATAATATGCTTTATAATTTCGTAATTTAGCAGTGTCCAAGTTCTCTGTACAAAATGTATAATATAACGAAACTTAAAGGCCTCAACCATGTTCAAAGGAATTCCATTATTTTTTAGTCGCCCTCAACATATGTAAACACACATACCATTTATTGAAATGGGAATTCTCTGAGCATGGGCAAGAATTCGGCCTTCGCATCATTCTACAAGAAGTGACGCAGCAGAGAACTTTGTGTGTGTTGTGTTGACAGAACAGGAATAGCTTACGAACGAATAACATCGTCAAACAAGAATCTTTCCCAATCTTATAGTCAGCGGGATTTATTTCCCAAATTACAAATCACATTCTATTACTTACAATATATATATTCCTTGTTATGGTTTTAAATAAAACTTAAAAAGACAAGGTGGTCCATCAATATCTTTTCAACAAAATTTGCTTACATCCTCATCAGGAATATTAAGAGTTAAAGAATTACAATTTCATGTAAATGCATAGTCAAAATTTTGTATAGTGAATTTTCGTTATACATGAAATGTTCGATATACTCGTACAAGAAATGTTCGTTACACAAGTTATGTTTGAAAGTGATAAATATTATCATAATGTAGCACAAGTTATCAGAAGAACATTTTCTTGAACGTTTATTCGTATAAATTTGATTTGAAATCTTCAAAAATGTTAAAGCGAGTACATTTGTATGCTAATAGAGATATATGCTATATGAAGTGAAAATATATCTAAATAATTTGCTGCTTGTGCTTTTTTTAGTAAAATCTTGTCTATTTTAAGTAAAATTCAAAGGGACTTTACCTTAAAATAATAAAGTTTCATTGAGTAATTCAATCTTCGTAAGGAAATCGTTCAGTTTGGCTGTTGCAACAGCCAAACTGAAAATCGTTCAGCAACAGCCAAACTGAACGATTTTCTTATGAAGAAAAAAATCAATGAAACTTTATTATTTTAAGTTAAGATGAGCTTCAAATTTAGGATCTGAAGATGTGCAGAATCAAAATCAGCTTCAGATTCAGAATCTGAAGATTTGCAGAATCATCCAGTTTAACTGTTGGGATCCACTTTTGTCAATTTAACAGAGCACGGTATAATAAGAAAATTTCTGACTTCTGGGGATAAAGAAAGTATTTTGAAGGTCTAGTTGGGTGATAGAATTATATTTCGAATCGCATATTTCTGTAACACATACTACACATTATTTGAGAACTGACATATGACAAAGCCATTTATGTCTTTCAATTCTAACTCTACTTTTGCAATAATAATTTTTATTTTACCTCCTCTGAAATTGATTATATTTTGAGATACAGCGCTTCGTTTCAAGAAAATGGAATAACTCCATGCATTTTTCGAATTCCCTGTATGCGTAGTGCACAATGAAACCGAACTTAAATGAATTTTTTTCTGCATATTCTGTATTTATAACGTGCTAAAATTTTATTTTTGCTGTATTCTGTTTAGCCCAATCAAATAACCGAAAGTGCTGTCCCATTTGATGTAGCAAAGACAATGAAAGTAACTACTGATATCAGGTTACTTATAATTACTTCGAAGTAATTCTCCTTTTAGAGTATGGACATTCTGTTGATCTAGATTTCCATTTTAGAGATTTTGAATATGTATGGTAAATAACCTACAAACGTGTTACAGATATTATACGAAGGACATTCCCACTTCAGATTTCAGATACCAATATCTATGGACCTATTTCCCATTTATTATTTGCTGGTCAGTATGGAATAATCGATATCTGCAATGGCAGCAACAAACTTGCTATAAACCACAACAGCGAACTTCTGTTGGGGTCGGTGTTGTCCCCATTTTTATTTAATATATACACAAGTGATATGGGAGATGACTTGGGAGAAAAAGGGAAATTATTCCAATATACAGATGACGCAACAGTTATAATCAGTGACAACAAGGAAAATAGATGCATCGAAAAACTAAGGCAAGTCATTCAAAAGCTGGAATGTTGGGGATTAGAATGGGATATGGTATTTTCAGTAGAGAAAATGAAAATTATGAATCTTACACCAAAGAGAAATATCCTCAAGCGAGACATATTCCTTTTCACAGGAAAGATACCTTGGGTAAAGGAAATAAAAATTCTCGGTCTAGTAATTGCCGAAAACTGTAAATGGCAGAAACATCAGGAATATATAATAAAGAAGGTTGAAAATATTATTGAGGCAATAAAAATGATAGCCAGGCAGACATGGGGATTGAACACTGAATGCCTTCTAACAATAGTACGCCAAGTTTTAATATCTCAGATCGGCTATGCCAATGTCGTTCGCATGGAAGAAGCAAATAATATTATGGTAAAATATACTATCCTCGAAAATACCGCAGTAAGATTAGTATTAGGAGTTCCAAAGAAGATTATTACAGAAGCAATGCGTATAGAGGCAGAAATACCAGAATACGAACTGAGTTTCAAGTTGTAAAAAGTTCTTGCTCAAAGAACTCATAAAGATGAAAAGAGGGTTCATTAAAATAATTCATCAACAGTTGCAAAGAATAAGACTAAGCAATCTGAAGTGGTAATCAAAGAGAACGGCGGATAACATAATAACTCTGATAAAAAAATAAAATCTAGGTGCGGACATGAACTACCTTCCTGATCCAATTCCACCTTGGGACGATCAGAATTTAGACATAAACATTGACAAATTCGATTTTCAAAAATCTTCAGGGGAAGCACCAATCCTATTCAGCAAATTCAAAAAACGAAGAAGAAGGGAAAACGTAATGGATCGGAACAGACGGATCTAAGAGCATAAAAGGAACAGGTTTCGGTATATACCAAAGCGAACAAATCACGAGAAGTATTCGCCTCCCCCAAATATGCTCCATATTTACCGCAGAACTCTCAGCAATAATTTCTGCAGTTGACTATCTAATAGACGAAGGAAAATGTACGATCATCTCTGATAGCAAAAGTGTCTTAGAAGCCCTTGCAAATGACAACAAAAAAGCTGAAGACCTTATCAAATATACAAGAGCCAAATTAAAAACATTAATTTTACTAAACATTTTATCAAAAAAGGCGAAAATCAAACTAATATGGGTACCAAGACATTCCGGAATTCATCAAAACGAAAAAGCAGATGAACTGGCAAAAAATGCAGCTAATAACACACAATGTCCTACTCTGGTAATCTGCACGTATTCAGACATCAAGAAACTGATAAAACATAGACAGAAAACATGTTGGGACCATAAATGGAAAAACTCTAAATTTCACTCAAAATCCCCATATATAAACTTGTATAGTAAAAAGGCTTACAAAACAGTCCAATCGAGAAAAGATTCCACAACTCATGAAAATCCGGACTAAATCTTACATCACTAACAGTTTAAGAGCTAAATGGGACCCCACCATTAACCCAATGTGTAACCAATGCCAAGTTCCCGAAACCTTTGAACATTTGATTCAGATCTGTCCTCAATACAACGAAATCCGCAAAATGTATGAGGAAAATGCCAAAAATTAAAAAAAAAGCCAGGAACTATACTTGATCAGAGTCTAGACATTTTAAACTTCTATGATCCTACAAGCGCAGCTAAATACCTTGTGAAATTCATCTATGATATTGAGAGGTGCAAATCGGCTAAACAATCTATGTAGACAATCTTTGAACTATCTACTAATTTCATGGACCCTCTCTCTTCAGTGTATTACTTTTTATCTAACCAACTAATAAGTTCCTGTGGAACCATGCTCTCACCTAGTTTATTGGACAGCTAAAACGTTTGCCGTTAAGCCCCCTTCACAAAGGTGAAGGAAAAAAGAAAGATGAACTTCTGTTGTAACTGATCATTGCAGTCATTCCACATAACCGACAAAATAGTCATTTATAATTTAGCACAGGCCACACAAATTTGGAAAGGAAAGTTCATAAACCCATAACCCGCCTAAAAGGGACACTTACAATTTCCGAATTTAGGAAACGCCACTTATAGGCGGGTTTATTGTTTTATGTACAAATGCTGCACATACAATATTTTTTCATATTTAAAAAGCTGAAACCGTATATGCTCTAACTTTATAATTCCAGCATAATTATCTTTATGTAGTCCGAGGCTTTTCGAGTTGAAAACTCGGGCTACACGAAGATCTACTACTGGGGCATTGAAATGTGTAATCATTTATAATCTATTTTGTTCTAACATTCAATAGAAACAGTCAGTGTAAAATACATTTTTACACTGACACATTTGACATTTTTACACATTTTTACACTGATATCTTTTATTTTATTTTTATATTTTCATTATTCAAGAAGTTAACTATAATCAAATTCAAAACGTTTTAGTTTCACCGATCGAAGTCAGACAAATATAATGCAGAAACATAATTTAATAATTTTCAACGAACTGCATCAATACAGTTTAATAAAATGAAAAGTTAATTTCCATTCCTGATTAACAACAAACAACTTAACTCTTGGACATCTTGGACAACTTGACACTGGGTGGACAAGGATACGATCCCAAACAAGTTCCAAATCCACGTCTTAGAAACGGGCAGGCGATGTGACGAGAGTTCATTTTAAAGTCAAAAACAAAGCCAGATTTTTCGGCTGGCTTTAGCACACGTCTGCTAGTGATGATGTAGTCGGATGTTTTGCCACACTCATCTACAGGACAAGGAATTCGGGGCTGGGGTTGCTCAAAACACATTAAGGACGATTCTTCCGGCACTACAGTACGGTGGCATTTTACAGCTTGCTCTCTTGCACATCTTAAACATATGACGTGCATACAATTTTCAAAGACCCCAAAGTAGGTCTGTTCGTGAGGCTTAATACCAAAAAAAAGTCTCTTACATATGAGACACAAGGGCTCTTGTTCAGTGGCACTAGCCATTATGAAATTAAATGTTTCTGGGAAATCGTAAGGAACAAGAGTGTTGTGTGAGAGATAACAAACTAAATATTTTAGGGTTTCCAGGTCCTTTGAGCAAACCATAGCCAAAACATCGCCAAAATCAACCGACCATGTTTATAGAAGATTTACCCACAGTCAAACTGGTTTGCAATTTATTTGAAATTATTCGAATATTCTTCAAGCTATTACTCGAGTATGGTTAGACACACAAAATTCATATCCGCAATTTATAGATAAAGCAGAGGTGATTTTCATGTTTTATAATAATTCAATCCTTTTATACCAATTATGTTTGTCATTGTTTTAAATTACAGCCGTCCCTATTTAATCGTCTAACGGATATTCACATATATATCTTATGTGCATAGAATATTCTGGAACAAATTCAAATCCCATAGGTTAATTGTAAATATATCCATTTTATCGCAATTGACGGTTATTTGCATAAAAAATGTGAAACCACTATCGTTATTTTCAGTTTCTGTGTCGAAAGGCATGCGACGAAAAGCGAAAAATCGCCAAACTCAGGAACCTCATTTTTCCCTATGTAGTTTAAAATGTATTTACATAATACGTAAAAGGAATGTTTTATATAGAATTAAATTACTGCCATTTATTACGTAAATTATTGTAAATATTTTATATTCATTATATTTATAGTATATAATTGAGATGTATTTTTGTCCATTGTGAAGGGGGGGGGGGCATTACGTAAGCTTGCTGAAAACGCTTTAGCTGCACAAATAAGTAGGTGAGACCTTGATTTCACAGAAATTTATTAATTGGTTAAAAAAAAGTTGCGCACGGAAGCGAAAGAGTCCGTAAAATTAGTTAATGGTTCAATGTTTGTGTAGATGGAAAGGACCGATTTTCACCTCTCAATCTCATAGTTGAATTTCACAAGGCATATAGCTGCACTGGTAGGATCATAAAAATGAAAAATATGGCTCTGATCGAAACAAGTTCCTGATTGTTTTTTTCATTTTTTGATATTTTCGTCGTACTTTCAGCGGAAAGAGAGGTATGAATAATATCAATCTGTGCACCCGCTGAATTGTGCACAACAGAGTTGTATCAAGTGTATGCAAATTAAACGGAGCCAACTGTACCAAAATTATCTACTGACTATTATTCTGATCAATCCTTCGAAATTATAATTATTAATGATTGATTTTTAATAAAAAAAAATGTATAAATACTTTGAAAATAAGGCAATATGTAGGGATGGGAAATGAAATACTGTTTTACACACCGGAATTGCCATGTTAACAGAATTCTAAAGTATGTCGGATGCATTCATTTGAAACTGTCTTTTTTAAAGAACTTTTATTAAGTGATGTGTGGCTCATTGAGAGTCCATTATACATTTCGCCTGACAGAAGTGTGGATGGATATTCTTAGTTAAATTAAAGGGATTGTAGAATTAAGCAGTATCTGATAGTCGTGCAATGCGTATTTGAAAAGATTTTAATAAATTGAAATGAAACAATAACAGAAAACACACAAATAAAAACGTGTATTCATTATCAGTACATATATCGCAGTTGCTATTATATTTTCTTAAATAAAAAAAAAAATAGTGACTGGGTAGAAATTGGGAATTCGCGTTTTCGACGAATTTCCACCTCTCGAAAATACTTAAAACCGAACATATTCCAAGTGATTGCTGTGTGCAAGTAATTGTGTGTCACCGAGTCTATGAATGTCATATTTAAGGGGACGGTGGACGTTGAAATGAGCAAAAATCGACTGAAAAAGGTTTTTTTCTTTTTAATATATAACATTATTTTACACATTTAACCTTTTGCTTACGGGTGGGACAGCGTCCATCCCAAGCGAAGAACCTCCCAAAAAGACAGGTATTTGACATACCCTATCCCAAACAGTTCGACTCCCTTTGCAGGCATTGGCGTCCATGGACGTAGACATTGGCGGTGTCCCACCCGTAAGCAAAAGATTAAATGCATTTTTTTCGAAACAAAATTTTCAAAGGTTTTACATTTTTAAAATGCTCCATGCGTCTTAATTTTTGTCTGAGATGCATGGAATTTGGCAAGAAGATACCTCTCATACTTTTTAATGAAACTGGGTATGAATTTCATAATTGTACTTTATTAAGGCAATTAAAAGTGAATAAGAACCTAATTAAATGATGAAAATTAAATTTCAATGCAGAAAAATATTTTTAAAAATTAATTTTCTAAGGGATTTAAAAATGAATACCCAAATTTGTTCATAATATGTTTCTGAGTGATCGTATTGTAAAAAAATCTGATGTGGGCAACACATGACTTTCCTTATATAATGCAATGAATTTGCTACTTTTACAGTAAAAAAATAGGTTTTTCTTATAGTAGATGCTAATATTCTTTCCAAGATATTGAATTTTCGACAATTAGTCGTCATTTTCATTGATTTAGCTTCATTTTTATCCATTTGGCGAGATTTTCGTTAATTTGGCTACATTTCATAAAAGTCGCCAAGTTGGCGACATTCCTCTAAATTCGTCGCCAAAATCTCGCCAAGCGTTATGCACTAAGAAATAAGTTATTCTTACAGCACATAAATGACTATTGGCGTTCAAATACAAAAGTATTATTCAAAGTATCTTTTTTCATGAATGGAACGAGCTAGATCCACGAGAATGATGTCACTCAATTTATCGCATGGTATTACATATGAAAAGTGAACATGTTTCTCAATAGGAAATATTTTTATTTTATTTTATAAGACATTTCGATAATTTTTTTGAAAAATGTACAATATCTCGAGAACGGTTCATGTTAGCGTTCAAAAATTTATGCCAATCGTTTTCTGATGAAAAATGACATACGAAATGTCTATTTGCGTAACTTTATTAGTGGTTTTGATTTTTTGACGATTTTTTCAAAATTTCATTCGAAAATTTAGGGGGGTTCTGAACATTCGATTACATATAAAAACAACAGGCTTCCAGTGTTTACGGATTGTGATTTTTGTACCAAATTTCGTTTGAATCGGTATATTCGTTCGTCAGTTATCGTCTCCACAGACCCACTGACACACACACACACACACACACACACACACTCACACACACACACACACACACACACACACACACACACACACACACACACACACACACAGACATCTTCAAAAATGGTTGATTCGTGATCAGGGATACTTGAAACGTGCTCTCCCGTCGAAAACTCGAATTCGAATTTTCGACCTCGTCACAATACTTTCCTTATACATTATGTATATAAGGAAAGTAATGAATCAAAAATCTGAACAAATGGCACGCAAGGAGCATTTTCAAATTTTCGTTAAACAAAATTAAATTAAAAAAATATATATAAAATTATAACAAAATTGAAAGAAATTGAATGGTATTGTATATAGTAATGTTAAGAGAAATATTTATACAAATTTTCATGTTTCTAAGTCAATAAATAAATAAAAAAAATTTCAATGTCTACCGTCCCCTTAAAAAAAGAAGATCTTAGATCGATGCTATTCTTAGAAATCCTATACTTCGGAATTTGTTATTTTTATCACAGTGTGGTGTATAGAAGCGTGGATGGATATGTAAATGGATTGTGCAATTTAACAGTCTTTGACAGTCATGCAATGCGTATATGAAAATATTTTAATAAATTGAAATGAACAAATAACAAGAAGACAACTCACAAATTAAAATTAGTACTAATGATAAAAATAGTACTAAGTACATATATCGCAATTTCTACTGTACCTGCATACATAGTATAAAGAACATTATTGTGACTGGGTAGAAAATTCGAATTCGCGTTTTCGACAAATTTTCGCGCTTCCAGTATACTTGAACTCGAACGTTTTCGAAGTGATGCCTGTGTGCAAGTAAGTCCGTGTGAGTCTATGAATGCGATCGATATTTCATAAACTAAAGAAGAGCTTTGATTGAAGGTATTCTTCGAAACCCTATATTTCGGAATATGACACTTTTATCACAGTTTGTAAACGCTGGAACTCATTATTTAAACGCAAACATACGTTCGGAAAACCACGAATTCCTTAACGACTTTTTTAATTATTGCATTTAACCATGTTAAATTAACAATTATCAATGCTAGATCAATGTTATCAATGTTAAATTAACAATTATCAATGCTATATCAATGTTATCAATGTTAAATTAACATTTATCATTAGAAAATAAGTGAGCCCTCATTTTACTATACGTCATAAATTTTTCTGTAAATGCCGTATGTTTGTCAAATAATTTTATTTAAAATTGTACATTAAATGAAAAACTTTTTGACTTTTTTTTTCATTTATTTCCACTTGGAAAAAAAAGGATAATTACTTTTTTTTTTCGATTCGTATTAACATCTAACCAAAACTGGGATAACGCGACTTATTTCTCTGGCAGCTATTATGAAAATCGAACTGATAGTTTTACATCTGGGATTGATGTTTCTGCACATTGCACAGCAGATTCTCATAAAGGTGTTAAAAGAAATTGTTTCATATTCCAGTATGCTGAAACAATTCAAACCTGAAAATAGAACTATATTACAAATTTTTAACAGCATTACAATAGTTTTCCTATACTTGTCCTTTCAAAATGGTTCCGCAGTACAGGAACAGATAGCAATAAATTCTAATTAACGTGCAAACTAATGTCCTTTGTGCATCTATTATCGAGAGGTTTCACAAATTTATTTTCTTAATAGTGAAGTTGACACCCTTGAAAAGGAGGCAAAATCATAATACCGTAACCGCTTGTTAGTTTTATTGAATTACAAAAATAAATTACCAACTTTAGCCGGGTCCCATAATATATATAGAGATAACAACTTCAAATCGCCTGCTGTAAACTAAAACCGATCCCCCACTTCGCTTTCTTCATACCCAGCTCATTTGTATCTCTTTTGATATGCCCTAATTAATTTATTTATTAATTATTAATTTATTAAATTATTAATGTGTCTATTTTTGCAGAACAGCACAAAAATAAAGTATCTGCTTTATACGATATATCTTTAATCACAAAAAAATGAAAATACTTATTCTCCAAAATGAACACAATTCCTATACCCCAGAAAACATATAAAACTTGTGGTTATTTCAGCGAGTTTTTATCCAATTTAAATGAAATTTTAGCTCAATTCTCATAATGTTAATAGGATACAAAATTTAGAAAATTTGCAAGAAATCTTTTAAATTCGTAAAGTTAGAGAAACGATAAATGAGATCTAAATAGTTTGCAAACAGCTGTTAAGAAAAATGGCTGGGATGTAATCAAAACAACTCTCTCTGGAATATTGCTCTCTCTCTCTGGAATATTGCTCTGTCTCTGGAATATTGCTCTCTCTCTGGAATATTGCTCTCTCTCTGGAGTATTGTCTGCGGCAGGAAAAAATGAATAAGTTTGATTTGACGAAATGGCGGAAAGTGGAGATTTTTTGTTTTTAAAGTTCATTACTTTCAGACGTCTTGAAATTAAAAAAATGTCGCTCCGGTGCATTGTACGCATGGCTGAAGTACATCAGTAGCAAAATTCAGTGGTGCCCGACGCTTCAATTTTTCACTACAGACTCACACACACGTAAATATATTTTATTACATGTAATATGATATTATCTTCTGGATGTACACATGACTCTTTTGTGTTTCAAAAGAAATATGAATTATATCATAAAATCTATAAACTATCCGTATGTCCCACAACTGATTCCGACACCAATACAGTAATTTTCTTCTAATTAAATAAAATGACTGGCAATACAATAGAACAGTGAAAATCAAAAACCATAAATTTCAGGGGAAATGCTTGCATCATCTCAACCGGAAACCGAGATGGTCCCATTAAGAATGTTACTATCAGTAGCGGATTTTTTTTATTTGAATAAGATTTGTCTGCTTTTATTGGTCAAGTAGGTAGTTTTGTCTTATGCGCCTACAATTATAATTTCTTTAAATCTACACTCTAATAATGAATATTAACAAAAATTATTTTAATACTTATTTGCCTGCAAGTATTTTAATTCTTCTTTGCTCCCAATTATACATTTATTTTAAACAATGCAAATCGCTATCCTTCTGTCCGATAAAGGAGGAAGATCCGTAAAAAGCGACCGCGGTCATGTGGACGGGTTTCTCATGGTCCCTGACCTTCTTATCTGTGTACTTTATTTTCCCTTCAGTTGCAGGGGCGGGACCACTTGAGCAGGCCGAACCCAGGGCTCCATCCCCGACCTCTTCCCCCTCTCTTGGAACCAAAGAGGAAAACACTAAAATTGTTTCAAACTATAATTTCTTTAAATCTACACTCTAATAATGAATATTAACAAAAATTATTTTAAGACTTATTTGCCTGCATGTATTTCAAGTCTTCTTTGCTCCCAATTATACATTTATTTTAAACAATGCAAATCGCTATCCTTCTGTCCGATAAAGGAGGAAGGTCCGTAAAAAGCGACCGCGGTCATGTGGACGGGTTTCTCATGGTCCCTGACCTTCTTATCTGTGTACTTTATTTTCCCTTCAGTTGCAGCGGCGGGACCACTTGAGCAGGCCGAACCCAGGGCTCCGACCCCGACCTCTTCCCCCTCTCTTGGAACCAAAGAGGAAAACACTAAAATTGTTTCAAACTATAATTTCTTTAAATCTACACTCTAATAATGAATATTAACAAAAATTATTTTAATACTTATTTGCCTGCATGTATTTCAAGTCTTCTTTGCTCCCAATTATACATTTATTTTAAACAATGCAAATCGCTATCCTTCTGTCCGATAAAGGAGGAAGGTCCGTAAAAAGCGACCGCGGTCATGTGGACGGGTTTCTCATGATCCCTGACCTTCTTATCTGTGTACTTTATTTTCCCTTCAGTTGCAGCGGCGGGACCACTTGAGCAGGCCGAACCCAGGGCTCCAACCCCGACCTCTTCCCCCTCTCTTGGAACCAAAGAGGAAAACACTAAAATTGTTTCAAACTATAATTTCTTTAAATCTACACTCTAATAATGAATATTAACAAAAATTATTTTAATACTTATTTGCCTGCATGTATTTCAAGTCTTCTTTGCTCCCAATTATACATTTATTTTAAACAATGCAAATCGCTATCCTTCTGTCCGATAAAGGAGGAAGGTCCGTAAAAAGCGACCGCGGTCATGTGGACGGGTTTCTCATGGTCCCTGACCTTCTTATCTGTGTACTTTATTTTCCCTTCAGTTGCAGCGGCGGGACCACTTGAGCAGGCCGAACCCAGGGCTCCGACCCCGACCTCTTCCCCCTCTCTTGGAACCAAAGAGGAAAACACTAAAATTGTTTCAAACTATAATTCAGGTGGCTTTGGGGTATGATAAGTC
The DNA here is from genome assembly GCA_951213105.1 of Amaurobius ferox. Lineage (NCBI taxonomy): Eukaryota > Metazoa > Arthropoda > Arachnida > Araneae > Amaurobiidae > Amaurobius > Amaurobius ferox. Next base: position 46,871,486 of record OX578148.1, on the reverse strand, counting down.
CCCAATGCAATATGCATTTTTATGATGATAGGTTTGTATTGAATAAAATACCACTCATTTAAACTGTTAATAACAAACTTATTTAAACTCTTAATAACAAACTTATTTAAACTGTTAATTAAACAATAAGAAATATTCCTGCATATTTAAATTTATTTTAGCTTTCAATTTTTTTGTCTCCCTATATCATACTTAAAATAGTCAAAAATGCCTATACTAAAGCATACGCCTTCCTGTTGTGCCAAATGATAAAAATCTGATGTGGGCAGCACATGACTTTCCTTATATAATGCAATGAATTTACTACTTTTACAGTTAAAAAAATGTTATTCTTATAGTAGATACTTATATTTTTTCCAAGATAATGAATTTTCTTTAATTAGTCGTCATTTTCATTGATTCAAAGTCATTTTTATCAATTTGGCGAGATTTTGGTTAATTTGGCAACAATTAAAAATGTCGCCAAGTTGGCGACATTCCGCCAAATTCGTCGCCAAAATCTCGCCAAGCGTTATGGACGGAGAAATAAGTTATTCTTACAGCAGATAAATAACTATCGCGTTCAAATACAAAAGTATTACTCAAAGTATCTTTTTTCATGAATGGAACGAGCTAGATCCACGAGAAGGATGTCACCCAATTTATCACATGGTATTACATATGAAAAGTGAAATGTTTCTCAATAGGAAATATATATTTTTCATTTTATATAACTTTTTCATATATTTTTTTTAAATGTGCAATATATCGAGAACGGTTCATGTTAGCGTTCTAAAATTTATGTTAATCGTTTTCTAGTGAAAAATTACATAAGGAATGTCTATTTGCGTAACTTTATTAGCGGTTTTGATTTTTTGACGATTTTTTCCAAATTTCACTTGAAAATTTAGGGGGGGAGGGGTCCTAAACATTTAATTGCCTAAAAAACAATAGGCTTCCAGTGTTTACGGATTGTAAATTTTGTACCAAATTTCGTTCGAATCGGTCCATTCATTCGTTAGTTATCGTCTCCAGAGACTCATTGACACACACACACACACACACATACATTCACACACACACACACTTATTTTCACACGCACACATACATTCACACACACACACACACTTATTTTCACACGCACACACACTTATTTTCGCACGCACACACACACACACACTTATTTTCACACACATATCACTCCAAAAAGTTTCGAATCGTGATTAGGGATGCTTGAAACGTGCTCGCCCGTCTAAAATTCGAATTCGAATTTTCAACCCCGTCACAATACTTTCCTTATACATTATGTATATAAGGAAAGTAACAAACTGGTAATTGCTTGTGTTCGTTCCCTCAACGATGATACTCGAAAGAGCGTCAGAATATATACAGTAAAGAAAATTCTTCCTTGCAACAGGACGTTTAAGAAAAGCAAAAAAACCAAATTTCGTAAAGTACAGAATATGTACAAAAATAAATAAATGTAAAAGCTTTGTTTGGGGTAAAAACTTTTATTCATAACTCGCCATGGCAGTATAAAAGGAGGCAAATCATATGGAATGACTGAAAAATGCGAATTCTAAATAAATTAAAAAGGTTGTGCTTTAACTCGACTTTATCGTACCAGAATCTATTTTTCAGCATTTTACATTTTTACTTTCCTTATATACATATTGTATAAGGAAAGTATTGTGACGGGGTCGAAAATTCGAATTCGAGTTTTCGACGGGAGAGCACGTTTCAAGCATCCCTGATCACGAATCAAACATTTTTGAAGTGATGTCTGTGTGTGTGCGTGTGTTTATGTATGTGAGTGTGTGTGTGGGGGGGGGGGGTCTGTGGAGACGATAACTGACGAACGAATGGACCGATTCAAACGAAATTTGGTACAAAATTCACAATCCGTAAACACTGGAAGCCTATTGTTTTTATATGCAATCGAATGTTCAGAACCCCCCTAAATTTTCGAATGAAATTTTGAAAAAATCGTCATAAAATCAAAACCACTAATAAAGTTACGCAAATAGACATCACTTATGTAATTTTCCATTAGAAAACGATTGACATAAATTTTAGAACGCTAACATGAACCGTTCTCGAGATATTCGACAATTTTAAAAAAAATTATCAAAAAGTCATATAAAATAAAAAAAAATATTTCCTATTGAGAAATATGTTCACTTTTCATATGTAATACCATGCGATAAATTTGGTGACATCATTCTCGTGGATCGAGTTCGTTCCATTCATGAAAAAAGACACTTTGAGTGATACTTTTTGTATTTGAACGCCAATAGTCATTTATCTGCTGTAAGAATAACGTATTTCTTTGTCCATAACGCTTGGCGAGATTTTGGCGACGAATTTGGTGGGTCATAGACGAATTTGGTGGGTCATGGACGAATTTGGTGGTCCTAGATATAGATTTATATCCTGATAATTTGGAACTTATTCCTAATGAAGCCACTATTTGTAATAACATTAATTTTTTGGGCTTAAATCTTATTGTTGAACCTACTAATAGGATAGTTACCAATTTATATGATAAAAAAGATTACTTTAACTTCAGCATTAATAAGGCTAAATTAGCTAAAATAACCTTTTAAGTCCTGTAACTCGATTCAATTGTTTAGAAATATTATACTTAATCAACTTTTTAGAATTTATAGATTATCTGATAAAAAATTTCATGCTATGCATATTAATAAACTTAAAATTACTAGCAAATTATATAAATATCCTTCTTATTTAGTACATAGTATAGTTGAAAAGTTTGAAATGGTAGATTATACTTAGATTCTCTCCATTGTATCGTATTTTAGCCAGACATCCATTTTCTCTTGAATAAGCATTTACCATGTATTTACATGTTCTTACTGTTGAATATCACTTTTTATCGTCTTTTCGCATTACTGTTATTTCTTTCTCACGATTGGCAACAGCAGTTCTCATCTATTTATTTTTTGAAATTGGCAACATTGGTGTCTTTATTCAAGTCACCAATGGATCAGACGTAAGTAGTGTTTTTTCAGGTACACTTGGTTCCTATTATTTTTCAATCTTTATACATGTCGTCCAAATTTTCAGTGTTTATAGATATAACATATCACTGATATCAGAAACATGCATTGTGTGTTCATTTTTTTAAAATACTTGGACTTGATAAAGAGTTTTATCGACATAAGCAATTCATTATTAGGAATAGGGCTTGTCCACATGTAAAGTTTTCATGCTTGGATTTTATTTTATTTTATTTTATCGATTCGTTTCCATTGATGTTTTTTTGTTTGTCTTCAACTTGATGACTAGAGGTTTGCATTTTATTTTCCACTTGATTGATGATTCTATGTTTGATACTTTTATTTGTAAGGCATTTTTTAATGGAGTTTTTTGAGTTGAAACTTCTCTCAATTCTTTCATTGGATTTTCATACTTTTATTATATATATATATATATATGTATATATATATATATATATATGTGTGTGTGTGTATATATATATATATATATATATATATATATATATATATATATATATATAAGTGTGTGTGTATCATTTATTTGTTATCGCTTCTATTTTTCCTTAAAATTCTGTCAATGTCCAAATGATGCAATTCTTTTATTTACGTCCCACAATTATATTTTCAGCCGGTTATGACCAAGATTGTTGTGATGGCTAAGATTTAATTTTTTACTTTTAGTGCATTTCACTAAAACAGTGTAACTTGAGAAGCATTTTATACTATTTCATATATATTGTTAACAAATGACAGACCACATAGAAAGTTCTGTATTTTTTGACACTTTACAACATAGTTGAAAAGTGTTTCTGACTTTGTTCATTCTGTCAGTCTGTCTGTCCGTTAGCACGATAACTGCCGTAAAAGTGTATCAAAATGAAATTTTAGTACGTTGTTCAGACGGTCCATGGAATCTATGGGAATATCAATGAATAATATCACCCAATTAGTTTCGAATTGAACTCGAGTTGAAAAAATGAAATACATTGAACCCTATGAGACTTAATTTTTCAAAGATTTTTTAAGCGAAATTAAAATTCACAAATTGCTTCCAAAATTTTAGGAAATATTCAAATTATCCCATGAAATATATAAAAAGAATTTAAGCAATATATATATATAATAATTATAATAATAATTACATGTTTTAGATGAAGCGATCACGTGACCATTGTATCAAGGGATCATGTTGTTGTTGTTGAGACTCGGACCGTCCGACCTACCATAAAGGTGCAAGGTAATAAAATATGGCATCCATTTTGTGTCAAAATCGTGATTTTTAAAGTTCTTTTTAATGTTTATTTAGTGTTGTATCAGTCCTAAAACCGATTTATTTTTGCTTAATAAGTTCTTTTTTATTTATATGTAGTGTTGTATCCGTCTTAAAACCGCTTTATCTTTGCTTAAATTCTCTGCATCTACGTTCTGGAACAACGCAATTACAATATATTTGAGTTTAAATGATCATCCAACTTTGATTATTTCTACAACGAAGCCTAATTTTCACTTATGGAGAATAAAAATACCAAACGATGTAGAATGAGTTGTATGAGAATTGCTGCATTTCTTTAACGCAAAATTATTTAGCTCATGGAGTCTGCAAAATAGCTGATATGAATGAAATATTCATTGATATTACACAGAGAAATACGATTTTTTCGATGAAGTTTTAAGCATAGAGTTTAATTACTTGTACTTAATGTTACCATGGTCTTAAGTTTTTAAATAAAATAATTTATTATAGTATTGTGATGAATGAAATGAATGGAAAAATGTTTGTGAATGAAATGCTGCTTTTATAGAGAGAGCCAGGCGTGTTATATTTCGATGACGTCATTTGAATAAATTTCATTTGTTCTCGATGAAGTTTTCAAATATAATAAATTATTATAGTATTATGATAATTTTAAAAATGTTACCGAGGAATGTATCGCATTTTAGAGATGCTTAAACCAGGCAATTTATATTTCAATGTCGTCATTTGAATGAAGTTCATTTTTTTCGATGAAGTTTTAAGTTTTCAAATATAATAAATTTAGTTTTGTGATAATTTTAAAAATATTACAGAGGAATGTATCGCATTTCAAAGATGTTTAAATAAAATTGCCTTTAAGTTGGAAGGTGTTTCATAATCAATGCTTTATGCATGATTGATCTTTCTTGTTTCATTTTTACACGATCTAATATTCTGTAATATATTACACAGTATAAGCTAATCGTTCTCAACCTTTATATTTAATCAATTATTTTTATTATCTGGTAGAAATCATTTCAAAATTTCTAGGACGGTATTCAGAAAAATATTAGATTTATATCTCTTATATCTTTCTTAAAAAAATAAAAATAACTTATTAAAATTATTGTCTCTCTCAATCACAGAAGTAGGCCTGGAGGCATCAAGAAGAAAGTACTTTCTTAAAACTTAAAATGAAAACTTTATGTACAGAAGTACGTTGTTGCCGATGTATTGGACGAGCTGTCAAAGAGACAGGCGTTACCTCGTGATGGCTCAGCTGCCACATTGCGGGTTCGAATCCCGCCTGCGGGCATGGATGTTGTGATGTCTTATTGGGATGGAAGTCCGACTTCTACCTTCAGGTGCCCCGGGTCTTTGACTAAACAGAAGCAGTGTGCACGCATTCTTCCTTAATAAATGTTAGGGACACGACACCAACCAACCAAGGGAACGTTGTCAAAATAGGAAATGTTCAAAATAATAATTTCATTAAATAGGCATTTTAATAGTTTTGTCTTGAAATATTTGAAGAAATGTTACATATATCCTGAGGATATCTAAGTTTTCAACGTTTAGAAAAGAAATATTATTTTCTATGTATACCATTATTTGAATTAGGATTAGTGAAAATTGGTAAGCGCATAAAGAAATATGCATTCATCTGAAATTTGATGATCACCTAGACCATTTCATATACAATGTTTCTTTCAGAAATAGAAGCTATAATTTATTATTGTGTATCTTGCGAACATATACTAATAAAACTTTCATGATTCCAAAAATTACATCCGTGTTTAAAAATATGATCCTCTGTAATAATTTCAAGACTCGCATACACTTTTTAAAAGTACCACCAATGAATTTAATTAAAACAAAAAAGATCAATCGTGCACAATGAATTGATTATGAAACACTTTCCAGCTGAAATGCAATTTTATTTATACATCTCTAAAATGCTATGCATTCATCGGTAACATTTTTAAAATTATCACAATCCTACATCAATTTATTATATTTCAAAACTTAAGACTTCATCGACAAAAAATGAACTTTATTTAAATGACATCATTGAAATATAATTTGCCTGGTTTAAACATCTTTAAAATGCGATACATTCATCGGAAATATTTTTAAAATATCACAAAATTACAATAATTTATTATCTTTGAAATCTTCATCGAAAACAAATGAACTTTATTCAAATGACGTCATCGAAATATAAATCGCCTGGCTCTCTACATAAAAGCAGCATTTCATTCATAAACTTTTTCCATTCCTTTCATTCATCACAATACTTCAATACTTTATTTCATTTAAAAACTTAAAACTACTGAGGTACAAGTAATTTAACTCTATGCTTAAAACTTGATCGAAAAAATTGTCTGCTTTTCCATGTAAAATCAATGAATGTTTCATTCATATCAGCTATATTGCAGACTCTAGAGCTAAATAATTTTGCGTTAAAAAAAATGAAACAATTCTTATGCAACTCATCCTGCATATTTTGGTGTTTACATTCTGCATAATTAAAAATTAGACTTCGTTGAATAAATAATCAAAATTTCATGATCATTTAAACTCAAATATATTGTAATTGCGTTGTTCCAGAACGTAGATGCACAGAATTTAAGCAAAGATAAAGCGGTTTTAAGACGGATACAACACTACATATAAATAAAAAAGAACTTATTAAGCAAAAATAAATCGGTTTTAGGACTGATACAACACTAAATAAACATTAAAAAGAACTTTAAAAATCACGATTTTGACACAAAATGGATGCCATATTTTATTTTAAAGTGAGCCACGTGATCTCATCTAATATGAGTATAATTATTATTTTAATTTTTATTTTAAAAACAACCGAATATATTTTGCTGAAATTGTTTTCATATTTTCATGAGATAATTTGAATATTTCCTTAAACTTTCGAACCAATTGTGAATTTTAAATTCGCTTAGAAAATGTTTGAAAAATTAGGTCCTATAGTTTCCAATGTATTTCATTTTTTCAACCCGGGTTCAGTCCAAAACGAATTGGTTGTTATTATTCATTTATATTTCCATAGGTCCCACAGACAGTCTGAACAACATACTAAAATTTCATTTTGATAGTCATTTTTACCGCAGTTATCGTGCTAAAGGACAGACAGACAGAATGAACAAAGTCATAAACGCTTTTCAACTATGTTGTAAAGTGTTAAAAAGTTTAGGCTCACTAGAAGCACAATTATAAATTTTATTATCTCGCAAAATTTCATGAATGTGCATCAGATGCTATAGAATTTACATTATATGTACCAAAATGGGTAAAAATCATTATGAGATAAAGCTCTTTAGACGGTCCTTAGAATGAACGCTTACATATCTTTAGGTTTTACTTGTTATTTTCGTGAGATGAAAAGTACATACATTATATGATTTTGTAATCGGCAGAATATGTTTTACAATTTTGAGTTACAGCACGTAAAATCGATCATTTGAATATGCACAACTTTGGGATCCCCTTAATTTCTTATGTGGAGCCAGCCTAGTTTCAGTCATTGTACATATTCCGGACCTAAAATTCGAACCTGGCTTCATTTCCTTTTATTCCACTCCGCAATTCTGTTTTCATCTAATACACCCTGCACACAGTTATATGTAGAGTGGGAAAATAATTCAATAAATGTTAATTTCCCTGTAACCATGCTCTCTTTATCAAATTTATTTTCACTTATACATAAATATATTGTATTTAAGCAAAATGGTGTCATTTCAAACTTATCTTTTCGATGATGTATAAAAGATTTTTTTGTGATCTATAACAGAAAACTAATGACCTTAACTCACCTTAGTGTACTGGTAAACAAGGAGGGTGGAACAGATGAAGAAATCAAATTAGGAATTGCAAAAGCTAAGATTTAGAAAACTAAATAAAATATGGAGAGCTACTAACCTTAATTTTAAAAAAATCAATCATTTTAATCCCTTAATGAAGAGCGTTTTACTGCTTGGAGCCGAAACATGGAAATTAACAAGGGGGCAATACAACAAATTGAATGCCTAGCAGACTAAATATCTGAAGAAAATTTTGAGAGTATTTTGGTCATATGTTATTACTAACACTGATCTCTACAAGGGTAATGGACAGGAAGCAATTGAGATGGAAATAAAAAGCCGTAGATGAAAATGGAATGCCGCTGCATAACATCCCAGCTGTGGCACTTACTTGGGCGCCTAAAGGAAAAATCGGATCGGATCTCGTTGATTTCGGAGTCGACCTAACAAGCTAACTTAGAAGAGATTGGTAGAACAAGAGCGGAATTTGATGGGATGGGCGAGTTGATCAGAAGCAAGGACTGCGGCACAGGATCTGCCAGGGTGGCGACACAAGCTCAAGGCCTTATGTGCCACTAGGCACAATGAGTGATGATGATGATGATGATAAATGGTTTAGATATTTTTCATGGTTTTAACCATATGCAAGATGTCTGGCCAAATCCAGCTTCAATCATACCTAATTTTCCTAGGATTTCCTGATAATTCCAATGTACTACGCAGCATTACCCATTAAAATTTGATTTATCGAAGCAAGTTTCAATAACTTAAAATCCAGTAATAAACGATGACATGTTTAATTCGATTACAGTCAATTTGCGATGTAATGAAAATATCGCATTCCATTGATGCACAGCATATAAAAAATTTCATGGTTTTATCCGTGAACGTCTTATTTACTTAACACTTTCTAGGTGACCAACGCAGTAGCGTCACCAGGGAGGATGTCATACGACCGCAAAAACAAATTGAATTTCAAGCAAATGATATTTGGAGGAATGCAGAATAAACTTTTTGGCTACCAATGCCATGAATTATTTTCTGGCGACGCTACTAAACCAGACACAAAGTTAAAAATTTAAAGAAAGAATAACATTCTTTTGAAAATTTAGAATTTTTGCATAAGCTAAAAAGGATCATCATAAAATTTGGTTAATTAAAGCAAAGTTGTTTTGCATTTAAGATTAATTGCCGGGTGACCTTTAATATTTACCTTTAGGGACTATAACACTATAAAGCTCTGAGGACTGTCATACCTTAAGAAATTCCAATAAAGGCACAATTTCATGCATTAAAACTTTATTTTATATTTTTTTCTTGATCCGCATAAAGTATAACTTTAGTTTAAATAGTTAGAAAAGGTGTAATCTTTATGTTAAAGGAAAACAATCTTTGATAAGAATTTTAGTGATTCTGAAATGATTTAGAGATGTTAACAGCATTTAAGTATTTATTTCTTTTTATTTGCCCTTTTTCAATCAACATTTATTCGAACCACTTGAATCATGCTAATCAGCTGTACAGCTCAATAATAAGTTTTCAAAAAATCCATGCACTAAACAGGTTATTTTGTTTTATCCAAATCAAGACTACAATTTCTGAAACTCTTTGTGTGAATCCACACAAGATAAATCTTGAAAAATTTCTTGGAAGGGAAATTCCTGTATAATATGTTTGAATAGAGATATTATATCTTTAGTTTAAAGAAACTTTGCACGCAATTTGATTAAATTGAACAAAATATTTTCCACTTCTAAATCCCCTTTCAGGTTTCTTTCAAACCCTAGCTAATTTTTATTTGATGTCTGTTTGGTAACTGGGACAAAATTTGCTAATATTTTACAATTTAGTAAAAGTGAAACCCTTCATATTTAAATAACCTCAGTTTAAAGTTGTACGTGACAAATGAAAATTAAAGTCAAAGCTCGATAATACTTTATTTACAATAATACAGAAATACATAGCACTTGTGCGGTGTAATGAAAAAATTTAGTAATGATCAAAATATTTTTTAAATTGTCATTATTTAAATATAGGAAAAAGTATTTCAACTTTAAATTATATAAAAGCAAACACATATTCTCAAATTTCAAACAGAATGTAAAAAAAAATTTTAAATTTATACTGCTGAAAAGTATTTTTTTTTAATTTAATATTCTAACATCAAACAAAAGAATTTAAAATTTCAATCTTTGTTTTTTTCCCATACCCACACAGCATTCTTGAAATTTAAGTTTATTATGCATTTAAACGCTTTCTTCCATGATTTGCTATTATTTACTTGTCTCGTAAAGTTCCCTCGCAACCATGCACTTTCCGACTACACGCGAAAAAGGTAGTGCCATACATAGAAGGCAATTTTTTAAAGTGCGCCACTGAATGTCTGTATACTGCACAAGTACCAAATACACAGATAATATTTTAAACATGAGTAAAAATAATCCTCAAGTATTATCATCGCCAGTTGTGTCAGTCATCCCACCACCGATTGATTTCAAACGAATGTCTTCGTATACTGGTTTTAATGATATCAGTATGAAATCTCGGCCTAGCATTTATACATTAAACTTCTAATTCAGCCCATACACTCGGTTCTAAAAGAGACAAATTCTTATATTTAAACCAGTTAAGCGATATCCTGCTAAAACCTCTCTCCAGACCAGAGGCATTTCTTATTGCTGTTTCACTAACAAACCGATTTGCTAAACATATATATTTACCATCTCTTGGATAATTCGTATTCCATCCCATGTTCCTTGCAATTATTTTAAAACTATTACCAATAATGGCAATGTTCGACAAATTTTTCACACTCCAATTCGCTAGTAAAATATTATTGTAGAGAAACGAGCTGCAGTAAGGCATGAAGCAGACGGTCTTTCTTCTTACTACTCTCTTCCCTTCCTCATTTTTGTGTATAACGTTCAAATCTAGTTTCTTTAACAAATATATTTCTTCCATGGAAAATTCGGGATCATAAATATAGACTTGAGAGCCGTGCATCAACTTTTTCAAGATTAGGAGAAATCCGAGCTGATAGCGAGAATTCTCCCAACAGGAAAACTGGCCCAAACCATAACACACGATATCTGTTTTCTGCTCTTTAATTTTACAAGAATAATCTGCATTCTCATTTGAAGAATCGGCGTCAAGAAAATGTAGGAGTTCCCATTCGCGAAAAACGCCGCGTAAGCTTTCTTTTAATTGCGTGAATAATTCACTGCATTTCAGCTCCTGTTGAATGTTCTTTAAGTCTGCAATGAAATTTTTGAATGAACCAACGTCTGCCCGATTTCGAAAGCCAGTTCTTCCGGAGATGGTACGACAGCAAAATCGTTCATTACTGTATGGAAGTTCTTCTAAATAAGTCCGCAAACCAGGCACCAAAAGAGGTAGAGTCCCATATTTAAACCAGAGAACAGACATACCATTAAAATTATTATAAAAATCATATTTAATTTCGATCTCCATAACAAACTTATTTGCTAAATGCACATATTTAGCATTTTCTTGTAGATGTAAGGGTGAATTCATTAATTCGCATGTTTTAAAGTCATTGCCGATAATTGATATATTGGACATATTTCCTATATTGTCATTTTCTTGCAGGAGGTGGTTGTAGAGAAACAAATCGCATTCAACCATAAAATAGATAGTTTTTCTGTTTAATTCCCTCGTTGCTTTTTGATTTATGGTTAGGACGTGCAGCCCAAGTTTTTTTACCAAATATATATCCTCAATGCATAAATGGCGATCACAAATATAGACATGAGAGCACCGCAATAACTCCTTCAACATAAGGAGAAACACAAATCGATAATAATCTTCCATGTCAATGGAAAACTCTCTTAGCCCGTAGCAGAAAATCTCGATTTCTTGTTCTTCAATTTTTAAATTTGAGGAATGAGCTTGAAGGATGTGTTCCAGACCCCATTCACGATAAACGCAATGCAAGGCTTCTGTCACTTGAATAAAAAATCTACTGCTTTTAAGTTCTTCTTGAAAGTGATATGGATCTTCACTTAGAGTCTCTATTGATAAGGGTATTTCCGTATGCATCCTTCCTGATTCGCGTGCATATCTTTCTTTATCTTTTCCCATCCTCATCGATCTGTTCATCTTCAAGTAAGCTGATATATCTGGAAAAGCAAGAATTAAGAAATTATGATAAATATATTTCTTGAAATTTCCATATGTAAGACTCAGAAATAAAAGTGCATATCTGAAAACTCTTATGTGTGTCTAGTCGAGGGTGTATCCTAAACTGTATGTGAAAAATAGGGCCACTAGAATATGGCGACACTCCTTCAGCGATTTCCATACAGCCTCCAGATCAAGTGATTAGCATAAAATTCTCCATAGTTACTTGACCTCCAGAGATTCTCTGCTTTGCACGTGACGCATGCGTAACGCCTCTGCACTGGCTCATAAAAGAACGCCCCACAACATTCTTAAGTAGACATACACGGACATTCGTATCTCGAATACTACGTTCACGTGCGTTATGATGTAGCGCCATGCTGTGTGTAAAATCCATGTACATAAACTACGTAATGTTCCTGTAAATATAGTTAGTATGTTTTGGTAAATAAATTATACTTTATGACTAGCAGCATACCCGTTCTTCGTACGGAGTATATAATATAAAGAAACTTATAATTCGCAATCATGTGCAAATTCTGTTAAAATATTAAATTTATTGCTCCTAAAGAGAAGTTTAAGAATATCTGTTCTCACTATGCAAAATTATCTCCACGGACAGATTTGAAGAATAAAACTTCCTGGCCACTTTTGTAAGCAATTTTACAAAAAAAAGGAATTGAATCAATATATGCAATCCCGTACTACTTACATGGTCGCAGAATTGAAAATATGCCAGTGTGTTTGTAGAAGATTACCCGTATTACAATATGAGTCTTAAAAATATCTGCCAAAATAAAAGATATGACGTAATAAATTGAAAATTTCAATAATCCCGGCACTCATTATACCAGAAAGTCGTAATTGATTCCAATATATGTCAATATGTATCAAAACATATGCCAATATACCTGTACTACTTATATTCTCGTAAATTAGAAGATATATTCGCGTGTATTTGTAGAAGATTACTCGTACAACGTACAATATATGAGTTTAAACAATTTTTGTCATAATAAAACAATTGCATAATAACTTGAAAATATCAATATTCCCTGAATCAATAATCACCGAAAACATCAATAATAATAACGTTTAAACCTGAAGCCCGTAATTGATATTATCCAGTCAAATATCTATAAGAAAAATCAAATCGTTCTTTTCTAAAATATATTTTTATATCCATTTATTTCTTATTCATATCGAAAAAATAATAATTAAAATTAAGAGATTAAGAAATTAACAGATTTAAATTAATTACGTTTCTGAGCAACATGATAAGATAGAATCTTCCTCATAAACTGCGAAATTAAATAACCATTTTGATTTCTTTATACTTTTCATTGTTCAGTAAAAGCTTGTGCAAAATAAACCATGGAGATAGATTTCCCATTTGAATCATGTTTCAAACAATTCATGTTTTCAGAAAGTGACTAAGTAGCGCAAAAAATCTCCCATCAAACTCAGAGATAAAATTTTAATTCACTTTCAAACGATTTTCAAACTGTTCGTTTGGATAAACCACGGAATTAGAGAGTAGAACTCCTAGGAAAAAGTTTCGTTGTTTATTAATATCTCGACAACCCCTCGTTTTAGATACTTGAAACTTGGGTTAAATTTATGGGAAGCTTTTGCAAAGCTATCCACAAAATTTCATCAAATTCTGTTAAGCCTTTCTTTCGTGATGATGAGACAAACGAAAATTTCGTTTTTTACTAATATCTCGGGAACAACTGACAGTAGAAACTCCAAACATGGACTAAATTTTAAGAGGGACTATTTCCAGGCTACCCACAAAATTTCATCAAATTCGGTTCAGCCATTCTCCCGTGATGACGGGACAAACAGACAGACAGATTTTCAATTTTATTTATATAGACTAGCAGCATACCCGTTCTTCGTACGGAGTATATATTATAAATATAATTATAATTCGCAATTTATAATTCGCAATCATGTGCAAATTCTGTTAAAATATTAAATTCATTGCTCATAAAGAGAAGTTTAAGAATATCTGTTCTCACTATGCAAAATTATATTCACGGGCAGATCTGAAGAATAAAACATCCTGGTCCCTTTTGTAAGTAAATTTACAAAGAAAAAAAGGAATTGAATCAATATATGCAACCCCGTACTACTTATATTGTCGCAGATCAGAAAATATGCCAGTGTGTTAGTAGAAGCTTACCCGTATTGCAATATGAGTCTCAAAAATATTTGCCAAAATAAAAAAGATGACGTAATAACTTGAAAGTATCAAAAATCCCCGTAATCTTAATACCAGAAGGTCGTAATTGATTCCAATATATACCAATATATATCAAAATATATGCCAATATACCTTTACAACTTATATTCTCGTAGATTAGAAGATATACCCATGCATTTGTAGAAGATTACTCGTACAATGTACTATATATGAGTTTCAACAATTTTCGTCATAATAAAACAATTCCATAATAAATTGAAAATATCAATAATCCCTGAATCAACAGTCCCCGAAAATACCAATAATAATGATGTTTAAATCTGAAGACCGAAATTGATATTATCCAGTCAAAAATGCAATGTCAATGAAATTTATTTTATATACATATTTTTATTATTCAAATCGGAAAAGATTTAATAAAAATCGTATGCCGCATAATATATTGGGTCCGTTGCTAAGCGACATGATATCATTTGCTTCAAATAAATTGATAGAAATCATATCATCTGAATAATGCAATCTCCAACTGAATAATGCAATCGCCCTCGACATTTTCGTCAATTTAGCGATAACTTAAAAAATCGCCAAATTTACCGCCAAGGGGACTGTAGAACTGATAGTCCCATTTTGCGACAAATTGACGAAACTTCATCACAATACTATCCCCTAACAAAACACAATTAATGTCATTTATTAAGCGCGATTTTATCAATTTCATGATATTTTTATGGATTTAAAAATATTTTTTACCAATTTGGTGATATTAAAAAAATTCCTTAAATGTGTTACTAAGTAGGATGGATGGACTGACCGACAAATGCTACAGAAACATCATTTCAGTACTCTATTCTAAAAAAACAAATTTAATTTCATTGATTTGGGCCATTTTTATCAATTTGGAGACATTTCCACTAATTTGATAAAGTTTAAGAAAAGTTACCAAGTTATTTAGAGATATTCCGCTAAATTCGTAGCTCTGAATTTGCAGATCTGAAGAATAAAATATCCTGATCCCGTTTGTATTTACTAAATGAAAACACTAAAATTGTATTAGAAGATACATACACCCGTTCTACTCTTTTTCTGCTTCAACAGTCGGCTAAATGAATTTATTGGGTAAACACAATATATGAGTTTATTAGCTAAACACAATATATGAGCTTGAAACCTCTTTGCTTAAATAAATGAAAGTGATGTACGCAGTCCGCAATATATATAATTAAAACAACAATCAAACCGTTCATTTATAAAATATATTTTTACATTCATTTATTTATTATACAAATAAAAAAAAAATAATAAATATTACCAACACATTTAATTTCATTCCATTGCCGAACAACATGATATAAGATAGAATCTTCCTCATAAAATGTGAAATTAAATAGCCATTTTGATTACTTTATACTTTTCACCGTTGAGTAAAAATTTGTGAAAGATGAACCATGGAGGTAGATTTTTCCATTTAAATTCATGTTTCAAACAATTCATGCTTTCCTAAAGTGACTAATTAATGCAAAAATCCTGCCCCAAACTCGGAAATAAAGTTTTATTTCATTTTGGCGTTTTAAACAAACGATTTTCATCCTTTCCGTTTGGAAAAACCACGGAGTTGGAGAGTAGATCTCCTAAGAAAAAGTTCCGTTTTTCATTAATATCTCGACAACACCTAGTCTTAGAAACTCGAAATTTGGACAAAGTTTATGGGGGGCTATTTCAAGGCTATCCACAAAATTTCATTAAATTCGGTTCAGCCTTTTTCCCGTGATGATGAGACAAACGAAAATTTTGTTTTTTACTAATATCTCGAGAACCACTGGTCGTAAAAACTCAAAACACAGACTAAATTTTAAGTGGGGCTATTTCTGGGCTACCCTCAAAATTTCATCAAATTCGGTTCAGCCGTTCTCCCGTGATGATGGGACAAACAGACAGACAGACAGACAGACAGACAGATTTTCATTTTTATTTATATAGACTAGCAGCATACCCGTTCTTCGTACGGAGTATATAATATAAAGAAACTTAAAATTCATAATCATGCCCAAATTCTTATAGTATACTAAATGACATGTTTAATCAAAATATTCTGTTAAAATATTTAATATAATGCTCCTAAAAAGAAGTTTAAGAATCTGTGTTCTCGCTATATAAAATTATCTTCATGGACATATCTGAAGAATAAAACATCTCGGACCCCTTATGTAAGCATATATAAAAAAAATATGGAATTGAATCAATATATGCAAAATAAAAGCGTTAAAATTGTATGGGACCCGTACTAATTATATACGCGAATATTAGAAAATATAACCTGTATTAGTAGATTACATGTATAAATTGAAAATACCAATAAACCCGTAATCTTTAAATCTGAAGACAGTCATTTATTGCAATATATGTCAAAATTAAAGTGCTAAAATTATATGGGAAGATATACACGTACTACTTATAATGTCCGATTATTAGTAGAAGATTACTCGTTTTGCAATATGAGTCACAAATGTTTTTTGGTAAAATACAACAGACGACGTAATAAATTGAATACATAATTAATCCCCTTAATCTTCATACTAGAAGACTGCACTTGATTCCAATATATATGCCAATATATGTTAAAATATATGCCAATATACCTGTACTACTTATATTCTCGTAGGTTAGAAGATATACCCGTGCATTCCTAGAAGATTACTCGTACAACGTACAATATGCGTTTGTCAGCAATTTTTGCCGCAATAAAACAATGGCGTAATAACTTAAAAATATCAATAATCCCTGAATCAATAATTCCGGAAAATATCAATAATAATAATGTTTAAACCTGAAGAGTATAATTGATATTATCCAGTCCAAAATGAAATGGCAATGAAATTTATTTTATATACATATCTTCATTATTCAAATCGGAAAGGATTTAATAAAAATCGTCTGCCGCATAAACACATTGGATTTAAATCCGTTGCTAAGCGACATGATATCATTTGCTTCAAATAAATTGGTAGAAAAATATCGTCTAAATAGTTATATTTCTATGGAACATTTGGCGACAGTTTCGTCAAATTAGCGACATTTTAAAAAATCGCCAAATTTATCGCCAAGTGGGACTGTAGAACTGACAGTTCCACTTTGCGACAAATTGACGAAATATCATCACAATACTATCCCCTAACAAAAAACAATTAATATCATTTATGTAGCGCAATTTTATCAATTTCAAGATATTTTTATAGATTTGAAAACATTTTTATCAATTTGGTGACATTTTAAAAATTCGCTAAATGTATTACTAAGTAGGATGGTTGGTCTGACAAATAAATGCTAACCAAACATCATTTCAGTGCTCTCTTCTAACAAAAAAAAAAAAAAAATTTCATTGATATGTAGAAGACCCAAGCCACACGACCAACCCGAAGGTTTATGGCAGCTGTTTGCGTGTCGTTTATATCAATTTGGCGACATTTCCGTCAATTTGGCAAAGTTTAAGAAAAGTTGTCAAATTAGCGATATCCCTCCAAATTCGTAGCTTTGAATTTGCAGATCTGAACGAAACATTCTTATCCCGTTTCAATATAGTAAATGAAAACACTACAATTGTATTAGAAGATATACCCGCTCTACTCTTTTTCTGTTTCAACAATCGGCTATATGAATTTATTGGCTAAACACTATATATGAGTTTAGTAGCTAAATACGATATAAGCTTTAAAACTCTTTGCCAAAATAAATGAAATTGATGTACGCAGTCAGCAATTAATATAATTAAAAGAAAAATCAAACCGTCCATTCATATGATATACTTTTATATCCATTTATCCATTTATTTATTATTTAAATCGAAAAAAAATAATAAAAACATTAACAAACACATTTAATTTAATTGCGATGCCGAGCAACATGATTATATATCCTCCTAAAATGTTAAAATTTATTAACCACTAACAGCACACCCGTTATTCGTACAGAGTGTATAATTTAAAGAAACTTAAAGTTCGCAATCATGTGCAAATTCTGTTAAAATATTAAATTTATTGCTCCTAAAGAGAAGTTTAAGAATATATGTTCTCACTATGCAAAATTATCTTCACGATCAGATCTGAAGAATAAAACATCCTGCCCCCTTTTGTAAGCAAATTTACAGAAGAAAAAATAGGAATTGAATGAATATATGCAACCCCGTACTAATTATATTGTCGCAGATCAGAAAATATGCCAATGTGTTAGTAGAAGATTACCCGTATTACAATATGCGTCTCAAAAATATTTGCCAAAATAAAAGAGATGACGTAATAAATTGAAAACATCAATAATATCCGTACTCTTTATACCAGAAGGTCGTAATTGATTCCAATATATGCCAATATATTTCAAAACATATGTCAATATACCTGTACTACTTATATTCTCGTAGATTAAAAAATATACACGTGTATTTGTAGAAGATTCGTACAACATACAATATATGAGTTTAAACAATTTTTGTCATAATAAAATAATTGCATAATAACTTGAAAATATCAATAATCCTTGAATCAATAATCCCCGAATATATAAATAATAATAATTTTTAAACCTGAAGACCGTAATTGATATTATCCAGTCATATAATTTTAAGTGGGGCTATTTCTGGGCTACCTACAAAATTTCATCAAATTCGGTTCAGCCGTTCTCCCGTGATGGTGTGACAAACAGACAGACAGACAGACAGACAGACAGACAGACAGACAGATTTTCATTTTTATTTATATAGACTAGCAGCATACCCGTTCTTCGTACGGAGTATATAATATAAAGAAACTTGAAATTCATAATCATGCCCAAATTCTTATCTATTATTATATATACTAATTGCCAAGTGTCCGTCTGTCTGTCTGCCTGTCCGTCTGTCTGTCTGTCTGTCTGTCCGTCTGTCTGTCACGCTTTTTTAGGCACTTCCCGAATAGATAGAGACTTGCAATTTGGTACACGGCTCGGTCGTTCGATAAAACCCCCCTGCAAAAATCGAATTTTTCGAAAACGTTCCATAGAGGGGGTGCCCCACACCAAAACGTTCGAAAAGTGAAATGACAGGAAAGCATGCTTTGCGATGAGATAGAGACTTCAAATTTGGTGTATGGGTAAATCGTTCGAAAGGAAGAAAGTGTGCAATTTCAGATTTCCAATATTTTCTACTTAAGGGGGGGTGCAGCACACCAAAACGTTCGAAAAGTGAAATGATAGGAGAGTATGCTTTGCGATGAGATAGAGACTTCAAGTTTGGAGTATGGGTAAATCGTTTGAAACAAAGAAAGTGTGGAATTTCAAATTTCCAATATTTTCTACTTAAGGGGGTGCCGCACACCAAAACGTTCGAAAAGTGAAATGATAGGAAAGCCTGCTTTGCGATGAGGTAGGGACTTCAAATTTGATATATAGGTAAACCGTTAGAAAGGAAGAAAGTGTGTAATTTCAGATTTCCAATATTTCCTACTTAAGGGGGTGTCGCACACAAAAATGTTCGATTTTCCGAATAAATGAGAAACGGCCCCTTTAAAATTTGATAGAGGCTCAAAATTTTAAATATAGACTAATAATTTGATGAAAACACCCAAAACGAATATAATTTTTCAAAAATGTTCGTTTAAGGGGGTTTTCCAGAGGAAAACGTTCGAAATGTGAATTGATAAAAAAAAACATGCTTCGAAATAAGATACAGACTTCAAATTTGGTGTACAGGTAGATAGTTCGAAAGGAAGAACATGTGCAATTTCAGTTTTCCGATATTTTGAACTTTTGGGGGTGCCTCAAAACTAAATGTTCGATTTGTCGAATAAATAAGAAACGCGAATTATTAAAAAATTTACATTATTCAGGGGTTGCTTAATGTGGGGTCGTTGATTTTCAACGGGTATGCGGCTAGTATATACTAATTGCCAAGTGTCCGTCTGTCTGTCTGTCCGTCTGTCTGTCTGTCCGTCTGTCTTTCACGTCTTTTTTAGGCACTTCCCGAATAGATAGAGACTTGCAATTTGGTACACGGCTCGGTCGTTCGATAAAACCCCCTGGAAAAATCGAATTTTTCGAAAACGTTCTATAGAGGGGGTGCCCCACACCAAAACGTTCGAAAAGTGAAATGACAGGAAAGCATGCTTTGCGATGAGATAGAGACTTCAAATTTGGTGTATAGGTAAATCGTTCGAAAGGAAGAAAGTGTGCAATTTCAGATTTCCAATATTTTCTACTTAAGGGGGGGTGCAGCACACCAAAACGTTCGAAAAGTGAAATGATAGGAGAGCATGCTTTGCGATGAGGTAGAGACTTCAAATTTGGTGTATGGGTAAATCGTTCGAAAGGCAGAAAGTGTGCATTTTCAGATTTCCAATATTTTCTATTCAAGGGGGTGCCGCACACCAAAACGTTCGAAAAGTGAAATGATAGGAAAGCCTGCTTTGCGATAAGATAGGGACTTCAAATTTGGTATATAGGTAAACCGTTCGAAAGGAAGAAAGTGTGTAATTTCAGATTTCCAATATTTCCTACTTAAGGGGTTGCCGCACACGAAAATGTTCGATTTTCCGAATAAATGAGAAACGGCCCCTTTAAAATTTGACAGAGGCTCAAAATTTTATATATAGACTAATCATTTGATGAAAACACCCAAAACGAATATAATTTTTCAAAAATGTTCGTTTAAGGGGGTTCTCCAGAGGAAAACGTTCGAAATGTGAATTGATAAAAAAAAACATGCTTCGAAATAAGATACAGACTTCAAATTTGGTGTACAGGTAGATAGTTCGAAAGGAAGAACATGTGCAATTTCAGTTTTCCGATATTTTGAACTTTTGGGGGTGCCTCAAAACAAAATGTTCGATTTGTCGAATAAATAAGAAACGCGAATTATTAAAAAATTGACATTATTCAGGGGTTGCTTAATGTGGGGTCGTTGATTTTCAACGGGTATGCGGCTAGTAGTATACTAAATGACATGTTTAATCAAAATATTCTGTTAAAATATTTAATATAATGCTCCTAAAAAGAAGTTTAAGAATCTCTGTTCTCGCTATATAAAATTATCTTCATCGACATATCTGAAGAATAAAACATCTTGGACCCCTTATGTAAGCAAATATAAAAAAAAATATGGAATTGAATCAATATATGCAAAATAAAAGCGTTAAAATTGTATGGGACCCGTACTAATTATATACGCGAATATTAGAAAATATAACCTGTATTAGTAGATTACATGTATAAATTGAAAATACCAATAAACCCGTAATCTTTAAATCTGAAGACATTCATTTATTCCAATATATGTCAAAATTAAAGTGCTAAAATTATATGGGAAGATATACACGTACTACTTATAATGTCCGAATATTAGTAGAAGATTACCCGTTTTGCAATATGAGTCACAAATGTTTTTTGGTAAAATACAACAGACGACGTAATAAATTGAATATATAATTAATCCCCTTAATCTTCATACCAGAAGACTGTACTTGATTCCAATATATATGCCAATATATGTCAAAATATATGTCAATATACCTGTACTACTTATATTCTCGTAGGTTAGAAGATATACCCGTGCATTCCTAGAAGATTACTCGTACAACGTACAATATGCGTGTGTCAGCAATTTTTGCCGCAATAAAACAATGGCGTAATAACTTAAAAATATCAATAATCACTGAATCAATAATTCCGGAAAATATCAATAATAATAATGTTTAAACCTGAAGAGTATAATTGATATTATCCAGTCCAAAATGAAATGGCAATGAAATTTATTTTATATACATATCTTCATTATTCAAATCGGAAAGGATTTAATAAAAATCGTCTGCCGCATAAACACATTGGATTTAAATCCGTTGCTAAGCGACATGATATCATTTGCTTCAAATAAATTGGTAGAAAAAATATCGTCTAAATAGTTATATTTCTATGGAACATTTGGCGACAGTTTCGTCAAATTAGCGACATTTTAAAAAATCCCCAAATTTATCGCCAAGTGGGACTGTAGAACTGACAGTTCCACTTTGCGACAAATTGACGAAATATCATCACAATACTATCCCCTAACAAAAAACAATTAATATCATTTATGTAGCGCCATTTTATCAATTTCAAGATATTTTTATAGATTTGAAAACATTTTTATCAATGTGGTGACATTTTAAAAATTCGCTAAATGTATTACTAATTATATTATATACTACTAATTATACGTACTAATTATATTGTCGCAGATCAGAAAATATGTCAATGTGTTAGTAGAAGATTACCCGTATTACAATATGCGTCTCAAAAATATTTGCCAAAATAAAAGAGATGACGTAATAAATTGAAAACATCAATAATATCCGTACTCTTTATACCAGAAGGTCGTAATTGATTCCAATATATGCCAATATATATCAAAACATATGTCAATATACCTGTACTACTTATATTCTCGTAGATTAAAAGATATACACGTGTATTTGTAGAAGATTCGTACAACATACAATATATGAGTTTAAACAATTTTTGTCATAATAAAAGAATTGCATAATAACTTGAAAATATCAATAATCCTTGAATCAATAATCCCCGAAAATATAAATAATAATAATTTTTAAACCTGAAGACCGTAATTGATATTATCCAGTCAAAGATGCTATAAGAAAAATCAAATCGTTCTTTTCTAAAATATATTTTTATATCCATTTATTTATTATTCAAATCGAAAAAATAATTATTAAAATTAACAGACAGATTTAATTTAATTGCGTTTCTGAGTAACATGATATAAGATAGAATCTTATAACATGTTAAATGTGTCATGTCTTATAACATAAACTGCGAAATTAAATAACGATTTTGATTTCTCTATACTTCTCATTGTTCCGTAAAAGCTTGTTTTAAATAAACCATGAACCATGGAGATAGATTTCCCCTTTAAATCATGTTTCAAACCATTCATGTTTTCAGAAAGTGACTAATTAACGCCAAAAATTTCCCATCAAACTCAGAGATTAAATTTTAATTCACTTTCAAACGATTTTCAAGCTTTTCGTTTGGATAAACCACGGAGTTAGGGAGTAGAACTCCTAGGAAAAAGTTCCGTTTTTCATTAATATCTCGACAACCCCAGGTTTTAGAAACTCGAAACTTGGACAAAATTTATGGGGGGATATTTCAAGGCTATTCACCAAATTTCATTAAATTCGGTTCAGCCGTTTTTCCGTGATGATGAGACAAACGAAAATTTTGTTTTTTACTAATATCTCGAGAACCACTGGTCGTAGAAACTCAAAACACGGATATAATTTTAAGTGGGGCTATTTCTGGGCTACCCACAAAATTTCATCAAATTCGGTTCAGCCGTTCTCCCGTGATGACAAACAGACAGACAGACAGACAGACAGACAGACAGACAGATTTTCATTTTTATTTATATAGACTAGCAGCATACCCGTTCTTCGTACGGAGTATATAATATAAAGAAACTTGAAATTCATAATCATGCACAAATTCTTATAGTATACTAAATGACATGTTTAATCAAAATATTCTGTTAAAATATTTAATATAATGCTCCTAAAAAGAAGTTTAAGAATCTCTGTTCTCGCTATATAAAATTATCTTCATGGATATATCTGAAGAATAAAACATCTTGGACCCCTTATGTAAGCAAATATAAAAAAAAAATATGGAATTGAATCAATATATGCAAAATAAAAGCGTTAAAATTGTATGGGACCCGTACTAATTATATACGCGAATATTAGAAAATATAACCTGTATTAGTAGATTACATGTATAAATTGAAAATACCAATAAACCCGTAATCTTTAATTTTTTACCGTCATTTATTCCAATATATGTCAAAATTAAAGTGCTAAAATTATATGGGGAGATATACACGTACTACTTATAATGTCCGATTATTAGTAAAAGATTACCCGTTTTGCAATATGAGTCTCAAGTGTTTTTTGGTAAAATACAACAGACGACGTAACAAATTGAATATATAATTAATCCCCTTAATCTTCATACCAGAAGACTGTACTTGATTCCAATATATAGCCAATATATGTCAAAATATACGCCAAAATACCTGTACTACTTATATTCTCGTAGGTTAGAAGATATACCCGTGCATTCCTAGAAGATTACTCGTACAACGTACAATATGCGTGTGTCAGCAATTTTTGCCGCAATAAAACAATGGCGTAATAACTTAAAAATATCAATAATCACTGAATCAATAATTCCGGAAAATATCAATAATAATAATGTTTAAACCTGAAGAGTATAATTGATATTATCCAGTCCAAAATGAAATGGCAATGAAATTTATTTTATATACATATCTTCATTATTCAAATCGGAAAGGATTTAATAAAAATCGTCTGCCGCATAAACACATTGGATTTAAATCCGTTGCTAAGCGACATGATATCATTTGCTTCAAATAAATTGGTAGAAAAAATATCGTCTAAATAGTTATATTTCTATGGAACATTTGGCGACAGTTTCGTCAAATTAGCGACATTTTAAAAAATCCCCAAATTTATCGCCAAGTGGGACTGTAGAACTGACAGTTCCACTTTGCGACAAATTGACGAAATATCATCACAATACTATCCCCTAACAAAAAACAATTAATATCATTTATGTAGCGCCATTTTATCAATTTCAAGATATTTTTATAGATTTGAAAACATTTTTATCAATGTGGTGACATTTTAAAAATTCGCTAAATGTATTACTAAGTAGGATGGTTGGTCTGACAGATAAATGCTAACCAAACATCATTTCAGTGCTCTCTTCTAACAAAACAAAAAAAAAATTTCATTGATATGTAGAAGACCCAAGCTACACGACCTACCCGAAGGTTTATGGCAGCTGTTTGTGTGTCGTTTATATCAATTTGGCGACATTTCCGTCAATTTGGCAAAGTTTAAGAAAAGTTGTCAAATTAACGATATCCCTCCAAATTCGTAGCTTTGAATTTGCAGATCTGAATGAAACATTCTTATCCCGTTTCAATATACTAAATGAAAACACTACAATTGTATTAGAAGATATACCCGCTCTACTCTTTTTCTGTTTCAACAATCGGCTATATGAATTTATTGGCTAAACACAATATATGAGTTTAGTAGCTAAATACGATATAAGCTTGAAAACTCTTTGCCAAAAAAAATGAAATTGATGTACGCAGTCAGCAATTAATATAATTAAAAGAAAAATCAAACCGTCCATTCATAAGATATACTTTTATATCCATTTATCCATTTATTTATTATTTAAATCGAAAAAAAATAATAAAAACATTAACAAACACATTTAATTTAATCCGTTATTCGTACGGAGTGTATAATTTAAAGAAACTTATAGTTCGCAATCATGTGCAAATTCTGTTAAAATATTAAATTTATTGCTCCTAAAGAGAAGTTTAAGAATAT
The DNA here is from genome assembly GCA_951213105.1 of Amaurobius ferox. Lineage (NCBI taxonomy): Eukaryota > Metazoa > Arthropoda > Arachnida > Araneae > Amaurobiidae > Amaurobius > Amaurobius ferox. Next base: position 46,845,641 of record OX578148.1, on the reverse strand, counting down.
ATGTTCTCACTATGCAAAATTATCTTCACGATTAGATCTGAAGAATAAAACATCCTGCCCCCTTTTGTAAGCAAATTTACAGAAGAAAAAATAGGAATTGAATGAATATATGCAACCCCGTACTAATTATATTGTCGCAGATCAGAAAATATGCCAATGTGTTAGTAGAAGATTACCCGTATTACAATATGCGTCTCAAAAATAATTGCCAAAATAAAAGAGATGATGTAATAAATTGAAAACATCAATAATATCCGTACTCTTTATACCAGAAGGTCGTAATTGATTCCAATATATGCCAATATATATCAAAACATATGTCAATATACCTGTACTACTTATATTCTCGTAGATTAAAAGATATACACGTGTATTTATAGAAGATTCGTACAACATACAATATATGAGTTTAAACAATTTTTGTCATAATAAAATAATTGCATAATAACTTGAAAATATCAGTAATCCTTGAATCAATAATCCCCGAAAATATAAATAATAATAATTTTTAAACCCTAAGACCGTAATTGATATTATCAAGTCAAAAATGCTATAAGAAAAATCAAATCGTTCTTTTCTAAAATATATTTTTATATCCATTTATTTATTATTCAAATCGAAAAAATAATTATTAAAATTAACAGACAGATTTAATTTAATTGCGTTTCTGAGTAACATGATATAAGATAGAATCTTATAACATGTTAAATATGTCATGTCTTATAACATAAACTGCGAAATTAAATAACGATTTTGATTTCTCTATACTTCTCATTGTTCCGTAAAAGCTTGTTTTAAATAAACCATGAACCATGGAGATAGATTTCCCCTTTTAATCATGTTTCAAACAATACATGTTTTCAGAAAGTGACTAATTAACGCAAACAATCTCCCATCAAACTCAGAGATTAAATTTTAATTCACTTTCAAACGATTTTCAAGCTTTTCGTTTGGATAAACCACGGAGTTAGGGAGTAGAACTCCTAGGAAAAAGTTCCGTTTTCCATTAATACCTCGACAACCCCAGGTCTTAGAAACTCGAAACTTGGACAAAATTTATGGGGGGATATTTCAAGGCTATCCACTAAATTTCATTAAATTCGGTTCAGCCGTTTTTCCTTGATGAGGAGACAAACGAAAATGTCGTTTTTTACTAATATCTCGAGAACCACTGGTCGTAAAAACTCAAAACACGGATATAATTTTAAGTGGGGCTATTTCTGGGCTACCCACAAAATTTCATCAAATTCTGTTCAGCCGTTCTCCCGTGATGATGGGACAAACAGACAGACAGACAGACAGACAGACAGACAGACAGACAGATTTTCATTTTTATTTATATAGACTAGCAGCATACCCGTTCTTCGTACGGAGTATATAATATAAAGAAACTTGAAATTCATAATCATGCCCAAATTCTTATAGTATACTAAATGACATGTTTAATCAAAATATTCTGTTAAAATATTTAATACATTGCTCCTAAAAAGAAGTTTAAGAATCTCTGTACTCGCTATATAAAATTATCTTTATGGACATATCTGAAGAATAAAACATCCTGGATCCCTATGTAAGCAAATATAAAAAAAAATATGGAATTGAATCAATATATGCAAAATAAAAGCGTTAAAATTGTATGGGACCCGTACTAATTATATACGCGTATATTAGAAAATATAACCTCTATTAGTAGATTACATGTATAAATTGAAAATACCAATAAACCCGTAATCTTTTAATCTGAAGACAGTCATTTATTCCAATATATGTCAAAATGAAAGTGCTAAAATTATATGGGAATATATAAACGTACTACTTATAATGTCCGATTATTAGTAGAAGATTACCCGTATTGCAATATGAGTCTCAAATGCTTTTGGCAAAATACAACAGACGACGTAATAAATTGAAAATATCATTAATCCCCTTAATCTTCATACCAGAAGACTGTAATTGATTCCAATATATACGCCAATATATGTCAAAATATATGCCAATATACATGTACTACTTATATTATCGTATGTTAGAAGATATACCCGTGCATTCCTAGAAGATTACTCGTACAACGTACAATATGCGAGTGTCAGCAATATTTGCCGCAATAAAACAATGGCGTAATAACTTAAAAATATCAATAATCACTGAATCAATAATTCCGGAATATATCAGTAATAATAATGTTTAAACCTGAAGAGTGTAATTGATATTATTCAGTCCAAATTGAAATGGCAATGAAATTTATTTTATATACATATCTTCATTATTCAAATCGGAAAGGATTTAATAAAAATCGTCTGCCGCATAAACACATTGGATTTAAATCCGTTGCTAAGCGACGTATCATTTGCTTCAAATAAATTGGTAGAAAAAATATCGTCTAAATATTTATATTTCTATGGAACTTTTGGCGACATTTTCGTCAAATTAGCGACATTTTAAAAAATCGCCAAATTTATCGCCAAGTGGGACTGTAGAACTGACAGTCCCACTTGGCGACAAATTTACGAAATATCATCACAATACTATCCCCTAACAAAACACAATTAATTTCATTTATTTAGCTCATTTTTATCAATTTCAAGATATTTTTATAGATTTGAAAATATTTTTATCAATTTAGTGACCTTTTAAAAATTCGCTAAATATATTACTAAGTAGGATGGTTGGTCTGACAGATAAATGCTAACCAAACATCATTTCAGTAGTTTCTTCTAACAAAACAAAATAAATTTCATTGATATGCGTCGTTTTTATCAATTTGGCGACATTTCCGTCAAATTGGCAAAGTTTAAGAAAAGTTGTCAAATTAGCGATATCCTGCCAAATTCGTTGCTCTGAATTTGCAGATCTGAATGAAACATCCTTATCCCGTTTCAATATACTAAATGAAAACCCTACAATTGTATTAGAAGATATACCCGCTCTACTCTTTTTCTGTTTCAACAATCGGCTAAATGAATTTATTGGCTAAACACAATATATGAGTTTAGTAGCTAAATACGATATAAGCTTGAAAACTCTTTCAAAATAAATGAAATTGATGTACGCAGTCAGCAATTAATATAATTAAAAGAAAAATCAAACCGTTCATACATAAGATATACTTTTATATCCATTTATCCACTTATTTATTATTCAAATCGAAAAAAAATAATAAAAACATTAACAAACTCATTAAATTTAATTGCGATGCCGAACAACATGATTTGTCCTCATAAAATGTTATAATTTATTAACCACTAACAGCACACCAGTTCGTCGTACGGAGTATATAATATAAAGAAACTTATAGTTCGCAATCATGTCCAAATTCTGTTAAAATATTAAATTTATTGCTCCTAAAGAGAAGTTTAAGAATGTATGTTCTCACTATGCAAAATTATCTTCACGGGCAGATCAAAACATCCTGGCCCATTTTGTAAGCAAATTTTCAGAAGAAAAAAAAGGAATTGAATCAATATATGCAACCCAGTACTAATCATATTGTCGCAGATTAGAAAATATGCCAATGTGTTAGTAGAAGATTACCCGTATTACAATATAAGTCTCAAAAATACTTGCCAAAATAAAAGAGATGACGTAATAAATTGAAAATATCAATAATATCCGTACTCTTTATACCAGAAGGTCGTAATTGATTCCAATATATGCCAATATATATCAAAACATATGTCAATATACCTGTACTACTTATATTCTCGTAGATTAAAGGATATACACGTGTGTTTGTAGAAGATTATTCGTACAACATACAATATGTGAGTTTAAACAATTTTTGTCATAATAAAATAATTGCATAATAACTTGAAAATATTAATAATCCCTGAATCAGTATTCCCCGAAAATATCAATAATAATAATTTCTAAACCTGAAGACCGTAATTGATATTATCCAGTCAAAAATGCTATAAGAAAAATCAAATCGTTCTTTTCTAAAATATATTTTTATATCCATTTATTTATTATTCAAATCCAAAAAATAATTACTAAAATTAACAGACAGATTTAATTTAATTGCGTTTCTGAGTAACATGCTATAAGATAGAATCTTATATCATGTTAAATATGTCATGTCTTATATCATAAACTGCGAAATTAAATAACCATTTTGATTTCTTTATACTTCTCATTGTTCCGTAAAATCTTGTTTTAAATAAAACATGGAGATAGATTTCCCCTTTAAATCATGTTTCAAACAGTTCATGTTTTCAGAAAGTGACTAATTAGCGCAAAAAATCTCCCATCAAACTCAGAGATTAAATTTTAATTCACTTTCAAACGATTTTCAAGCGTAAAATCTTGTTTTAAATAAAACATGGAGATAGATTTCCCCTTTAAATCATGTTTCAAACAGTTCATGTTTTCAGAAAGTGACTAATTAGCGCAAAAAATCTCCCATAAAACTCAGAGATTAAATTTTAATTCACTTTCAAACGATTTTCAAGCTTTTAGGAGTTCCGTTTTTCATTAATATCTCGACAACCCCTAGTCTTAGAAACTCGAAACTTGGGCAAAATTTATGGGGGGCTATTTCAAGGCTATTCACCAAATTTCATTAAATTCGGTTCAGCCGTTTTCCCGTGATGATGAGACAAACGAAAATTTCGTTTTTTACTAATATCTCGAGAACTACTGGTCGTAAAAACTCAAAACACGGATATAATTTTAAGTGGGGCTATTTCTAGGCTACCCACAAAATTTCATCAAATTCGGTTCAGCCGTTCTCCCGTGATGATGGGACAAACAGACAGACAGACAGACAGACAGACAGACAGACAGACAGATTTTCATTTTTATTTATATAGATTGCCGCTGTGATGAATAAGGTACAACATTGCACCTCAGCCTTATGTAAGGCTGGCTCTTCGCCATAGAGTGGTGAACCTGAGACGTGAGATGCTTCAATTTACGCCAGAGACAGGAATACTTCAAATTAAGTGAGTATTTATTTCAAGTTCCTTATGCAATCTATATAAATAAAAATGAAAATCTGTCTGTCTGTCTGTCTGTCTGTCCCATCATCACGGGAGAACGGCTGAACCGAATTTGATGAAATTTTGTGGGTAGCCTAGAAATAGCCCCACTTAAAATTATATCTGTGTTTTTAGTTTTTACGACCAGTGGTTCTCGAGATATTAGTAAAAAACGAAATTTTCGTTTGTCTCATCATCACGGGAAAACGGCTGAACCGAATTTAATGAAATTTGGTGAATAGCCTTGAAATAGCCCCCCATAAATTTTGCCCAAGTTTCGAGTTTCTAAGACCAGGGGTTGTCGAGATATTAATGAAAAACGGAACTCCTAAAAGCTTGAAAATTGTTTGAAAGTGAATTAAAATTTAATCTCTGAGTTTGATGGGAGATTTTTTGCGCTAATTAGTCACTTTCTGAAAACATGAACTGTTTGAAACATGATTTAAAGGGGAAATCTATCTCCATGTTTTATTTAAAACAAGATTTTACGGAACAATGAGAAGTATAAAGAAATCAAAATGGTTATTTAATTTCGCAGTTTATGATATAAGACATGACATATTTAACATGATATAAGATTCTATCTTATAGCATGTTACTCAGAAACGCAATTAAATTAAATCTGTCTGTTAATTTTAATAATTATTTTTTGGATTTGAATAATAAATAAATGGATATAAAAATATATTTTAGAAAAGAACGATTTGATTTTTCTTATAGCATTTTTGACTGGATAATATCAATTACGGTCTTCAGGTTTAGAAATTATTATTATTGATATTTTCGGGGATTATTGATTCAGGGATTATTGATATTTTCAAGTTATTATGCAATTATTTTATTATGACAAAAATTGTTTAAACTCACATATTGTATGTTGTACGAATAATCTTCTACAAACACACGTGTATATCCTTTAATCTACGAGAATATAAGTAGTACAGGTATATTGACATATGTTTTGATATATATTGGCATATATTGGAATCAATCACGACCTTCTGGTATAAAGAGTACGGATATTATTGATATTTTCAATTTATTACGTCATCTCCTTTATTTTGGCAAATATTTTTGAGACTTATATTGTAATACGGGTAATCTTCTACTAACACATTGCCATATTTTCTAATCTGCGACAATATGATTAGTACTGGGTAGCATATATTGATTCAATTCCTTTTTTTTCTTCTGAAAATTTGCTTACAAAATGGGCCAGGATGTTTTGATCTGCCCATGAAGATAATTTTGCAAAGTGAGAACATATATTCTTAAACTTCTCTTTAGGAGCAATAAATTTAATATTTTAACAGAATTTGGACATGATTGCGAACTATAAGTTTCTTTATATTATATACTCCGTACGACGAACTGGTGTGCTGTTAGTGGTTAATAAATTATAACATTTTATGAGGACAAATCATGTTGTTCGGCATCGCAATTAAATTAAATGGGTTTGTTAATGTTTTTATTATTTTTTTTCGATTTGAATAATAAATAAATGGATAAATGGATATAAAAGTATATCTTATGTATGAACGGTTTGATTTTTCTTTTAATTATATTAATTGCTGACTGCGTACATCAATTTCATTTATTTTGGCAAAGAGTTTTCAAGCTTATATCGTATTTAGCTACTAAACTCATATATTGTGTTTAGCCAATAAATTCATTTAGCCGATTGTTGAAACAGAAAAAGAGAAGAGCGGGTATATCTTCTAATACAATTGTAGTGTTTTCATTTAGTATATTGAAACGGGATAAGGATGTTTCATTCAGATCTGCAAATTCAGAGCAACGAATTTGGTAGGATATCGCTAATTTGACAACTTTTCTTAAACTTTGCCAATTTGACGGAAATGTCGCCAAATTGATAAAAACGACGCATATCAATGAAATTTATTTTGTTTTGTTAGAAGAGAGTACTGAAATGATGTTTGGTTAGCATTTATCTGTCAGACCAACCATCCTACTTAGTAATATATTTAGCGAATTTTCAAAAGGTCACTAAATTGATAAAAATATTTTCAAATCTATAAAAATATCTTGAAATTGATAAAAATGAGCTAAATAAATGAAATTAATTGTGTTTTGTTAGGGGATAGTATTGTGATGATATTTCGAAAATTTGTCGCCAAGTGGGACTGTCAGTTCTACAGTCCCACTTGGCGATAAATTTGGCGATTTTTTAAAATGTCGCTAATTTGACGAAAATGTCGCCAAAAGTTCCATAGAAATATAATTATTTAGACGATATTTTTTCTACCAATTTATTTGAAGCAAATGATACGTCGCTTAGCAACGGATTTAAATCCAATGTGTTTATGCGGCAGACGATTTTTATTAAATCCTTTCCGATTTGAATAATGAAGATATGTATATAAAATAAATTTCATTGCCATTTCAATTTGGACTGAATAATATCAATTACACTCTTCAGGTTTAAACATTATTATTATTGATATATTCCGGAATTATTGATTCAGTGATTATTGATATTTTTAAGTTATTACGCCATTGTTTTATTGCGGCAAAAATTGCTGACACTCGCATATTGTACGTTGTACGAGTAATCTTCTAGGAATGCACGGTTATATCTTCTAACATACGAGAATATAAGTAGTACATGTATATTGGCATATATTTTGACATATATTGGCGTATATATTGGAATCAATTACAGTCTTCTGGTATGAAGATTAAGGGGATTAATGATATTTTCAATTTATTACGTCGTCTGTTGTATTTTGCCAAAAGCATTTGAGACTCATATTGCAATACGGGTAATCTTCTACTAATAATCGGACATTATAAGTAGTACGTTTATATATTCCCATATAATTTTAGCACTTTCATTTTGACATATATTGGAATAAATGAATGTCTTCAGATTAAAAGATTACGGGTTTATTGGTATTTTCAATTTATACATGTAATCTACTAATAGAGGTTATATTTTCTAATATACGCGTATATAATTAGTACGGGTCCCATACAATTTTAACGCTTTTATTTTGCATATATTGATTCAATTCCATATTTTTTTTTATATTTGCTTACATAAGGATCCAGGATGTTTTATTCTTCAGATATGTCCATAAAGATAATTTTAATATAGCGAGTACAGAGATTCTTAAACTTCTTTTTAGGAGCAATGTATTAAATATTTTAACAGAATATTTTGATTAAAAATGTCATTTAGTATACTATAAGGATTTGCGCATGATTGTGAATTTCAAGTTTCTTTATATTATATACTCCGTACGAAGAACGGGTATGCTGCTAGTTATATCTACAACTGACAACCGTCAACGATGCAAAACGATGCTTCAGCTCAAAATGAAGATTTTAATTGGGCTGAACTTTCAAAAGTGGATTTTAAAGCATCTCCGTTTTAGAAAACAAACCCAGATTGCACCTGGTTTTTACAGCTGGACGCTCAATTCCTGATTTCCCGAATCGTTAATGAAAAAACAAAAATTCATTGCGTAATTGCAGCACTAGATTGTGATATATTGACTCATGTCATAAATCTGATTCGCACACCTCTTGTAAATGGTTGAAAGAACGAATCATTTCATACTTCGCAGATTCAGAAGTCAAAAAACTTCGAGCCCTATTGCAGGATTTGCAGTTTGGAGATAGGAAACAAAGTCTTTTACTTCGCGAAATGAAAGATCTTGCCGGAACAAGTAGACACGAAGACAAACTTCGCATGTTGTTTTGTCATTGATTAAGCGTACATGTACAGCACATTTTATCAATAGCTCAGAATCGCTGTAAAAAATTTCTGAAATGGCGGATAAAAACTCCGATGTTTTAAGATCACTTTCAGTATCAGAAGTAGCAGAGAATAGTCATATTTCACACTTAGAAGGTCAAGTTGCAAATCTGATAAAAACCGTAGAACAACTTTAAAAAAAATTTGCAAACTAAAGATAGATCTAAAATACGTACTCGATCAAGATATCGATCAAGAAATATGCTGGGGGTAGAAGCAGGTTTGCACAAGTGGGAATGAAGTTATTAGTGGGGAAATTTGGAAGGAAACCGAAGATGGAATATGCTGAAGTTTGTTTCCCTGCGAGACCGAGGTTATGGAGGGAATTAGTCAAGAGAGAGAATGTGAAAAACCCAAACCACACGACTGACCAGAAGCCTTGCAGTAGCTTTTTGCGTGGCCGGAAGAGAGAGAATGTGAGACATCTGGTGTACCTCAAGGGGGCTGAACTAGAAACATTTTGGCAAACGTATAAATTTATTATTGAAAACGTCATTTTTTTTTCTAATCTTAATTATCGCTAACTTGGCGATATTTTGCCGCCCATTGACAAAAATATCGTCAAAATTGTAGAAATGAATCTACATTAAAGGAAAAGACGTCTGATTAATGAATTAATTATTAAAGTATTTTAATATATGGACTGTATAATTTATTGAGGATGCCATCAATGTCGATGATTGTTTATTTAGAGTTATGCGAAATATAAGTTCATTGGGTATTTTGAAATCATTTTACATGTTGTCATCCGGAAAATCGCCAAATGTACAATTCACCGATAAAAACACATTACTGTATAGTATTTATTGCATTATATAAAGAAAGTCATATGCTGCCCACATCAGATATTTTTTCGCATATATCAAGTTGACAACATAAACAGAATTACGTAACTGAAACGATGAAATTTAAACTAATTTTTTAAGTAAGATTACAGTGTTAGAACACTTTGTGCTCAATATAGAAATTGCTGCTGAACTAGTAATTGCTGAAGCTGTGAAATAGGAACTCGAGAACATATTGAATATTTCTAAAATGTCCAAAATATAAACATTATATATAGATGAGGAAAACATAATTACAGTATTAACCTGGACAGTGGCGAATTTTTTTTTCTTTGGAGCAGAGATATTCTTTTTTTAAATATCGTACATACAGGGATTTCAACTACCATTTAAGAATTTGGAGCACTTGTGGGAGCAGATAAAATACTATTTGGGAGCAGGTTTACAAGATTTAGGGGCGGATGATCAGGAAATTAACAAACTACATTTTGTGTATTAATTAATTAATTCATCACCTTGTATTAATTAATTTTTTCCAACATAAAATATACAAATGAATCACATATTACTTTTTCTAATGCAGGGATGCATTTATATGCCGATGGAAGGCCGTCAGCTGCTTACTTCCTAAGGGTCCATTACTATATTTTATGTCCTTATGGTAGTGCTTTAATTATTTCTATTTACATAAATCAATAAATAAAAATATTCATTTGAAAAGAAAATACTGTCACTGTCTTTAATAGCAGCATTATGACAAGGTTAAAAATCCCTTTTAAGTTTTTAATATTTTCTAAAGTTTTGGGTAGGATCAGGGTCCCAGCTAACATTTTCTGTTGAGTTGAACATTCCTGTTGAGTTGAAATTTATTTTTTAGCCATCAGTGTTTAAAAACTTTATACCTTATAGTTTCCGAGTAATCGTTTTGTCAAATTGAAGAACTTTTAAGAATGATTATATATGTTTTGAAGAACGATTATATATCTCTCAAATTAAAAACAATAAGCAGGACTATGTAACAACAACAATAAGCAAGACTTTAACAATAAGCAAGATTGTGAAAGCCTTGCAAGTGTATATAAATGGATTTTTGATCAATCTCTATTTTTACGAAGAATAATTTTAAAATGTATCTATCTGATCGAGTTTTTTTCTTTCATTTTTTATTCATTTTCCATCTTTTCACTCTAAATATCACGCTAATGAAATTCACTCTAAATATGAAATATAGATATAAATATATGTGTGACAAGACAAAAAAATCTGATGTGGGCAGCACATGACTTTCCTTATATAATGCAATGTATTTACTACTTTTACAGTAAAACCAAATTAGATTATTCTTATAGTATATACTTCCATTTTTTTTCCAAAATATTGAATTTTCGTCAAATAGTCATTATTCTCATTGATTTAGTTTCATTTTTATTCATGTGGCGAGCTTTTCTTTGATTTGTTAATATTTAAAAAGTCCCCAAGTTGGCGACATTCCGCCAAATTCGTAGCCAAAATCTAGCCTAGCGTTATGGAAGGAGAAATAATTTATTCTTAGAGCAGATAAATGACTATTGGAGTTCACAATAGTCATTTATCTGCTATAAGAATATAGAAAAGTTCGAGAATAAAGAAAATCATTATTCCCCTAATTGAGTAAAAATTGGTAATTTTTTCAAATTAAAAATTGTGAAATTTGGAAGCCTCATGGGACCTGAAACTGTTAAAATGTATGAATACTAATTACAATTCCACTGAATTAATACTCTGGAATTAACTCTTATATTTAATATGAAAGAAAAGCTTAACATATTGATCATAAAATATGTTGTCATAAGACAGAAATGTTTAATCTGAGCAAATGAAAACAAAATAATAATAAGTTCACGACTGACGACCTCACATTATAAATTTTATGTTTTAGAGACGGATGGGAGCAAATTTCATAAGAAACCCTGTTTGGGAGCAGTTCAGATCGATAGGAGCAGAATTACCATCATTGTGCATAGGTGCAATATACGTATATTTAGGTACAATTTAGATAAAAACATAATTTTATCTAATGCGGACGATTCAGTTTTCTCTCGGGTGGGGGGGGGGGTAAAACCCCTAGTGAACCTGGACATTAAACTAGCTAACAATAAACTACTGAATTATTTCAAACTATTGACATATTACACAAATAAAGCTAATATATAACTAAACATATTTAATATAAGCAATGTCTGAACATATGAACATATTTTGGTGATAAAATGTCTATGGTCTTTAATAACAAAAGACTGAAATTTTAAATACCCTGCAATTGCTAACTTTTGAATTTTTAAATTTAAATTAGAGATTATTTTGCATATATATCTAGTTGACAACATAAGCAGAATTACGTGGCTGAAATTAAGAAATGTAAGCTAGTTTTAAAAGAAGTATAACAGCGCTAGAGCAATTTGTGCTCAATATAGAAATTGCTACTGAACTAGTAATTAGCTAAAACTTAATTTGTAACTACAGCATATTGAATATTCCTGAAAAGTCTAAAATAAAAACATTAAATATAGATGAGGAAACAATAATTACAGTGTCAACCTGGATAGCGGCGGATTTTTTTTTCGAGGGAGGAGGGGGGGGGGGAGGAGAAAGATTGTTTTAAATCTCTTACATAGGTACAATATATGTGTATGGGTATAATTTAGGTAAAACCGTCATGTTATCCAGTGCAGAGGTTTAACTTTTTTCTGGGAGGGGGGGGGGGTTAAAACCCAAGTGAACCTGTACATTAAACTAGTTAACAATAAACTGCTGAATTATTTCAAACTATTCACATATTACACAAATAAAGCTAATATGAAACTAAACATATTTAATATAAGCAATGTCTGAACACATGGTCATATTCTAGTGATCAAATTTCTATAGTCTTTAATTACAAAATACAAACATTTTAAATAACTCTGTAATTGCTAACTTTTGAATTATTAAATTTAAATTAGAGATAATGTTTCATATATATCTAGTTGATAACATAAACAGAATTACGTGGATGAAATTAAAAAATGTAAGCTAATTTTAAAAGAAGTATAACAGTGCTAGAGAACACTTTGTGCTCAATATAGAAATTTCTGCTGAACTAGTAATTAGCTAAAATTTAAAAATTTGTAACTCTGCTACGTATTGAATATCCATAAAAAGTCTAAAATAGAAATATTAAATATAGATGAGGAAAGAATGTTAACCTGGTAAACACTGTTAACCTGGATATTGGCGGATTTATTTATTTATTTTTGGGGGGTAGGAGTGGGGAGGCAAAATTGTTTTAAATCTCGTACATATGTACAATATACGTATCTATGGGTATAATTTAGATAAATCCGTTATATTATCCAGTGCAGACGATTTAACTTTTTTCTGGGAGGGAGAAAACACGTGATTATATATACCTTCAGCTAAGACATATGCACGTGTTACATTTTAAAGTACTGCATACAATATGATACATAAAATAAATTTTGAAACTGAAATAAATTTAATTACAATACTTACGTTTCTAATAAAAATGAACTTCAAATCAATTACCACGTGTAATATTCACAGTCTCAGCAGAAATATTCAGTCAACGCTAATCTCTGATTTCTGCTAAACTTGTTGGATGGCTTCTTTTCTCGGTGGCAACTCTCAAACCTCGTACTACAGTGCCTAGAAGAGATAATGTGCCCCACAGACTAACATAAACCGACCTTTCACGCTCGATTTCGCAGCGCCCTCAGAGATGGCCCAAAACTGGATCAAAATAGGGGTAGGCGCGCTCTTACCAATGGTCTGGTTTGATCTTGGTGATGATCTCGTTTAGGTCCAAGACGATTTTCAATGTTATAACCCTGTAGCATGTATTATAGCATGGTTTGAATCTTCGACCAGAAATATAGGTAGACTGCGCATTGCTATTCAGAAGAGATTGAAAACATAACCACTGCATGTATCACGTGACTTATGGTCGAACACTCCCAGATTTGGCGACTTATTGCCGCGCTTGGCGCTATATAATATATATTTTTTTCACTGGAGTAAAACAGTGCTGAATACCTCTTACGTTTATGATGTATTTCAAAATACATATTGGTTAGGTCCTAACTGATCAAGTTCTATAAATCACAACAACATGAAATTTGGCATGTCGTTTTCTGTTGTGATATATTTTAATTTTCTAGCTAGAAGGTCCAAATTTAGTATTTCGTTGTCTTTCACGGTGCATATTGATTTCTAAGATTTTGAACCTTATCAGGCTAGCCCGTTTAGGGCCCGCCATATAAATATACTCATAATTCGGGAATAATTCGAGATCCGTTGTATCTAGAAAGGTTATATCATATTTAGCATATGATTATATTTCGTGGTATATTTTAATTAATTGGATTTTGAATTATTGGAGCAATTAAATTCATTGCTACTATCCCAGCCCGTCCAGGAAAAAAAGTGGCGCTTTAAAAGTGCAGCTAAAATTATTTTCTTACTTCAATAAAACTGTATTTTTAATGAAATACTTTTATTTTAGTACAAACTGAAGTGCAAAATTACCTCAATGCCGATATTCAACTTTAGAAGTATAGCTGAGCAATACAATTGTAACTATTCAAATCTTGAATATTATTCCCAGATTATGCAACAGTTACTTTATATTCCTTAACCCGCCCCCCCCCCCCCCCAAAAAAAAATGCTTTTAAAAATATTTGGACACAATGTTATTATAATAAATCCAAATGCTGCTTGCAAGACATTAAATTGCAAACATTAATGACTTAAACTTTCTCATAAAATGGCTTTATTAGTTCATATTTATCAATAGAACAACACCCTGTTAAATGCAGGGAAGGAGTGGGGAATGAATAAACATTTTAAACACAATTTTGAAACATTTTCACACTCAGTTCCTCACTGAGCAAAAATATTATTACTTTGACATCATTAAAAGGATTAAAGAACGAAGTTTCAAAGAGTTAAATAGAATCTATAGGACAATAATTTCTTCATATTTAAAATTATTTTTAATTTTTTAAATATGTGTTATGAAATTTCTTATATTTATTTGTTGCATCCCAAAATTTAATATTTTCACAATTCCAATTTTTAACATAATGGAATGATATCTTCGCATTCTAATTAAAAAAAATATTACTTTGAATCTTTTATGAATTTACCCGGCGACTCATTATATATGTTTTTTTAATTATTTCAAATCTCATTCTTTGCTTTAATATTCATCAGACAGTGAGACACTTTAGATTACTTCATTTTTGAGATATGGAAAAAAGTCATAGTTGAAAACATAAATCAGTTTTGTTCCCATGTTTCTGTAAAAAACATCCTCAACCCCCACCGACTGTTTAAAAAATTTCAACCTTTATAGAACACTAGGCATAACAAATAATTGTTTAAAATGACTTAACGTTAACTTTTTTTTTTCATTTAATATATTTTGATGCAATTTAACATATTTTGATGCAATTTAACATATTTTGATGCAATTTAGCATATTTTGCACATATAGTACAATTTTGAATATTTTAATGCTAAAAACTTTTCTCTTTTCAGTTGTGTTTCCCAGATCTTTCTTCATCTTTGGGAAACTAATAAAAATAATAGAAATTAGCTAACATTTTAATAAAAGTTTTAAATACATAAAAATTGAAGTGAAAAATAGTTCAGGATATTTTATGGCACTTATCATAGATAAATATTAGGAATTTTATATGGTTACTTTATACATTTCATAAACACAAAAAATTTTTCAAATCACATTTTAATTGCTCAATTTCATTTGATACATTGCATATACAGTTAAGGACTTTTCTGAAATTTTTAACGAGTATTTTTTAATGTACATACAAAGACAGTTAATACTAAAAGAAAATGTAAAAAGTAATTGTTTCTGCTACAATTCTCAAGAAAAAATTATATTTACGCCCATATACTGTATTTATTTTTTTAAGTCTGGAAAAATATAGCTCAGCAAAAAAAAATCAATTTTAAAAGTGTACTTACTGATATTTATATAAATTTCTTGAGAGTTATTAATCATTTCATAGCATTATATGGCATGAGAACATTGTCAGGAGAAAAGAGTATGAAAATGTAAACAATCCAAGTTGGCGTAAAAAAATGTCGCCAAGAGTGAAAACTAGGCGTATTAAAAGTTTCACCTTTATTTTATTTCTTCTAATTTTAAGCATTTATAGAGGTACAGTTTATGAAAGTACACAAACATATATAAGGTATTTTATTTTAAAAATAATTACAAGGCTATACATTATTTACAAAGCCAGAAAATCTACTTTTATTATAGGACGGCATGGTCGTACATGCCAATTAACTCTTTATTTTATATAAAATATGTTTTAAAATGAATGCAAACGACTTACCTGTGAAACGTAGTGTCTCCACCTTTGATAAACTTTGACTTACACCCATATGCAGCGCAGGACATTACCATATATTGCTTAAAAGTAAAAGCAAACGTGCGATGTGACTTCTCGCTTTCGGAAACGTAATGCAATTGCAATGGAAGGAGAGATGCGCAAGAAAATATGCGCGTAGGGGAGTGCCTAAGTCATGTGGTTTAGTTCAGTGGTCACGGAAAGGTTGCCATAAGTCTCTCTACCTATATTTCACCTCGATGGTTTGAATAACGTGCAAAAGGATTATTTGTTAAATGATTAGATTATTTCAAGAAATGGATTGCCAAAAGAAAACTGGTTGCGTTACAGAGTATGTAATTTATTTTTATTAAAATTGAAATAATATTTTTTATCACCATCCTATATATGCGTTCATTATAAGTATGCACGTGTTCATCATACGTAATTAGTGCGGTATTATTACTGCCCGATTAAACTAAATTCTAAGAGGTAGTAGTATAATTAGTTAAGAAATATTTTCCGTTTTTTTATCAAATGTATAATAATTGATATTTGGATAGCTTTTTAAAAACTTTTAGGAATGTGGTGTGCCCACCAGCAAATTAAGTTGAATGTGTACATGTTTTTGTAAAATTTTTATTAAGTGCCTTATGGTGGAAAATTTACCCCACCCCCGGGTAATAATTAATTGATTTCCACAACTTTGATAGTGCATTTATGTAAATTTTATATTTACTATAAGAATATTTTTTATATTAAAAAGAAAAGTCTATTATCAGTATCCCTGAACAAATTAAGGATCAAATAATTTAACAATCAACACGCTAGTATACCTTTTAGACTGAAAATATTAAATAATATTTCAATCTTTTGCGTATGTTAGCTTGTAATCTTTTGTACATTATGTTTTACAGTGAGACAATGTAATTCGTCTATTTTTTAATTCATTTTATGATTATTTGAATTAAATATATAACTATGTTTATTTAAATTTACTTAAACTAATGAATATATTTATGTTGCAGATTAATGTATTTTTAAATCATGATCATTTCTATAGTTTCAAAAATTATAAAAGTACAGTCCTGCACATTTTTTTCCCGCCCGCTTTTAAAAAAAATCTACAAGCGAGCGATAACATGCCAATCTGGCAGACGTGATTTGGTCCATCTTAGGAGCGCTAGTGTCTAAGCGACATCCCATGTTAAAAATGTTGGCATAGGATCCTATGGGACACAGACTAGTATATATATAGACTAGAATATAGTATTCTGTGCTATGGGAGTGAGTCTTCTGAATATAGTATTCTGTGGTTGGCCTACCAGTGAGTTAGTATCGTTAGTGTGTTAGTTATCATCGAACTCTAATTGTAACTGAAACTTGTCTACGGGGTGAATTGAAATCTGGCTTATCGGCAAATTTCGTCTTTACATAAGGGTGGAAAACCAGTAGGAGAAATGATTTTCAAATATAGTTGAACATTTATATAATCTTTTGAATGGAGTTTAAATATTTTGCAAAGTTTTACTTATCACTTTAGATTGTATAATTTATTTATTCGGAATTCAAATAAACTGTGTGCAATTTTTTTTAAATTTAATCTAAATTTGTGTTTGTCTAATATAACTTCTAACATTTTAGACTTGGTTAAACAATTATTATTTTTTCTTATCTTGTCCATAAAATGAATTTAATTGTTTTTTTCAAATTGATAAAAGACATGACATTTTTATTTTGTAAAACATTTCTTGACTGCTGTTTGAAACTTATCGGTTCCTATTGTAAGTATGACTTGAAATTTTAAATCAAAACATTAGTAGCTGGATACCAAATTAATTAAATGCTAGAAGTCCTAGTATCTTTTGCTGCCTCATACAAACCCCTTCTCAATCACAGCCAGAATTTCAGAGATGGAGGAGGGGAGCGACGATCGAATGGGAATTACAATGTAAAAATTCGTTTAACTAATATGGATCTTATCGAGAATCGTAATTGATTAGTTGAAATGTAATTGATTAGTTGAAATGTAATTGATTAGTTGAAATGTAATTGATTAGTTGATCATGTAATTGATTAGTTGATGGGTATATGCTTCCCTCTCTCCTTTTCTCAGGAGATTTGTGTATATCGAATTTAAGAATGATGTAAATATAGTTCGCTAAATTTATCGCCAAACTTTACAAACAAACGGAGAACAGAGATTTCCTTTTATATATATATATATATATATGTATAGTATATTTTCTCGTTAATGGAACGAACTAGATCCACGAGAATGATGTTAAGAAATTTATCTCACAATATTACTCAGGAAAAGTTAAAATATTTCAAGGTAGTTAATACCGTTTTTAATTTTATGTCATTTCTTTTTATAAATGTATTTGAAAAATGTCTCAAGAACAGTTCCTCCTAGAAGTCTAAAGTGTGACATTCGTTCTCTAATAATAAATTGCATTAGAAAGGATCATTTACGTATCATTATGGAAGAATTAATAATTATTTTTTCCAAATTTCATCCGAAAATTTGGAAGTCCTCTTCCAAACTTTTCGAACTTTTCCCGGATCACATGCCCAGTATTTATTTATTAAATGTAATATTTGTACTAAATTCTAAATTACATCCGAAACGTTCTATTCGTTCATGAGATATCGCACTCACGCACATACATAGAATTTACCCCCCCCCCCATCTTTTTCAAGAGATTTCTAATGAAGTGAAGGACAGGGGGGATCCAATCAGCTTTGACAACACTCAAGACGATAAAAATTTGATGTGGGCAGCACATGACTTTCTTTATATAATGCAATGAATTTACTTCTTTAACAATAAAGAAATTATGAAAAGATCCACAGTACAGTGTTTTTAACGCTGAATTGTACTTTTCCGAATGACAACATGTCATACTATTTCAAAGTATGCAATTAACTTATATTTTAAGCAACTCTAAATTTAAAATTATTAATATTGATAGCATCCTCAGTAAACAATATAGTCTATATATCAAAATATTTCTATAATTAATTCATCATTTAGGCGTTATTTCCATTAACTTTGAAGATATTTTAATAAACGGAGAGTATTTCTCATGTACTAGAAGTTATGCTTGTCATACGACAGGATTCAAAATTTGCAAATTATTACCTCCCATTTGGCTTCATTTTTATCAATTTAGCGGCATTTTTATCAATTTAGACGCCTTGATGGATGGACGGAGAAATGGGTTATTCTTATAATCGATTCTTATAATCTTTCCAAGCTATTAAATTTTCATCAATTAGTCGTTTTCGTTGATTTAGAATTATTTTTACCAATTTGACGACATTTTCGTCAATTTGGCAATATTTTATAAAGGTCTCCAAGTTTTCGATATATCGACAAATTTGTCGTTAAAACTTTGCCAAGCGTTATGAACGAGAAATCGGTTATTCTATTGGTAAGTGACTATTGGCGTCCAAATAAAGAACTAGTGCCCGAAGTATCTTCTCTCGTGAATGGAACGTGCTAGAACCAAGAGGATGATGTTATCAAATTTATCGCATAATATTACATGT
Source organism: Amaurobius ferox (assembly GCA_951213105.1). NCBI lineage: Eukaryota > Metazoa > Arthropoda > Arachnida > Araneae > Amaurobiidae > Amaurobius > Amaurobius ferox. The sequence continues at coordinate 46,826,146 of OX578148.1, read as the reverse complement.
GAAAAGCGAAAATATTCTACAATAGTTATTTTTTTTTTAATTTTAGGTGTTATTTTGATAAATTTATTTGAAAAATGTATAATATCTAGAGAACGGGTTCATACTTGTGTTCTAATTTTGTGTCAATCATTTTATAATCAAAAATTACATAAGAAATGATTAATTACATAACTTTATTGAAAATTTTGAATTTTTAACGATTTTGTTCTGAACATTCGATTGCTTTTAAAAACAATAAGGTTCCAGTGATCATAGATTATATTTTTTGTACAAAATTTCGTTTGAATCGCTCCATTCGGTTTTGAGACATCGTCTCCATAGACTCACGGACACACACACACACATCACTTCAAAAACGTTTGAATCGTGTTCAAGGATGCTTGAAACGTGCTCTTCCGTCGAAAACTCGAATTTTCGAACTTTCCTTATACATTATACTATGTATATAAGGAAAGTAAAACATACACTTATAATCGTAATTTTCAAATTGCTGAAAGCAAAAATCTCAACACATTATTTTCCTGGCTTTTCTTATTGTTTTTACTAAAAATAAGAATAGAAGTAGCATACCTATAGTAAAGAAATTTACGCGTGGAAAATGCCTATAGAAACTTGAAGGCTTTATAATTTAAATTTTTAGAATTTTAATTATTGCATTGCAAAAGTTCGTAATTTGAAGGCTCCAGTTAATTCTGATTGATCAGATCGGTTAAAATAAACGAACACACAGGACACAGTTTCGTCTATATTTTTTTATACTTGAATGGCAACAAATTATTCGTTGCTCTGGCAACCACGATAGCAGCAATTAAAAATATTTCATGGTTTTCATATCCGCACTTCTCTTTAAACACTTTTTATTAGGCCTAAAAAAAAAGAATGTGTTGATAACATTCTCTGCTTCTATTAAATTTACTGAGGAAAGAATGATAAATTTAGTAGCGCCTAGCTCTGGAGCCCAAATTGTTGTGGCGTCATCAAACGATTCCCGATTTCCAGCTGCAAATATTTTGGACGGGTAATTTACAAATATATAACAAATAGTTTCATATTTTTAAAACTAGTGTAATGAACTTTTTTTCGTAAATATTTTAGACTTGTAAATATTTGCTGAAATAATGTAATAAATTAGTTGTCAAATCGATAAATACTTTTCTGTTGCGTTATAAAGTAAAATTTTATGTAGGGCGAGTGCTCCAGCTATGGCCACATTTAGGAAAAGTATAAGTTTAAAAATTTATCCTGCTTAGTTGAATAAACACCATGACTTGATAACATATAACATTTAATAGTGAATGTAATTTACTTTCAGATAATAACAATATTTTACAAGATTTCTGTATTTCATGAAATTTTTAAAAATAAACAAAATCTTCCACTTTGCACCAATTTTGACTACCATGCCACCAGTTTTGGCCACCTTCATATACTAGTTTTAGCCATGATAATTAAATGTTATTTACATCAATGAAAACGTAGATAAATGAATATTCTGATGCCCATAGTGGGTATGTAATAACTATAGGCCTATCTAGTAGCTGTAAAATAATTAAAAAGTTATTACAAAAGTATTAATCACAAAATTTGTATGGAAGACATTTCATTATGAGGTAAATAAAACACATATTTAGGATTGATAAAATGTGTTATAAATTTCCTGTTATTCAAATTCTTCACTATAGGCATCAGATTCTTCATTTAAATTGGCACAGATTCTTCATTTAAATTGGCATAATTCGTGTACAAGAAAACACAATCATCATCTGAGTCTGGCAAAGGTTGAAGAATGTAAGTTGCATTAAGTAGGCAACTAAGATTGTTTTTTTCTCTGCAAAAACTGCTAATATGTAAAGTAATGTGAAATTTCTGCCTATCTAAGAAAATTATTACTGGAAATAATGTTTCTTTTTCAACTAAATAGGGATGAAGAACATTAACACTCGTTAAATGACTTTCGAGTCATCCATCCAGTCTGAAATAGTATCTACTCCCCAATGGCCAGGTGCTGATAAGCTTTTAAAACTGGTATACCACCCTTAATTTCTATTGTTGCACTTTCCACTTTAGAACAGCACAGCCTTTTCATTTTTACACCTAAGCCCACTTTCTGTCTCACCATATACAAATTTAGTTTAAAGCCATGAAAACTACTAATTACAATGTCTAAACATAAATTTACATTGTAGCACTATTTAAAATAATTAAATTACCAAATTAAAGTGCTTAATGTACATGGCCCAAAGTGGAGTGTATGTGGAATTTATTGTATCAGTTTTGGCCACCTTTAGAATAACGCCTAAAAATATTTCTTGTAGAATTGATTCAGGACCAAATCTTACCTTTTAATTGCTAAAATATCATAAAAAAAAATATCATAAATAAAAATTTAAATAATTACACCCATATTATATGATTGGTATTATGTATTGGTTAGCGCGCTGGAGTTGCACTCGGTAGGCCCGTGTTCGATTCCAGCCACTGCCAAAACTGCCGCCGTGTTCATGCGGAGTACGATCACGTTAAACATGTGGGTCCGAAAGTCCTTCCGAGAGGTTGGTGGTAGGGGAAGGAGGGTACGGTCCCTGTGGATGCCTCCCCCACTGGGTTCCGGTCTAAATTGGGTGGCACTTCCCGACCGTCCAAACTGTTACCTTACACCTTTCTGGTAGGTCGAACGGTCTGGGTTTCAACAACAACAACCCATATTATATGAAGAGATCACGTGACCCACTTTAAAATAAAATATGGCATCCATCTTGTGTCAAAATCGTTAAAGTTCTTTTTAATTTATATTTAGTGTTGTATCCATCCTAAAACCACTTTATTTTTGCTTAATTTCTGTGCATCTATATTCTGAAACAACGCAATTACAATATATTTGAGTTTAACTGATCATCAAACTTTGATTGTCTCTACAATGAAGCTTAATTTTCACTTGTGGAAAATGTAAACACATCAAGCTATGAGTTGTATAAGAATTGCTGAATTTCTTTAATGCAAAATTATTTAGCTCTGGAGTCTGCCATACAGCTGATATGAATGAAACATTCATTGATTTTACATAGAGAAGCACACGATTTTATAGCAGACTTTTTCAATGAAGTTTTAAGCATAGAGTTAAATTACTTTTACCTCCATGGTTTTAAGTTTTTAAGTAAAATAAATTATTGTAGTATTGTGATGAATGAAAGGAATGGAATAAAAGTGTATGAATGAAATATCTACTGTTTTTACATAGAGAGCCATGCAATTTATATTTCAATGATGTCATTTGAATCAAGTTCATTTTTTTCGATGATGTTTTAAGTTTTCAAATATATTAAATTATTGTAGTGTTGTGATAATTTTTAAAATATTACCTCTGAATGTATCATATTTTAGCCAGATGTTTACATAAAATTACATTGCAGTTGGAAACTGTTTCATAATCAATGCTTTATGCATGATTTACCTTTCTTGTTTACTATTCTACCTTGCTATGTCTGATATGAAGGTTAATTTCTCAATTTTTTCTTAAATTTTATTTAGCATCCTATTCATTACCCTCAACATCCTATTCAACCCCATGGGTGGGGTTGAATGGGATAAAAGTATTCCTATACTTTTTTTTTATTATTATTCATTGAGAGTGATATGTGTCCATTCAAATTTTGACTTTTGTTTCGTGTAACCAAATAAGTAAGACAAACATCTAATTTTGTGTTAAAAAAAAAAAAAATTAGTAGAAAAAATTACAAGAATAAAAAACCAAAAAGTTTTCCATTCATTACCACTCTCCCCTATATGTAAAGAGAAAGTATCATGGCGGGATCAAAATCCAACTCTCACATTTTGATGGATTGCATTTTGAGCATTCTTGAATAGGAATCGAACCATTTCTTCAATCTTCAATGATATCTGTATGTCATTCTATCTAGGCATCATAACTCTCAATTGAACATATTGGATATTGCAATTTAGTATATTATATGAATTTATGATCACCAAGTCTATTGATTTTTAAGGTTACTAGGAAGTACGGCCTCAAAAATTTGGTTTGCAATTTATTTGAAATTATTCGAATATTCTTCAAGCTATTACTCGAGTATGGTTAGACACACAAAATTTATATCCGCAGTTTATAGATAAAGCAGAGGTGTTTTTCATGTTTTATAATAATTCAATCCTTTTATACCAATTATGTTTGTCATTGTTTTAAATTACAGCCGTCCCTACTTAATCGTCTAACGGATATTCACACATATATCTTATGTGCATAGAATATTCTGGAACAAATTCTAATCCCATAGGTTAATTGTAAATATATCCATTTTATCGCAATTGACGGTTATTTGCATAAAAAATGTGAAACCACTATCGTTAATTTCAGTTTCTGTGTCGAAAGGCATACGACGAAAAGCGAAAAATCGCCAAACTCAGGAACCTCATTTTTCCCTATGTAGTTTAAAATGTATTTACATAATACATAAAAGGAATGTTTTATATAGAATTACATTACTGCCATTTATTACGTAAATTATTGTAAATATTTTATATTCATTATATGTATAGTATATAATTGAGAGATGTATTTTTGTCCTTTGTGAAGGGGGGGGGAAGCATTACGTAAGCTTGCTGAAAACGCTTTAGCTGCACAAATAAGTAGATGAGACCTTGATTTCACAGAAACTTTATTAATTGGTTAAAAAAAAGTTCGCACAGAAGCGAGAGAGTCCGTAAAATTAGTTAATGGTTCAAAGTTTGTGTAGATGGAAAGGACCGATTTTCACCTCTCAATGTCATAGTTGAATTTCACAAGGCATATAGCTGCACTGGTAGGATCATAAAAATGAAAAATATGGCTCTGATCGAAACAAGTTCCTGATTGTTTTTTTCATTTTTTGATATTTTCGTCGTACTTTCTGCGGAAAGAGAGGTATGAATAATATCAATCTGTGCACCCGCTTAATTGTGCACAACAGAGTTGTATCAAGTGTATGCAAATTAAGCGGAGCCAACTGTACCAAAATTATCTACTGACTATTATTCTGATCAATCCTTCGAAATTATTACTATTAATGATTGATTTTTAATAAAAAAAATGCATAAATACTTTGAAAATAAGGCAATATATAGGGATGGGAAATGAAATACTGTTTTACACACCGGAATTGCCATGTTAAGAGAATTCTAAAGTATGTCGGATGCATTCATTTGAAACTGTCTTTTTTAAAGAACTTTTATTAAGTGATATGTGGCACATTGAGAGTCCATTATACATTTCGCCTGACAGAAGTGTGGATGGATATTCTTAGTTAAATTAAAGGGATTGTAGAATTAAGCAGTATCTGATAGTCGTGCAATGCGTATTTGAAAAGATTTTAATAAATTGAAATGAAACAATAACAGAAAACACACAAATAAAAACGTGTATTCATTATCAGTACATATATCGCAGTTGCTATTATATTTTCTTAAATAAAAAAAAAATAGTGACTGGGTAGAAAATGGGAATTTGCGTTTTCGACGAATTTCCACCTCTCGAATATACTTAAAACCGAACATATTCCAAGTGATTGCTGTGTGCAAGTAATTGTGTGTCACCGAGTCTATGAATGTCATATTTAAGGGGACGGTGGACGTTGAAATGAGCAAAAATCGACTAAAAAAGGTTTTTTCTTTTTAATATATAACATTATTTTACACATTTAACCTTTTGCTTACGGGTGGTACAGCGTCCATCCCAAGCGAAGAACCTCATAAAAAGACAGGTGTTTGACATACCCTATCCCAAACAGTTCGACTCCCTTTGCAGGCATTGGCGTCCATGGACGTAGACATTGGCGGTGTCCCACCCGTAAGCAAAAGGTTAAATGCATTTTTTTCGAAACAAAATTTTCAAAGGTTTTACATTTTTAAAATGCTCCATGCGTCTTAATTTTTGTCTGAGATGCATGGAATTTGGCAAGAAGATACCTCTCATACTTTTTAATGAAACTGGGTATGAATTTCATAATTGGACTTTATTAAGACAATTAAAAGTGAATAAGAACCTAATTAAATGATGAAAATTAAGTATCAATGCAGAAAAATATTTTTAAAAAATTAATTTTCCAAGGGATTTAAAAATGAATACCCAAATTTGTTCATAATAGGTTTCTCAGTGATCGTATTGTAAAAAAATCTGATGTGGGCAACACATGACTTTCCTTATATAATGTAATGAATTTGCTACTTTTACAGTAAAAAAATAGGTTTTTCTTATAGTAGATGCTAATATTCTTTCCAAGATATTGAATTTTCGACAATTAGTCGTCATTTTCATTGATTTAGCTTCATTTTTATCCATTTGGCGAGATTTTCGTTAATTTGGCAACATTTCAAAAAGTCGCCAAGTTGGCGACATTCCGCTAAATTCGTCGCCAAAATCTCGCCAAGCGTTATGCACTAAGAAATAAGTTATTCTTACAGCACATAAATGACTATTGGCGCTCAAATACAAAAGTATTATTCAAAGTATCTTTTTTCATGAATGGAACGAGCTAGATCCACGAAAATGATGTCACTCAATTTATCGCATGGTATTACATATGAAAAGTGAACATGTTTCTCAATAGGAAATATTTTTATTTTATTTTATATGACTTTTTGATAATTTTTTGAAAAATGTACAATATCTCGAGAACCGTTCCTGTTAGCGTTCTAAAATTTATGCCAATCGTTTTCTAATGAAAAATTACATAAGAAATGTCTATTTGCGTAACTTTATTAGTGGTTTTGATTTTTTGACGATTTTTTCAAAATTTCATTCGAAAATTTAGGGGGGTTCTGAACATTCGATTACACATAAAAACAACAGGCTTCCAGTGTTTACGGATTGTGATTTTTGTACCAAATTTCGTTCGAATCGGTCTATTCGTTCTTCAGTTATCGTCACCACAGACCCACTGACACACACACACACACACACACTCACATACATACACACACACACACACACACACACACTCACATACATACACACACACACACACAGACATCTTCAAAAATGGTTGATTCGTGATCAGGGATGCTTGAAACGTGCTCTCCCGTCGAAAACTCGAATTCGAATTTTCGACCCCGTCACAATACTTTCCTTATACATTATGTATATAAGGAAAGTAATGAATCAAAAATCTGAACAAATGGCACGCAAGGAGCATTTTCAAATTTTCATTAAACAAAATTAAATTTAAAAAAATATATAAAATTATAACAAAATTGAAAGAAATTGAATGGTATTGTATATAGTAATGTTAAGAGAAATATTTATACAAATTTTCATGTTTCTAAGTCAATAAGTAAATAAATAAAATTTCAACGTCTACCGTCCCCTTAAAAAAAGAAGATCTTAGATCGATGCTATTCTTAGAAATCCTATACTTCGGAATTTGTTATTTTTATCACAGTGTGGTGTATAGAAGCGTGGATGGATATGTAAATGGTTTGTGCAATTTAACAGTCTTTGACAGTCATGCAATGCGTATATGAGAATATTTTAATAAATTGAAATGAACAAATAACAAGAAGACAACTCACAAATTAAAATTAGTACTAATGATAAGTACATATATCGCAATTTCTACTGTACCTGCATACATAGTATAAAGAACATTATTGTGACTGGGTAGAAAATTCGAATTCGCGTTTTCGACAAATTTTCGCGCTTCCAGTATACTTGAACTCGAACGTTTTCGAAGTGATGCCTGTGTGCAAGTAAGTCTGTGTGAGTCTATGAATGCGATCGATATTTCATAAACTAAAGAAGAGCTTCGATTGAAGGTATTCTTCGAAACCCTATATTTCGGAATTTGACACTTTTATCTCAGCTTGTAAACGCTGGAACTCATTATTTAAACGCGAACATACGTTCGGAAAACCACGAATTCCTTAACGACTTTTTTAATTATTGCATTTAACCATGTTAAGTTAACAATTATCAATGCTATATCAATGTTATCAATGTTAAATTAACATTTATCATTAGAAAATAAGTGAGCCCTCATTTTGGTATACGTCATAAATTTTTCTGTAAATGCCGTATGTTTGTCAAATAATTTTATTTAAAATTGTACATTAAATGAAAAACTTTTTGACTTTTTTTTTCATTTATTTCCACTTGGAAAAAAAAGGATAATTACTTTTTTTTTTTGATTCGTATTAACATCTAACCAAAACTGGGATAACGCGACTTATTTCTCTGGCAGCTATTATGAAAATCGAACTGATAGTTTTACATCTGGGATTGATGTTTCTGCACATTGCACAGCAGATACTCATAAAGGTGTTAAAAGAAATTGTTTCATATTCCAGTATGCTGAAACAATTCAAACCTGAAAATAAAACTATATTACAAATTTTTAACAGCATTACAATAGTTTTCCTATACTTGTCCTTTCAAAATGGTTCCGCAGTACAGGAACAGATAGCAATAAATTCTAATTAACGTGCAAACCAATGTCCTTTGTGCATCTATTATCGAGAGGTTTCACAAATTTATTTTCTTAATAGTGAAGTTGACACCCGTGAAAAGGGGGCAAAATCATAATACCGTAAACGCTTGTTAGTTTTATTGAATTACAAAGATAAATTACCAACTTTAGCCGGGTCCCATAATATATATAGAGATAACATCTTCAAATCGCCTGCTGTAAACTAAAACCGATCCCACACTTCGCTTTCTTCATACCCAGCTCATTTGTATCTCCTTTGATATGCCCTAATTAATTCATTTATTAATTATTAATTTATTAAATTATTAATGTGTCTATTTTTGCAGAACAGCACAAAAATAAAGTATCTGCTTTATACGATATATCTTTAATCACAAAAAAATGAAAATACTTATTCTCCAAAATGAACACAATTCCTATATCCCAGAAAACATATAAAACTTGTGGTTATTTCAGCGAGTTTTTATCCAATTTAAATGAAATTTTAGCTCAATTCTCATAATGTTAATAGGATACAAAATTTAGAAAATTTGCAAGAAATCTTTTAAATTCGTAAAGTTAGAGAAACGATAAATGAGATCTAAATAATTTACAAACAGCTGTTAAGAAAAATGGCTGGGATGTAATCAAAACAACTCTCTCTGGAATATTGCTCTCTCTCTGGAATATTGTTCTGTCTCTGGAACATTGCTCTCTCTCTGGAATATTGCTCTCTCTCTGGAATATTGTCTGCGGCAGGAAAAAATGAATAAGTTTGATTTGACGAAATGGCGGAAAGTGGAGATTTTTTGTTTTTAAAGTTCATTACTTTCAGACGTCTTGAAATTAAAAAAATGTCGCTCCGGTGCATTGTACGCATGGCTGAAGTACATCAGTAGCAAAATTCAGTGGTGCCCGATGCTTCAATTTTTCACTACAGACTCACACACACGTAAATATATTTTATTACATGTAATATGATATTATCTTCTGGATGTACACATGACTCTTTTGTGTTTCAAAAGAAATATGAATTATATCATAAAATCTATAAACTATCCGTATGTCGCACAACAGATTCCGACACCAATACAGTAATTTTCTTCTAATTAAATAAAATGACTGGCAATACAATAGAACAGTGAAAATCAAAAACCATAAATTTCAGGGGAAATGCTTGCATCATCTCAACCGGAAACCGAGATGGTCCCATTAAGATTGTTACTATCAGTTACGGATTTTTTTTATTTGAATAAGATTTGTCTGCTTTTATTGGTCAAGTAGGTAGTTTCGTCTTATGCGCCTACAAGTATAATTTCTTTAAATCTACACTCTAATAATGAATATTAACAAAAATTATTTTCATACTTATTTGCCTGCATGTATTTCAATTCTTCTTTGCTCCCAATTATACATTTATTTTAAACAATGCAAATCGCTATCCTTCTGTCCGATAAAGGAGGAAGGTCCGTAAAAAGCGACCGCGGTCATGTGGACGGGTTTCTCATGGTCCCTGACCTTCTTATCTGTGTACTTTATTTTCCCTTCAGTTGCAGGGGCGGGACCACTTGAACAGGCCGAACCCAGGGCTCCAACCCCGACCTCTTCCCCCTCTCTTGGAACCAAAGAGGAAAACACTAAAATTGTTTCAAACTATAATTCAGGTGGCTTTGGGGTATGATAAGTCCCCAATGCAATATGCATTTTTATGATGATAAGTTTGTATTGAATAAAATACCACTCATTTAAACTGTTAATAACAAACTTATTTAAACTCTTAATAACAAACTTATTTAAACTGTTAATTAAACAATAAGAAATATTCCTGCATATTTAAATTTATTTTAGCTTTCAATTTTTTTGTCTCCCTATATCATACTTAAAATAGTCAAAAATGCCTATACTAAAGCATACGCCTTCCTGTTGTGCCAAATGATAAAAATCTGATGTGGGCAACACATGACTTACCTTATATAATGCAATGAATTTACCACTTTTACAGTTAAAAAAAAATGTTATTCTTATAGTAGATACTTATATTCTTTCCAAGATAATGAATTTTCTTCAATTAGTCGTCATTTTCATTGATTTAAAGTCATTTTTATCAATTTGGCGAGATTTTGGTTAATTTGGCAACAATTGAAAATGTCGCCAAGTTGGCGACATTCCGCCAAATTCGTCGCCAAAATCTCGCCAAGCGTTATGGACGGAGAAATAAGTTATTCTTACAGCAGATAAATAACTATCGCGTTCAAATACAAAAGTATTACTCAAAGTATCTCTTGAATGGAACATGAATTTTTTCATGAATGGAACGAGCTAGATCCACGAGAAGGATGTCACCCAATTTATCACATGGTATTACATATGAAAAGTGAAATGTTTCTCAATAGGAAATATATATTTTTTATTTTATATAACTTTTCCATATATTTTTTTTAAATGTGCAATATCTCGAGAACGGTTCATGTTAGCGTTCTAAAATTTATGTTAATCGTTTTCTAATGAAAAATTACATAAGGAATGTCTATTTGCGTAACTTTATTAGCGGTTTTGATTTTTGAAGATTTTTTCAAAATTTCACTTGAAAATTTAGGGGGGGGAGGGGTCCTAAACATTTAATTGCCTATAAAAACAATAGGCTTCCAGTGTTTACGGATTGTAAATTTTGTACCAAATTTCGTTCGAATCGGTCCATTCATTCGTCAGTTATCGTCTCCACAGTCTCACTGACACACACACACATTCACACACACACACACACACTTATTTTCACACGCACACATACATTCACACACGCACACACACTTATTTTCACACGCACACACACACGCACACACATACATTCACACACACACACTTATTTTCACACACACACACACATATCACTCCAAAAAGGTTCGAATCGTGATTAGGGATGCTTGAAACACGCTCGCCCGTCTAAAATCGAATTTTCGACCCCGTCACAATACTTTCCTTATACATTATGTATATAAGGAAAGTAACAAACTGGTAATTGCTTGTGTTCGTTCCCTCAACGATGATACTCGTATGAGCGTCAGAATATATACAGTAAAGAAAATTCTTCCTTGCAACAGGACGTTTAAGAAAAGCAAAAAACCAAATTTCGTAAAGTACTGAATATGTACAAAAATAAATAAATTTATATGCAGCTTTGTTTGGGGTAAAAACTTTTATTCATAACTCGCCATAGGCAGCATAAAAGGAGGCAAATCATATGGAATGACTGAAAAATGCGAATTCTAAATAAATTAAAAAGGTTGTTGTTGATGAGACCCAGACCGTCCGACCTACCAGAAAGGTGTAAGGTAACTGTATGGACGGCCGGGAAGTGCCACCCAATTTAGACCGGAACCCAGTGGGGGTGGCATCCACAGGGACCGTACCCTCCTTCCCCTACCACCAACCTCTCGGAAGGACTTACGGACCCACATGTTTAACGTGATCGTACTCCGCATGAACACGGCGGCATTTGTGGCAGCGTGCAAATCTAGCGCGCAAACCACGGGGATACCGCACCCGAGATAGCCAACAGCACGCGGCGTTCCGAGGTGGTCACCCACCAAGTACTAACCGCGCCCGATGCTGCTTCACTTCGGTGATCTAACGAGAACCGGTGTTTTCAGCACGGTACGGCCGTTGGCGGCGATTAAAAAGGTTGTGTCTTAACTCGACTTTATCGTACCAGAATCTATTTTTCAGCATTTTACATTTTTACTTTCCTTATATACATAATGTATAAGGAAAGTATTGTGACGGGGTCGAAAATTCGAATTCGAGTTTTCGACGGAAGAGCACGTTTCAAGCATCCCTGATCACGAATCAAACATTTTTGAAGTGATGTCTGTGTGTGTGTGTGTATGTATGTGAGTGTGTGTGTGTGGGGGGGGGGTCTGTGGAGACGATAACGGACGAACGAATGGACCGATTCGAACGAAATTTGGTACAAAAATCACAATCCGTAAACACTGTAATCCTATTGTTTTTATATGCAATCGAATGTTCAGAACCCCCCCTAAATTTTCGAATGAAATATTGAAAAAATCGTCAAAAAATCAAAACCACTACTAAAGTTACGCAAATAGACATATTGCGGTATCGTACATATTGGAAGCCTATTGTTTTTATATGCAATCGAATGTTCAGAACCCCCCTAAATTTTCGAATGAAATATTGAAAAAATCGTCAAAAAATCAAAACCACTAATAAAGTTACGCAAATAGACATATTTCGGTATCGTACATATTGGAAGCCTATTGTTTTTATATGCAATCGAATGTTCAGAAACCCCCTAGATTTTCGAGTGAAATTTTGAAAAAATCGTCAAAAAATCAAAACCGCTAATAAAATTACGCAAATAGACATCACTTATGTAATTTTCCATTAGAAAACGATTGACATAAATTTTAGAACGCTAACATGAACCGTTCTCGAGATATTCGACATTTTTCAAAAAAATTTTCAAAAAGTCATATAAAATTAAAAAAAAATATTTCCTATTGAGAAATATGTTCACTTTTCATATGTAATACCATGCGATAAATTTGGTGACATCATTCTCGTGGATCGAGCTCGTTCCATTCATGAAAAAAGATACTTTGAGTGATACTTTTTGTATTTGAACGCCAATAGTCATTTATCTGCTGTAAGAATAACGTATTTCTTTGTCCATAACGCTTGGCGAGATTTTGGCGACGAATTTGGTGGAATGTCGACAACTTGGCGACTTTTTTAAATGTTGCTAAATTAACGAAAAACTCGCCAAATGGATAAAAATGACGCTAAATCAATGACGACTCATTGACAAAAATTCAATATCTTGGAAC